>CM057232.1:97591425-99991425 GCA_029891385.1 Erythroxylum novogranatense
GTTGGAATTGAAAATTGACATTATTTGGCAGGAATAGAAATACAATAATGAATGTTTTGTGATTGTTAGAATTGGAAATTGACATTTTGATTATTTTGTGATTGTTGGAATTGAAAATTGTTAGAAATTGCTAGGAATGGAAATACAATAATGAATGTTTTGTGATTGTTAGAATTAAAAATTGACATTTTGATCATTTTGTGATTGTTGGAATTGAAAATTGCTAGAAATTGATACGAATGGAAATACAATAATGAATGTTTTGTGATTGCTGGAATTGGAAATTGTTAGAAATTGGTAAGAATGGAAATACAATAATGAATGTTTTGTGATTGTTGGAATTAAAAATTGACATTATTTAGTAGGAATGGAAATACAATAATGAATGTTTTGTGATTGTTGGAATTAGAAATTGACATTATTTGGTAGGAATGGAAATACAATAATGAATGTTTTGTGATTGTTAGAATTGGAAATTGACATTTTGATTATTTTGTGATTGTTGGAATTGAAAATTGTTAGAAATTGGTAAGAATGAAAATACAATAATGAATGTTTTGTGATTTTTGGAATTGAAAATTGACATTTTGATTATTTTGTGATTGTTGAAATTAAAAATTGTTAGAAATTGGTAGGAATGGAAATACAATAATGAATGTTTTGTGATTGTTGGAATTAAAAATTGACATTATTTGATAGGAATGGAAATACAATAATGAATGTTTTGTGATTGTTGGAATTAGAAATTGACATTATTTGATAGGAATGGAAATACAATAATGAATGTTTTGTGGTTGTTGGAATTAGAAACTGACATTATTTGGTAGGAATGGAAATAAAATAATGAATGTTTTGTGATTTTTGAAATTGGAAATTGACATTATTTGGTATGAATGGAAATACAATAATGAATGTTTTGCAATTATTGGAATTGGAAATTGACATTTTGATTATTTTGTCATTGTTGGAATTGAAAATTGTTAGAAATTAGTATGAATGGAAATACAATAATAAATGTTTTGTGATTATTGGAATTGGAAATTGACATTTTGATTATTTTGTGATTGTTGGAATTGGAAATTGTTAGAAATTGGTAGGAATGGAAATACAATAATGAATGTTTTGTGATTGTTGGAATTGAAAATTGACATTATTTTCTAGGAATGGAAATACAATAATGAATGTTTTGTGATTGTTGAAATTAGAAATTGACATTATTTGGTAGGAATGGAAATACAATAATGAATGTTTTGTGATTGTTAGAATTGAAAATTGACATTATTTAGTATGAATGGAAATATAATAATGAATGTTTTGTGATTGCTGGAATTGAAAATTGACATTTTGATTATTTTGTCATTGTTGAAATTGGAAATTGTTAACAATTATTTTGTGTTACTTATTATATATGCTGAATGTTTTAAATTATTAGCTTTTGATTTATACAAAAGAGTTATATTATATAAGATGGATATGCATATTGTCGTTGTGTACTGAAATTATGCGTTATTTGTTTTTGTGTACAGATAAATGGAAGGAAGTTTAAATACTCTCGATCAACATACTTTAGGAAGATATAGTGATCCAGCTTGAGTTCACGCTGGTACAGTTCCCGATCAAAAAAATCATACCATATACTTATTTTGTAACAAGCATTTGAAAAGTGGAGGAATTAGTCGATTAAAAAAACATTTAGCTGGGGTTAAAGAAAATATAGAAGCATGTAAAAAAATAAGTCATGATTAAAGTGACAGATGAAAACATTGCTTGATGAACATCAGTTTGAGAAAGATAGAAGGGAAAGATTGATTTTTGAAATTGGTAGTGGAAGTTCGTTTTCTGGTTTCCGTGGTGATTATGGAAATGTTGAAGGTGGAAGTGGTAGTGGTACTGGTAGTGTTCCATCTCAGCCTTATGATCAGGAAGAATCTAATGTGAGGAAGAGAAGAAGACATGTGATTAGTTTCTTTGTACCACAAACAACTCCTGGAGCCCAACTTTTAATTCGTAGTGCAATGCAATCAAGAGATGCGATTCACAATATCGATATGGCAGTAGCTAAATGGTGGTATGATACAGGTTCGTCATTCAATGCTTTTCAATCTTATTATTATCAACCTATGATGGATGCAATAGCCTCTTACGGTCCACGATACAAAGCGTCATCGATTGATGACTTAAGAGGTAAACTTTTGAGTTATATTGTTTCTGAAATTAGAGCTTATTTGGCTTAAAGAAGAGTGAGTTGGGCTACTTATGGTTGTTCAATTATGTGTGATGGTTGGACAAATAGGAAACAAGAACATATTATAAATTTTTTGGTTTATTCTTCAAATGACTCTATGTTTTTGAAATCTATTGATGCATCTGGCCTTATTAAAAATGCTGAGACTTTGTTTGGGATATTTGATGAAGTTGTAAATGAAGTAGGGCTAGGAAACATTCTTCAATTTATTATTGACAATGTCGCTTATAAAGCGGTAGGGAAAAGGTTGTAGAATACCTAATTCATTTTTTTGGACTTCTTGTATTGTATATTGCATTGACTTAATGCTGAAGAATTTAGGAGATCCTAGGTATTTTCCTGTTATTGATGAGACTATGTAGAAGGCTGAAAAGGTAACAAAATTCATTTATAATTGTGCATGGGTTTTGAATTTGATGAGAAGGAAATTTACCAATAGTAGGAATTTGTGTCTCTCTGCTGTGACAAGATTTGCAACAAATTTTTTATCACTTCAGTCTTTTGTTTCGATGAAGAAAAAGTTAAGGCAAATGTTTACAAGTGATAAGTGGGTTGCATCTCAACTTGCTCAGTCTAATGCTGAAATGGTGGTTTGTAGTATTATATTGGAAGATAGAGAATTTTGGTCGCAATATCAATTTGTTATCCGAGTTTGTGAGCCTTTGGTGAGAGTGCTTCGGTTGGCTGATAGTGAAGAAAATCCAATAATAAGTTACATTTGTTATGTTATAGAAAGAGCGACGGAAGCAATCAAGACCAATCTGAAAAATAAGTCTTATACACACCTTATCTCTCAATCATTAATGAGAAAAAGGAAATACAACTTTCTTCTCCATTGTTTGCAATTAGGGCTTTTTTGAGTCCTAGTGTATATTTTAGACTGGTTTTTGCAAAGCAAGCTGAAATTAGTAGAAGAATGCTTTTCACAATTATTACAACTGTTCCTCATGACGCAACGCAAGATTGTCTTATGGGAATTTTGGAATGTCAATTGTTATTTTACAAAGAGAAAAACTTTCTCCAGATATTACTTATTTCCTATTTCTTATTTGTTGAAAATTAATTATCATTTTATTTTTTTTATAACACTATTTTTTTTATCTTATAACTTGTAATTTTTTGGTGGGATCAATTCGAAAATTGTGTTCTAGAATTGAAAAGATTTGCGATTCAGGTTTAAGTCAATGTGTGAGTGCAACTGGGTGTGAATGAAACTGGAGCACATTTGAATTTATCCACTCAAAGAAAATGAATAGATTGGAGGATAAGAGATTGAATGACTTGGTTTATGTTTGTTACAATTTAAAGTTTCAAGAAAGGTATGTTATTTTTATTATTATCATTATTAATTTCGATATAATTTTTTATAATTTTCTAATATTTCAAATTAATTATTTACTAGGAGTCTGAATAACACAAGTAGTTCAAATGATCCAATTGTCATTGATAATATTGATGTTTTGGCAGATTGGGTTTCAAAACTAAATTTGGTTGATGTGAATGATTTGAATTTGGAAGATAATCATGGATGAAAAATCATTGGCATGTCATTTGATGCATTAAATTTGAATGATAATGAAGCTCTTCTCAATGATAAAAATTTTGTACCAAATGATCACTAGGGTCAGTGCAATTCTAGCAAATATCCTCCCATTGACGATTGAATTTTAAGTTTTTATTTTTCTTCTTCTTTTAATTTTATTTGTATTTGATGTTTATGTTAAATTGTATATATGTAATGTAATTATAATATTTTTATTTTAGGTTTAACTTCTACTTGATTGCTTCTTCGTCATCAACTTTTTGTAATATTTATTGTTTTTTATCGATGTTTTGAATATTTTGATGTAATATTATTTATTAAAATGACGAAATTATATTATTATAATATTTTAAATACTTTGTATTATTCTTAATTTAATGTATGATGATAATTATCTTTGTTTATATTAATTGTGATTATTATTTATATGTAAAATATTTAAAATTATTATTATTGACTTATTTCATATTAATTGTCATTATTATTTATTATTAAGAGTTTTAAAAGTATGATTGATGTAAACAGTAAACTAATAAAATATACAATACAACTGTATAATATACCAATATGAACTATTTTGCAATTTTTAAAAATTTTAAGGACTATTTCATAAATTTAAAAATTATCCAAACAGAATCTTGATCTGATTAGTTTGAATTCAATCCGCATCAAACCCGATACGGTACTCATAACTTTGGTTCTATCCAATTCATATCCAAGTATACAGTAGGCTTGTCTATGCGGTAGAGGCAAAGTTTCGAAAATTGCAGCGTGAGAAAACGTGTATTTGAAGTACATTAGTATACAAACAAAACTTCCTTGAACTAATGATGCTACCCTAAAAATTCATCAGCTGAAGAAAATACCTTGTGACGGTTTACTAATCAGTAATTGCCTACATGCCAGATATAAGTGAGAGGTGCCAAAAAATGTGAGATGCAGTTGGCTCCCCTCCTATGTGGCAATAATTGAAGAGCATACAGCAACCATCTCTTAGTTAATATCCATGTCAACCACTATACCCTAAAGGGCTTAGGTTATCAGTGCAAAAAATGGTTAATCATAAACAAAAGCAACAGAGATAAATGCTATGAATTTCAACTACCTAGCCATATAAACATAACAATCATAAAAGAAATAGCATATGCTTAAGCACTTAAAAGAGTTTTCACAGTTAATTGCTTTCCCTTGCATTATTTTTTCACAAGTTTCATGCAAGATCATCTTACCAGGGAAATGCAAATAAAATTAATCTAACAATCAGTATAAATCCCAGCCAAAACCATAAATTGGTGATGCTTGCAAAGGACAAGCAGCATTTATCCTTCTCATAAACAACAAAATGACAGTGATCAACAAGATAAGAGAACTCTTGAAAGAATGATAGCAAGGGACATTTATAGATGAACCAGTGTCTGACAGGACAATGGGCCTGAGATTCACATGCCCAAGTGTATCTTATTACTCAGAAAATTTAGAGATGTCAAGCCACCGGTTAAGCGTTATTTCTACAAACAAAGTATCATGTAGGAGTAGCCAACCAAACTCTCAAGTCATTACACAACTAACAGCCTCTACCATCTATCAACTTAAATAAACATCACTTGCAAAAAGTAAAGAGAAATCAACACTAACATACATTAAACATTCATGGTAAAAATAATCAAGAATTAATGGGACACATATTTGCAACTCAATATCACAACTCCACCAAGACAAGTATTATTTCCACCACAAAAAAGACCACAGTACTTAACTCAAGCCCAGATTTCGTCAATAGACTGATTACTAGATTGCAACACATAGCAAAACTAACACGTTAAGCAAAACCACCAATGAAAATCAATGATGGGCTAGAGAAGTGTTCCAACCAGTTGCCACAAGTAAGATTAACTAAAATCCATACTAAACAAGACATCAATTAAACTGAATCACAATTAAACATAAGCCTCAAAATATGATCAAAGGTTCCCAACAACCATCAAAATCTAAACTCAAAATGTCCATATTTAATATTATAACAAAATTCAACTTCTCATATCCTTAAAACCTGCGACCACCACCACCGCGGCCGAATCCAAACTGAGCGACGGGAGCAGCAACCGGGTCAACCTGAACAAGACCAGGAATCTCACTCATACCCAATGCAGCAAGCATGTCAATTGTCTCCTTGTCGACCTCAATCTGGTCAGTTTTAATGGCAGAGACATCCGGAACGAAGTCCATGCGACGCTCGCGCTCTTCTTCCTGAAGCTTGAGCGAGATTCCACGAACTGGGCCCTTTTGGATCCGTTTCATGAGGTGAGTGGAGAACCCTGCGATCTTATTCCGAAGGCGCTTGGATGGGATAATGGCAACCTCCTCGATCACCTTCTTGTTGGTGTGGAAGTCGAGGGTCATGCGAGAGTAGTAGCGCTCAATCACTTGACGTGATGATTTCTTTACTGTCTTTGTTCGTACGCGACCCATCTTCGCTCTCTTCTCTTCTAGATGCTGCCGTTTGCCGAGAGCAGAGCCTAGGATAGTAAAAGAGAGGCTTTTGGGGATGTTAGGGTTAGGGTTAGGGTTTTTGGTGAGTGGTGTTTAATTCTTTCTGTGTGCCACTATGACTGGGCTATTTCTAGAGGTCTGATTGTAACTTTTGGACTTTGGGCTCAAGGCTTTTGTAAAGTGGGTGAGGACTGAGGTCTGATTTTAATTTAGCTTATTAAAATTAAATGGTGATGATGTACTCGGTGTTTGATAGCAATTTAAAATTGATATACAAATAGTGTCGGTTGTTGCCTATGATCCTGAGGACCGAAAACTTTAGTTAGCGCATTGCATTCTAACAACTAAATAAAAGGCAAGAACTTCAGTTGACTTTCAAGTTGCACCAATGATTTAACATATAGAAAGATCGAAAATATTGTGATATTATAGCAATCTATTTACTTGCAATTCTACCCCTCTTCATCAAATTGATCTACTATTGATAATCTGTCGTACGTTATAACTCGGCGATCTCCACCGAATCACTTGTAATTTGGTTATTTGGAGATAATTGTTTGTAAAACTAAAGATGGATTTGAAGGAAAGTAGGCACAAAATCACATATTAATTTTATAATTAATTAATATAATTGATTAATTCTAGGATTGTAACAAACTAAATTTAATAATTGTACGGACAAATATCTAGAAATTGAGGAACAATTGAATCCATTATTGTTTTCTGTAAAGCGAAGTGACGGAGACGCAGCAAAGGATTGACTGCTGCTATTCCGAACCCTAATTAACAAAAAATACATACAATTCTCAATGAGGCGACTATATTTAAGGTCAGCTAGTAGTAGGACCTCATGTGTATTACAATATAGGCCAAGGCTATTCATCATAGCAAACTCATAAACATAGGTCTAATGACACGTTAAAGAGAGAATTATCAAGTCCAATTATCTTGACATCAAATTAAATCAAATTAATCGAGTTTATACAAAATTATATTTATTATGCTAGTCTACAAAATTAATGATAAAATTCTATCATTCTCTCACTTGGACAGCATAATCAACATTAATGAACAACATAAACAAATCTCCATATTAATATAACAATATGTGGCCATATTAAGATGTCAAAATAGAGCCAACAATCTCTCGATCATAGGTCCAAAATGAGGTTATAAGTACCTCAACAATATAAAAATCAGACCTGATAGGAGTATTGATAACATATATGCAAGATACTCATACCTTGATGACCTAAACAGAATGTTTTATATGAAAATGCACACAAAATGATAATTCGTTTGTGCAATTCTAAACAAAATGGCCTAAGCATCCACCCAAGATGCCAACTGAGATTTAACAAAATATCTCATGACAACAAAAAGAGACTAGGTACAAAATGTATCCAACAAAATACCATATATATACAAACATTTAAACATATCTGCACAGTATATCAATAAAGTATATGGCAATAACAATAATAGCAACAATTAGAAGCAAAAGTCTCCATACTGAATAACAAAATAGTCAAATACAATGTTGCTATTAAAAATTAACATAAAAGACAGACTCTCACTAATCCAATGTATTAAAAGATCTAAATAGACCCATACGGGTTACATGAATCACAAAAGCCTTAATGATGAAGGACCATCAAGCCCAATAATTTCTATCATGAAGGAGACCATCCAAGCCCACAATGAAACTATATGTTTTGTTTCAACCTTTTGGCCTTTACAAAGCTTGCATTTGTGAAGCCCAAGCCAACTCACAAGCATTATGAGCCTTGATCAACGCAGAATCATTGACCAACCCTTAAATTGACATGTTGAAGCCCAAGACATTTTGGAGGTTCAGCTTTTCTTTTGTTATGTGATGAATAAGAGCTTTTAAAACTCATTGGTTTCCTTATTTATTTCTATTTCAATTTCCTTTAAATTTCTACAACTTATGGTAGTTTTATGGACAATTATAGGATCTGTTATTTTTATTTATAGTGCATTAGTTGCTGGAGGGAAGTCAAAAGGGCTAGAAGCGGTTGTGGTTGTCTAGTCTAAAACTTTCCTATTTAAACAACTAGCCTTCTATATTTGTAAAGAGATTATGATGAATGAAAATTAAGAGAATTTGCTTTGCAATTCTTAAGGTTTTGAATGTTTTCCTAAAACATATCATAGGATTTTATTAGTTTCCAAAAACTAAAGGGTTTTGTTTGTTTCCAAAAACAATCACCTATCTTTCACCCATTTAACTTTCCAACCGAATGCCACAATTCCAGCTCTCCATTCCCACAATTCCAACTTTCCATTTCCAGAACATCCTGTGCAAGAAAATTCATATTTTTTTTCTACTCATTAGATCAAAACACTTCCTTCATTAATGTTGTAGTTCACTTATTGAACTTCAATTTAGCCTCAAGAACCACCCTAAAATTCCCATCCGTTTGCCCAAAAATGCACTTTGAAATCGTCTAATCTGCAGCCACGATTTTCAAAACATAATCGAATTAAAAAATTCATAACTTTTCACCCGTTGATCCGATTAACAAAATTCCTTCACCAAAGTTGTAGCCCACATCCTATTCTACAATTTTTCTTCAAGAATCACCTCCAAATTTCAAGTCATTTATCGGAATTTACCTTACAATCTGCCTGTTCGTTCGTACTTGAAAAATTCCAATTTTTACAAAACTTCAACCATCATACCTAAACACCATAACCATCACTTCCAACCACCTTAGGCCACCATTGCCACCAATTTTTGGACACCAGACACCACACGCCATCAGTTGGTATCAGAGACATGGATTTGACGACCTAAGATGTTGGGATTGAAGGTATTCTCTTAAAGTTTCAATTTTTGTTCAGAATCCGGTTATACATTGATGTGTTATAAGTCTCTCTGTAAAATTTGAGCTCATTTAGAGGCTATTTGTTAGGGAAACAAAATTTTCTCATAAACTGCTGCAAATTATGTTTTATTGTGGAATTGAACAAAGGAGGCGGTCTTTGTCTTATGAGAAAACTGTGAAATTATTTTATCAAGAAGGAAACCGTTTGGTCCAGGAACAAAGATGTAAGAGGAGGGAGGTTTTTGAGAGATATGAGAGGGCTGAATTTCAACGGAAAGCTCAACTTGCACACAAAGCTCTTACGGAAAAAATTAACGCCTTTAGTCTTAAACTTGAAGCGTTGGGGGCTCAAATAAAGGCTGCGGCATAATCTCAATCAAAGGCAAAATTAATGGAATCTCAAGTGGAGAAAAATTCTTCCTTCGATTCATCACAATTTGTTGAAGAAAATTGTCATGAAGAAATTATTGAATGTCATGGAGCTATCGATGGAGATTTTCTTATTGATGTGGAGTGTGAACTCTCACATGCTAAAGTTGAACCATTAGAAGATGTATTATCTTTTGATGGAGAATGTGACAAGAAGCCATTGGATTCCGTTCTTGATGACAAAGAGACCTTAAATGATGAAGAAATTCAAAAAAATTGCCTTATTCCAATTCCTTCGGTCCAAATTGAGACTCTTTTTAATGGAGCTACCTCTTTGCCACTCATGGATTCCCATCAACTACAGTTGAGAATCAAGCAAAAGAAGGAGTCGCTTGAGGTCAAACTGTATGAAACTCTGGTCACCTTTAAGCTTAGGTTTGTTCATGATGAAGTAGGCTTGAGATTATTGATATATGGCAGAGATATAGTAATGCTTAATATTATGAAATTTAGGACTATATTTGATGATCACATGATGAACCATAAGTATGAGTTATTGAATATTAAAGTATGACAATGCCATGACTAGGATAGATCAAGTTTTGCCTTGGTGTGGTGTTGTTTTAAGCTTGAAGATCTGGTTGAGTTATTTGTTGATTGATATGAGTTGTGGTTGCTTGAAATTTGATGTAATGGAGTTAAGAATGCTATATCCTAGGAATTTGCTTGATGATAACAGGGTATTCATTCTTAAATTTGACATGGTCAAGAATGTTAGCCTAATTTAGGTGGATATGTTTCTTTATGATTAAATGCATTTCACTTTGAATGGCGTTGAGTACAAAATTGATCATAATGAAATATGCCTTAGATTGTTGTTGTACAATAAGAGAAAAATGTTAGTTGAAGTGCGACAGAACAATGCTAGTCAATTGCAATATTTTTCATGTGGTATGACTTGGAAAGAGGAAGAAAGACCTTCCCAAGAATGGGAGAATGATGGAGGACCATGAAGCCCAACAATTTCTACCGTGAAGGAGCCCATCCAAGTCTACAATGAAGCTATATGTTTTGCTTCAAGCTTTTGTCCTTTGCAAAGCTTGTATTTGTGAAGGCCAAGTCAGCTCACAAGCATTATGAGCCTTGATCAATGTCAAATCATTGACCAGCCCTTAAATTGACATGTTGAAGCCCAAGATAGAGCCCAAGATGTTTTGGAGGTTGAACTTTTCTTTTGTTATGTGATGAATAAGAGCTTTTAAAGCTCACTAGTTTCTTTATTTATTTCTATTTCAGTTTCCTTTAATTTCTACAACTTATGGTAGTTTTATGGACAATTATAGGATGTGTTATTTTTATTTATAGTGCATTAGTTGCTGGAGGGAAGTCAAAAGGGCTAGAGAAGCCAGATTGTGGTTGTCCTAGTCTAAAACTTTCCTATTTAAACAACTAGCCTTCTATATTTGTAAGGAGATTATGATGAATGAAAATTAAGAGAATTTGCTTTGCAATTCTTAAGGGTTTGAATGTTTTCCTAAAACATATCATAGGGTTTTATTAGTTTCCAAAAACTAAAGGGTTTTGTTTGTTTCCAAAAACAATCACCTATCTTTCACCCGTTTAACTTTCCAATCGAATGCCATAATTCCAGCTTTCCATTCCCACAATTCCACTTTCCATTTCCAAAACGTCCTGTGCAAGAAAATTCATATTTTTTTTACTCATCAGATCAAAAAACTTCCTTCATCAATGTTGTAGTTCACTTATTGAACTTCAATTTATCCTCAAGAACCACCCCAATATTCCCAGTCGTTTGCCCAAAAATGCACTTTGAAATCGTCTAATATGTAGCCACGATTTCCAAAACATAGTCGAATGAAAAAATTCATAACTTTTCACCCGTTGATTCGATTAACAAAATTCCTTCACCAAAGTTGTAGCCCACATCCTATTCTACAATTTTTCTTAAGAATCACCTCCAAATTCCAAGTCATTTATCCGAAATTTGCCTTACGATCTGCCTATTTGTTTGTACTTGAAAAATTCTAATTTTTACAAAACTTTAACCATCATACCTAAACACTATAACCATCACTTCCAGCCACCTTAGGCCACCACCGCCACCAATTTCTGGACACCAGACACCATATGCCATCACTTAACGATCAATCCTTTGGTTAGAGGATCTGCCACCATAAGATCAGTGGGTATATGCTCTATATGAGTCTAAAACTCCTTAACCTTCTCTCTAACAAACATATACTTTGTATCAAATGCTTCGAATGCTTGGACTTCTTGCATATTTAAAAGAAGCCCACCATAGAAGAGTTATCATAGTAAATGGTTAGAGGTTTGGAAACACTCTCCACAAGATGAAGCTCATAAATGAAATTCCTTAACCATATTGTCTGTAAAATAGCTTCGTAACAAGACACATACTTTACCTCTATAGTTAAAGTTGTTGTAAGTGTTTGTTTAACACTTTTCCAAGATATAGCTTCTCCAACAAGTATAAAGATATATCCTGATGTGGATTTGTGATCATCACACCATAATCAGAATCAGAATAACCTATCACCTTAAGGTGATCAGACATTCTGTAAGTGAGCATGTAATCTTTAGTGCCTTGTAAATATCCTAGAACTCGTTTCACAACTTACCAATGACCCACACGACGTAGCCCGGATCGTGCATACTCGTATGGATACCGGTAGAGGGCATTCACGTATTGCAGTGTCTTGGAATCTAAAAAGAAACAACCAATCCACGACATAAAGGTATTTTCATACATTTTGAGTATTTTTCGGTTATACTTCACGTTGTTGTATAGTCTTTCCCGCAGTGTATTTTGAATATTCGGGCCATACTAGATCCAACAGTGGTATCAGAGCCAGGTTCTTCTGTATAATCGAAAATATACATGTTTTGATTACATGTGTTTACTGATTTGGCTTCTGTATAATAAAAAATATGCATGTTTTGAATACATGTGCTCACGATTTTGGATGCATGATACGAATTTGATTTATTTCATGCATGTTTCAAATTTGTTAATTATCTTGGTACTGATGTGAATATATGACAAGCATGAAGGGTTTCGGCCATGGATGTTGATTGCATTGAGATGTGTTTCGGTTATGGCTTGTTTCGGTAAAGGATGAGTTCGGGCATGAGATGTTTCTGTCATGTTTGTCTCGGCCAAAAGGGTTTCGGCCATGACATATGATGATGACTGAAACTTCCTTCAAGGTGGCGTCTAGGGTTATGACCGAAGATGTATAGGTGGTGGCTACTAGGTTTTCTATCATGTAAGACATGGAGTTAGAATAGGAAACCACAAGGATCCATGTTAGACAAGGATACTAGGAGTGCCACCGAACTTCATATGTGATATGGTTTCGGTAAAGGCATAGATTCCTTATTGGATAAAGATTCTAAAAGACCAAGAATTTGAAACCACGAAAGTCTCCATATTTGATGTGGATTAGGGATTTTGAGAACTTCCTTGTTAATAAAGCGGGATCGTCGTGTTAGTTATGCGTGTTTGTTCTTTACGTGCTATATATTCTGGGTAGTTTTACATGTGTTTATTTATATTATTTGAATATTTATATTCATGTGTAAATTACTATTCTATGCTTCTAATATATATATACTCAAGTATGTTGTAGTATAGGATTAGAACTCGCATAGTACAAACCCCCTTACTAATAGGATTAGTAACCCTCATAATGTACTAAGAACGACCCTCATGATAATATTAAGTTTATATGCCTTCCATAGAACTTTACCCATGTTTATCTCTAGCTTATCCTTATGTGGGTTTTTGCCAAAGCAAGGCATGTGGGGATCATCTAGGGAAGAAATTTGAATAATGGTGCTATTCATAGGTAAAGTATGGTTAAACTTAACTAAGCTATCAAAACGGTTTTAGGCTTAGGGCATAAGATTGGGTTTTTCATACATGCAGTACATAAGATGTATTTTAACATAAACCCATCAAGAGTTACATGTGATGTAATTGAAAAGAGTTTTCTACCTAAATAACTAACTCTTGAGTGTTAAGCCAAAGCTTTCTTAGGACTTAGTGAAATATGGATCTTGTTTCTCCCATTTTAAATAGAGGGTTATTAATTTGAGTGGGAGTTAATATCTCTTAATAATTAGAATGTTGGCACTTATTGCATAATTTTGTAGATTATGGCCACTCCATCCACCAACCTTTCTATACGATCTATCCTAGAGAAAAAAAAAGTTTAATGGAACAAATTTCCTAGACTGGTACAGGAATTTGAGAATTGTTCTCAAGCAAGAAAGAAAGCTTTATGTCTTAGAAGAACTCATTCTTGAGGAACCACCAACAAATGCACCTAAGGCTCAAAAGGATGCTTACACGAAGCATATCAATGACTCTACGGATGTGCCATGCCTTATGTTAGGCTCCATGATCTCTGACCTTCAGAAGGATTTAAAGAAAATGGAAGCCTATGACATGCTTGCTTAACTGAAAACTATGTTTCAATAGCAAGCACGCCAAGAGAGGTTTAGAACCACTAAGGCATTGAATTCATGCAAGATGACTCCTGGCAGATCCGTTAGTGCTCATGTTCTCAAAATAAAGAGTTACATTCATCATCTTGAGAAATTAGGTGCACCTGTTAGTCAAGAATTGGCAACTGATCTTATTCTATCATCTTTGACTGATGAATATGATCAGTTCATTCTTAACTACAACATGCATAATATGGAGAAGTCCATTGATGAATTGCATGGGATGCTGAAAATTGCTGAAGAGAACTTAAAGGGAAAGGTTAAAAACACCAATGAAGTTCTTGTGGTTCAAAAAGGAAAGGTTTTCAAGAAGAAGGGCAGAGCAAAGGGCAAAGGTAAAGTACCTAAGTCCAAGCCCAAGCCCAAAGCTAAGACTAAGGCACCCAAGGAGAGTTTGCTTTCACCGCAATGAACACGGTCATTGGAAAAGGAACTACAAACTCTATTTGGAAGAGTGAAAGAAAAGAAGAATAGTCGACTACTTCTTCGTATTTTTTGTGATAGAGATCAATTTTATTCCTTACGTATCTTGGGTATTAGATACTGGAGCTGCAACTCACATTTTTACTAATGTGCAGAGTCTAAGAAGGACTAGAAGATTGATGGCTAGTGAGATCGACCTGCGCCTGAGAAATGGAGCAAGAGTTGTTGCTTTATCCGTGGGGAATTATGATCTTATTTTGCCTACTGGGCTCATTTTGGAACTTAAGAATTGTTATTATGTACCTACAATGAGTAGGAACATTATTCCTTTTTCTTGTTTAGAGAATGATGAATTTAAATTTTCTATTGCGAATAGAAGTATTTCCATTTATAAGAATGATATTTTATATGGCATTGCGCGTCAATTAAATGGCATTTATACTCTAGACACTGAGTTTGTTACAAATGAGCCCATCTATAACATAAATACCAAGAAGTTTAAATCTAAAGATTTGAACCCAACCTATCTCTGGCATTGTTGCTTAGGCCATATAAATGAAAAACGCATTTCAAAACTCCATCAAGATGGATTCATTGATTCTTTTGAATCTTTTAAGACATGTGATTCTTGTTTACTGGGTAAGATGACAAAGGCCCCCTTCACAGGTAAAGGGGAAAGGGCCAATGAGCTATTAGGCCTAATACATACCGATGTATGTGGTCCTTTTAGCGCACCAGTGAGAGGAGGTTATTTGTATTTCATTACTTTTTTAGATGACTTCAATAGATATGGGTATGTCTATTTAATGAAGCACAAATCTGAATATTTTGAAAAGTTCAAAGAGTATAAGAATGAAGTACAAAATCAGCTTGGCAAGACAATTAAAATCCTTCGATCTGATTGAGGAGGTGAATATTTAAGCCAAGAGTTTGATGCTTATCTTAAGGATTGTGGAATTGTTTCATAATTGACTCCTCCAGGAACTCCTCAATGGAATGGTGTTTCTGAAAGGAGAAATCGAACTCTATTAGATATGGTTCGATCAATGATGAGTCAAACTGATCTTCCAAAATATTTCTGGGGCTATGCTTTAGAAACCGCAACATTTATATTGAACCGTATTCCTTCAAGGCTGTAAAAAAGACACCTTATGAGATATGGACTGGGAAGCGTCCCAATTTATCTTTTCTAAAGATTTAGGGTTGTGAGGCTTATGTGAAGCGTCCAATTGCCGACAAGTTGGCACCCAAATCTGAAAAATGTTTTTTTGTGGGATATCCTAAGGAAACTAAAGGATATTACTTTTACATCCCAGCAAAGAACAAAGTGCTTGTTGCTCGAAATGGTTTTTTCTTAGAGAAGGAATTTGTTTACAAAGGAAACATTGGGAGTAAAGTACAACTTGAAGAAATTCAAGTTTCACAAAATGAAATTGAGCCTAAAGAGGAGATTGAAGCGAGCTCACAAGCTGTTGATGAGCAACCTTCAACAACACAAGGCCTACGTAGATCTTATATGATTCGTCATGAGTCCGAGAGATATGGATTTCTCATTACTAATGATGATAATGTGATGCTCATCGATCATAATGAGCCCACAACCTATCAAGAAGCTATACAAAGTCCAGAATCTTCTAAATGATTAGAGGCCATGAAAGCAGAGATGCAATCCATGTATGACAATCAAGTTTGGACTTTGATTGATCCGTCTGATGGCTTGAAGACCATTGGATGTAAGTGGGTTTTCAAAAAGAAACTCGACATGGATGGAAACATGCACACTTATAAAGCAAGACTTGTTGCTAAAGGTTATCGACAAGTTCATGGAATTGATTATGATGAGACATTTTCTCCAGTGGTCATGATCAAATCTATTAGAATTCTTATTGCCATAGCTGCATACTATGATTATGAGATATGACAAATGGATATCAAAACGGCTTTCCTTAATGGAAACTTACTTGAGGATGTATATATGATACAGCCTGAGGGTTTTGTTCATCCTAAAAATTCGGGAAAGGTGTGCAAGCTTCAAAGATCCATTTATGGATTGAAACAAGCATCAAGAAGTTGGAATTTTCGTTTTGATGAAGTTGTCAAAGAGTTTGGATTCATCAAGAATGAAGATGAACCTTGTGTTTACAAAAAGGTTAGTGGAAGTGCTGTTGTCTTTTTAGCTTTATATGTTGATGACATATTACTCATTGGAAACGATATTCCGACCTTACAGAGTGTCAAGATTTGGTTAAGGGAACATTTCTCAATGAAAGACTTAGGTGAGGCTACCTATGTTTTAGGCATTAAGATCTATAGAGATATATCAAGAAAGCTTATAGGTCTAAGTCAGAGTACATATATAGATAAGGTACTGAAAAGGTTTAGTATGCAAGATTCCAATAGAGGATTCTTGCCTATGTCACATGGAATCAAGCTTTCTAAGAAGGACTGTCCTACTTCAGATAAAGAGTTTGAGCGCATGAGTAAGATTTCATATGCATCTGCAATTGGATCTATCATGTATGCTATGTTATGTACTCGACCAGATGTCTCATATGCTTTGAGAATAACAAGTAGATACCAATCTAATTATGGTGAGAGTCACTGGATAGCAGTTAAAAATATCCTTAAGTACTTGAGAAGAACTAAGGATATGTTCCTAGTCTATGGAGGACTTGAAGGAGAGTTAGTTGTAAATAGTTACACTGATGTTGGTTTTCAGTCTGACATAGATTACTTTAGATCGCAATCAGGTTTGTGTTCTGTTTGAATGGAGGCGCAGTGAGCTGGAAAGGTTCAAAGTAAGAAACTGTTGTTGATTCTACAAATGAAGCTGAGTACATTGTTGCCTCGAATGCGACTAAGGAAGCTGTATGGATCAGGAAGTTCATTACTGAGCTTGGAGTCGTTCCTAGCATTGCAAGTCCTATAGACCTTTATTGTGATAATAATGGGGCTATAACAAAGGCTAAGGAACCAAACTCACATCATAGATCCAAACACATACTCAGACGTTTCTATCTGATTAGAGAGATCATTGGGAGAGGAGACGTGAAGATATGCAAAGTAGGTACAAATGACAACATTGTCGATCCACTTACTAAGCCTCTTCCACAGCCTAAGCATGAGAGTCATACAAGGTCCATGGGTATTAGATATTTGACCGATTGAGCCTAGTGCAAGTGGGAGATTGTTAGTAGTGTGCCCTAGGCCAATGGATATTTGTGATTCATGTATTAACATTATGACTTGTTAATAATATATTATGAGGTATTCCTTTCATATATGCATGTATTTCGTTTATATAATGTGATTTATATTCCATGAATGGTATTAGACTTATGTCATCAAGTATATGACTTGATAGTAAAACCATAAGCATTATAACATTATTCTAGACTGTCCCTGGTCGATCATTATTGGTGGAATAATAATGAATTAAGCCTAGTATGTGTTCTGATTGATGATCACGTTTTACTGATCATGGATATGAGATATCAAATCAGAAACATAGATATATGTTAGAGAACATATATTGAACTGACCCACGTAGAGAATACTACATGGTTTCATGTCATTAGTGATTCTCAATATGGTTTGATTTTAGTCCTTTGACCTGAAGTCATCATGGCTCCCTATATGAGGAATTTGGTGTTTTGATATTAGACTAAGTTATTTTTAACCGAATAACAAGTAGTCTTATGTTGGACATTAAATGAATCATGCGGAGGGATATGAATGACGTAGATGAGATTTGTACCTTTCTTAAATGAGAGAGATATCATTTGGGCCTCTTGACAAGTGTGACTGAAGAAATGCATGGCCATTCTCAAATGAATTGATGAGGAGTCATCAGTGTCATTTGTTATAATCAATCAACTTGGGGATCACGAAACTATGATTAATCAAAGGTTGACATGTACCATGTCTTGTGATTAATCTTGATATCGTGTTACAAAGGGACTTAGCTTATAACCATAGTTACAGGTTAAATCGGATTATCAATCCTCATTTGATTTGAGTAGTCATAATGTCTTGCTAGAGGCCACTTATAACTTAAGGGCCTAGAAGTGTGATCAAGCCCATTGCCAACATCAAATGAGCCTACAGGGTCGCACATAAGGAGTGATGTGATATGGGCTTATTCTCTTGGGCCTAATCTATTAGACATTGAATAAATATACGTGGATATATTTATTAGGCTAGATTGAATTAAGTTTTCGGGCTTTTATTATATGAGATATAATGGGCCGAAACTTATTGGGTTTCAATGGGATTTGGTTTTCTCTATAAATAGAGAAGCTTAGGTCTCATTAGAGGTATGACACTATTTTGATACGAAACCCTAGCCACCATCCGAAAGGAAAATCGTGCGGCGTACGGAAAGAGTTTCAGGACGTGCTATCACACCATAGTCGTAGCCCTGATCGTGCATACTCGTGTGGATACCGGTAGAGGGCATTCACGTATTGCAGTGTCTCGGAATCCAAAAAGAAACAACCAATCTATGGCATAAAGGTATTTTCGTACATTCTGAGTATTTTCGGTTATACTTCACATTGTTGTATGATCTTTTTTGCAGTGTATTTTGAATATTCGGGTCATACTCGATCCAACAATAACATGCTCACGAATACCACCCACACCATCATACTTGGTTTTAGATAGTAAAGACAAGTAATTAGACTTTTCAGTCTTATTAAACTTTTAGAACTTTTCACCAATAGCCTTAAGATAATTTTTGGCGTTTTCAGTTTCTGTGATGTTCTCTTTAATAGTCTTCTCCATTGTGTACTTGATGGTCATCAAGCAGCCTTTGTTAGAACTAACCCACTTATCATATTTAGCTTTATCTGCAGCGAAAATCTTAGTAGAGGATTGTGCAGGCTCATCCTCAATGGGAGTAACATCAACATTAGAAACTGCCAAAAAAGATTCAAGGATTCAAGGATTCAAGCCAGTTCTCATAATTGATCCCATTCAGCTTAATCATAGAATTCAAAGCTGGAAATTGATACAATGCAAGGAGATTTAGCAAATGTATTAAGAACTAGCAAAATTGGGCAAACAACACAACTGGATTCTTATGCAATTGCAATCCTGTCTAAGGGTCTCGAATTATAATACAGATCAACTAGAACATTAAATTATGCACTAAAGCTAATATCGATAGGATATTGAAAACTTAAAGACATAGTTCAATGAATTAAATAAAATATTAAAAACCACATTGATAAAGACAAACCGATAGGATAAGTGCATCATTAACATAGTATCTAATGTATGCCTAATAACAACATCACAATAGCATTTTGTAATAATTGGTCCCACGATAGGCGAGCTCACAGTTACATAAAGTGAATGACAATAGCCTAATAACATATCCCAAGATTGCCCCATTGGTTTTAGTTAGCACTACAATTACAAAATTAACCGTAGTAATCATATAATATAACATTATATGCATAAATTACATCCAAAATTAATTTTGGTGCATAACTTCATAATATTGAGAGTATACATGACTCCACAAGCCTAAATAATATCATAAACAAGTACACAAATTTTCAAGAAAAAATTTGAAGAATACATTATATTTCTATTAATTTTAAAATTCTAGAAAAATAAAAATAAAGATTCTATTATTCTAAAAATTCCACAAAATTAAATACCATAAATTAGAACTGGACAAATGGAGCGATCAGACAAAATTTGGTGAAAATTAGCCAACGGAGTAGGTCGCACGTGCTGCCACTGCAAGTGGGGAAAGGACAGTGGGTCGAGCATAATCTTCTCCACCCGGCTGACTGGTATTCGGGTCGTTCGACTCGGTTCACGACTTGACTCGAAAAAACTTCTATAACTCTTTGAATTTTGATCCGTTTTCAACAAAATTAGTGTCATTAGATTCAGAATTTAATGATTTATCAAATATCTCAATCAATATCACAAAAAAAGCTGTTGAAAAAATTCGAAAGAAAAACGAAAAGAAACAATTTTTGGTTTGCGTTTTCAAGTTCTTGAGTTTTTAAAAAAAGACAACAAATTGAACAAACTTACCACACGCTTTGGCACCAAACTGAAACAAATCAACAACAACAAAATCGATTTCATAAAAACAACTAATAAAACCAAAAACGAAATTGCATGAAAATTAATATCTCGAAAATTACACAAAATTAGTACTCATAATTGGGGTTAACATTGCTCTGATACTAATTGAGGGAAAATATGCACGAAATCACATATTAATTTCACAATTAATCAATAAATTGATTAACCCTAGGATTGTAATATGTTAGATTCAATAATTGTATGGACAAATACCTAAAAATTGAGGAACAATTGAATACATTGTTGTTTTATGTGAAGCAAAGTGACAGAGACGTAACAAAAGATTGATTATTGCTATTCTGAATTATAATTAGCAAGAAACACATACAATTCTCAATGAGACGACTATATTTAAGGTCGGCTAGCAGTAGAGCCTCCTGTACATTACAATACATGGACCAGACTTACCCATCATAGCAAGTCCATGAACACAGACCCAATGATAATTACCAAGCTCAATTATCTTGACATAAAATTAAATCAAATTAACAAGAGTTTGTACGGAATTATGTTTATTGTGCTACTGTACAAAATTAATGATAAAATCATTGTGATGTTTACGTCCTTTTTTCCTTTTATCTTTCAACATATTACCATATAAACAAAGCTGTATGAGGGCAGAAGTAAAATATTATTCAAATTGTACCTTCTCTGGGTACTACTAATACAGGTAAGCAAACTCCAGTACTAGAGCAATTATCACAATTCAAAAGAGCCTGTTCATCAGATGCTCCTGATCGCATTTACAAAAGTAGGATTGTCAAGAGCGTAACCTCCATCAACAACCAGGTTGATTCCACTCACGTACCTGGACTCATCGCTTGCCAAGTACAGTGCCGCCTCTGCAATATCTGTTGCTTCTAATACCACCCCTTTCAAGTTTGCCACCGAGCACACCAAGTCCTCAACCTTCTTCTTCTCCATGTTCCCCGCAAGTTGATTCAGCATTGGTGTTGCAACTCCGAATGGAGATATACAGTTCACTCTTATCCCATGCTTTCCTAATTCTCTAGCTAAGTTTTTGGTCAGCCCCACAACAGCATGTTTCGATGCTGTATATGCATGAAACGCTTCAGTGGCCATCACAGAAGCAAGACTAGAAGTGAATAGGATACACCCTTTCTTTGCTGGAATCATTACTCTTGCAGCGTGTTTGGATCCCAAGAAAGCACCAGTAACGTTGACATCCAAAACCCTTGCAAAATCTTCTCTCGAACAAGTCACAATACTGGGATCTTTTCCTTGAATCCCGGCGTTGTTGTACATAATATCAAGCTTTCCATAATTGGACACAGCAAAATCAACAGCTTTTTGGACATCACACTCGCATGTCACATCACAATGGATGTAAGAAAACGTTTGATCATCGGAGCCAAGTTCCTGATATAGGGAGTGTCCAAGTTCATCTTGGATGTCAGCAACAACCACCTTAGCCCCGTGTCGTAAAAATAACCTGGCTGTTGCCTCCCCGATTCCACTGGCTCCGCCGGTTATCAATGCCACCTTACCTTCAAGTCTGAACAAAGAAAACACTAAAATGAGGTGGTAAGAAGAATGAACTCTTCATTTTCTCTAATTCAAAACGAAAACTTTTATGTAAAGTCTAATCAGATAAGTCGGATAACCTCCTCTTGACTGGGGTTGCCATGGAAGTAAAGCACTTTGATCCAAGTTGCTAATGAAGATAATTCAACTACCGCTTGGCTTATTTTAATTCTGTAAATATCCCACCTTCACGTATATATATACATAACAGCTGAAAAAGCTGTTTTAATATTCTATTGCGGACGGGTACGACTGGAATTATACTTCCTCTAATAATTCCAGTCGAATCCGTCCGCAATAAAATATTAAAACAGGTTTGTCCGCAATAGAATATTAAAACAGGTTTTTCAGCTGTTATGGTACGTAATTGCTCAGATAATAAAAGATTGCTGCTCTTAAAATGGGTAGAGGGTGGATGTTCTTGTCTCCGTTTTGCCACCAGTGTTTAATACCATATATCTATCCATTAAATGTTAACGAATGGATGGTTTCGGAGCATAGGATAACACACAAAAATAGAAATAAAAGCAGGATAATTGATCCCTCTGAAAATAGGTAATGGTTGATCATGACAGGTAGAGTCCTGGACGTTTTTACAAGTCAAAGAACTAATATAACATGAAGAAGGTCGTGAGGCAGCTATACTTGTGAAGGCACCGCAACCGCTATCGCCTTATGCCGACACATGCTCCTAGCGGAGTGATAGCAGATCACGCCACATGTGATCCGGAATTGTGACCCGCAAATTTGAGCCATGTCAGAAAAGATAAGGCATGGTATTGTTTGAGGAGCACGCACATCAATCAGAGAGGCGGCTTGCTGTGGGATTATAATAGGATTTGGATAGCGGGATTCTCGTGCGGTGTCCGCATTACTATTATATTGGCTGCGGAATTTGGGGCTCTTCATTATGGTCTTGCATTTGCTAGAACCTTCCCTTTGGACGGTCTCATGATTGAGTTTGATTTCATGGAGGTACTGAGATGTCTCTCCCTTCCTTCCGATGCTTTGGCCTTCCATCATTTGGCTCGTCTCATTTCAGATATCAAATCTCTGCTGAATAGGACTACTTATTACACACTCTTTCATGTCTTACGCAAGGGTAATTACTGTGCGAATTTTTTGGCTCATTTGGGTTCGTCAGGAGCACCTGAAGAGCGTCTCTGACTTACCTCCCTCCTAGTTTAAGTCACCATCTGCGCGCGAATGCGCAAGGAGTTTTATTTGGTCGTTAATGTGTTGTTTCTTCTTCTGATGTAACAAAAAAGAATATTAAAAAAGATATGGCAAGTTATTATTAATATTTGATTTTTCATTCTCGAACGGCTATTATTTTAGTAGCGCGCACATCAATCATGTTAGAAAGATAGGGCACTCTTGGAGTGGACGATTCTACCTTTTGAGACAAGAAAGATAGGGCTTGCTATTATTAATATTTGATTTTTCATTCAACATGATTGATAGGGCATGCTATTATTAATATTTGGATTTTCATTCTTGAACGGCTTTAACATGCATGATTGTAAGATTGTAGCCAGAACGATATAGTGTACTCTTGACCTATGAACAACCATATAAACTATATAGAAATATTTTCATGAATTATCATAAATTAAAGGAGAAGTTACAAGATCAATCAACACGTACGGCGCATTTAACAAGGTTAATTTTTTTGACAAACTTGTGTTTAAACTATGTAATATTAATAACAAAATATTAAAATATGACAGAAAGGAACCCATTATTTTATTTTTTAAACTATATCTATTAAAATATTATGAGAGAAAATAAAATATTCATTATGATATTATTAATTACATATTTACATCTAATTGACATCATTAATAAATGAAAACCGTAATCTATATCACACATCATTTTCATATCAGTAAAAGAGTAATTTAAAATTTAACGATAAAGGTTCAAACACCTCTTAATGTTTCGTAAGAGCCCTGCTGTTATTAATTTATATCTTCGTATTTAGAAAATGGTACTATTTGCTTTATCGTATTTCTAATAAATTTTCACTACAAGCCCATTAATCCATCTTCCACGATATACCAGCTGTACAACTCACATCATATAAACGTTGATGTGACTTATGTGAAATTAAAACTTTTTTTTTAATATTTTGTCGATTTTAAATTTCAATTTTGTTTAAAATATTACATGACTATTCTATATTTAACATTACTTATAAACAAACTCAATTAATTTTTTTTTCCAAACAATTTTTATTTTACATATAAGTCCTAAATCAACAACTTCTATGAATTTTAAATCTGAAATTTCGTCCAAGCCCAAGAATCTAACTAAACAACACCAAATCTCCGAGTGAGCGTGATTTTTAGACTTAATATATTTTTTGCTGAATAACTAATTTCAAATTATTCCTGCAATGGGCAACGCTATAATTTGGAAATACAACGCAAGCGAAAATCTAGAAGAAAGATCGAATGGATATTACTTTCGTATGTAAGGATAGAATCGACAATCTAGTTTAATTAAATACAATAATTAAAAATTTAATCAGTTTAATCGTTTTAATAGTAAAATATATAATTATTTAATTTTTAGTTCAATTTATTTTGATAACTATAATTATTAAAAATTAATTAATTTCTTAATTAACTTATTGATTTTTGTAAACAAACAATTTTTATAAACTATAATAAATTTGTTAATTTTCATTTGAAGTTTTCTTTTTAATTAAAATTTAATCTCTTTAATGAGTAAGGATGCAAAAAGAGAAAGAAGATAAACATATAGCCATTAGGTTCTTGCAAATGAAAACACATAGCCCATATTTTTACTGGTGACACAAATTGTATAACATCCCAAAACAATTGCAACATAAAGAAGAAAGTGGAACATATGTTGAGAAAGTAGGCAAAAAAATTGAATTAGTCAACATTTCCCTTTTAATTCAAACAAGTGAGGCAACTCCAATCATGTTGTAAAATTTCTGCACTGTGTTCTCTGTTAGAGGTTTTATCTATTAGAAATCTAGCCTTATAATTATTATATGTCTAAAACACTCAATCAACCAGGATCACATGCAGATTATATAAACAATAATATATATACAAATAAGAATACTAATCTTGATCCATTGCACAACAGAAGCATAAATAGCAAAAATTGAAGGATTTGTATTAATCCAAGCTAAGATTCAGAAACCGAATGAATTCTTCTTATGGAATAGAGAAAACTGACGAAACTTATTTCAAAGGAATATCAAAAGTGTATCTAGCTTGGAGACCACAACTCTTTTTATAGTCAATTTATACTTACGGTCCATTATGAGTCCATTAACCATAATGACTCATAATGAGCTTCTACACATCAAGCTCATACTAATAATTAATTAATATTTCCGTAGGCCCAATTAATTTACTAAAGTTAGATAACATTTTATTAGGCCTATAATCGAGATAGAAATCTATGTAAATATATTTGTACATGTGACCCATAAAATTCTAACAATCTCTCACATGGGCTATGTGTGTTTTCGGATAATGTACATAGAAGAAAACTTAATGCGTGCAAACTTACTATCTCATTCTAGAAATATATGAAAACAATCTGGTCCATCAATTTTACTAGTGTAAGATCAAAGCGGCTTTTGTTATATAATTTTATGACTAAACCGAACAATTGTCACAATACCAGCAGAATCAATAACATAGATTAAGTATGGATGCATAGCATAGAAATTACACGTGATGTGATTATAATCATGTCTATTTCCAACTGGTCCAAAATTTGTGACTTATAAAGTCTCAAAACACTTTTTAACCTTATGCAATACCGCAACAGAAGGCAAATTCTATATGTTCATAATTTTCAGATAAACATGAAATTCATTAGATTTCATAAACCAAAGTTTGTACAGAAAGATAACTTTAGACCTTAGAAACTTAAACTTTAAAACATAAACTTTAGATGTCAAAGAACATACATAGAAGTAAAAGATTAACTCCTACTAAAATGACATGTCTGACAGACCTACTACACCTATATTGGCCACATGTACATGAAACACTAAAGGTGGCAACCTTTTGATGAGTGGGTCTGCGATATTGGAGTTTGTACCAATATGTTCTATAAACATTTGAAGATTCTGAACCCTTTCTTTCACAGCCAAATATTTGATGTCAATATGCTTTGATTTTGACGAACTTTGACTGTTATTTGAATACAATACAGCGGCTTCATTATCACAATAAATCTTTAGGGGTTGTTTTATCCAATATTTTGTACATTTGATTCACCCTCATTGCTGGAACTATTTGCTGAATCAAGTAAGTGACTTTGATGATATTTTATTGTTGTTGATTTTGTACATGAATTTATTCCTGGGTAGTTTAAGAAGTGTGGTTTTGGTGATGAATGAATTAGATGAAAGATTTGTGATATAGAAATATGAAATAGGATTTGTTTTAGTTTGGAATGAATTATGGAAGAGGGTTGAAAATTTGATGAATATACTCTATTCTGGTTTAGAGAAAACCGAAAATGGGTTGTTATCACTGTACATGCATGTATCTGTTGAGCATCGGTTGAAATAAATTTAAATGAGTTTGATGATAAAGAATGAAAAATGGGTAAGGTCGTGATATATTGAAAAGTCAAAAAATGCTTCAAATGAAAGTAAGATAGATAATAAAATGTAAAAAATTGAAAATTTGCATGTGTGAGAATCAGAATTTGATGCTTAAGTGTGAATTTTGGATTTCTGAATTGTGTGTGTGTCGATGAGCTAAAAATGATTTAGAAGAATTGTTTTGAGTATTATTTGAGTTAATTGATGCAAGAATTAACTTTTGAAAAATTTACAGTAGAGAGAGAGATTGAATATGAAGTTTCGGGTTCTTGGTGTTTGAGTGGTAAACTTGAATCTAATTGTGTAGAGCTTGTGGTTGGAGTTAAAAATGCAGTATAGATGAATTAGGAATGCGCAAGTTTGGAAATAAAAAGGAAAATTGAAGGAGAAGAAGAAAAGAAATTCGGTGAAGAAGAAAAGAGAAAAGCATTATTGTGCTTCAGGACGACGGTGACTTCTCAAAAACAGAAAAGTCGCGATTGTGTTTTTGCATGACGGCGACCTCCCAATCGCGACTTTCAATTGATTTTCTCTAAAGATATTATTTCTGAGAATCCTTCAATCTTTTTGTTATTACTTCTTCACCCGATGTTCAAATGATATGAGACTTGAACCATTAAACTCGTAACACATTGCTCTACCTCTACACAAAAAAATCATAGCAATCGGAAATCAGTTGAGAGAGATAGAGTGAAAAATGTGGGACAGGTCTGACAGAATGTGTTCACAACATTTTTGTCCATATCTGTCACACCTGTGACTTTTGTTCCTCACACCTGTGAGTCATGCACGCCTGTGACTTTTCTCTTTCACCCCCATGAGTTTAATTGCTGGAATGATATTTATTTGTCATATCAAGTCACTATGCTCTCCAATAGTAACCGTGACTTGTTTTTGGTCTAAACACTCGAGAGATTGCAAACTGAACAGTCCTATTTCTTTTGATCATAAATTCTTCTCTAGACATCACAATAAGATGATCTTTGATTTGGAGTAAACTAGAGACATAGGGATATAAATCATCTAAAGAAGTCGAATTGTAATTCAGTGTTTAAGATGTTCAATTTCTGCATGGAATTTGAGTATAGCATACTGTTTCAAAATAAGAATAACCCCAAAATGTTTGAGGTATCACATTCCAATTACTGAATAAAATTGGATGATTTGGGTGTCATTAGAAACTTAAGACATTGAAAAACAACTTTCTAGAAGGAAGTGTTACCTAATTTTGTCATTTACCCTATCAGAATGATTATGTAAAGTTGATCTGGAAGCATGTTATTAGAAAAATCTGAAGTGATCAATTAGGTTATGAAATTGCTTTCATATTGTTTTATTATGGTCTAAATTATAAGTACAAATGGTATTGATGAGGGTTTTCATATCTGAATGATATGGTGACAAGATCACAATAAGATACCCAGGATTGTCATTGAACATGCATTGTGCATACTTTCTATACATTGATGTGCATAAAGAATATTTATACATTTGTGCAAGAGTGTGACATTTGTAAATGTGTTTTGTATGATAAAGGGGAGCTCATTAGACGCCAATTAGACATTGTTGGACCATCCAGGCAATAGCATAGTGGAGCGTACTGTGAGACAACCTAGATGATTTTCCTAGGATTGATTGAATTTGTTTGACTTCCAATTATGAATTATTTGTGATTTGTTATAAATTCCGAACTTTAAATCCGAAGAGTTTAATATTTGTGTATGTATTAGAAGTGCTTTGAATTGTTGTGAAATTCTCAATGATATTTGTATTTTCAACGAAAGTTGAATACCAGACTTAGGTCCGATGATTATGAGATTCTGACTGTGCATCATATGTGACTATCATATATGACATATTCAATATTTGATTCATTTTATAAAATGCATGCTCAAATAAAGGTGTTGTAACCGGAGTAGCCAGTATGAAAACACTTGCATGTAAATCTTTACTCCGTGATTTCTGATTCTACACATAGAGCTATGCTCCATGATTCTGTTGTGATTGAGCCCAATTGGCTAGTATTTGTATATGTATGTGAAACGCACTCGTTCATAACAATAATAACAAATCTGGATTCTCATATGCATCTGTATTTGTATACTGATCGGCGGCTTATCGTTCAATTTAAGAATTGATTCTTGGAAACCGGTCAAATAAAATTTATACCAAGGATTGCAATACAGGATGCAACCTCGGGTCGACTCTCAAGGAACCAATGCACCAATTGATCCTAGACTAGCCTAATGTTTGAATTATGCATGCAATGAAAGCAATAAAAGGGGGTCTTGATTGATTAATCTAAAATTAAACTAAACTAAAACAAAGGTAAATATTTTTGGGATTTTGAAAAGATAAGGCAATTTAAATTAAATGAGACCGAAAACTATTAATTAAAACTCTCACGAAAATGTGGCTCGGTCATCATCGTTCAAAATAATATCGGGTTTGAAATCCACTAAGTTTCGAAAGCTAAACCTTAACAACTCGTTAAGTCCAAGATTTAATTAATCAACTCGATTAACTAAATCTTGTTAAAACCATTAGTGTATGTATAGAATGATTAATGCAATAAATCAACCAAATAATAACACAATGAACTTAATCAAACATAACTAGGCAGATTAAATCAATTAATGCAATCATCCAACTGATATACATGAACTCCATGTATTTAAGAACAACATTCAACAATAATCAATCCATAACATAAATCAAAGTTTAACATCCGATTAAACTATAACCGGATTCAATCCATCATACAGTGCATTCTCCAACTCGGAGTTGATACAAAAATATAACGGAAATCTAAAACTAAGATCGATTACCCCTGTTAAGCTCACGGAACTCAGACCCTTACTCCATCTTCAAGAGGTCGGAGACTTAGCCACGCATCACGGCGAAGAGTCCATCATCTTCTTGGGCACCCGACGCTTTTCATGACTCAAGCGGTGAAGGATGAATGAATGGTCGCGACGAAATAAAGCGAGAGGAGAAGATGGTGAAAGTAGATGATGTCTGTTGCCTCGAAACAAACTGCAAAACCAGAGAAACCAAAACTATTAGACGAACAGAGAAAGCAGAGAAGAAGAAATTCACCTACGGAGTGCGGTGCCTCGTTTTTTGCTAAATGGCAAGATTTTATAGGAGGTTGTGCGGGCGGGTCGAACAAAGGATTAATTTCCATTTATAGTCCGGTTACCCGACATTCGCGGCGAATGGCTGTAATTCGCCCGTGGCGAATGAGTTTGTCACTCGTCGCAATGAATAAATTAAATACCATTAATTTCTTTGCGGGGAATGGAGGTCTTGGTTCGCCCGTGAAATCTTCGGCGTGTTGACTTCTTGAATGTTGACTCTTTTGGTCCTACAAAATACAACCCATTTGCGATATCGGTTGTCCCATAAAAATTATGCGAATTAATGACAATTGACAACAAAATAATCGACAATGTGCAATTTATCAAAACTCGATGTGCGGGACCAAAATAAGCATAAAATCATAGATCGAGAGTCAACAAATGCATAATTACTAAAGAAAACGGGCCTAATTTATAGTATAAATTTGGTCCAATCAAATCCCCACACTTAAACCTTTGTACTCTGAACAAAGCTTATAAGAGTCAAAAGGTACAAGAGTAAAAGAAAATTCTGCCCATGCTCAAACAACAACCAAAATTGACTCAATCCACTTTATCGAATTCAACGCAGCAAATTGAAAGAGTGCTAATAAAACAAACATTGAAAGAATTTAAGCACATGAGATTGAACAGCAGAGAATCACTCGAGATATGATGTTTACGCCAACTCACTTGTATAGTAGGGATATTTTCTCTCAATCTACTTAATACATCTCCTACCATGAAGCTTGTATCAATTTTATTTCTCCACTACAAGGACTATCAATTTGAAGATCAAGAGGTCTTTAAGGGTTGTAATGAGCGGAAGGCTAAATGAATGGATGATGTGAGAAAAGAAAAATATGAGCATGGCATAAAATGAGGGATCGATGTCGATAATTTATACTGAAACTAGACCTCTACTAAACTAAATTTTGATTGATTTTTTTTTTTAGATACTAATCCCATTTTGGGATTCAATACACATATTATCCCTTTTTGGAATAAACAAGACTAACCTTTTTTTCACTAAAAATAGAACAAACTGACTATTGACGTCATCTGAAAATAATGCATGCAAATGCTCATAGCAAGAAGGCTCAAAGGGGCTAGCAAGGGAACGGTGTTTAGGGGTTGGTGTTTGGGGAAAGGGCTGAAAGAAAGAACGCCTCTATCATATCCACAAAATCTAGTCCATCAAGCTTTGAGTAAAACCGACACAAGTTCTAGAGAAGCATGAACTAAGCGGATGCACACAAAAATATAGAAGAAAATCTTTGGCTCGAATATCCTTCCAACAAGGTTTTGTCTCAATGATCAATCTCAAAACTTAAAAACTTAAAATGCTACCTTGTTAGCATGCTCCCATTTACTTTGTTTTGAAAACTTCAAAAGTTAAAATTTTTGCCAAAACCAATTATCGTTCAAGAATGGAGAGCATTTTCACAAAACTCAAGTATCGATTTGAAACTTATAAGGGCTTTGCATGCAAGGGCACAAAAGAACGAGTCAGAAAATGTTTGATTGAGTCCAAATTTATCAAGAAAAGCAACGGGCCCACAAAATTATGCACAAGTTTTAATAGGTGTACAATGCAAAATATAAAGGAACGGCTCCCCACACTTAAAACATGGCATTGTCCACAATGACAAAAGTAGCGAACACAGAGGAAACGAAACAAAAATAGACAAAACAGAAATGTGGATATAGAATGAAGCTCAAAGCGACAAGTTCGCAACATGAAGGATTCAAAGAGCTAGCCTAGAACAAAGATATCGAATAAAAGAAAATACAGCAAAAACAAAATAACCGTAAGACAGAAAGAACATGCTAAACTAAACAGAGGATCATCCTCAACCAAGGTTCGGGAGGGGCGTGCTACGAGGAGCACGAAAAAGAAGGTGAGGTGGAACTATAGTAAAAGAGTTAGGAGCAGCCGTGACCGGAGGCGGAACGGTGGTGAAGACAGTGGTAATCATGTTCAGTATGGAGCGGAAGGTCTCGCGGTCAGCCTCCATTTGAGTCTCAAGACGACGGATGTCCGCTCGAAGCATGGTCACCTCGGGAGAAGCTGAGGCAACTGCAGGTGGAGGAGACTCACGAGACGGAACCGCGGAGGGAGCAAGAGGAGGAGGTTTCTCGCTACTGCTAGCATTGTGAGTTTGAGACATGATTCCTGCAATTACAAGTAATAGAAACAAAACTTAACCGCAAAATCATACAGAATCACCCTCCTCGTCGCGACTCACGCCGGAAGTCACCACGAATCGAGGTCCGCATCCATTCGTCATGACGAAAGGGGTGTTCATTGCGACGAATGGGTTTCTTCGTTAGTCGCGACGAATTATGAAGTTCGTCATGATTTAACGCGATTCTCAGAATTACATCGAAGCAAACAAATACCTGGTACCCTAACTAAACATTAAACAACGAAAATGAAAGCGAACAAAGAAAAGAGGCTACGAGTCGATAGTGGAGGAGACTTTGAAGGAGACGACTACGGAGGAATGAGAACAGAGGTGGCGAAAGAAACGAGAGAATGAGGGAGAAAAGAAAGAGGAAGAAGGAGAATGAATAGGGTGAGAGGCAAACAAAAGGGCGCGAAAGGAAAAAGACAGAAAGGGTCCTTGGACAAAAGAGATGTCCAACGGTTCAGAGGGTTCGCCGCGACGAGGCAGTCGCTAGCCGTGGCGAATAAAACGCAAAACCCTACATTAGCCGCGACGAACAGCAAAGTTCGCTGCGGCGAATCACCCAAAACATCCCACGTATCAACCATTCACTTCAATCTAATCATGCTTTAGTAAACTAGAAAGATCATAGAGCTAACAAAGGAAATCAAATTATTTGCAATGTAACGTAAAATCCTACCTAACTACATTTAAGCCTATTGATTGGGTCTTTCCCCCACGCTTAAACAATGAATCACAACGATAAAAATTTGCAACAAAAGCAGAGACATATAACAGATAAACAAGTGAGGGAAAGAAGTAACCTGATAATTACGACGGTTGAGGAGTCCCATGATAGAGCTTGAGCGGATGTCCATTGACCAAATCGCGCGCCAGTTTGTTCTCGCAAAATTCTATCATACCAAAATTATGTACTTTAACTACCACATAAGGCCCTTCCCAACGATGATTGAATTTGCCAGTTTGAATGTGAAGCGGGCTTTATACAAGAGCACTTTGTCGCCTTCCTTAAAAGTCTTTCGAGAAGAATCTTGTCATGTATCGGTTTGGCCTTTTCCTTGTAGAGCCGAGAGTGCTCATATGCTTCAAGTCGCAGCTCCTCTAATTCTTGCAATGGAGTTTCCTTTCCATTCCGATAGGTCAAAATCCATGTTGCATTGTTTTATTGCCCAATAGGCCTTATGCTCTAGCTCCACAGTAAATGACAGCCTTTCCATAAATCAACCAGTATGGGGACATTCCTATCGAGGATTTATAAGCGATCGATCATACAGTGCTTCCTCTAAACGCAGACTCCAATCCTTTTAGAGGCTTGACTATCCTTTCCAAAATGTGCTTAACCTCTCTGTTTGAAACTTCTGCTTGACCATTGGTTTGTGGGTGGTAGGCGGTAGAGACCTTATGGGTAACTCCAAATTTGGAAAGCAAGTTAGTAATAATCCGGTTGCAAAAATGGGTCCCACGATCACTCACCACTGCCTTGGGAATTCCAAATCGACAGAAGATATTGGATTTGAGGAATTTAGTGACTGCCTGCGCGTCATCTTGTCTAGTGGGTACAGCCTCGATCCATTTCGAAAGATAGTCCACTCCTAAGAGAATATACACGAACCCGAACGATGGGGGGAACGGTCCCATGAAGTCGATACCCCAAACATCAAAGATTTCGCAGAACATCATTGGTTGTTGCGGCATCTCATGGCGCTTCCCTAACCCTCTGAAACGTTGACACTTGTCGCACGCTTGGCAAAAATGGAAAGAGTCCCGAAAAATTGTAGGCCAGAAGAATCCTGAATCCAAAACTTTTCTAGCTGTTCTTCTAGCACTAAAATGTCCCCACAGCACCATGGAGTGGCAAGTCGATAGTATGTCATTGAATTCCTCATCAGTGACACATCGACGAATCACTTGGTCACTGCATATCTTCCAAAGGTAAGGCTCGTCCCAAATGTAATGCCGAGCTTCACTCTTCAATTTCTGAGCCTGCCCCCGAGTCATACAGACAGGGGTTAAATTTGTCATTAAGTAATTGACAATATGCATACCAAGGCTCCTTGAGAATCTGCGACACACAGTGATGTAATCCGGAAAAGAATCACAAGTCGATCGGAAGAGTCCACCCTTTAGTATCTTGTGGTAGTCCTTTCGGATGGTCACTACTTGGTTTCATTGACCGGCTCGATCTTTAATCTCAATATCAAACTCTTGAAGGAGCAAAGTCCAACGGATCAACTGGGTTTCGATTGTGGCTTCACAAGAGGTACTTAATAAACTGCGTGATCGGTGAAAATGATGACATGGGAATTGAGCAAATACTGCGGAATTTTTCTAATGCGAAGATTATTGCAAAGAGCTCTTTCTTAGTTGTGGTGTAGTTGGCTTGAGCTGGATCTAAAGTTCGGGCGCCAGATGCAATAACTCGAGCTAACTTCTCTTCATGTTGTCCTAACATGGCTCCCACAAGATAATTGGAAGCATCACACTAAAGTTCAAAAGGCAAATGCCAAACAGGGCAACTGTAATAGGAGGGAAATGAGTTTGGCTTTAAGTGTATCAAAAGCCTTTTGGCATGAAGCATCAAACTCAAATTTCTCATCCTTTTGCAAGAGTTTTGAAAGAGGAAGGGCGATTTTGCTAAAATCCTTAATAAATCGCCTGTAAAATCCTGCATGACCTAGGAATGACCTGATATCACGGACGCAGGTAGGATAAGGCAGGGAAGATATGACTTCGATTTTAGCTTTGTCGACTTCAATTCCTTTCTTTGAAATCAAATGTCCAAGCACAATACCCTCATTTACCATAAAATGACATTTTTCGAAGTTAAGGATCAAGTTCTTCTCGATGCATCTCTTAAGAACTTTAGTCAGGTTAAAGAGACAGGAATCGAATGAATTGCCGTGAACTGTGAAGTCATCCATGAAGACTTCCATACTTTCTTCCAAAAAATCGCAGAAGACAGCCATCACACAACGCTGGAAGGTACCGGGGGCATTACATAAACCAAAAGGCATCCTGCGATACGCAAAGGTGCCGAAGGGACAAGTAAATGTGGTCTTATCTTGGTCCTCAGGTGCAATGGGTACCTGGAAGTACCCCGAGAAACCATCTAAGAAACAGTAACGCGATTTCCCGGCTAGCCTTTCTAACATCTGATCGATGAATGGCAAGGGAAAATGGTCCTTTCTAGTGGCGTCGTTTAATTTGCGATAGTCAATACAAACTCGCCACGAATTTTAAACTCTAGTAGGGATGAGTTCATCCTCTCATTTTCACCACAAGGATCCCGCTCTTTTGGGAACCACATGAATGGGGTGACCCATTCATCGTCGAGATGGGATAAATAATCCCAAAGACTTAACAGACTTTGTGATTTCCTTTTTACTACATCCAGATTAGCGGGTTCAATCTTCGCCGGGTTGCCTTACCGCCTTGGAACCCTCATTCAACAATATCCTATGAGTGCAAAGGTAGGGCTAATCCTGTGTATGTCTCGCTAATGACCACCCTATTGCGCTTATGCTCTGTCAACACTTTCAAAAGTTGCTTTTCTTCAAGCTCGATAATGAATTTGCAATTATGACTGGTAATTTATTATTGGGCTCCGAAAAGCGATTTCAATGAGTGAGGTAAGGGCTTTAGTTCTAACTCGGGGTTGTAAAATGGAAGGACCAACTTAGGAAGCTCGAGGAGAAAAGGTTTCGCATTTTTCTCGACAATTGAAAGAATCAATCAAGAATTCTCTTGGATGCCGAGCGAACACAATTCAAGATTAGACGACTTATCGTGCAGATCCTCATCGAGTCCGAATGAGTAGAAAGAACGCTAAGCATGTTGACTCCAAGGAGTGAGTAATCCTCATGTGGGTGTTTCATGGCTTCGTACATGCTTTGAAGCTTATTGATCGATCACCTACCTCCATGGTAATCTTCCTTCCATCATATTGATATTTGTACCACCGTCCAAGGAAGGGTCGGCCAAGAATCAAAGAAGTGTCCCGCACAACTTCGAGGTCATGTCCAACACGTAAAATCGGCAGAAACACTAAACCTTTCACTTGGACCAAGATGTCCTCGATGAGTCCCACTGGATGTTGGAATGATCTATCAGCCAACTGTAAGACTACCGAAGTAGGCTTTATGCTCTTAACGCCCAGGGCTTCATAGACAGATTTCGGCATTACGTTAATCGCCGCTCCCAAATCCAATAATGCTCTCCCAATTGTTACCTTTCCTATAACACAAGGAATGGTAAATGAGCCCGATCTTGGCACTTTATCGATTTGGGGCTTAAATAAAGCCGACACATTTGAACTCACCGACACGTTCATTAGGCCTAAATTTTCGCTTGTTTGTGCATAAATCCTTCAGGTACTTGGCGTAAGCCGGCACTTTCTTAATCAAATCCAGCAGGGGCACGTTGACTTCAACCTTCCCAAACAGGTCAATGATTTCTTTTTCGTGTTTGAGCTCATTGACTCTCTTGCTCATCAGATACGAGTTCGGAAAAGGGAGGTCCTTTAAGTTGACTTCACATCGGGGTGGTTCATTTCGCCGATTTATCCTTATCAGCTCTTCTTCCTGAAATGCTCGATGATTGCTCTTTATCCTCAATTGTTGATTGCTTCTTGTTCCTCAACAATTCTTCTTCGCGATCACTCTTTGATCGCACAGCTTGCTTCTCTCTCACTTGAGGCGCTTCTTCAACCTCAATTTCCTCGGTGCATTCTTCTTCTTCAGGAATGTCGAAATGCACTTTCTTTCCACTCCTCAACTCAATTGCATTTAAACTCTTCGAGTTTATTACCGTGTTGGAGGGAATGGATCCACTGCTCCGAGCTTGGTTGTCACTCAAATTATTAGACAATTGAGTGACATATGAGTTCAGGTTCTCGGCCTTGTTTTCCCATTGATCCATGCATTTTTCCAAGGCACTAAAGCGGGCAACATTCTTAGCAGAGTCCTGTTGGATGAGGTTCGCGATGGCGTTGAATTGATTTGCTGTGGAAGTTCGTTCCTCTTTCATCAACGTCATCATACCATGCAGAAGCTGATTAGTGTCCTCTTTTGGTGGTCGTGGTTGCACCGCCAACGCCACGATCGGGAAACTGGTTTGTAGATGGTCCAGCTCCACTTCCTTGTTGAAAACGGTTGGGTGCTCTTCCTTCATTATTCCTCCAACTGAAGTTAGGATGAGATCTCCATCCTTCATTATAGGTGTTGGAGTACGGGTCCCACTTTTGATTTTGTCTGCTTGGGTAGACAGCGGACACTTCTTCATACCTTCCAGGACAGAAACTGGAAATGTGCATCACCGATCCACAAGATTCGCAACTAGGTGCGACCAGTTCAATGGAAGACGATGGGCGATGCACATTCAGATTCTTAAGCTCAGCCGTGATCGAGGATAACTGTGAAGTTATCCTATGCTCCAGGGAATCTACTTTCGATTCCAGGCTCTCCATTCTCTTAGTTTGAGCCGTCATGGCTCCTACTTCATTCACATTCATGGAATCTCTGACACTATATTGCTGATGATTTAGGGCCATCCTCTTGATCAAGGCCCATGCTTCAGGTGCGGTGAGGTCAATCAACGAACCTCCCGACGCAGCATCCAACATTCCTTTTTCTTGATTCTTCACCCCATCGTAAAAATATTGAACCAATTGTTCATCAGGGATCTGATGATGGGGCACCGAGATAACAGATCTTGGAATCTGCTCCAAAAGTCATATAAGGATTCGTCGTAATCCTCGCCATGGAATAAATCTCTTTTCGCATCGACGAAGTCCTCGAGGCTGGAAAATATTTTCCAGAAAGCTTTCGCAAGTTGGCCCAACTATGATAGGCATTCGCGACATGCCTTGGGAGGCTCATGTACCACCCCGGCCTTTCCTTCTAACGACAAGTGGAATACCTTCCACAAGACTGTCCAGATGTGCTCCTACAGCTTCATACTTTGATGATCATTGTGAGGGCCTCAAGATGCATATAGGGTCCTCTCCGCCAAACCGTGAAATTTGGGAAGGAGTTAATCAATAAACCTTTAACTTCAAATTTGCGTCGAAGTTAGGGGCGAGAAGATGAAAGGATCGTAGTTTACGTCCGAGGTTGTAGCTTCTCGGATGGTTCTACGTCCGATGTTCGCATTGTTGTCATCTACGCTGCCTCGGGTCACCGTTAAGACCGTGATCTCCATTTCGGGTGGTTGACCGGGATATTCTTGGTGTTCACCATCTCGATTCTAGTCGAACTAGTGTGCTAAGTCTTTCTTGCTCTCTCTTGTTTTTCCTAAGTTGTCTAAGGTGTCGCTCAATTTCAGGTTGAAAATGAACTAGCCTAAGTCTACGGGCATGCACAAGAGAAGTTCACCTAAGATAGCTCACTAAAATGACAAGGATAGCAAGGCTTAAATTCACTCAGTTCATTGCGACGATAGAAACTTCATTGCAATGAATGAATAAAATTATAAGTTTCATGCGGCGAATATATGAACTTCATTGCGGCGATTAATGAACTCATTGTGATTTAATGATGAACTCGTCACGACTAAGAAGCACTGAACTAGCAAAGCAAACGAAATTAACTTAAAATTAAGCACAATAAACAAAACAATCGAATAAACACTTAAACAAAGCGTAATGAAATCACAAATATGATTAACACTAAAAACACTTAAGCAGAACAAAAATTAAATAAATTTATGCAATGCAAACAATTTGCAAACAACAAAAATTAAAATTAAAACAAACACTGGCTAACCTAGAGAACCAATTAATTTGATTCCCGAAGAACGCGCCAAATTTGATCGGCGACTTATCGCTCAATTTAAGAATTGATCCTTGAAACCGTCAAATAAAATTTATACCAAGGATTGCAATACAGATGCAACCTCGAATCGACTCTCAAGGAACCAATGCACCAATTGATCCTAGACTAGCCTAATGTTTGAATTATGCATGCAATGAAAGCAATAAAAGGGGTCTTGATTGATTAATCTAAAATTAAACTAAACTAAAGCAAAGGTAAATATTTTGGGATTTTGAAAGATAAGGCAATTTAAATTAAATGAGACTGAAAACTATTAATTAAAACTCTCCGAAAATGTGGCTCGGGTCATCATCGCTCAAAATAATATCGGGTTTGAAATCCACTAAGTTTCAAAGCTAAACCTTAACAACTCGTTAAGTCCAAGATTTAATTAATCAACTCGATTAACTAAATCTTGTTAAAACCATTAGTGTATGTATAGAATGATTAATGCAATAAATCAACCAAATAATAACACAATGAACTTAATCAAACATAACTAGGCGATTAAATCAATTAATGCAATCATCCAACCGATATACATGAACTCCATGTATTTAAGAACAACATTCAACAATAATCAATCCATAACATAAATCAAAGTTTAACATCCGATTAAACTATAACCGATTCAATCCATCATACAAAGGCATTCTCCAACTCGGAGTTGATACAAAATATAACGAAATCTAAAACTAAGATCGACACCTGTTAAGCTCACTAACTCGCACTTTACTCCATCTTCAAGAGGTTTGAGACTTAGCCACGCATCACGGCAGAAGAGTCCATCATCGCTTTGGGCACCCGACGCCACGACTCAAACGGTGAAGGATGAATGAATGGTCGCGACGAAATAAAGGCAGAGGAGAAGATGGTGAAAGTAGACGATGTCTGCTGCCTCCAAACAAACCGCAAAAACCAGAGAAAACCAAAACTATTAGACGAATAGAGAAAAGAGAAGAAGAAATTCACCTCTGAGTGCGGTGCCTTGCTTTTTGCCCTAAATGGCAAGATTTTATAGGAGGTTGTGCGGGCGGGTCGAATAAAGGATTAATTTCCATTTATAGTCAGGTTACCCGACATTCGTTCTGCGAATGGCTGTAATTCGCCATGCGAATGAGTTTAGTCACCGTCGCGTGAATAAATTAAATACCATTAATTTGTCATGACGAATGGAGGTCTTGGTTCGCCCCAAATAATCTTGCAAGGTGTTGACTTCTTGAATGTTGACTCTTTGGTCCTACAAAATACAACCCATTTGCGTATCGCTTGTCCCAATAAAATTATGCGAAATTAATGACAATTGACAACAAAATACCGACAATGTGCAATTTATCAAAACTCAATGTGCGGGACCAAAATAAGCATAAAAATCATAGATCAGGAGTCAACAAATGCATAATTACTAAAGAAAACGGGCCTAATTTATAGTATAAATTTGGTCCAATCATATACATATGTTCTGATTCGCAATGATTACATGATGTTCCATGATAATGTGAGTATTTGGACATACATGTTCAGAATGAATATTAGTGAACTATATGAATTGTGTATATGATTTGGGTGAAATAATTAATGATAGTTTGCTCATTGAGTTCGTAAAACTTATAAAAATTACAACATAACTTTTCAGGTACGAGACAAGAGACTTAGTATCTTATTTTGGATTAAAGGAACATTTTGGACTAAGTTATAGCTCAGAGGTCTGTCAGCTGACATTAGAAGAGTTATAGCTTTTATTTTGTAGTTTTTGCTGGAACCTGTATGAAGTTTTGTAAATATTTGTTTAATGGAAAATAGTGTAAGCTTTTGTGAATGAATGCAATGAATGGTTTTTAAAATTTAATAATTTTTAAATAAGTTAGTTGATGCCATAGGTAAGTTGGATTTGTTTTGCTCTAACATACCATTATCATAGGATATGTATTTAAATGTCCATGGATGTTCGGGTATATATGTTATAGTAGTGGGATGTTGCATTGTTGCTTTCCAGTGATCCATTCCCATGTTACTTAAATATCTACCTAATATTTCTGTTATAAATGCTATATTCAGACGCGTACATACTTGTGCATACATGAGACTCCCTACAACTGAAGTATGAGGGATTTTATCCATCTCAACTTTTTGTGTGTCCAATTTAGGACATCAGAGCAAACTAAACTTATCACCTTTTGAAACAAGAGTGTTTCCTGGTGTATAATTTAGCATGCCATATCGACTTAGCACCTTATCAATATGGGACTTTTGAGATAAACCAAGTATACCTTCTTTACGATCCCGATGGATTTGTATACCCAAGACAAAAGATGCATCACCAAGATCTTTCATTTCAAAATTATTTGACAGAAATTTCTTGGTTTCATACAATAAATGTAACACCCCACTCCCGCGTGACCCGAACCCGACATCGATGGTGATATCCGAATGCGTTCTCATGAGGGTAGCGCCACATCACTCAAGAACTCAAGATCAATTTTTTTGCAAAAATTCATACACGCGAAAACAGTAGAAAATCGAGCCCTCGTTAATTTGTATACCATTCTAGTCATGCCCAATCATTACAAACATTCAACAATAATTTAAAATAGCCATTTAATATATACCAATCCATAACCAAATTGGGCCCGCTATAAATACAAAGTATTAATTTACAGAGCTTGCGATATACAATTTTATGAATAACAGAAGGATGACACTAATGCAGACGTGAACTGATCCCGACCTCTATTCTGTCCCTTGCATACGGTATGCATACTCCCGTGTCAAACGGGGTACTCTTCAAGACTTGAAAAATAGATGCAAATTTTGGGTGAGTTTTGCGAACTCAGTGAGGAACCATCATCGATGGTTCGCCCAATTCATGCAGCACACAAGCAATTCACAATTTTAGAAGGCATTCTGGCCTTGTTCCCATTTCCAGTATTCAGTCAAGTATGTATGCAATGCACATGTGACACCCAGTTGATTACAATGTTGTGACCGAGCGCATAAACAATGAACAGTGTACAGTAGACGCGTCTAGGGAGTAGGAGAGCCCTCTGGGTATGCACTAACTCCCTTCGAGCTCAAGGCTCTTTTTCAAGACGATCAATGGCGACTCGGTCACAATCAAGTTATTATCCGGTTATGCATTTGTGTATGAAATGCATATGACCAATTAATGATCCATATCAAATAGTCTCGCCTAGTAGAGAGGCAACGAAATGAAGCACAGTGTAGCAAGCAATGCACAATGTGCACATCCAGAACACTTCAAGAAATTAATCACAGTGTCACAGTAATAGCAAACAATTCACGTTCATATAGCACAATTCTACTAGTCACAATTGATCACATCACAATTAAACAAGAATCGCATAATCCATTCATGTATCACAATTTCACACAAGAGAGCAATTTAGCTCACGTAATCACAACTCGATACACTTCTATGGCGGGTCTCCCAATTCATCGGACCACCCGTCCTAACCCACCATAAACAAACACAATCCTAATCCCTCCATTATTTCCCCACATTGAACATATAATAATTGAATAAACCATCTTGGTTACTCACCTGTACTTCCTAGCTAATACCTGGAAATCTTAGTTGCATCGCTGGATCGGCGCTCCAAAAGTGCCTCTATAACAGTTACAGAATATAAATATTACCAATTGCTCAATCAGAACTATTTAATGTTGCACATGTAGCAATTAGAAGGTGCACAATGCATGTTCATGATATTCCCGGCCCTAAACAAAAATTTTCCATCACAAAAATTTCATATAAAAATTAAAAATCTAATGGCACTGAAATTACTCAATTCGGGCCTCTATAGGTCAAAAAATAAACAAAACAGTGACCAGAGGATCATTACCCAGACCCACGTCAATTTCTCATCCAAAAATTCCCAATTTCTCATAAAATGAAATTCAATGTTTCACGAATCTGATGCCTCGAGAATCAGGTCAATCGGACGTCGGACGGAAAAACTATAAGCAAAAGAGTGGAGAGAGGTCAGTTTCAGGAAAATACACATCCTAGTCGACTAGTCAGAGGTTGTAGTCGACTAGTGCAGGAAAAATACATGTCCTAGTCGACTAGTGCAGGTTGTAGTCGACTGGAAGCTTTATTCTTTCTTTTTGCCGACATCCCAACTTTCACAAGTCATAAGTCCTTGCTCGGAACTCCAAATTGGACAAAATTAGTGTCTATTTTATAGAGAAAAGAGAGATCTACAAGTTTTATGCAGGACATAAAAACTAATTTCACCTCTAAGGGTGTCAAAAATACACTCAAAGTTACTACCTTCACAAGGCCTCTTAGAACAGTGCAACATTTTGTCAAAACAGTGCAACATTTTGTAAAATCTATAACTTCTCATTCCCTTTTCTAAAAATTACAAGATTTATTCCAAATGAAATATCAGAATGTAACCTACAACTTTCATGAACAACATGAAATCAAATTCAATTGCTACGTAGGTCAAACAATTCAATGAATGATTCTACCCACTGAAAATGCCTGAACTGAATATCAATGTTATAAAAAGCATAACTTCTTTCATAGATGTCAAACAATTTCATAATTTATACCTATGAAAAGATCAAACAGAATACTACACTTCTCATGAATGCCTTAACAGTCAATTCCACTTCTAACAAACTCAAAACTGTCTTGCAAGAGGCTGCCCTGATCACTAGTCAATGACCTAACTTAGGTCCAGTCTTTGAAAATTCATAACTCCCAATTATAAAATCCAAAATTAACATTCTATATCTCATTTTCAAGCTAATTTATTCCTCTAAAACTTTCCAGAAGATCACTTGAGCCAATTCGAATAAAAAAAGTCTCTAATTTAGCTTTCAATCACAATACTCACAAAACCTACACTCATGGCTGGGTTTCACCAAAATGCACATAACCAGTCAATAGTTAACAATTCATAACTCCCTATACATAGGTAAAATGTTTTTCAAACTTTCCAAACCTCTAATTAACACATAACTTTACATTTCTTCTTTTATAACCATGGTCTAATTCGGTCATTAAGGACATTCAAATCTTCCATTAACAATCAGCTTTAACATGCAGTCACAGGTTGGAACCTGTCCGACTTAAAACCTTATAACTCATTCATTTCACATCCAATTAAGGTGATTCAAAGTTTAATTTTTCATAAAATCATATGGTTATCATATATCCAAAGTTGGTTCTAAAATAATATAAATTGGATTTATTGTGATTTTTACACACCTGACCTGTTTCTATTCTCTTCTGTATCACTAAGGTTAGGAACAACCTTCACTTATTTGGACATAACTAGCAGAATCCTTATCAAATTAAAATTTCCTTTCTACAGCTCTTAAACGACACATTCTTGAACATTTCGTAAGAAGAGCTCATCATCCAATTCCAACTCTAAGGTCGTCAAACAATTAACTTTCAGGTCTTTGTTCAATCTCGCTGGTGTTCTGAACCCGATTCAATTAGGGGCCTATTACTCTCATTTGGCTCACCCTAAAATCGTGGGAAAATTCATGGAGATAGTAAACCTCTAGTTCTAAAACTTCTATGTTTTGAGTTTCTCTAGATTCGGATGTTAAAAAGCTCAAAAAAATCAGACAAGTGGAGCCACGAATCTGTCTTTGCAATCTCAAACCATCCCAACTCAAGTTAATCATTATTTTTGTTCAACTTAGCCATGCAATTAACCTTAATTAACATCACAAGTAACTATAAAACCATCATATAAACATATGATTTACCTTAAACAAGCTTCCACTCTTCTAGACTTCACAAGCTCACAATCCTCTCTAATTCTTTCCACCACACAATCATCATCATCAACTTGAGCTTAGGTTGAACTTTTGTTTTGTATGATTAAGACCAAAGAAGAGCAAATCATGGAGAAGGAGATGGAAAAGAGAAGCAAGAAAAAAGAGTCAAGAAGAGGAGAGGAAGAGGTAGGCTATGAAGGTGATGGAAAACATGAAGAAAAATTGCTTTTGGCCTTCTCCTATGGAAGCATCGAGAATCAAGACCAAAGGAGGCTTTTAATAAAAGCTTAATAAGTGTCATGGCACATGTCATGACACTTGTCACCAAATAAAACAACAATCAATTAATAAATGGTTAATAAAAGACTTTACTAGGATTTAATCTCTAGGTCATCCAATTTTCAATAGCTCTAATCCAATAATTTCTAAAATCATGAATTAAATTTTTTCAGTGCCAAATGGACGGAATTTTTCAATACCAAAAATCAACCGGTTCGCCACTTGGCGATTTTTCCAGTCTGGGAATTTTTTCCGGAAAAGTCTAGAAAAATTCCTATAATTTTCGTAAAATGTAAAACCTATAATGATCCATTCCGAATAAATTTTGAAGCCCATAAACCACATTTCCAATATAAAATCCCATGTAGGCACAAGTATCGGGAAATATCATGAATGCATGTACAGTTATTTTTCATCTGCATAAATTCACTGTTCATAAATACCAGTATGCATGAACAATCCTAAGTAGTCCCAATCACTCTCATCCTTTGCTAAATTACGATTTTACCCTTCCCATCGGGGGTGGGATGTTACAATAAACCTATATCGTTGTTTACTAGTAGAATATCATCTACATATAGCATCAGGATAATAAATTTGCTCCCACTGAACTTGATATATATGCACTGATCAACGATGTTTTCCTTAAAACCAAACGAGGTTATCACTTGATCAAATTTCCGGTACCACTGGTAGGATACCTGCTTTAAACCATAAATGGACTTCTTAAGTTTGCAAACAAGATGCTTTGAATCATTAGATTCAAAGTTCTCTAGTTGTACTATGTATATTGTTTCATCAATGTCTCCATTGAGAAACGTTGTCTTTACATCCATTTGATGTAGCTCGAGATCACAATGAGCTACAAGTGCCATAATGATTCTAAAAGAGTCCTTTGTTGAAACTAGAGAAAAGGTCTCTTTATAATCAATGCCTTCGTTTTGAGTGAAGCCTTTGGCGACTAAGCGTGCCTTATATCTTTCAATGTAACCACGTGAGTCCCGTTTGGTTTTAAATATCCATTTACAACCAATCAGTTTCGCTCCTTTAGATAACTCGACAAGATCTCAAACGCCATTGTCTGCCATTGACTTATCTCCTCCTTCATGGCTTCAATCCACTTATCAGAGTGTGAACATGATTTGACTTGACTTACAGATGTTGGATCATCCTCCACCTCAATGTCAAATTCATGTTCATTGAGATATACAATGTAGTCATCTGATATTGCATTTCTCCATTCTCTAGTGGATCTCCTAATAGGCACTTCTAATTGAGGTTGTTGATTTTCTTTGCCTTGAATAGGCAAAGTTTCCTAATCAACCGTAGGAGGTATGATAGGTAAAATTGTGTTTTCAACATTATCCTGATTTACAATTTGAATAGTATTAGGTATGGTTAAGCCATCACTTTCAATTGTTACTGTAGTGGGAAAGTTAACACACTCCTCTGCAAACACCAAATCTTTATTTTGATTACTCCTAATGTAATCAACATCCTCAATAAATTTGGCATTCCCTATTTTGAAAAAGGATCTGGTTGAGGGATTATAGAAGTTGAAACCCTTAGATTTTTTCGGGTAACCTACAAAGTAGCAACTAATAGTTCTTGAGTCCAATGTCTTTTCATTTGGCCTATAAATCCTAGCCTCAGCTGCACAACCCCAATATGCAAGTTCCTAATACTAGGCTTCTTACCTATCCACAGCTCATATGGGGTTTTAGTTATTGCTTTGCTAGGAACTCGGTTTAGGATGTAAACTGCAGTTTTAAATGCTTCGCTCTAAAGTGATTATGTTAAAGAAGAATGATTAATCATACCTCTCCCCATGTCCTTAAAAGTTCGGTTTCATCTTTCAGCTACGCCGTTTTGACTAGAAGTCCTAGGCTTGGTGTACTAAGCAACTATACTACACTCAGTCAAATATTTGGCGAAGGGTCCTTGACATTGTTCACTTGATCCATCGTATCTACCATAGTATTCACCACCACAGTCAGACTTGACAAACTTTATTTTATTGCCTAATTGATTTTCAACTTCAGCTTTGAAATTCTTGAACACATCTAAAGACTACGACTTCTCATGAATTAAGTACAAATAACCTTACTGAGAGTAATCGTCTATGAAACTAATAAAGTATTATTGTCCATTCCATGAATTCGTAGGGAACAGACTACATATATCTATATGAATCAGTTCCAATAGTTCATTACTCTTGTTTGCATCTGTTTTCCTTATGTTTGTTTGTTTTCCCTTTACACATTCTATGTAGACCTCAAGATTTAACAAATCAAGGGAATTGAGAATTCCTTCAGACACAAGTCTTTGTATTCTCTGTTTAGAGTGAAGTAAATCACGCGTTAGTATAGAATTTATGTTCAATAGACAAAATGCACAAGAAGGGGGGGTTGAATTGTGTATCCTTTTACGTGAATACAATCCCCTTTCAAAAAATTTTTTGAAAAATAACTTTTTCAAAAACTATTAAGTAAACAATCACTATGTAATGCAATTAACTTCTATATACTTGTATAAAACAATAGAAATTAAAAGTTGAGAGTTAGAGAGTAGAGGTTGACACAGTAATTTTATCCTGGTTCACCCCAAACCGTGGGCTACGTCTAGTCCTCAAAATCCTTTATGAGATTTCACTATTCTTCTCAAAAGTACAAGTATTCTTTTTCACAGAGCCTCTTTAGATCTCTTACACCAAGTATTGTTTTTCTCACTTAGCCTCTTCAGGCTATCAGCTTTTCTTCTTTCTTACAGAAAGATATTGCGAGATCTGTTATAGTAATGATAGCTCTAGTTTTTTGCACAATAAATACCGTGTTTGCTAAAGATCAAAAACTTTATTTTAAGATCTCTATTTTCAAAATCACTAACTTTTTAATCTTCGACTCGTACTTGTATTTATAGCTTTCGTCTTCAACTACTTCTTGATAACTGCTTTTTTCTTCTTGCTTCTTGATTCTTGTAGAAACAGTTATTTAGTTGAGTTCTGTAACTAACTCAAACTAGTTAACCGTTCAACATAGTATCGGTTCTTCGTCTTAGTTTCGCTTTCGCTTCCTCTTACTTTTGCTTCTGCTTCGTCTCACTTTCTTTCATCTTATTTTTGCTTCCGCTTTGTCTTAGTTTCTTTCGTCTTACTATTGCTTCTGCTTCGTCTCACTTTCTTTCGTCTTATTTTTGCTTACTTTCTTTCGTCTTATTTTTGCTTCCACTTCGTCTCACTTTCTTTCCTCTTATTTTTGCTTCCGCTTCGTCTTAGTTTCTTTTTTTTAAACTTTTGCTTCCACTTCGTCTAACTTTCTTTCATCTTATTTTTCCTTCCACTTCGTCTCACTTTCTTTCGTCTTATTTTTTATTCAGATTCCGTCTTACTTTTGCTTCAACTTCCGTCTTACTTTCTTCCTGATCAAAATGGTTCAACAATTTCTAATATTATTATTATTTGAATGCCATCAAAATTATTAGACGTGAAGTCATTTTGACCTAATAATCTCCCCCTTTTTATGATAAAAAATAATCATAATTTTATAAAGATAATCGAGTATGATTTATAAGAAGATATACAATTGAAAAAAAAATTGTAAGCTATACTATCTTCTTCTTTCTTCTCTTCTTCTTCTCTCCCATTTTCTCCTCTTATCTTTCTCATTTTCTGCTCTTCCCCTATTTGTTATTAATAAAAAAAATTTCACTATAGATGCTTCATAATCTCAGAGAACATTAGTTGTATCTCAGTGCGGAGTGATTTGAGGTCTTGTCGTATATGAGCTACTTCCTTATGTAAATCATCCACTGAAACATGCAGATCATGCAGATCATCAGCCTTGTCATGAACTTCTTCAATTTCTTCGACTAAGGCTAGATCACTTTTTTGTTGAACTTCTTCCAAACCAATAGTAGTACTAAATGATTCTGAAGGTATGACATCCGGTTTAATGATTGTAATAACAGGAGGTTTGAAAGATAAGTTTCTATCAGGGAGATCAAAGTCATCAGGTTGAGGTAGCTTTGGAATTTGTTTTCCAAACATGTGTAGTACATCTCCAATTGACGATATAGAGCTCGAGGGTCTAAGGTGCATAATTAGGTGCACAAGAGCCTCTATGTTGAAACTAATATTTCCAACTCTGATGGTTCTGTACTGCCCTTCTGTTATTCTTCCAACTACCTGAGAAGTTCCATAAGTGGTAAGATGACCACAATGACTTCCTGATGCCTTTAAAATATGGTGGGAAACATGGATTCCTTTCTGTTGAGTTGCATAACATGTTGCATCTATGTTCCTCACTTCGTCTTCAACCTGATCTTCTATCAAATCACTTGTAATCCTTTCTGGATACATTTTCTTCTTCCCTTTATCTTCATTGCAAATAATGTAAGGTCTTGGCTGAATGTCGAGTACAATCTTTATTACAGTTTGTAACTTATTGTTACTATTACCTTGACTTTTCACGATTTTTTTATCTGGGTCATGACGTGTCAGACAATTGATCACTCAACATTACCATGTTTAGGTTTCGTCTGATTTCTTTGAATCTTTCTTCACTCAATGGCTTAGTGAATATATCTGCCCATTGATAATTCGTCTCAACAAACTATAAACTTACAATCTTCCTTTGTATGTAGTCTCGTAGGAAATGATGTCTAACTTCGATATGCTTTACCTTTAAGTGTTGTATTGGATTTTTCGATAGGTTGATAGCACTTGTGTTGTCACAGAAGATTGGAATTTGTTCTTCTCGTATTGAATAATATTCTAACTGGTACTTAATCCACAACGTCTATGAGCAACAACTTACGGCTGACATATATTCAGCTTCTGCAGTGGATAGAGCAAACGGGCTTTGCCTCTTACTTGACTAAGGAACTAGGTTGAGTCCAAGGAAGTGACAGCCTCCACTCGTACTTTTTCTATCAATCCTGTCTCCAGCGTAATCAGCATCACAGTAGCCAATTAACCTAAAATCTTTATCTTTTTTATGCATTAAGTAAAGATCAGTAGAACCTGATAGATATCTCAAAATTCTTTTAACAGCAATATAATGAGACTCTTTAGGATCTGCTTGAAATCTTGCACACAAACAAACACTAAACAATATATCAGGTCTGTTTGCTGTAAGGTAAAGTAAAGAACCAATAACTCCTCTATACAGGGTTTGATTAACCTTCTTACCAACTTCGTCTTTAGACAAAAGGTTTGAAGGATGCATAGAAGTTGAAATTGGTTTCACTTTTTCCATCCCATACTTAATCAACAATTCTTTGATGTATTTCTGTTGATGAATAAAAATATTTTCTTCGGTTTGCTTGACTTGCAACCTAAGAAAGAATTTTAACTCACCCATCATGCTCATCTCAAACTCATTCTTCATTAAATTCTCAAAACTAGTACATAGCTTTTTGGACATTGCACCAAAGATAATATCATCAACATAAATTTGAACTATGATGAAATCATTCTTAATGCATTTTCTAAATAACGTCTTATCTACATGTCCTTTACTAAAGTTATTCTTAATTAGAAAAGAACTTAGACGATCATACCAAGCTCGAGGAGCTTGTTTAAATACATACAAAGCTTTATGAAGTCAATAGACGTAGTCTGGTTTCTTAGAATCTTCAAAACTAGGAAGTTGCCTTACAAAAACCTCTTCATCTATAAAACCATTCAAAAATGCACTTTTCACATCCATTTGAAATAGCTTTATATCATGGCAGACAACATATGCAAACAAAATCCTAATAACTTCTAATCTTGCTACAGGAGCATAGGTCTCATTGTAGTCTATCCCTTGCTGTTGATTATAGCCTTATGCTACTAATCTTGCTTTGTTATGACTCACTCTACCTGATTTGTCTAGTTTATTCTTAAAAACTCATCTAGTTCTTATGATGGACTTTTTTTAGGGTCTGGGAACTAAAGACCAAACTTTATTCCTAGTAAATTGATTCAGCTCCTCTTGCATGGCCAGAATCCAAGCTTCATCTTGAAGAGCTTTATCAATTTTCTTAGGCTCTATTTCAGAAATAAAAGCTACATTTGCTTCTCTTCTAAATTTAGACCTAGTTCTCACTCCTTCTGAGGTCTCTCCTATAATCAGATCTTCTGGATGTGAACTCTTATATCTCCAGTCCCTTTTTAGATTAATTATTTCAAAAATATCTTCTACTTTGTCTAAAGGAGTATCTGATGGTGACACATCTTCATTTTCAACCAAGGGTACTGATAGAGTTTCATTATCAGTATCATTTCTCTTATTTGGTTAAGAACTATCATCAAATCTGGCATGAATAGTTTCTTCAATAGTCTTGGAAGTAAGATTGTAAACCCTATAAGCTTTCGAAGATAATGAATATCCTAGAAAAATTCCTGAGTAAGTCTTAAAATCAAATTTATCTAGAATTTCTTTTATATTCAATAAAGTACACTTGCAACCAAATGGATGGAAGTAAGATATATTAGGCTTCCTTCCTTTCCATAACTCATATGGAGTTTTCTTCAACAAAGGTCGCATAAGTATTCTATTTTGAATATAACAAGCTGTATTCACAACTTCTACCCATAAATACTTAAGAAGATTCATTTCACACAGCATAGTTGTTGGGCCCCAAATTTTCTTTATTGATGTTATTAAGAATGAATTATGTTGATTGTATGATTTATTGCATAGTTTGATTTTATTGGAAGTGTTAGTGGAAAATTAAGATTAATTTGATATTAGTATGGAATAAGTGGTAACGAAAGAGTAAAAATATATGAGGGCATTATTGGAAGATCACTTAAGTTGGAGAGGTTAAGGCTTTACAAGAAGGGGCATTATAGTCCTTGTGCTTTCATTTAGGCTTAAGGAAAGGAAAATTAGAAGGAAAGAAAGAGGAAAGTGAGAAAAGAAGAGGGAGTGTCGTTAGTGGCTTGAGGAAGAAGAAGGGAAATAGGGTTTTGCTATTCTAGAGGATTTCGAAAGGATTGAAGCAATCTCTGGTAAGTTCAAGCTCTTTTATTCTTGTTTTGAGATGGATTAAACCCTAGATTAGCTTGGCATGAGTTAGAACCGATTGTTTAGAGGTTTTCGGAAAAATTGGTAAAATTTCTTTGGGTTGATGATCTTGTTGTGTTTGTGATGGTTTTAAGGTTGTTATGATTTTAGAACTGAAGTCTAAGATATGAATCAAGGTTTAGATGTGTTATGTTTCCAAAATGGGAGGATTGTGGTTGAAATTTGTAGGAAAAACGAGTTTCGGGAAGAGTTTCTGGGCCGCACGTAGCGATGTGCTCATGAGCACGACGCGGCGTGAGAAAATGTGCACACCGCGGCACACACAGGTCGTTTGTCGCAGCGAGTGCAGCCTTCGCCGCGGCGAGCTCCATTTTGTTTTTGCACAGAAGTGTTTTGATAATTTGGGCATAACTTTTGATGTAGATGTCCAAATAAAGTGATTTTTAAGCCGTTGTAAACAAGAGACATAGAGCTACAAGTTTTGTGAAGAAATGAAGTTTTGAATCAGTCTCTAAAAATATAAAATTTTGGATGGAAGTTAAGTATAGAATTTTTGTTTCAGCTTTAGTTATAGTTGGAATTGTTCAAGTATGACTTTCCGATTTCTACACCAAATTGAATGGGATTTTGGTTATTGTTGAAGGAAATCAAGTGAGGTAAGAGGAGCAAGCGGAACAAGAGGAAAGACATTCCTAGGAAAGCTTATAAGCAAGGAACTTAAGGTGGGTACATGTTTATAATAGAGTAAATAAGTCACTCATTGTTTTGTTCAAATATAGAAAGATTTAATGATTTCAATTGCATCATCAATGTTGCCTTATTTTCTATTGTGAAATGATTATATGTTTGCTATATGATTTGCATTCATGATTGATGAAAAAGGTTTCAAAAAGGGTTTCTCTTTTCAAATAATACATGCACATGAAATCATGTTTTCCCAAAATGATTTATACAAGGATATCAAGTTCATGAAAAGCAATTTTACAAGCAAGTGCCAGTTTGGCAACAGGTTTACAAGATTTTGAACCATGCATGTTATGTGGGTTTGTGGTAGTCCCTCAAGAACCGTCACGTGCACGTTGACCCATGTAAAGGCTTCTCCCGCCTGCCCGCTAGTGGCACGAAGCTCCCCACAAGGACTCCCTCAAGAAACTACGACTATGCAGGACCATTTCGATGGGAATGTGTAGTGCGTCATGAACCCGGACTAACCCAAACCATTATGCTATGCTTATGTGCTTATGATCTGTTATTATGTTTCGTGCATACATGTTTGAATTCTACTCATGAATTGTTTATAAATCAAGCATTTCGAGATGATGATTTTCACATGCTCAATTACTATGATTTCAAAGAGTATCACGAAAATGAGTTATTTTTGAATAATTTTGCTTATTTCTGTATTATAAATATGTTCCCATGAGCTTTATAGCTCACCCCCTTTACCTCCCCCATTCAGGTAATGAGTAAGAGACCGAGTGAGTCACGAGTTATGGCAATCCTCCATTTTGTCATGTTTAAGTATTTTCAAGTTGTACTTTTGGAAGTCAAGGCTTTAGTTACATTTCAAGTATTATTGGTTCAAGGGTATTTTGTATTTTTGGCTCTTGAACTCAAAAGGTGTAATTTGGTTTGAAATGCTATTAAAGCTTTGTAAAACTTATTTTTTGGATATTAATGAGATATGAGGTTTATCTTTCGCATTGAATCATTTAGAAGTTGCTTGAGTATATGTTGTTAAGTTTTGGGATGGGTTGTTTTTAACTAAAATGAGATAAAGTTTCAAGTTTATTCACTGTGGGCCAAAGGAAGCATGCTCGCCGCGGCGAGGCCGCATGTTGAGTTCACCGCGGCGAGTGCAGCTTTGCTCGCCGTGGCGGGATGCCTTTGTTCGCCGCGGTGAGGGCTTAATTGCTCGCCGCGGCGAGACATCACACCCTGCGGCGACGCCCCCTTGGGTTTCCGAGGGAGTCCTTTCTTCTTTTAATATATCCGTTTTAAACTCCAAGGGCTCCCCTCACGTATCAAGCACCAAGCACCAAGCACCGCGCTTTCATATCCGATGTTGGGTTCCAAAAATGGGGTCCAACATCTTAGCTCAATGGTAAGAGGCGTGTTGCTAGAAAGCAACAAAACTGTGAGGTCGAGGGGTAGAACCTCGGCCAAAGCGGACAATATTGATTAAGGTTGTGACCGCGTGCAAACTTGAAGTACTTGGGGGATCCAAGCCCCGTTACGCAAAACACAGGCCCAACATTAAAAGACGCCTTTTAATGTTGGGTCTTGTGCATCGGAGCTTGGATCCCCCGAGCCCCAACCTTAATCAGTATTGTCCACTTTGGCCGAGGTTCGATCCCTTGACCTCACAGTTTTGTTGCTTTCTAGCAGCACGCCTCTTACCATTGAGCCAATAATAGTCCTTGCCATTTCTTGAATCGTCTTGTTCTTCCTTTCTACAACTCCATTCTACTGTGGAGTTCTAGAAGCAGAGAAATTATCGAAAATTCTATTCTCCTCACAAAATATTCTAAATTTCTCATTCTCAAACTCACCACCATGATCACTTCTAATACTAGCAATAGAAATTCCTTTTTCATTATGTAACTTTTTGGAAAGCACTTAAAACACTCATCCTTATGTGATAAGAATAATATCCAACAAAATCTAGTGAAGTCATCAACAACTACGAGACCATACTTCTTCTTTCCAAGATTCAATGTCCTAGTTGGACCGAATAAATCTATCTGTAAAAACTCTAGCGGTCTAGAGGAAGTTATCATATTTTTAAAAGAAAAAGATCTTATGATATTTCCACAAGATTTGGACTTTGCTTTCAGAAATAGGATCCAAAATTAAAGTAATAAGTTTTTCTTTGATGTTTGCTTGTTATGGGCACACCACCCTTGTGAGATGATGTCTAATAAGGGTTTTGGAAATAATCCTATTGGATAATACGCTCAAGTTTCACGATTAGTTTCATGATATTAACAAGAGGTTGGGTTTCGGCAACGGTGCACAACATTTGTGGTATCAGAGCCCAGTATTAGGATTTTACATGGGCATTTTTTGAAATAGGTTTCAAGTAGACTAGTGAGAAGGAAAATGATATGTCAGAATGTGATAAAAGGAAAGTTTGTAGATATTTTAGAAATAAGGAATATGGTGACGGAAATTTTATTATGGATACGTACTTGAATTGATACGAATGTAAAATATTTCCATGACATGACTGAAGAAGAAATAGAGACAGGGTGAATAATGACAAGATTTAAGGTGTACAAGCAAAGTGGAGTTGAAAGGTTGAACTCAAAATTTATGATCAAGTGGAGTTGAAAAGTTGAACTTGAAATTCATGATCAAGTATAGGGTTGTATTAGTGAATTGGAAATGTGAATTCCAAGATGACTATATGTTTATGTTCCTAAATTGATTAAGAATGTATGTATGGAAAGTGAAACAAAGGATAAAGTAATTTCATATGTATGAAGACAACTAAAGTCCTATGAGTTAATTATTCGATACATGATTTAGAGTTATTATAGTAGTGATTGTTTTGAAGTTTGGAGATAGTATATGTATAGGAACCTCTTGGATATATATATATATATGTAAATATATATATGTATATATATATATATATATGTGTATATATATATATATATATATATATATATATATATATATATATATAAATACAGATCATAAAAGTTTGAGGCAATCACTGAATTGAGAGAATTGAATATGAGCCCTAGAAGATTGATATAAATACCAAAAGACCATGATTGTACAAGGGAGAAATTCTAAGTAAGGCTACGTGTTATATCAGATACCCTAAGTAGAAACTCGATACTGAGGATTATCAGAACTAGAGTAAAAATAAGCATAGAATGTGGGGCATGGTTTATCCCAAATTAAGGATTCGGGAATTGAAAATATTATTAAGGAATTGAAAATGGATCTGAATTCCATGTTTAAATTGGAAGATGAGGCTTTGTGATAAAAAAGGAGAAATATGTATACCTAATAAAGAGATAAAGGAGTTAGTGGATCAATACCGGAAAGTATGGAGTAAAGTGAGATAGACATAAGAGTAAAGCGTACTAATACTATAGAGATATGAACTATAAAGCAAAGGATGAAATGTTTATAAGAGTATCACCTCACAAAGGTGTGCTTAGATTGAGTGCAAAATGTCAAGTATGTTAGGAGAAATCAGTATAATCTGATATAGGTGTTATCGACATAGGAATTGGGGAAAGTGTGAGTAATCTAAAACCTAATGAGGAACTCGTTAGGAAAGCGAATGATTAAATAGTTGATTGAAATACTTAATGAATCTTTCAACAGTGATCATTTGAAAGAAATTATTCAAGTAAAGCAGTTACTAGGGAGATTGAGGAAAACATAAGACAATGTTACCTCCACTTAGTTGACTACTCCGGTAAGAATTTTGAGGATGAAATTTTTTAAAGGGGAAGAATTGTTGGACCCTGAATGTTTCATAGAAGTTAGAACTATTTGAAAGAGAAATTTTGGCAAGTAGTCATGAGTAAAGATCCAATGAATGAAAATTCTTGAACTAAGAAATGATAGGCAAGGGTAAAGTAGTGAATGAGAAATGTGGATATGTTCAAGTTTTGCTTTGGTGTTTCTGGTGGATAAAAGATTTTGAAGTGAGAAGAATTAAGGTAAATGTTAGGAGTAGAATGAAAGAAAAAATGAAGTTGAATTTGTGTAATAAGTTGATAAAGAATATGTACATATGTGTATGTTCTGTTGTTTGTATTCATGATTAATTATGGACTATATATTTTTCTTCGGATGATATTGATTTGAGATGGAGTTGAGGATGAGGAGTAAATGAAGTAGAAAAGGTGGTCTTAGTATGAGTTGGGTTAAGGAAAGATTGTGAAACAAAATGGAAGGTTGATCTGGAAAATGTTCACGGAGTACGTTTCAATCCTTTAGCCACAACTTTTTCTCTAGTTATCCAAACAAGATGATTTTTGATTTGGATTAAACTAGAAAACATATGGCTACATTTCTTATGAAGACATCGAATTTAAATTTTGTCTTTAAGAATCTCAAAAAATGTCATGAAGTTGAGAATTGGGTGCAGTACATTGGTGGATGAATGTAAAGTATGTATTCTAAATTTGTGAGAAAAACTGGATTAATCTAGGCTAAATTTAGGCAAGTGTGTCTACTAGTAAGTTATAGATCTTTCTTTTAGCTTTTCAACAAAATATAGTATGGAATTTTTGGACTTCTAGGTTGAAAGTCATGATCCCTATAAGGGAAGATGTGCAAGAGAGGAGTTGTATCTTCTGCCTTCTTGCTTCTTCTGTGATGACGCCATCTCCTTCTGTGTTGCCTTTGTGATGACGTCATCTTCTTCTGCGTTTTGTTTCGTCTGTGTTTTATTTCTTCTACCTTTTTGCTTCTTCTATGATGACGTCATCTCCTTTTGTATTTCCCTTGTGATGACATCATCTTCTTCTATGTTTTTCTTTATCTGTGTTTTGCTTCTTTTGCATTTTTGCTTCTTCTTTGAAAATGTCATCTCCTTCTGTGTTTCCTTTGTGATAACGTCATCTTCTTCTATGTTTTGCTTCGCCTATGTTTTACTATCTTCAGTCTTTTTCTTCTTCTGCCCTTCGCTTGTTCTGTGTTTTGCTTCTTCTGTCTTTTGCTTCTTCTTCCTTTTGCTTCTTCTATGTTTTGCTTCTTCTATCTTTTGCTTCTTCTGTCTTTTTCTTCTTCTGTCTTTCGCTTCTTCTGTGTTTCGTTTCTTCTATCTTTTGCTTCTTCTTTGTTTTACTGACGCGTATCTTCTGTGTTTTGCTTATGCATCTTCTTCTGTGTTTTACTGGCATGTCTTCTTTTGTGTTTTACTGACGTCTCTTCTTCTGTGTTTTGCTCCCTTTGCATTTCGTTTCTTCTGTGTTTTGCTATCTTCTACCTTTCTCTTCTTCTATCTTTCGTTTCTTCTGTGTTTTGCTATCTTCTGCCTTTCGCTTCTTTTGTCTTTCGCTTTGTCTGTGTTTTGCTATCTTCTACCTTTTGCTTCGTCTGTGTTTTGCTATCTTCTGTTTTTTGCTTCTTCTATACCTATCTTCTGTTCCATTTTTGACCCTTCTAAAAACAGAATCTGTCTCAAGGTCTGTACAAAAGTTGTAGATCTTGAAGTTCTCTTTCAAACCATATAAAGAACATCATAATGCGATATCTGTAGGGAAAGTTATAACAAGTTTCCCACTTCTTCTGTCTTTTTCCATTCGTCTGTTTTTTCCTTTGACTTCGTCTAATCCTATCTTCTAATCCATTTTGACCCTTTAGATGATAAAATCTGACCTCAAGGTCTTCTTCAAAGTTGTAGATTTCAATGTTATCTTTGAATCATCCTAAGATGATCTTAATCCAACATCTCTAGTGAGAGTTATGCCATTTGTCCCGAGACAAGTTCAATATGAGTGAGGACCAAATCTTGTTTGCTTCATTCGGCCATAATTTTGCTATCCGACCTCCAAATGAAGTGATTCTCGAACCTTTAGATTCCTAAAACTTTTATTTTTGCATCTCCATTGAAGGTCATAGCTTTTGGTGTTGATTTCAAAGGGATGGATTGAACCAAAGTAAGGGTATCAACTGGAAGAGTAGGAATCGGATATTTTACTGAACATGCTTCAGTATTTTGACAATTTCTGGATCAGTAAAACTCCGAATAAGATGGATCTTGTTTTAAGATAAACTAGAGACATAGAGCTACAAATGGTATGAAGAAATTGAAATCTATTTCTTTCCTTAAGACTTTCAAAGTCTGGATGGAAGTTGGGTACAGTGCACTATTTCAATATAAGGCCGGAAATGTTTGGGACAATACTTATAGAGTTCTGAACCGAATTGATGCATTTTGGTATCCTTAGAAACGTAAGACAATGGAGAAAATTCTTCTAGAATAAAGTTTTATGTCAGAATGTTTAAAGGTGTTTTTGGCAAGACACTTAAGTATAAAAGACAGAAGGCATAAATGGAAGGACAAATAGGACATTTCTCAATCATTAAGGGCATAATTGGAAGAAGAAATGTTGTCTTGCTTATAAATGAAGAAGAAAAACGTGAATAAAAAAACAGAAGAGAATAAAGAAATGAGAAAGAAAGAGAAAGAGAAAATGTCATGAAAAAGAGAGAGTAATATAAAGAGAAGAAGAGAATGAGAGAAAGAAGAGAAATCAAGTTAGGGTTTCAATTTCCTTAGCCTATAAGAGAGATTTTGAGGTTATTCAAGAAGAGAAAAAGGCAGAGAGAGAGAAGAGCTTCCATTTGAGCCAAGGATCTCTTCATTTGGTGAAGAACCAAAGGGATCAAAGAGATCTATTTCAGTTAGATCAGCTTACGGAGCACATATTAAAGATACACCAAGAAAGAGCCTAGAGACCTCAGGTTGTTTGCAAAGAGAAGAGACATTCTGAACAAGTCTATAAGTAAGGAAATCAAGGTGGGTACATGTTTATAATAAAGTAAATAAGCCACTATTGTTTCCTTTAAATCAAAGAAGTTTTCTGATTTTCATTTGCATCATAAGTGTTGCATTATTGCTCATAAATGATTGTGAAATCTGCTATATGTTTGTAAGCTTTGTTACATGGTTTGAGTGATATCTTTTGGAAAAGATGCATGTTTATGAAATCATGTTTTCAAGAATGGTTTTCAAGATATACATCAAGCATGTGGAAAGTAAGTTTTTACGAAAATGTGTCATATGGACAAAATGTTTTCAGTTCATGAATTACATGTTACGTGAGTTTGTGGCGGTCCCCTAAGTTAAGTCACATGCACATTGACCCAAGTTTAAGACTTCTCCTGCTACCCACTAGTGGCATGGAGCTCCTTCATGGACTCCCATAAGTTCACGGCTATATAAGACCATTATGTGGGATTGTGTAGTACGTTCTGTTCATGGCTACACAAGACCATTAGGGGAAATGTGTAGTACGTTCCGATTGGATCCACCCAAACCATTCTAATGTGCTTATGATCTGTTGGCAAGTTTGATGCATACATGATTTAAAATTATTCAAAAATTGTTTGATGAATTGAGAATTTTGAGGAATAAGTGTTGATGATATTTTGCATATGGAATTACTTTGGTTTCAAAAATGTAAAATGGCAATGAGTTTTTAAAAAGAGTTTTTGCTTATCCTTTTATTATAAACTGTTAACCATGAGCTTTCAAGCTCACCCCCTTCCTATTCTCACCTCCAGGTTATGAGCAAGAGATGGAGTGAAAGAGACTCAAGGCATCACTCCTAATTTGTTTATGTTGTATTTTGAGTTAGTTTTGGGAAACACCATGATTCAATCACTTTTCAAGAATTTGTAGTTCATGTAACTTTTGTATTTTGAGATTTCGGATCATGTTGTAATGTGGCTTGAAAGGCCATTATAGCTTTGTAAAACCCTTTGTTTCGAGGGTATTGAAATGTGAATGATAAAAATTAGTTTTTTGTAATCTATTAAAAAGTATGATAAAGTAAAGATATGAGAGTCTTATGATATTTCCACAAGAGTTGGACTTCACTTTCAGAAATAGGATCCAAGATTAGAGTAATAAGTTTGTCTTTGATGTTTGCTTGTCATGGGCACGCCACCCTTGTGGGATGAAGCCTAATAATTGGAAATAATCCTATCAGATAATACACTCAGGTTTCACAATTAGTTTCATGATATTCACAAGAGGTTGGGTTCCGACAACGATGCACAACATATTTTGTGAAGTTAATTAGCATGTTAATATGAGCAAAACTTTATGACATGGGTAAATTGAATTAAGGCAGTAAGAGGATATCAAGTGCAAAGTTGGCAAGTCACTTAAGCTTAAAAGACATAAGGCTTTAAGTGAAGGGAAAAGTAGACATTTTAGATTTGTTAAGGGTATAAAATAAAGAAAGAAGACTTGGCTTACATGAAAGAGGGAAAAAAATGAAAATTAGAAGATATAAGAGGGAGAGAGAGTCGTGGAGAGAAGAAAAGAAGAAGGAAAGAAGAAGAGAGAAGGAAGAAGAAAGAAGAAGAAAAAGAAAGGAAATCATCTTGCCAAGGTAAGTTCATCATCTTCTTCTTGTTTTGTTAGAGAAGGAGTTAGAAAGAGAAAAATGTTTTTGTGTTGGGGATGAATGGAGAAAGGGGATGGTTTAAGGGGGACCCATTTGATTTTAGGGTTTGTAACCTAAGTTTTGGGTTTTCTAACCTACATAGACTATGGGTAGGTTAGGTTTGAGTTTGATTTGTGTTGATTTCATTTGTTGTGGTTTTGAAGTTTAAGGGATTTTTTATTAAATTGGAATTGAATGGGAAATTGGTTTGATTTAGGATATCAAGAGAAACCTTATCCAAGAGCAAAAGGAAGGGAACAATTGAGTTGGATGCTCAAGTGAAATAAGGTGGGTTTCATGTTTATAATTAAATAATGAGCCATTAAAGTTTTTCCAAATCAAGAGAATAAAATGATTTCAAGTACTTCATAAATGTGCATATACTGTTTAAATGATTTAAAGAATTTGCTTATATGTGTGTATATGCTTCATGGATTGGATCTGAATTGTTGTGAATGTGGAAAAATGCATTGTGATATATGATCATGTAATCGGGGTACTCGTATCGATCTAAAGATCAATCCCTTGGAAACCAAATCAAAAATAATTAAATTCCAAGGATTGCAGTATAGGATGCAACCTCGGGTCGTCTCAATTAATTGGAACCAAGTGAAAAAGGTCTAAGTTAGCCTAATTGTTAAAAAAAATGCAAACAAAGTTGATAAAAGGGGGTTTTGGATCATTTGAAAGAACTAAGGAAATTTAACTAAAATTGAAGGACAAAGTATAAAAAGTATCTTTTTGGATTTTAAAGAAAATGAAATTGAAAATTTGAGTAGTAAGTAAATGAGATTAAATCCTCTTGAAAATGAGCTTAGGCTATCATGGTTCAAAACAAATTTTCAGGGAGTGAAATTCAGTAAGTTTTTGATTAACAAACCTTAAAGACTCTCCTTAAGTCTAGGATATTGATTAATGAACTCCATTTCTTAAGATCCCATTAAGTACTCTTAAGCCTTAGAACCTTAAGGGATTCTTTAAGTCCAAGGTTTTAATCAATGAACTCCGTTAATTAAAACCTTGTTAAATGCATCTTAGTGTGTGAAATAGACAAGTTACAATTGGCTCAAGCACAATCTCAATATCAAACACAACTAGGCAGATAAAGAGAATTAACACAATCACCAAAAGACATATATGAAACTTCATATATTGAGCATCAAAATTCTATAACTAACCAATCCCATAACACAAGACATCGTTCAACACTTGATTAAACTATAACCAAGCTAATCTAACTACATGGCAGTAAACCCTAACTCAGGAATTTACAACAATGCAATTAAACTTGACGATGTAAGATTAACTCCCTTTTTAAGAACCGGTGAACTCAAGCTGATGCTACATTCTCAAGAGGAAATGTGGATTTAGCCGAGCATGACTCCGGATTCTCTCACGACTGTTAAAGATCGGATGTCGCCCATGGTTGCAATAGAAACTGGCGGTGGAGTAGAGATGATGGCGATGGTCAGAGAGATGAAAGGTTGATAGTGTTCGGACAAAAATTGTCTCTCTTCCTCCAAAGAGTAGCTCGACAGAAGAAGCCCCCTTCTGACCTAAATTTAGCAACCTTTCAAATGATGGGTGCGGGTTGGGGCGACACAGTGAGAGAACTTTCCAAATAAAGTCCGGATATCTGTTTGTTCGTCGCGGCGAGATGATTTTTTGACGTCGCGGCGTGCTCTTCTTGGTTCGCTCGCCATGACGTGTTAATTCGTTGGCGTCACGGCGTGCTCTTCTTGAATCGTTCACCACGACATGTTGTTTGTATCACGTCGCTACGTGCGGACTTCTTCATGCGCCACGACGTGTTGACTCTTTTGATCCTTTTGACTCTTCTTTTCCCCTATAATATGAAACAATAATTTGCAGTATCAATTGTCCTTGGAAAGATTATGATGGAATTAATGTCAATTTGCAACAATTTCACTATCAAATTGTATAAAGTATAAGCTCACTGCAAGGGACTAATTAAAGCATAAAATCACAAATTAAGAGTCAAAAAGCACATTAAAAACCATGAAAGTGTAGCCAATTTTTATAATAAACTTGAGCTCAATCATCATGTTATTCCATTGAATGGTGTCATGGCATTTTGATTTAAATGGAAAGAAGAAAAAGCATGAGAATATGAAATTACGAATGATTTAATTGAGCATAATCTTTGATTGTGTTTGGGCGAGACAAGAACCATTTCGTAGTCACATGCATGTTGACATAAAGCCTTCTCCCGGCTACCCGCTTGTGGCCCAAGAGTTTCGAAAAGTGGACTCGTTTTGTTCACAGAGTGAACTTCGGTTTTTTTGTTTAATTGCACGGAACCCTCGAGCCATTTGTTGTGCATTGCCTTTGTGAATTGTCAAGTTGGTGCATACATGATTTGTATGATAGTGAATTGGTTGAGAACTATGCTTTTCTTGAATTCAATAAGAATTTTCTATGACAGATGAATAATTTTAATGGTTTCGCTTGTTTATCGATTATAAACTATTACCCACGAGCTTTCAAACTCACCCCCTTTCCGTCCCATCTTCAGGTGAAAAGAATGAGATTGAGAAATCGAGAGTCAAGGCCTCATTTTGATTATGCATATTTTTGTATTTGAAGTTAGATTTTGTAAAAGCAAGATTTTAGACACATTTCGAGAATTTTTGGGTTTTGCATCTTTTGTATTTTAGATTTTGATATTGATGCTGTATTGTGGCATTAGATGCCATTAGCGCTTCGTAAACACTTATCTTATGATGTTAATGAAATACGAATTGTGTATTGATGATATGAGTTGAGTTGGAATTAGATATATTTGAAGAATTTTTCCACTTGAGTTGATGAACTTTGAACATGAATTGTCGTTATATATATATATATATACATAAGTGAGATGTTATGGAAAAGAAAGATAGGAATTATTAATGATGAGATGTAGTTGAATATAAAGAGTCAAATGAATTGAGATTGAGAGTTTGATGAATTCCAATTGGTAGTCGAAATCGTTATGAATGATATTGCAATAGAGGAAGTGAAGTTGGGATAATTTCTAAGCTTTCCATAAGGGTAAAATGTGTATTCTGATTTCAAGAGAAAATTTGTTTTAATCTAGGAGGAATTAGATAGACTTGTCTTATGAAAGTTGTAGCTTATCCTCTTAGCTTTCCAACGGTATAAAGTATGCAATTTTTGTATATCGAAGTTGAGAGATATAATCGTTTAAGTAGGTGATGTTGCATAGGACGTGTATCCCAAATAATTAGAGCATATAGAGTGATATCACACTAGGATTGTTCGATTTGGAAAGATTATGAGTAAAATTAATGTTAGGATAGGTTTAGGATTCATTGGAGGGGTCTTGGAGAGGGAAAAGTTTTGTTAAACTCGAAGGTTACACAGTCAGGCCATGTAAAATCATACAGACCGTGTATTCCTGATGCTAAAAAACTGCTAAACCCGAAAGTTACACGGTCTGCCCGTGTGGGATCACACAGTCCATGTTTTGACCTTCCAAATGACAAAATATCATTTTGAGTTCTTCACAAAACTTGTAGATCTGGGAGTCCTATTTCAAACCATCTAATAATGAACTAAATTTGACATCTCTAGTGAAAGTTATGCCAATTTTCCCAAGATAGGTTTAATATGATTAAGAACATGAGCATGGTTGATTCTTTTGGCCATAACTTCAAGACCCGACCTCCAAATTAAGCGATTATTGAAGCAATAGATTACTAAGACGTTTATCTATCTTTCCATAAACATTTATAGTCATTGTTTATGAATTAAAAAAGATTGATGGAAATAAAATGAGGGATCGGTTGGAACAACATGACAGGGTTATGAACACACTTTGGATTTTTAAGCATATCTTGATCTATAGAGCTCCGATTGAGATTGTTCTTGCTTCAAAATAATCTAGAGACATAGAGATGAAATTTTCTGGAAGGATTAAATTTATAATTTGAGTTTGGAGTTTCCCAAAATCTGTTCTGAAATAGGAAAAATGAGTTTGATTTTCGTGAATCTATTATGTGGGCTCGCCCTTGTGGGTTAAGATGTTATGAGAATGAGAGGAAACCAATGATGGCTAAAAGGATTCCATGGAAATAACTCTAAAGGTTAATACGCTCATGTTTATGAATGGTTTCCAGATGCTGGGTTACGAAAATAGGATCCAACATGTATGGTATCAAAGAAAGAGTTGGATTTCAGAAACAGTGCCCAACACATAAGATCAATGTATAATTTCAATGGACTTCAAGCCTAATAATCATTACCATAGTGATATCATTAGAATACTGTATGGGGCGTTATATTACAAAAAGGGTCATTAGCTCTTACATTGAAATGAAAAGGACCTAAAAATTGTTAAAGGCTAGAATTGATTCGAGATATTGTTAATGAGTGAAATGAATCTATAATAGGAGTTAAGTGATCCAAGATAATGATGAATGAGTTAAGCAGATCAACATCTAAGTTATGAAATATCGTGAGATAGACATAAGAGTTGATTGTAAGAGATGTGAAATATCATGTAAAAGATGAAATACTTCTAAGAGTATCACCTTGCGAAGGTGTACTTAGATAGAGATAAATGTGTGAACAGGTTAGGAAAAAGGGGAAAACTAAGTTTGACATAAATTGGTCCACATGAAACTATTATGAGAATAGGACTATGGATTTATGAGTTAGTATCACCCATAAAAGATGTTTTGGATTCACACAGTGTTACATGGATATGTTTAGGAAGTATCGTTATATATGTTATTGAAACTGGAAGTGAAAATTTTGATTAATCTAAACCTCATCAAGGAAATAGTTAAGATAGCATGATATCTAAACAAGTGATTGAGAGACCTATTGAGGCTATCAATTATGGCCATTTGGAAGAAAGTATTCGAGTGATGATGTTATATAGGAAATGGAGGAGCATATGAGGAAATAATACCCCTACCTTATTGATCAATCAGATATTAATTTTGAGGATGAAATTTATTAAGGAGAGGAGAAATGTAGCATCCCGTTCCCATACTGAGGATTAGAACCCTAAAATTCGGTATATGTGAGCTTAAAAAGAGATTAAGAAAATGCAGTTCATGCTCATGCATAATGTTAGCATATATGCATATGAATTTGAATTTTTGCACACATCAAAATGACTGCACATGCATTCATTGACAATTTCTGAGTATAGTTGATCTATAGATGTGATTTTATTGAGAATTGTGATTAGATTGTATTGAAAATTGGTTTGGAGAGTATATTTACTGATTTAGAATTTTTGAAATTTCTGGGAAAATATATGAAAATTTTTAGGTATTTTTGGACTAGAAAAAATGCCAAGTGGCAGAAAAATGGATGAATAGTGGTGGAAATAAGAGTCAAATGGCAATAGAAACTTTGAGAAATGACTTTGTGATTTAGTGACAAGTTTCATTAGAAATTGGGAGGAAATTGGGTTGAAAATTGGAGACAAATGGACTAGCTTTTCAAAGAGCCAATTAGAGACCACAAAAAGGTGACAAGTGGCATCCACTCACGAAGTTGACCTAATTAAAGACCATTTCATGGTCTTTCATTCACGATAAATGCTTCTCTTCTTCATCTTCTTCAATTTTGTTTTCATCTTCCTCTCCTTGACTCACAAAACTCACTCTCACCCTCACCATGTTGATTTTTGTCCCACTCTTTCACTTTGTTTCTTTAAGATTCATTGTCTTCTCCATCTTGTTAATAAAAGATCCAACCTATTCCTCCTTAAAAAAGTGAAGATCGTGTATGTTGGAGGAGTTAGGGTTCTTGACGATTTGAAGGAGCTTTGGAGCTAAACATGTAAGTTAAACATTGTTCTTTATGGGTTGTTTTAAATAAAGCATATATAATGATAGTTTAGTGGTAAATGATCATGACAAAGGAGTTTAGTATATGCTAGAATATTGGTGAAGAAATGAATGTATAAATATTAATGTTTTGTTTCACATAAATGCTAAATAATGGGTTAGGAGTTTTTTATGGATGATTAGTATTGTAAATGGTGATGAATATACATTTGTAACATGCATAAAGAATGAGTATACTCATGTTCTTTGTTGTGTATATGATGAGTAAGAAATTATTAGTTATGCTAAACATGTTTTTAAGATGGATTGATTTTGAAAAGGATGTTCTAATGAGAATTGGAAGTTGATGAATATAGAAATGAATTTGAAGTGTCGAGTTTAATGAAAAAAGAGAAAAAGGGGTGAAAACTTGTGTTCTGATTTTAGGGGAAAAATTGTATTGATCTACGTTGAATTAGATAAAGTTTTCTTCTTAAAAATTGTATTTTATCGTTCTAGCTTTCCAATGATATAAAGTATGAAATTTTGGATACCAAAGCTGAGAAATATGATCATTTTAAGTTAGTGATGCTGCATGGGATGTACATACGAAACAACTATATTATTTTGACCCTTTTTTATGGTAAAACTTTCTTCGGGGTCTTCATGGAGGTTGTAGGTCCAGAAGTCTTATTTGAAACAGTCTAAGAATGACCTTAATCTGACCTCTCAAGTGAAACTTATGCATAAATATGTATAGGGTGCGATCGTGAGGAACAAGGTGCAAGCACGACAAAAGCTACAGATTGAAGGAAGAACATCATCACAATGGTGCAATCACGAGAGTATCTAGTGCGATCGCACTCAGGAGTTTTGGCCATCACTTTGTCACTCGACCTCCAAACAACTTGATTCTTAAACCAATAGATTCCTAACACATGCCTCTATCTCTCTATAAAAATTTGTGGCCTTTAGTGTTGAATTGAAAAAGATTGATGGAAAGAAATTGAGGTAATAGATTGGAAGAGCATGAAAGGGTTATTTTACTTAATAAACTTCAGTATTTTGACAATATCATGTCCTATAGTTATCCAAATTGGAAGATTCTTAATTTGGAGAAAACTAAAGACATAGGGCTACAGATTGTCTAAAAAAATAGAATTTCAATTCAATCTCTAAGACTTTAAATGTTTGGATGGAAGTTAAGCATAATGTACTATTTCAAATTAATGAATAGTCTAAAATATTTGGAGTATAACTTTCAGATTTCTAAACCAAATTGAATGATCTTGGTGTCATTAGAAACTTAAGAGATAGGAGAACAACTTTCAAGAGAAAGTATTATCAAATTAATTCATTTTCATGGTCAGATTAATCATGTATTGTAGACCTGAAGGTGTGTTTCAAGAAAAACCTGAATTTGACCAAATGAGTTATGAAATTAGATTTTAATGGTTTTATTGAGGATAAATCATAAGTATAAATGATGCTTAAGTGAGATTGGGATTATAAATGTTTATATGACTAGGATAATAGAGTGATACCCAGGATTGTCATGAACATGCATTGTACATATTCCATATACAATTTTGTGCATAAAGGAATACTTATAATTGTGGAATTATTAATGTGTGTGCAACGTGTGTATTGCATAATTTCTATGTGCAAGATAAATGTTCGCATCCAGACTCTTCTAGAACAAGGAAGAAAATGCTAATCTGGAGCGTACTATGAGTAACCTAGACGGTTTCTCTCAATTAATTGTTTGCTTTAAAAATATGTTTTGAATGATGATATGAATGCGAATTGATTATGTTCATGCCAGACAATGAAGGTATGAGATTTGATACATGTATGTGATGCTGAAGTGCTACTTGTATATGAATTTGATGAAATACGTGAGACATGATATGATTGTTAAATGTCGGACCTAGTTTTGGAAGAAAACTATAAATATGCATATGATTGCAAAAGTGATACTTAACATTATGTTGAATACTAGGCTACGATCCGAAGATGAATATGAAATAGAATATGAATCTGAAAGCATGTGATAGTTTAAAATTACGTGAATATGATACATTCCATTACATGAATGCATGAACATAAAGGCAGTTCTGACCGGAGTTGTCACCGAAAAAAAGCTTAAAGCTCAGAATGAGAAAAAGAGCCTAGAGCTCAGAAAGTGTATAAGAGTCAAAGGCTCATTATGTAAAATGAGCCCTGTATCCCTAGCGGATAAAAGATAATTATAAATGAGACCAATATCTATAATAGCTATGGGAAAATTTAAGCACTCGATCACAACAACGTAATAAATGAGAAAAGAGTCACATGAGCATTTCATATACATTTTAATAAGTATGTTTAATTTTTTGAAATGCAAAATTGCCTTTCTTTTAGGTGAGAATGTGACATGTGATGAATTATGCTAAATGCAAAGACGTGAATTAAATGTTACATGTATTGATGTGTTGCATGAATTGAGCGAACCATCGATGATAGTTACTTCATTGAGCTTGCAAAACTCACTTAAAATTTGCAAATATTTTTTAGGCTCAAAGAAGTACTCGTTAGGCAAATGGGAGTATACCTACTGTAACGCCCCCTCACCACAGAGTACGTGTCGGGATGCTCGGAGGTCATTTCGATATGTAACACCTCACTCCCGCAAGACCCGAACCCGACATCGACGGTGATATCCAGGTCCGTGCCCCGCGAGGGTGGCGTGCTACATCACTCAGTAACAAAACTCAGTATAACACCTTTTTTTTTTACACAATCGCACACATATTATCATTAACGCGGAAAGCAATTTATATAATCAATTCAATGGCCTTGGGCCCACTTTTTATATTTACAATTTATTTCGGTCAATTGACTTTACAACTTGTCTAAATTAGTAATACAAAAGTCCAAGAATAGAAACACTAAGACAGACGCTAATCGATCCCGACCACTTCTCCGCTTCTTCAACCAGCAGATGTCATACGCCTGCTGCCTAACGGGTATTCTTCTAAGTCCTGAAAATAGATGCAAATTTTGGGTGAGTTTTATGAACTCAATGAGAAACCATCATCGATGGTTCACTCAACTCATGCATTCACCAATCATATTAGCACACGGTAGCATTAACAGTAATATCACATATTATCACATTTCGCCCAATTTCATATACATACAATTTCATCATTTACATCTTCCAATCATTTACAATCATATATATATATGCAATGCGCATGTGACACTGCTCCATTTTCATTTCGTTGTTGTGACTGTGCGCTGGCTGTCCCAAGAACGGCACATTGCGTTGAGCGGTGGCTCGAAAACATTGGGCTTGAAGCCTCGATATATCGAGCTGCGGCTCAATACGCTGGACTGAGGTCCTGTATGCTGAAATGAAAGCTCACATACGTTAGGCGTGATATGCCCTGATACAGTGGCTGCTCCGGTCACAACTGCCTTTTATCTGATCACACATTTATGTTTATGCATGCAATGTACATATTCCAATTTCCATTTACATATCATTACTATTTGCCAATTCTTCGACTTTCGGTCCCAGATTTCAATTATCTACATTTCCAATTTATTGCATCCTACTATATCACATTTACAATCCCATCCAATGTATCAAACGAAATGCATAATTAACACTTCAATATCAATTTCCCATTTCTCGGACCTCTGTCCGAGATCTCCAATATAACATTTACAAACAAGCATTACTCACAAGTAGCACTTCGTTATCTCATTCCAAATATTTCGTACACCTATGGTCCAAATCAATCAAATTCAAATACACATAAACTATAAACCTCCATTATCTCCATATGGCATAATTGCAAAACTTAAACACATAAAGGTTGAGGAACCAACTAGGTTACTCACCTGCATTCCGAAACTAACATCTGAAAGTTTCAAGAAGTCGGTAGATCGACGCCCAAATGTGCCTCTATAACAAACAGAGAGGAATCCGATCACTAATTATCCAATCCGAATTAGTATAATGCACATGTAAGTGTATAATGCATGTTCATGAGATTTCCGCCCTAAATCCAAATTTTCCCAATAAAATTTCATCTAAAATTTAGAAACCTTCAAGGCCGACGGCAGCATAATTCGGACCTCTATAGTCCCCAATTAAACAAAACAATAGCCATCAACAATTACCCGGGCCACGCCAATTTCTCGCTCAAAATTCCCAATTTCTCACAAAATGAAATTCAATATTTCACAAACCGATGCCTCAAGAATTAGGTCAATCGGACGCCGGACGGAAAAGAAATTGACAAAAGAAACACCAAATACCAAATAATCAAAATAATACCAAATAATAATACATTCATATTACACTTGCCTCAGAGGCGAGGCGTCGCCTTGCAAGGCCGACCCATCTGGCCTCGTCATGAGGCGAGGCGTCGCCTCGACTGGGCTGACTTACCTCGCCATGAGGGCGAGGCGTCGCCTCGCGATCCGACGAGGTTCCTCTACTTCCTTGCCCTTTTCCTGCTTTTCAATCCAAATTTCCAACAATCATAAATCTTAGCACACAAATCAGAAAATACAAATTATACCTTATTGGAAAGATAAAGAAACCTCTACAATTCTCAAGAAGACCATAAAATCAATCTCACCCTAAGGGTGTCAAAATCCTTCAAAGCTACTGCCTACTCAAATCCCGTTAAAACAGAACAGTACTTTGCAAATTCCATAACTCTTTGATTCTTCAGCCAAAAATTACCACATAAATATGCTCCATAAGTTCACAATGTTATCTACAACTCTTATGAACAACCCAACATCAAATTCTATTGTTAACTGTATCAAATAATTCCATAAACAATCTGTCTTCTGAAATCAACCAATCTGGACAGTAATTTTCCATTCAACATATCTCATAGTAAAATGTCACAAAATCACAACCTTATGTTCCTGAAAAGATAAGATCCCAAACTTCAATGTTCATGAAGAACTCAAACTCCAATTCGATTTCTAACATTTTCAAATCTGTTATGCAAGTTTCTGACCTAACCAGCACTTAACATCACAATGTAGGTTCAGATTTTGAAATTCCATATCTCCCACATCTGACTTCCAAAATTATAAGCCATATATCATTTTCAAAATCAATCTGTCATTTAGAACTCTTCAGTACAATTCAAACTCCAATTCAATTCACAAAATTACAAAATTCTTCCAAGTCCGAATGTGCACTAAATGTGCCACTTCAACTAGGTTTCAGTCAAGGCATAAAACAGTCATTAGAAATCAGTTCATATCTCCCAATATACAACTCGAAAATTAACAAGATCAGTGGTAATGGAAAGCTAACTCAATAGGCTACAACTTTCATGAAGACCATTTTCCTAATCCCATACCAATTAATTTAGAAAATTAGCAAAACTCATGTGACATATTTGCGGGTACTGTTCCCAGACCCAGAAACAGAAACTTTCCATGCCAAGATTCACCCTTCTAACATTACAATTTAACATCACCTATTTCACACAAATTTGAAGCCAACATCCCAAAGTTTCAGTGGGCACAAACCTCACCTCATTTTCTCACCTACACAATAAGTTATGATCAAAACATTTCAATAGGTTAAACACCAATTTTCCAGATTTCATCTATACCTCATCCTCTTCCATTCTATCACTTTACCTACCTTAATATACATTCATTTACACCTCCAATTCAGCCATAAACTTATCACAACATTTATTTGTATACTTAAACAAACTTTGGCAGCATATACACAATTTACTTTCATTACTTTCCATGCATCTAACCTTACACACTCAATCCAAAACCAAGCCAAATCATGGATCAATAAACATAATAAACACACCATAATTCCCATTTGATGCTTCTACCTACCATAATTCATAAGACATAATTAAAGCATAACTAAACACTTACCAATTCAAGCTTCCAACCCAACTCTTAATTTCTCCAACCACTCTACTTCCTCACTTCTCAACCCCATGCATGGTTATCATCATAGCAAAGAGGGAGAAGGTTTAAGTTTAGAAGCATGTAAGGAAAACCACGAGAAATGTCTTGTGTATAAAGAAAATGAGAAAAATTCAAAGGAGAAGGCCATGGAGGAAGCTACGGGTGAGTGAAAGTGAGGGCTTCCAAAGTGCTTTATAATTAAATGGATGAAGGAGAGTCGTGGGCAACTAGCCCACTAAAACAATTATTAAACTAATAACTTAAGATATCCTTAGGTAAGTGACAAGTGTCACTTGCCATTTGTCCTGATTTTAATTCCGGTTCCAAATTTCACTCCAATTTCTCTCCGGATAATTCCAGAAAAATTCCTGAAAATCCCATAAAATGTAAAACATTCAATGACGCACTCCAAATAATTTTTCAAATACTATTATCCCATAAATTTCATAAAAGATCACATTTTGAAACCTAAGCCGGAAAATGTCATGAATGCATGTTTACCATGTGCAAGTGCAACAACCCATCATTCATAGAGGCGATAAGTTGTATGTGCATGCCGAGATATAATTTAATACTCCTAACCCGTCCCAAATTACCAACATACCCTTCCCATCGGTAATGGGATGTTACACGATACATACCCCATGATAAGAGCACGCTACGTTCATTTACTACAGTTACTTCCTATGGCATCATAACATTCATTACTCATTAAGCATTATATGAAAATCACAATATTGTTAAAACTTCCTTTTTCCTCATTTCATTTCTCAAGACAAAAGGTTACAACGTCTTTCAATCTTTAATACAATGTCCATCCACCAAAATCTATTACAGAAGCATTACAAGGATGAGGAAATTATGAAAAATCTAACTATGCCATCCAAAAAGCCCAGCTGACCGACCTTTGCGCCATAACTTCACTTTAAACACACTCTACATGATAGTGGAGCCTCTCAGATACTAAAGTCACCTATCGATCCTGAAAAGACAACATTGCAATTTTGATGAGTTTTGCGAACTCAGCGAGAAACCATCATCGATGGTTTACCCAATTCATGTAGCACTCAAGCAATTTGCATAATATTGCACACAAATACATTCATAAGTACCACATAAGGATATTTAAGTAAATCACAAATGAATAAGGCATTTTGGCCTGTCACCCATTCACAATATTCAATCAATTATGTATGCATTGCATATGACATATTCCCATTTTAGTTCGGTGTTGTGACCGAGCGCCTGTACTGTCCCAATCAGGGCACATTAAGCGGTGAGCCTGTGGCTCTGAATCAGTGTTGGCCCGAGGCCCAATACGATGAACTTTTAGCTCTCGGTGGCTACTCCGGTCACAACTGTCTTTATCTGTGCATGCATTCATGTATGAAAAGCATATGTCCTAATTAAGCAGTACACATATCGCAATCAGTAAACATGTCACATTAAACAAGTAAATGCACAGAGTGCACAGATTCACAACCAAATCACACTTCTATGTCATATCTCTAATACATCGGACCTTCTGTCCGGAATCCACAACATACACAAACACAAAACCTGCCATTATCCACCATAGTAAACAATAATAATTGAGAAACCTATCTAGGTTACTCACCAACTGCTCCCAAAGCTAGTTCCTGGAAGGACCGGCAACGTCTGTGGGTTGACGTTCCAGTCGCTCCTCTATAACCAAATAACACACACATATATATCACAATTTGCACAAGTATCGATGTTTAATAATGCACATGAATGGAAGGAAAGATGTACAATGCATGCATGACAATTCCGGGTATCATTCCATCACTTTCTTTGTAAAGCCATTCCCAAAACAAAACTCATCTTTTTCTAAATCACACTTTCGGGTCTATGATTCGTACTAAAAATGGCAAGTAAAGATAACATAATTTGATCATACTCTCTTATAGAAAAATGTTCCTCTATGCCTTACGATTTTATTGACCCCAAAATCGCTCAATTTGGCTTAGTAGATTGGGGGATATACCTCACACATTGATAGACTGTTGAAAGTGTACTAAACCCGATTCCATCTAGCATTTGATCATCTTAGAGATTGAACACAATTGAACTTCTTCACATGATTTGTAGCCCTATTTCTCTAGTTTACTTTAAAAGAAGAATCATCTCATTTGGAATCCTATAAGTCCAAATGTGGTAAAAAAATGAACTATGTGCAGTAAAACTATCCCCGTTGGCATTGTTCTAATAGACTCTCACACTTACTTCTAATCAATCTCTTTCAATTGGACTCTAATTAATACAAAAATTTTTTGGATATAAAGGCAATTGTGTTAGGAATCCATTTCCACAAGAATCAAGTCATTTGGAGCTCTATAGAAGAAGTTATGGTCAAAAGAAGCAACCAAGTTTATGATTGATTTCCAGTTGAACCTAGTTTGGCGCGAATTCCATAACTCTTACTAGAAAGCTCATATTCCTTTTGTTTTTATGCCATTGGAAAGAAGACATCTAGATCTACAACTCTTATTATAGACCTCAAAGCGAGATTCGGCCTCTAAATTGGTCAAAAATTACGATTTCCCAAGTTGTATTGTGAATGTAGACATGAATCGACAAAACAGCCCCATTTCACCCGAGAAGGTCCATTAAACGGACATGTCCTAAGGGTGTTTTTACACCCGAAAAGTTCCGTTAAACGGACTCCCATTTCCGTTTAACGGACATACGTCCCCCATGCATTCTCTAAAACTTCTTTCAAGCTTCCAACACCTATTCTATCATTGAACAAACCCATATTCATCTCAAATTCATTTCTTTTAACATCAAACCACTTCATAACAATACAAACATCAATCTAATTGCATTAACTCCTCAATTCTCAACTCATTTCATTCATTAATCTCAACATCATCTATTTTTCCCAATTTTCCATTCTCTTTTCATTTCATACCGTAATTCTACATTCTAAACACTTCAAGCTCAACCATCATTCATTCAAAATGACAAAAACCATTCATACACAAGTCATATCTCTCATTTCATGAAAACACTCAAATTGAAACACAATCATACACTTTTATTCACAACAATCTCAACATTCAATTTCCTAACTTCATACTAACATTAGAACTATACAATTGGAACTCACTTAATAATCAAGCTATTGCAAACTCATCTAATCCATCTTATGCCTCAATCATCACTTCCACTTCTTTTCCAATCATTCACTCACTACCTAGATCAATTCAAGATATCATTCACAACATTTCATGATCCATCATTTGACACAATCATAATAGGGCATATATGTATTTATTCATCCACTCTCTCCTCTCACACATTATTTGTAGCATCTCACTCCCGCAAGACCCGAACCCGATATCGATGGTGATATCCAAGCCTGTGCCTCACGAGGGTAGTATGCTAAAACGGTCACATCAATTTAAAACTCGGAAAACCAATTAGTTTCTTTTTGAAAAAATAGAGTGCGTAGATATTGGTAAACAATTTGGGCCATGATAAAAAAATATTTTCAGTCAAAATTCAATTTCAGTCATAAAACCATTCATACACACATATAGTCACAGCCAATTTAGGCGCAATACAATAACAATATTTATCTGAGAAAATACAATTTTTCACATATAACCAAAATGACTCAAATACAGACATGAGGCTGATCCCGACACCAAACTCTACCTTGCTTGCAGTAATCGTACTCCCGTTTCACTAACGAGGTATTCTTCAATTCTTGAAAAATAGGTGCAATGTTGGGCGAGTTTGCGAACTCAGTAAGAAACCATCATCGATGGTTCACCCAACTCATGCATATACACACAATTCACATCATATCATATATATTAACACATTCAGATAATCACATGCATTCAATTTCACATTTATAAGGCATTTCGCCTTTAACACAATTCATGTTCAATCATTTGTATATGCAATGCACATGTGACACTTTTTATTTTCATTTCATTGTTGTGACCGTGCGCCTGAAACTGTCCCAATGACGGGCACATTGCGTTGAGCCTGAGGCTCTGATAAACGTTGGGCGTGATATGTCCTGATACATTGAGCCAGTGGCTCTGTAAACATTGGACCAGAGGTCCTGTGCGTTGAGCTGAAAGCTCTCATATACGTTGGTTCCACCGGTCACAACTTCCATTATCTGATCATGCAATTATGCATGAATGCATATGCCTCATTTTACAGTACTGTGTCACAACCTTATACATTTGTCCAATTTCGCATTTAGCCAATTCATTATGCACATATAACACTTCTATAACACATTCCAAATATTTTGAACACCTATGGTCCGAAATCAATCAAAGCAAACACACGTAATCCTTCCTTACTCCACATGGCATAGGTACATAAAATTAAACACATATAAGTTGAGAAACCAACTAGGTTACTCACCTGAACTTCCGAGCTACTTGCCTGGAAGTCTCAGCACGATCCGTGGATTATCGATCAATCGGAGCCTCTATAACAATCAAATAATTCCATTCATTACAAAATGCACAGTCAAAATAATTAATGATGCACATGCCTTGAATAAATGATGTACTATGCCTATTCATGATTTTCCTGGTACCATTTCCCATTTTCTATTTTCTTCTACTTAGTATCTAACTTTCACTCAATTGATCAATATCGGCTCATTTCGATTCAAAAACATATTACAGAACTTCCAATTTCAATTCCAATTTTTAGTCAATTTATCAAGTCATTTTCGCTATGGTAGTACCTCAAAGTCAACATCACTATTTTCTAGATCGAATTCATTCTTTTATGCTCAGTTTCTAAAGTTCCCAGTAGCATTGACTTTATTTTCAAAGTCTCACATTATACTCGAATTTTCAATAACAATCCTTAGGTAAAATACAATCACATTCTTACTTTCATTCACTAATTACGATCCTACTAATTTAAATTCAAACTTTCATCTTTCATATCAATCGTAGATCTCTTTCTTTAGATAACAACAAATCAAACATCACCTCAATTAGAGGTCTACATCAAAAGTTATGACCCAAAAACCAAACTACCTCACTTCAGAAAACAGGGGTTCGCCGTGGCGACAGAACCCTCGCCGCGGCGTCCCAATTCTTCGTCGCAGTGTTTAATGGGGGGGCTCGCCGCGACGACCTCCATCCTGCTTGCCGCGGAGAATTAACAACATCAATTCGCCGCAGTGAGGCCTCATGCACGCCGCGGCGAGGACATAAGAAAATTTCCTCGCCAGCGTCAGTAGCACAAAAGCATGACGTCGTAACCTCTGAATCGTCTTCTCCGACTAGTTTTCTCCCATTTTCTCTCTCTAAAACTAATATTTATTCACTTCAGCTACTCCAATCACAATATAAATGCCATAAATACATCAAACAACATTAATTAACAACATTAAACCATATACTTACCGATCGAACCACGAATCCTCAAATCTCTGGAATTTCTCTAACTTTTTCCCACTTTCTCTAGCAACGGTGAGCTTCTCCCAACCTGAATGAATTTCCATCTTCTCAAGGATTAAACTAAACTTTGCAATTAGGGAAGAAGCAAACAAGAATCTCCAAGGGTGGAAGAAGGAGAATCAGTCGAAGGGAGAGAAAGTCGTGCCCTAGGGAGGAAAACTTTCCTTTTCTTCTCCAGTTATAACCTTTAGCATTTAAAAAGCGTAATCACTTAAGCCGTTTGGCTTTTTCCTCGCAAAGCATTTAAATTTCTGTCTCTTTTCAATCTCATTTCCAATCCAACTCGTCTCCAAATTTTCAATGGCTCGACATATCAATTTCTAAAATCATATGCATAATTTTTTTAATTTTTTTATAGCCACTAGACAGTCATTTCGGTCCTATACAATCAATCAGTTCGCCACTCGAAAAATTTTCGGTCCGAACATTTTCTCCCAAATTTTCAGAAAAATTTCTAAGGTTCACAACCAATTAACAGTCACTCTAAAATATTTCCAAATCAACTATTCAGACCCAATTATACCAAAATTTCCAATAAATCACAATCAAATCTAATTATCTCTCAAATCACAATTCATATCATATTCAAAATCAAATGCCGGGAAAAGTCATGAATGCATGTACCTATATGTGCATGTGCAAAAGACTCATGGCCTCCAAAATTAGAGGTCAACAGGATGCTCAGTCAATATATGCGGTAATATCCTATCCCGCCTCAATTTACCAATATGACCTTCCCATCGGTGACGGGATGTTACAATTCTCCCTTCCTAATAAAAATTTCGTCCTTGAAATTTCATATATGATTAATCAAGAAGGCAAGGGAGTCTTTTCGATCATTGCCTCTCCAATTTTCACTTCTTTCGATACAAGAATAATTTCTGCCAATTAACTGAAATCAAAACAATTAATGAACCACTCGCTTTTTGCTTTACCAATTTCTCATAATTATTCTCAATTTATCACTTTCAATATCAATAACACTTATATCGGATCCTATCAATATTTCCTAATCCTGTCTATGTAACATTTTCGATCCGAATCATCTTTTAGGTTTTAAACTGTCTTACCAATCTAATCACGCCACAATCACATAGAGGTCATTTAATCATGAATTTAGTTTCCCTATTTACCTTTGTCTCCATCTATGCATTTTGGCCGAGGCAATACACTTCGGAACATTTCATTTATCGCTTATCAGATCACATCTCCTTAGAATTAAAACACTAATCTCATAAGATTCTAATAGCCTCGATCCACTCAAATCATTGCCCTTTTACTTGGATTTCTTAATCCCCATTTCAAATTTATTTTACTTATCAATATAATACCCTGTTCAAATGGTATCACCCATACAACAATTGTTATGTCCTCAATCAGTCTGGACTATACGTCCATTTCATGTCCCTAAAAACCTCACAATAGTAGTTTGACTTATGCTTCCAACAGTCAAGTCCGTTGGTTATTCACACATGTAATCATTCACACATACAATCTTTCGATTTTTCTCTCTAAACTATCAATTACTCTTTCAATGCACTCTTTCTATAGCATAAAACTTTGATTGGTTCTCAAAATTTTTCCTTGACAGTTTCTGTAGTGGATACCAAACATATCTCTTAATCGACTATACATATCACTTTCCTCAACAATGGAGTTATTTTCGATTCTATTTCACACACCTTAATTTGGTCTTTGCCAATTCCTTATATGCACAACTGATTTGGAAATTCCGATAACTAATAATACATTCTTTTTTTTTTGCCCCTTTGCTAGCTCGACTATTAACACTCCGTAATCATTCAAATTCGCGAAATATCTCAATCGTTATCGATTTGCATGTTCATAGACATCTTCAAAATATTTCTATCACTTTATACAATTTCAATAGATTGCATCATAACCGTTACTGGGACACTTCAGTATATAGTACAAAATCTCCAAATGTCTCTTTTACAATCATCAATCATGCAATTCACACGTTTTTCCTCAAACATTTTTTTCAATTTGCCAAAACCAGAAAAATCTTTGACAATCTCAGAACGTATTCAGCATTCAGCTAGTTCTAATTAACTCCAAATTCCGCATACACATATCCCTTGAACTTTCGCATTTTATCAATACCTATATCTTTAGTAATTCTCCCAATATACCATGTTCGCATACTAACTTATCCCTTATTCAAGATTCACTTTTATGAGACTTGCATGATAACCAATTTCCTCAACTATACCAAGTCATCTATTTCATTTTCCAAATGCGTTCAATTGATTATTTATGCTTATATCCATTATCCACTCTAAACACAATTGAGACATGTTACTTTTCAGTAATACAATAACTCCGTATACCCATAATTCATATAACTCTTTAAATGTCGAACGTCTCCAATGAGGAGCAAATTTTCTTATAATTTTTCTCAGTTTCATCCTAACATATTTTGACACATGCTCCTTACCCTGCTCTCTCCACATAATCCAATTTATCTACAATAGATCACTCCCTAGCTTGAATAAACAATCATCATATTAATCTCGTACTTCCAGAACATAGTTATACAAAATATACACGAACCTTTATTCTCCTCATATCCGCAATTAATATTTCCTTGATGTTCAGTAATTTTCTTACATAATCGGAGTCATCTCATTAACGTAATACACACTTTTTCAGTAACATATTCTATCTCTTACGCTTGTGTCTCTGCTAGACTTCGGACTCCTAAATTTACTTGTACTTCATTTCAAATTTACCTCTTCAATGATTACTCTCAAATCAAATTATCAGATCAACTAAACCTATCAATCATTAATACTGTTCATAAAACTTTATCAATAAATTATTTTTCATCACTATATATCTGTCACTCTTAATACCTCAAGAAGATCAATTTCAACTATGCATAATATCCCAATAAGAACAGTTCATGTCATGCCTTACAAGATCAGAATAATGAGGCTCAGTAAGGTACTTGAACAATTTCATTTACTCTAATATCTTGGCATACATCGCTATAATCATCACATCTTATGTATTCACATCAATTTACCCATTAATAGCTTATATCACTAAGAACACTTTAATCCTATTTAATTCTTGATCACCTTTCTCTTTCTGATACCAGTTCTCGATCATGGGAACTTTACTATATTCATGTCCCTCTTTTATTCCCTCAAGCTCATTACCTATGCTATCATCATTAATAGTCTCACTTCTTTCTCAATTGATCGTTACAGGCATTCTCATGCCTTACTCTATCTCATCTTGAACTTGGGGCTACCGATTACCTCCTATATCATATTCACGCATATTATTCACTTATGCTTAATAATTTCACTCATAATGGTAATCCCACTATCAGATGTGCACTTACAGTGATAGTATAATCTGAACTCAACAATTTTCCTTTCAGCACCCGTCCTCGCTCGTGAGGATTGAATACAATCTCTATTCATTCCCAATACTCCAATTTTCAATAACAATCCTTAGGTAAAATACAATCACATTCTTACTTTCATTCACTAATTACGATCCTACTAATTTAAATTCAAACTTTCATCTTTCATATCAATCGTAGAACTCTTTCTCTAGATCACAACAAATCAAACATCACCTCAATTGGAGGTCTACATCAAAAGTTATGACCCAAAAACCAAACTACCTCACTTCAGAAAACAGGGGCTCGCCGCGGCGACAGAACCCTCGCCGCGACGTCCGAATTTTTCGCCGCGGTGTTAATGGGGGGGGCTCGCCGCGGCATAGCCTTTCGGGGCTCGCCGCGACGAATTAGCAACATTAATTCGCCGCAGCGAGGCCTCATGCACGCCGCGGCGAGGACATAAGGAAATTTCCTCGCCGCGTCGTGACACAGGCGCCGCGACGTGCGAACCTCTGAATCGTCTTCTCCGACTAGTTTTCTACCATTTTCTATCTCTAAAATCAATATTAATTCACTTCAGCTACTCCAAACACAATATAAATGTCATAAATACATCAAACAACATTAATTAACAACATTAAACCATATACTTACCGATCGAACCACGAATCCTCAAATCTCTGGAATTTCTCTAACTTTTTCCCACTTTCTCTATCAACGGTGAGCTTCTCCCAACCTGAATGAATTTCCATCTTCTCAAGGATTAAACTAAACTTTGCAATTAGGGAAGAAGCAAACAAGAATCTCCAAGGGAGGAAGAAGGAGAATCAGTCGAAGGGAGAGAAAGTCGTGCCTTAGGGAGGAAAACTTTCCTTTTCTTCTCCAGTTATAACCTTTAGCATTTAAAAAGGGTAATCACTTAAGCCGTTTGGCTTTTTCCTCGCAAAGCATTTAAATTTCTGTCTCTTTTCAATCTCATTTCCAATCCAACTCGTCTCCAAATTTTCAATGGCTCGACATATCAATTTATAAAATCATATGCCTAAATTTTTTTAATTTTTTTATAGCCACTAGACAGTCATTTCGGTCCTATACAATCGATCAGTCCGCCACTCGAAAAATTTCTGGTCCGGACATTTTCTCCCAAATTTTCAGAAAAATTTCTAAGGTTCACAACCAATTAACAGTCACTCTAAAATATTTCCAAATCAACTATTCAGACCCAATTATACCAAAATTTCCAATAAATCACAATCAAATCTAATTATCTCTCAAATCACAATTCAAATCATATTCAAAATCAAATGCCGGGAAAAGTCATGAATGCATGTACCTATATGTGCATGTGCAAAAGACTCATGGCCTCCAAAATTAGAGGTCAACAGGATGCTCAGTCAATATATGCGGTAATATCCTATCCCGCCTCAATTTACCAATATGACCTTCCCGTCGGTGACGGGATGTTACATTATTCAACTCTCTAACTTTCTCAATACAATTCCATGAAGTTAAGATTTAACATATACACTTAAAACACAAGTATGAACAGCTCAAGTTAAACACAAACTCAAATAGCACTCAATCATCTCATCATGCTAGCTTCAATTTGTACTATAACCATAACATAGAACATAGAACACAATACTTACTTGATTTAGCCACTAAGTCTTCAAGTTCTCCAAGAAAATTACCAAGACCTAATTTTCACCCATCACCATCGATCATCATCATCCAAGGGTGGTAGAGATAAGTTGTATGGAGAGCAAGAAGAACAAGATGAAAGAACAAAGAAGAGATGGAAGCTATGCTCAAATTGAAGGGAATCACCACACATAAGCAAGAAGAAGAGAGAGCCACGAAGAAGAATCAAAATCACCCAAAACAAACTCCAAGTTGCTTTAGAAGAGGGTGTGTCGTGAATGAGAGCATGAGAGGGTTTGATTCAATGTAACTTAAAGGTTAAGATAATTAAGTGCATGGCCATAAGAGTGCCACTTGTCAAGCTCTCATAATTCCTTCTCAATTAATCCATTTCAAGCCCAAATTCCCATAAATTCCACTTGTCAAAATTCCTATAACCATATGTCCAAAATTCAATACCATAGACAATAAATTCTACTACCAATTATCAGTTAGTCTGCCCTTCGACATTTTTCCTAGTCCGGGATTTATCCCCGAAATTTTTTTAAAATTTTTTAAAATTCTCCAAAATTATAAAATCAATAATGTCACTCTCCAAATAAATTTTCAAAATCAATAACCCACAATTCTCAACCTATTCACAAGTAGAACCAAATATACCAGAAATGTCAATGAATGCATGTACAAAAATTCCATGTGCAATAAATTCAGTTTTCACAATACAAGTATGTCACAAAATGCATGAACATGCAATTACATTATTAAGCTCTAACAAACCACCCATATTTTCCTATTTTACCCTTCCTGCTGGTACCGGGATGATACACCTACTGCATGCAAGTGAGATAAAAGTCGAAATCACTTCGCATCTGCATATGTATTTCATTATTTTACATCAAAATGTGTATTCACAAATACTGTACAATGTATTTGTAAATGATTTGAAAATGTAATAACATTATGACTATTCGTATTTGAAATGGGCCTAATTGGCTATTGAATTGCTGATAAATTGAATAATAATCGTAACACTGCGATTGAAAGTGTTTTTGAATAAAATGGGTTTGATTTGCTTATTAATTTTCTGACATATACGTGCAATGTTTTGAAAATTTTTGATTGACTAACTATTTTAGCATGCCACCTCAAAGGGTATGTACTTGGATATTACTCAGGATATCAAGTACATGTTTTGCGAAAGTGGGGTGCTACACTATATGAGTGTTTGATTCATCAACTCTGCAACTCTATTTTTGTATGGTGTAGATGTACAATGCAATGCCTTATTATGACTTCCTTCTTGCATAACTCATCAAACGAATTATTACATAATTCAAAGCCATTAATCGCTTTAAGTGTTTTCAATTTTCTTCCATACATTTTCAACCATTGTCTTCCACATGTAAAACTTTTTTTAACACTTTATCCATTTAATTTCAAAAAATACAACCATATTTCTCTTAAGTAAATATCAATGCATATGACAAAGTAACTCTATCCTCCATAGAATTGAATCAGAGCTAGACCTTATAAATCTAAGTAAATATAATAAAGTGTATCGGTGGAAGGATGCTTATCAAAATCGAATTTAAACTTATGTTGCTTAGCAAGAACACAAAACTCACATAACTTTATCTTTTAATCCCAACTTTTTCTAACAATCCTTTCTTACTCAATATCTCAAATCCTTTCTCACTTATATTACCCATTATATGATGTTATAACTTCATCTTATTATCATTTTACCATGATCATTGAGATCCAACCATCGACCCCATAATTAATTTTCATTATAACATTGATGACGTGTTGTAATTTTTCTTCTATCATAATCGGTGCATTGTATACCACCTTGAGTTGTCCATCATCACTAAAAAACTTATACCCTTTACCATCAAAAATACTGATGAAAATCATATTCTTTCCAAGTTTCAGAATATAGTAGGAATTCAATATTCTAACAATCTCATCACACATTTAGATCTATACTAAATCACTACCTTTTATAACATGCTCTCGATTATTATCCAATCTAACAATATTATTATTTTCTTCAAATGAACAAAAAAGTCTTTATTAAAGGTTATATGATAAAATTTTCCGATGTATATCACTTGCTAATTTGCATAATTATAATTACTAACTGTCAAAACATACCTTTTCAATCATCCTCATGAAAATCTCCTAGACTACAATAATACTTGTTGTTCCATATGTTTCCTTTTCTTATTTTCCTTTTTTTACTGTGGAAAGTCCCTTGTAAAATTTCCTCTCTTTATAGCTAAAGAATAAAACGACTTTAGCCTTCGATTTAGATCTTTACTTGCTTTTGTTTCTAGTTTTTTTTTTTTTTAATTCTGATATCCTTAGATGCTACTTTTGATATAAACTACTCAAAAGCGATCTCTTCCGACACTTACTTTCAAATAGTTAACATAATGAAGCAATGATTGTTTCATCAACTACATCTTCTAAGACCTAGTCTCCCAAACTTATTGAGCTAAGCACCTTTGACAGTGTCTTCCGAGACTCTTAAAATTCTCTGGTAGTTTTTCTTCTCCTTCTAACATTGTTGTACATCTCTGCTAAACAAGAATCGCCCTCTTCTTTACCTTCTATAGCATATTCGATTTATTTAATTTTTCAATATTGAACTTGTAAAGAGACATTTTGACAGCAAAGCCTATACTTTGATACATTTTATTATGTAAACTGATGTACTATAGGTAGAAGATAAGGAAGCGGACAACACAAAAATTATGTGATTCAGCCAATAGGTGACCTTCATGAAGTGAGAAAAAAGAAGATAGATTTCTTCTATTACTATGAAAATGATGATACAAGGATAATTATGACAATCACCACACACTTACGAAACCATACAAGATTTTTTATACATTAGAGATATGTGTAAGAAGTTTAAGTAAAATGAAACTTTATTTTTATATGAATCCAATTTCAATAAACTTCTATTTTCACAGATATTTAAGGTCAATTAAATTTTATTTTTACTAAAAGTTCAAGATGTATCTCATAACGTGTCTAGTAAAAAAAACATAGTTTCTCACTAAGGATGGAAAAAAAGGACTAAATATGGGTCTGCGCTCTTCTGTTTTGGTTATATGGAAAAATGTTTCACGACATGTTAAAAAGGAAATTTAGTGACAAGTAGGAGTAACATGAGTGGTCAAAATTCTTCACTAAAGGCTCTTTTTTTTAGGAAGTCTTGAGTTCGAGTCACGTCAAATAAGAAAAAAATAGAATCTATTTCTATTGATGATCCTCTAGTTCCCGAGACAAAGCTCCTTAATCATTTAAGCCGAGATATCTAATGTAATAAAAAATAAAAGAAAATTCAGTTCATTATTGCTAATAATTTATTCACAACGAACTGACAAGAACAGCTGGAGACAGATTCAACGATTCTTCTTGGGAACGCTGAGACGGCTGTTAAAAACTACAAGGTGCACATGGTAATTGCAATTTAGCTTATGGCGCACAAAGAGGAGGTTAAAATTCACAGACAACGGAAAGATTCCAATACAATGGGACAAAAAAACTCATCCCGCTTCAAATGTGGAACAGCCCCTATTTGAGTACCTGGTGCACCAGTACTCAGTTATGGATTCTGATACCTGATTTTAAGTCCAACTACTCTTACAGGTGACAGCCGAAATCATAAATAACGTGAAAGAAACTGTACAAATTGAGCAGCTCATGTAATTGTTCATACTAGTCACTCTAGAAAAGTCAAAATGTATCATTGGAAATTGTAATAATAATGAATATTACATGCTAGCAACTTAATGAATATTTATGTTAAGTTGGACACAATGATAAAATATGTAGCTCTCTCACTTTTATGGTGTACAAATTTGTTGGTCCATATTTTTGACAGCATCGAATGTCTAAATACCTCAGGACAAGAAAAACATAACGAAACTTATATGCTTAGGTGTATAGCTTACTTACAGCGAGTACCAATTTGCCAATTCATTTTCTTGCTACGAAGGTGTGCAAGTTGAGCAATGCCACTTTAATTGATGAGGTCATCAAAATAAGGGACAAAATCTTCTGTCCAATTTTATAGTGTCTTATTGTGTTCAGTTAATTTCAGTCAATTATTTATGTGGGAACCGTATTTATTTATGCGGGATCCATGTGAGACCCACATAAATAAATGGCTGAGATTCACTGGATACAATAAGATACCATAAAATTAGACAGAAGATCTAAACTCTCAAAATAGAATGTGGAGGATTGTCTTATTATTAAAAAGAAAAAATAAATAGTAATAAAAACCAACAACAATAATAATAACAACATATTTTAAATTTTGTTCATTAATCTTGGCCATGTAAATAACTGGGATGAACTACCAAGGAGCGGCTTACTTTACTGTAAAGGTAATATCCAATACAATACTATTTCAATGGTCGCTCTTGTCTGACCTCATTTGCTGCGCGAACAGTCAAAAATTCTGCTGCGTTTGGTTAGCGTCTGCAGCATGCAAAGACGAGACTAGACAAAATAGGACAGACGAGACGAAATGTTAATTGAAGACAGAGAGAGATGTTTGATCATATGAGATGAGCGTAGATTATTGTCCTCGTCCTAAGTACAAAAATGTGTTTGGTAGCTGTCTTCAGAACAAAAAACAATGTCAATGACAGAAATGCCCCTATAGTGTAACAAGACTTGTTAATGTAATTCAATATTGTTGTTATTATTATTATTATTATTATTATTATTATTATTATTATTATTATTATCGTTATTATTATTATTATTGCTATTGTTATGATTATTATAATTAATGATATTATAATTATTATGTTTAATAATAATAATAATAATAATAAGAATAAATAACTATATTAATAATAATAGTAATAATAAAATAATAATAATAATGTTAAAAAATAATACTAGTAGTAATAATAATATTATTAATATTAATATTATATTATATTAATATTAATATCAATAATAATATTATTAAACATAATAATAATAATAATAATAAACATAATTATAATAATTATAATAATAGTAATAATAATAATAATTTTATAATAATATTAATACATAATAATAATAATAATAGCAATAATAAAATAATATTCATAATATTAACAAAAATAATCATAGTATTAAAATTAATATAATAATAATAATAATAATAATAATAATATTATTATTATTATTATTAAAAAATATTATTAATTAATTAATTAATAATATAAATTAATATATTACTAATTAATACAATATTAATAATATTAATTAATATCAGTTAATAATAATAAATAATAATAATAAATAATAATTATTATTAATGAATATTAATTATTAATTATTATTAATTATTATTAATGAATATTAATAGTAATTAATATAATATTAATAATATATTAATTAATAATTAATAATATTATATTATATTAATTATATATTAAAATATTATATTAATTATTAATATTTTATTAATTGATATTAATAATAGTTATTATTAATTATTATTTAATAATAATAATATTAATTAATATATTATCATTATTAATTATTATAATTAATTAATTAATTAATAATATAAATTAATATATTATTAATTAATACAATATTATTAATATTAATTAATATCAATTAATAATATTAATTAATAATATAATATTATTAATTAATAGAATATTATTAATATTAATTATTATTAATTAATAATATTATTATTAATTAATATTAATTACTTATTATTAATTAATATTAATATTAATTATTATTAATTATTAATTATAATTAAAGAATATTAATAATAATTAATATAATATTAGTTATTATCAATAAATATTAATAATATATTAGTTAATAATTAATAATTAATAATATTATATTATATTAATTATATATTAATAATACTAATATTATAATTATAATTATTACTATAATTATAATTATTATTATGTTTTTTTTATTATTATTATGTTTAATGAGAGGGTATGTTGGTCTTTTGTAATTCTTGTCTTATGGACAAAAATTTCCGTACCACAGTTTTGAATTGGACAAAAAATTTTGTCTTTGTCCTTTGAAGACGGAACAAAAATGAGCGAAGACGGTAAGCAAACACCACTTAAGACAGAACAGTTATGTCCTTGTCCTCCGTTCTCGCGTCTACAGACGCTAACGAAACGCAGGGACTTTTAAGTGTTGATCTTTGAGGTTGAAGAAATAGCTTGGTACTAATACAAGTGCTTTTGAATAAACAAGTTAGACCTTTGTATGCACGTTTATTTGGAATGAAGTTTACTTAACGGGTCAAAAGATAAAATACCTGATCAGATGATCTTTGTTTCCTCAACATTCAAACAGATGCGGTTATGTTCAGACTGATTAATTTTACTAGTTGCTGACTAGTAAATAGCAATTCATCCAATGATCCAATAATAGAAGAGGTTGGCAACTTTGTGGTGCTGCTGTTTACCAATTCATACTCCCTCTTCTTCCTACTTCTACGTGGAAAGAAAAAGAAAAAAATTATAAACATTGTTTACCCCTACGAATCAATTCATCTAAGATCTGCTAAATATCTGAACTTCATACAGAAGATTGAAAGGAAGAATTCTTGAATAGTTGAACTTTCTTCCTTACTAACTACCAAAGTCAATACAGAAAATTGCAAGTCTTCATCAACATTTAGCAAGTCCACTCACTCATGCTTTATTAAATCTTGTTGACTTATTAGATTTCTTAAACTATAAGAAAACATATTATTCTAGAAAATAATATTTAATAGGCTCCTCTGAAGCTATAGAGAGCATAACATCAGTTGAATTTAATCTGATGGCCACCTCCGTAGATCTGATTTTCGTTCATATTCATTTCCATCTGACGATGAAACAGACCTTTCCAAAATCAAAATCCGTAATTTATTGACTCTGGGAGTTATTTCAGTGACTGGCTAGCTATCCAATTAATGAGCTTCTCTTCCCTTCTTTTGGGTGTGATCTTTCGCTTATCCGCTTACCTACTTCGACCCTCTTCAGCTGCAGACACTGACACAGTTTCTTCTGTTTTAATTTCCTATGGTGGAAACAACATTTAGTCTAACAATAATCATAGAAACAACTTGAATCGTGCGTCCACCGCACATTTTTTTTTTTTTTTTCCACATGCATTGTAAAGATTTCGTTAAAACTGACATGTTTGTGGAGGAAAAGGGTATTCATAGTTTGAGAGTAGCATACAATCGTATTCTTACAACAACACTTTTCTATTGCTTATTACAAACACGATTTCGTACGTAAACGAAAACATGAATTTCGTTATATCAGGACAACACAATGTCATGGCGAAACGCACTCCGTTTGTGCATAATAGGATAGTAGGTAGAATATGATTGCCAAATATTAAGCTGAAAATGGTCTAGACATGGGATTCTGATACAACTATAGTAGGAAATTTTGGTATCAAGAAGACGTCAAATTCTTCAACACCATACTGAAGTGCTGATTGGTTGTGGTATATCCTCCATCAACCATGAGATTTAGTCCATTCACATACCTAGATTCGTCACTTCCCAAGTACACCGCCGCCTCCGCCACGTCATCCGGTTCTGGCACGACCCCTTTTAAAATTGCGGATTCGCAAACCACCTTCTCCACAAAGCTTTTGTCTGTCCCCATTGCATTTCTTAACAATGGAGTGGCAAGAGCACAAGGAGAAATGCAATTAACCCTGATTCCATATTCTCCCAATTCTACACACAAATTCTTCATTAGCCCCACCACTGCATGCTTCGACATGGTGTAAGCATGCGGCGACTCGCCGCAGGACACTGAAGAAATACTTGCAGTGAAGAGAATAACGCCTTTTCTTGCAGGAATCATAACCTTAGCAGCATGCTTGGCACCCAAGAAACCACCGTAAACGTTAACGTCGAAAACTCTTTTGAAGTTGTCGTTGTCTGAGCCTAATATCGTCGGATCTAGATTGCCGGTGATTCCAGCATTGTTGTACATGATGTCCAGCTTGCCGTACTTGGCCATGGCCACATCCACGACATTTTTTACGTCAGTGTCACTTGTGACATCGCAATGAACATAAGTTACGTCGATTGAGCCAAGTTCGGTACAGAGGGATTGGCCAACATCGTCTTGAACATCAGCTATTATGACCTTTGCACCATGTTTAACAAATAGTCTCGAAGTGCTCTCTCCGATTCCGCTGGCACCTCCGGTTACTATGGCAACTTTACCTGCTAACCTGCAACTCCGCATCAAATAGTAGCTGTGAATTATGAGGGTTAATTAATGGGTTTTAATATATTTATATCGAAGAAATTACACAAACACAAGAACAAGAGATGATAAATGTTTAAAGCTAATAACCTCTGAGCAGAAGAAGCTAGTTTAGTTGGACCGTCCATGTTTAAGTGCAGTGGGAAGGGGACCTCTCCTTCTTGGCTTTTTCTTTTGGTGTTTTGGAATGGAAGTCCTTAAAACTGTGAGGAACTGAACCAAGCGTGTATCAAACTTATATGCTACAAATCTCACGAGAAACGTTAAAACAACATTACTATGACCAATCCCGTAAGATTGGTCCAGCTAGTTACTGTGGTTGCTGTTATTTGTTACTTTTCAGTATGATGGAAAGCCTTTTTATTAGATTCTATTATATCCCCAATTTTAGTAGGTGGTGGTGGTGATGTCTTATATTATAATAAAATTTTATTATTTTATTATGCTGCGGCATTTTCGTAAAGAATACTTTTAATTCCTTACCTTACCAAGCTTTAGATCAAATAGTTCAGATCTTTTGTTTAATATTATGGTGTCTTATTCTATCCAATAAATCTCAACCATTTATTTACATGAGTCCCGTGTAAATTACGTATTGATCCCACAAAATAAATGGTTAAAATTTTATTAGACAAAATAAGACAGAATAATACTGGAGTAACTGGACAGAGGATCTTGTCTCTGGATCAAAATATGCGTGCAGCGTGCCACTTGGGGTGGAATTTTTCAGGTCCCTCGGTACTTGTGATTGGAGATATATACATCACAGCATGTGAGATTATCAGGGCTTGGAAAATGTTTAGGGATGGTGGCCCGGTGGGGCGGGAAGAAATGAATTATGATTGGTGTGGCTGACGAGCTGCTCGCAAATGATCGACCTGTCAACGAGTAAATGTCCAAGTCAAAATCATTCAAGACACAGATTTAATAGCATATGAAAAGCACACGTCTCCAATCTTCACAATTATGTGCGTATTATGAACATTCCGGCCCTTACCAATCCCATTTCCAAAACATGTTACTGTATAGTGAGACGCATTGCTCCCAGTTTATACTTTTTATTACATGGGACTTAAATATGTCCGGATTAAAGGAGTTTAACGCTACAAATTCTCCAAAGCAAATATTGATTTAAAACTAAATCAAATAAAATAATGTAAAAATAAAAAATAGGATGAAAATTTTTATGTAATTTAATTATGTGAGAGAAAAAGGAAAAGAAAAAGAAAAGATTTACTATTTCAGTTTTAACAGAAGATATCATATTTAAAAAGTGATTTAATCTGAAACTCAATAATTTATATATATTAAAATTTTTCAATTTTATTAACCCACAAAAGATGCACCTATATTTTGTAATCCATTTTCTAAAGTAACTAGTATTAATTAAAATTTCAACGACTATTAACCAAAATACAGAACATGGCTGCTTTTGAGTTAGTTTGGACGCTTCAAGTCCTTCCTGTTCATACATCACGCTTCACATTTTGAATCAATCAATCATAGAATTTATCTTCAATTATATGGTCAGAGCAGCCTTTTGCTGACTATTCAAATTCCTTTCGAAAACCAGAGGTTGTCAGTGACGTAGAACTCTTGACAGGTTTTTTTTTTCTTTTCTCATTTAACCTAAACTTATCTGAGTGCACTTCTATTATAAATTGTTTGTTGGTTTATGTTTTATAATGAATCGGTTGGTTGTTGTTTTATAATATAATCATTTAAAAGTATTATTTATCATAAGCATATTTGTTTAATTAATTGATGGAAAAGATAAAGTCTATAAGACAAATATATATATATTGTAAATAAAATCAAATAAAATCATGATAATATCACAATTATAAGATTTATATTGTAATTAATTATTATCCTTAAATTGTTCCTTGTTATTGATCTATTAAGAATGAATATTAATAGAGCCTAAGACTAGTATCGTTATCTTTCTTCTTTACAAAGGAAGTTGTTAATCTCAAAGACCAAAGTATGACATATTTAAATAAGCGTATTGTTGCTTCTTAAAGAATAAGTTAACTTAATCGACTGATATGAGAATTCTATCTAAAACATTACTTATATACTTATATGATGATTGTATAATTAATATTTTGATTTGATATTTTCAAAATATCTCATATAGAAATTGTTATATTCTAATACTACTTATGACTTATCATTGTTAATGATAGCTCAAATGGTAGTCCTTAGATATAGTTGAGAGATCAATGTATCTTCGATACTTTTAAATAGTTTTTAACGTCATTAGTAAAATCAATCACTAATAGTTAAGAAATAATATACTTGGACTTAAATAGAGTAAATATTAATTTCATGCTCTATATCTGATTGGAACATTATGCGATTAAATGATTGAATTATACAAAAAAAAATGTAAGAAAAGGTGATCAAAACCATTTTGACATTCATAATATTTAGGTGATCATGATATATTATGTTGGACACCCCGCCCTTAAGAGTCACGAGCTTGACATCCTAAGTGACATCTGAACACGTGTTCCGCAAGGGTGGTGTGCCCCCACCAAGACAACCACCATTATAGCTTACAAATAATATTTCCGAACAGATGTTGATCCTTAGTCATTTTGCACCAGCCTTAGGGCAATTAACAAAACTGCCATTAGGGATATCGGGTTAAAAACCTCTCAGGACGATTTCAAAGAAGCTTTGAAATCTACAACTCCAAGAAAGACCTTGCGGTTAGATTCTATCTTTTGAAGGAACAAAAATGGAACAGAAGTTAATAGAAGGCAAGAGACAGAGGACCTGTCAACAAAACATAGAAGAAGACACGCTGACGAAACACAAAAGAAACGAAAAGACAGAAGAAGCGAGAAGGCAGAAGATACAACTTCCCTTTTTGAACACCTTTCCTTATAAAGACCCTAACTTTCAGCTTATACGTCCAAAATTTTCATACTATAGACCAATGGAAAGCTAAAAGAAAAACCTACAACTTCCCAGAAGACACATTGGCTTAAAAACAATCAAGATTAATCCAAAATTTCCCCCCTAAAGTTAGAAAACAAAATTTTCCTTTATGAAACAAAAAAAACTTTACGCACAAATTTGAAAGAGTTATGAGTAAATATGCAAACATATTCCATTTGCATCAAAAGATAAAAGTTTTACAATGCTTTAGTGGGAATTTCAAGCCGCAAATACTCTAATACATCAAAACTCAAAATACAAGGAAAATACATGAACCATGATTTGCCCAAAATGCAACTAAAGCCTTGCTTTACAAAACTTGCTTCAAATACCAAAATAATCAAAACTAGGAGTGTTGCCTTGCCTCTTGACCTCCTCGATATCCTGCTCATCACCTGAATGTGTGGGAGGAGATTGGGGGGTGAGTTTAAAGCCCGTGGGTAATAATTTTATAATTTGCAACAAGCAAAAACATTTATAAGTAATTTTCAATGTAGAAATTTATGTGTATGCAAATTATGAATGCATCAGTCATATCAACTTGACATGAACACATAAACACATCAAATGGTTTGGGTAAGTCCAAAACATGACGCACTACACATTTCCAATATAATTGTCCTGTGTAGTCGTGAATTCTTGAAGGAGTTCTTGAGGGAACTTCGTACCACTAGCGGGCAGGTAGGAGAGGCCTATACTTGGGTCAACGTGCACGTGACAGTTCTTGAGAGATTACCACAAACTCACATATCACATAGATTTTAAAATCTTGTAAGCTTGATGCTTAAAATGGCACAATTTCGGAAAAATTTACTTTTCAATGCTTGTTATACCTTGAAAACCATTTCCTAAGATATGGTTTCATAATCATGCATCTTGAAGTTGAATCACACGTTAATACAAGGCTTGTTATACAAAATACAAATGCACAAGAAGGGGGGGCTGAATTGTGTATTATTTTTTTAAAGCCCCTTCGAAAACGTTTTGTTAAAAGAAACTTGTTCTTTTCACAAGAACTACTGAAACTCAAAGTTATAAAGTATTTTTGAAAACTTGTATAAAAACTAATAAGATCAAAAAATTAAGAGGTAAGAGAGATAAGAGTTGAGAGATGTTGACACAGTGATTTTTATACTGATTCACCCCAAACCGTGAGCTACGTCCAGTCCTCAAATATCTTTCTGAGATTTCACTATCTCTTAAAAATGTTACAAGTATTCTTTGTCTCCGAGCCTCTTCAGGTCTCTTACAATCAGTATTCTTTCACACTTAGCCTCTGTAGGCTATCTGCACTACTTTCAACTAAAAGGTTTTTTTCGAGTTTTGTTACAGAAAAATGGCTCTAGATTTTTCGCACAATAGTTTCTCTCAAGTATTGATAGCTTTTGTAACTTTTCGTAATGTAACTTTTTGTAACTTTTTAATCTTCGACTTCAACTCATAGTTATAGTCTTCGTCTTCAACTGCTTGTTGATTCTTGATTCTTGCTTCTTTCAAGAAACGATTATTCAATTGAGTTCTGTAACTAACTCAAACTGATTCTTGATTTGACGTGGTTTGCTTCCGTCTGCTTTTCTTCGTCTACTTTTCTATCTTCTCTTTTTCTTCGTCTGTTTTTCTTCCGTCTGCTTTTCAATTTAGTTTCCGTCTGCTTTTCATTCATCTGCTTTTCTTCATTTGCTTTTCTTCCGTCTACTTTTCATTTGTTTGCTTTTCTTCGTCTGCTTTTCTTCCGTCTACTTTTCAATTTAGCTTCCATCTGTTTTTTGTTTTTTTGTTTTTCAACTTAGCTTCCGTCTGTTTTTCTTCGTCTGCTTTTCATTTTAGCTTCCGTCTGTTTTTCATTATTATTTGTACTTCATCAAAATCATTTATGTAAAGTCATTTTGACTTAACACATCCCTTTGAAGAATCATTTCAAAACAACTTTTCATTAATCATAACGCAAATCATGTGTAAACATATAGCACAATCTTGCAGCATTTAACAACATTCAATGAATATGAATGAGGTAGTTGCAAACTTAATTGGTGTCATTTCTTGACAGAAAACTTTTATTAGCTTATTACTTAACTATAAAAATGAAACCCACTTTGAAGTCCTTGATTATGTCTTGTTCCAATATGCCTCTCCTCTTGCTCCTCTTGTCTTTCTTGAATCCCTTTTTAACAAAAATAAAATTAATAAATGAATGGAAATTTTCAGATGAGAACCCAAAGAAACTAATGTATAAGTTGATCCTAGAACTTTTAAACCCATGCACTTTCTAAGCTCTTGACATCAAAACCCCTTTCAAAATCCGAAGCCTTAAAATGCTCTTACCTCAAATCTTCTCTAAATGAAGAAATACTTGGGTCAAAAGAAGGCCCTTGTCTTCCCCTATATTTTTCCCTTCTCGATCACTCAGAAAATCCCTTTTGAAGGTTGAGAAAAATCAAGACCTAGCTCAAAACTCTTTTCTCCCTCTAAACCTATGACACTCTCTCTACCTTCTTTCTTACTTTTGTGTTTTCTCTATTATGTTCTTCCTCACCAAGTTTTTGACTTTTAAAAAGCAAGTTAATAAATTCCTCTTCCCATTTTGACCCTCCTTCAAAGCCTTAAAACCTTCCCACTTAAGGGATCTCCCCAAAATACTCCTTATGCAACTTATCACTTTAACTTTTAATTTAATTCACCTATGTAACATAATCTCATTAACATTAACATGCTAATCATTTCCAACATACACTAATATAGCAAGATCCTAAAATTTATCTAATCATGCTTATTTATGAAGAAAGAAAAAAAAATTTGGGGGCCAACAATTCTCCCACTCTTAAAAGAATTTCATCCTCGAAATTCTAACCCGAGTCATTGAAAAGGCGTGGATATATTTCCCTCATGGCCTCCAAGGGCTCCCATGTGGCCTCTTCCATGAAATGGTTTCTTCACAAGACTTTAACCAGTTGAACCGTTTTGTTCCTGAGGACCTTTTCCTTGGTGTCTAAGATTTCCACTGGAATCTACTCATAACTCAGATCATCTCTCAACTGAACCTCAGTAGTCTGAATGATATGGGAGGGATCTGATCTATATCTCCTCAACATGAAAACATGAAAGACATCATGAACCTGAGACAATTCTGGGGGCAATACCAACCTATAAGCCAGCTATCCAATCGTCTCAAAAATCTCGTAAGGACCCACATATCTTGGACTTAACTTGCCCTTTTTGCCAAATCTCATGACTCCTTTCCAAGGAGATGTCTTAAGAAACACTTTCTCACCGACTTCATACTTCATCTCTTTTTGGTGTGCATCAGCATAATTTTTCATCCTATCCTGTGCTGCTTTAAGCCGTTGTTTAACCAGATTGACCTTGTCAATTTTCATATGGAGTAACTCTGGCCCTATCAGTCTCCTCTCTCCTTCCTCATCCTAGCATATCGGAGTTCTACATCTCCTTTTATACAATGCTTCATAAGGAGATATCTGAATGCTTGAGTGGTACGAATTATTATAAGCAAATTCGACCAATGGTAAATGTTCATCCCAAGCTCCTTTGAAATCCATCAAACATGCCCTAAGCATTCCCTCAAGGGACTGAATGGTTGTTGGATGCATTTTCTTATTAAATTTTATGACATTTTTCCTTAATTTCTGGATTAATTATTGGGTTATATATATATTTTTCTTGCTAAATTGCTTGGTTCGTATGAATTCACATTTATAATTCTTCATGTTTTATTTGTAGGAAATGCGTTTGATTTTAATTGAAAAGAACTACAACAGTCCAAGGCGAAAATCAAAATACAAAAGAAAAGGAGCAAAATTAAAAGAGATTAAATCAAATGGAGGACATGCCATCGTGAAAGCACAGGGAAATTAATTAAATCAAGAGGCGCAACGCAAGAAAGTTGGCGTCGTTTGGCAAGACAATTAAATTGTCACTTCAATCAGCAAATAAGAGGAGGGCGTTAACACAAGAGGAAAATTCACACAAAACAGCAGGCACGTGGGATTAAATCAGACAAGGCATGAAGACAAAATCAGCCAGCAGCTACAAGGATGCACATCACTGAAGGAGAGGACTAAGGCAGCTTCAATAGGTGGACCAATCAAAAGAAGGACAGCTGGAGCTTATTTAATCACAAGAGAAGAAAACGTTCTGGAGGCAATTAATCATGCAAGCACAGGAATTAAGGAGTTTAATTGTCACATGAGGCAGTGACGCAAAACAAGAAGCAAGCAGCTGGTGGAGAGAAAAGGAAAGCAAGTGGCGGCAGTAGCGTGGACATTGAATAGGAAGAAGACAACAAAAACAGCAGAAAAAGACAATGCAGCGTTGGTGGACTAAGAAACTAAGCACAATTAAATTGTCACATCAGTGTAAGATTGGAGGCTTGGGTTGCGTGGTTTTGGAAAGATTTGAGCGAGAGAAAAAAAAATAACATAGCCAATCCATCATTCACATAGGAGGTGGGAGACCCATAAAACATACACTGAAAAAAATCATATTCGGGGAAGGAAGAACAGAGACGTGAGTTGGAGGCATATGAGAATGGACAAAGAAAAAATCAATGAAAACGGGACCAAGCTTAGAGGAGCAGCATTGACGTGAGTCATGCACAGAGTAGCAGCCAGTGAAGAACATATGTGACGCAAATCAAGCATGGATTTAATTAAATGAAGGTGGCGTCAATTAGGGGCAACAGTTAAAGGAACAAAATCAAGAGTGAGTCAAGTGGCGTGATTTAAAGGAGTTGAAAACATTGAAGAAAGGAAATAAAAAGTCAAAGAAAGGAGAAAAACACGTTAGTTAGACAAAAGAATTTAAGCTGGGTGGAAAAGAAAAGATCATGAGCTGCTGGAGATGAAAAACAAATCATGCAAGAGTGGTGGAAGGAAGCAACGTGACAAAGCCTTTTGGAGACTTCAACGTGAGGCATCTGGTGATAAAAAAAAATACAGCAACTGGTGATTTAAGAGAAGACACGTTAGCTGTTTGGTGAGGGACCACCACACATGCAAAGGAGAACTTAGAAAGGGTTGTTGGCAGCTGGTGGGGTCTCTCAACTTTACACAAGAAAATAAACTCTTAACGTGACAGTGGCAGCACAAGAGGAGGCTCCACCTTGGTTGACTCACGCAAGAAGCTCCAGCACTCACCAACTTCATTCACTTTACACCAAAAATAGAAAAGACACGTTGAAGCTTGGGTTGGTGGGAGGCTTGAAAAGAGAGGCTCCAACAACATGAAAAAAAAAGAAAGAGAAGCCACTCACGTTATTTTAAAATTTTCTACTCTTCCCACTCACGCACATCGTCACTCTCTAGAAGACAAAGGACAACTCTCCATTTAATTGTACAAGAGGGCATTCACGTGGGAGAAGAAGAAGGGGCCTCATTCACTCTATTTTTGAACACACACACTTCATCTTTATACTCATCAAGGGAAAGCAAAAGAGCACCACCAAGCATCAACAAATTTTTCATTGGTTTTACACCAAAGCTCTTTCTACGAAGCATCAAGGCACTGGGTTGGAGAAGCTAGCGTGTACGCTGAAAAAATAAAATAAATTGAAGAGCAATCACCATTTGTTCTTCCATTTCTTCTACTCATTTCATATTTATAATGCTTGTTTTCATTATTTTCATTGTTGCTACTATTATTATGAGTAACTAATCTTTTCATTCTAGGATTTTAACCGAACCCTTGATGTAATCTCGGTTAATTGGTATTTTCTCCGTTTAATTTTTTTATGCCCGTTTTTACTTAAAGGTTTGATTATTGCAATTTGTTCTTAATGCTTTTCATAATTTGATCACCTATGAAATTGATTTTCTTAATCTTTGTGTAACGTAACATGGAGCAATAGATTTGGAAAAAGATTGCAATAGCTTAGGATCACATTTGTAGTGATTTGTGTCTAGGATCGGGAGATACCTATCCACCCTAAGTAACCACATTAAGATTGATTCGATAAAGCTATCGTCGAATTATCACAATTTTCCATAGAAATATAGGAAATTGGTTCGATGATTAGGATTACTAATGATCCGGGAGGGCTTAGTAGTTAATTTTGAATCTTAGGTTATCAAACCCGGTATAAGAATTAAACTGAAAAAAAAACATTTCGACACCGAGGTAAAATCAAGGGAGAAGTTAAGTTCCTAGATTTTCATTCCATCGATATTTCTTATGTTTGTATCTTGTGTTAATTCTCGTTTTTATTTCATTTTTCAAACCACAATCAATCAATCTTTTCTTTAATTTTTATGTTATTAGCTTAAGTTAAAAGTTATTATGAGTTTTACTTTTTAACTAATCTGGTCTCTGTGGGAATGATATTTTTACTACTTGACGATAGAAACGTGCACTTGCGTTGACGACCAACAAGTTTTTGGCGCCGTTGCCGGGGATCAATTTTTAGTTTTAATATTAATACTTGTTTTGATTTTTGATTTAAGTTTACTTACGTGTCTCATTTTGTTCTTATTGGCTAGGTGATCTAGATGCTCACCCGCTCTAAACCGATCCAACCTATACGTGATCCTGAAATAGAGAGAACGTGTTAAGCGAATCGGAGAAGAGTTCGAGAACAAAGAGCAGCTGCAGCCAACGTGGCAAACAATAATGAGACACCCGAACAAACGACTGAACGACTCCGAAAAGAAGAAATACGGAGACAAGTTCGAGAGGAGATGGAAGCCGAGCAAAGAGAATTGGAACGAGCACGAAGTTGCTTAGATTTCCATACACCTACTTTTGATGAAAGAACGAGTATAGCTCACACTCGGATTCCAGCCACTCAAACTTTCAAAATCGACGGAGCGGTTATGAATTACTTGAGGGACAAACCTTTCACTGGAGTGGCATCCGATTGTCCCATTATGCACCTAAATTTTTTTCTTGAAATTGCCGATAGCTACCAAATAGCAAATGTGTCAAATGAGCAAATGCGACTAAGGCTCTTTCCATTTTCTCTTGCAGGTGCAGCCAAAGAATGGATGTGGGATGCAAACCCAAAGGGTTCGTTGACGACGTGGGGCAAATTAAAGGATAAATTCATGAGAAAGTACTTCTCACCAGCAAAGACTCACAAGCTCAAAATGAAGATTATCAACTTCAAACAATCCGAGATGGAGTCATTAGCTGAAGCCTTTAAACGATTCAAAAAACTACAAAGGAAGTGCCCACATCACGGGATTCCTCCATCATCTCTAGTCTCTCATTTATATCATGGGTTGACTCTCGCTACGGCAAGTCAATTAGATACAATTGCTGGAGGTACGTTCTTAGAACTTAATCCCGATGACGCTATATCGTTAGTAAAAAAGGTTACTGCTAACAAATATAGGGCTCATGAAAGAGGAGGATCTCAACCTACGCGGAAAGCCCCCGGTACGTATGAAATCAATCCCTCAGAATTGATGGATGCCAAGATCTCGAATATGTGCTAGAAAATCACAGACACTGTTTTGGAGCAACTTAAACCCATAACACAACAGGCAAAAGCCGTTGCATTTACTTGTGATTATTGTGGTGAAAGTCATCATTATGAACAATGTCCAAACGTCGAGCCACCGACCGAGAAGGTAAATTACTTCGGGAATCAAAGAGCTCCGTATAATCAAAATGCAAACAACTACAATTCGGGAGCAAGAAATTACCCTCCAAGGCCAAATTACCCACCGGGATTCCAACAACCACAACAACAAAATTGGCAATATCAAAACCAACCACAAGGATAACCTCCAAATACATCCAACCAAGCATCATTGAAGAGTATATTGGGGAAGTTCATGGAGCAAAGTGGTCAGAGAATGGTCAAACTTGAAGAATCAACACGGAACTTGCAAACTCAAATGGGACAAGTGATTGAAGCTTTAAAAATTCGTCCTCAAGGAACATTGCCAAGTGACACCGTAAATCCTCGGAAGGAACAACTTCATGCCATCGTTCTTAGGAATGGAAAAGAGATGAATACAACACCAACTCCCAAAGGGAAAGAGGTAAGTATAAATTCTGAAAATTATAAAATTTTGCAAGATGATGTTGTTATTGATGTTGATAGATCCACGGAAAAAGAGGAGGAAGAAAAACCAAGGGAAGACAAGGAAGAAAAACAACCGAGGGAAAGACCATATCCTCCACCACCATTTCCTCAAAGGCTAGAAAAGAAAAAACATGAGAAAGGGTTTGAAAAATTTATGGATGTTTTTAAGAAACTTACAATTAACATTCCCTTTGCTGAAGCTTTAGAAAATATGCCAAGCTATGCCAAATTTATGAAGGATGTTCTATCAAAAAAGAGAAGGCTTGGAGATCATGAAACAGTGGCCTTGACGGAAGAATGTAGTGCGATACTACAAAAAAAGCTCCCACCAAAACTCAAGGATCCTGGAAGTTTTACAATTCCATGTGTAATTGGCACACAAACTTTTGGTAAGGCTCTTTGTGATCTTGGTGCTTCCATTAATTTAATGCCCATCTCTATTTTCAGGAAATTAGGCATGGGAGATGTAATTAAACCAACTTCGGTGAGACTACAATTGGCCGATAGTTCCATTATCCATCCATGGGGAATTCTTGAAGATGTGCTAGTCAAGGTGGATAAGTTCATTTTTCCAGCAGATTTTATAGTCTGTGACATTAAAGAAGATGTAGAGGTACCTATTATTTTGGGACGACCGTTCCTAGCCACAGGTAGAGTTCTCATCGATGTTGAAAAAGGAGAACTTACCATGAGAGTAAATGGAGAAGAGGTAACCTTTAGCATTTTTTCTTCAATGAAATTTCCAAATGAAAAATGTTATGCAATTTCTTCAACCAGGGCAATTTTAAATGACTCAACTATAAATGCTCTAACTGATGATCCTTTGACAGCTGCTTTAACAACACTTAATGAGTTTGATGAAGAAGAAATTTTCGAATACATTAACTTGTTAGACGCAGGTTCATCTCTAAGACCATATAGACAAGTTATAGAGCCATTGAACAATTCTAAGGATGAAGTAGCAAAACCTTCAATCGAAGTACCTCCGGAGTTAGAACTTAAGCAACTTCCTCATCACTTGAAGTATGCTTACTTAGGTGAGAACTCCACCCTTCCTGTTATTGTTTCCACAGAACTAACTAATGTGCAGGAAGAGAAGCTACTTCGTGTTTTGAAAGGACACAAAAGAGCAATCGGTTGGACCATAGCCGATATCAAGGGAATAAGCCCACTTTTCTGTCAACACAAGATCATACTAGAAGAAGAGTTCAGGCCTAGTGTGCAACCACAAAGGCGATTGAACCCGAACATGAAGGAAGTAGTGAAGAAGGAAATCGTGAAGTGGCTTGATGCTGGTATTATTTACCCTATATCGGATAGTTCTTGGGTAAGTCCGGTGCAATGTGTACCCAAAAAGGGAGGAATGACGGTGGTGACAAACGAGAAGAACGAACTCATCCCAACGAGAACCATTACCGGATGGAGGATTTGCATGGACTACCGAAAGCTAAACAAAGCAACAAAGAAAGATCACTTTCCACTACCCTTCATTGATCAAATGCTTGATCGATTGGCTAGTAAAGTATATTATTGCTTTTTGGATGGCTATGCAGGTTATAACCAAGTCCCAATTGCGGTGGAAGATCAAGAGAAAACCACATTTACATGCCCTTATGGCACTTTCGCTTTCTGACGAATGCCATTTGGACTATGTAACGCACCAGCCACATTTCAAAGATGTATGATAGCCATCTTTTCAGACATGGTTGAGAATGGGTTAGAAGTGTTTATGGATGATTTTTCAATTCATGGAGATTCATTTGATATGTGCTTAGAAAATTTAACCAAAGTTCTAGAAAGATGTGAAGAGACCAATCTTGTGCTCAATTGGGAGAAATGTCATTTCATGGTACAAGAAGGTATTGTTCTTGGACACAAGGTTTCTAGTAAAGGGCTGGAGATATACCGAGCAAAAATCGAGACAATTGAGAAGCTACCACCACCCACCTCAGTAAAGGGAATCCGAAGCTTCCTCGGACATGCCGAGTTTTATAAGCATTTCATAAAGGATTTTTCTAAAATCTCGAAACCCTTGTGCAATTTGCTTGAAAAGGATGTTCCATTTAAGTTTGATGAAAATTGCATGCTTGCTTTTCAGGTACTAAAAAAGAAGTTGGTGTCTTCACCAATTATAGTTGCACCTGATTGGAGCCGCCTTTTCGAGCTTATGTGCGATGCAAGCGATTATGCAGTGGGTGCCGTTTTAGGACAACGGTACAACAAGGTTTTTCACTCTATTTACTATGCTAGTAAAACTCTTAATGATGCTCAATTGAATTATACCACAACTGAAAAAGAGTTACTAGCTGTTGTTTATGCATTTGAGAAATTTCGATCTTACCTTGTTGGCACGAAAGTGAAAGTTTTTACATATCATTCAGCCATCAAATACTTGATTGAAAAGAAGGATGCTAAACCGAGACTTATTCGATGGGTCTTACTCCTCCAAGAGTTCGACCTAGAGATAGTGGATAGGAAGGGAACCGAGAATCAAGTTGCCGATCACTTATCCAAAATGGAGAACGTTGAAAGCTCTTCACCAAAAGCCGTGCAAATCAACGAGTCTTTTCCTGATGAAAGACTCTTCATGGTGAATAACAAACAAATCCCTTGGTATGCTGATTTCATTAATTATTTGGTATGTAAACAATTACCTCTTGATTTTACATATCAACAAAAGAAAAAATTCATGCACGATGTTAGAGCATATTTTTGGGACGAACCATATCTCTACAAGTTGGGTAAGGATAACGTATTGAGAAGATGCGTTCCTTTCGAGGAACAAAAAAACATTATTTATCATTTTCATTCTTCTCCATACGGTAGTCACTTCAACGGTGAGCGGACAACAGCTAAAATCCTCCAATCCGGATTCTTTTGGCCAACACTTTTTGCAGATTCTCATAACTATGTAAGAAGTTGTGATGCATGCCAACGAGTCGGCAAGATCACTAAGAAAGATGAGTTACCTTTGACTAATGTTCTTGAGGTTGAATTATTTGATGTATGGGGAATTAATTTTATGGGTCCTTTTCCAGCTTCAAATAGAAATATTTATATACTTGTGGCAGTTGACTATGTTTCAAAGTGGGTAGAAGCAGTTGCTTCTCCGACTAATGATGCAGGTGTTGTTATGAGATTTCTCAAGAAAAACATTTTCACAAGGTTCGGAACTCCGAGAGCCATCATCAGTGATCGAGGGACACATTTTTGCAACAAACAATTTGCCAATCTTGTTGCCAAGTACGGCGTCTGACAGAAGGTGGCACTCGCTTATCATCCACAAGCAAATGGCCAAGCCGAGGTTTCAAATAGGCAATTAAAGCAAATTCTCGAGAAAACCGTTGATGCCTCACAAAAGACATAGTCAATTAAGCTAGATGATAGCTTATGGGCTTTCCGAACGACATACAAGACTCCGATAGGGTGTTTGCCTTATCAATTAGTATTCGGAAAGGCTTGCCATCTCCTGGTAGAGCTGGAACATAAAGCATTTTGGGCCACAAAGCAATTGAATCTCGACCCAACTCTAGCAAGTGAACAACGTCTTCTTCAACTAGAGCAAATTGAAGAATTTCGTCTTAATGCATATGAGAATGCACGAATTTACAAGGAAAAGACGAAGAAATGACACGACCGACATTTAAGGGAGAAAAACTTCGAACCAGGCCAACTCGTTTTGCTCTACAACTCTAGACTCAATCTCTTTCTGGGAAAATTGAAGTCTCGATGGTCCGGGCCGTTTCGAGTGTTGGAAGTTTTCCCACACGGAGCCATTGAAATTTCACCTCTTAATTCTACACATTCATTTAAGGTTAATAGACAACGCTTAAAGCTATATCTAGGAAGCGAAGTTGATAGGGGAACGGCAACCATTCATCTCATTGAGGCTTGAAGAAGCAAAAATGTCTAGCCAAAGACGTTAAAGAAAAGCGCTTCTTGGGAGGCAACCCAAGTTTCACCCTTTTGTTGTTTTCATTTATTTTATCTTATTTTATTTACTCCAAATTAACGTTCTCTTTATTTTCATTGCAGGAAATTGGACTTTACGAGCAAATTTTGATGGGAGAAACTACATTTCTGGAAAAAAAAATGGTCCACGCTCATTACAGGGAAGCCCTTTGTGCCTCTTACTCATGACTTCGCATATTGTTGAATTTTGCGGCTGTTTTTGTTTGCGTATAATCTGCAGCATTTCTTAATTCGCATGCATTATTGCCGACATTCTTTTTGTCCTCTACTATGCATTTACATGTTTACTTACCCACTTCAAATTGTGCCTGCATACCTTGACATTAAGGACAATGTCCTATCTGAGATTGGGGGGGTGCGCATCAATTTTTCAAAAAAAAAAAAACAAAAACAAAAACAAAAACAAAAACAAAAATTTCATCAATTGTTCAAATTTTTTTTTTGTCATTTTCTTGCATAGTTAAACCTCATTAAGAAATTTTGATCTTTAAAGGTTTTGATTTTGGCCTCATTTTTGGGAAATTGAGAATTGCTTAGAACCTAATTGGATTTACCTTTAGAAGGTTTGTGGATAGAATGTTCTGGATTAGTGCTCGGTATCCAATTGTTTAATCATACTCATATTCTTTGATTTAAGTCTTTCCATCCATTTTATTTGAGTTATGATTATCCATTAAATTTTTAGGCAAGTTGGAACCTAGTGAGATCTCGCCAATCCTAGAATAAGTTCTCTAGGCTTATTGAGGCGAAATGTTAGTACAAATTTGATAAGGAAGTGATTAAGACATTTTCTTTGAATTATTAACCACATTCCAATTTTTGGCTTAAAATAACCCTATATTCCCTTTGGAGGCAAGTTGAGCCTAAGTAATATCCCTATTTTTTTGGCACCCTTATTTAACCAAGCTATAAGCCAAGCATTCCCTACCTTTCATGTGGAAATGATTATTTAGGAGTAGGTTATGTGGGGGTTGAAAAAAAAAGAAAAAAAATGAAAAAAAGAAAAAAAGGAAAGAAAAAAAGAAGAAGAAGCAAGGAAGTGAGGATTTTGCAAGTTATCGCCCCTAGTATATAAGAAACTGAGTTTGGGGGAAAAATCAATTATTTTAAACTTGGGAATTCATTGAAATTGAGTTATGTCTTGTAATTATTATCGTTTTCGATTATATGTTGTCATGTCGAGTTTTGTCAAAAAAAAAAAAATAGTTTCCACGGTTTTACTTGCTCGTAAAAAAGAAGAAGAAAAGATGTCCCTTACATTTTCCTATTTCTTGAATAATTATTTCAATTTCATTTGAGCTTTTATTTTCCTTTTCTTTGGTCTAAGCTAATTTTAAACCCCAACAACCCCATTACAACCCGAATAAGACCTTTTGATCCTTTGAAAATGAGTGTTAAAATTAGTGGAGATGGGATAGAGAATTTTGCCTATGAGATTGGTTAATTTGATAATATCTTTAGAGTCTCTTGGGTTGTAAATTGCCTTTGAGTTTATTTTTCTTTTCTCTACTCTTGTAAGTTGGTTGGTTTTTAATTAGACTTGAATCAAGGAGTCTGTGTTTGAGCGAGCATTGGTATCCTTGCACTTTGAAGGAGGGTATGGTTTGATAAGTTGCTAAAGGTAAATTTTAATTGGTTACTGCAATTCTGAAAATTCCAATTGTTGAGTGTTCCTTAATCTATTTTGAATAATTGTGCTTAGGGACAAGCGAAAGTCTAAGTTTGGGGGCATTTGTTGGATGCATTTTCTTATTAAATTTCATGACATTTTCCTTAATTTCTGGATTAATTATTGGGTTATATATATATTTTTCTTGCTAAATTGCTTGGTTCGTCTGAATTCGCATTTATAATTCTTCATGTTTTATTTGTAAGAAATGCGTTTGATTTTAATTGAAAAGAACTACAACAGTCCAAGGCGAAAATCAAAATACAAAAGAAAAGGAGCAAAATTAAAAGAGATTAAATCAAGTGGAGGACACGCCATCGTGAAAGCACAGGGAAATTTATTAAATCAAGAGGCGAACGCAAGCGAATTGGCGTCGTTTGGCAAGACAATTAAATTGTCACTTCATCAGCAAATAAGAGGAGGGCGTTAACACAAGAGGAAAATTCACACAAAACAAGCAGCACGTGGGATTAAATCAGACAAGGCATGAAGACAAAATCAGCCAGCAGCTACAAGGACGCACATCACTGAAGGAGAGGACCAAGGCAGCTTCAACAGGTGGACCAATCAAAAGAAGGACAGCTGGAGCTTATTTAATCACAAGAGAAGAAAACGTTCTGGAGGCAATTAATCATGCAAGCACAGGAATTAAGGAGTTTAATTGTCACATGAGGCAGTGACGCAAAACAAGAAGCAAGCAGCTGGTGGAGAGAAAAGGAAAGCAAGTGGCGGCAGTAGCGTGGACATTGAATAGGAAGAAGACAACAAAAATAGCAGAAAAAGACAATGCAGCGTTGGTGGACTAAGAAACTGAGCACAATTAAATTGTCACATCAGTGTAAGATTGGAGGCTTGGGTTGCGTGGTTTTGGAAAGATTTGAGCAAGAGAAAAAAAAAATAACATAGCCAATCCATCATTCACGTAGGAGGTGGGAGACCCATAAAACATACACTAAAAAAAATCATATTCGGGGAAGGAAGAACAGAGACGTAAGCTGGAGGCATATGAGAATGGAAAAAGAAAAAATCAACGAAGACGGGACCAAGCTTAGAGGAGCAGCATTAACGTGAGTCATGCACAGAGTAGCAGCCAGTGAAGAACATATGTGACACAAATCAAGCATGGATTTAATTAAATGAAGGTGGCGTCAATTAGGGGCAACAGTTAAAGGAACAAAATCAAGAGTGAGTCAAGTGGCGTGATTTAAAGGAGTTGAAAACGTTGAAGAAAGGAAATAAAAAGTCAAAGAAAGGAGAAAAACACGTTAGTTAGACAAAAGACTTTAAGCTGGGTGGAAAAGAAAAGATCGTGAGCTGCTGGAGATGAAAAACAAATCACGCAAGAGTGGTGGAAGGAAGCAACGTGACAAAGCCTTTTGGAGACTTCAACGTGAGGCAGCTGGTGATAAAAAAAAAAAATACAGCAGCTGGTGATTTAAGAGAAGACATGTTACCTGTTTGGTGAGGGACCACCACGCATGCAAAGGAGAACTTAAAAAGGGATGTTGGCAGCTGGTGGGGTCTCTCAACTTTACATAAGAAAATAAACTCTTAACATGACAGTGGCAGCACAAGAGGAGGCTCCACCTTGGTTGACTCACGCAAGAAGCTCCAGCACTCACCAACTTCATTCACTTTACACCAAAAATAGAAAAGACACGTTGAAGCTTGCGTTGGTGGGAGGCTTGAAAAGAGAGGCTTCAACAACATGAAAAAAAAAAGAAAGAGGAGCCACTCACGTTATTTTAAAATTTTCTACTCTTCCCACTCACGCACATCGTCACTCTCTAGAAGACAAAGGACAACTCTCCATTTAATTGTACAAGAGGGCATTCACGTGGGAGAAGAAGAAGGGGCCTCATTCACTCTATTTTTGAACACACACACTTCATCTTTATACTCATCAAGGGAAAGCAAAAGAGCACCACCAAGCATCAACGAATTTTTCATTGGTTTTACACCAAAGCTCTTTCTACGAAGCATCAAGGCACTGGGTTGGAGAAGCTAGCGTGTACGCTGCAAAAATAAAATAAATTGAAGAGCAATCACCATTTGTTCTTCCATTTCTTATACTCATTTCATATTTATAATGCTTGTTTTCATTATTTTCATTGTTGCTACTATTATTATGAGTAACTAATCTTTTCATTCTAGGATTTTAACCGAACCCTTGATGTAATCTCGGTTAATTGGTATTTTCTCCGTTTAATTTTTTTATGCCTGTTTTTACTTAAAAGTTTGATTATTGCAATTTGTTCTTAATGCTTTTCATAATTTGATCACCTATGAAATTGATTTTCTTAATCTTTGTGTAACGTAACAGGGAGCAATAGATTTGGAAAAAGATTGCAATAGCTTAGGATCACATTTGTAGTGATTTGTGTCTAGGATCGGGAGATACCTATCCACCCTAAGTAACCACATTAAGATTGATTCGATAAAGCTATCGTTGAGTTATCACAATTTACCATAGAAATATAAGAAATTGGTTCGATGATTAGGATTACTAATGATCCGGGAGGGCTTAGTAGTTAATTTTGAATCTTAGGTTATCAAACCCGGTATAAGAATTAAACTGAAAAAAAAACATTTCGACACCGAGGTAAAATCAAGGGAGAAGTTAAGTTCCTAGATTTTCATTCCATCGATATTTCTTATGTTTGTATCTTGCGTTAATTCTCGTTTTTATTTCATTTTTCAAACCACAATCAATCAATCTTTTCTTTAATTTTTATGTTATTAGCTTAAGTTAAAAGTTATTACGAGTATTACTTTTTAACTAATCTGGTCTCTTTGGGAACGATATTTTTACTACTTGACGATAGAAACGTGCACTTGCGTTGACGACCAACAATGGTCCTCTCAGATTGACCATTAGTCTGGAGATGAAAAGTCGTGCTAAAATGCAACTTAGTTCCCAAAGCCTCATGTAAACTTCCCCAGAATCTCAAAGTAAATCGAGGATCCCTGTCAGAAACTATAGAATCTAGAACGCCATGCAATCTCACTATCTCATCAATATACTTCTTTACCAGAACATGCAAAGAATCAGTCTGTCTGATTGCCAGAAAATGGGCTAACTTCGTCAACCGATCCACAATAATCCATATGGCATCATGCTTCCTACTAATCTTGGGCAAACCCATCAAAAAGTTCATATTCACTCTTTTCCATTTCCATTCAGGAATGGACAATGACCTTAACCTGCTTGCAGGTTCCTGGTGTTTAGCTTTGACTTACTGTCACACTAGACACCTACTCACATATTCCATTACATCTCTCTTCATGCCTTTCCATCAGAAATGCTCTTTCAGATCTTTGTACATCTTAGTGCTATCTGGGTGCATAACATAATGCGCATTGTGTGCCTCATCTAGTACCTCTGTAGCACCTCTTACCATAGGGTATATACCGGGACGCCCGTAGGTCATTCCGATACATATCCTACGACAAGGGTAAACTACGAACAATCACTACTGTACCTCACTTGGCATCAAATCATAAAGCATCAATCTGAAAATCACTAATTTTTTGAAACCATAATTTTTTTTCATTTCATATCATCAAAAGCAGTAATTTACATAACTGTCAGTTTTTCACTGTCTGTACATTACTCCAAAAGAAATCTACTAAAAAAAACCTAACTAGGTCATCCCTAAAAAATGCCAGCTGACCGACCTGTGAGCCATGACTTCTCTTGCCAACACGATCTACACGGCAGGAAAAGTCTCTCTGGAGCTAGGAGTCTACTATCTCGATCCTGAAAAATAATTTGCAATTTTTGGTGAGTTTGCGAAATCAGTGAGGAAGATGATGGTTCACCTAATTCATGCATAGTCAAACAAATCACAGTTGTATCATAATAGTTTATTCAGAAGTACCACATGATTATTCACATGAACATAAGGCGTTTTGCCTTTCACTCAATCAAGACATTCAATCAAATGCATATGTAATGCGTTTGTGACCCTTTTTCTGATTTATTACGTTGTTGTGACCGACTGCCTAATCTATCCCAATAAGGGCGCGTTAATCGGTGAGCTTGAGGCTCTGAATCACTATAGACTCGAGGCCCAATTACGTTGAGCTTTAAGCTCTCGGTGGCTGCTCCGGTCACAACTGTCAATTACTGATCATGCCTTTATGCATGGAATGCATATGTCAAAGTGAAACCATATCAATATCACAATCATTCCCAATTATCACATTCAACCAATTAGTTCACAATTAATCACATTAAAATCACATATCGCACTTCTATGTCATACTCTCCCAATACATCGGACCTCCCATTCGGAATCCAGTCATAAACAAATGCACAAGCCCTCCATTATTCTCCACAGTGTTATAAGTGCAAAATTATAAACAATTAATAATTGAGAAACCATCTAGGTTACTCACCAAATAGCTTCCGAGCTAATGCCGGGAAGTCTCGGCAACGTCCGTGGGATGACGTTCCAACTGTGCCTCTATAACATTCAAAATATTCACACATTACCAAATGCACAATCAGAAATGTTAAATAATGCACATGTAGCAATTTAGATGTGTACAATGCATGTTCGTGACATTCCCGGTACCATTCTATAATTCACATCACAAAATATTTCCCTATGTCTTAGGAACCCATAGACACCAAAATTATTCAACTTGGACCTCTATAGGTCCGGATATTGCCAAAAATTGAATCAATTCTCTCACTTGGATTCAATCCCTAAGTTTCAATTAAATCCCACAAGTCCACAATTCCACATCGAGAGGTAGATAATTGTCTTACGAATCCGACGCCTCGAGAACCAGGTCAATCGGAGGTCGGATGACGAAGATATAAGCAAAAGAAGCTTTAGGACAAAACAAAAGATAAGAGAGTTTGCAGTTATTTCCCTCTCTTCCACCATCCGAATTTCTAACATACATAAATTTTTACACACTTATCCAAAAATTACAAACAAGGTCTCATTGGAAAGGTAATAAGAAACCCTACAATTTCCTTCAAGGACACTTGAACCAATTTCACCCCCAAGGGTGTCAAAAATTCAATCAAAGTTACTATCTAGTCATAAGGTCCCAAAACAGAACAACATTTTTCCAAGAGCATAACTTCTCATTCCCTTTACCAAAAATTCCAAGTTTTATGCCAAAAGAAATATCAAAACATGATCTACAACTTTTGTGAACAATTTGGAAGCAAATTCAATCTTTAAACAACTCAAATTCTCAATCAAAGATTCTGCCCATAAATGACCCCTTGAACAGTCACACAATCTTTCAAAAATCATATCTCCTTACCCAAATGTCCAAAAAATGCATACTTTATATCAATAAAAAGATTAGACAACATAATAAAACTATCATGAAGGACTTGGAAGCCAATTATATTTCTAACTAGGTCAATTTCTTCCATGAAAGTGGCTTCCCTGTTAAAGCTTGTTAACTAACAGATGACCTAAATCAGATTCATTCTTGTAAAATACATAACTCACAATTCGTACATCTAAAAATAGCATATTATGCACCATTTTAAAGATAAAACATTCTTCTACAACTTTTCAGAAGACCATTTGAGCTAATTAACATCACAACAGTCCAGAATTTAGCTTCAATGCATAATCACCACAAACCTTATACTTAACACATTTTCCAGCACTAAGCATATTAACACCCAAAAGTCAACAGATCAGTACTCTCAACCTAGATATCGAAAAATTTCATACTTAGTTGCAATGGAAATATAACAAGACCATATTCAAGTTTCATGAAGAGCTTGAAATTTAATAACACCTCTAAGGGTGTCAAATATGCACTCAAAGATACTGCCTAGTCACCACTTACCATAACAGTGCATCACTTTTCCAAAATCATAACTTTTCATCCTTTTGGCAAAAAATTCCATACCATATAGAAATAAAAAGCTAAGAAAATATACCACAATTCTCAAGAAGGACTTAAAACCAAATTCCATCTCTAATTAGGTCAAATCCTCCCATTAATGTGGCTGTCCTGTTAGGGTTTATGAAATCAGCATTTAACCTAAACCATAACAAAACTTTACAAATTTGTATCTAACAATACTTACATCCAAAATTCGCAAATAATACCTCATTAGAAAGCTACAATAATCCTCTACAACTATCCAGAAGGTCACTTGAGCCAATTTCACCCTTAAAAGTCCAAAATTAATATCAGAACACAAAAGGCACAAAACCTATGCACTTAGAGTCACTTACACACAAAACACATTTTCAGCTGAATGACCATCTGAACATTAACACACCATAAATTTCAACGTACAAATAAAAAAAATTCATACTTAGTGGAGTTAGAAAGCTAACACAAAAATATTCAACTTTCATGAAGACCAAATTAGCAAATTCAATCCAAATCAACCTAAAACAAATCATCAAAGTTTCAGGTCTCAAGGTTGATTCATCGCTCCTACAAAGACCTACAACTCACTTTTCATGCCAAATTTAAAACCCTTAAAGCCAAAATTGGACAAAACTTCCTTCATATGAAATCTAGCCATACTTCTTAAGTTTAATTTAAGCCAAAGTTCATCTTCATAGGACAACCATGTCAAAAGTTATGAGCAAAAATCTGAAACCTACACAAAGTAACATTTTCTAGATTTCATATCCAACTCAACATATTTCATTATAACACCAATACTACATCAATAAGCATCCAATTTAGTCTCCAATTCAGTCCCAAGTTCATCTAAACATTCACTGGAATAAAAAGGCACCAATTGGCAGCACACAACACAAAATTTTCTTACTTGAATTCTCCACTCATCTACCATCATTCTAACATCAAATCCAATCAAAAACCAATTCAAAACATAGTCATCATTCATCCTCACACATCCATACACTTATACCCAAACAATCCTACCATTATCTTTATGAAATTAATGCACAATTAATCCCCATAAATGCTTCTAACTACCAAATGAAAGAATACAATACACAATTCTTACCTTAAACAAGTTACAAGCTTTAAATTCTTCAAATCCCTCCAACTTTCTACCACACACCAACACCTACAGCCATCACTCTGATACACACATAAATCATCATCATCAGAAGGTTTAAGTTTGGTCTTGGTTGTGAATAAAGGAGAAGCAAGTAAGTAGCAAGGAAAGCTTCTTGTATGGAAGGAAAAGAAAACACACAAAGGAGGAAGGAAAGGAGGAGGCTACGGATGAAGGGAAAATATAAGCTTTCAAAGTGATTTTTTTATGTTTCAAGGAGAAGAGTCGTGGACAACAAGCTCCACTTAGGTTATTTAAATAACCCTTAAGTCTAAGAATAGCTAGGCAAGTGACATGTGTCACTTGCCACTTGTCTTCTTCTTAGACACTCTTTAGGTCCTTTTCAATCTCAATTTAATTTCTAGTCCAATTTGTCTTCAAATTCTAATGGCTCAAAGTTCATAATTCCTAAAATCATGTCTAATAATCCAGTGTCATTGGAGAGTCATTTCCAGTACTGAAAATCCAATCAGTCTGCCACTTGGCAAATTTTTCGGTTCGGAAAAGTACCCTAAAAAATTCAAGAAAAAATTCCTGAAATTTGCTAAAAATGTAAAATACACAGAAATCACTCCAATTCAATTTTTAAAACACAAATATCACATATTTCACAAAAAATTACATTTAGACACATATGCTGGGAAATGTCATGAATGTATGTACAAATCACGCGCATGTGCAAAAATTACCATTCATATCTATATAGAGGCTATATGATGCATGAACATACCGAGATATATTTACACATGCCTAACTCGTCCCAAATGACCAATTTACCCTTCCCATTGGTGATGGGATGTTACAATTCTCCCCTCCTAATAAAAATTTCGTCATTGAAATTCTTACCTGCTTGGTCGAGTAGGTGAGGATATTGTCTCCTCATATGCTCATCGGTCTCTCAAGTTGCTTCCTCAGTTGAGTGGTTCCTCTATAGGACTTTCACCAATGGAATAACCATGTTCCTCAACTGTTTAACCCTTGATCCTACAATCTGGATCGGCTCCTCAACATAGCTCAAATTGCTAGCTACCTCAATCTCCTGAGTCGGTATCACATGTGTCGGATCCGATCGATACCTCCAAAGCATACTCAGATGGAAGACATTATGCAGTTGAGACGTCGCACTCGGTAAGGCCAGCTTATAGGCCAAAGGTCCTATACGCTCAATGATCTCATATGGACCAATGTACCTGGGGCTTAACTTGCCCTTTTTCTCGAATCTCAGTACTCCTCTCCACGGTGACACTCGTCGGAAGACCTTGTCTCCCACATTATACTCCATCTCCCTCCGATGTTGATCCATATAACTCTTCTGTCTATCTCGAGCTGCTTTTATTCGACTCCGAAACAGTTTTACCTTGTCCACGATATCCTGAATTAGGTATGGACCCTCAATCATTCTCTCGCCTTCTTCATCCCAATACAGATGTAGCGCCCCCCCACCGTAGGGTACACACCGGGATGCCCGTGGGTCGTTCCGACGTATATCTCACGCTAAGGAAGTGCTACGATCGCAAACGATCACTAAACACTCGCATGGTATCAATATAAATAAACAGCATCATGGAATTCACTGAAATTAAAACCATAACAATAATTTTTCATTTCATAAATCAATCCAAAATATAGACACATCTATCAGTCCCCTACAGTCACAATACATTATCTCAAAAAGGGAAACTGATAAAAACATCTATACTAGGTCATCCCAAAATAATGTCCCAAAAGAAGTCACCCCAGCTGACCAACCTGCGATCCATCGCTGCACTTGATCTCGAACACTCACTGCAGAAACGTCTATCACGGGAGCTAGAGTCCTACTAACGCTGTCCTGAAAATATATTGCAATGTTGGGTGAGTTTGCGAACTCAGTGAGAAACCATCATCGATGGTTTACCCAACACATGCAGATACACATAATATATCTCATAGATATATATATATTTTAACACAATTTATAACACTATCAACACTTTACACAGTTTACACATCAAAACTATGTCACTACTAAAACATGTCAGTGCACAAATCACAATATCACATATCTCTCGCATTCTCAATCACACTGCACAATCAAATGCATAAGTATGCAAATTCCCTTTTATGATGTTGTTATGACTGAGCGTCAACATTCACATTTTTGGCAAGTAGGAGAGCCCTCGGGGTATGCACCACTGCCCACTCACTTTAGAAATAGGAGAGCCCTCTGGGTATGCACTATTTCTTTTTCACAATAATCACAATTTAGGCAAGTAGGAGAGCCCTCTGGGTATACACTATTGCCGTTTTGGCCCTAGGCCCTCTCACTGATAATTGAGCTCAAAGCTCTGAATCACTGTGCTCTAGTCACAATCAGAAATTTACTGTTTATTATCATGCTAGGCATGCACTAACAATATATCACTTCACTCTCTTGTCACAGTCATACACTTGCTCATATCACTATACTCTGGTTCACTATCACAAGTATTCACATTTGTAACACATTTCACATGTATCTCATCTTATTACACTCAACATACTCAGAACACTTATTCACATTCACACAATCACTAATATCTATCGCATTTAGCTCATTCACTTCGCATTTATAACACTCACTTTTGCACTTAATTTACACATATTCACAAACATGTAATCACTTAAAAGTGAGGAACCAACTAGGTTACTCACCAGTAACTTCCGAGCTCTTGCCTCGAAGTCTCGAATGTTAAGTGATCCGACGATCCAACGACGCCTCTATAACAACACAAATAATTTCTCATCACTATATACTCAATTTCTCAATTCACTAATGCACATGTCTCAATTTGAAATGATATGATGCATGATCATGATTCCAGCTCTCAAATCCAATCTCACTATCTCTCACTTCACAACCGCAATTCACTATTCACTAGGCCTATCTCACTCATGAAGTCCTCACTTGAAACTCTAATTGTCACATTATAACACTTTGGTCACATTTGATACTAGATTTGATTCACTTTCGATAATTCATGATCTCTAGAATAATTCAACTCTCAATTCTTGTCACACTTGTAGACCTCTTTCTCTAGTTCACAACGACTCAAAAATCATCTCAATTGGAGGTCTACACTAAAAGTTATGCTCAAAAGACTCAACTAATCCACTTCAGCATTTCACTCCCTCGTCGCGACGGATGTCTCTTCGTAGCGACGTACAGGTCATTTTCTCCGCGCCTCGTCGCAACGCCTACAACCACTCGTCGTGGCGAATAAAGCCTTCCGCTCGTCGCGACGCCTCATGAAGCTCGTCACGACGCATTATTAAATATTTAATTCCTACGTCGCGACGTGCGACTGGATCGTCTTCTCCGATTCTCATTTTCCGCCATTAATACACCCTCAAACCTCATTTAAACCCATTCAACTACTCTACTTAACTCATTAATAACCATAAATGCAACAATCAACACAAATAACAACATTAATCATAATAAAACTTACCAAAACAACGATCGATCGAAACCCTAGAAAATCGCAACGGCGAAACCTCCAAGCTTGATCCCTCTGCAATCAACTCTCGATCCTCACCATAATCAACTTCACCAAGCTCTCTACAACTTTTTCACTCACAATAAAGAGAAACTCACGAAATCTCAGGAGGAAGCTCACGATCGACAACGGCGAAGGAGAAGGGAAAAGGAAAAGGTTCTTCAACCCTAACTCCCAAACCTCTTATATATATATATACTCGTATGATTTCAACCGAGACTCAAAATCTATCGATCCTCAAATCACTTAATTTCAATCTCTAATTTCACCGACTCATCACAAAATTTCTCAAACTCACAGATCTAATTTTTCAAACCATTAGTCACTCACTTTCTAACCGAATTCACGATTATCGCCTCTAGGTCCATATTAGGTCCGATCACATATCTCTAAAAATTCGAGAAAAGTCCCAAAATTTCTCAAAATATAAGACACTAGATTCTATACTCAAATCTCAATTTAATTAATTCAACTACTCACTTCAAATTATTTCTCGGTCCTCGATAAATCCATTCCTCAATTCTCGATAATTCACTCTTCACACAATTTCTCACAATTCACAAAGCAACTCATGACACAATTAAATCTTTGGAATAATCATGAATGCATGTCACTATATATATGCATGTGCAATTTAACTCATGTCACCGATGCAGAATCACTATCGTGCAATTCAATTATGAATGCACTCACTGCTCACTCATCCAAATTACCAATATGCCCTCACATCGGTAACGGGATGTTACAATTCTCCCCTCCTAAATAAAATTTCGTCCCAAAATTTACATACCTGACTGGTCGAACAGACGAGAGTACTGCGTCCTCATGTGCTCCTCAGTCTCCCAAGTTGCTTCCTCTGAAGAATGGTTCTTCCATAGGACCTTCACCAATGGAATCACCCTGCTCCTCAACTGCTTGACCCTCGATCCGATAATCTGTACCGGGTCCTCAACATAACTCAAATCACTCGCTATCTCAATCTCTTGAGCCGGAATCACATGCGTCGGGTCTGAGCGGTATCTCCAGAGCATACTCACATGAAACACATCATGCAACTGGGACATCTCACTAATCAATCTCAGTCTATGAGCCAACGGTCCGATCCTTTCAGTAATCTCATATGGACCGATATACCAGGGACTCAACTTACCCCTACGGCCAAATCTTAGCACCCCTCTCCAAGGTGACACTCGAAGGAACACTCTATCGCCTACATTATACTTTATCTCACGCCGATGCTGATCCACATAGCTCTTCTGTCTATCCTGAGCCGCCTTAATGCGACTCCGAATCACTCTCACTTTATCCACTGTATCCTGGATCAGCTCGGGACCCTCAAGCATCCTCACTCCCTCTTCATCCCAATAAAGAGGTGATCTGCACGGTCTGCCATACAAGGCCTCATAAGGTGCCATCCCAATCTGCTCGACATCGATTATTGTACATGAAACTCAATCGAGCCAAGTATTGATCCCACGCACCTCTGAACTCTAATACACAAGCTCTCAGCATATCCTCAACAGTCTTAATAGTCCTCTCACTCTACCCATCTGTCTGAGGATGAAACGTTGTACTAAAGTGCAACTTCGAACCCATCGCTGACTGCAGGCTCCTCCAGAACCTCGAAGTAAATCTGGGATCCCTATCAGACACTATAGACACTGGGACCCCATGCAATCACACTATCTCTGTCACATACTTCTAGGCCAACTGATCGAGAGTATTGTTCTCTCGCACTGGCAAGAAATGAGCCGACTTGGTCAATCGGTCTACTATGACCCAGATCGCATCATATCGTCCCGGCGTCCTCGGCAACCCCATGATAAAATCCATAGTGATCCGTTCCCACTTCCACTCCGGAATGGGTAGCGAATGCGATCTCTAATCGGGGCACGGTGCTCGGCCTTAACTTTCTTGCACGTCAAACAAAGAGAACTAACTCGCCACTTGTCTCTTCATGCCCGCCACCGAAATGCAACTTAAGAGTATTATACATCTTGGTGACACCGGGGTGCATCGCATAAGCGACCACATCGCCTCTCTAAAATCTCTCGTCTCGGCTCATCCACATCGAGCACACACAATCTCCGACCCATCGAAAGAGTCCCATCTCTCAACTCAAACTTCGAAGTCAACCCCGATCCGACTCTATCCATCAATCTCACTAACACGGGTCCCGATCCGAACTCTCCGGATCCGATCATGCAACATCGGTCTCAATCTCGAGTGGCTATCAAGGCTCCATCTTGAGCCAAATCCATCTGCACATTAAGCGCTCTCAATCAATCAAGCCGGCAATCTCTCGACCTAAATCGAGTCAGACCGATATGAGATCTCCTACTCAACGCGCCAGCCACTACATTGGCCTTCCTGGATGATACTCAATCGCAAGGTCATAATCCTTCAACAACTCAATCCATCTCCTCGCCTCATATTCAACTCTCGGCGACTCGTGAAAATACCGCCAACTCTTATGATCGGTGAAGATGCAGAGAACGTCTCCCCATACAAATAATGTCTCCAGATCTTCAGAGCAAACACTACTGCAGCTAACTCTAAATCATGCACTGGATAATTCCTCTCATGAGACCTCAACTGTCTCGAGGCATACGCTATCACTCTCCCATGCTGCATCAACACACCACCCAAACCCTGTTGCGAAGCATCACAGAACACTACAAATCCTCCGGACCCTGACGGCAAAACCAATACTGGCGCCGTAGTCAAAATCTGCCTGAGCTCCTCAAAGCTCCTCTGACACTCATCTGTCCATCGGAAAACTACACTCTTCCTCGAAGTTTTGTCAAAGGGTTGAGATCACCGAAAATCCCTCGACAAACCTCCGGTAATATCCTGCTGATCCGAGGAAACTACATGACTCGACACGTTCCTCGGAACACGCCAACTCCTCATCGCCTCGATCTTGTGAGGATCCACCCGATACCCTCACGGACACAATATGCCTAGAAACACTACCTCATCAAGCCGAATTCACATTTCGTGAACTTGGCAAACAAGCGCCTCTCTCTCATGATCTCGCAATACAATCCTCGGATGCTTCGCATGATCCCGCTACTCTCGAGTACACTAGAATATCATCAATGAACACTATCACAAACCGATCCAGTAGGCTGAAATACCTTATTCTTGAGGCCATAAAAATGCCGGGGCATTGGTCAACCCAAACGGCATCACTAAGAACTCAAATGCCCATACCGCTCTGAACGCACTCTTAGGCACATCGGCCTCTGCTATCCTCAATCGATAATATCCCCGATCTCAAGTCCAACTTGGTAAACACTCGAGCTCCACATGGCGATCAAATAGATCATCGATTCTAGCGGTGGGTACTTATTCTTGACAAAGACCCATTAAAATGCCTATAATCGATACACAACCTCAATGTCCCATCCTTCTTCTTTACAAATAACACTGGAGCTCCCCACGGTGAAACACTGGGTCTAATAAACCCCTTATCTAACAACTCCTGGCGAATCGAGCCTTAAGCTCCTTGATTCCACCGGTGCCATCCTATATGGAGGAATAGATATAGGAGCGGTACCTGGAATGAGGTCTACCCCAAACACTATCTCCCGATCCAGCGGCAAACCCAGTAACTCATCGGGGAACACATCTGGAAATTCCCTAATCACGGGAATATCCTCTAACCTCTGCTCAACTCGAAATCCACTCGTGAGCCAAATAGGTCTCACATCCTCCACGCATCAATCTCAAGGCACTTTCGAAAGGATATCATCTAGCCGCCTTTGCTGACTAATACCTCTAAAAGCGACTCTCGGTGACCGGAGATTCTAACACACCTCCTTGGTATAGCAATCCATCACGACCCTATGGGCGATAAGCGATCCATCCCTAGAATCACATCAATCTCTCTCAAAGATAGCACTATGAGATCTGTGACTCAACTCTACCCGATCAATCACTATCACACATCCACTTGCAGGACCTCTCCCAACATCGTCAGACTACCTGAGGTGTACTCACCTCTAGCCCACACCGCAATCTCTCTATCACAATGCGGTCTACATGCCATATCTTGGTCAATGAATGAATGAGTGGATCCAGATCCATCAATGCATATGCTTCAAAACCAGTAAATTAGAAGCATACCCATAGCGACATCCGAGACTCTGCGCCTCTGCCGAGTCATAGCATAGACTCGGCACAGGATCGCCGCCCTTACTCGACCCTCGATCTCATCATCGATCCCTCTGCTCGGCCTCGACCTGCGCCTCGGCCTCTGAACCTGATCCACCCCACGGCTCTGCTGCTGCCGTGATCGCCTTGCCAGATCTACCCGTCATCGCATGATCGGGCCTCTACAATGAAGGGACACTCTCGGGCCGGTGGTCCATCGAACCACACTTGAGACAAGCTCCAGTAGCCCTCCAAAGACTCTCTCGCTATGCCTCTCTCGCAGAACTCACACAACAGGATACTCATCCCGAACCTCAGCATCTTCTGCGATCGCCACTAGCTTTGCAAATCGCCCCTCTGTCCAAATCTAGACTGCCTGCCTCCGCCAGACGACCTAAAAGTCCTGGCCTGGCGCTTACTCCTACTCTCACTGCCCTGACTGCTACTCGATCTCTTCCCACTGGGGCCCTGACCAGACTCAGCTCAGCTCTGTCTCAGCAACTACTCTATCCTCACAAGAATGCTCTCAACTCGATAAAGCGCCCATGTCCGTCAGACCAGCACTGCACGGATCTCATACAGAGTCGCCCCTCAAATCTCCGACATCTGTCAAACTCTAAAGCACTCAAAGAAGGAGCATAACCCACTAGCTCGTTGAATCGCACCTCATACTCGATCATCGACATCGCCCTCTCTCATTCGAAATTCTGCATCTTCATCTAGATAATCCTTGGGCATGAAATTGTCTCTCAACGCATGGAAATCATCCCAAGTCGTGGCGGGGCTGGAAGAATCGCGCCAAAGCCTTCCACCATCGGTGGCCGGACCACAAGCAACGACACAACATAATCAAATCGCTCCTCGAATCACAGCCCATCCGTCAGGACTCTCTCAGACCTCTCTAGCCATCCCTCAGCCTCTGCAGGGTCGGTACTGCCATAAAAGTCGACCGCTCCCTGATTACGCAGTTTATCAAACCTCCTCTCCCGTCTCTCGGGAACTCTGGGAGGCAACTCATCAGAACGAGGCATAGGGGACTCTCTACTAGCTCCTACGGATCCTAGGTCAGCTGGTTGATCCACTTGATCCCCAAGAACGGATGACCTACAATAAAATCACAATTCTGATCAATTACCGCTTTTCGCACTGATATTCAGGCCTAAAAGACATTATGCCCAAAAGATGGCAAACCATGCTCTGATACCACCTAATGTAGCACCCCCCCACCGTAAGGTACACACCGAGACGCCCGTGGGTCGTTCCGACGTATATCTCACGCTAAGGAAGTGCTACGATCGCAAACGATCACTAAACACTCGCATGGTATCAATATAAATAAACAGCATCATGGAATTCACTGAAATTAAAACCATAACAATAATTTTTCATTTCATAAATCAATCCAAAATATAGACACATCTATCGGTCCCTACGGTCAAGATCTCAAAATCTCAAAACCGATAAAACATCTATACTAGGTCATCCCAAAATAATGTCCCAAAAGAAGTCACCCCAGCTGACCAACCTGCGATCCATCGCTGCACTTGATCTCGAACGCTCACTGCAGAAACATCTATCACGGGAGCTAGAGTCCTACTAACGTTGTCATGAAAATATATTGCAATGTTGGGTGAGTTTGCGAACTCAGTGAGAAACCATCATTGATGGTTTACCCAACACATGCAGATACACATAATATATCTCATAGATATATATATATTTTAACACAATTTATAACACTATCAACACTTTACACAGTTTACACATTAACACTATGTCACTACTCAAACATGTCAGTGCACAAATCACAATATCACATATCTCTCACATTCTCAATCACCTTTGCACAATCAAATGCATAAGTATGCAAATTCCTTTTATGACGTTGTTGTGACTGCGTCAATATTCACATTTTGGCAAGTAGGAGAGCCTCGGGGTATGCACCACCGCCCACTCACTTTAGGAATAGGAGAGCCCTCGGGTATGCACTATTTTCTTTTCACAATAATCACAATTTAGGCAAGTAGGAGAGCCCTGGGTATACACTCTGCCGTTTTGGCCCTAGGCCCTCTCATCGATAATTGAGCTCAAAGCTCAATCAACGTGCTATAGTCCTGTTGTAAATTTTACCGCTTATTATCATACTAGGCATGCACTAACAATATATCACTTCACTCTCTTGTCACAGTCATACACTTGCTCATATCACTATACTCTGGTTCACTATCACAAGTATTCACATTTGTAACACATTTCACATGTATCTCATCTTAGTACACTCAACATACTCAGACCACTTATTCACATTCACACAATCACTAATATCTATCGCATTTAGCTCATTCACTTCGCATTTATAACACTCACTTTTGCACTTAATTTACACATATTCACAGCACATGTAATCACTTAAAAGCTGAGGAACCAACTAGGTTACTCACCTGTAACTTCCGAGCTATTGCCTGGAAGTCCCAGCAATGTTCGTGGTCTGACGATCCAACGGCGCCTCTATAACAACACAAATAATTTCTCATCACTATATACTCAATTTACTGAATTCACTAATGCACATGTCTTAATTTGAAATGATATGATGCATGATCATGATTCCCAGCTCTCAAATCCAATCTCACTATCTCTCACTTCACAAATGCAATTCACTATTCACTAGGCCTATCTCACTCATGAAGTCCTCACTTCAAACTCTAATTGTCACATTATAACACTTAGGTCACATTTGATACTAGATTTGATTCACTTTCGATAATTCATGATCTCTCTAGAATAATTCAACTCTCAATTACTGTCACACTTGTAGACCTCTTTCTCTAGTTCACAACGACTCAAAAATCATCTCAATTGGAGGTCTACACTAAAAGTTATGCTCAAAAGACTCAACTAATCCACTTCAGCATTTCACTCCCTCGTCGCGACGCATGTCTCTTCGTCGCGACGTACAGGTCATTTTCTCCGCGCCTCGTCGCAACGCCTACAACCACTCGTCGTGGCGAATAAAGCCTTCTGCTCGTCGTGATGCCTCATGAAGCTCGTCGCGACGTACCAGTTTTCACGCTCGTCGCGACGCATTATTAAATATTTAATTCCTACGTCGCGACGTCTTGATTGATCGTCTTCTCCGATTCTCATTTTCCGCCATTAATACACCCTCAAACCTCATTTAAACCCATTCAACTACTCTACTTAACTCATTAATAACCATAAATGCAACAATCAACACAAATAACAACATTAATCACAATAAAACTTACCAAAACAACGATCGATCGAAACCACAGAAAATCGCAGCGTCCAAACCTCCAAGCTTCAATCCCTCTCTCAATCAACTCTCGATCCTCACCATAATCAACTTCACCAAGCTCTCTACAACTTTTTCACTCACAATAAAGAGAAACTCACGAAATCTCAGGAGGAAGCTCACGATCGACAACGCGAAGGAGAAGGAATAAGGAAAAGGTTCTTCACCCTAACTCCCAAACCTCTTATATATATATATACTCGAATCGATTTCAACTGAGACTCAAAATCTATCAGTCCTCAAATCACTTAATTTCAATCTCTAATTTCACCGACTCATCACAAAATTTCTCAAACTCACAGATCTAATTTTTCAAACCATTAGTCACTCACTTTCGAACCAATTCACGATTATCAATCTCTAGGTCCATATTCCTATCCGATCACATATCTCTAAAAATTCGAGAAAAGTCCCAAAATTTCTCAAAATATAAGACACTAGATTCTATACTCAAATCTCAATTTAATTAATTCAACTACTCACTTCAAATTATTTCTCACCCTCAATAAATCCATTCCTCAATTCTCGATAATTCCTTATTCACACAATTTCTCACAATTCACAAAGCAACTCATGACACAATTAAATCTTTGGAATAATCATGAATGCATGTCACTATATATATGCATGTGTAATTTAACTCATGTCACGATGCAGAATCACTATACGTGCAATTCAATTATGAATGCACTCACCGCTCACTCATCAAATTATCGATATGCCCTCACGCCGGTAGCGGATGTTACAACGAGGCGGCGACAACATACGCCATATAAAGCCTCATATGGTGCCATCCCGATGCTACTGTGATAGTGATTGTTATAGGCAAACTCAATCAAGGCCAAATACTGATCCCATGCTCCTCTAAACTCCAATACACACACCCGAAGCATATCCTCAATAGTCTTAATCGTCCTCTCACTTTGCCAATCTGTCTAAGGATGAAATGATGTACTAAAGTTTAACTTAGTACCCATAGTAGACTACAAACTCTTCCAGAATCTCGAAGTAAATCTGGGATCCCAATCTGATACTATAGATAATGGAACCCCATGTAGTCTCACTATCTCAGTCACATACTTCTGGGCCAACTGAACAAGAGAATTGTTCTCCCTCACTAGCAAGAAATGGGCCGATTTAGTTAACCGGTCCACTATGACCCAGATAACATCATGCTGCCTCGGCGTCCTAGGCAACCCCATAATGAAATCCATAGTATTTCCTTCCCATTTCCACTCAGGAATAGGCAACGAATGAAGCTTCCACACTGGAGCCTGGTGCTCAGCCTTAACCTGCTGGCACGTTATTCACCTGGAGACATATTCTGCCACCTGCTTCTTCATGCCAGGCCACCAGAAGTGTTGCTTTAAAGTGTTATACATCTTGGTAGTACCAGGATGCATAGCATAGGTGGCCATTTGCGCTTCCTCCAGAATCTCACGCCTCGAATCATCCACATCAGGCACACACAACCTCTGCCCTAACCGTAATGTCCCATCTCTCAACTCAAATTCAGAATTCAAATCAGACTTCATTTTCTCAATCAGTTTCACCATAGCAGGATCCTTGTCCTGAACTCTCCTGATCCTGTTGTGTAGCATTGGTCTGAGCTTTAGAGTGGCTACCAAAGCTCCATCATGCTTCAGATTCAAATGGACATTCAAAGCTCTCAACTGAATCAAATTAGGCAATCTCAATACCTGAATCTGAGTGGTACTCAATCGTACAATCAAAATCCTTCAGCAGCTCTATCCATCTCTCCTGCCTCAAATTCAACTCTCTCTCACTCAGATACCTCAAACTCTTATGATTAGTGTAAATCTGAAGTGTCTCACCATACAAGTGTTAGAGTAGTGCCCTAAAGGAAATCGCCTTTAGCGCGTTTTGTACAAAGTTGTGTACATACTTTATGAATAAATAAAGAAAGGCATATTTCATTAATTTGATGTTCATTATTCATGTATTGATATTGATCTATAAGCAAATTAATGAAGTCCATGGTACATGACATAGCATGAAGGAAATTGTGATGTGATCATACTACTGAGATTCCTATCATGTGCAATTATGTCAAGATATCTAAATTATCCTAGTCGTAGGATTCTTGGCTGTACATCAGAATCCAGAGACTAGCACATTCATGCTCCTTGATTTGATCAGCGGTGGATCTCGAAGCTGTAAATATGAGATATTTAGGGTTGAGATGTGAATGCTTACTAGAGGTAGTAAGTACATTGGATGACCTGCTATGAGATCATCACATGGATGTCCTATTCTAATGTCAGTGATAATCTCATCATAGCAATTGTGCAAGTATCTTTAGACTTGAGGTATTCAAGGATATCTTGAATACTGATTCTGTGCTTTGACTCCATTCCTTGTTGCCTGACACAGGTCGCTCATAGGGTGATGCTTGGGTACAGCTTGAGCTATTCGAAGGTAATTGAGTAGCCAATAGAGGATTCACCACTTCTATGATAGCAGAAGATGATACCCATGGCCTCTTGTCAGGGTCATTACTTGGAAATCTCTGGCCGGAGTACTTATTTCAAGAAGAATGTCTTCATTGACATATAAAGTAATGAGTCTTAGGACGAGAACTGATATCACTTGGACTAGATTTGACGTTGTCAGTCTAGTAAGAGTTGACACTTTGCCCATACTCATAACCAAGTGGGGTATAGCATGGTGAAAGGACAAATTGCACAGTAATTATCTATGAAAAGGTTCGTGATAGGGTTCGTGATGAATATAGGTTCATTCTTCAAAATAATTACTTTCTGATCAATTGGGGGTCATGATGTGTTGCTAGATACCACTCATGACCTGCTCAGATTAAGTGTTAATCTAAGTGGCCAACATAACTGGGAACCTAATGGGTCACACGCATAAGAGTGATTCGGAGAATTAAGTAAAATAGTTTTGGACAGAGATCCAATATATGGAAGCAATAGGATTAAATGGATCCCGATGAGATCGAGATATGTCCCGATGAGATCGCGACATTGATATTCTTTGAGACAGTCTTTGGTGTTTTTCCATCTGGGGATCGGTAGGCGGTAGGGCAATTCCCGATGTGACCGGATCACTTCAAAGATTTATATATATATATATCTTATTAATTAATTGAGTAATTAATTCATATATATATGTGTGTGTTCAACGTTGAATGGAGAAGAAGAAGACACGTGTTACTTTATTAATTAATATATATATGTATATATGTGTTCAATGTGGATGGCCATGAGAAGTTTCTTTTGCCTAGTCAAAAGTAGCATTAAATGTCTTTAATTATTAAAAGACAAATGGCAAATGATGAGAGGAAGAAATCCATTTGAAGACAAAAGAGAGGATGGTCATTGGTTTTAAAAGCAAGAAGAAAGGGTTTGAAAAAAAAAAGGGTTTTCCTCTCTTCTTCATCATCGATCATCACTCTTCATCTTCTTCTCCAAGCCTCCTTCTTCGTTTTCTCCAAGCTCTCCAAGAATAAAGTAAGATCTAGCAGTCTTTACTTTATTCTAGCTATTCTTGGGTCAAAGGGTTTGCCCCGGTTAGGTTCTCCGATCTCTGCGTGGATACCATTAGAGACGGTCTCTTTTGGTCGTTATGGTTTGACATTGTTATATAGACACATGGATCTTAGCTTTCGGGAAGGTCCCGAAACAAAAAATTTTTGTTTTCCGCATCGTGTGCATGTGATGCACACACCGGGATTTTCCTACAGTGGTATCAGAGCCACTTGTGTCGTATATAACGAAGAAATCATAACTAGGTTGGAGTTGCCTATTGGTTGTAACGATGATGCATGTTTACTGTGCTAAATTCGAAATCAGTATAGAAAACTTGTTTTCGAAATTTTCTTGCCTAGATGTGCTCATAAGATGTTGTTGAATATGTCTGTGGAAGAACAGAATTTATCAATGTGATTTGATATGGTTTTGCTAATTTATTCCCTAATGTTCTGGTTGTTGTCTTTGTGCACAATCCTTGAACAGGCATTCTTATAAATTCGAGAATAAATTGTAGAATTTTTTTTTCGGATTTTCTTTCACCGAAATGTCTCTAAGATGTTTATGAATGTCTATGAGAATGGAAAAATATTTTCGAGGTGATTTACTATTTATTTGAGAATTTATTGTGTGCTGCTGGGAATATCTGTGTTGAGGAACACAGATTCAACATTGGCTTTGTTGCTGAGGTTGGTTTAGTTTTTGTTGGAAATAAATCCTGGAAAAATTCATGGAGCATGTTTTGAACATGTTGTAACCTCTGTAATTTTCTCAGAATTTATTGAAAATTTTTCAATGAGTTTTTCAAGCAAAAGACAGAACTTGGCAGTTTTGAGAAAGTTGTTGAAACTGTTTTGTTTGGAATGTGATTAAAAATATGTTACATTGATGTTGTATGCTTTCCAAATTGATTTTCTTGAAATTGGGTTTCCAAAAAATTTCGGATGTCAAATATGTCACATTAGCGTCTCGTTAGTATATTTCGTTGTCTTGATTGTTTTGGCCTTCACAATTTTTGTGACCAGTGCCGAAGTAGTCTTGATAAAGTGTAGACTACCTAAAGATACTTAGGGTGATAGTTTGATATTCTCAAATTATTTGGAAATCTAAGTGAATAGTAGTGTATTCATCAATTTCAAGTTTTTCATGTATATTATGATTATATATATGGTAAGCATGATACAATGAAAGTGTTTCATTGGTACATCAAAGTAAAGTATATTACACTTGTTATTATGAATTGGAACTGCACGGATTGAGAAATTAGCCGATTAAAGAGCAATTTTATACATATAAATCGACTTACATGTATAAGTCGACACGTATATTCAAACAAGTCGACTTACACATGCACTAGTCGACTTGTATTCTCCGGTAAGTCGACTTGCACAATGGTATAAGTCGACTTACAAGTGCAAAGTAGCATAAGCCGACTTGCATGTTCAGACAAGTCGACTTACACATACACAGTAGCATAAGTCAACTTGCATGCTTAGACAAGTCGACTTATACATGCTTGGGTGGGATGATGGATGATTATAGGTATAGCTTCAATGTGATTGATGAAATGCCCTAAATCATTCCATATAGTCATGGTGACTATAATCCTACAGCTTGGAGAAGAAGAAGAGTGAAGAAAGATGAAATCCCTCACATATAATATGAAAACTAATGCCTTCCATTAATATGGGAGAACTGAGTTCTTATAGAGTTGGGTTGTTGGGTAAACCCAAGCTCACTCTATACTGGATATGTTGAACCATGGAAATAAGATTTTTGGATTAATGGGTGGGTTTTCACTAGAAGCGTTGATTTGTTGAGTAAACTCAATGTCAGCGTGAGCGAAGCGAAATTGGGTAGTGTACATCGATATGCAGCGCATCAAGAGTTGATAACCCAATGTGTGTGCATACATCACGAGTTGATAGCACTAGTCGATAATTGCACTTGTGATGTAACTGGTATGACCGATACCTGCCGATTAATCTAAGGTGGCTTGTTGGGTAAACCCAAGGTCATCCTTAGTAATGTCGGATATCGACCCACTAGGACATTTTTTCATAATGTTTCTTGGATTCGTAATGAGGGTTGTGGATTCTTTGGGAGCCATATGCATGTCATGCAAGTCCTTATGATCATGCAATTATATTCTAACATTCTTTCTCTCTTTCCCTTTAGGTTGATTGAAGATGTCTTCTAGTGTGAATTTGCGCTCACTTATGGACTCTAATAAATTAACTGGACCTAATTTTCTCGATTGGCTGAGAAATCTGAAAATTGTTCTCAGATATGAGGAACTGGGCTATGTCCTAGATGTTTCACTTTCTGATCCACCTGCTGTTGATGCTTCTGATGAGGATCAGAAATTTTATCATAAGCATCTTAAAGACAGTGACATGGCTACCTGCATTATGCTCGCATCTATGTCACCAGAGCTGCAAAAGCAGCATGAGTCTATGGATGCTAATACTATAGTGTTTCATCTTAGAGAGCTTTTTGATGAGCAAGTTCGGTCGAAGGTTCGAGACCTCGAAATTACTCTTCACTAGTAAGATGACTCGAGGTTCATCTGCGATCGATGCATCTTGAAGATGAATGAGTATATTGAGAGGTTGGCCGTCTTAGGTTTTGTTATGGATTATGAATTAAGTGTTGACTTAATTTTGGTTGGATTAATCGATAGTTATTCACGGTTTGTGTTAAACTATCGGATGAACCAAATATTCACGACAATCCACAGTTGATCAATCGCTTTCGAGACAATGAGCAAGCTATCAAGAAGGATAGCAAGTCGATGCTCGTGGTGGACTCTTCTTCTTCGGTTCAAAGAAAAAGCGAAGAAGAAAAGGTCTAAGAAACCAAAAGGAAGTGCAGCCAAAAAGAAAACCAAAGAAATCGCACCAAAAGAACTTGCTTCCATTATGGCAAGGCCGCCACTAAAGCGGCGTAAAAGTCTATCTGGAAGAATTGAAGCGAGAAGAAGGCATCGGATGCCTCGGCTCCTTCGGTATGTTTGTCATTGAGGTTATCTGTTTCGACCATAACATATGGGTATTAGATCTGATTGTGGCTCACACATATGCAATGATATCACAGGACCTCGGGGACGATGAGAGATGACTCATGAAGGAGAACTAGACTGCGTGTAGGAAATGGAGCAAGAGTTCTTTGCATTAGCCGTGAGGTACTTATTTTTTGTCACTCCCCAGTGGGCTTGTAATTAAACTAGATGAATATTATTTTGTACCTGTTTTAACAAAGAACATATTGTCTGTTTCTTGTTTAAGTAGAGCTGGTTTTCATTTGACTTTTAGTAGCAATGGTTGTTCTATTAGTTTGAATGGAATCCTCTATGGTATTGGTACATTATGTAATGGAATTTACATATTAGATATGTCACATCCAATTATGAATGTCAATGACACGAAAAGACATAAACGAGATAATTTAAAATCAACTTACTTATGGCATTGTCGCCTTGGCCATCTAAATGAGAGACGTATAGCTAAGCTCCATAAGAGTGGAAGTTTAGGGTCATTTGATTATGAATCATATAACACATGCGAATCTTGTTTATTAGGCAAGATGACTAAGTTACCCTTTAAGGGAAAGGGTGAATGAGCGACTGGAGTATTAGACCTAATACATTCAGATGTATGTGGTCCGATGTCCATCCATGCTAGAAGTGGTTGTCTTTACTTTATTACCTTTATCGATGATTATTCTCGATATGGGTACCATGTCGATGAGATACAAATCTGAAGCATTTGAAAAGTTCAAACAATTCAGAAATGAAGTAGAAAACCAACTTGGAAAAAGTATCAAAACATTACGATCTAATCGTGGTGGGGAATACTTAGACCAACAATTTTTAGATTATCTCAGAGATAATGGGATTTTATCTCAATGGACTCCACCTTACACACCACAGCATAATGGTGTGGCAGAAAGGAGAAATCGAATGTTTTAGACATGGTACGATCGATGATGGACTTTGCAAAGTTACCAAAATCTTTTTAGGGGTATGCACTCGAGACAACTGTTTACTTGTGAAACAGAGTTCCATCAAAGACAGTTGATGTTACTCCATATGAGATGTGGACTAACAAAAGATCCTATCTTACTCATTTGAAAGTTTGGGGTTGTCACGCTTTCATGTGAAGCGGATCATCGAGATAAACTTGGCGAAAGTCGACAAATGTTTGTTCATAGGATATCCTAAATAAACAATGGGATATCAATTCTACCTTGCTGAGGAACAAAAGGTGTTTGTTTCAAAGCATGCTGTCTTTTTAGAGAAAGAGTTTCTTTTACAAGAAGACAGTGGGAGCAAAATTGAACTTAAAAAAGTTTAAGATGCTCGAACAAACGCAGATCAACTACCTGAACCTGAAACTATGACTCATACAGATGAAGTAACAGTTCAACCTTCTACAACACATGAAGTTTGTAGGTCACGTAGGATACGCTCTGTTCTCGAGAGATATGGATTTCTCGTGAATGAACAGAATGACGTATTGCTCATAGAAGATATTGAGCCTACTACCTATGAAGAGGTTTTGAAGAGTTCAGAGTCTGAGAAATGGCTTCATGCCAAGAAGTCTGAAATGGATTCCATGTATGAAAACCAAGTATGGACTTTGGTTGAGGCACCCGAAGGAATAAAACCCATAGGGTGTAAATGGGTTTTCAAAAAGAAAACCGACATGGATGGTAATGTGATTACCTATAAAGCAAGACTTGTAGCTAAAGGTTTTCGTCAAAGACAAGGAATTGACTATGACGAGACCTTCAGCCCAGTAGCAATGCTTAAATCCATTAGGATACTCCTAGCCATTGCCACTCATTATGATTATGAGATATGGCAAATGGATGTGAAAACAGCTTTCCTAAATGGAAATCTAGCTGAGGATGTGTATATGACACAACTTGAGGGCTTCATCTCCTATGATGGAGAAAAGGTATGCAAGCTTCAGAAATCCATCTATGAATTGAAACAAGAATCCAGGAGTTGGAATATCCGTTTTGATGAGGTAATCAAAGAGTTTGGTTTCTCACAAAATCTGGATGAACACTATGTGTATAAGAAGGTTAGTGGGACTGCAATCGTATTCCTTGTGCTATATGTAGATGAAATATTATTACTAGGAAACGATGTCTCTATGCTACAATCAGTGAAGATTTGGTTGTCCAAACAATTTGCCATGAAAGACCTTGGTGAAGCAACTTATATCCTTGGGATAAAGATCTATAGAGATAGATAAAAAAGATTGCTTGGTCTTTCACAATCAACGTACATAGATAAGATGCTAAAGAGGTTTAGCATGGAACAATCCAAAAGAGGGTATCTTCCCATCACTTATGGGATAACACTCTCGAAATCTATGTGTCCTAAGACACAAGATGAGAGGATGCGAATGAACATGATCCAGTATGCATCTGCAATTGGATCTATCATGTACGCAATGCTATGTACAAGACCCGATGTATCATATGCTTTAAGTGTTACGAGCAGATACCAATCGGATCCTGGTGAGGGTCATGAAGTAAATCACACGTTAATATATTGAGTAATAATATGATCAAGATACACAAGAAGGGGGGGTTGAATTGTGATAAACTTTTCGTTAATCCCTTGATAACAATTGGTTGTTCTTTGAAAACTTATCTTAAATCAATTCTTGACTAGTTTGAAAACCTTTGATAATAAAGAGAACTACGATTTAAGTAAAGTAAGAGTTAGAGAGAAACACAGCAATTTATCTGGTTCACCCCAAACCGTAGGCTCGTCCGATCCTCGAGATATCCTTCGAGATTTCACTATTTCGAGCTGTTTACAAGTATTCTTTGACCGAGTCTCTTGGTCTCTTAACAACAAGTATTCTTTTACTCTTAGCCTCTTGGGCTACAGTAACACTTTTCAAAATGAAAAACTAATAAAGAGCTTTTTACAAAAGAGTTGTTCTTTCTGATGTACACTCGAAAATAGTTCACAATTTTTCTCGAGATAGTCGATGTTTGAATACTCGAGTTTCATTCACTTTTCTCAAAAGTCGTTTTCCTTCAATCTCGACTCTTATTTATAATCAGTTCTTCAACTGTTTCTTGAATATCTGCTTCTTGAATCTTTAAAGAAACGGTTATTCAGTTTAACTCAGAATCGTCTTAAGCGATGTTTCTTTCTTACATCGATTCTTGTATAAATGCCTTTTCTCTTCGTAAAGCTTAGTCTAATTTTTGTATAAATGCTTTTTCTCTTAGTAAAGCTTCCGTCTGCTTTTTCTTCCTTCTGTTTTTCTTCCTTCTGCTTTTTCTTCCGTCTGTTATTCTTCCTTATGTTTTTTCTTTTTATGTATCCATCTACTTTTCATTTGTATATTTCTCTTTGTTTATCATCAAAATTATTTAATACGTGAAGTCTGGTTTGACTTAACATTCTCCCCCTTTTTGATGATAACAAATACTTGTGAATTAGAGAAATATGAAAAGTATCAATTATACAGAAGTATTGAGATAAAAAAATAACTTCTGCTTTTCTCTTCCAGCTGATTTCTTCCTTTTCCCTTCTCCCCCTATTTGTTATTGATCAAAAAAAATTATTTCCCAATCTGCTTCACCAACTTCTTCAGCATCTTCTTAATCTTCTTCATATCCTTATCAAGTTTCGAACATGTTTCTTTAAAGTCGATGATTCATCTGCGATCGAGGATTCTGTCTCGACAACTTGCTTTTCAACGATAGCCACTGTTGTTGTATAAGCTTCCTTGTTAAAGACATTTGTTTCAAAGATTTGTAGGAGAGGTGGAGGAACAAATCTGACTTGTTCATGAATATCAAGATCATAGGAATCATGTATTAGTTGATAAGTGCTTCCAACCATGGCATAGCTTCGATTGAGGTGATCTCCCAGAGGTCGATTTCGCGAGAATGTTACGTAAAATAGTATAACAACATTACGAGTTGCCAATCGAGCATGAACAATCTGACCCTTCGATAGTCCCTCCTGTGGATCCTCTGCTGTAGCCTTAGTTAGGCTTGGTCACGGATCTTGACATCTGCAGATAGAATTTCCACCTTTTCTCTTCACATGCTTCATCAATCAATTTCTGCCTCTTTAATTTGATCGAAGTCATGTCATCCACAACTGCCTCTGGTTGAACTTTTAGCTTGACTTCTCATACTTGAGTTCAACAAAATTTGGTGGTTGAAGATCGGTACCACCTTGATTCTTGTCTTCGTTCAATTATAGGATAAGAAGTGAGGCGCTTTCCAAATGGCTCACGGTGGATATGGTTCTCTTCCAACTCTCTTGATTGATCATAGAAATTTTGTAACCCCTATCCAGCGGATGTAAATGCCATTATCATATTCAACTGATTTGAAGAAGGCTTTCACATATCTCTTTGGTTTGTCTCGGATGATGACGGACTTGGTCTTCTTCTCCTCTATTACAACCAATCTGTGTTCCCAACTTTCTCTTTGAACAGTTAAATACTTGGATGGAACATTAGTCATCACACTCACAACTTTTTGAGTAGCCTTCTTACCCATAACATGAGTAGCAACTTGTTTGTGGACAAGTGTAGACTGAAAAGTAGTAGGAACTATTGCTTCAAAATTGGATTATTAAGAACTTTGTGAGAATCCTTAATATTACCCAAACAGTTTCCTGATAATCGCTTCATGGCGGCTTCCATATTAACTTCAAAGAACATTAACAAAGACTAACAAAGACTTGCGGCAGACTTTTACAGTAGTGTCAACAATGGTCTCTTCTTGCCTTGCCTTCTTAGACTTTGTCTCTGTTGTTGGACTTCCTTCTTTTCTCGCACTCATTTTCTTTATCCTTGGTGACCTCTTGGATTGTGCTTTCTTCTTTTGAGGTTCTTCTTCTTTCCTTTTTCCTCCATTTCCTTGAGACTGAGTTTCTGAATCTTTCTCAAGGATTGATGATAGTGATTTTGTAGCTTTTGATCTCTGTCGTTCATAATGCTTTGATTGGCTTGAATCTCTGGATGGATGGCTCCTTTCGCCATGCAGACAGCTTCGTGCAGGTGACCTTCTTGCTTGCTTAGGAATGTCACTCTCGAGAGGTTCCCTTTACGCTTCAAGTCTCCTGATTCAAAAATCGAACACTTCTTGACTTTGATTCCTGAGAGTGTGATCTTCTCTCCTTCATAGAGGATTTCTTCGGTATAGGCTCCCCCTCAGTTGTTGCTTTCCTTGGTGCTTCTGCTCCTTTTCTGTCTGGAAATCTCAGACCCATTTTAGCAGATTGTTGAATCTATATAGCTTTTGACAGCTATCTTACATCGATTCCCTTTCCAATCGATGCCGATTCTTTGAACACTCTTGTCAACAACATCCCATAAGGGCGGTGTTTGTATCCTTTATAGATTTTACCATGTCTGAAAAATCAAATATTGTAAATCTATTGGGTGATGATTTAGAAGATGAAAGATGCATTGTTCATCCAGGGTAGTGACCTGATGTCTTGAACCTATTCTCGGTAAGATACAGTCATATAGAATCGTGAACAATACCCTTGCCTTTGGTACCAGCCAAGAGGCTCTCCTTTCAGTTGGGTTATTGTGTGCATAGAGTTGACGACTAACTTCATTTTCGTTCATCTTGAGCTTTGTCATCTATTTCACCATATTAGTGGGTTGAACTCCATCCATTGGACATTCAGTAACTTTCTCCAGTAACTCCTTTGTTACAATAACAGAGTGTGTGTCTACATATGACACGATTGTATCATCTACTGATTTAGTATTCTTCCAGAACTCATAAACTTCTTGGAGATAGACTTCATCTCGTATTTGAAAGAAGTTTCTCCATCCTGCCGCCATTATCTCCGGCTCTATATCCATCTGTTCTTTTCTTAGTTCTTCGAAGTTTACCAATCTTCCCCATCCTGATCCTGGATCAACTCGCAAAATAGGCTTGACATACATCTTGCTGATTCTGTTGAATAGGAACTTGCTTGAAGATTTTTTTTCAGAGAGATTTCAGAGAACTAGCAATTTCTGAATTTGGTAGGAATCCCAAAAGTCAGTTTTAGGGATTTTATTGCAAATTCTAGAAAGATTGTACTTCTCGATGATCTGACAACCTTTTTCCCTCTAAAACTTTGCCTTGTGAAAGAAGTTTTAAGTCTGAAACCGTCAACGCCGTTTAACTCCACCGTTTCATTGTCTTTTCTTTTTGAAAAATCAGATGATCAAACTGTTAACTCTGCCATCTATCTGTCTTGTCTTTATAAAAAAACAGATGAATGGTCCGTTAACTCCTCCGTCTGTCTGTTTCTTCTTTACGAAAAACCAGATAAATGGTCTGTTAACTCCTCCGTCTGTCTGTTTCTTCTTTACGAAAAACCAGATGAATGGTCCGTTAACTCCTCCGTTTATCTGTTTTTCTTCTGAAAAACCGGATGAATGGTGCATTAACATCACCATATTGAGGTTGCGTCGATTTCTTTAAGCGATCTTCACTTAGTGGTTTTGTGAAGATATCCGCCAATCGATATTTCGTTTCCACGAATTGTGGTAGCAATTTCTTCTCGAGCGTAATCTCTCAAGAAATGATGTCGACTTCTATGTGCTTCACCCTTGAATGTTGAATTGGATTCTTTGAAAAGCTGATGGCACTGGTGTTGTCACAGTATATTGGAATCTCTTCCTCTTGTATTGAGTAGTCCTCCAATTGATACTTGATCCACAACAATTGTGAACAACAACTTCGGCGGATATATATTCAACGACGATTGATAATGCAATCGAGCTTTGTCTCTTGCTTGACCATGACACCAGGTTTGGTCCAAGGAAGTGACAACCACCATCGTGCTCTTCCTTTCGATCCTATCACCGACATAGTCCGCATCTCAATATCCATTCAACATGAAATCTTTACCTTTCTCATACATTAAGCAAAGATCAGTAGTACCTGCGAGATATCTCGAAATTTGTTTTACAGCAATGTAATGAGATTCTCTAGGATAGGCACGAAACCTTGCACACAAGCATACTGCGAATAGAATGTCGGTCTACTTGCAGAAGATAAAGCAAAGAACCAATCATCCCTCTAAATAGGGTTTGATCCACCTTCTTACCACTTTCGTCTTTTGACAACAGGTTTGAAGGATGCATCGGTGTAGACATACTTTTAACACTGCACATATCAAACTTAGACAACAATTCTTTGACATATTTTTGTTGATGGATAAAAATCTTATCCTTAGTTTGCTTTACTTGCAATCTAAGAAAGAATTTTAACTCACCCATCATGCTCATCTCAAATTCATTTTTCATCATATTTTCAAAGCTCATGCATAACCTTTTTGAGGTTGCTCCAAAAATAATATCATAAACATAGATTTGCACAATAATAAAATCATTATTCAAGTTCTTCCTAAAAAGAGTTTTGTCTACTTTACCTCTAGTAAATCCATTTCCTATAAGAAATGAGCTCAACGATCATACCATGCTCTAGGGGCTGTTTGATCCATATAAGGCTTTATGAAGTCTCAGAGACATGATCTGGATACTTTATATCCTCAAATCCAGGAGGTTGCTTGACATAGACTTCTTCATCTATAGAACCGTTCGAAATGCACTTTTACATCCATCTGAAAAAGCTTTATGTCATGGCAAGCAGCATATGCAAGCAAGATCCTTATTGCTTCAAGTCTTGCTCTTGGAGCATATGTCTCATTGTAGTATATTCCTTCCTGCGATTATAGCCTTGTGCTACTAATCTTGCCTTATTCATACTTACTTTTCTGATTAAGTCTAGCTTATTCTTAAATATCCATCTAGTACCAATAATGGATTTCTTTTGAGTTTAGGAACTAAGGACGGACTTTATTCCTAATGAATTGATTCAACTCCTCTTGCATAGCTAATATCCATGCTTCATCTTTTAGAGCTTCATCAATCTTCTTAGGTTCTACTTGGATATAAATGCCATGTTGGCTTCTCTTACGAACTTGGACCTTGTTCTTACACCTTTTGAGGTTTCTCCAATAATTGACTCTTTAGGATGAAAGCTTTTGTATCTCGATCTTTCTTTAACTCAAAATCTTAGAAATGTCATCTTTTCATCATGAGGTGTTTCGATGAAGATACTTCCTTACCTTTGCGTCAAAGGCACCTTTATGTGACATCATCTTGATTCCTCTTCCTTATTGGGTTGAGAGCTATCATCGAACTTAACATGAATAGTTTCTTCACGATCATTGAGGTGAGGTTGAAGATTCTAAATGCCTTTGAAGTGAGAGAATAGCCTAGAAAAATTCACGAAAATGTCTTTGCATCAAATTTGTCGAGCTTTCTTTGAGTTCGACTAGTGCACTTGCGGTAGAAAGGATGGAAATAAGAAATGTTTGGTCTCCTTCCATTCCACAACTCATAGGAGTTTTCTTGACATTGGTCGCAACAACACTCTATTACGAATGTGGCATCTTTGTATGATGACTTCTCGCCTTGAAGTATTTAGGAAGATTCATCTCGCACTGCATTGTTCTTGCCATCTCTTGAATCGTCCTATTCTTCCTCTCAACAACTCCATTACTGCTGCGGAGTCCTTGGGCGAGAAGTTATGGAAAATTCTATTTTCTTGCAGAATACTCTAAACTTTTATTTTGAATTCTCCACCATGATCACTCCTTATGCTGGCAATCTTACCAAACCCGATTATCTTTCCCTGCTGGTTGTCTCCAAAAGTTCTTGATCCTCCTTTCTTGTCTTGAAGATCTAGGAGCATAGACTTGTTTCCGTCATGTGGCGTGAGCATCCTTGTCCAAATACCAATGGTGCTTCTTGGTTCTTCCAAAGAAGGATTTACAGGGAGATATTATCTTATTTTAGGTACCCAGATTCTCTTGGGTCCTTTAGGGTTAGTATGATGTAATGAATGATAATCTGATTGTCGAATGTAGCGTTGATGACCTTTCTCGAAAACCTGATTGATATCTTTTCTTATCTTTTTGAGCAATTGATTTTACGTAAATCTGGGGCTTATTTTTAGTAAACCCTAATCCAGTTTTATCCCTCGGATGTCTGTATTTTCCTATCATTTGATTCATCCTTTTTGTACTATCTGTAAATTTAGCTAGATCATTTGAGAGATTATTAATTCTCAGTTTCAATTGATTAATCTCTTCGGATCTATCTACAACTTTGTTGTTATTCAATTCCTCAACTTGCTTTTTCAACCTTATATTCTCACTCTCTATCTCATGAGTATGTTTGAGGTTTTCTATATATTTCTTCTTCAACGACTTGTCTTTGTTTGAATAGCATGAGAATCCTCTAGTAATTACGAGTATGCATCTTGTATATCATTATAGCTAGAAGTTACCTCCTCATCACTTTCTTCTTCACTACGGACATATGTTAGCATGTTCGACGCTTCGAACTTGTATCGATTACGATGAGTCCAGATCTTCCCACGTTGCCATCATGTTTTCTTGTTATCCTACTCCTTTTGGGTTGTCTTTTCAACATTGGACACTCGGACTTGTAATGTCCCGCTTCTTGCATTCATAACATGTAACGGATGCTTTATCGACTTTTCATCGTCTTTGTCATTGTTCCTTCTAAATGTTGAATTTCCTTTGGACTTCTTTTCCACATTCTTCTTATCTTTCTTGAAATGAAAGATAGCTCGTCGTCTTCATCACTTGATTGATTCGACTTCTGGAATCATCATCCTTTGCTTCTTCAATCTTTAAAGCCTTTGATGTGTTCCTCTTTGTTTTCTTCTTACGGATTTTGTGATTCTTTTGACTTGCTTTAAGCGCCATGGACTTCTCTTTCTTGGGCTTATCTTCGCATCAAGCTCTCTTCGTGTATCTTCAACGATCCAAGCAATTCATCAAGCTTGATGCGCTTAAGTCTTTGGCTTCTTGTACAGTGATTACTTTGGGTCTCCATCTTTTAGGCGACTCCTCAAAATCTTTCGAACATGGTCTTGGTCGTAATGCGTTCTTCCAAGAGCTTTTAGTCCATTAACAATTGTTTGGAATCTTCCAAACATTTGATCAATGGTCTCTTCTTCTTTCATCTTGAATAACTTCGTCTTGATGCACCAAAATACTTATCTTGGACTCCTTGACTTGATTTGTTCCTTCATGTGCAATTGATAATGTATCCCACATTTCTTTGGCGATATCACATCCATGAACTTTGTCATACTACGCTTCGCTTTCGATGCACAACTCAAGAAAAATTTTGCTTGAGTTTAGTTGAACTCTTGCTTTCGCTTTCACCCGTCCATCTTTCTCGTGGAATTGGATTTTATCATCATCTTCAGGTGTGTATGGTCCATTCTCGATGATGTCCCAAAGGTCAATGTGAGTAGACTCGATAAACAATCTCATCCGATCCTTCCAATGGTGGTAGTCTTCACCGGTGAATCTTTGGAGGTCTAGTGGTGAGGCTCCTTGACAATATCGTGTGTGATTCCACCATTTTCTTTAGTTCACACTTTATTAGAGTGATTCTTGAACACCTTGCTCGATACCAATTGAAGTAAATCACACGTTAATATATTGAGTAATAATATGATCAAGATACACAAGAAGGGGGTTGAATTGTGATAAACTTTTCGTTAATCCCTTGATAACAATTGCTTGTTCTTTGTAAAACTTATCTTAAATCAATTCTTGACTAGTTTGAAAACCTTTGATAATAAAGAGAACTACGATTTAAGTAAAGTAAGAGTTAGAGAGAGAAACATAGCAATTTATCCTGGTTCACCCCAAACCGTGGGCTACGTCCAGTCCTCAGATATCCTTCTGAGATTTCACTATCTCCGAACTTTTACAAGTATTCTTTGGGTGAGCCTCTTGGTCTCTCTTAACAACAAGTATTCTTTTACTCTTAGCCTCTTCAGGCTACCTGTAACACTTTTCAAAATGAAAAACTAATAAAGAGCTTTTTACAAAAGAGTTGCTCTTTACAATGTACACTCGAAAAATAGTTCACAATTTTTCTCAGATAGTCAGATGTTTGAATACTCAGAGTTTCATTCACTTTTCTCAAAAGTCGTTTTTCCTTCAATCTCGACTCTTATTTATAATCAGTTCTTCAACTGTTTCTTGAATATCTGCTTCTTGAATCTTTAAAGAAACGGTTATTCAGTTTAACTCCGTAACTGTCTTAAACTGATGTTTCTTTCTTCTGTCTGATTCTTGTATCGTCTGCTTTTCTCTTCGTAAAGCTTTCGTCTGATTTTTGTATCGTCTGCTTTTCTCTTAGTAAAGCTTCCGTCTGCTTTTTCTTCCTTCTGCTTTTTCTTCCTTCTGTTTTTCTTCCTTCTGCTTTTTCTTTCTTCTGTTTTTCTTCCTTCTGCTTTTTCTTCCTTCGCTTTTCTTCCTTCCTTTTCTTCCTTCATTTTTCTTCATACCTTTTCTTCCGTCATTATTCTTCCTTCTGTTTTTTCTTTTTATGTATCCATTTACTTTTCATTTGTATATTTCTCTTTGTTTATCATCAAAATTATTTAATACGTGAAGTCTGGTTTGACTTAACAGGTCACTGGGTGGCTGTCAAGAATATCCTCAATACTTGCGAAGGACTAAGGATGTTTTCTTGGTATATGGAGATAAATCTCCGTAAGCGACATCTGAGATGCTAGTTTTCAATCGATAAGGATGATTCTAAATCCCAATCGGTTATATATTCAAACCGAGCGGCGGGCGGTCGGTTGGAAGAGTTCAAACAAGAGACAATCTGCCGATTCAACAACCGAGGCGAGTATATTCTTTGCTTGATCGCAAAGAAAGGCGATTTGGATCAAAGTTCATTCTTGAACTTGGTGTGGTTCCTAGGCTGTGATGGGCCCATACAGTTGTATTGTGACAACAATGGGGCTATTATGCGAGCGAAGAACCAAGGTCTCATCAACGATCCAAACACGTACTCATGAGATATCATCGATCGGGAGATCATTGGTCGAGGTGATGTCGGATAGAAGAATTCCAGAGCGAATATTGCTGATCCGTTGACAAAGCCATTGTCATAGAAGAATTTTGATTCTCATTCACTCGCTTATGGTATTAGATACCAAGGCGATTGGCTTTAGGTCAAGTGGGAGATTTTTTTAGAGTAGTGCCCTAAAGGCAATCGCCTTTAGCGCGTTTTATACAAAGTTATGTACATACTTTATGAATAAATAAAGAAAGGCATATTTCATTAATTTGATGTTCATTATTCATGTATTGATATTGATCTATAAGCAAATTAATGAAGTCCATGGTACATGACATAGCATGAAGGAAATTGCGATGTGATCATACTACTGAGATTCTTATCATGTGCAATTATGTCGAGATTCTAAATTATCCTAGTCGTAGGATTCTTGGCTGGACATCGGTAATCCAGAGAGACTAGCACATTTCAAGCTCCTTGATTTGATGAAGCAGTGGATCTCAGAAACTGTAAATATGAGATATTTAGGGTTGAGATGTGAATGCTTACTAGAGGTAGTAAGTACATTGGATGACCTGCTATGAGATCATCACATGGATGTCCTATTCTAATGTCAGTGATTATCTCATCATAGCAATGGTGCAAGTATCCTTAGACTTGTGGTACTCAAGGATATCTTGGATACTGATTCTGTACTTTAACTCCATTCCTTGTTGCCTTACACAGGTCGCTCATAAGGTGGTGCTTGGGTACAGCTTGACGTATTCGAAGGTAATTGAGTAGCCAATAGAGGATTCACCACTTCTGTGATAGCAGAAGATGATACCCATGGCCTCTTGTCAGGGTCATTACTTGGAAATCTCTAGCCGGAGTACTTATGTCATGAAGAATGTCTTCATTGACATATAAAGTAATGAGTCACAGGATGAGAATTGATATCACTTAGACTAGATTTGACGTTGTCAGTCTAGTAAGAGTTGACACTTTGCCCATACTCATAACCAAGTGGGGTATAGCATGGTGAAAGGACGAATTGCACAGTAATTGTCTATGGAAAGGTTCGTGATGAATATAGGTTCATTCAACAAACCAATTACTTTTCGATCAATTGGAGGTCATGATGTGTTGCTAGATACCGCTCATGACTTGCTCAGATTAAGTGTTAATCTAAGTGGCCAACATAAACGGGAACCTAATGGGTCACACGCATAAGAGTGATTCGGAGAATTCGTAAAATAGTTTTGGACAGAGATCCAATATATGGAGAGCAATAGGATTAAATGGATCCCGATGAGATCAAGATATGTCCCGATGAGATCGCGACATCGATATTGCTGAGACAGGTCTTCGGTGTTTTTTTCCATACTGGGACCGGTAGGCCGGTAGGATCGACCCCAGTGTGACTGGACCACTTCAGCATTTATATATATATATATATCTTATTAATTAATTGAGTAATATATATATATATATATATATATGTTCAACGTTGAATGGAGAAGAAGAAGACATGTGTTACTTTATTAATATATATATATATATATATGTGTTCAACGTGGATGGCCATGAGAAGCTTCTTTTGCCTAGTCAAAAGTAGCATTAAATGTCTTTAATTATTAAAAGACAAATGGGAAATGATGAGAGGAAGAAATCCATTTGAAGACAAAAGAGAGGATGGTCGTTGGTTTTAAAAGCAAGAAGAAAGGGTTTGAAAAAAAAAGGGTTTTCCTGTTGGATCCCGAACCTTGAGTGACAATTTGAGTTAGTAATATGAATGGTCAAGTGGATGAGTTGATTGAAATGAAGTTATATAGCAAGAATTAGAAAGAAAAAGTGTGAAAATTTGAAGGATTTAGAAAGTTTGACTTTTTGGAGAGAGAATGTTTGACTTTGAGAGTTGACTTATGATTGAGGCAAAATTAGAGAAAATGATCTACATGAAAATTGTAGCCTCTGTTGAGAGCTTTTTGTGGACATAAAGTTTGCAATATTTTGATATCGGGAGTGAAAGTTATGATCAGTCAAAGTTTATGTTTGATCGGGTTTGACTTTTATATTGGTTGGAACTTTGACTGAGAAATTAACCTAATTAGAGGTTAATTGAGCTTTGATGTTCTTCATGAAAATTGAATGATTTGTTTTGATCTTTATTTCGATATAAAGTATGAAATTTTTCGATCTCGGAATATTAAGTATGATTTTTACAAGTTTGTATAGAGGATAGTATCTTTGACCGGAAAATGGACTCCTGTAGGAGTTGAATTGAGGTTTATGTTCTTCTTGGAAGATTTAGAGCTTCTCTCAAGCTTTCTATAGAGACTAAGTTTGTCAAAATCGGAGTTCGGGAGTAAAAGTTATGAATTTCGGAAGTTTCTGATTTTTAAGTGAAGAAAAAAAAAAAAGAGAAAAGTTTTAGCGCCCTCGCTAGGGCGACGGCTCGCCCTAGCGAGGCGGGCGCGTATCATCCTCGCTAGGCGACGCCTCGCCCTAGCGAGGCGGGCGCTCTTCGCCCTCATGAGCTGTCGCCCTCATGAGTGGCGTCCGTCGCCATCCGAAGCCAGCTTTTGTTTCTTAAATTTCTTGATTTTTTGTTTTCAATCCGACCTTTGCTCACTATTTTGCCTATATCTTTTCCGTCCGACATCCGATTGAGTTGATTCTTTTGCGTTGGATTCCTAAGACAATGAATTTCATTTTATAAGAAATTTGTGAACTTTTGAGATTAAATTAATGGTGATTAATTTAATCAAAGTGAGTCGGAAATTTTCCGAGCATGATTCAGTGTTTTGTGAAATTCGGGATCTATAGAGATCCGATTGAAGCGATTCTTGAGGCGAAATAAAGATAAGACAAGGGGTTACAAATCATATGAAGACATGAAATGTCAATTTTGCCCTTAGGGCTTTTAATTTTTGAATTTAAGTTCGGATTGGGGTGTAATTTTTGGATTGGGAACACCTGTGAGTAATTTGAGTATAACTTTTGATCTGGGAATCGAAATGAGACGATTCTTGTTTTGAATTAAACTAGAGACATAAGGATACAATTGTTATGAAGACATTGACTTTCAATTCTGGGATTAAGAATGTGAATTTTGGGACTGAAATAATCGTACATAAGAAATGTGTTAGAATATGGATTTTCCCGACTGCTTTACTTTATAACTTTTGATGTAGTGCTCGGAATTGAGCGCGGTCAGTGGCGTTGGATTCAGTATGAGGAACATTTCTTGAGAAGGAAGTTTTGACAAATTCCTTCAAATTGATAGTCTTGAATCAAACCGCATATGAGAATGGCATAAGGTAACAAGTCGAGGGCATTTTGGTCTTTTAGCCATTTTAATGACATGGCACCATTTGATGATGTGCTGTCGTTTAAACAAGATCTGGAAATTTTAAAAGAGGAGCTTCACGATTTTTCCAGAGAAAAGAAGAGAGAAATAAGAAGAAGAAGAATGAAGAGGTTTCATATGGAGAAAAGAAGAGAGAGAAAGCTTTGTTTCAATTTTTCTCCTTGTTTCTTAGGGATTTTTGAGTGGATTTCAAGAGGAAAAAGGTGGAAAAGCATGAGAGCTTCCTTTCGAGCTAGGAAAATTCGAATTTGGTGGAGAAATGAGGTAAGAGAAAATTTTCAACTTTGAGATTTTGTTGAATTTTTGATTGAGAAATATAGATAATGATATGGGTTTGTGACTTATGAAGTTGGTTTTGATATTAATGCTTTAGGTTGGGTTTAATTTTGGATGGAAATTTGTTTAAAGTTTAGGCTAAATTTTATGATTGAGAATTTTGAGATATTTTGGTGTAGAATTATAGGAAATATGATGAATTGATGATATATGAAATCAATTTCGAAGAATTTGTATTTTATGGTATTGAATTGGGATAAATTGGTTTAGGCCAATTTTAAGATTTAGGGATTTTGAAATTGAGGATTTAAATAGTTTGGAATTAATGTGAATTGATGAATTGTGAGATTAATTTTGAAGAAATTATGTTTTATGAGATTTAATTTAGGTGTATTGGTTTAGGCCAATTTTGAAAATTGGAATTTTCAAAATTGGAGATTGAAATAACTTGGAATTATGATAGCTATGTTTTTCCTATGGTTGAGTTTGAGAATTATGCAAATTATGATCTTTGAATTTGGATGTTATTGGCTTAGGAATTTTTAAATTGAAGAAAGAAGAAGGAATTTGGAGAATTGACTATTTGGACAAGCTTAGCGTCATTTAAGGTGGGTAGCCTATTTATATTTTGATTTATAGGCAATATCTGAATTTTCAAAAATGAAAGAAAGCAAAGTTTGGATTTTGATAAATTATTGTTTGTAAATGTTTGAAAATCGTATTGATTAAAAGTTTGAAATTTTGATTTAGAAGGTTTTACGAAAAAATTATTAAAAGTCGATTTGATAAATTGATAGAAATTTCTGAAAATGCATTTATTGTGTATGCATTATTCAATTCTTGAAATTATTGTTTGATTGAATGATTTGATTGTTGAATTTAGTGAGCGATAGATTGAGTAAATTGAGTTGTATGCATTTGTGGAAAATTTGAAGAAAAGTAAGATTTTGGAAAGTGCCTTGAGCAATTTGAATTTCCGTTTTCGATATGTGTTATGGGTTTGGTAGGTCCTTTGGTGAGTCGTTATTGTCTCTATGTGTATAGCCTTCTCCAGCTGCTTGCTAGTGTACGGAGTCTCGATTCGGACTCCTTCATGGCTACTTGGACCGCAATGCGGAAAGTGTAATACGTTTCGCTCACGATTTGCATGGGATCTATGCGGGACTGTGTCTGATGCGTCTATTGGACCTAGCTGACCATTCGATATGTTATGTGTTTTGATTTGTTTACGTGTGTTTGCATTCATGTTTATGAGACATTCAAAATTTTGAAAATTGAGAGAATGAGTTATAAAAGTTTGAAAAATATTAAGAAGGGTTTGAGAAAAGTATTTGAAAGTTGAAAAGTTTGAAAATTAGCCCTTTTGGCAAAAAACATTATGAAAAATGTTTGCGACTTATTTGTCATTTATAAATGTGTTATCCACGAGCTTTGAGCTCACCCCCTTTCATCCCCATCTCCGGGTTTGACGAAGAGATAGGATGAAAGAATGTGAAAACGTTTGATCCGATGTCGCATCGTACGTATTTTTGAGTGAATTGAGATTTGAAATGTTTGGAAATGGCTTAAAAAGCCATTAAGGATTTATAAGGAATTAACTTATGATGCCTATGAAAATATTAAAATTGTACAAGAAATTGTGTTATAGAAGGATTTGAGTATAACATATTTCGATTTACGGAATTGTATTATTCATGAATGGTTAATTAGAGTGAAATTGTCATTTTTAAATGATGAGAATTGGATATTGATTATAAATATGATGATCGTGATTTGGACATAGAAAATGAGATTGATGTGTTGATAGGTTGAGAATTATGGAAGTATTAGATTTAGGTTTGCGTTTTGCTGGTGTTCGGATTCCGGACGGGAGAGTCCGATGATTTTGAGCTGTGTTTGGGATTATAGAAGTGTTTTTGAACCCTTGCAGGTTTGGGTTAGGATTAAGGCAGCCGTTATGCTGCCGAAATTTCGATAAAATCTGGGTTAAAAATGTAATTTGAGATTGGTATGGATTTATATAAGATTGGGTATGGTGTATGGATTGAAGATGACGTTGTATGTGATTGAATAACGAGAAAAGAAATGAGAATAAGAAAAGAAAAGAAAAAAATTATACGGATTTTCGCGCCGGATTAGTTTAAGGAATTCCAACATAATTATGTTCATTCGATAAGTTTTCTTTGATTATTGTTTAGGATGTCGGATGTATGCCTTTGATTTCGTTTAAGCTTTGCAATCTGTTAGTTAGATTCGATTAGTATTTGCTTCCGCTTGCATTTGTTTACCTTATTACTTTGGGTTGTTAAACTTCGCATTTTGTTTTCGATTCGACATTTCCGTTTTCCGTTCTGTTTGCGATGGGCTTTGTTTTCTGATTCAAAATTTCGATCTGAAATTTCCGCTTCCCGTCATTTCCGTTTGCTTCGGTTTTTGTTCTGCTTATGTAGTTGGGTCTCGGTCCCAACATTTATGGTATCAGAGCATAGAGTGAAAGTGTTAAGTTTAAGTAGTTGGATTTCGAAAGCGGGATCCAACATTTCCTCTCTTCTTCATCATCGATCATCACTCTTCATCTTCTTCTCCAAGCCTCCTTCATCATTTTCTCAAAGCTCTCCAAGAATAAGGTAAGATCTAGCAGTTTTTACTTTATTCTAGCTATTCCCGGGTCAAAGGGTTTTCCCCGGTTAGGTTCTCCGATCTCTGCATGGATACCATTAGAGACGGTCTCTTTTGGTCGTTATGGTTTGACATTATTATATAGACACATGGATCCTGGCTTTTGGGAAGGTCCCGGAACAAAAAATTTTTGTTTTCCGCACCATGTGCATGTGATGCACACACCGGGATTTTCCTACAACAAATAATGTCTCCAAATTTTCAGGGCAAAAGCAACTGCAGCTAACTCCAAATCATGCACTGGATAATTTACCTCGTGATACCTCATCTATCTCAAGGCATAGGCAATTACTCTACCATGCTGCATCAAAAGTGTAGCACCCCACTCCCGACGAGACCCGAACCCAACATCAACAGTGATATCCGAGCCCGTGACCTGCGAGGGTGGCGTACTAGAACAATCACTACCTTTTTAAAACTCGTTATAACATTTATCTTACATTTCAAAAGCAGTTGAGTCAAAACGATAATGATTTGGGCCATAATACTAAAACATTTTCATACGAAATCATTGTTTGGCCAAACACTATTTCAATAACCAAATCAGTTCATATACATATAATCATTTTCAAATTTGGCCCAATACAATTTCAATACCAAATTACGAAAATACCAATTAGACACAATCAAATTGACATTTATGCGGGCGTGTCTTGATCCGACCCTTACTCGACTCTTTGCGGTAGACATACTCCGTTTCACTAACGGGTACTCTTCATTCTGAAAATAATTGCAATGTTGGGTGAGTTTGCGAACTCGGTGAAAAACCATCATCGATGGTTCACCCAACTCATGCATCCACATCATATACACATTATATCACATGTTAACACATTCATAAAATCACATGCATTCAATTTCAGTTTCACAGATGCGACTTTGATCATTCATATATGCAATATGCATGTGACACTTTCATTTTCTTTTCGTTGTTGTGACCGTGCGCTTGAGTTCATTTTCGTTGAGCGGTGGCTCAAAAATGGTTAGGCGTGATATGCCTGCGGTGAGCTGAGGCTCTAACGATCGTTGGACTGAAGTTCTACGTGTTGAGCTTAAAGCTCTCATATACATTAGGCGTGATATGCCCGATAATCCTGTGAAGGGCACTATGCATTGAGCACTGGGCTCTGAATACGTTAGTACCACGGTCACAACTATCATTATCGATCATGCAATTATGCATGAATGCACATATTCACTTTTCATTTCGATAACACCTTTTAGTTCTTGGACCTTTGGTCCGTATTTCGATCATATGCACATTCAATTCATTTCACTCATGCATTACAATCCAATTCGCTAATGCATTTATACACAATTATTCACGTTCACACTTCAATATCGCAATCCAATATTTCGAACACCCATGGTCCAAATCAATCAAAAGCAATCACACATATATCCATCCTTAACTCCACATGGCATTAATGCATCTAATATTAAACACATAAAGGCCGAGGAACCAACTAGGTTACTCACCTGCACTTCCGAGCTATAGCCTGGAAGTCCTAGCATATCCGTGGAATTGCTCCATCGGTGCCTTTAAAAACAATCAAATAATCACATTACCAAAGATACCAATTTCAATATTCAATAGCAAATCGATAAATACTATACATGTTATGACATTCCGATCCTATTCCCGATTTTCTCAATTTAATCACTCTCACTCTAATCCATAACAATTCCAATTGTTATTAACCAATTACCAATTTCCATACTCTATAGTCACATTCAATTAAACTCACAATCACTATATCGTTTACCACTCAATTTCGATAATCATCAAATTCAATTCCTATTCTCTCAAATGCCATTTTGATCCATAACCAATCCAAATTAGATCCCAAAATTCTCCAATTCAAAACCTCAATAATCAACTTTTGGAAGCAGTCTCCCTCGTCATGACGTATAATCCGTTGTTAAATCATGACGTGCGGATAAACCTACTCGTCATGGCATACGGCTCCACTCGTCGCGACGTCGGCCGATCTCGCTTTCGTCGCGGCACACAAATTAAATATTTAATATTAAATAAGTGGCGTGCACGCTAAGGGGCTCATGGCGGCGTGTTCATCACATCGTCGCGACGTCGAACCGAAACTTCGTCCGAAACCCGAAATTTCGCAGATCCTCGATATAAATCATCTCAAATCCATTCTAAACACTCTCAATCAGTTTTAAACCTTAAACCCAACTTATTTCTATCCTCAAAACATCATTTAACTCATTTTCATCAAAACCCAAATCAAAACCAACAAAACCCTATCATCGAAACTTTCTAACTTTCTAACCAATTTCTTACTCACATATATGATCAAATCAAACGATTTAACTCATAAACACATAGAAACTTACGATTCAAGCTTGATCCTTTGAAAATCCTTCAAGAACTCCAAATCCCAAGTTTTTCTCACCCACGACCGTCGATGATGAGAAATGAACTTTTTAGCTCATATCTTAAGCTTATATATATATATATAAGATCATCTGCCACATGCCCAATTCTTAGGGTCTAACAAATCCGATTCTTATTCTATTTTCTCCCAATTTCGCAATAACCATAACTAATAAATCCTGAAATTATAATCCCAATTGTTTCATATCAATTGTCAATCAATCTCGGACCCGGAATCAATTTAATCAGTCACTAAGCCAATCTTCCGGTCCGGATCCATTACTCTAAAAATCCTAGAAAAGTTCCCATAAATTCACAAAATTAGCAAATACCCATTCCTATACTCATATTCCACTTTCCATTCCTCTAAATTCCATTTCATTCCAATTCCATATTCAAAACCTAATTTATACACTTATTACTAAATTCCCAATTTTCACAACCAATTCTCATCTGTACAATTATAACCAATTTCCGATACACAATCAATTCGGGAATCGTCATACATGTATGTACATATATATATATACTTGTGCAGTCAATAATCTGTTACCGATATCTATAAAAACAATAATGCATGCACAATGTCACATTTGCCTGTACCCAATTCTAACCTGATCCAAATTACTGACATACCCGTCACTCCGGTAACGGGATGTTACAAAAAGACACCCTAATCCCTGATGGGAAGCATCACTATACACCTCATCGCCTCCAGTCCCAGATGGAATAGCTAACATCGGTGCAGTGGTCAACCGATGTTTCAGCTCCTCAAAGCTCTTCTGTCACTCCTCAGTCCATCTGAATGGTGCATTCTTCCTCAAAAGTTTTGTCAGAGAGGCCGAGATTAATGAAAACCCCTAGATAAACCTCCGGTAATAACCGGCCAATCCTAGGAAACTCCGAATCTCAGACACATTCCTTGGAGCTTCCCACTTCATCACTGCCTCAATCTTATTAGGATAGACCTGAATACCCTCTCCAGTCACTATGTGGCCCAGAAACACCACCTCATCTAGCCAAAATTCACACTTACTGAATTTGGCATATAGCTGTTTCTCCCTCACAAGCTGCAAAATAGTCCTCAAATGCTCAACATGCTCCTGTCTGCTCCTCGAATACACCAATATGTCATCAATGAATACAATTATAAACTGATCAAGGTAGGGCTGAAAGACCTTATTCATCAAGGCCATAAAAGCTGCCGGGGTGTTAGTCAACCCAAACGGCATCAATAGAAACTCAAAATGCCCATACCTGCTCCTTAAGGCACTCTTAGGCACATCAGCCTCTGCTATCTTTAGCTGATAATACTCTGATTTCAGATCCAGCTTAGTGAACACTTGAGCTCCCTGCAACTGATCAAACAAGTCATCGATCCTAGGCAGTGGATACTTATTCTTCACTGTCACCCGATTCAGCTACCTATAATCGATGCACAATCTCAGAGTCCCATCCTTCTTCTTCACAAACAATACCGGAGTTCCCCAAGGTGAGACACTGGGCCTAATAAAATCCTTCTCTAATAACTCCTGTAACTGAGCCTTCAGCTCCCTCAGTTCCACAGGTGCCATCTGTTGGAGTTATGTAAATATAGTGCCCTGGAAAGCAAGTGTATTTACATGTAACTTTATCTTCTTCAGTTACAATTTTGTAATGAAAATATTTATTATTAATAAAACAAAAGAGTTTGGTTTTATCTGTATGAGCATTATATATCTGGTCATAAGGTACCAAGATTCATTTGTAAGTAATATACATATACATAGAGATGTATGGGAAACATGTATATTATTAGAATCAATTAATTGATTCACAGTTGAATAATCAAGTTGGTCGTTTGATTATGGTTTAGGCGTAGTGTTGCGATTTATCTCCATATAAGTAAAGGAGTTTACTTAAAGGGAATGATGAGTTTCATATAATGATAGTAGTAGACTATCGATAATGGCACTATTAAATGAATCTAGAATCAAGTATGTTTTCAAGAATAAAGTGGGCGTTACTTTAATATTAAAACATACAACTTAAGCATTCGCTATTATGAACCACAATCTTGATGAGTGGTGAACTCATATGTGTTTCATTATAATTCTTGATATGATCGGAATGGATTTTTACAGGTATTAATCCGATTATGCATGTTGGAATTATTAATTGAAACATGTATCGAGGAACATTCACTCAAGTAAAGAGTTTATAGTGTTGTCATCTCTTATAGATGTTTTAAGGAGATTTGGTGATTAAACTGGCGCCAGTAGTTTGATGGACTAGCTACCCATCAACTCTTAACACTAAGATGAGATCTTATGTGTTAATCACCATATAAAGAAAAATGAGAGATCTAGAAGGAAAAACCAACATAAGGGCAAAACGGTAATTTTACCCTTTGTTGTGCGGATGGCTATAATAAGGTTCTAAATAGGGTTTGCAATTGGACATATTCTCATAATATTTAATAATTAAGAGTTCAACTAAATGTCTTTAGTGGAATGACATTTAGTTAATAAGCTAGAATTAATTCCAATGAGATTGAATTATTTACGGGCTTATTGGAGCTTGAATTATCAAAGTCAATAAGATTCCCCACTTGGCTTTAAGGAAGGTTATTAAGCTAAGTAAGAAGTAGTTTGGAGGCTTTAGAAGTCCATAATTGAATGATGGGCTTATACTAATTAATAGTTAATTGGAAGCCCATATGTTCATTTAGAAATGGGCTTGTTTTGGTTTAATGTAATTGATTAGATTAATTATATTAAAACAATTTTTTAATGGAGAAGAAGCAATTTCGAAATTGTGTTAGGTTAGATGTGTAACCACACATTTGAAATTAAAATACTAAATAAAGATGGTCTTTATTATGGTACATCATTATTAAATGGAGTTATGAACTTACCATTAAATGGTTTAATGGTTGGCTTTTAATGTTGGCATGTAACCTATTTGCATTCATTAGATTAAAGATGAAAGATGTGCATTAGATGGACCATCTTCCTTCTTTCTTCTTGCCAAAACCGAAATGGGTATTCAATTATAGGTTATGGTCTTTTCAAATAGCCATTTTAAAGATAAATGAAGTAAGTCTCATTTATTGGCTATTTGATGAGTGATTAATGTAAGAAGTGATGCATTGGATGCCTCTCACTCTTTCCATTCATGCATATTTCAAAATTGAGATGTAAGAAAGGGTTCTTGCATGGTTTTTACACATTCTCTCCTTTCATGCAAGGTAGAACAGAAATTCCTAAGTGAAAGAATTGAAAGAGTTTCAATTTTGGTTCTTCTTCTTCTAAGAAAATCTCCTCCAAATATTTCTTCTCCTTTCCCACCAAAGGATTTTGTTAACCTAGTTGTCCTTGATGAACAAGTGGTAAATCTAATTGGTTGAGGATACTACACCAAGGAAGAAGATAGATTGCTAAAGGAAAAGACTCAAAGGCAAAGGATTTGGATATAGAAGGAGAGGATAGCGCAGCGAGGATTTAAAGCTGTAGCGAAGGAGTCGGTAATTCCTTTTATCTTGTTCTTGGTTTTATTATCCTTATACCATATCATGTATGGATTAGCATGTTGATTTGGATATATTGCTTCCGTTGCAAGATGATTTCTTAAAAAGCTTTGAAATCTATCATTTTTCCATACTAAGCATGCTTTCTTTTTCCGATCCAACAATTGGTATCAGAGCCGGTTTTTCATGCATGATTTCGATTCCTATATGGTGGATGCATGGGTTGGCAATCTTTTATGTATACTGCATATTTTATGTGATAGAAATATATATGGTGTATGTTGCTCTTTTGGTTTTCCATAGAAGTTAAATTTTATCTTGTAAGATTTCTTCATTTGGTTGTAACAAGGAGGGTGGTCTATCATCACCATGTTTCCTCCTTGGTTTATTTTTTCTATTTTATTTGATTTTGTAATGTACAAATTGATGTAATGATGAAGAAGGAGCAGCCATGGATTGAAGAAATGGAAAGGTAAAATTTTCGGTGTATCCTTTTGTGTTTTGGCATAAGTTTTGTGAAAATAAAGTTGCTGGAATTTTTGTTTCAATGAATCATATTTCAGTTATGATTGGAAAAAAAGTGCTGGTTTTTTTGTTTCATAGAATCCAATTTCGGTTTTGCTAAAATACTAAGTGCTGTTTTTAATTTTCATGAAATGAGTTTCGGTTTTAATAAAACAAGTGCTGGGATTTTTTGTCAAAACAAAGATTTGGTTTTCTAAAAATCTAGTGCTGGAATTTTATTTTTCAAAATGACAAAATTCTAATATCATAAATGCCATTACATTTTGTTTACCGAATGGGCCGGATCATGTTAGCGAAGAGTTCGAAGCGGAAGATCCAAGATGAAGAAGCATATTTTGGGCCTAAAAGGCTTGTAATTTTTATGTTTAGGATGGACAATCAAAAGTGGCTTTATTAGTTCATGTGATGAATGGAGAAATGAATGCTTGTAATATGTGATATTATGTGATTGCATGTCATTTAGAAAATTGCCAACCCTAGGCCTTGCCATGCATTCATTATGTATGAGATATATAATGAAAAAATATAGGATGGATAATAAATTTCATCTAGACAAGATGGTATTTAAAACTTAAAGCCCAAAAAGATTGAGTGGGAGAGGATGCTCCTGTGAGAGTCCACGGTCTCCAAATGATGGCCTGTTTGCATGTGGTGAAGTGTTACTCCCCATCGGAGGGCATGGATCCTAGATCTTGCATGGTTTGGGTCTCCTTAAGGATAAGTCCACTTAATGATAGCAAATGTGACCTCCCACCGAGGCATGATTTGTAGGTATCTTTAGTGAATGAATCAAATGGTTATACACTCAACATTTTTATCAATAAACCGCCCAATCGTAGCTCTGTTGGTAAAAGTATGGACCAAATTAAGGCGCTTTAAAAATTGAGCATGAGATGCTTGGTAGTTTTTGAGTGGGAGGGTCCCAGCTTTTCTTTTAATAGATAAGATGGCCCACCGTCACTTAGTCTGTTATAGATAAGAAAATAACCGTCAGATAATGTTTTAATTTTTAAGTTTTGTTAAATCTATCATCATGCATACATGCATCATGATTTTATACAAAGTTCCATAAATTGTTGACTAGTATGCTCATGTTTTAATAATTTATATTTTCGACATAATCAACCACAAAATGAATCCACTCACCCCGCTTCGACTAATAACAAATTGGAAAATGGAGACAAGTTTAATGAATGGAGACGTAACCTTGACATTGTTCTTCAATATGAACGTATTTCATGGGTGTTAACTTAAAATGAGCCTACACCTCTAAGTGGAGATGCAACTCCTGAGCAAGTCCAACAATATGAGCGTTGGTAGAATGCTGACAAGACTACTAAGTGTTATATTCTGGTTTCTGTCAGCGGCATGTTGCAAAAGCAAATTGCTTGTATGAAAACTGCTAGTGCAATGGTCCATCACCTACATAAGATGTTTGGTGTGAGGACTAGGTCTGCAAGAGTGAAAACTATCCAAACCTTTCATAATCTCAGACAGAAACTTGGTGAATCGGTGCGGGATTACATGATGAAGGTAATCTCTGCGGTCACTGAGGCTGAGATGCTTGGGGCGGATATGGATGCGGACACGCAGATGATTATGATCATCAATAGCTTAAACTCTTCTTTTCAGCAGTTTAAGTTGGACTATGAGCTCAACAGCAAGGATTACACCTTGAGTGAGTTGATGAATACCCTCCAGAGCACGGAGGAAATATTGAATATTAAGGCTCATGGGCCGAAGCTAATGTAGCTTCTTCTTCTAAGCCAAGGGTAAGGGCAAGGAAAGAAGAAGGGTCCAATGAAAAGAAGGCCCAAATAGGGTCAAGGCCAAACCCATGAAAAAGAAGGCCAAAGAGAACATCAAAGGAAAGTGTTTCCACTGTGATGAGATGGGCCCTTTGGAAAAGAAATCCCATTCTACCTAGAGTCCCTCAAAAGCAAACAAGGTATGGGCTTCCTAAGTTTGTTAGGAACTAGAAATGTGGCAGATTTATCTACTTCTTGGATATTAGATTCAGGAGCCACTAACCATGTTTGTAATTCTTTGCAGGGGTTCCAACAAAGGAAAAGAATTCCTAAAGGCCAGTTTCAAGTTAAGATAACATATGGTTCCTATGTTTCAGCAGAATTAGTGGGAGTAGTTATCTTGGACGTTCCTAGTGGTCATAGGTTATATTTGGAAGATGTTTATTACATGACAATGATTGTAAGGAACATGATTTCATTTTTGTCTAATAAAATCTAGCTATTCCTTATATTTTGAAAAGGTTGTTTCAATATATGAGAATAAGGATTTTATTTGTGAAGCGATAATTAAACGAGGATTGCTTTTATAGAACCTATGAAAGGCTCACTAAACACCACGTAATTGATAAAACCAAGACAATCCAATATCTCTAGCATTAATTCAAAGTATCTGTGGCATCTAAGGATGGGTCATATCAATCGAAAAAGACTTGACAGCTAGTAAAGGATGGGATCCTTATAGGCTTGGATAGTGATCCATTACCTACACCGTGAATCTTGTATTGAAGGAAAATGACAAAGCCTCATTTCCTTCTAAAGGAAGCAGATTTGAATCCACAAACATGGTACATCTTGATGTGTGTGCCCATGAATGTACAAGCTAGAGGAGGTTATGAATATTTCATAACTTTTATAGATGATTACTCAAGACATGGCTATTTGTATTTGATGCATAAAAAGAGTGAATCTTTTAAAAGTTCAAAGAATTCAAAGTCAAGTGAGAAGCAACTTGGCAAGCCATTAAAACAACTTTCGATCGGATCGAGGTGGTGAGTATTTATCTGGAGAGTTTCAGCAATATTTAATTGACAATGGAATTGTTTCCAATTTGTCGACTCCTCGTACACCTCAATGTAATGGTGTAGCGAGAGGAGAAATAGAACTCTATTGGAAATGGTAAGATCAATGATGTCCTATGCTAGCCTTCCAGAATCGTTACGGGATATGCCATACAACGTCAACATATCTTCTTAACTTTGCTCCATCCAAATCGGTGCCTAAAACACCTAGGGAGTTGTGGGTCGGCCGAGTGCCTTCATTGAGGCACTTGAGGACTTGGGGCTGTCCAGCCCATGTTCTAAAGCCTGAATCCACAAAGATGGAACCAAGGTCAAGTATGTTTGTTTATAGGATATCCCGGGGAACTCGAGGGTACTATTTTTACAGTCCTCATGATAGGAAGGTATTTGTGTCGACAAATGCAAACTTCTTAGAGGAAGAGTTTGTGAGAAATCACAAAGGAAGAAGTGAAGTAGTACTAAAGGAGTTAGCAATTTCATCCAAACCAAGAGTTGTTTTGGATATGACGAACAAGATGTCTAAATGGATTCAAGAGTTGAATCGAAGCAAACGTAACATCAAGATGTGCCTAGACGTAGTGGGAGGGTTGTGAGACAACCAGATAGGTATCTGGGTTTAGGAGAAGGCTTAATTGCCATCTCAGATCAAGAAGAAACAGATCCCGTTACGTATACAAAGGCTATTAATGATGTTGATGCAGGAAAATGGCTCAAGGCAATGGAATCGGAAATAGATTCTATGTATACTAATGAAGTTCAGGTCCTTGTAGATCTACCACCGTGTCTAAAACCATAGGGTGTAAATGGATCTACAAAGGAAAAGGGATCGGATGGAAAGGTAGAGACCTTTAAAGCTAGATTGGTAGCTAAAGGCTATACTCAAAAGGAGGGTATAGACTACGAGGAGACTTTTTCTCCGGTTGCCATGTTTAAGTCCATCAGATTCTTTTGGCCATAAGACCTTATTTCGATTATGAAATATGACAAATGGATGTCAAGACGCATTTCGAATGGAGATCTTGAGGAGACCATTTATATGGCCCAACGGAAGGATTCATTGAGCTAGGTAATGAGCATAAGGTTTGCAAGTTGCAAAGGTCCATTTATGGACTTAAGCAAGCATTTAGGTCTTGGAACATTAGGTTTGATAAGGCTATCAAAACCTATGGATTCATACAAAACCTAGATGAGCCTTGTGTTTACAAAAGAATACAAGAAGGTAAGGTTACTTTCCTAATCCTGTATGTTGATGACATTCTGCTCATTGGGAATGATGTGGGAATGTTATCTGCGGTTAAGGGATGGCTGAATGAACAGTTTTCAATGAAGGATTTGGGAGAGGCTACCTATGTTCTAGGGATCAAACTTATAAGGGATTGTAAGAACAAGAAGATAGTTTTGTCTCAACTAAACTACATTGAGAATATGCTCAATAAGTTCTCCATGCAAGATTCCAAGAGGGGTTTCACTCCTACAAGACATGGAATCAAACTTTCAAAGGAACAAGCACCTAAAAACCCAGAGGAGGTTGAACGCATGCGTAACATTCCATATGCTTCGGCAGTTGGTAGTTTGATGTATGCAATGCTGTGCACTAGACCGGATATCTATTACGCAGTGGGACTGGTAAGTAGATTTCAGTCCAATCCAGGAATGGAACATTGGACTGCGGTTAAGTGTATACTTAAGTATCTTCGTAAGACGAAGAACTTAATGCTTGTTTACTCTGGAAGTAATCTTATTCCGACAGGATATACGGATTCTGATTTCCAATCAGATGTTGATTCAAGGAAATCAACTTCTGGTTCTATATTTACTTTAGGAGGTGGAGCCATAGTTTGGAGGAGTGTCAAGCAATCTTGTATTGCTTGATTCGACTATGGAGGTCGAGTATGTTGCTTTGCTTGTGAAGCGTGAAAGGAAGCGATCTGCTCGGAAGTTCCTAAATGATTTGGAGGTAGTTCCAGAGGCGTAAAAAGCCATTACACTTTATTGTGATAATAGTGGGGCGTTGGCTAATTCTAAAGAACCTCGGAACCACAAAGTCGCCAAACACATTGAGCGAAAGTATCATCTCATAAGGGAGATAATACAATGTGGAGAAGTGGATGTGGTAAAGATTCCTGAGCAAAACCTTGCTGATCCGTTCACAAAGACATTGACTCAAAAGAGCTTTGAGGGTCACCTAGAAGGGATAGGAATAAAGGATATGTCAAACTTGCTTTAGGGCAAGTGGGAGATTGTTGGAGTTATGTAAATATAGTGCCCCGGAAAGCAAGTGTATTTACATGTAACTTTATCTTCTTGATTCTGATTTTGTAATGAAAATGTTTATTATTAATAAAACAAAAGAGTTTGGTTTTATCTGTATGAGCATTATATATCTGGTCATAAGGTACCAAGATTCATTTGTAAGTAATATACATATACATAGATATGTATGGAAACATGTATATTATTAGAATCAATTAATTGATTCACAGCTTGAATAATCAAGTTGGTCATTGGATTGTGGTTTAGATCAGTAGCGTTGCGATTTATCTCCATATAAGTAAAGGAGTTTACTTAAAGGGAATGATGAGTTTCATATCATGATAGTAGTAGACTATCGATAATGGCACTATTAAATGAATCTAGAATCAAGTATGTTTTCAAGAATAAAGTGGGTCGTTACTTTAATCTTAAAACATACAACTTAAGCATTCACTTATTATGAACCACAATCTTGATGAGTGGTGAACTCATATGTGTTTCATTATAATTCTTGATATGATCGGAATGGATTTTTACAGGGTATTAATCCAGTGTCTGCATGTTGGAATTATTAATTGAAACATGTATCAGGGAACATTCACTCAAATAAAGAGTTTATAGTGTTATCATCTCTTCTAAATGTTTTAAGGAGATTTGGTGATTAAACTAGCGCCAGTAGTTTGATGGACTAGCTACCCATCAAGTCTTAACACTAAGATGAGATCTTATGTGTTAATCACCATATAAAGTAAAATGAGAGATCTAGAAGGAAAAACCAACATAAGGGCAAAACGGTAATTTTACCCTTTGTTGTGTGGATGGCTATAATAAGGTTCTAAATAGGGTTTGCAATTGGACATATTCTCATAATATTTAATAATTCAAGAGTTCAACTAATTGTCTTTAGTGGAATGAAATTTAGTTAATAAGCTAGAATTAATTCCAATGAGATTGAATTATTTCTGGGCTTATTGGAGCTTGAATTATCAAAGTCCAATAAGATTCCCCACTTGGCTTTAAGGAAGGTTATCAAGCTAAGTAAGAAGTAGTTTGGAGGCTTTAGAAGTCCATAATTGAATGATGGGCTTATACTAATTAATGGTTAATTGGAAGCCCATATGTTCATTTAGAAATGGGTTTGTTTTGGTTTAATGTAATTGATTAGATTAATTATATTAAAACAATTTTTTTAAATGGAGAAGAAGCAATTTCGAAATTGTGTTAGGTTAGATGTGTAACCACACATTTGACATTAAAATACTAAATAAAGATGGTCTTTATTATGGTTCATCATTATTAAATGGAGTTATGAACTTACCATTAAATGGTTTAATGGTTGGCTTTTAATGTTGGCATGTAACCTATTTGTATTCATTAGATTAAAGATGAAAGATGTGCATTAGATGGACCATCTTCCTTCTTTCTTCTATCCAAAACCGAAATGGGTATTCAATTATAGGTTATGGTCTTTTCAAATAGCCATTTTAAAGATAAATGAAGTAAGTCTCATTTATTGGCTATTTGATGAGTGATTAATGTAAGAAGTGATGCATTGGATGCCTCTCACTCTTTCCATTCATGCATATTTCGAAATTGAGATTTAAGAAAGGGTTCTTGCATGGTTTTTACACATTCTCTCCTTTCATGCAAGGTAGAACAGAAATTCCTAAGTGAAAGAATTGAAAGAGTTTCAATTTTGGTTCTTCTTCTTCTAAGAAATTCTCCTCCAAATATTTCTTCTCCTTTCCCACTAAAGGATTTTGTTAACCTAGTTGTCCTTGAAGAACAAGTGGTAAATCTAATTGGTTGAGGATACTACAACAAGGAAGAAGATAGATTGCTAAAGGAAAAGACTCAAAGGCAAAGGATTTGGATATAAGAAGGAGAGGATAGCGCAGCGAGGATTTCAAGCTGTAGCGAAGGAGTCGGTAATTCCTTTTATCTTGTTCTTGGTTTTATTATCCTTATACCATATCATGTATGGATTAGCATGTTGATTTGGATATATTGCTTCCGCTGAAAGATGATTTCTTAAAAAGTTTTGAAATATATCATTTCTCCATACAAAGCATGCTTTCTTTTTCCGATCCAACACCATCCTATATGGAGGTATAGATATAGGAGCAGTACCTGGAACTAAATCAATAGTAAACTCTGTCTCCTGATCCGGTGGTAAACCTGGTAACTCATCAGGAAACACATCTAGAAATTTCCTAACCACGGGAATATCTTGCAACCTCTGCTCGACTCTAGTGTTAATAGCATAGGCTAGATAGGCCTCACAGCCTCCCTGCATCAATCTCAGGGCACTAAGGAAAGAGATCATCCGGGCTGGCACTGCATGACTAACTCCTCTGAACACTGCTCTAGACTAACCAGGAGACTCTAAGACAACCTCCTTGGTATAGCAGTCCATGATAGCCCTATGGGCAGTAAGCCAGTCCATACTCAAAATCACATCGATCTCTCTCAATGGTAACACTATAAGGTCTGCTCTCAACACTGCTTGATCAATCTGGATCGAGCACCCCTTGCAGACCTCTCCCAATGCAGTAGTACTACCTAGAGGTGTACTCATCTCTAGCCCATACTGTAATATCTCCCTATCTCCAAGCAATCTACATGCCAAATGCGGTGCAACAAAAGAATGCGTGGATCCTGGATCCAACAATGCAAATGCCTCAATATCAGAAATAAGGAGCATACCAGCTACTACATTTGAAGAATCCTGGGCCTCCTGCCTAGTCATGGCATAGACCCTAGCCTGGGACTGTGGTCGGCTGCCCCGACCCTCAGTCCTCACAAAGGATCCCTCAGCTCTGCCTCGGCCTCTACTTCGGCCCCTCTGCCCGGATCCGCCACCTCTACTCTGCTACACCGTAGTATTGCTGCCTGATCTCGCACTAACAGTAGACTGAGCTCCCACAGTAGCAGGGCAAACCCTGATCTGATGATCCGTGGAGCAACATTTAAGGCAGGCTCCAGTCAATCGCCAACACTCCCCACTGTGCCTCTTGTCGCAATGCTCACAAACTGGGAGAATCTACCCTATACCTCTACCATTGCCACTGTCAGCCCGTGCAAACCTCCCTCTCTGACCAAAACCAGACTGCCTGGATCCACCTGGTGACCTAAAATTCTTGTTCTGGTGTTTGCTAAACCCTCTGCCAGAACTGTCCTGACTGTCACTCGGTCTCTTCCCCCTGGACCCCTGACCAGTCTCAGCCTGTCTCTGTCTCATTAGCTGCTCAACTCGTACTGCAGCAGCTCTCATCTCAACAAAAGTACCCATATCAGATTGGGCTAACCTAGTGCGGATCTCCAAATTGAGGCCATTTTTGAACCTCCGATACCTATCAGCCTCAGTGGAAATCAAAGCAGTAGTATAACCCATGAGCTCGTTGAACCTCACCTCATACTCAGCCACTGTCATCCTACCCTGTTTCAGCTCTAGGAACTCCTGCATCTTCATCTCAAGATACACCTTGGGCATGTAATTGTCTCTAAATGCCCTCAGGAAATCCTCCAATGTCAATAGGCAAGGCTTGGTGGTACTGTCCGGGACAGTCTTCCACCAATGATAAGCTGGGCCCTGCAGGAGAGATATGGCATAGTCAAATCTCTCATCTGAATCACAGTCCATCTGGTCGAAGACTCTCTCAGTCCTCTCCAGCCATCCCTCAGCCTCGGCGAGGTGCAGGCTGCCATAGAAATCCACACTCCTCGCCACGTGTCTGTCATACCTCCTCTCCCGTCTCACAGGAATTCTAGGAGGCAACTCCGCTAAACGAGGCACTGAGGACTCCCTACTAGCCCCGATTGATCCCTAGTCAGCTGGCTGATCAATCTGATCACCAAGAACGGATTACCTATAACAAAGCAATAATCCCGATTAGTTTTTGCATTTCTCACAATAATTCAAGCCTAAATATTTGACTAGTCCCAACATATGCCAAACCATGCTCTGATACCACCTAAATATAACACCCCCTTACCATAGGGTATACACCGGGACGCCCGTAGGTCATTCCGATACATATCCTATGACAAGGGTGAACTAAGAACAATCACTACTATACCTCACATGGTATCAAATCATAAAGCATCAATGTTGGACCCCATCTCCGAGGCCCAACATTCGCACCCAAACAAGCACACGTAAGCATAGAAGACCCATAACTCACCACAATATGGAGAAACTTGCAATAGAAAATTTGATAGGATTTTTAAGAAAATATGTTCCTTACGCTCTCACGGTTCCAACGCCACTGAAAACGCTCAATTTGGATTAGAAATGAAGAAGTTATGGCAAAAATGCTATTTCAAAGAAAGCAGCCAAAATTGTGCACTACCGCCTTCAGGTCAACATTTGAAAATCTTAAAGTCTTAATTGCTGATCGGTTCCTTCACAAAACTTGTATTTTTATGTCTCTAGTTTAATTTAAAACAAGAATCTCCTCAATCGGAGCTCTGTAGCTCAAGATATTTTAAGATTAGTAAAGTATATTAGGACTTGATCAGCCGACCTCCACACTTTGTTTCAAACCACCCTTTTCAATTTAAAAGAAATACTAGTAAATAAGGTGTAGAAAGATAGAAAATTTTCTTAAGATTTCATCGCTTCGAAAATCAGCTCAATCGGAGGTCTACACAAAAAGTTATGGCCAAAAGAAGGAAGAGAGGTCGGTCGGCTCGGAACCGACCTCAATGCGCGAGCTCGCCCAAGGGCGAGCGATCGCTCGGCATGCCGAGCGCCTTGGGCGCTCGCGTGCCGAGCCGAGCGACCTGCCCAGTGATCCGATCTATCAGACTTCTAAACTCAATAACTTTTGACTCCGAGTTCCAAATCAGACACGGTCGGAAGCGTTCGAAAGCTAGAAGAAAAATCTATATTTTTCAAGAAGGACTCACAAGCTAGCTCGGACTCTACAGAAATCAAAAGTTCCCACTAAGACAGATCGACTAGCTCTCCACAAACAACACCAGAACTTGTGACCTCTATAACTTTTGACCTAGAACTCCAAATTTAGCAAACTTAGTGTCTATGGAAAGGTAAAAGAATTATTTACAACTTTCACGAAGATCACTGACCTAGATTCCAACTCTATAAGGGTCAAAAGTGGACTCAAAGCTCTGCCTAAGAATCTACCATTTAGACAGCACCTCCATTAACTCCAACGACTTTCACCTACCAATCAACACATCAAAATTAATTCATAAAACATTCTGGAAGAGCTCTACAGCTCACCTAACACCATCAGGGAGTCATAATAATCCCAGATGACCTATAACAACCCAGAAATTTGCAGAAACTTTCACAACTCACAAATCCTTGGCACATTTCCAGCGAGCTCTCTCAAGGCAACCTCATCAACAACTCAACAATTAATAATACTCATACACACTATTTTAAGGCTATACATAGGTCGTAAATCAACAAACTCACATGAAGAGAGTACTAGAGCTCTCATTCTCATTTCAATTCATAACAAAGATTCATGCATAGCTTTGGTTACATATCAACATATTCATCAAAATCAAGTACAAAATACAAGAGATGAGATGCTCAATGATCAATGTGCTTACAAAGCTATCCCAAAACCTAGTTACTAACTTAATACAAAAGTGACTAATTATTCTTGGAGTGATGCCCGATGCCTTGCAAGGTTCAGCTCTCAACTTGAATTTGCACCTGAGGAGGGAGAATGGGGTGAGCTAACACGGCTCAGTGACTAACATGTTTATAGCCATCGGGTAATGAGCCACACAAACACATCATTAATAATCCAAAGCATTAGCAATTTACATGATATGCTGAAATACTCAACTTTGTCACATAAATCACAATTAACTCAACTCATCACATAAGGCATAACATGGAATCCTCTTGCCATTAAATAAAACAAATATTATGCATCATAAACATAATTAAATGATGAAATGCACACATTTGGCTCGAGAGTTTCACAAACACAACGAATAAACCGAAGTTTATCGTAAACACGACGGAAACCGAAGTTTACCGTAAACACATCGAGTCCATTTTCGGATCTCGTAGGCCACAAGCGGGCAGCCGGGAGAAGGCTAGGGGGGTCCACGTGCACGTTTCTATCGATATAGGTTCTCTCTTGCCCAATCACAACCAATTTATGCTCACATATTCAAACACAAAAATAACATTTTATGCTTCTTTCATTGTATCAAATCATCATAGTTTCGTACTTTTCTTTCAAATCAATAGAAATACACTTTGAATAGACACATAATATAACAAAGATAGCATACATAGGGCATTTTTCAACTACACAACAACTATAAAAAAATGTTACCCACCTATTGTCGGTATCCGAAGTCAAGATTGCCCTTCCTCCTTGTCTTGAGTGGGGTTCTCTTGATTTCCTTTTACAAGTAGCTTTTCTCTTATTTTTCTCCTTCTTCCTTCTTTCCTTAAAGCCCCCTACGGCTCTCCCTTGCTCTCTTAGCCGAAAGTCCTCTCTTTTCTCCTTGTTAACGTTTTTGTTTCCTCTCTTCCTTGGTGACTTATGACACTTGCTTCCTTCTCTCCTTAACAACTTAACTCTTATATACATATATCTCAACTTAAAGACCTCCTCCCAAAACTACATAGTTTTGGAGCTCTCCTTCTTATAACTCACAAGAACCTCTATTGGGCTCTCCTCCTTCTACTTTTCCATCCATTCCCAAAGCCCATTAATCCATTTATTCCTCTAAAGCCCCATTCTTTCCAATATTAAGTCCAAGCCTTCATTTAAAGTCCCAACTTCTAATTTCCAAGCCCAACATAAAAATATCTATATAAACACATAAATAAATCAATTAAGGCAAAATAAAATAATTAACGAATAAATCCATAAATCAATAAATAATCAATTCAAATAAAAAAAAAATTTCGGGGCTCAACAATCAATACTGAAAATCACTAATTTTTTGAAACCATAATGTTTTTTCATTTCATATCATCAAAAGCAGTAATTTACATAACTGTCAGTTTTTTACTGTCAGTACATTACTCCAAAAGAAATCTACTACAAAAAGCCTAACTAGGTCATCCCAAAAAAATGCCAGCTGACCGACCTGTGAGCCATGACTTCTCTTGCCAACACGATCTACACGGCAGGAAAAGTCTCTCTGGAGCTAGGAGTCTACTCTCCCGGTCCTGAAAAATAATTTGCAATTTTGGGTGAGTTTGTGAACTCAGTGAGGAACCATCATCGATGGTTCACCCAATTCATGCATAGTCAAACAAATCACAGTTATATCATAATAGCCTATTCAGAAGTACCACATGATTATTCACATGAACATAAGGCATTTTGCCTTTCACTCAATGAAGACATTCAATCAAATGCATATGTAATACGTATGTGACCCTTTTTCCAATTTATTACGTTATTGTGACCGAGGGCCTAATCTGTCCCAATAAGGGCACATTAATCGGTGAGCCTGAGGCTCTGAATCACTATGGGCTCGAGGCCCAATCACTGTGGCCTCGAGAACTAGGTCAATCGGAGGTCGGATGACGAAGATATAAACAAAAGAAGCTTTAGGACAAAACAAAAGATAAGAGAGTTTGCACTTATTTCCCTCTCTTCCACCATCTGAATTTCTAACATGCATAACTCTTTACACACTTATCCAAAAATTAAAAACAAGGTCTCATTGGAAAGGTAATAAGAAACCCTACAAGTTCCTTCAAGGAAACTTGAACCAATTTCACCCCTAAGGGTGTCAAAAATTCAATCACAGTTACTACCTAGTCATAAGGTCCCAAAACAGAACAACATTTTTGCAAGAGCATAACTTCTCATTCCCTTTACCAAAAATTCCAAGTTAAAAAGACTTCATGAAGGACTTGGAAGCCAATTACATTCTAAATAGGTCAATTTCTTCCATGAAGGTGGCTGCCCTGTTAAAGCTTGTTAACTAACAGATGACCTAAATAAGATTCATTCTTGCAAAATCCATAACTCATAATTCGTACATCTAAAAATAGTATATTATGCACCATTTTAAAGATAAAACATTCTTCTACAACTTTCCAAAAGACAATTGAGCTAATTAACATCACAACAGTCCAAAATTTAGCTTCAATGCATAATCACCACAAACCTTATACTTGACACATTTTCTAGCACTAAGCATATTAACACCCAAAAGTCAACAGATCAGTACTCTCAACCTAGATATCGAAAAATTTCATACTTAGTGGAAATGGAAAGATAACAAGACCATATTCAAGTTTTATGAAGAGCATGAAATTTAATAACACCTCTAAGGGTGTCAAATATGCACTCAAAGATACTGCCTAGTCACCATTTACCATAACAGTGCAGCACTTTTCCAAAATCATAACTTTTCATCCCCTTGGCAAAAAATTCCATACCATATAGCAATAAAAAACTAAGAAGATATACCACAATTCTCAAGGAGTTAAAACCAAATTCCATCTCTAATTAGGTCAAATCCTCCCATTAATGTGGCTATCCTGTTAGGGTTTATGAAATCAGCATTTAGCCTAAACCATAACAAAACTTTACAAATTTGTATCTAACAATCCTTACATCCAAAATTCGTAAATAATACCTCATTAGAAAGCTACAACAATCCTCTACAACTGTCCAGAAGGTCACTTGAGCCAATTTCACCCTTAACAGTCCAAAATTAATATCAGAACACAAAAAGCACAAAACCTATGCACTTAGAGTCACTTACACACAAAACACATTTTTAGCTGAATGACCATCTGAACATTAACACACCATAACTTTCAACGTACAAATCGAAAAAAATCATACTTAGTGGAGTTAGAAATCTAACACAAAAATCTTCAACTTTCATGAAGACCAAATTAGCAAATTCAATCCAAATCAACCTAAAACAAATCATCAAAGTTTCAGGTCTTAAGGTTCAGATTACTGTTCCTACAGCACCTACAACTCACTTTTCATGCCAAATTTAAAACCCTTAAAGCCATAATTTGTTGGGACCCGATCCGGGAACCGGATCCCAACCGGAAAAGCGAAAGAACGGAAGAAACGAAACAACCGAAGCGGAAACAAAGCAGAAGCAAAGCGAAAGCGAAGCGCACACTCGAAACAAATGCAAAGCGAATGCGGAAGCGAAAATTGCGAAAGTAGCGAAGCGGAAGCAAATGCAAGCGGAAGCAAATACTAATCGAATCAAACGAACAGATTGCAAAGCGAAACGAAATCAAAGCAGACACATCCGACATCCGGAAACAATAATCAAAGAAAGCTTATCGAATGAACATAATCGCGTTGGGAATCCTAAGACGTTCCAAAATCCGTTATGAATTTTTTTTTCTTTTCTTATTCTCATTTCTTTATAAATCCATACCAATCTCAAATTTCTCAAACTCTTATATACACTTATACATATCCAAAATCTCACTTTTATGCCGAAATTTTGGTTCGAAAATGTTAGAGAGGAGAAAGAGATGGGTTTCGGCCATAAGATGGGAAGAAGAAGAAGAAGAAGAAAAAGAAAGAGAAGAGGATGATTTCGTGGGTCTCTTATTTAAGGCAAGAGTTTCGAAATTCCTTGGATTTATAGTTAGAGTTTTGTTTCTTCTTGATTACAAAGGTGATTTGAAGAGTTATTGATGAGAGAACAATGAAATGAAGAGCTTTGGAAGCTAAGTATAAAATCTGATTTTTTTCGTGGGTTTGTATAGGTTAGAAGATTTTCGAAAGTTTGTTAGTTATTTAGATAGATTGTGATGATAATGGTTTAGAGAAGGCATGGGTAGGGTGTTGTTGAAGAAATGTCATGTTTTCTCCATTCTATAAAATTTCAACATGTGTATCAATTGTGAATTCATGGTTTTTGATAGAATTTGTGTTTGTATGCTTAAAGATGGTAGTTTGAAGAGTTAATGATGAAAGAATAAGAAAAGAGGAAAAGTTAAGATGAATAATAATAAAAAAAAATTTATCGGGATTTTTCGGATTAGTCGAGGTTTTCTAAGGAATCATGTATGCGTACGAGGAAATCTGCTTATGTAGTTGGTTCCCAGATCGGGTGCCAACATAATTGGACAGAACTTCCTTCATATGAAATCTATCCATACTTATTAAGTTTAATTTAAGCCAAAGTTCATCTCCATAGGAAAACCATGTCAAAAGTTATGTGCAAAAATCTGAAACCTACACAAAGTAACATTTTCCAGATTTCATATCCAACTCAACTTACTTCATTCTAACACCAATCCTACATCAATACGCATCCAATTTAGTCTCCAATTCAGTCCCAAGTTCATCTAACATTCACTGGAATAAAAAGGCACCAATTGGCAGCACACAACACAAAATTTTCTTACTTGAATTTGTTGTATTATGTTGACTCTGAAGGCTTAGTATTTCTTTGAATTTGGTTGGTGGTTGGTGGCTCAATTTCAATCCCATATTGGGAAGAAATGAAGATGGGAGGAGTTTGCTAAGTTATAAAATAACTCCTCCCCCCTCCTAATCAATTCCATCCTAAAAATTTGATAAATACTCATAAGTTGTATACATATCAAATTTAGTATTCTCTTCTTAATGAGAGCAGGCTGCCTTAAGTGGTGCTCGGAGAAGTAGGTAAAATTGGCCGAACTCCGTTATCAATTTTCGGGTATGTTCTTTCCTTATCCCTTTTATTTATTTCGCATTTATAGTATTCAATATTATTTGTCGGGTATATTTGTAGTGTTGTGTTCAATTTATTTCAGTGTATTTATTGTTCGTGTGTGTACACGGGTTTAGGTTGTGATAAATACACCGTGCACGTAATTTATGTCTAGGAGGTCGGGTTTTAAGTGAGACCGTTTGTGATCCCTCCGCCCTTTCCTGGGATCTTACGTGGAATGGTAATACTGTCTTAGGAGTCCGTTCGGCGGTCTTTCCTGGGTATTACCGAATCGGTTCACTTCACTAGTTGTTTACCTCAGAGGGAAAAATACCCGATTTTTCCAACAAGTGGTATCAGAGCCGAAGGTTTATCCTTTACTTTGTTTGTAGTATTTGTAATATTGAATACTATTATTTAAGTCTATAATGACGTCTGTAAATTCAGCAACAACTAGAGACATATCAAATATGACACAGGTGACATCGACTTCCTCATGGCAGAGGACTCCAATGTCAAGTATGAAGTTGGCGGTGGAAAAATTTGACGGTACTGATCATTTTGGCATGTGGCAAGGCGAGGTTCTGGATTCCCTTTTTCAACAAGGCCTTGACATAGCTATTGAAGAAAATAAACCAGAATATGTAGAAGATAAGGATTGGAGTATCATAAATTGTTTGGCATGCGGAACAATTCGATCATGTCTGCCTAGAGAGCAGAAGTATGCTTTCAAAAATGAGACTTCTACACACAAACTGTGGAAGGCATTGGAGGAAAAATTTATGAAAAAGAGTGGTCAGAATAAGCTCCTTATGAAGAAAAGGTTGTTTCGATTTGATTACCGACCAGGTACTACTATGAATGAACACATCACTATGTTTAATTAGTTAGTAGCAGACTGTTGAATTTGGATGTGAAATTTGAGGATGAAGATTTGGCTTTGATGTTGTTATCATCCCTTTCGGATGAATTTGAACACTTAGAAACTACTTTACTTCATGGGAAGGAGAATGTATCTTTAGATGCTATGTGTTCTGCTTTGTATAGTCATGAATTGCGAAAGCAAGATAAAAAGAAAAGTAAAGCAGTTACAGAAGATGAAGCATTTGTGGCAAGAGGCCGTCAGCAGAGCCAGTCGAAGGGAAGAAGAGGAAGATCCAAATCAAAAAGCAGAGTTGCAAAAGATGAGTGTGCTTTCTGTCATGAGAAAGGGAACTGAAAGAAAGACTGTCCAAAATTAAAGAAGAAAGGAAAGGCTCCGCAAGATGCAAATATTGCAGAATGTAAAAGTGATGCAGAGTCAGATGTCTCTTTGGTGGTATCAACTTCAACATTCCATTCAGACGAGTGGATTCTGGATTCAGGTTACACCTATCATATGTCTCCCATCCGGGAGTGGTTCTTTGATTATGAAGAAACTGATGGTGGAGTTGTTTACATGGGTAATGACAATCCATGTAAAACAGCTGGAATAGGTTCAATCAAGCTGAGGAATCATGATGTTTCCACCATAATTTCGAGGGACGTGAGGTATGTGCCGAAATTGAAAAAGAATCTCATCTCTTTAGGGACCTTAGAATCAAAAGGTCTAGTTATGATGATGCGTGATGGAATTCTTAAGGCAACTTCAGGAGCACTTGTGATGTTGAAAGGCATAAGGAAAAATAATTTGCATTACTACCAAGGAAGTACAGTTGTTGGGACAGTAACGGTAGCAAATTCTAGTAGCAAGAAGGATGCAGAGGCAACAAAGTTGTGGCATATGTGGTTGGGACATGCTGGTGAAAAATCCTTGCAAATTCTTGCCAAGCAAGGATTATTAAAAGGTACGAAGACTTGCAAATTAGAATTTTGTGAGCAATGTATTCTGGGAAAACAACGAAGAGTGAAATTTGGCACTGCTATTCGTAATATTAAGGGAATTTTGGATTATGTGCACTCAGATGTATGGGGACCTGCTAAGACTCCATCTCTTAGAGGTAGGCATTATTTTGTCACTTTTGTTGATGATTTTTCTAGAAGAGTTTGGGTGTTTACTATGAAGAACAAAGATGATGTGCTTGGAATTTTTCTTAAGTGGAAAGCTCAAGTTGAAAGCCAGACAGGAAGAAAGATCAAAGTTCTCCGAACAGACAATGGTGGAGAATACAAGAGTGATCCTTTCCTAGAGGTATGTCAAGAGTCTAGTATAGTTCGCCACTTTACAGTTAGAAAAACACCACAACAAAATGGGGTGTCGGAGAGTATGAACAGGACACTGGTGGAGAAAGTTCGTTGTATGTTGTCTAATGCTGGGTTAGGCAGAAAGTTTTAGGCTGAGGTAGTGACATACGCTCAACATCTCATTAATCATTTTCCATCATCTGCAATTAGTGGCAAGACTCCATTAGAGGCATGGTCTGGGAAACTTGCAACAGATTACAATTCTTTGCATATTTTTGGTTCTACTGCATATTATCATATGAATGAATCAAAGTTGGACACACGAGCAAAGAAGGCTTTATTTATGGGCTTCAATGCTGGAGTTAAGGGATACTGTTTGTGGTGTTTAGAGTCAAAAAAGACAATTATCAGCAGGGATGTTACCTTTGATGAATCTGCCGTGTTAAATAAGGTAACTCTAGAAGGGGCTAGTGGCACTTCACAGCAGGTGGAGTGTATGCCGAAGCAGGTGGAGTTTGAACAGACAGTGGTAATCCTGGCAAAAAGCGCTATTAGTGACTCTCCTATGGCAGAAGAAGAGTCAGATGAGGAAGAGGTTCCGACCCAAGAACCTCTGCAGCAATCAGAGTCAATTGCCGCTAGAAGGACGAGACGAGAAATTCAAAAACCTGCTCGTTTTACTGACATGGTAGCTTATGCACTTCCAGTTGTTGATGATGTTCCATCTACCTTCCCAGAAGCAATCCGAAGTTCAGAAAGTGGCAGATGGGCAGGTACAATGGAAGAGGAAATGCAATCTCTTGAGAAGAACAAGACATGGAAGCTGACACAACTACCGAAAGGAATGAAGGCAATTGGATGCAAATGGATATTTGCAAAGAAAGAAGGATTTCCTGATAAAGATGATATTCGCTACAAGGCAAGGTTGGTGGCTAAAGGCTACGCTCAGAAGGAGGGAATTGATTATAATGAGGTATTTTCTCCAGTTGTTAAACATTCTTCCATTAGAATTTTGTTGGCCTTGATAGCGCAATCGAATTTAGAGCTAGCTCAACTTGATGTGAAAATCGCGTTCCTACACGGTGATTTGGAGGAGGAAATCTATATGTCTCAGCCAGATGGATTCAAAGTTGCTAGTAAAGAAAACTGGGTTTGCAAATTGAATAAATCGTTGTATGGACTGAAGCAATCTCCAAGGTAGTGGTACAAACGATTTGACAAGTTTATGAAGGGTCAAAAATACACAAGAAGTAAATACGATCATTGTGTATATCTGCGCAGACTTCAAGATGGGTCCTACATCTACCTACTCTTATATGCTGATGATATGCTGATTGCGGCAAAGAGCCAAAGTGAAATTGACATATTAAAGGATTAGTTGAGTAAAGAGTTCGAGATGAAGGATTTGGGGGAAGCCAAGAAGATTCTCAGCATGGAGATAAGCAGGGATAGAGAGAGAGGCAAGCTTTGGTTGTCACAGAAGCAGTATTTGAGAAAGGTATTATAACGTTTTGGTATACATGAAGATTGAAAACCTGCAAGTACCCCACTTGCTCCTCATTTGAAACTAAGTAGCCACTTATCTCCAAAGATGGATGAAGAAGGAGAATACATAGCAAAAGTCCCTTATGCTAATGCAGTAGGAAGCTTGATGTATGCAATGGTGTGTACTAGACCTGATATTTCACAGGTAGTAAGTGTTGTAAGCAGGTATATGCATGATCCAGGTAAGGTTCATTAGCAAGCTGTGAAATGGATTCTACGGTATATCCTACATACCGTAGATGTTGGTTTAGCATTTATGATTCTGACTATGTAGGTGACTTAGATAAGCGACGGTCTACAACTGGCTATTTGTTCACTTTAGCAAAGGCGTCAGTTAGTTGGAAGTCTACTTTGCAGTCAACGGTGGCTTTGTCTACACAGAGGTAGAGTATATGGCTATTACAGAAGTTGTGAAAGAGGCAATTTGGCTTCATGGGTTGCTTAAAGACTTGGGAGTTGATCAGAAACAACTTGAGGTATATTCTGACAGTCAGAGTGCTATTCATTTAGCAAAGAACCAAGTTTTTCATTCAAGGACGAAGCACATTGATGTTCGCTATCACTTTGTGCGGGAAATTCTGGAAGAAGAGGAGATACTTATTCAGAAGATTCGGACTACAGAGAATCCCGCAGATATGTTAACCAAGGTGGTTACAAGAGCCAAGTTTGAACATTGTTTAGACTTGGTCAATATTCTGCACATTTGAGTTGGCGCCTGAAGGCGCAAATTGGAAGCACCACAAAGGCTGTTTTGTTTGATTGGGAGGATGAATAATGTTTGCATTTGGTGGGACCAGAAATTGTGCCAAGGTGGAGATTTGTTGTATTATGTTGACTTTGAAGGCTTAGTATTTTTTTGACTTTGGTTGGTGGTTGGTGGCTCAATTTCAATCCCATATTGGGAAGAAATGAAGATGGGAGGAGTTTGCTAAGTTATAAAATAACTCCTCCCCCTCCTAATCAATTCCATCCCAAAAATTTGATAAATACTCATAAGTTGTATACATATCAAATTTAGTATTCTCTTCTTAATGAGAGCAGGCTGCCTTAAGTGGTGCTCGGAGAAGTAGGCAAAATTGGTTGAACTACGTTATCAATTTTCGGGTGTGTTCTTTCCTTATCCCTTTTATTTATTCCGCATTTATAATATTCAATATTATTTGTCGGGTATATTTGTAGTGTTGTGTTCAAATTATTTCAGTGTATTTATTGTTCGTGTGTGTACACAGGTTTAGGTTGTGATAAATACATCGTGCGTAATTTCGCTCAGGAGGTGGGTTTTAGGTGGACCGTTTGTGACCCTCCGCCTTTCACAGGATCTTCGTGGAATGGTAATACTTATTTTAGAGTCCGTTCGGCGGTCTTTCCTGGGTATTACCGAATCGGTTCACTTCACTAGTTGTTTACCTTAGAGGAAAAAATACCCGATTTTTCCAACAGAATTCTCCACTCATCTACCATTATTCTAACATCAAATCCAATCGAAAACCAATTCAAAACATAGTCATCATTCATCCTCACACATCCATACACTTATACCCAAACAATCCTACCATTATCTTTATGAAATTAATGCACAATTAGTCCCCATAAATGCTTCTAACTACCAAATGAAAGAATACAATACACAATTCTTACCTTAAACAAGTTACAAGCTTTAAATTCTTCAAATCCCTCCAACTTTTTACCACACACCAACACCTACAGCCATCACTCCAATACACACATAAGTCATCATCATCACAAGGTTTAAGTTTGTTCTTGGTTGTGAATAAAGGAGAAGCAAGTAAGTAGCAAGGAAAGCTTCTTGTATTGAGGGAAAAGAAAACACTTAAAGGAGGAAGGAAAGGAGGAGGCTACGGATGAAGGGAAAATATAAGCTTTCAAAGTGATTTTTTTATGTTTCAAGGAGAAGAGTCGTGGACTACAAGCTCCACTTAGGTTATTTAAATAACCCTTAAGTCTAAGAATAGCTAGGCAAGTGACATGTGTCACTTGCCACTTGTCTTCTTCTTAGACACTCTTTAGGTCCTTTTCAATCTCAATTCAATTTCTAGTCCAATTTGTCTCCCAATTCCAATGGCTCAAAGTTTATAATTCCTAAAATCATATGTCTAATAATCCAGTGCCATTGGACAATCATTTCCAGTACCGAAAATCCAATCAGTCTACCACTTGGCAAATTTTTCGGTCCAAAAAAGTACCCCGAAAAATTCAAGAAAAATTCCTAAAATTCGCTAAAAATGTAAAATACACAGAAATCACTCCAATCCAATTTTTAAAACCCAAATATCACATATTTCACAAAAAATTACATTTAGACACATATGCCGGGAAATGTCATGAATGCATGTACAAATCATGTGCATGTGCAAAAATTACCATTCATATCTATATAGAAGCTATATGATGCATGAACATACCGAGTTATATTTACACTCGCCTAACTCGTCCCAAATGACCAATTTACCCTTCCCATCGGTGATGGGATGTTACAACCTCATCCTTCACCTCCTTGACATTGGGGATACAAAGTTTATTCCCTACAACCATAAGTCCATCACCCCTTACTACCACTTCAAATTTCTTGCCATTTTGAATTTGTTCTCTAAGCTTACTCAATTCTGCATCTTGTGCTTATAGCTCCTTAACTTTCTCCCTGAGTATTGATCTCACTCTGAAAGTAGCAATAACAAATTCAAGTTCCTCCTGTTTAAAACTTATCCTAAGCTTAGCCATCTCCTCCAATAATGGTAGGTAAACTGTTTGAACATAAGCTATAGAGGATTTCCTGTTCAAGGTATTAGTTACCACATTTGTCTTTTGATCGCGGCTCTGTCGATTCGACCTTACGATCGATCCTTGGAAACCGGTCAAAAATAATAAATTCCAAGATTGCGGTATAGGCTGCAACCTCAGGTCGTCTCACTTAATAGGAACCAAATGAAAAAGGTCTAACTAGCCTAAATGTCAAAATTTGCAATCAAAGTTGATAAAATGGGGGGTTTGGTATTTTGATCGAAACTGATATAAGTAATTAAAATTGGAGAAAAAGTATAAAAGAATGTTTTTGAGTTTTTAATAAAATAATGAACTTGAAAACTTGGGTAATGATCAAATGATAATAAATCCTCTTGATGCATTTTTTAATATTAAATTTCATACAATATATACTGCATAAATTGTCATTGAACTTGCTTTTCTTCTTTCTTTTCTCTTTTTTTTTAATTGAAAAACACTTTCTATCCCTTTTTGGAACACAATTTCTTTTTTTATGACATAAGCAAAATAACTAATGACACCATAAAAAAATATATGAATGTAAATGCTCATAACAAGAGGGCTCAAAGGGCTCGCAAGGGATAAATATGTAAGGGACTGTGTTTAGGAAAATGGGTTGAGGAAGGAACGCCTCTATCACATCAACAAAAATCTAGTCCATTAAGCTTCAAGTGAGAATTAAAACAAGTTCTAGAGAAGAATGAAATAAGCAGACGCACACAAAGATAAAAGAAAATTTTGGCTCAAATATCCTTCCAACAAAGGTATTATCTCTATGAACAATCTCAAGTCTCAAAAACTTAAAATGCTACTTTGTTAGCATGCTTCCATTCACTGTGCTTTGAATACGTGAAGAGAAAATTTTTTGCCAATTCCAACTATCATTAAAAGAATGGGAGGTGTTTTCAAAAACTCAAGCATCATTCTGAAACTAGTAAAAACTTTGAAGACAACAGCCACAAAAATCCAGTGCAGAAAGTGTTTGATTGAATGGAAGAATTAGGCAAAAGTCATTTATGCATACATGTGACGTCGCGGCGTGCAGAAGTAGACGTCGAGACATGCGGACGTCACGATGTATGACATGGTGACGTCGCGACGTATACGCACTCGGAAGAATAGCTTCGCCGTGATGTGTGATCGCTCGTCGCGACGAAGAGATGCAGAATGACAGAAAAGTGTAAAATTCACCAAGTTTATCGACAGAATGCACCAATTGGCCAACAATTCATAATCATAATGTCAACAGTCATCCAATATGAAAGATAAATGGGGAAACAGCTCCCCCACACTTAAAGCACACATTTTCCCCAATGAAAATGTAGAGGAAGGAAAAGATAAGAAGAACAAGGTACAAAAATGAAAGATTGATCATTAATGGAAGAAGTCAAGTACAAAAAGGAAAAAAGAACTAATGAACGAAATACAGAAATAAAAGACGACAAAAGAAAAGAAATACAAGAAAAGAAAAGAATGAAAAGACTAAATTATCTTTGAAGGATCATCACCAAGGGTCCGAAGGCACCGGGAGAAGTCTAGGCCGGTGAAAAATCCGAGTGCGGGAGGAGGGATGGGCAATCAGAGGCGATCCGCAATCAAGGTGAACATAGAATGGTAAAACTGGCGGTCAGCGGCCATCTGTGCCTCGATGCGTCGTAAGTCGTCGCGAAGAAGGGCAACCAGATCAGGAATGGTAGAAGGTGAAGGTGGTGGACGGATAGGGGCGCGAGGCTGAGCCTCGGATGGAGGGGAAACAACAGAGGGAGTAGGAGTGGGGGGAAGAGGGGCAGAAGGAATAGGGGTAGGAGAGGGAGAAGAAGGTGGGGAAGGGTCAGGTGGGATGTGTAGGCGACGAGGTTGGCGGAGACGAATGTATTTAAAAGCAGGAGCAGGCTCGAAAGTAAGATCGGTAGGATGTTCCGGAACCCGATAGGCTCGGAACATGTCGGTGATTAGATGGGGAAATATGAGGGAATGGTTGATGTTGGTGGAGAGGATGCATTGACGAAGGGCGGAGGTGATGGCTAGAGCGAGGTCGACGGGCCGGCCGACCATCAACAGGTAGATGTAAAGAGCCTGCTCCTTGGGAACCATGGCAAGGTGGGAGGTGGGGAGGATGTTGTTACAGATAAAATGAAGCCACGGATGGGCTTCGGAGTGAAGGTTAGCACGGTGGATATAACGCTGAGCCCCCCTTAGTTGATACTATTTGGTACCCTCAGGAAAGAGGGTATGAAGGACATCAACCCACGGGTACTCATGGATGAGCTCCGAGTAGTGGCAACGGGGGGTAGGGGGAAGATGATAATGCTCCCTAATGGAGACTGGAGTGAAAGCACGGGGAATGGTAACACCACGGAACTCGATGCCATAGGTGCCTGAGTAACGGGACTGGGTATAGTAGTGGCGAACGAATGTGAGGTTCCCAGAGGTGCGGGGATGAACTAGGTTTGAGAGGTTGAGTTGAAACGGTTGGCGGATGAAGGGGTTAGTGTGGGGGGTTAAAGGAAAGGGTTTTTCTTTGAGTATGGCTCTGGCCTCAGTTTTGGCGGCCAGTGCAACATACTCCGGATGAACCAGAAGGGAAGAGGAATGGGTAGGAGAAGGGTGGTGGTGCGAGGAATGTGAAGGGTGAGGAGAGGGAGAATGAGCGGAGAAAACTCCCAAAGAAGACGGAGAAGCAACGGGGTGAGGAGAAACGGAAGGGTCAGAGTAAAACTCGTCGAGCGAGTTGGAGGAAGAGGGAAGGACATGCGAAGGAGATAGAGGACAGTCGGACCTGCTAGCATTTTTTGTCCGAGGCATTTTCCTGCACATAAAAAGAAACAGAACAGAAAAATCAATAAAGAGTTAAGCAAAAATCAGCCACCTCGTTGCGACCTGAGGGTAGACGCTGCGACTAGGCAAAGTCCTCGACCAGACGTCACGACGTGAAAAAGCAGACATCGCGACGAGATAAGGTACACGGTACTTCGTACATCTTGACGAGGCAAGACGCTCGGCGCGACGTATAGTGATTTTCCAGACGCATCGCGGCGAGCAACACTCGTCGCGAAAAACCTAACTCAAGACTACTAACAAGGAAGACGAAAAACAGGAAAATGAGAAACAATGGAACACTTATAGAAGTCGAAAATGCAAGTAGGGAGACGGCAGAGATGCCAGGCACAGCTGAACAACGGAGAGAGTCGAGAGAAATCGAGAGCGGGGATGAAAAAAACAGAGTGGTAGAGAAGAAAAGATGATGGGGAAGAGAAAAAGAAGAAACGGCGAATGGAGGCAGAAGGTCGTGAGGGGAAAAGACAAAAAGAGCACAGGACAAACGAAAAGACCAAAGGACAGAATAGGCAAAAAAGGAATTTCATACGTTGGCACGTCGTGGCGTAAGAATGTGCCACGTCGCAACGTAAGTGCCAAAAGGAACGAGAGACGTCGTGACGTATAAATGAAAATATGTCGCGACGTATGCGTTAAAGAGAAACTAGGCACGTCGCGATGTATAAATTAAAATACGTCGCGACGCCTCTGCCCGAACAAAAAACACAGACCTGACTTAATCTAGAAACAATAAATCTCATAGAAATCAACCCTTCCACCAATGTCATGCTTCTTCAGAAAGATTTAAAGCTTACAAAGTGAAAGTAATTTATTAGAAAAATGAACAGAAATCCTACCTAACTACAGCTAAGCTACTGTTGGGTCTCTCCCCCACACTTAATCAAGATACTCATGCAACACAAAAATTCACATCACTTCCAAGCAGGGTGCATGAATATATTGAGAATGCAGGTGGAGAAATAACCTGGTCTCACGGTGGGTCCTTAAGCTTGGGATGGTCATCCGGTGATATCCAAGCTTCATCCCAAAGAAACTGGCTCATGTCGCACTCCATGTCTAACCCCTACTTGAAGGTTCTCCTACAAAATCAGCAAAGAAGAAAATTCTCTCCAAGGAGATTGTCGATGAGCGATGTGAAGGTTTGTGCAAAATCACTACATGCATCGTCAACAACCATATCAAGCATGTTCACTCCAAGCAGAGAATAATCCTCATGGGGGTGCTTCACTGCCTCATACATATTAAAGCTCACCTGTTGGTCACCTACCTCCATGGTGATCTTACCTTCCTTCATGCTTATCATTGTTCCTACTATCCGCAAAAAGGGTCACCCAAGAATTAAGGAAGTATCCTGCACAACTTCAGAAGACATATCAAGCACATAAAAATTAGCAGGAAATACTAAACCTTTAACCTGGACCAAGATGTCCTCAATGATACCCACTGGATGCCTAAATGATCTATCAGCCAACTGGAGGACAACAGATGTAGGCTTTATACTCTTCACTCCTAAAACCTCATAAACTGACTTAGGCATCACATTTATCGCTGCCCCTAGATCTAACAAAGCTCTTCCTATAGTCACTTTGCCTAAGATGCAAGGGATGGTGAAAGATCCAGGGTCTTGACACTTGACAGATATCTGCGGTTTGAACAAAGCAGACACATTGGAGCTCACTTGCACTCTCTCATTTGGCCTAAACTTTCTCTTGTTAGTGCACAAATCCTTCAAATATTTTGCATAGGCCAGAACTCTCTTCACCAAATCAAACAAAGGCACATTTACCTCAACTTTCCCAAACAAGTCAATGATTTCTTTTTCATGTTTACTCTCATTCATGCGCTTGCTCATCAAATATGAGTTTGGAAAAGGAAGGTCTTGAATACCTACCTCCTTACCTTTGCTGGCTTGCTTGCTCGATTCTCCATTTTCAGCTTGATCATTGGAACTCTCTGAAGTAGTTCCCTTGTTTCTTGAAGCATGCTTTTTCTCTTTCAAAAGCTCTTCTTCCCTCACACTTTCTGATTTCTTAATCTTTTCCTTGGGTGGAGGTACTTCTGCACTCTCAACATCCTCATCTCATGCCTCTTCATCTACTTAAGGATTAAACCTCACTTGCTTCCCACTCCGAAGGGCAATCGCATTCAGACTCTTCGGATTCATCACAGTATTAGAAGGAATGGTCCCACTGCTTTTTGCTTGACTTTCACTCATGTTGTTGGACAACTGAGTGACATATGAATTTATGTTCTCCGCCTTAGTCTCCCATTGTTCCATTCTCTTCTCCAAGGCATTGAACCTAGCAGCAATCTTTGAGGAATCCTGTTCAACAAGAGAAGCAATGACATTAAACTGGTTAGCATTAGAATCCCTCTCTTCCTTCATCAGAGTCATCATACTGTGAAGCAACTGGTTGGTGTCTTCCTTTGGTGGGACCATTAGGGCTTGCTGTTGATTTGGGAACAGGCTAGTGGAAGTACCAGCTCCTCCCCCTTGTGAAAATCTATTTTGAGCCCTGTTCTCCTCATTCCTCCAGCTAAATCTAGGATTAGACTTCCATCCTTCATTGTATGTTTTGGAGTATGGAACCCACTTCTGATTGGCTCTCCCTGGATACACTGCTGACACCTCTTCATATCTTCCAGGGCATACACTTGATATGTGCATCACCGACCCACAATTGTCACAACTGGGTGCAGTAATATCTATAGAAGATGATGGGCGATGCACATTCAAGTTCTTCAACTCTGCAGTAATACAAGAAAATTGTGATGTTATCCTGTTCTCCAGCGAATCTACCTTCATTTCCAGACTTTCCATTCTCTTGGCTTGAGCTGTCAAAGCTCCCAATTCATTCAATCCTTTAGAATCTCTCACACTGTATTGTTGATGGTTTAAGGCCATCTTCTTTATCAAGTCCCATGCTTCCACTGATGTAAGGTCAATCAGAGATCCTCCAGATGCAGCATCTAACATACCTTTCTCTTGACTCTTCAACCCATCATAAAAATACTGCACCAATTGTTCATCAGGAATTTGGTGATGGGGGCATCTGGAAAAAAGATCTTGGAAGTGGTTCCAATAGTCATACAGTGAATCATCATACTCCTAGCGGGCTGAGTAAATTTCCTTCCTCATCGAAGATGTCCTGGAAACTGGAAAATACTTATCCAAAAATGCTTTTCTGTAGCACCCCACTCCCGACGAGACCCGAACCCGATATCCATGGTGATATCCGAGCCCGCGACCCGCAAGGGTGACGTACTAGAACATTTATTACCTTATTAAAAATCGTATGACATTTTCTTTTTCTTTCAAAAACATTAGAGTGCGCAAAACAATCATTGACTTGGCCCAATTATAACAAAACATTTTCAAATATAAAACCATTTCACTTATAAAACAATTTCAATCATTATTAGCACTCATTAGTGCTCAGTCACTCTATACAATTACATAAACCAATTGGGCCTACTAAATACCAAATCAATACACTAATGCGAATCTGAGGCGACCTGATCCCGACCCGATACTCTGTCTTGCTAGCGATGAGCGTACTCCGTGTATCCAACGGGTACTCTCCATTTCCTGAAAAATAGATGCAATGTTGGGTGAGTTTGCGAACTCAGTGAGAAACCATCATCGATGGTTCACCCAACTCATGCATATCCAGACAATCACACAATATTGTACATATATCATAAACAAGAAATCACAGGCAGTCAATTTCACATTTTATAAGGCAACAAGCCTTTCACACAATTCACATAAAACATTCATTTATGCAGTGTGCATGTGACTCTTTCATTTTCTTTCGTTGTTGTGACCGTGCGCCTGAGCTCATATACATTGAGCCATTGGCTCTGAAACATTGGGCTTGAAGCCCCAAAACATTGGGCATAGCCCTGATCATCGAGCCGAGGCTCGAATACGTTAGACACGAGGCCTGTGCGTTGAGTTTAAAGCTCAAATCGGTGGCTACACGGTCTGCTACCATTATCGATCATTTACTATGCATGAATGCACATGTCATTTTCAATTTCCAATTATCGCATTTCTATTTCCAATTCCAATTAATTACTATTTCCGATCATTTTCCAATGTCCTCGGACTTTTAGTCCCAGTATTTCATTCCATGTATTTACCTTTCATTTCACTAACACATTTACAATCCAATTTACTAATGCATTCTCACCCACTTATTCTCATTTGCACTTGATATCACAATCCAATATTTCGAACACCCATGGTCCGAAATCAATCAAATCAATCAATCACATATATCCATCCTTGCTTCCTCATGGCACTCAATACATATAATTAATAAACACATAAGGTTGAGAAACCAACTAGGTTACTCACCTATTACTTCCGAGCTAATGCCGGGAAGTTTTCGCCCCGTCGGTCGGACGACGCTCCACTTGGGCCTCTATAAGAAACAGAGAAAGAACGAGTCACTAATTATGCAATTTGTGCACATGTAGGTGAAATATGCATGTTCATGAATTCCCGGACCTAATCTCATTTTTTTTCCTAAAAAATCCGTCTAAAATTAGAAACCTATTGGCGGACGGCGGCGCAATTTGGACCTCTATAGGTTCCCAATCAAATAAAACAGTGATTAAAGGCTCCGTTACCCGGGGCCACGTCAATTTTCCGTCTAAAAATTCCCAATTTCTCACAAAATGAAATTCAATATTCTATGCATCCGATGCCTCAAGAATCAGGTCAATCGGATGTCGGACGAAAAAATTATTCACGAAAGAAACCAAAACTCAACAATTTATATTTATATATATAACCCTTATTTACCCCTTTATTTTCTGATTTCCAACCAAACTTCCAACTCCCATAACTCTTTCTACACATTTCTGAAAGATGCAAACTATACCTTTTGGGAAAGATAATGAAACCCTCTACAAGTTTCATGAAGACCATAAAAATCAATTTCACCCCTAAGGGTGTTAAAACCCACTCAAACCTACTGCCCACTCAAAACCTATCAAAACAGGGCAGTATGTTTCAAATTCAGTAACTCTCCGATTCTTCAGTCAACAATGACGCAATAAATATGCTCATCAAGATCACCATGTTATCTATAACTTTCATGAACAATCCAAAATCAGATTCATTTGTTAACTATGTCAAACAATTCACCAAAGTATCAACCTACTGAAACCAACCAATCTGAACAGTAATTTCCCAAACAGCATATCTCTTAGCAAAAATGTCACCAAATTCTCTACCTTATATCCCTGAAATGATAAGATCCCAAACTTCAAGTTTCATGAAGAACTCAAACTCTAATTCGATTTCTAACAATTTCAAAACCACTATGCAAGTTACTGCCATGATCAGCCATTCACATTCTAATGTAAGATCAGTTTTTGCAAAATCATAACTCCCAACTCTGACCTCTAAAAATTATATGCCATATATCATTTTCAAGATACTTTCTTCCTATGCAACTTTTCAGAAGATCACTCACACCAATTCAGTCCAAAAAAAATGGATAAAATTGCTTCTAAGCAGAATACTCACAAGTCAGACACTTAAACTAGGTTTCATCAACATGCCCAAAACCAGTCCATAGAAAACAGTTCATATCTCTCAATGTACAGCTCTAAAAATATCAAGATCAGTGGAAATGGAAAGATAACTCAATATTATTCAACTTTCATGAAGACCATTCTCTCCAATTCCATCTCAATTAATTTAGAAAAATCAGCAAAGCTCATAGGTTTTGGTTTCGGTTACTGTTCACAGACAATAAAACAGTAATTTTCCATGTAACAATTCACCCTTCTAACATTACAATTTAACAACACCTATTTCACACAAAGTTGTACCAAACATCCCAAAGTTTAAGTGGCCACAAACCTCACCTCATTTTCATTCATACACAATTAGTTATGATTAAAACAGTAAAAGCAATTAAAAACCCTAATTTTCCAGATTTGGTGTTAACCTTAGTTCTATCATTTCCAATGCCATTAACACATCATTAGACATCCAAATAGACACAATTTAGGTCTTACCACACTCATACATATACTAGGGCTAATACTTTAAAAAGAATTTCAGCACTTAAGTCTTCCTTTCTAAGTAAAATCACTCATCCATAAGCATTCAAAATCAAGTTAAAAAAAACACTCATTCATACTCCTACATCAATTCATAACAAACCCTCACCTAACACCCATTAATTCAAGCCATATTAGTCATCAATTTAAGGTCTTTATATTCATCATAAACACACCATAACTCCCATTAAATGCATCAACAACCATGATTCATTTAATGCACAATTCAAAGCATAATTCAAGCTTAAATGAAAACTTAACTTAAACCTTACCTACTTAAACTTTTCCCCCTTCAATGCTTTAATCCTACACCAATTTCTCACTTTTTCTACTTTCTTCTAACATCAAACACGTATCCCCTCATCATAGCAAGAGCACAACTTAGTTGGAAGTAGAAGAACTCTTGAGTGTTTGGAGGAAGATGAGGAAAAGAAGAAGAAAATCAATGGATATGGAGAGTAGATGTAGGTTTCGGATGAGAAGGCTTTTAAGCCATTAAAGGGTTCTTTCCCATTCTTTTTACACACACATCACCGAAATCACAAGGTTAGAAGCATTAAATGAAGGTCTAAGTTGGCTAATTATGATTGGTTCCAAATTTAAAGAAAAGTCAAAGTATTATTTCTTTAATCCGATCAAAACTAACCCAATCAACTCAATTGACCCCAATTTTAATCCCAAAATAATATACCCAATATTACGGTGTCATTGGGTAGAAATTTTCGCTACCGAAAATCGACCGATTCGCCAATTGGCGATTTTTCCGATCCGGAAATTTTCTCCTAAAAATCCAGAAAAATTCCTAAAATCCTTTAAAATAGAAAAAATTTTATATGGCGCTCGTAATAATTTTTCAAACCCGATAACCCATTAATCACACTAAAATTACATTAGGCACGAAAACAAGAATGTCATGTATGCATATGCACAGTTGTGACTATGCAGCAATCCTATTATGCATGAGCAATCCTATGAAATCCCAATCTAGCACATCCTATGCCAATTTACTGTTCTACCCTTCCAATTGAGGTTGGGATGTTACAACTCCCCCTCCTTATAAAAATTTCGTCCTCGAAATTATCACCCACATTCGAAGATGACAGTTCTCAACCCTTACATGTCCTATACACTTTTCATTTAATGATTCATTTTCCGAATGATCACAGAACTAACCACACTCGATCGGTTGTTCACCACTTATTTAGCTAACTCATTATCACTCATCACAGTAGACAGACTCAACAAGGCTGTCAGTTGGCGATCTCACTATCTGAATTATCTCACTTGCCATTTCAGAGTAGCCCTTACCTTTAGTTCCAATGTTATAACTCAGTTCTTTTTTTTCATCATTTTTTTTGAACCTGTTGCCTTATCACGTTTTATCCATCCAATACCTTTTTCTCCAGTAACATACCGACTAATTCGTATTTCATTGAGTACATCCTTTCAAGGTGACTTACCATAACCTCCTTTATCTCGTTCCTGACGTTTCACTTTCCTTTGGTACCAATACAGTGACATTTAGATCCATATTACCATAACCAGTGATAATTTACCTAATGCCTAATGCAGTCATTCTTTATATTGTAGGAAAATCCCGGGAGGTACATCACATGTACCGGCAGCGGAAAACAAAAATTTTTGTTCCCAGGACTTTCCCGAATCCCAGGATCCAGGTATCCGTATGAAGACATTAACCTAAATAGCCAAAAGAGACTATCTCTAAAGGTGATCCACGCAGAGATCGAGAAAATCTAACCGGATCAAACCCTTTGACCGGGAATAGCTAGAACAGATTAAAGCTCGCTAGAGCCTACCTACGTCTGGAGAGTCAAGGAGAACGTTGGCCTTGAATGGAAGAAGAGAAAAACGATGATGCTTAAGGAGGAAGAATTGAAAAACCATTTTTCAAAGGAAAACTTAACACTTAAGTTTCCAACTCTTCCAACCCATAAGCAAAACCGTCGGCCATCCTCTTCTAAGCCTCCTTTTATGTATCTTTTAACTCTTTAAAAGTGTTCCATAAGAAGAAGCCAAGTGGTGGCTTTATGGCCATTCATTTATTAATGAATTATAGAAATGAACTTTGAAAAGTCAAAGCTAATCTCTTCTTCCCTTCATTCCACGCACATGTCCATATATATATAATATTAATTAATTAATTACTTAATTAATTAACATATATATATAATTACTAAGAGGTCCAGTCAAACTGGGGTCGGTCAAACCGACTGCTTAGACCCCGGTCTTGAAAGCACTCCTAAACCTTTCTTAGTAATATTGATGTCGCGATCTCATCGGGACATATCCCAATCCCATTGGGATCCATTTAATCCTAATGCTCTCCATAATTGGAACTCTGTCCAATACTATTTTGATTCTCTGAAACACTCTTATCGTGTGACCCTTTAGGCTCCGGTTATGTTGGCCACTTAGATTAACAATTAATCTGAGCAAGTCATGGCGGTATCTAGCAACACATCATGACCCCAATTGACCGGAAAGTAATCGGTTTGATGTATTCATCACGAACCAGATCACGAACCCTTCCATAGACAATTACTGTGCAATTCGTCCTTTCACCATCCTATACCCCACTTGGTTATGAGTATGGTCAAAGTGTCAACTCTCACTAGACCGAGTCTAGCCCAGTGATATCGGTTCTCGTCACGGGACTCATTACTTTATATGTCAATGAAGACACTCTTCATGACATACATGCTTTAACCTTAGTAATGATCACGAGAAGAGGCCATGGGTATCTCTTACGCTAATCCGTAAGTGGTGAATCCTTTATTGGCTACTCAATTATCTTGAATACCTCAAGCTGTACCCAAGCACCACCCTATGAGTTACCTCTGGAAGGCAACAAGGAATGGAGTCAAAGCACAGAATCAGTATCCAAGATATCCTTGAGTACCTCAAGTCTAAGGATACTTGCACCATTGCTATGATGAGATTATCACTAACACTTAGATAAGATATCCATGTGATGATCTCATGGCAGGTCATCCAATGAACTTACTACCGCTAGTAAGCATCCACATGTCAATTCTAAATATCTCATATTTACAGTTTCTGAGATCCACTGCTTGATCCAATCAAGGAATATGACATGTGCTAGTCTATCCGGATTAATGATGTCCAGTCTCATTAATCCTATGACTAGGGAGAATTTAGATACTGACATAATTGCACATGATAGGAATCTCAGGAGTATGATCACATCATAATTTCCTTCATGCTATGTCATATATCATGGACTTCATTAATTCGATTAAAGATCCAATCAATTCATAAACAATGTTTATGAATATCAAATTAATGAATAATGCCTTTTCTTTATTTATTCATAAAGTCTTTTACGACTTTGAATAAAAGCGCTAAAGGGATTGCCTTTAGGGCACGAATAAAGATCGACCTTGAACAAGTCGACTTATCCAATGAACAAGTCGACTTATCGGTACCGAACATGTGTAAGTCGACTTACACATGGTACAAGTCGACTTATCACTTACAAATCTCCCACCTGACCTAAAGTCGATCGCCTTAGTATCTAATACCATAAGCGATTCCATGAGAATCACAATTCTCCTGTGACAATGGCTTTGTCAACGGAACAACAACACTTTGCTTTGTGGGAATTCTCTCTATCAGGATATCATCTCGACTAATGATCTCCCGAATCGGCGAAGTACGAGTTCGGATCGTCGATAAGACCTTGGTTCCTTTGCCTGCGAACTAGCCCTATTGTATCACAATACAATCCTATGGGCCCATCACAGCTAGGGACCAGATCAAGTTCAGTAATGAACTTCTTGATCCAAACCGCTTCCTTTGCGCATCTCATGCGACAATGTACTCTGCCTCGGTTAATGAATCAGCAGTCCTCTCTTGTTTGGAACTTTTCCAACTGACCGCCACGCTATTAAGTGTGAATGTATATAACCTGATTGTGATTCAGAATCATCCTTATCAGATTAAATACTAGCATTTGAATGCCCGCTCACTTGGAGATTTCCATCTCCATAGATTAAGAAAACATCTTTAGTGCTTCGCAAGTACTTGAGGATATTCTTGACAGCCACCCAGTGACCCTCATCAGGATCCGATTGGTATCTGCTCGTAACACTTAGAGCATACGATACATCGGGCCTCGTACATAGCATTGTTCCATGCTAAACCTCTTTAGCATCTCATCTACGTACGATGATTGTGAAAGACCAAGCAACCTTTTGATTTATCTCTATAAATCTATATCCCTAGGATATAAGTTGCTTCACAAAGGTCTTTCATCACAAATTGATTGGACAACCAAATTTTAACTGATTGCAGCATAGAGACATCGTTTCCTAGTTACAGTATGTCATCTACATACAACACAAGGAATACGATTGCAGTCCCATTAACCTTCTTATACACACAATGATCATCCGGATTTTATGAGAAATCAAACTCTTTGATTGACTCATCAAAACGGATAATCGAACTCCTGGATGCTTGCTTCAATCCAAACATGGATTTCTGAAGCTTGCATACCTTTTCGCCATCGATGGAAGTGAAGTCCTCTGGTTGTGTCATATACATCCTCGGGAAGATTTCCATTCAGGAAAGCTGTCTTCACATCCATTTGCCATATCTCATAATCATAATGAGTGGCAATGGCTAGGAGTATCCTAATGGATTTAAGCATTGCTACGGGGCTAAAGGTTTTGTCATAGTCAACTCTTTGTATGTGACGAAATCCTTTAACCAGAAGCATTGCTTTATAGGTAATCAAATTACCATCCATGTTGGTTTTCTTCTGAAAACTCCTTTGCACCCTGTGGGTTTTATCCCTTCAGGTTGTAACAACCATAGTCCATACTTGGTTTTCATACATGGAATCCATTTCAGATTTCATGGCATAAAGCCATGTTCCAAACTCTGAACCTTTCAGAACCTGTTCATAGGTAGTAGGCGCATCATCTCATATGAGCAATACGTCATTCTGTTCACTTACGAGAAATTCATATCTCTCGGGAACGGTCGTATCCTACTTAACCTCTGAAAATTGTGTGTAGTAGAAGGTTGAATGTTACCTCATCTATATGAGTGACAGCTTGAGTTCGAGCAGATTGATCTATGTTTGTTCGAGCATCTTGAACTTCTCCAAGTTCAACTTTGCTCCCACTGTCCTCTTGTAAAAGAAACTCTTTCTTTAAGAAAACAGCATGCTTTAAAACAAACAACTTTTTGTTCCTCAGCAAGGTAGAATTGATATCCCACGATATCCTACGAACAAACACTTGTCAGATTTTGCATCAAGCTAATCTGACTGTGTCCGCTTCACATAAGCAGGACAACCCCAAACTTTCAGCTGAGAAAGATAGGGCTTTCAGTTAATCCATATCTCCATATGGAGTAACCACAACTGTCTTTAATGGAACTCTGTTTAGCAAGTAAACAGCTATCTTGAACGCATATTCCCAAAACTGTGCAAAACCTATCATCAATCGCACCATGTCTAACAAGGTTCGATTTCTCCTTTCAGCCACACCATTGTGCTGCGGCGTGTAAGGTGGAGTATACTGAGATAAAATCCCATTATCTTTGAGATAATCAAAAACTATTGGTCTAAGCATTTTCCACCACGATCAGATCGTAATGTATTCATACTTTTACCAAGTTAGTTTTCTACTTCATTTCTGAATTATTTGAACTATTCAAATGCTTCAGATTTGTATCTCATCAGATACAGATACCTATATCGTGAATAATCACCGATAAAAGTAATGAAGTAAAAACAACCACTTATGGCATGGATGGACATCGGACTACATACATCCGAATGTATTAGGTCTAATATTCCAATCATTCGTTTACCCTTTCCTTTAAAGGATAAATTAGTCATCTTGCCTAATAAACAAGATTCGCATGTGTCATATGATTCATAATCAAATGACCCTAAACATCCACTTTTATGGAGCTTAGCGATGCGTGTCTCATTTATATGGCCAAGCCGACAATGCCATAAGTAAGTTGATTTTAAATTATCTCGATTATGTCTTTCCGCGTCATTGACATTCATAACTGGATATGACATATCTAATATGTCAATTCAATTGCATAATGTACCAGTAGCATAGAGCCTTCCATTCGAACTGATAGAACAACCATTGCTACTAAAAGTCCAATGGAAATCAACTCTATTTAAACATAAAACATACAATATGTTCTTTGTTTAAAACAGGTACAAAATGTCAATCATCCAATTTGAATATAAGCCCACTAGGGAGGAACAAGACATAAGTGTCTACGGCTAATGTAGCAACTCTTGCTGCATTACCTTCACGAAGGTCTAGTTCTCCTTGAATGAGCTTTCTACTGTCCCTGAGGCCCTGCATATCATTTCATATGTATGAGCCACATCCGGTATCAAATACCGATATGTTTGGATCAGGAATAGTATTAACCTCAATGACAAACATATTTGAAGAAGTAGAGGCATCTGATGCCTTCTTCTGCTTCAGGAACTCCAGATAGATTTTACAGTTTCGCCTCTAGTGGCTAGTCTTGCCACAATAAAAGCAAAATCTTTTGGGGCAGAATCTTTGGTTTTTCCTTGATGGCACTTCCATTTGGTTTCTTGGCCTTTTTCTTCTTTGAACTAGAAGAAGAAGCATCCACCATTAGCACTTGCTTGCTATCCTTCTTGATAGCCTGCTCAGCTGTCTTGAGCAGATTGATCAGCTCAGGAATTGTTGTGGATATTTGATTCATCTGATAGTTTATCACAAACTGTGAATAACCGTCAGACAATCCAACCAGAATTAAGTCTCTACTTAACTCATAATCCATTACAAATCCTAAGACGGCCAATCTCTCAATATAGCCATGCATCTTCAGGGCATACTGCACAGCAGATATCCCTGGAGCCATCTTTGTAGTGAAGAGAAGCCTTGAGGTCTCGAACCTTTCAGACCGAGCTTACTCATCAAACAGCTCCCTAAGATGAAATACTATAGAGTGAGCATCCATGGACTCATGCTGCTCCTGCAGCTCTAGTGACATCGAGGCAAGTAGCCATGTCCCCGTCCATTAGATGCTTACGATATGCTTTCTGATCCTTATCAGAAGCATCGACAGCAGGTGCATCTGGAAGTGGAATATCTAGGACGTATCCCAGTTCCTCAGATCTGAGAACAATTCTCAGAGTCCTCAGCCTATCAAGAAAATTCAGTCCAGAATAGAGAGCGAAAATTCACACTGAAAGACTTCTTCAATCAACCTAGCGCGATAGAGAGAAGGAATGATAGAATAGAAATGCCTGCATGATCATAAGGACTTGCATGACATGCATAAGGCTCCCACTAGTTTCCTAGAATCCATAACCCTCTTTACGAATCCAGAGAAACAAAGTGACATAATGTCCTAGTGGGTCGATATCCGACATTGCTAAGAGTGACCTTGGGTTTACCCAACAAGCCACAACTTAGGTCAATCGGTAGGTATCGGTCATACCAATCGTATCATCGATAACCGACATTAAGAATGACCTTGAGGTTAGCTCAACAAGCCACCTTATGTCTCGGGAGGTATCAGATATACCAATTACATCTTAGACACAACTATCGATCGCTATCAACTTGTTGATGTGTGCACTTACATTGGTATCAACTTTTTGATGCGCATACATCGATGTATGCTACCCAATTTCGCCTCATCCACGTTGACCTTGAGGTTAGCTCAACAAATCAACGCTTCTAGGAAAACCAACCCATTAATCCGAAAATCTTATTTTCATGGTTCGAACATATTCGTATAGAGCGAGCTTGAGGTTAGCTCAACAACCCAACCTTATAAAAACTCGGTTCTTACCATATTAATGGAAGGCGTTAGTATTCATATACCGAGGAGGGATTTGGGTCTCATCTACTTCTTCTCCAAGCCGTAGGATTATAGTCACCATGACTATATGATATGATTTAGGCATTTCATCAATCACATTGAGTCTATACCTAAAATCATCCATCATCCCACCTATGTACCCACAAGTCGACTTTCATCAAATGCAAGTCGACTTATGCTTCTGCACACACAAAGTCGACTTGTATGACACAAGTCCACTTATGTCATCTGCCCGTGAACAAGTCGACTTACAAGGTACTACAAGTGGACTTATATCGAGATCTTAAACAAGTCGACTTATTCTATCCACAAGTCGACTTATCCAAAAATCTTGAACAAGTCGACTTATACCATATACAAGTCCACTTATTCAGGAATTTTGCTAAAATCTCTAATCGCTAATTCCTCAATCATTACAATTCCAATTCTCAACACCATCATACCTAGGGTAATATTCGTGAATTGATGCCTCAATGAACACTTCATTGATTCATGAATGCCTTAAATAGTCAAACTATATGAAAAGCTTGAAATGAGTCAAAACTCATTAATTTCCAAATAATTTAGGAACACCCTAATTATCAACCTAAGCATCTCTAGCTAGCACATACATTATCAAATTTACTTCAACACATGCCATAAAAAATATGACGGTCAAAACAAACAAGATAATGCAACATACTACCGAGACGCTAATGTGATCAATTCGGCATTCAAAAATTATTGGAAAAGCAACTTCAAGCAATTCAGTTTGGAAATAATGATACATCAAGATAACACATTTTTAATCACATTAAAAATGGTGCAAGGCATTGGAACTGAAAAAGCACACTCAATCAAGCCAAGCAAAACAGTCCCAACAATTTTCACAAAAACTGTCCAGTTCTGTACATTGCTCGAAATGATCAATGAAAAAATTTCAATAAATCATGATAAAATTATATAGGTTACTAAATGTTCAGATCATGATACATGAAGTTTTTCAGGAATTTAGGCCATCAAAAACTCAGTCAACCTAAATAACAAAACCGATTCAAAATCTGTGTTCATCAGCACAGCAATTCCCAACAGCATAGAATAAATTCGTGAATAAATATCCAATCACCTTAAAATCGAATTTCCATGCTCACAGACATTGACCAACATCATAGAGACATGTAGGTGAAGGAAAATCCGAAAAACCATTTTTCTAGAATTTATTCTCTATTTTATACTCATGCCTGTTCCAGAATCGTTTCACAAAACAGCATCTGTAACCTTAGGGAGTTAATTAGCAAAACTATATCAAATCAAATCGATAAATTCTGAAAAGTCATAGACATATTCTCTAACATGTTATGAATAATTCTGGGCAGAAAAATTTCGAAAATCATATCACAATATAAATTCGAAATCTGAACAGATAGCATGCATCAACAGCAAATTCCATTAGGGTTTCTGATCTCGCTTAGGTTTTAGCTTCATACGGGATACCAGACGCTCTGATACCACTGTAGGAAAATCCCGGGAGGTACATCACATGTACCGGCAGCGGAAAACAAAAATTTTTGTTCCCAGGACTTTCCTGAATCCCAGGATCCAGGTATCCGTATGAAGACATTAACCTAAATAGCCAAAAGAGACTATCTCTAAAGGTGATCCACGCAGAGATCAGAAAATCTAACCGGATCAAACCCCTTTGACCCGGGAATAGCTAGAACAGATTAAAGCCTGCTAGAGCCTACCTCTGTCCTGGAGAGCTGAAGGAGAACGTTGGCCCTTGAATGGAAGAAGAGAGAAAACGATGATGCTTAAGGAGGAAGAATTGAAAAACCATTTTTCAAAGGAAAACTTAACACTTAAGTTTCCAACTCTTCCAACCCATAAGCAAAACCGTCGGCCATCCTCTTCTAAGCCTCCTTTTATGTATCTTTTAACTCTTTAAAAGTGTTCCATAAGAAGAAACCAAGTGGTGGCTTTATGGCCATTCATTTATTAATGAATTATAGAAATGAACTTTGAAAAGTCAAAGCTAATCTCTTCTTCCCTTCATTCCACGCACATGTCCATATATATATAATATTAATTAATTAATTACTTAATTAATTAACATATATATATATTACTAAGAGGTCCAACAAACTGGGTCGGTCCGACCGGCTGCTGGCCCCGTCTTTACAACTCTAAACCTTTCTTAGTAATATTGATGTCGCGATCTCATCGGGACATATCCCAATCCCATTGGGATCCATTTAATCCTAATGCTCTCCATAATTGGAACTCTGTCCAATACTATTTTACAGATTCTCTGAAACACTCTTATGCGTGTGACCCTTTAGGCTCCGGTTATGTTGGCCACTTAGATTAACAATTAATGCAAGCAAGTCATGAGCGGTATCTAGCAACACATCATGACCCCCAATTGACCGGAAAGTAATCGGTTTGATGTATTCATCACGAACCGATCACGAACCCTTCCATAGACAATTACCGCAATTCGTCCTTTCACCATCTTATACCCCACTTGGTTATGAGTATGGTCAAAGTGTCAACTCTCACTAGACCGAGTCTAGCCCAGTGATATCGGTTCTCGTCCGGGACTCATTACTTTATATGTCAATGAAGACACTCTTCATGACATACATGCTTGCCACCTTAGTAATGATCCCGACAAGAGGGCATGGGTATCTCTTCGCTAATCCGAAGTGGTGAATCCTTTATTGGCTACTCAATTATCTTGAATACCTCAAGTTGCACTCCAAGCACCACCCTATGAGTTACCTCCGAAGGCAACAAGGAATGGAGTCAAAGCACGATCAAGATTCAAGATATCCTTGAGTACCTCAAGTCTAAGGATACTTGCACCATTGCTATGATGAGATTATCACTAACACTTAGATAAGATATCCATGTGATGATCTCATGGCAGGTCATCCAATGAACTTACTACCGCTAGTAAGCATCCACATGTCAATTCTAAATATATCATATTTACGTTTCTGAGATCCACTGCTTGATCCAATCAAGGAATATGACATGTGCTAGTCTATCCGGATTAATGATGTCCACCTCATTAATCCTATGACTAGGGAGAATTTAGATATTGACATAATTGCACATGATAGGAATCTTAGGAGTATGATCACATCATAATTTCCTTCATGCTATGTCATATATCATGGACTTCATTAATTCGATTAAAGATCCAATCAATTCATAAACAATGTTTATGAATATCAAATTAATGAATAATGCCTTTTCTTTATTTATTCATAAAGTCTGCACACGACTTTGAATAAAACAGCTAAAGGGATTGCCTTTAGGGCAATAAATAAACAAGATCGATTTGAACAAGTCGACTTATCCAATGAACAAGTCGACTTATCGGTACCGAACTTGTGTAAGTCGACTTACACATGGTACAAGTCGACTTATCACTTACATATATTCCATTGGCTCTGTGTTCAAAGTCAATTCTCTATGATACACTCATATTCAAACATTTTTCCTGTTGAACATTCACACCTATAAGCACTTGAATCAATATTCACTTCATTCTATACCCATAGTTATTCAATTTCACCTTTCGCATAAGATTACTAGAATGTCTAGCTTTGACTGTTCAATTTCTTTGCTCATCAATTCCTTTGTTCAATCCCGACACATGCTTATTATGATTATTATTATTTTTTCATTCAATACCATTCTCCCGATTACACTTGACTCTTCAGATTCAGGATGGGAGACACTAGTTTGCTTCCTGAACTAGTAACCTTTCTTACCTCTATCCAGTATCACTAGATCTACAACCTCAATTTTCCAGTAACAATTCATAATTACCCATAATCTACTTGACATTTTTTGAAAATCTCAATATATGTAATTGATCTGTTCATTGTAACATTATCAATTCACTAGTTGAGTTTAGTAGGCAGAATTGTCCGTTCATTTCAGCATTTTTGGTATTTATGCCTGTCTCTTTCCTCAAATTAACTCAGTGTATCCTTATAGGAATTTACAGTCTCCAAGGCTTTCAAACGCGATCATGACACCAATACCATTTATCAAAGTCAATTTAATTTATCTACTACTGTTTGAACATTATGTTTCAGTTCAGCACACATTGTCCACTCTCCATCGGTAGGCTTATCAGTAGTATCAAATTCCTCAATTATTCATGTAATTCCTTTTACTTTTCACCGCTTAACACTTTCAAACACATTCCGCCTATCATCATAATCACTATCATTTGCTTACTTCACATCATTCCCTATTAGGGTCTTATTAATTTTCCCATACATTACATCATTGTCGGTTTCCTTTTGAACTTCTTGTCTCCATTCATTTACTCTTTTCATTTGTTTTCCGTTGGTAACATCGACATGTGCCAATACCTAGTCATCCGTATTTGGACTTCCATAAATTCCACTTCATTTAAGTATTTTACTTGCAGTTCAAGGAGATCTATTCACTTTTCATTGCAATAGTATCACCTCAATAGATCACCTCAAATTAACATTCCATTTATGTCGTTGGATACTTCACATTCCATATACACCCAATACATATAACCTCAATCGTATATTTCACTTGTTATGTCGAAATCTCCTCTTGAGATATGACTCAATTTCACTTTTGATTTCGTCTATACTTCCTTTCTTGCTACTATCATTATCTTTGTTCACGAAGGTCTCATCACCAATTAGTGTCCCTAATTACTTTTCAATCATTTTTCACTATATCGTGCTATCTCAATCGAACAATTTTATGCCATAATTTAAAAGATCGGAACATTCCTTACACTAAGGTTCCTTTGTGATCCACATAAACACTTTCTTTCACACTTATGCAAGAATCTATACCTCAACATTTTCCGAAACCAATTAGTAACCTATATAATTCAGACTTCCATAAAATCCTTTCCGCTTATGCTAATCCTCGAATAAATAACGATGCCATAATCATTTCTCATTTCTTCTCATAAAGGTACATTCAGTCCTCCCATGTCTTACTTTAACCCATTATGAACTTTACACTTATAGCCACTGTACTCATTCACCGATCATCTCCTCTATGATTTCCATGTATCATCACATATGTTTCATTAATCACGATCAACGTTACTATCCAATAGATATTCCCAACGGTGAACCGACTTACATGCGACAACTCTTTCTTATATCACTATCATTGTTTCATTTTTTCCTTATCATTGACTATATGTCTCATCATTTTATTTCCATATCATCACACGCAAGCTTGACCTTGTAAGGTCATAACGGCTTGACTTATACACTGTCATCTCCTTATTACTACGTATCTCTTTATTTTCCTCAAACATTCTATGATAAGGTATTCACAGTCTTCGATACGCGACAAAATCGTTGATACAATTTCTCTATTTACCCATCCATTTATCATTTCTGTGTCCATATACATCTTTTCAACCAAATCCAGAATTTCCCGATATACAATCAGTAGAAATTGTCAGTCTGTCCTTTTTCCCTTACGATCTTATTATATTGATTTCCAAACTCTTAGCACCACATTCGCATAACCATTTCACGAGTTCATTTCAGTTTAGCTGTACACTTTTATCTCACCCTTTCTACTTTTTCTCACTCTGCTAGGCACTAGGCACTAGGCACCTTGCTCTTTCAGTTCTTTCAGTCCGAAGTAGACCGTTACAATATAACCTTGTTCTTAGTACAATCTCACTATCATCATTTGCCTATAATATCTACTGATATCTAACACGAATGCAGTGAATCAATATATGCCTGATCGGACCATCTACACTTTACTTCGGTTCAATATTTCCCATTTCATGACATATACAGTCAAAGCTGTAATCACCTAAACATCCCGGACTTTTAATCTCACTTAGCCCTACTATAACCGTTATGCTTCCCATATCTCTAGTAGACCTCTCCCAGTTCTAGACATATTCATTTTTCTATCACCACAATATTACCATTTTAATCCAGAATTCATTGATATCAATTCTTTCCTTACTCGCCTAGACCAACACACCATACTACTATCACAGATTTAGGGTTTCTAACCACAATATAATATCAATCTCCTTATCCATTTTTTCCTTAATCATGCAGATATACCACATTCCGGGTTTATAATCACAGTACCATATATAACGCTCATTATCCGTTTTTCCTTTTTCCCTTTTTCTCATTGCCCCTACACATTCATGGGCTCACATTCCCACTATTCTCACACTTAATCATTTAACACGTGTTTACACGTAGGATTTCTCCTCGTGCGACACAGACTAGGGATCAGTTGCCACGGTCTGCAATGACATGACTCATATGCATGCACCCTATGTTTCAGACTGTGCCCAGATACATTACGTACAACCTGGCTCTGATACCACCTATGTAGCACCCCACTCCCGACAAGACCCGAACCCGATATCCATGGTGATATCCGAGCCACACCATGAGGGTGACGTCTAGAACATTTATTACCTTATTAAAATCGTATGACATTTTCTTTTCTTTCAAAACATTAGAGTCATGAAACAATCATTGACTTGGCCCAATTATAACAAAACATTTTCAAATATAAAACCATTTCACTTATAAAACAATTTCAATCATTATTAGCACTCATTAGTGCTCACCACTCTATACAATTACATAAACCAATTGGGCCTACTAAATACCAAATCAATACACTAATGCGAATCTGATTTACACCGATCCCGACCCGATACTGCTGTCTTGCTAGCGAGTGAGCGACTCCGTGTATCTAACGGGTACCTCCATTTCTGAAAAATAGATGCAATGTTGGGTGAGTTTATAACTCGGTGAGAAACCATCATCGATGGTTCACCCAACTCATGCATATCCGCATAATCACACAATATTGTACATATATCATAAACAAGAAATCACAGGCAGTCAATTTCACATTTTATAAGGCAACAAGCCTTTCACACAATTCACATAAAACATTCATTTATGCAGTGTGCATGTGACTCTTTCATTTTCTTTCGTTGTTGTGACCGTGCGCCTGAGCTCATATACATTGAGCCATTGGCTCTGAAACATTGGGCTTGAAGCCCCAAAACGTTGGGCATAGCCCTGATCATCGAGTCGAGGCTCGGAATACGTTGGGCATGAGGCCCTGTGCGTTGAGCTTAAAGCTCTGAAATCGGTGGCTACACCGGTCACAACTGCCATTATCTGATCATTTACTATGCATGAATGCACATGTCATTTTCCAATTTCCAATTATCGCATTTCTATTTCCAATTCCAATTAATTACTATTTTCGATCATTTTCCAATGTCCTCGGACTTTTAGTCCGTTATTTCATTCCCATGCATTTACCTTTCATTTCACTAACACATTTACAATCCAATTTACTAATGCATTCTCACGCACTTATTCTCATTTGCACTTCAATATCACAATCCAATATTTCGAACACCCATGGTCCGAAATCAATCAAATCAATCAATCACATATATCCATCCTTGCTTCCTCATGGCACTCAATACATATAATTAATAAACACATAAGGTTGAGAAACCAACTAGGTTACTCACCTATTACTTCCGAGCTAATGCCGGGAAGTTTTCGCCCCGTCGGTCGGACGACGCTCCACTTGGGCCTCTATAAGAAACAGAGAAAGAACGAGTCACTAATTATGCAATTTGTGCACATGTAGGTGAAATATGCATGTTCATGAATTCCCGGCCCTAATCTCATTTTTTTTCCTAAAAAAAATCCTTCTAAAAATTAGAAACCTATTGGCGCTGACGGTGCGCAATTTGGACCTCTATAGGTTCCCAATCAAATAAAACAGTGATTAAAGGCTCTGCACGGGCCACGTCAATTTTCCGTCTAAAAATTCCCAATTTCTCACAAAATGAAATTCAATATTCTATGCATCCGATGCCTCAAGAATCAGGTCAATCGGATGTCGGACGAAAAAATTATTCACGAAAGAAACCAAAACTCAACAATTTATATTTATATATATAACCCTTATTTACCCCTTTATTTTCTGATTTCCAACCAAACTTCCAACTCCCATAACTCTTTCTACACATTTCTGAAAGATGCAAACTATACCTTTTGGGAAAGATAATGAAACCCTCTACAAGTTTCATGAAGACCATAAAAATCAATTTCACCCCTAAGGGTGTTAAAACCCACTCAAACCTACTGCCCACTCAAAACCTATCAAAACAGGGCAGTATGTTTCAAATTCAGTAACTCTCCGATTCTTCAGTCAAAAATGACACAATAAATATGCTCATCAAGATCACCATGTTATCTATAACTTTCATGAACAATTCAAAATCAGATTCATTTGTTAACTATGTCAAACAATTCACCAAAGTATCAACCTACTGAAACCAACCAATCTGAACAGTAATTTCCCAAACAGCATATCTCTTAGCAAAAATGTCAACAAATTCTCTACCTTATATCCCTGAAATGATAAGATCCCAAACTTCAAGTTTCATGAAGAACTCAAACTCTAATTCGATTTCTAACAATTTCAAAACCACTATGCAAGTTACTGCCATGATCAACCATTCACATTCTAATGTAAGATCAGTTTTTGCAAAATCATAACTCCCAACTCTGACCTCTAAAAATTATATGCCATATATCATTTTCAAGATACTTTCTTCCTATGCAACTTTTCAGAAGATCACTCACACCAATTCAGTCCAAAAAAAATGGATAAAATTGCTTCTAAGCAGAATACTCACAAGTCAGACACTTAAACTAGGTTTCATCAACATGCCCAAAACCAGTCCATAGAAAACAGTTCATATCTCTCAATGTACAGCTCTAAAAATATCAAGATCAGTGGAAATGGAAAGATAACTCAATATTCTTCAACTTTCATGAAGACCATTCTCTCCAATTCCATCTCAATTAATTTAGAAAAATCAGCAAAGCTCATAGGTTTTGGTTTCGGTTACTGTTCACAGACAATAAAACAGTAATTTTCCATGCAACAATTCACCCTTCTAACATTACAATTTAACAACACCTATTTCACACAAAGTTGTAGCCAACATCCCAAAGTGTAAGTGGCCACAAAATTCACCTCATTTACATTCCTACACAATTAGTTATGATTAAAACAGTAAAAGAAATTAAAAACCCTAATTTTCCAGATTTGGTGTTAACCTTAGTTCTATCATTTCCAATGCCATTAACACATCATTAGACATCCAAATAGACACAATTTAGGTCTTACCACACTCATACATATACTAGGGCTAATACTTAAAAAAGAATTTCAGCACTTAAGTCTTCCTTTCTAAGTAAAATCACTCATCCATAAGCATTCAAAATCAAGTTAAAAAAAACACTCATTCATACTCCTACATCAATTCATAACTAACCCTCACCTAACACCCATTAATTCAGGCCATATTAGTCATCAATTTAAGGTCTTTATATTCATCATAAACACACCATAACTCCCATTAAATGCATCAACAACCATGATTCATTTAATGCACAATTCAAAGCATAATTCAAGCTTAAATGAAAACTTAACTTAAACCTTACCTACTTAAGCTTTTCCCCCTTCAATGCTTTAATCCTACACCAATTTCTCACTTTCTCTACTTTCTTCTAACATCAAACATGTATCCCCTCATCATAGCAAGAGCACAACTTAGTTGGAAGTAGAAGAACTCTTGAGTGTTTGGAGGAAGATGAGGAAAAGAAGAAGAAAATCAATGGATATGGAGAGTAGATGTAGGTTTCGGATGAGAAGGCTTTTAAGCCATTAAAGGGTTCTTTCCCATTCTTTTTACACACACATCACCGAAATCACAAGGTTAGAAGCATTAAATGAAGGTCTAAGTTGGCTAATTATGATTGGTTCCAAAATTTAAAGAAAAGTCAAAGTATTATTTCTTTAATCCAGATCAAAAACTAACCCAATCAACTCAATTGACCCCAATTTCAATCCCAAAATAATATACCCAATATTACAGTGTCATTGGGTAGAAATTTTCGCTACCGAAAATCGATCGATTCGTCAATTGGCGATTTTTCCGGTTCGGAAATTTTCTCCAAAAATCCAAAAATTCTAAAATCCTTTAAAATAGAAAACAATTTATAGCGCGCTCGAATAATTTTTCAAACCCGATAACCCCGTTAATCACACTAAAATTACATTAGGCACGAAAACCGGGAATGTCATGTATTCATATGCACAGTTGTGACTATGCAGCAATCCTATGAAATCTCAATCTAGCACATCCTATGCCAATTTACTGTTCTACCCTTCCAATTGAGGTTGGGATGTTACATTTTCTCAGGTTGGCCCAGCTATGATAGGCATTAACCACATGCCTCGGAAGACTCATGTACCACTCTCGTGCTTTTCCTTCCAAGGACAAATGAAATACCTTCCACAGCACTTGATCCAAAGTAGCTCCTACTGGCTTCATCCTCTGGCAAATCATCGTCAAAGCTTGTAGGTGCATGTATGGATCTTTTCCTGCCAAACCATGAAATTTAGGAAAGGAATTAATCAACAAACCTTTAATCTCAAAATTGACATCAAAATTAGGGCAAGCAGCAGTAAATGGATCATAATGCACATCAGAAGTTGTTGCTTCCCTAATAGTCCTTCGTCTCTGGTTCTCATTGTTCTCTCCTACTCTCTCATGCTCACCATTTCCTCCATTAGTCCCATTTCTAGGTTGGTGTACAGGAAAATCAGGATTTGGGAAAATGTTTGGATTCTCAGCCATATTCTCACTGTCTCGCCAACTATTCTCCTTCTCTTGTTCTTTCCTCTCTTCCTAAGTCTCCTCAAATGTCTCTCAACTTCAGGTTGGAATTGAATAAGTCTACCTCTCCTGGGCATGCGCAAAAATCAATCCACAAATAAAAGGAATGGTAACAAAATTTCTCACAGTCACACAAAATCAGATAAAAGTGAAATGCAATGAATGCGAGTGTATGAGTGTATGATGTATGTATGAGTGTGTATGTGTGAAAATGTGCAAAGTAAGAGACAAAATCAAAGTATGAAGTATGCTTGTGCAAAGGAAAATGAAACCTATACTATGAACAAGTGTGAAAATCAAACTATGCTAAATGCAAGCAAAAACAATGATTCTGATTATCAACGACAATTCAAATGAATGACAATGGCTATCCAACGGTAAACTAATTTTTTGGCTCCCTGGCAATGATGCCAATTTGATCGCGACTATGTTGATTCGACCTTATGATCGATCCTTGGAAATCGGTCAAAAATAATAAATTCCAAGATTGCGTTATAGGTTGCAACCTCGGGTCGTCTCACTTAATAGGAACTAAATGAGAAAGGTCTAACTAGCCTAAATGTCAAAATTTGCAATCAAAGTTGATAAAATGGGGGTTTTGGTATTTTGATCAAAACTGATAGAAGTAATTAAAATTGGAGAAAAAGTATAAAAGAATGTTTTTGAGTTTTTAATAAAATAAATGAACTTGAAATTTTGGGTAATGATCAAATGATAATAAATCCTCTTGAAAATGGGCGCAGGCTATCACAGTTCAAAAACGAGTTTTCGGAGATAAAATCCACTAAGTTTCGAAAGATCAACCCTAAAGGACTCTTTAGGTCCAAAGATTTAATTAATGAACTCCATTATTTAAATCTTTGTTAAAAACCTTACTGTGAAAATTGGACAAGTAAATCCAATTGGTCAATCGGATAAAAACACAACCATCTAAATCAAACACAACTAGGCAGATTTTGAGAGTATATGCAATAACCGAATGACATATGATACTTCATTTATTAAGCATTAAAATTCTACAAATAACTTGTCCAAATCGCAACATAGTGTTCAGCACATGATTAAACTGTTAACCATGCTAATCTAGCTATACAGATGCAATTCTAACTCAGAGTTTACACAAATATAACTAAACTTCAGACACTATATGATTACTCCCCTTTTGAAGCTTCCGGTGAACTCAAGCCATTGTTACATCTTTAAGAGGGAATGTGACTTAACTACGCATAGCTCCGGACTGTCCCTCGATTGCTGAATATTGAGCAATGCTCATAGTAGTAGGAGATACTGATGAAGACGATGATAATGGCGATGGTCGACGATGATGAAAACGTGGAAATGATGGTGGAGTAGAGTGTAGTCTCCCTGCTGCCTCTAGACGTCTCTAAGTGTATGTGTATTCAAGGCTCCCCGTATCCAAGTCTCCTCTGACCTAAAAATAGCAAGGTTTTTATATGATGGGTGCGGGTCGGGTCAGAGCAATGAGACAAACTTTCCATTTAAGGTCGGATATCCGCTCGTACGTCGAGACGTGTAAATAAAAATTCATCACGACGTGTAGAATTGCCTGCTCGTCTCGTCGTGCGAATTATCATACGTCGCGATGTGTGGAAGTGATTTGTTCGTCGCGACGTGCGGATTAATATTCGTCGCGACGTGCGGATGACCTTATGACTGTTGACTTCCTGATGTGTTGACTCCTTTGCTCCTGCAATAAAATAACAATTTGCAGTATCAATTGTCCTCATGAAAATTATAGACAAATTAATATCAGATCATGACAATTTACTGACAAATTGCGAATTAAAAGAGCGCGTTATGAGGAACCAATTTAAGCACAAAAATCATCAATTAGGAGTCAACAAATGCATAAGCAGCTATGAAAATGCAGCCAATTTATAGTGTAAACTTGGCTCAATCACCTTTCCTGGATGGTAATGAATGAACAAGTCATAATCCTTGAGTAACTCTAACCACCTTCTTTGTCTCAAATTCAATTCCTTTTGGCTCAACAAATACTTAAGACTTTTATGATTGGTGAAAATCATCGTTTGAACCCCATATAGATAATGCCTCCAAATTTTTAATGCAAAGATCACTGCTGCTAATTCCAGATCATGGGTCGGATAATTCAATTAATAAGGTTTCAGTTGCCTTGAAGCATAAGCTATTACCCTGTCTCCCTGCATCAACACACAACCTAAACCCTTTCTTGAAGCATCACTGTACACTGTATAACCCTCATCTCCAGTAGGCAAAATCAAAACAGGAGCACTTGTTAATATGCGCTTAAGTTCTTCAAAGCTTTTCTTACATTCCTCACTCCAGACAAATTTTTGATTCTTCCTCAAAAACTTAGTCATCGGAGTAGGTATCATAGAAAATCTGTCAACGAATCTCCTGTAATATCCTGCCAAACCCAGAAAACTTCTCACCTTTGTCATTGTTTTAGGTACATGCCAATTCACCACTGCTTCAATCTTTCTCGGATCAACATGTACCCCATCTTTAGAAATCACATGTCTAAGGAATATCACCTCATGAAGCCATAATTCACATCTGCTGAATTTGGCATAAAGCTCATTCTCCTTTAGTGTCTGCAATACTATTCTAAGATGCTCCTCATGTTCCCCTTCACTCTTGGAATACACCAGAATGTCATCGATAAACACTATCACAAACTGATCTAGATATTTCTTGAAAACTCTATTCATAAGATACATGAATGCAGCTGGATCATTGGTCCGTCCGAATGACATGACTAGGAACTCGTAATTCCCATTTCGGGTCTTAAAGGCTGTCTTACCTTTCACCACTAGTATGCAGGACCTTGCATTAGTGAGACTGCTTAATCAAATCTTTCATCTGCCTCATAGTCCATCTGGTCAAACACTCTTCTAGTTCTCTCTAACCACCCTTCTGCCTTAGTTGGGTCTGTACTTTCATAGAAGTCTACAACCCCCTACTTTCTCAGCTTATCATATCTTCTTTCTCACCTTTCTAGAATTCTCGAAGGCATTTGGGAAAAATCAGGTACAAGAGAATCTAAATTATCTCCTACAAACTCCATGTCAGCTGACTCTCCAATTTGATCTCCTATAAAAGGCAACCTATAACAAACAAAAATGTGATCACTATCTGAATATCTCACTAGTTATCATATGTCAACTCATATTTGTCCCTAAAGATGCAAAACCATACTTTGATACCAAAATTGTAACATCCTACTACCATAAGGAATATACTCGAACATCTATGGACATTCAAGTATATATCCTATGATAATGGTATGTTAGAGCAAAACAAATCCAACTTACACATGAAATCAACTAACTTATTTAAAAGTCATCAAATTTAAAAAAAAAACATTCATTGCATTCATTCACAAAAGCTTACACTGTTTTCCATTAAACAAATATTTACAAAACCTCATACAAGTTCCAGCAAAAACTACAAAATAAATGCTATAACTCTTCTGATGTCAACTGACAGACCTCTGAGCTATAACTTACTCCAAAATGTTCCTCTAATCTAGAATAAGGTACTAAGACTCCTGTCTCGTACTTAAAAAGTCACGTTGCAATTTTTATGAGTTTTACGAACCCAATGAGCGAACCATCGTTAATGATTTCACCCAGATTACATACACAATTCACATATTTCACAAATATTCATTCCGAACATGCATATCCAAATACTCACATTATTAGGGCACATCATGTAATCATTACAAATCATAACATATATATACAAATATAGATTCATATGAGACTCCAGATTTGTTATTATTATTATGACCGAGTGCCATTCACATACATATACAGATATTGGCCCATTGGGCTCAGTCAGAATAGAATCATGGAGCATAGCTCTACGTGCAGAATCAGAAATCACAGAGCAAAGCTCTAAGTGCAAGCGCTTTCGTACTAGCTACTCCGGTCACAACGCCCTTTTTTGAGCATGCATTTTATGAAAGGCATCAAATATAGAATTTGCCATATATAGCAATCACATATGGTGCACAATCAAAACCTCATAATCATTGGACTTAAGTTCAACATTTAACTTTCGTTGAGAATACAAATATCATTCAGAATTTCACAACAATTCAGAGCACTTCCAATATATACCCAAATATTAAACTCCTTAAACTTAAAGTTCGGAATTTATAACAAATCACAAACAGTTCGTAATTAGAAGTCAAACAAATTCAATCAATCATAGGAAAATCATCTAGATTGACTCACAATATGCTCCAATATGATATTGCCTAGATGGTTTGACAATGTCTGACTGGCTTCCAATGTGCCCCTCTATATCACACAAAACACATTTACAAATATCACACTTTTGGACAAATGTATAAGTATTCGTTTATGCACATATACTTATACAAAATATGCACAATACATGTTCAATGACAATTCCGGGTATCTTATTATGATCCTTATCATCAAATCTTTCAGATATCAAAACCCTCATTAATACCAGTTGTACTTATAATTTGGACCAAATTTAAATAATGTGAAATAAATTTCATAACCTGTAGCACCCCACTCCCGACGAGACCCGAACCCGACATCAACAGTGATATCCGAGCCCGTGACCCGCGAGGGTGGCGTACTAAAACAATCACTACCTTTTTAAAACTCGTTATAACATTTATCTTCTCTTCAAAACAGTTGAGTCTGTAAACGATAATGATTTGGGCCCGCAATACTAAAACATTTTCATACGAAATCATTGTTTGGCCAAACACTATTTCAATACCAAATTACGAAAATACCAATTAGACACAATCCAAATTGACATTTATGCGGGCGTATCGATCCCGACCCTTACTCGACTCTTTGCAAGAGACATACTCCGCTTCACTAACGGGTACTCTTCATTTCCTGAAAAATAATTGCAATGTTGGGTGAGTTTGCGAACTCAGTGAGAAACCATCATCGATGGTTCACCCAACTCATGCATCCACAATCATATACACATTATATCACATGTTAACACATTCATAAAATCACATGCATTCAATTTCAGCCACACAAGAACCCTTTGATCATTCATATATGCAATATGCATGTGACACTTTCATTTTCTTTTCGTTGTTGTGACCGTATACTTTGAAGTTCATTTTCGCTGAGCGGTGGCTCAAATCGTTAGGCGGATATGCCTGCGGTGAGCCCGAGGCTCTAACGATCGTTGGACTGAAGTCCGTGTGTTGAGCTTATAGCTCTCATATACATCAGGCGTGATATGCCCCGATAATCCTGTGAAGGGCACTATGCATCGAGCTCGTGGCTCAATAACCACCGTCACAACTATCATTATCTCGATCATGCAATTATGCATGAATGCACATGTTCACTTTTCATTTCGATAACACCTTTTAGTTCTTCTGACCTTTGGTCCGGTATTTCGATCATATGCACATTCAATTCATTTCACTCATGCATTACAATCCAATTCGCTAATGCATTTATACACAATTATTCACGTTTACACTTCAATATCGCAATCCAATATTTCGAACACCCATGGTCCGAAATCAATCAAAAGCAATCACACATATATCCATCCTTGCTTCCTCATGGCACTCAATGCATATAATTAATAAACACATAAGGTTGAGAAACCAACTAGGTTACTCACCTGCACTTCTGAGCTATAGCCTGGAAGTCCCAGCATATCCGTGGAATTGCTCCATCGGTGCCTTTAAAAACAATCAAATAATCACATTACCAAAGATACCAATTTCAATATTCAATAGCAAATACGATAAAAACTATACATGTTATGACATTCCCGATCCTATTCCCGATTTTCTCAATTTAATCACTCTCACTCTAATCCATAACAATTCCAATTGTTATTAACCAATTTACCAATTTCCATACTCTATAGTCACATTCCAATTAAACTCACAATCACTATACATTTACCACTCAATTTTCGATAATCATCAAATTCAATTCCTATTCTCTCAAATGCCATTTTGATCCATAACCAATCCAAATTAGATCCCAAAATTCTCCAATTCAAAAACCTCAATAATCAACTTTTCGAAATAGTCTCCTCGTCATGACGATAATCCATTGTTCATCGCGACGACGTCTTTGCTTTCGTCATGACGTATGGACTAAGCTCGCTTCGTCATGCATGCACACGGCTCCACTCGTCGGCGTGGCGGCCGATACTCGCTTCGTCGCACACAAATTAAATATTTAATATTAACGTGACGTGCACGCTAAGGGGCTCGCGGCCACGTGTTCATCACACGTCATGACGTGCGAACCCGTAAACTCGTCCAAACCCGAAATTTCGCAGATCCTCGATATAAATCATCCCAAATCCATTCTAAACACTCTCAATCAGTTTTAAACCTTAAACCAAACTTATTTCTATCCTCAAAACATCATTTAACTCATTTTTCATCAAAAACCCAAATCAAAACCAACAAAAACCCTATCATCGAAACTTTCTAACTTTCTAACCAATTTCTTACTCACATATATGATCAAATCAAACGATTTAACTCATAAACACATAGAAACTTACCTGATTCAAGCTTCGATCCTTTGAAAATCCTTCAAGAACTCCAAATCCCAAGTTTTTCTCACCCACGACCGTCGATGATGAGAAATGAACTTTTTAGCTTATATCTTAAGCTTATATATATATATAAGATCATCTGCCACATGCCTAATTCTTAGGGTCTAACAAATCCGATTCTTATTCTATTTTTCTCCCAATTTCGCAATAACCATAACTAATAAATCCTGAAATTATAATCCCAATTGTTTCATATCAATTGTCAATCAATCTCGGACCCGGAATCAATTTAATCAATCACTAAGCCAATCTTCCGGTCCGGATCCATTACTCTAAAAATCCCAGAAAAGTTCCCATAAATTCAAAAAATTAGCAAATACCCATTCCTATACTCATATTCCACTTTCCATTCCTCTAAATTCCATTTCATTCCAATTCCATATTCAAAACCTAATTTATACACTTATTACTAAATTTCCAATTTTCACAACCAATTCTCATCTGTACAATTATAACCAATTTCCGATACACAATCAATTCGGGAATCATCATACATGTATGTACATATATATATATACTTGTGCAGTCATTAATCTGTTACCGATATCTATAAAAACAATAATGCATGCACAATGTCACATTTGCCTATACCCAATTCTAACCCGATCTAAATTACTGACATACCCGTCACTCCGGTAACGGGATGTTACATAACCTAATTGACCACTTCAGATTTTTCTAACATATATATGGGTTAACTTTGCATAATTAATCTGATAAGGTAAATGACAAAATTAGGTACTACTTCCTTCTAAAACGTTATTCTCCAATGCCTTAAGTTTCGAATGACACCAAAATCACTTAATTTGGTTTCGTAACTTGAAAGTTATACTCCAAATATTCAAAGACTGTTCTCATTCTGAAATAACATACTACACTCAAATTCCATATAGAAATTGAAGATCTTAGAGATTGAATTACAAGTTGACTTCTTCAGATGATTTGTAGCCCTATGTCTCTAGTTTACTTCAATTAAAAGATAATATCATTTTGATGTCTAGATAAGAAGTTAGAAAAGAAACAATACTGTTCAGTTTGAAATTTCTCTCGGGTGCATACACTATCGAAGAACACTGTGTCATGATGTGACAATTAAACATCGTATTGCCATCAACACTCACAGGAGATGAAAAGTCACAGGTGTGAGTGACTCACGGTCATGAGAGAGTGTGAGAGAGAAGGATCATGAGTGTGACAGATAAGGACAAAAATTTTGGACTATTTGAGAACACCCTCATTCAGACCCTCCCACTTTGTTCACTCTATCTATCCCAAATGATCTCAAATTTTTAAGATTTTTAGTGGAGATGAAGAGAAATGTCTTATGAATCTATTGGTTTAAGAATCAAATCATTTGGAGGTCTGATGACGTAGTTATGGCCAAAAGAAACAAAAATGTTTAGAGTGAGTCAACCCTTCAAAGTCACCGTCGTGCATAAGCATGAGGGGGACTTTCAACATACCTAGCAATGTCACTATCATACATAAGCACGAGGGTGACTTCCAATACCCAACTTCCAATAACCTATTTTCCTAAAAATCGCCATTTTTTCCATTTTTCTCCAAATTTCTCATTTTATCTTATTAAATGAACACATGTCACACTTAAACCAATTCTTCTACTTCCATTTCAGCTTATCACAACTCAAACAAATCAAATCTATATTTAAACACTAAAAACCAATGCATGCTCTGCATTTTCTTTTCAAATTACCCAGCACCTAGTAATCTCATATTCAATTCCAACACTAACACATTATCAAAATCATTCACAGAACCCAGAGAGTTAGAAATATCCTTTAATTCTAGGCTCATTCAAATTCACCTATGTTAACACTTTATATATTTTCATGCTTGAACAATAAGTCAACCATATATGTATTCTTCTCAACCATATATGTAATCTTCTCAACTAAAAAAAAGGCATATATTTCTTCATCAACTTACATAAATTTTCATCTATCTCAATCCAAAATCCATTCAATGCAGTGTTAAACAATTCCTAATTCTCAAATCCATCATCTAAATTATTCATCACCATAACCACAATTCTCAAACCCATGCATGCATGTATATAGCTACACCATAAAAATACCATTAGAACTGCTTACTTGTTTCAGCTATTCTTCCCAACAGTAAGAATAACTCAATCACACCCAAAAAGAATAACAATTCAATATTCGGTGATGAATAAGGAACAAAGACAAAGTTCTCTGTTGAATGCTTTCGGTGGCTATCAAAAGCTATAGTAATTCTTTACTCGGAACCGACTTCATGGGTATTTAGATGTATTACATCTGTCACTAAACCCAATCATCCACTTATCGCCACAGATACAAACCATTTGTCACAATACAAACCAGCCATTTGTCACATATATATTATTGCCACGTGTCACTATATCATTGGCCAAAATACCCTAAACATACCAAAATTGTCAAAACAAATTTTAATCGCATTTAATAACTCAATTATACCCGAAAAATGTCAATGAATGCATGTACAATCATATGAATGTCATGTTTAGCTTATGCATGATGTGCATTTTCCTAATTGCTCTATACTTTCCCATAATTCACAATTCTAACTTTAACATGGGTAATGGGATGCTACAATATAAGTTTATCTAAATAGGAAACTACCATCTGTTGAAACATAATTTAACTTATTAAAACATATTAAGCATAATTAATCTATAAAGTTATCGTTAAAGTATAGGATATTGTTATTATTTAGCACTAAAGTATTTATTCTTTTAATTCACAAATCATACTTCACCTATTAGTCCTTTAAAAAATTTTGATATTAAATCTATAAACACCAATCATAATTCCAAAATTAAGTAAAGACAATAAACTCAACCAACCAATAGTAAAACTATATAAATAATTGAAATTTTCTTTAGCAACTACATGCTTAACCCTAACTAGGGTTATTAGCCACTAAACATAATGAAAACTAAACAAAAACATTAATATTAACATATAAAGAAGAATGGAAGAAAGAAAGAAAGAAAACTATCTTTAATCTTTTCTCCTAAATCCTCCTCCATTGCAAAGAAAGAAAAAATTATCTATATATTTTAATAAAAAAGTAAATTATCCATCATCATGAGTCAACATATACGTAAGAATAATCTTATAGCCAATTCAGATCATGTAAGAGCCAAACTTTCTATGCCAATGCCATGGAGTTCACTTTAACTTATAAAGTGATTTCTTCAATTTACTCACTAAATACTCCTTTCGAGGTTGACTAAACCTATAGATTACTCTATGTAAATTTTATTCTCTTACATAACCATGAAAAAATGTATCTTTCAAATCCATTTGGTCCAAGTGCATAACTAAACTAGCTATAAGAACACTATTAAAATCTTTATGGGAGTATGATGAATCCCCAAAGAAAATATTTCATCATAATAAATCCCCTTATGTTTTGAATACTCTTTTGCTATGAATTGAGCATTGAACTTTTCTCCTTCATTTTTGCTACTGTTGGATTCCTCTTATATACCCACTTGTACCCTATAGACCTCTTCTATTTAGGAAACTACATTATCTCCTATTTTTAGTTTTTATGCAAAGAATCCACTTTTTCTAACATAAATCTCAACCATTTATCCTTCTCTTGATTGTTCATAGTGTTTTAAAAGTTAATTGAATCCATATTACTTGTTATGAGTGTGAAGGATAATGAATGTTCCAAATCATATTTATTTGGTTCCTTAGTTATGCATCTCATTTCTTTATGGCTATATTGATATGATGCTTTTATTCTAATAATATCCTTGAATTAGAATTTTCATTCTTTTTAAAACCTGCTCTATCTGATATAGTTATGCTTATACCATCTTTGTACTACCAGTTACTAATCTTGACACATCTTCTTTACATGTTTACTTTAATGTATGTTGTTTATCAAACATTATATTCTTAATTATCACCATTTTCTTAAATGTTAAGTCTCAAAACTTATAGCCCTTTGCACCTTTAGGTTAGCAATAAAGATACACTTCTTTAACTTTCGATCAAGCTTGGATCTCTTATCAATGAAAACGTCAATGTATACAGGACATATAAAGATTGTAAAATTAACAAAATTTATATTATTTCTTATCATCACTCTTTGCCACAATCCCATCTAGTAATGTCTTTGGTGATCTATTAATGATGTAACACACTATACTCACAACTTCTGCTAAGAAAATTTTAAGGATTCTAGCATCCAACCTCACACTTGGGCCTTTCAGTTATGAATTATGGTGTTTTATAAATTTTATTGTGTCTCTGAATCCTATGCTTCTCATATAATTTTTGGAATGACAAATATGTGTACTTAATATTATTTTCTAATTTTAGATACTTGATTTTTCTACCTATATGGATTTTAATTTAGTCTCACATACCTTGAACTTTATAAGAAACTTGAATTTATACTTCATACATTATACCTAACATTTCCTTAAACAATCGATGTCCTTTTAGATTAAATCTAAATCAATAAATGTGAACAAATATTAAGATCCACCCAGCGATAACTCTTTAGTAAGATATCATATATCAATATTTGCATAGTTCATAATTTCTTTGATTTTATACTTGCCTATCTTAAATGTCATCTTAGATTATTTTCCTATTATGCACAACTTACAGAAATCTAGCTTATAATGTTTGACATACTTTAATAGGCTCCTCTTATAAAGTTCTATCATCCTTCACTCATTGATATGACCTAGCTATAAGTGTAATAATCTAATAATGTCATTATTTGACTTTACTACAGTAACCTCTCCACCTACAATTGTGCTCACCATCGGTTTATTGATGTGTCTCATTAGTCTTGGCCTTTCATCATTGTCAATGTTCCTTTTAACATATTAATATTATCTCTATCGATTTATAAGAAAAATATTAATCTTTAAGGTGCGTAAAAGAAATCAAATTCTTCCTTAAATCTTGTATATATTGAATATAAAAAATTATTTTACATCACTATTAAAATTATTTATCCTAAGCTATCATCTTACAATAATTTTATAAACTTTATCATCCCTAATTGGTTAGTACCAAAGTTTCCTTATGTGTATGATATAAACCAATCCTTATTTTGTATCATATGATGTAACATCTTATATCCAATATTTAAAGTCTTGAAATTGACTAGTTAAAATGTAAATAATGCCTTCATCATTGTAATCTAGGTCCTTACTTTGCTTAACATTTACATACCTTGATGAATCATCAAACTTCCTCTATCATTATGCATTTTCTATGCATTTTCTTGTTTAGACATTCCCTCATGATATGTCTAGATTTCTTTCACTTATAGCTTTAGATTATCTTTCTATAATAGGATTTAGATTTAAAACTCCTATTAGAAGATTAATCCCTATTATAATTCCTTTTAACGTCTTAATTTTCCCTTACATGCAATCTTTTAACCAGAGAGCTTTCACCAATATTGAGTCTACGTTAGTTATGTGATAATAATCTAGCAAAAATATCCCTTAACACTATTTCCTTACCCAATGTGAGTATGGTCACCGTTGGTTATAAGCATGACTTTGTTATTTCCTGCAGTAGTCATGTCAAGTCTTAGTAGGTCGTTGACTATTTGGTTAAACACATTGTTATGCTATTCTAAATTTATTCCTTCCTGTATCTTCAGCCTATATATTATCTACTTTAGATATAACTTATTTATAAGAGACTTTGACATTTATCAACTCTCGAACTTCTTCCATATCTTTATAAGAGACAATCTCTATGGCTTAGTAAATAACCTCATTTTCTATATAAAGTTGTATGGCTTCAGCTACTTATCCAAGTAACTTTTTTTATTCAAGCTCATCCTTACCATCTTGATTATTCTCTCACAATCATTTTCGCAAGCTTTATTGTGCCAACAAGTCCTTCACTCTATATTGCCATAGTTTGAAATTCTTAGTTCTATTAAATTTCCTCCCTTCAAACTTAGCAACTGAAGTCATTTTTGCCTCAACTATACTCTTATACCATTATAAGGATGAGTGTGATGAGAGAGAGTGCGATCAGCTGAGCAGCCTCCTTCTTCGGTGATCCCCTGTGCCTCAGCCCTCCTTCTCCATGGCTTTGTCTTCCTCACCTCCAACCCCAAATCATTCTCCTCTCGAACCCCTACCATCTTCGTTCACCTGTGTGCTGAAAAATCCCTCTTCTCCAAACCCTAATCGAGACCAAAATCACAACCCTAACTTTCAACCTTCATCGATTTCGTCCCCTGTTAAAGCTAACTAGGACTCCCACCACTACTGAGCCCTTTCCCCTCACCCTCCATCTCATCCGAACCTGAGACCAGCCCTAACTTCAACCTCACCCCTGATGGAGAAACGTCCAGGTAGTCTTAGAACCTAGAAAGCAGTTGTATCCGAAGGACATGCCACCTCATCCAAGGATAAATCCTTGATCTACTATCCTTCAGAGGTGAAGGAGAACCAGATCTATGTTACTCCTCCACCAGAACTGACCAAGCAAGGAGCGGTTGAATTCCAAACCTCCCTTATTGGATTCTTCATTAGTAAACGCCCTGCTTTTCCTCTAGTATAGAGAGCACCAGCTAGATCTTAGGCTGAATTTGGACTTAGGGAAATTTTAATTACCATTTCCAATAATTTTCTCTTTAAATTTGAAGCTGAGGAAGGCTTGAATGAGGTCCTGGAGAAAGGACCATGGCATATATAAGGAAAGCCTTTGTTTTTTAGGAAATGGTGTTTAAATGGAGGAGAGCAAGAAGTAGTTAGGCCAGCTCCTGTATGGACTAGGTTTTATAATGTCCCAATTGAATATTCATCTACAAAAGGTTTAGGAAGAATAGATAGTGCAGTTAGTGTCCCATTACTCATGGACACTCCTATAGTAAAAATGACTAAAATTGTTTATGCTCGGGTATTTGTCGATTTGGATTTATAAAGGAATTGACCCAATTCCTTCCTGCTGGCTACTTATAATGAAGAAGGGCAATCCATATACAAGGAAATGAACATAGAGTATGAATGGAAACCAGACCCCCAAGTATTTAAGAAGGAATAGGCACCCACTGGGAGGAAGTTTGCAATAGGAATGTAGCAAGAATTGGTGCAAGAGAAGGAAATTCCACAAATTAACCCTCAGAGTCTACAGGAGCAGCCCATCACTTCAGAAACAAATAGATTAACGAACATCCCAAGTAAAGAGCCTCAAATAAAACCTAATTCTTCTCTGGGTACACTTCAGACTGAACAAAAGAGTCAACTGGGAAGCCAAGGAGTCCAGGAAGCAAATATCTCAACCTTAACAAAAGAGGACAGCCAACAGGAAGCAGACCCACCAGGAGATCTTGATGAACGAACACTCTCTGCAATAAACTACGTAAGTAGTACTCCTTCCTCTCCTAGTTCTGTATTGGTTCCTAGTAGTTCTGGTATCAAAAGAGGGGCAGAGGGGGACTTTACAACTAGAACAAATAGGAAATCAAAAAGGAAGCATAAGTAGAATTTAGATCAGTTAGACAGTGATATGGATTTAGTTTTTTAGAATGTAAGAGGGCTCAATAGCCCTAATAAAAATTTAGCTGGCAAGGCTAGTCTTAAGAGACTTTTTACTGCTTTTGTGTGCATGACTGAATCCAGAATAAGATCCCCCTCTACTATGAATGGTATTTGTTCCTTGATGTTTCCTATATAGCAATACTTCACCAATATTGGTCAAGCTTCTAATGCCAGGATAGTTATAACTTGGAATGTAGATAATTTTTCATTCTCCAGGTTAACCTCTACTAATCAACTAATCCATTTAGTGGTCACTCCCATCAATAGCTCCTCTCCTTTCCTTGTCACTTGTATGTATAGGTCTAATAATCTCAATCATAGGAAACATCTCTGGACTACTTTGAACCATATCTCTTCCACAGTAGGTAATTAACCTTGGCTTATAGCTGGGGACTTCAATGCGATTCTGTACCCTCACAAGACAGAACCCATGAGTTCCTTGGCCTTGTAAGGAATGAGGGACTTTAGGAAGTGTGTAAAAGATTGTAGTTTTTGATCTAAATGCTACTGGTATAACCTTTACTTAGACCAATAAACAAAGTGGTGATCTCTATGTTGCTAGAAAACTAGATAGAACTCTCATCAATTCAGAGTGGGCCTTCAAGTTTCCCAACTCTTATAGTGTCATTCTCAATCCTAACATCTCATATCACTACCCTTTAGTGGTTAGGGCCTTACTCAGTCAACAGAAGCGATCCTCCCCTTTTAGGTTCTCCAATTTCCTTGGTAAATAGCCTAACTTTCTTCATAAGTTGATGAAGCTTGGAATAGTCAGATTAGAAGCACTCCTATGTATCGGGTAGTGTCTACACTTAAATTGGTTAAAAGAGCCCTAAAATCCCTTAATTATGGTCAAATAGGAGATGTTAGTGTTCGAGCGGATAGATGTCAGGTAAATCTCAACAGTCTTTAAGAGTAGTTGAGAGTTGATCCTCAATCTCACTTTCTGAAAGATAGAGAGTCTGAAGCCATTCAAGATTTGCTAAGAGCTCTTAAAGATCAGGAATCCTTTTTTAAGCAAGCTTGTCGTATTAAATGGTTTCAAAAAAGGGATATGATCTCTAAATTTTTTCACCAATCCCTCATTGCAAATAGAAATAGGAACAACATTTACTCTTTACACCTGGCCAATGGGACTAGAATTGTAGGGCTTAAAGAGATTCAAGATCAATTCTTGGATCATTTCCAGACTTCTATAGGGAGCTCTAAATCTCTTCCTCCTTCTTAAGAGTTTGTGGCCTCTCTCTTCCCTATCCCTCTACCCGAAAGCCTCACTAACACTCTTATAGCTGAAGTCTCCACACAAGAGATGAAAGAGGCTTTCAATTCCCTTAACCCCACCAGGCCCCAGGCCCAAATGGTTTCAATGGTTATTTTTTTCACTATTCTTGGCAAACAATAGGATAGGAAGTCACTGAAGCCATTAAGAATTTTTTGTTCATGGGAAGCACCTTAAAAAGCTTAACTCTACCTTCGTCTCTCTTATCCATAAGAAAACCCAACCAACCACAGTGTAAGATTACAGACCCATTTCTTGTTGCAATTTTTTTATAAGGTCACAGCTAAGATTATAACAAACAGAATTCGGGTCTCTTCCCTAAATTGTTAGCCATAACTAAAGTGCCTTCGTTAAAAATCGTCGCATAGGTGATAATGTTTTGCTGGATCAAGAAATTCTTAAGAATTATCACCTTTCCAATAATCATAAGCATTGTGCTTTCAAAATAGACCTAAAAAAAGCCTATGATACCATTCATTGGGAGTTTCTCATCAATGTTTTAGTTTCAGTGGGGCTTCCTGGGCAATTCATTGCTTAGATAAAAGAATGTATTTCTTCCCCTTCTTACTCTATTCTCATCAATGGAACCCCATCCAAATTCTTCAGAGGGAAGTCAGGTCTTAGACAAGGAGATCCCTTATCCCCATTCCTTTTCATTTTATGTATGGAAGTTCTTTCCAGATGGTTGAACAAGAGTCTACATGAAAATCTCTCATTCCAATACTATTGGAGGTGCAAATCTCTTAAAATAATCCATCTTCTATTCGTTGATGATCTTATGTTGTTTTGTTATGTTGATAAGCTCTCTGTAAATTTTTTGCTAGTTTGTTTGAGGACTTTCTCCCAATTTTCTGGCTTGTAAATGAACCCCATTAAAAGCCACTTTTTCTTATCTGTTGGACCTCGCTGCCGGAACCCAATGTCTGTCGTGAGAGCGTAGCGAGAAAACGTGCTGATAATACGTTTAAGAAAAAGACCCGCGGAAGAGTAATGGGCCTGTTGGAAAAACATACTTGCAAACCTGCTTATTTAAACAATTACATCCAAACATGCAAATTAAATGATTTAGAAAAGAGACCATAGGAAGTTCAATGGACCCATCGTAAAACTTTCGTGCTTTTAAACATATTCCTAATTCATGCTCCAAAGAAGAGATTCATAATGATTTACGAATATCTCAAATCACACCACAACTTTGAATTCAAGAGCCAAAAATCTAAAACACTCTTGAACCAATGATACTTGACATGTAACTAAGGTCTTGTCGTCCAAACATAACATTGAAAATAAATAATCATAATGAAATAAAACGGAGTGTCTTTGAAACTCGTGACTCACTCGATCTCCGGCTCGTCACTGCGTGGGGAGATTAGAGGGGGTGAGCTATAAAGCTCGTGGGGACATATTTATAATATCGCTATAAGCAAAAATATTCAAAATATCTCATTGCCGTGATACTTGTTGAAATCATAATACTAGAGCATATATGAGTCATTTCTTGCAAAATGCTTGATTCTTGAACAAATCATGATGCATGTCACATAACAAATCATAGCACATAACATGATGGTTTGGGTGTCCCGAGTTCGTGACGTACTACACATTCCATCGAAATGTTGATGTGTAGACGTAGTTTCATGAGGGAATCCTTGTGGGATAACCCTGTGCTACAGTCGGGCAGGCGGGAGAAACCTTTTAGTGAGTCAATGTGCACTTGACTATCGTGAGGGACACCACAAACCCACATAAGTATGCATAATTCAACTTGTTCTTGTAAACTGGTTTGCCAATCTGGCACTTGCTTGTAAACTTGCTTGTCATATATATATTTCGTAAAACTTGATTTCATGCACTTGAAAAATCTTGATAATAATAATGAATGCAAATTACAATGCAGAATATAATCATTCATGGTAGTATGCAATGCGATCGTGGATGATGTAATGTAAATGCATGAGATCTTGCTTGATTTGAACTAAACAATGAGTAACTTATATACTTTATTATAAACATGAACCCACCTGATTTCCTTGCTTGTCTTGCCTAGGAATGAGTTTCCTCTTGTACCTTTTGATCCTCTTGCCTCTCTTGTTCTCCTAATATAAGGACCAAAATTCCATATCAAAACTCATGCTGAAACAAAATTTCCATTCTTAACTTCCATCCAAAATTCCCATTCTTAGAAACTAATTCATAACTTCATCACTTCATAAGACTTGTAGATCTATGTCTCTAGTTCACAACGCCTCAAAAATCACTCCAAAAGGACTTCTGTAGCAAAAGTTACGAGTAAAACACTATTCGGGCAGAAAAATTGAAGTTCGCCACGGCGAAGCCGGCTTTCGCCGGCATGAGAGGCTCATGATGGCACAACGCACGCCAGCTGTCGTCGCGCGCTGGGAAAGCCTACTTCCTCGCCACGTCTCACCAAAAATTCGCACGCCGCGGAAACTCATCCGAACCCAGTTTTTCCCAGATTTTCGCAGAACAATCAACTCCTTTTTGCTCATTCAACACCCTTAACCTATAGATCATGCATCATACTCCCTTTCTACACTCATCTAACAACAACATTAACCAAAACATAACCAAATCAACAAATCTACCCAAGTTCACCCTAAACCCTAATCCATCGATTTCTTCTCATTTCCAGCAAAACAAAGGTTCAATCCAACACAAACAAGGATAGAAGAGTTAAACTTACCTTAAGGACACTTGAAATCCGTCGAAAATCCTCAAACGGTAGCTTTCCCTTTTCCTCTTCTTCTCCTCCCTCACACGGCCAACTCTCTCTTCGTTCTTTCTCTTCTCCTTTCTAGTTCTCTTTCTTTTCTTTTCCTTACTTTAGTTCCTTAAACCTACATAAGAGGACAATGACTCAAATGCCCCTCCATGCTTAACCTAAAACATCCTAACTCATGTGCCTTGACCATATAGCCCTTAAACATATATACCCTTCCAAACACATATTTTATACTAAACTCAATTAAATCCAAATTTTCCATGAATATTTTCAATAAAAATCAAACTAGACCATAAATCATAAATCAAATAAATTCATGCTTAATAACTTCAAGAAAACAAAAATTTGGGGCCCAACATTATCCCTAGAGTCAGTTAACTTAACTCATCAAATAGAAATGATGTCTGGGTTAAAGAGAGGCAACCTCTCCATTAAATATTTAAGGGTTCCACTCATTACTGAGAGGTTGTCCAGAAGGGATTGTAGTCCACTTTTGGAAAAAATAGAAGTTAGGATCAACAAGTGGACTAATAAAACCCTTTCCTATGCTGGTATGCTTCAATTGATTATCTCGGTGCTTTCTTCCTTTCAAGTCTATTGGTCTAACATGTTCATCTTCCTTCTTCAATCCTTAAGGAGATAGAGGAAAAACTTGGGAACTTTCTTTGGTTAGGGAAGGGCACCTCCAAAACCAATGCTAAGGTCAAATGGTCAGACATTTGTAGAACTAAAAGAGAAGGAGGCCTAAGGATTAAACACTTACCTACTTGGAATAATGTGTTGCTTGGAAATAGGTTTTGGATTTTGTTTCATGACCATGAAGCACTTTGGGTGAAGTAGGTACATTTTATAATCTTGAGGAGGGGGAATTTTTGGAGTATCCAATCGAATAACAATCGCTCCTGGAGTTAGAGGAAAATTTTATCAGTGAGGGACAAATTAGGGAACCAATTTAGATTTAGCATAGGAAATGAAGCTTCTACTTACTTCGGGTTGGACCCTTGGCATCCCAGAGGAATTCTCAAGCATTTCTCTACTCCAAGGGCTATTAATGAATCTGAACTGAAAATGACAACTACAGTTTCAGAGGTGATTAGGAATAACATGTGGAGCTGGCAAGTATTAATAGCCGATACACTAGGCAGGGTCAGCAAATCAACATGTTTACACCAATTCTTCAACCTATACCTTTTTAAGACCCCTTAGACAAATAACCCCTTGGCAAACACTAGTTTGGTTCAAAGGGAACAACTCAAGACGCTCCTTCATTTTATTTTTGTCCTTTTGTAGCGAATTACAAACTAGAGACAGACTTCCTTACTTTCAAACACCAAATCATTGTTCCTTATGCCTTAAGAATAATGAAACAATTGACCATTTTTTCTTTGACTGCCCTTTCTCCAAAACAGTGTGGGCTCATTGCCTTTCCTACTTCCATCTTAACCTTCCATAACAACTCAATCTCCACACCATCCCCTCTTGGCTAAACCATCCCTAAAATCTTAGAATTCCTAATGTCCTCCCAATCATCCTTTCATATGTAGTATACTGTCTTTGGAAAGAAGGAAATGCCAGGACTTTTAAAATGAAGCTTTGGAGGTAGATGGCTTGAAAGCTAGAGTGATCACCCTATTCCAAGAGCAATTCAGAGAAAACATTGAGGGAAGGTATAGAAGGAGAGTTTTTCTTTTAATCACTAACAACCTTTATGAGTTCTTTTTTTAGGTAAACAAACAAAAATGTTAGAGAATGATGGCAGAAGATGCTTAGCCGGAAGCTAACCAACCAAAATCAGAGATGAAAAGCACAACAGAACATTAACTTTCCATATTCCACCAAGAGTAGTTAGTCAACCTGAACACTTATACATTCGGAAGGGAATCAACACTAGCAACAAGCTAAAGGTAGACCAAAAGAATGCAGGTGCAACTCAATGGATAGGGATGATGTAGCACCCCACTCCCGCGAGACCCGAACCTGACATCGACGGTGATATCCGAGCCCGTGACTCGCGAGGGTGGTATGCTAGAGCAGTAAAAAAATTTCAAAAACTCGGTAATGCATTTTTCTTTTGGAAAACAATCGAGTGCGCGTAAATCGGTAAAAATTTTAGGCCCGCAATATGAAAACATTTTCAATCAAATACTATTTTAGTACTCAACTCAGTTCATATACATATAATCATAGCCAGATTGGGCCCAATACAGTAACAGTATTTATCTGCGAAAAATACAAATTTACACATATAAATCTGAAAGACTCAAATGCAGACATGAAACCGATCCCGACTTCAAACTCTGACACTCTTGTAGTACTCATACTCCCGTTTGTCTAACAGGGTACTCTTGGATTCCTGAAAAATAATTGCAATGTTGGGTGAGTTTGCGAACTCAATGAGAAACCATCATCGATGGTTCACTCAATTCATGCATATACAATCAATCTCCCAAATATCACATAATCACACAATAGCATTTATAGAAATATCACATGCAATTTCATTTTTCACATTTCGCAGTCAATCATATACATATGCGATGCGCATGTGACACTTTCATTTTCTTTTCATTGTTGTGACCGTGTGCCTGAAACTGTCCCAGTGACGGGCACATTACATTGAGCCTAAGGCTCTGATAAACGTTGGGCGTGATATGCTCTGATACATTGAGCTCGAGGCTCTGTAAACATTGGACCAGAGGTCCTGTCCATTGAGCTTAAAGCTCTCATATACGTTGGGCGTGATATGCCCCGATACGGTGGCTGCTCCGGTCACAACTGCCTTTATCTGATCATACTTTTATGCATGCAATGTACATGCCCCAATTTCCTATTACATATGCCAAATGTATATTTAATTTCACACGTATAGCACTTCAATCACAAATTACCGATCCTTCGGACACCCTTGGTCCGAACCTAATTTCAATCAAACACGTAACCCTCCATTTCATCCACATGGCATAAGCACTTAATTAAACACGCAATTATTGAGGAACCAACTAGGTTACTCAACTGAACTTCCGAGCTACCTTCCTGGAAGGCTCAGCAATATCCGTGGAATCGTCGTTCCATCGGAGCCTCTATAACAATAAATTAATTTCCAATTACTGAAATGCACAATCCGAAATAAGTTAATGATGCATATGACTTAATTAAAAGATGTACTATGCCTATTCATGACTTTCTCGGTACTATTCCCCAATTTCACTTTCTTTCACCAACTTTTCACTCAATTTATCAATAATGACTGATTTCAATTCAATAACATATCATAGAGCTCCACCAGATTCATTTCTACTGTTTAGTTCCATTTGCCAATTTATATACACTATGCTAATCTCAGAAAAATCTCAAAACCAATGTCATTTGAACTAGATCAAATTCACCTATTGAAGACTCCAATTGCATTGAATTTGCATTCATAATGCGCACAATTAAAACCCAATTATCAGAAACCATCCTTAGATTGCAATTACAATTACATTCTTAACTGTCTTTCACTAATTGCGATCTCAAAAACCTGAATTCAGAATCTCTTTCTTTTCCTCAATTGTAGACCTCTTTATCTAGATCACAACGAATCAAACATCACCTCAATTGGAGGTCTACACCATAAGTTATGCCCCATAAACTAAAACACTTTTTTCAGAAATTTTTGTCCCTCGCCACGACGTGTGGAAAATGCTCGTCGCGACGAACATTTTCTTTCGGCTTGTCGCGACGTCCCGTTCGCCGCGGCGAACGCTCGTCATGACGTCTACACACGTCGCGGTGTACGCTCATCGCGACGTCCAATTATTTTATTCGTCGCGACGTGCGGCCCTGGTTCGTCTTCTCCGATCGATTTTTCTACCATTTTCTCTCTAAAACCAGTATTAACTCAAACATAACTACCCAATCTTTCATATTTAAACCCATGAATGCATTTAACACAATAATAAACAACATTAAACCATTTTACTTACCAAATCAAGCTCAAAATCTCAAATCTACCGAAAATTCTCCAACCCTTCCTCTTCTCTCTACACCGACGGTGAACCCTCTAAACTCATCAAATCTTCTTCTTCTCTCAAGGGTTTTCATTGATCTTTAACCACAAGGAAGGATCAAACACAAATCTCCAAGGAAGAATTGAAAATCACCAAGGAGAAGAACCAATCGTGCCCTAGGAGAAGAGAAGAGGATTTTTCTTTTCTTCCATTTGAAATCTACGGCATTTTATATGAGATTTGTCTCATTTCCTCATAAAGCATTTAAATCTCTTTCTCTTTTCAATTTCATTTCCAGTCCAATTCATCTCCAAATTTCAATGGCTCGACATATTAAATTCCTAAAATCATATTTCTAAATTTCCATAGATATTGGACAATTATTTCGGTACTATACAGTCAATCGGTCCGTCACTCGAAAAAATTCCAGTCCGGACATTTCTCCCGAATTTTCTAGAAAGATTCCGAAGAATCACTACCAATCAGCAATTACTCTAAAACATTTCCTATTCACATTTTCAAACCCAATTCCTCCGTAAGTCAAAAGCAGGCCTCATTATTCACAATTTCACAATTCCTAACCGTATCACCATTAAATGCCGGGAAAAAGTCATGAATGCATGTACCTATCAGTACACGTGCCAAATGACTCAATCCTCTACAATTAGAGGCCAAATGAATGTTCAGTCGCTATTATGCTGTAAAATCCTATCCTGTCCCAATTTACCAATATAACCTTCCCATTGGTGACGGGATGTTACAATTCTCCCCTCCTAATAAAAATTTCGTCCTTGAAATTTCAAATACGATTGATCCGCAAAATAGGGGAATTGATTCGATCACTATATACTGTGTCCCACTTAGTTCACTACATGACCAATTCCTGCCAAATATACTGAATCAATACAATCGATCACTCTTTTTCCTTTCTCAATCTTTATACTATCATAACTGATTCCTCATGATTACTCGCAATTCTTCACTTTCGGTATCAATAATACATATACCAAATTATAACAAATCCAAATCATCTTTTTGGTTTTAAACTGTCTTACCCATCTATTAACACTACAATCACATAGAGGTCATTTTATCACAAATTTAGTTTCCCCAATTACCTTTATCTCCATCTATTCATTTTGGTCGATGCGATACATTACGAAGCATTTCATTTGTTACTTATCAGATTACCTCCATTTTAATATTAAAACACTATAATTCACTCGACTCATTGTCATTACTTTAGATTTCTTAATCCATATTACAGATTCATTTCACTTATCAACATTGTACATTATTCAAATGGTATCACCAGTAAAACAATTGATATAACCACAATCAATCTAAACTATACATTGATCTCATGTCCCTAAGAATTCCAAAAGTACCAACTCTACAGTTTTCTCCAACAGTCAAGGCTATTGGTTATTCATACATAAAATCATTCGATTTTTCCCTCTAAACCATCAATTCACTCTTACTGAACCATAGGGCTCTGATCGCTCCTCGCTATTTCTCATATGATTTTCTCAGTTTCAACATAACATATTTTGACACATGTTCCTTTATACTAGTTTCTCCACATATTTCAATTTATTGCCGTCATTACAAACTGGATTAATAACACATTCATCAAATCCACTTATACTTTCCGAACATTCTTACACAATTATTTATGAATCAATATTCTCCTCAAGTTCACGACTAATATCTCATTACTGTTCAATAATCCTGTTACATAATCGAATTCCTTGCACTTAACATAGGGCATCTCTTTTTAGTAACAGATTTTATCGCTTACTCTTGGGTCTCAGCTCAGATTAGGACTCCCAAATTAGCTTGTAATTTATTTCAGATTTATCCCTATATTTTCCTTTCGTTAATCACTTGCAAATCAAATCATCTGATCATCGTACCTAATTCAAGTAAATTCTTCTTTGAACGAAGATTTCTTACTATTTTCATCGATACCATTTATGAAATTTCTACTTATCAACTATTGTTATTATTTCTTGTCAATCATTTTCAATACCATATGAAATCATTTCCAGCTATACTCCATATTCCATGTAGATCAATCTATGCCATAATCCACATACCAAGAACATCATTTTAATACTGTTCATTACGACACATACCATTGAAAATCATTACGTCACTATACCAACTTGTCACTTACGCTAAGGATACCTTGTTTTCCTTCAATTTTGACAACACTTTCCCTTTTTTACAGTCGTTCCCAATCGTGAGGATCATAAACACTCTCCATTCATTCCCAATTGATCCCTATAATCACTTTCGTTTCTTATTCTAACTCATATTGAACTTTAAACGATAGGGACTAAGACTAACAATTAGCCACGAACTCACCAATTTCTTTCCATGTCATCTCTACACATATGAGACAATTGAGCTTAATATTTTTACTTGCCATGGGCTCCCATAATCAGGTGTGTATTTATTCAGGCAAATCACTAAACCTTGGCAACCCTTTCATCTGTAATTATTAGTGTCTTACATTTCAGTCGTTTCATTACTACATCATACCCACACATTTTCACACTCCAATTAGTATCACAGATATACAATCATTCTTGATCTATTTGACTCAAGGTCGTAAATCATTATCCATAACTCTCGTCACAGAAATCAAACCCAATTGTACCTTCTCTAAATCATAGAACATTTTATTTCCATCCACTTTATACACTTGAAATCTCGCAAATTCTAACACATCACTATTTTCCTCTATCAATCCACAATTCTATATTTATATCTGTTCCACATTTAAGGATGTACCACATTATAAATCCGATATTGCGTTTCACAATATATCCATCAATACCAATACACTAAATTTTCATTTGTCTGATCGAATCATGCACTTTTCCTTATTCCACAATATTCACAACTTCCTCTTATCACATTCTAACCTATTCTCATTTCCTCACTATTTCTAACCGCTTAAACGACTGATACATGCCCATGCATGTGACTCATATGCTAGACTGGGGATCAGTTGTCACTGTCTGCCGTGACATGACTTAAATGCATGTACTTGACACATGTTTCTCAGAATGCCCATGTAAGATTGTACTTCTGGGCTCTGATACCACAAATGTAGCACCCCACTCCCGCGAGACCCGAACCCGACATCGACGGTGATATCCGAGCCCGTGACCCGCGAGGGTGGTATGCTAGAGCAGTCAAAACAATTCAAAAACTCGGTAATGCATTTTTCTTTTGGAAAACAATCGAGTGCGCGTAAATCGGTAAACAATTTGGGCCCACAATACGAAAACATTTTCAATCAAATACTATTTTAGTACTCAACTCAGTTCATATACATATAATCATAGCCAAATTGGGCCCAATACAATAACAGTATTTATCTGCGAAAAATACAAATTTACACATATAAATCAGAAAGACTCAAATGCAGACATGAAACCGATACCGACTTCAAACTCTGACACTCTTGCAGTACTCATACTCCCGTTTGTCTAACGGGGTACTCTTGGATTCCTGAAAAATAATTGCAATGTTGGGTGAGTTTGCGAACTCAATGAGAAACCATCATCGATGGTTCACTCAATTCATGCATATACAATCAATTTCCCAAATGTCACATAATCACACAATAGCATTTACAGAAATATCACATGCAATTTCATTTTTCACATTTCGCAGTCAATCATATACATATGCGATGCGCATGTGACACTTCCATTTTCTTTTCATTGTTGTGACCGTCCGCCTGAAACTGTCCCAGTGACGGGTACATTGCATTGAGCCCGAGGCTCTGATAAATGTTGGGCGTGATATGCCCTGATACATTGAGCTCGAGGCTCTGTAAACATTGGACCAGAGGTCCTATGCGTTGAGCTTAAAGCTCTCATATACGTTGGGCGTGATATGCCCCGATATGGTGGCTGCTCCAGTCACAACTGCCTTTATCTGATCATACTTTTATGCATGCAATGTACATGCCCCAATTTCCTATTACACATGCCAAATGTATATTTACTTTCACACGTATAGCACTTCAATCACAAATTACCGATCCTTCGGACACCCTTGGTCCGAACCCAATTTCAATCAAACACGTAACCCTCCATTTCATCCACATGGCATAAACACTTAATTAAACACAAAATTATTGAGGAACCAACTAGGTTACTCAACTGAACTTCCGAGCTACCTGCCTGGAAGGCTCAGCAATATCCATGGAATCGTCGTTCCATCGGAGCCTCTATAACAATCAATTAATTTCCAATTACTGAAATGCACAGTCCGAAATAAGTTAATGATGCATATGACTTAAGTAAAAGATGTACTATGCCTATTCATGACTTTCTCGGTACTATTCCCCAATTTCACTTTCTTTTGTAAATTTCCAACTTTTCACTCAATTTATCAATAATGACTGATTTCAATTCAATAACATATCATAGAGCTCCACCAGATTCATTTCTACTGTTTAGTTCCATTTGCCAATTTATATACACTATGCTAATCTCACAAAAATCTCAAAACCAATATCATTTGAACTAGATGAAATTCACCTATTGAAGACTCCAATTGCATTGAATTCGCATTCATAATGCTCACAATTAAAACCCAATTATCAAAAACCATCCTTAGATTGCAATTACAATTACATTTTTAATTTCCTTTCACTAATTGCGATCTCAAAAACCTGAATTCAGAATCTGTTTCTTTTCCTCAATTGTAGACCTCTTTATCTAGATCACAATGAATCAAGCATCACCTCAATTGGAGGTCTATACCATAAGTTATGCCCCATAAACTAAAACACAATTTTCAGAAATTTCTGTGCCTCGCCGCGACGTGTGGAAGATGCTCGTCGAGGCGAACATTTTCTTTCGGCTCGTCGCGACGTCCCGTTCGCCACGGTGAACGCTCGTCACGAAGTCTACGCACGTCGCGGCGTACGCTCATCGCGACGTCCAATTATTTTATTCGTCGCGACGTGCGGGCCTGGTTCGTCTTTTTCGATTGATTTTTCTACCATTTTCTCTCTAAAACCAGTATTAACTCAAACATAACTACCCAATCTTTCATATTTAAACCCATGAATGCATTTAACACAATAATAAACAACATTAAACCATTTTACTTACCAAATCAAGCTAAAAATCTCAAATCTACCAAAAATTCTCCAACCCTTCCTCTTCTCTCTACACCGACGGTGAACCCTCTAAACTCATCAAATCTTCTTCTTCTCTCAAGGGTTTTCATTGATCTTTAACCACAAGGAAGGATCAAACACAAATCTCCAAGGAAGAATCAAAAATCACCAAGGAGAAGAACCAATCGTGCCCTAGGAGAAGAGAAGAGGATTTTTCTTTTCTTCCATTTGAAATCTAAGGCATTTTATATGAGATTTGTCTCATTTCCTCATAAAGCATTTAAATCTCTTTCTCTTTTCAATTTCATTTCCAGTCCAATTCGTCTCCAAATTTCAATGGCTCGACATATTAAATTCCTAAAATCATATTTCTAAATTTCCATAGACATTGGACAATTATTTCGGTACTATATAGTCAATCGGTCCGCCACTCGGAAAAATTCCTGTCTGAACATTTCTCCCGAATTTTCCAGAAAGATTCCGAAGAATCACTACCAATCAGCAATTACTCTAAAACATTTCCTATTCACATTTTCAAACCCAATTTTTCCGTAAGTCAAAAGCAAGCCTCATTATTCACAATTTCACAATTCTTAACCGTATCACAATTAAATGCCGGGAAAAAGTCATGAATTCATGTACCTATCAGTACACGTGCCAAATGACTCAATCCTCTACAATTAGAGGCCAAATGAATGTTCAGTCGCTATTATGCGGTAAAATCCTATCCTGTCCTAATTTACCAATATAACCTTCCCATCGGTGACGGGATATTATAGATGATCCAAAAGGGGATGCACCATTTCAATAACCATAGCATACAACAAAGCAGACATGTCTAGACTTCAACACCAAGGGTAGGCATAGTCTAGGAAATGAAGCAAACATTAATGGATGGTTGAGAGAATAGGTATTTACAGCTGGTGTGAATTTTGCTAGTGGGTTTCTGAAGCTATTAGAGACCTCCATTGAAGAACTGCATGATTGGATCTTGCCACCAATTGTCATTGCCGAATGTTCCAATAGATGTATGTTTCTTAGGTTATTAGGTTCTCAATGAAGCTTAATATCAAGTTAGGCTATTAATGTATTTGCCATCTGTGAAGCATCTCTCAGGGAACTCTTATTATTTTACAGGTTCTCTCTTTTGATAGGAATGAGATGAGTTTCTAAACTCTCTCTAGCCATGTACATATATTTTTTCTTATATTAATCTTATAACCGATTTATCGAAAAAAAGAATATAATATAAAATAATAATAATAATAATAAAGAAGGTTTTAAATAATGTTCAACTAATTAGCTATGCTTACATCCTCGAGAGTCAAGAGCAATAATAGTAATAACAACAACAATAACAATAATAATAATAATAATAATAATAATAATTAGTATTATATATGAAAACCTCATAAATAAATCCTTACTAAACCCAACTTAACTTAATCATGATTATAATGTCTTATAATCCTTTAATTTTGAAATTCATAAAAATATTTTTAACTAAGTCTTTCCCTACACACATCATCACTCAATGCATGTGCCTTCACTCTAATCTCGCTTGTGCCTTCTTAGTAGTGTGAGTGTGAGCTCTCTGTTTTGAAATTGGAGGTGAATGGGCGGTATGGTTTTTGGAGATTTGAAACATACATATGCTCTGATTGAAGACTGAAGTAGGTAATGAGTTATGCTCCCTTCTAATTTTTGTATATGAATTTATGATTTTTAATATTCACTTTATTGCTTTGCCCTAACAATGTTACATTTACGTAAATTATTTTATTTTCTTTAAATGAGTTTGATTGTTGGTTTGAATAGTGGGTAGACGATAATTGTTTTTCCTTTGCAATTCTATTATATATTTGTATATAGGATAAGAAAAAGTTTTCTCTTCCCCATATACTTGACATTGTACGTAGGATATGATTTGTGTCACTTGGTTTAGCTTTGCTAGTGGTTATCTATGTTTGTTTATCTCTATCCACTGGGTTAAAGATAAAGTATGAATTTCATAGAAGAGATGCAGATTATTAGGAGTAAAACAAATTCGGTTCTGCAGACATCATTTAGCTATTAGTGGGTGCACAATCAACATTACAGCATTGTGTTGTAATACTTGAGAATGAGATCAAGTAGTAGTTTTTCAAGGTAATGAGGTTGATTAGAGGACTTAGTTTGTTGTTTTCTTGGTTGTGATTTTGTGTTGGGTTAGAATATTTGAAATTTCCAATTCTTTGTATTAACAACGTACATGTTCTACCATTCATGAACTTCAACGAAAATGAAAAAACCTAAAAGAAATGCAATTCACACTTATTGGAAAATAAAGAAAACCAACACTTTACTAAAAAAAGTTAATCATCTCTTTCCATCCACATACTTTAAGCTTTCCCTAAAAAATAAAAAACATTGTAGAGAATTTGACAATTACAACCAAGCTTCCATCAACCTCGATAACCCATTTATAAAATTCAACAAAAAGAAAAAAAAGTAAAAGTGCAACATCCCGTCCTCATATTAAGGGTTAGAATTTAGATTTCAATAATGGAGAAAATAGCAAAGTGAGAGTTAGAAAATTCTTTTTTTGCATTCATGCCCAGCATAATGTCAGCATATATGCATATGAATTTGAATTTTTGCACACATGAAAATAATTGTACATGTACTCATTGACATTCAAGGTATATTGAATTGTAATGGGACATGTTGAGAATTGTGGTTATAGTGAATGAGCTAAACGAAATAGAGTAGAGGATTAGAAATAAAAATTGAAGTGTTGGATTATAGTGAATAGAAGTCATATGAGAAGTTACTGGGAATGAATAGTTAAGGGAGTTAAATTTGATCTGAAATTTTCATGAATAATCTGTACTGATGTAGATGGATTTTGACAAAATTGTCTTCATCAAAGTTGTAGATCTTTCTTTTATCTTTCTATTGATATAAAGTTTACAACTTTTGGATATCAGAGTCAAAAGTTATGGTCCTTATAAGTGAAGATGCTCAGGACTATAGGATGTATCGTCTGGTGATGACGTATCATCTGGTGAAGATATACCGTCTGGTGAGTACATATCATCTAGTGAGGATGCTTTTTCTAGTGAGGACGTTTTTGTCTGGTGAGGACGTATCAACTGATGAGGATGCTTCGACTGGTGAGGACGGATCATTTAGTGATGACATATCGTCTGGTGACGACGTATCGTCTGTTAAGGATGTTTCGTCTAGTGAGGACACTTCGTCTGGTGAGGACGTATCTGTTGGACCAATGGTGGTTGAAAAAATTAAATCCCTTTATGTTTTGATAATAATAAAATATCTAGAATTAGTTAAGAAATTATTTCAGGTATTTTAGGATTATTATTCAATGAAAGAATTGTGTAAATCAAGATGGGCAAGTGATAAATCATTGAAGAATCATGTTGGGAGTTTCCTTATAAGTGAAAAAGACATTAATAATGAGGATTATTGAAGAAATGTCAACACAAGTCGACTAATCATACATAAGTTGACTTATCGAGGACCACAAGTCGACTTACATAGCACAAGTCGACTTATAGAAGAGCGGAGATGCAATTTTACGTAAAATGTTGTCACAAGTCGACTTATACATGACGACAAGTCGACTTATGGGTACAACAAATTAACTCCACTGTTCCAATTAGCTACAAATGGAAAGGAGGATGTTAAGGAACGGTCACAACAATGATACAACGACAAGAAAGGCATCCAACAACCATTTTTCTTCTAGTATAAAGGGTGGATGGTTGATGAAAAGAAAACAGTTGTTCTACAAGTGAAAATACTCTCCTATTGCTCCAAAATTGCTCATTATTGCTCTTGTTTTGTTACACAATTGTATTGAGCATTCGTTCCTCAATTTTCATCTTATTTCTCTTACAATTTGAGTGACTAATGAAAGGTCACGTGTGAGGTAGGATTTGTGCCGGAAAACAAATCGGTTGTAAAGATTGCTTGAGCTGGAAATCAAGCGGTATTGTAAGAAGTTCACACTCAACTAAAAAGTGTGCAATAAAGTGGTTTGCAAAATCCTAAGTGGGAGCTTAGGTAGAGGACGTAGGTCTTAGCACCGAACCTCTATAAAAACAGTGTTTGATCTTTTTTCCTACTCTTTACATTTAATTTTGATTAAAAAATTTTTGTGTGAATTAACTTCTAATTTTATTGTAGAAAATTACAAAAAGTTTAAACATCTATTCAACCCCCCTTCTAGATCGTTTACAGTATCCTATGGTGATCATATGATGAGGTCATATCATCTGATGATGTCATACGTCTAATGATGACATCATATCGTTTGGTGCACGGTTCATCTAATTCTATTATTTGGTCCCTCTTTTTTGACCCTATAGAAGATCGAATTTGTCTTCAGAGTCTTCATGAAATTGTAGATCTTGAAGTTCTCTTTCAAACCCTCTAAGAATGAACTTGATCTGATATCTTTAGAGCAAGTTATGTCATTTGTCCCGAATAGGTTCAATATGATGGAGGACAGAACCTTGTTTAATTCCCTCAGCCCAATCTTTGTTATCCGACCTCTAAACGAAATGATCCTTAAGACAATAGATTCCTCACACATTGTGCTATCTCTCCAGAAAAATTGTCAACATTTAAAATTGATGGGAAAAAGGTTTTGTTTTAAGGAAGGTAAGGAATCTATTGGAATAGTATGAACTTATGTTATTTTACTGAACATGCTTCGACATTTTGAATATATTTAGATTTGTAGGGTTCCAATTGAGATGATTTCTAATGTGGAGTAAACTAGAGACGTAGGTTTACAAATTATATGAGAGGTTGAATTCTAATTCAGCCTCTAAGATGTTCAATTTCTAAATGGAAGTTGTGCTTAGTCATAAATTATAGTGGTTTATTAAGTCATAAACTTAAGTATAAATCATACTTGAATGAGTTTTAATAAAGGGAAGTGGATAAGTGATTAAGAAATGGACAGGTGCCTAAGTTTTAAATTTAAGTTTTAATAACCTTGAAAGACAAGCTGTTGTCCTTATCTTTATCCTTCTTGAAGCTTCTTTCCTTAGTTTTTGTTAAACAAAGAGTTTCTTATCAAATATACACCATAATGAAATCTTGGTTTTTCCTATCCATTACCACTCATACGTTGTTATTTCTTTCTTCTACCCCAAGAAAAGTCGAATCCTCTATCAACTTTCAAGTTAATGTACGTGGTTCAATGAGGGATTAGGGTTACATAATTTTGCAGGTATTGGAGCTTCAAACAAGTAAGCTTATTATGATTATGTATTTTTATATGAAATAAAGCATGCATCGTTAGCTCACTGATAAATGGTTAAGAACAGTGATATTCTTATTTTTTAAAAAATGAGTGAGGAGATTTAGTGTGCCGTACATGGTCATTTTCCTTGGACTTGATGAATGAAATGTTATAGGATAGTGTTAAACTAGTTGTTGGAGTTGAAAGATCAATGACAATGTGTATGAGATGACAGCAGAAAAATTTGGAAACATGAATATGTAATGCTCTGTTATGTTGATGTTTTTACTGTTCATATATATATTTGTTTATGTAAGTTTTAAAGTGTTTTTAGAGATGATTAAAAATGAATTTAGAGTTAAGAGATAGGTGTATGGTGATGTCTGGAAATGTGAAAGAACGATTAAAGTGATAGTTAGAGGAATAAATGAAGAAAATACAAAACTTAGAAATGCAGAAAAATTGAAAGTGAAGAAGTGCAGAAAATATGATGAAATGCGTGAGTGTTCTGATTTTTGGATGATTATGAAAAATGATAGATTTTTGACTTGATTGTGATTTGTGAGCTGAAATGAAATAGGAATGAAGAGGAAATATTGAGTTTTAAGTAGAAAGTTGATAGTGATATATACATTTTTATATACTCTGTTTTCCTCTTCAATAGTCACATACGGGTATGTATTAGAAAATTAGTGGATGAGTTATTAACATCAAATTACTAAAGGATTGAGTGTATGATTCAAAGAAATAATGAGTGATTAAGTTATGAAGTTGGTTAGGTACCCAAGATTATCATTGAGCATGCATTGTACATAGTCCTTATACATAGTTGTGCATGAATAAATGCTTATAATTGTCATTATTAATGAGTGTGCAATGTGTGACTTTCATATATGGGTTGTGCAGTTTAAATGTCCGCATTCAGGCGTTTCCCAAATTTAGAAGCAAATGCTAATCTGGACCATATTCTGAGTAGACCTAGATGGTCTCATTTATTGTTTGTTCTATTTTGAATTTTGTATTGATTGACTACCAAATGTTCATATGAATGTGAATGATTGTATTGATTTCTAAATACAAGGCCTGATGATTGTGATGCTTGATTTGGATATTGAAGTGCTACTTGTATGTGACTGAGATAATATGATTGTTGAATGTCGGACTACGGTTCGATGATAAGTGGATGTGAGTGAATGAGAATATGCAAATGTGATTGAGGCATTTCATTTCATGAATGCATGAAACATAATGGCAGTTGTGACCAGAGTATCCACCGATCAGAGCTTAAAACTCAACGAGTGAAAATGAGTCTCGAGCTCAAAGGTGATTAAAAGCTTAAGGCTCACTATGTAAAATGAGCCCTGTATCCCCCAAGCGAATAAGGGAAAGTTAGTAATGAGCTCGATATCCAATGAATACGGGATAGTTTAGGCAATCGATTCACAATAAAGTAACAAATGGAAAGTGGGTTTCATATGCACTACATATGCATAATTTGAATGATTAAAGTCTACTGAATGTGAAGTGTGAAATGTTGTGAATGTGAATTATGTGTTATGTGACTGAGTGAGCCATTGATGATAGTCACTCATTGAGTTCACAAAACTCACCCAAAATTTGCAAATATTTTTCAGGATCAGAAGAATATCCCGTTAGGCAAATAGAAGTATCCCTACAACATACAAGTAAGGGATAGAGGTCGGGATCAGTTCGTGTCTACATTAATGTTTTCCTATTTTTGTATAAATTTGTATTCCGCAATTTTTATAAAATAATGTATTCCAAAATTTTTGTATATTGTGCATACAATGGTTTTTATGGTGGATGTAAAGACATTATGACTAAAGTGTTTTGTATTTGTAATGGGCCCCAATTGGCTATTGAAATTCTATTGATTGTATTGTGTTGATTGAAAATGTTTACGAATGAAAGTGGACCCGAATTGGTTATGGATTTTCACATATTATGTTTGTGGTTTATAAAAAAAAAATTATACCAATTTTTGAATGATTGAGTGTTTTAATATGACACCCTTGCGGGGCATAGACTCGTATATCACCCAAGATGTCGAGCATGTGCCTTGCAGGAGTGGGGTGTTACAATATATGGTATCAGAGCCCAGAATTACTATCTTACATGGGTATTTTATGAAATACATGTCAAGTTATATATATTTTAGTCATGTCGTAGCATACAGTAGCAACTAATCCCCAGTCTGAGTTACATTCATATAAGTCACATGCATAAGCATGAGTTAAGAGTTTGAGCTGTTAAAAAACACTGAGAAGAGTGATGATCTGTCATAATGTAAGAAGAGGAAGGTTGAAGGATATCTAGAAATGGGAAATAGCATATGGTTAGATATAACAGATAAAGATTCTACGCAATTGTATTAGTGGATGTATTATTAAATATGACATCAATATTATGTTTTGGTGATATGTCCTTGAATGTGATATAGGTGTGAATAGGTATATTGCTATGGAATGATTGGGGAAAATAAGGATATAAGTAAAAATGATGAGATTAAAGTGTATAAGCTAAGTTTAAAGAAAGTAAATTTTTCTATGACTTTGAAAGGTTGAACTTGGACTTAGAATGATTGTGTGATTATCGATATAAGAGTTTATGATTTAGTATGAGAATATATCTGTGGAATGGAGATTTGAGTTTTATAATGGTTATGCCGCTATAATTGGGAATTGATTGAGAATATACATATGGGAGATGCAATAAATGACAATAGGAAGATGAGATAAAAATGAGATGAAGAGAAAGATGATGAATCAAATGAGAAGAGTTAAGGCACCCAATATGGTAGTTGAATCATTATGACTTGGTGTAACACTGGAAAAGGTTAATCCTAGAGAATTGGAGTTTAGTTGATGTTAGGATTTGTCAATGCGAGGAAACCCTAATTGTGGCAAGGATAAAGAGAGAAATATTGTTTAGGATAAATTGAGATCAAAGTATTACTATTGTAAGATAATTGGTGACCTGTCAAAAGTAAATCTTGGGATAGAATGGGATGACCTTGATGATACATACCTAAGCATGTGTGACAATAATGATGTCTGCTACTTCATCAGGTTTTGGTAACCCAAACATTACGAACTTATAAGAGACAAAAGAAATTGATCTTCTTGAGGTACTAAGAATTTTTTATGAATAGTGATGGAAACAATGGATTGATAAGAGTTACATAAATAATATAGATGTTAGGAATAAGAAATCTTCTTTTGGAGAAGAATTTCACTGAATTAGATTAAGCAGATCGAGTAGTTTATTCTTAAGAATGATCAATGAAGGAACAGATCAGAAATGAATATGTAATGAATCAAAAGTGAATATAAGAGGTAGAATATGCTATTGAGAGTATGCGCATTTTGTTTGATGTGAAGTATTCAACTATATGATTGGATTACTGAATTTAAGGAGACATTATTGCTAATATGAAGAGGGTTTGAGTCCACATTATATTCCATGTAAATTTGTTCGGGAGATACAAATTATATCTAATGAATGTGTTACCAATACAGGAAGTTATGATTGCAAATAAATTGAAATGTTTGGAGAAACTAGTATAAATGAACAAACATTAAAATAAATCAATGTGAAATTAGTGGAAATCGAATGAAAGGAGAAAATCCTTTGAGAAAATAAGTCAATTGGGAGACTGAAAATGACATGAGATAATATTATCTTAATTGAGGAATTAGTCACTTAAGGAATTACAAGAATCAATTATGGACACCATGTTATATGTTTTGGAGTTAACAATGTCCCAACAGTATTTTGGTGTTGAAAATTAAAGTGATCCAAGAAAAATTGTATCAATTATCGGGTATTTTGAGTGTATGCGAAAAGTAAAGAGAACATTTTGAATACTTAAGGAAATCTTACATGGTAGAAAAAAAATATGCCAAGTATAATGAGAGTGAAATTTTTTTTCTTGATCAAATAAAATATGGGTTGTTAGTATCTAAACATGGCATATTAGGAGAACCAAAGAAAGTAGAGGTGAAGATAGAGTGAGGAGTTATAAGGGATATATGAGAGATTCAGAGTTCTTTAGGACTAGCTGTATATTGGATATTACTAGAGACTGTTAAGGGGCTTTTACTAATCTTATCCCCTGACAAAAATTTTTGACAAAAAATGTGTCAACCGTATGAGTGATGAATGTGAAAAGAATTTTGAGCAAATATAACACCAATGATAATAATATCATTTAGAATTGGAGATTATATAGTACATAATGAGGTTTCACATTAGAGATTAGGATGAAATCCAATGTAGCAAAATAAAGTGATTTCATATGCATGGAGATAGTTAAAGTTTCATAAATTGAATTATTCAGGATATGATTTCGAACTTGCTGCAATTGTAATTGCTTTGAAAAGTTGGAGACATTATATATACCGAAACATTTTGGATATATATGAATTTATAGATCAATAAAGATTGAGTTAATTATTGAGTTTGAAAGGATTGTGTAAATGAATATTTCTCGGTAAAGCTAGCATTGTAAATTGATGCATTGAACATAAAATTAAATAATGGAGTACACAAATTCAGATATTGAGGTTATCAAATCTAGTGCGATAAAAAGTGTAGAATGTCGAGCTAAAAAGGGGCAAAAAGGAAGTATTATTAGCCATTGAAATTTAAAATTAGTTTTGCATAAAAGGATTGGCAAAGCCCAAATTGAGGATTTAGACAATGTGAATCTTATCGAGGAATTGAAAATGAATCCGACTTTCGAATTAATGATACTTTGTGATTGAATTAAAAAGTATGTGTACCTGATAAGGAGACTGTTAGAGAAAACATACAAAACAATCAAAGCTATATATCCTAGTAGGAATATATCAAAAGAGCATTTGATGGCTAAGAACGTAGAACTAAGTGATTACATGTTTAATTTACCATTAGTCTTGACTATTGGAGACAGGTGTAAAGCCTATATTTCTGGAGTTCATAGGAATATGTGATTAATTTATTGTTCAAACTGACTGTAGGCATAACAATCGTTTTCTTGGTGATACCATTAGAATTTTGTATAAAGTGTCAAATGACCAAAAGGATCATTTGCCCTTACATTGAAATAAAGAGGGCCTCAAAATGGTTAAAGGCCATAATAAATGTGAGATACTATTAGTAAGTGAAATGAGTCTATAATAAGAATAAAGTGACTTATGAAAGACGAATGAATTTTGGTGGATCACTTCAAAGTTATAGGATATAGTGAGACAAAGAGTTAAGTTTATTAGCAATAAAGAGATGTGAAATACTAAGTGAGAAAATGATACCCCTGCCGCCCTGATCAATCAGATATCAATTTTAGGCATGAAATTTATTAGGAGGGAATTGTAACATCCCGTCCTCATAGTAAGGGTTATAATTTAGATTTCAATAATGGAGAAAATAACAATGTGAGAGTTAGAAAAAAATTGCATTTCATGCTCAATATAATGTCAGTATACATGCATGTGAATTTTAATTTTGTACACATGAAAATAATTGTACATGCACTCATTGACATTCCGGGTATATTGAATTGTAATGGGATATGTTGAGAATTATGGCTATAGTGAATGAGCTAAATGAAATGGAGTAGAAGGATTAGAAATAAAAATTGAAGTGTTGGATTATAATGAATAGAAGTCATTTGAGAAGTTACTGGGAATGAATAATTAAGGGAGTTAAATTTGATCTAAAACTTCCATGAATAAACTGTACTGATTTAGATGGATTTTTACAAAATTGTCTTCATGGAAGTTGTAGATTTTCTTTTAGCTTTCCATTGATATAAAGTTTGTAATTTTTGGATATCGGAGTCAAAAGTTATGGTCCTTATAAGTGAATATGCTCAGAAGTATAGGATGTATCGTCTAGTGAGGATATATCGTCTGGTGAGGAATCTTCGTCTTATGGGGACGTGTCGTCTAGTGAGGACACTTCATCTGGTGAGGATGTATCATCGGGTGATGACGTATCGTCTCGTGAGGACGTATCATCTGGTGAGGACACTTCATCCGGTGAGGATGTATCGTTTGGTGAGGCTGCTTCGTCTAGTGAGGCCGTATCGTCTAGTGATGACGTATCGTTTGGTGAGGCCATATCGTTTGATGACGTCATATCGTCTGGTGCACTGTTCATCTTATTCTATCATCTGGTCCCATTTTTTTAACCCAATAGATGATCGAATTTGTCTTTTGGGTCTTCATGAAAATTGTAGATCTTGAAGTCCTCTTTCAAACCCTCTAAGAATGACCTTGATCTGATATCTCTAGAGCAAGTTATGCCATTTGTCCCGCATAGGTTCAGTATGATGGAGGATGGAACCTTGTTTGGTTCTTTCATCACAATCTTTGTTATCTGACCTCTAAAAGAAGTGATCCTTGAGACAATAGATTCCTTACACATTGTGTTATCTCTCCATAAAAATTGGCAGCATTCCAAATTGATTGAAAAAAGGTTTTCATTTAAGGAAAGTAAAGGAATCTATTGGAATAGTATGAACTGATGTTATTTTACTGAACATGCTTCGGCCTTTTGAATATATCTAGATCTGTAGGGTTTCAACTTAGATGATTTCTAATGTGGAGTAACATAGGTTTGCAAATTATATGAAGAGGTTGAATTCTAATTCCGCCTTTAAGATGTTCAATTTTTGGATGGAAGTTGTGCTTGGTATACTGTTTTGGACAAGAGCAGTCCGAAATTGTTTGAAACATATCTTTCAAATCACCAAACTAAATTGGATGATTTTGGTATCAATGAAAATATAAGACATTGGGGAACATGTTTCTAGAAGAAAGTGTTACAAAATGATTTCAGTATTGGGGTCAAAAAGAACATGTAAAGTTCACCTAAAATGATGTTTTTATAGGAAAAATCTGAAAGTGAGTAGGGGGTTATGACTTGTGATTACAGTGGTTTATTAAGTCATAAACTTAAGAATAAATCATACTTGAGTGATTTTTAATAAATGGAAGTGGATAAGTGGTTAAGAAATGGACAGGTTGTCCAAGCTTTAAAATTAAGTTTTAATAACCTTGAAAAATAAATTGTTGTCCTTGTCTTTATCCTTCTTGAAGCTTCTTTCCCTAGTTTTTCTTAAACACAGAGTTTCTCATTAAATATACACCATAATGAATCTTGGTTTTCCTATGCATTACCACTCATACGATGTTATTTCTTTCTTCTACCCCAAAAAAAATTGAACCCTATGTCAACTTTCAAGTTGATGTACATGGTTGCATAAGGGATTAGGGTTACATAATTTTGCAGGTATTGGAGCTTCAAACAAATAAACTTTTTATGATTATGTATTTTTGTATAAAATGAAGCATGCATCGTTAGTTCACTGCTAAATGGTTAAGAACAGTGATGTTCTTATTTTCTGGAAAATGAGTGAGGAGATTTAGTGTGCCGTATATGGTGATTTTCTTTGGATTTGATGACTGAAATGTTATGGGATAGTGTTAAACTAGTTTTTGGAGTTGAAAGATCAATGACAATGTGTAAGTGATGAGAGCAAAAAAATTTGGAAACATGAATATGTAATGCTCTGTTATGTTGATATTTTTACTGTTCATATATATATTTGTTTACGTAAGTTTTGAAGTGTTTTTAGAGATGATTAAAAATGAATTTAGAATTAAGAGATAGGGGTATGGTGATGTCTGGAAATGTGAAAGAATGATTAAAGTGATAGTTAGAGGAATAAATGAAGAAAATACAAAACTTAGAAATGCAGAAAAATTGAAAGTGAAGAAGTGCAAAAAATGTGATGAAATGTGTGAGTGTTCTGATTTTTGGATGATTATGAAAAATGATAGATTTTCGACTTGGTTGTGATTTGTGAGTTGAAATGAAATAGGAATGAAGAGGAAATATTGAGTTTTAAGTAGAAAGTTGATAATGATATATACATATTTATATACTCTGTTTTCCTCTTCACTAATCACATACGGGTATGTATTAAAAAATTAGTGGATGAGTTATTGACATCAAATTACTAAAGGATTGAGTGTATGATTCAAAGAAATGATAAGTGATTAAGTTATGAAGTTGGTTAGTTACCTAGGATTGTCATTGACCATGCATTGTACATAGTCCTTATACATAGTTATGCATGAATAAATGCTTATAATTGTGCCATTATTAATGAGTGTGCAATGCGTGACTTTCATAAATGGGTTGTGCAGTTTAAATGTCCGCATTCAGGAATTTTCTGAATTTGGAGGCAAATACTAATTTGGAGCTTGTTGTGAGTAGACCTAGATGGTCTCATTCGTTGTTTGTTCTATTTTAAATTTTGTATTGATTGACTACTAAATGCTCATATGAATGTGAATGATTGTATTGATTTCTGGAAAGAAGTTCCGATGATTGTGATGTTTGATTTGGATATTGAAGTGCTACTTGTATGTGAAAAAGATAAAATAATTCTACATAATATTGTTGAATGCCGGAATATGGTCTGATGATATGTGAATGTGAGTGAATGAGAATATGCAAATGTGATTGAGGCATTCCATTTCATGAATGCATGAAACATAATGGCAGTTGTGACAAGAGTAGCCACCAATCAGAGCTTAAAGATCAACGAGTGAAAATGAGCCTTGAGCTCAAAAGTGATTAAGAGCCTAAGGCTCACTATGTAAAATAAGCCCTCTATCCCTCAAGCGAATGAGGGAGAGTTAGTAATAAGCCCGGTATCCAATAGATACAGGACAGTTTAGGCACTCGGTCACAATAAAGTAACAAGTGGAAAGTGGGTTTCATGTGCACTACATATGTATAATTTGAATGATTAAAGTGCACTGAATGTGAAGTGTGAAATGTTGTGAATGTGAATTATGTGTTATGTGACTGGGTGAGCCATCGATGATGGTCACTCATTGAGTTTGCAAAACTCACCCAAAATTTGAAAATATTTTTTCAGGATTAAAAGAATACCCTGTTAGGCTAACGGGAGTATCCCTACAGCACATAAGTAAAGGATAGAGGTCGAGATTAGTTCGCGTCTGCATTAGTGTTTTCCTATTTTTTTATAAATTTGTATTCCGCGATTTTTGTAAAATAATGTATTCTGAAATTTTTGTATAATGTGTATACAAAGGTTTTTATGGTGGAATGTAAAGACATTATGACTAAAGCGTTTTGTATTTGTAATGGGTCCCAATTGGCTTTTGAAATTCTATTGATTGTATTTTGTTGATTGAAAAAGTTTATGAATGAAAGTGGGCCCGAATTGGTTATGGATTTTCGCATATTATGTTTGTAGTTTCAAAAAAATTTATACTGATTTTTGAATGATTGAGTGCTTTAGTATGCTACCTTTGCGGGGCACAGACTCAGATATCACCAAAAATGTCAGGCACGTGTCTTGCGGGAGTGAGGTAGTACAAAAAGAAATGCAATTCAAACTGAAATTGGTAGTCATTGCGTTCATTGCTTAATAACATTAATCCCAATAAGATCCTTACAATCTATTGTTGTTCAATTCACAAATATCACAAAATTGTTCAATTCACTAACAATTAAATGTTAAGTTTACATTTTGTCATTTCCCATTGAAGATGTAGTTTGACTTTGTTGGCTTAGATTCACATACACAGTAACAACTTCCTTCCTCTTTATTGATTTCTGCTCAAGGTTTAGTAGTCTCTAACTTCTCCTTCTAGGCTGTAGATAAAATGCAAATGTTTGTTACGCTATATGAATTAATTAACATTTTGTAAAAATGCAAATATTTAAAACTTACATTTAACATTTGCAATCGTATGGTTTCATTTGTGTATACCCCCATCCTTTCCATCCATTTCTTGATCTTTTTATTTGGTTCTTGATAAAGAGGAGTATGTGATAGGCTTTTTTCTTGCAATTTTTGCTTGAGAATTTGGACTACATCTGTCAGCACCAAACATCCTTAATCTACTTCCATCATCTACAATACCATAAATAGGCCCTCTTCTCCCTTTGGTTTGGTTCTTGGTGGTGGCCTTTGAAGATGTACAGATATTTATTGTTTTTGAAACACCTCCATATGTTGGGAGAACAACTGAGACTGTTGCATTTGCACTTCCATATAGATGAGCAGTACTTAAGGTGTTCGTAGTACCTAAAGCAGTTATGGCACCAAAAGATATAGACATAGCAGAAGAGGTAGAGACAGAGACAGAGGCAGAAGTAGAGGCTTTTGCTTTTCTTTTACCTTTCTTTCCCCTTTCAGTGTTGGATGCAGATTTAGAAGCAATTATTGAGTTATCATTGTTGGTTTCAACTATGGATATATTTTCGGGGGTTGGCTGTGAGTTTGTTGTGTTTTGTTCTATATGGAAATCAATTAACTGGTCTTTGTTAGGATTTTGAAACTGGGCTAGAACTTGCTATTGATAATAATGAGAATGGAACAAAAAATACCTAGAAGATTTCCACTACTATGGAAAAGAATCTTAACTGTATCACATAAAAGACAAAAAGCTTGGAAATTACGTTTATGCAATTTTAAGGATAGCCTCTTTTGTTGTGTCCTTCTATATGGCAGTGGCTGTAAGTGATAAGTCGACTTGTACCATGTGTAAGTCGACTTACACATGTTCGGTACCGATAAGTCGACTTGTTCATTGGATAAGTCGACTTGTTCAAATCGATCGTTTATTTGTGCCCTAAAGGCAATCCCCTTTAGCGCATTTTATTCAAAGTCGTGTGCAGACTTTATGGATAAATGAAGAAAAGGCATTATTCATTAATTTGATATTCATAAACATTGTTTATGAATTGATTTGATCTTTAATCGAATTAATGAAGTCCATGATATATGACATAGCATGAAGGAAATTATGATGTGTTCATACTCCTGAGATTCCTATCATGTGCAATTATGTCGATTATCTAAATTCTCCTAGTCATAGGATTAATGAGACTGGACATCATTAATCTGGATAGACTAGCACATGTCATATTCCTTGATTGGATCAGCGGTGGATCTCGAAGCTGTAAATATGAGATATTTAGAATTGACATGTGGATGCTTACTAGCGGTAGTAAGTACATTGGATGACCCGCCATGAGATCATCACATGGATATCTTATCTAAGTGTCGTTGATGATCTCATCATAGCAATGGTGCAAGTATCCTTAGACTTGAGGTACTCGAGGATATCTTGAATCTTGATCACGTGCTTTGACTCCATTCCTTGTTGCCTTCCGAGGTAACTCATAGGGTGGTGCTTGGGTGCAGCTTGAGGTATTCAAAGATAATTGAGTAGCCAATAAAGGATTCACCACTTCGGATTAGCGAAGAGATACCCATAGCCTCTTGTCGGGATCATTACTAAGGTGGCGGCATGTATGTCATGAAGAGTGTCTTCATTGACATATAGAGTAATGAGTCCCGGACGAGAACCGATATCACTGGGCTAGACTCGGTCTAGTGAGAGTTGACACTTTGACCATACTCATAACCAAGTGGGGTATAGGATGGTGAAAGGACGAATTATGCGGTAATTGTACATGGAAGGGTTCGTGATCCGGTTCGTGATGAATACATCAAACCGATTACTTTCCGGTCAATTGGGGGTCATGATGTGTTGCTAGATACCGCTCATGACTTGCTCAGATTAATTGTTAATCTAAGTGGCCAACATAACCGGGAGCCTAAAGGGTCACACGTATAAGAGTGTTTCAGAGAAACTGTAAAATAGTAATTGGACAGAGTTCCAATTATGGAGAGCATTAGGATTAAATGGATCCCAATGGGATTGGGACATGTCCCGATGAGATCGCGACATCGATATTGCTAAGAAAGGTCTCCGGAGCTGTTTCAGTACTGGGGCCCGGTAGACCGGTAGGACCGACCCCAGTTGGACTGGACCTTAGCAATTATATATTAATTGATTAATTAATTAATTAATTAATTAATTAATTAATATATATTTTTAAGCCATGTGTGTCGTTGGTTTTGGGAAAAGGAGGATAAGCTTTGACTTTTCAAAGCTTATTAGTTTAATTCATTAATAAATGAATGGCCATTAGCTCCACACATGTCATCATCTTATGGAAAGTTACTTTAATTGTTAAATTAACACATAAGATGGTTGGAGATATATAGTGAACGACGGTGCTTATGGGTTTGAAGTGAAGTGGAAAACTTAAGTGTTAAGTTTCCTTTGAAAAATGGTTTTTCAAGTCTTCTTCTCCATGGCTATCATCGTTATCTCTCTTCTCCAAGCACAAGGGCCAACGTTCTCCTTCAGCTCTCCAGGACAGAGGTAGGCTCTAGCAGGCTTTAATCTGTTCTAGCTATTCCCGGGTCAAAGGGGTTTGACTCGGTTAGATTTTCTGATCTCTGCGTGGATCACCTTTAGAGATAGTCTCTTTTGGCTATTTAGGTTGATGTCTTCATACGGATACCTGGATCCTGGGATTCGGGAAAGTTCTGGGAACAAAATTTTTGTTTTCCGCTGCCGGTACATGTGATGTACCTCCCGGGATTTTCCTACAGTGGTATCAGAGCGTCTGGTATCCCGTATGAAGCTAAAACCTAAGCGAGATCAGAAACCCTAATGGAATGTTCTGTTGATGCATGCTATCTGTTCAGATTTCGAATTTATATTGTGATATTCTTTTCGAAATTTTTCTGCCCAGAATTGTTCATAACATGTTAGAGAATATGTTTATGAATTTTCAGAATTTATGGATTTGATTTGATATAGTTTTGCTAATTAATTCCCTAAGGTTACAGATGCTGTTTTGTGAAACGATTCTGGAACAGGCATGAGTATAAAATCGAGAATAAATTCTAGAAAAATGGTTTTTCGTATTTTCCTTCACCTACATGTCTCTAAGATGTTGTTGAATGTCTATGAGCATGGAAATTTGATTTCAAGGTGATTGGATATTTATTCATGAATTTATTCTATGCTGTTGGGAATTGCTGTGCTGATGAACACAGATTTTGAATCGGTTTTGTTATTTAGGTTGACTGAGTTTTTGATGGCCTAAAATCCTGAAACAATTCATGTAGCATGTTCTGAACATTTATTAACCTATATAATTTTCTCATGATTTATTGAAATTGTTTCATTGATCATTTCGAGCAATGTACAGAACTGGACAATTTTGTGAAAATTGTTGGGACTGTTTTGCTTGGCTTGATTGAGTGTGCTTTTTCAGTTCCAATGCCTTGAACCATTTTTAATGTGATTAAAAATGTGTTATCTTGATTTAATATGATTGCCAAACTGAATTGCTTGAATTTGTTTTTCCAATAATTTTTGAATGCTGAATTGATCACATTAGCGTCTCGGTAGTATCTTGCATTATCTTGTTTGTTTTGACCGTCATATTTTTTATGGCATGTGCTGAAGTAAATTTGATAATGTATGTGCTAGCTAGAGATGCTTAGGATGATGATTTGGGTGTTCCTAAATTATTTGGAAATTAATGAGTTTTGACTCATTTCAAGCTTTTCATATAGTTTGACTATTTAAGGCATTCATGAATCAATGAAGTGTTCATTGAGGCATCAACTCACAGATATTACCCTAGGTATGATGGTGTTGAGAATTGGAATTGTACTGATTGAGGAATTAGCCGATTAGAGATTTTAGCAAAATTCCCTGAATAAGTCGACTTGTATATGGTATAAGTCCACTTGTTCAAGAATTTTGGATAAGTCGACTTGTGGATAGAATAAGTCGACTTGTTCAAGATCTCAGTATAAGTCGACTTGTAGTACCTTGTAAGTCGACTTGTTCATGGGCAGATGACATAAGTCGACTTGTGTCATACAAGTCGACTTGTGTGTGGGCAGATGAAATAAGTCGACTTGTGTCATACAAGTCGACTTGTGTGTGGGCAGAAGCATAAGTCGACTTGCATTTGATGAAAGTCGACTTGTGGCATGCATAGGTGGGATGATGGATGATTTTAGGTATAGACTCAATGTGATTGATGAAATGCCCTAAATCATATCATATAGTCATGGTGACTATAATCCTACGACTTGGAGAAGAAGTAGATGAGACCCGAAATCCCTCCTCGGTATATGAAAACTAACGCCTTCCATTAATATGGTAAGAACCAGAGTTCTTATAGGGTTGGGTTGTTGGGTAAACCCAAGCTCACTCTATACGGATATGTTCGAACCATGAAAATAAGATTTTCGGATTAATGGGTTGGTTTTCACTGGAAGCGTTGGTTTGTTGAGTAAACTCAAGGTTAATGTGGACAGAGGCGAAATTGGGTAGCATACATCAGATGTATGCGCATCAAAGAGTTGATACCCAATGTAAGTGCATACATCAACAAGTTGATAGCACTGATCGATAGTTGTGTCTAAGATGTAATTGGTATATCTGATACCTCCCGAGACATAAGGTGGCTTGTTGAGCAAACTCAAGGTCATTCTTAATGTCGGTTATCGATGATACCATTGGTATGACCGATACCTACCGATTGACCTAAGTTGTGGCTTGTTGGGTAAACCCAAGGTCACTCTTAGCAATGTCGGATATCGACCCACTAGGACATTATGTCACTTTGTTTCTCTGGATTCATAAAGAGGGTTATGGATTCTAGGAAACTAGTGGGAGCCATATGCATGTCATGCAAGTCCTTATGATCATGCAGGCAATTCTATTCTATCATTCTCTCTCTCTATCGCGCAAGGTTGATTGAAGAAGTCTTTCAATGTGAATTATGCTCTCCATTCTGGACCGAATTTTCTTGATTGGCTAAAGAATCTGAGAATTGTTCTTAGATCTGAGGAACTGGGATACGTCCTAGATGTTCCACTTCCAGTTGCACCTGCTGTCGATGCTTCTGATGAGGATCAGAAAGCATATCGTAAGCATCTAATGGACGGGGACATGGCTGCTTGCCTCGATGTCACTAGAGCTGCAGGAGCAGCACGAGTCCATGGATGCTCACTCTATAGTATTTCATCTTAGGGAGCTGTTTGATGAGTAAGCTCGGTCTGAAAGGTTCGAGACCTCAAGGCTTCTCTTCACCACAAAGATGGCTCCAGGGATATCTGCTGTGCAGTATGCCCTGAAGATGAATGGCTATATTGAGAGATTGGCCGTCTTAGGATTTGTAATGGATTATGAGTTAAGTAGAGACTTAATTCTAGTTGGATTGTCTGATGGTTATTCACAGTTTGTGATAAACTATCGGATAAACCAAATATCCACAACAATTCCTGAGCTGATCAATCTGCTCAAGACAGCTGAGCAGGCTATCAAGAAGGATAGCAAGCAAGTGCTAATGGTGGATGCTTCTTCTTCTAGTTCAAAGAAGAAAAAGGCCAAGAAACCAAAGGGAAGTGCCATCAAGGAAAACCAAAGATTCGCCCAAAAGGATTTTGCTTTCATTGTGGCAAGTCTAGCCACCAGATGGCCGTAAAATCTATCTCGAGTCCTTGAAGCAGTAAAAGGCATCAGATGCCTCTACTCCTTCAAATATGTTTGTCATTGAGGTTAATACTATTCCTGATCCAAACATATCGGTATTTGATACCGGATGTGGCTCATACATATGAAATGATATGCAGGGGCCTCGAGAAGCGATAGAAAGCTCATTAAAGGAGAACTAGACCTTTGTGTAGGTAATACTGAAGAGTTGCTACATTAGCCGTGACACTTATGTCTTGTTCCTCCTAGTGGGCTTATATTCAAATTGGATGATTGACATTTTGTACCTGTTTTAAACAAAGAACATATTGTATGTTTTATGTTTAAATAGAGCTGATTTCCATTGGACTTTTAGCAGCAATGGTTGTTCTATTAGTTCGAATGGAAGGCTCTATGCTACTGGTACATTATGCAATTGAATTGACATATTAGATATGTCATATCCAGTTATGAATGTCAATGACGCGGAAAGACATAATCGAGATAATTTAAAATCAACTTACTTATGGCATTGTCGGCTTGGCCATAAATAAATGAGACACGCATCGCTAAGCTCCATAAGAGTGGATGTTTAGGGTCATTTGATTATGAATCATATGAAACATGTAAATCTTGTTTATTAGGCAAGATGACTAAGTTATCCTTTAAGGGAAGGGTAAACAAGTGAATGGAATATTAGACCTAATACATTCGGATGTATGTGGTCCGATGTCCATCCATGCCATAAGTGGTTGTTTTTACTTCATTACTTTTATCGGTGATTATTCACGATATAGGTATCTGTATCTGATGAGATACAAATCTGAAGCATTTGAATAGTTCAAATAATTCAGAAATGAAGTAGAAAACTAACTTGGTAAAAGTATGAATACACTACGATCTGATCGTGGTTGAAAATGCTTAGACCAACAGTTTTGGATTATCTCAGAGATAATGGGATTTTATCTCAGTACACTCCACCTTACACGTCGCAGCACAATGGTGTGGCTGAAAGGAGAAATCGAACCTTGTTAGACATGGTGCGATTGATGATAGGTTTTGCACAGTTTTGGGAATATGCGCTCAAGACAGCTGTTTACTTGCTAAACAGAGTTCCATTAAAGACAGTTGAGGTTACTCCATATGGAGATGTGGACTAACTGAAAGCCCTATCTTTCTCATCTGAAAGTTTGGGGTTGTCCTGCTTATGTGAAGCGGACACAGTCAGATTAGCTTGATGCAAAGTCTGACAAGTGTTTGTTCGTGGAATATCAATTCTACCTTGCTTAGGAACAAAAGTTGTTTGTTTCCAAGCATGCTGTTTTCTTAAAGAAAGAGTTTCTTTTACAAGAGGACAGTGGGAGCAAAGTTGAACTTGGAGAAGTTCAAGATGCTCGAACAAACATAGATCAATCGCTGAATCAAATCGTAACTCATATAGATGAGGTAACAGTTCAACCTTCTATTACACACTAATTTACGTAGGTTATGTAGGATACGTCTTTGTTCAGAGATATGAATTTCTTGTAAGTGAACGAAATGGCGTATTGCTCATATGAGATGATGCGCTACTACCTATGAGCAGTTACGAAAAGTTGAGTCCGGAACATGGCTTTGTGCCATGAAATCTGAAATGGATTCCATGTATGAAAACCAAGTATGGACTTTGGTTGTTACACTGAAGGATAAAACCCACGGGTGCAAAGGAGTTTTCGAAGAAAACCAACATGGATGGTAATTTGATTACCTATAAAGCAATGCTTCGGTTAAAGGATTTAAATCACGCATAAAAGAGTTGACTATGACAAAACCTTGACCCGTAGCAATGCTTAAATCCATTAGGATACTCCTAGCCATTGCCACTCATTATGATTATGAGATATGGCAAATGGATGTGAAGACAGCTTTCCTGAGAGGAAATCTTCCCGAGGATGTGTATATGACACAACCAGAGGACTTCACCTCCTATAATGGCGAAAAGGTATGCAAGCTTCAGAATTCCATGTATGGATTGAAGCAAGCATTCAGGAGTTCGAATATCCGTTTTGATGAGGTACTCAAAGAGTTTGATTTCTCACAAAATCCGGATGATCATTGTGTGTATAAGAAGGTTAATGGGACTGCAATCGTATTCCTTGTGTTGTATGTAGATGACATACTGTTACTAGGAAACGATGTCTCTATCTTTAATCGCTTAAAATTTGGTTGTCCAATCAATTTGCGATGAAAGACCTTGGTGAAGCAACTTATATCCTTGGGATATAGATTTATAGAGATAAATCAAAAGGTTGCTTGGTCTTTCACAATCATCGTACATAGATGAGATGCTAACGAGGTTTAGCATGGAACAATGCTATGTACGAGGCCCGATGTATCGTATGCTCTAAGTGTTACGAGCAGATACCAATCGGATCCTGGTGAGGGTCACTGGGTGGCTGTCAAGAATATCCTCAAGTACTTGCGAAGCACTAAGGATGTTTTCTTGATCTATGGAGATGGAAATCTCCAAGTGGCGGCATTTAGATGCTAGTATTTAATCTGATAAGGATGATTCTGAATCACAATCAGGTTATATACATTCACACTGAATAGCGTGGCGGTCAGTTTGAAAAGTTCCAAACAAGAGAGGACTGCTGATTCATCAATCGAGGCAGAGTACATTGCCGCATGAGATGCGCAAAAAGCGGTTTGGATCGAAGTTCATTCTTGAACTTGATCTCGGTCCTTAGTGTGATGGGCCCATAGGATTGTATTGTGATACAATGGGGCTAGTGCACGAGCAAAGGAACCAAGATCTTATCGACGATCCGAACTCGTGATTACCGATTCGGAGATCATTAGTCGAGATGATATCCTTATAGAGAATTCCCGAGCAAAGTGTTGCTGTTCCGTTGACAAAGCCATTGTCACGGGAGAATTGTGATTCTCATGGACTCGCTTATGGTATTAGATACTAAGGCGATTGACTTTAGGTCAAGTGGGAGATTTGTAAGTGATAAGTTGACTTGTACCATGTGTAAGTCGACTTACATGTTCGATGTAGATAAGTCGACTTGTTCATTGGATAAGTCGACTTGTTCAAGGTCGATCTTGTTTATTTGTGCCCCAAAGGCAATCCCTTTAGCGCATTTTATTCAAAGTCGTGTGCGCGACTTTATGGATAAATGAAGAAAGGCATTATTCATTAATTTGATATTCATAAACATTGTTTATGAATTGATTTGATCTTTAATCGAATTAATGAAGTCCATGATATATGACATAGCATGAAGGAAATTATGATGTGTTCATACTCACGAGATTCCTATCATGTGCAATTATGTCAAGATATCTAAATTCTCCTAGTCATAGGATTAATGAGGCTGGACATCATTAATCCGGATAGACTAGCACATGTCATATTCCTTGATTGGATCAAGCGGTGGATCTCGAAGCTGTAAATATGAGATATTTAGAATTGACATGTGGATGCTTACTAGCGGTAGTAAGTACATTGGATGACTGCCATGAGATCATCACATGGATATCTTATCTAAGTGTCGTTGATGATCTCATCATAGCAATGGTGCAAGTATCCTTAGACTTGAGGTACTCGAGGATATCTTGAATCTTGATCACGTGCTTTGACTCCATTCCTTGTTGCCTTCGAGGTAACTCATAGGGTGGTGCTTGGGTGCGACTTGAGGTATTCAAGATAATTGAGTAGCCAATAAAGGATTCACCACTTGGATTAGCGGAAGAGATACCCATAGCCTCTTGTCGGGATCATTACTAAGGTGGCCCGGCATGTATGTCATGAAGAGTGTCTTCATTGACATATAGAGTAATGAGTCCCAGGACGAGAACTGATATCACTTGGGCTAGACTCAGTCTAGTGAGAGTTGACACTTTGACCATACTCATAACCAAGTGGGGTATAGGATGGTGAAAGGACGAATTGCACGGTAATTATCTATGGAAGGGTTCGTGATCTGGTTCGTGATGAATACATCAAACCGATTACTTTCCGGTCAATTGGGGGTCATGATGTGTTGCTAGATACCGCTCATGACTTGCTCAGATTAATTGTTAATCTAAGTGGCCAACATAACCGGGAGCCTAAAGGGTCACACGCATAAGAGTGTTTCAGAGAAACTGTAAAATAGTAATTGGACAGAGTTCCAATTATGGAGAGCATTAGGATTAAATGGATCCCAATGGGATTGGGACATGTCCCGATGAGATCGCGACATCGATATTGCTAAGAAAGGTCTCCGAGTCGTTTGATCACGGGCCCGTAGAGCCCGATAGGACCAGACCCAGTTGGACTGGACCTTAGCAATTATATATTAATTGATTAATTAATTAATTAATTAATTAATTAATATATATTTTTAAGCCATGTGTGTCGTTGGTTTTGGGAAAAGGAGGATAAGCTTTGACTTTTCAAAGCTTATTAGTTTAATTCATTAATAAATGAATGGCCATTAGCTCCACACATGTCATCATCTTATGGAAAGTTACTTTAATTGTTAAATTAACACATAAGATGGTTGGAGATATATAGTGAACGACGGTGCTTATGGGTTTGAAGTGAAGTGGAAAACTTAAGTGTTAAGTTTCCTTTGAAAAATGGTTTTTCAAGTCTTCTTCTCCATGGCCATCATCGTTATCTCTCTTCTCCAAGCACAAGGGCCAACGTTCTCCTTGACTCTCCGTGATGAGGTAGGCTCTAGCGAGCTTTAATCTGTTCTAGCTATTCCCGGTCAAAGGGTTTGACTCGGTTAGATTTTCTGATCTCTGCGTGGATCACCTTTAGAGATAGTCTCTTTTGGCTATTTAGGTTGATGTCTTCATACGGATACTGGATCACGGATTCGGAAAGTCCAGGAACAAAATTTTTGTTTTTCGCTGCCGGTACATGTGATGTACCTCCCGGGATTTTCCTACAGTGGCTACATATAATGATCAAACCTCTCGTATGCACGAGGTCAACATTTAACTTTTTATTTATTATTGTATTCTTTTGAGGCTCATCAATGCCTTTTTTCTAGCTGTTTTGGGCCTACCAGGCCCTTGTTTGAATTTTGGTGGCCTAATAGTTTCTTCATTGCTAATGGGATAGTCCTTCATACCACACATCGGTTGAGTTGCCTTCCCATATACTTTAACATATTTAGTCTTCCATAACCAACTATAAGTGTACTATTTAATATTACCTATTATCTCTAATAGCACATATAGTATGTGCATAAGGAATGCCAGAGAGGGTATATCTCCTACAAGAACATATTTTGTTCTGAAGCCTCACCATATAGCTGTCCTGTCCATGATCAAGATCATACCCTCTTTATCCATTATGATGCACCGAACAAGGTTGAGCAATCATGACACTCTTCTCAATTACTTCCAATATTCTTGGCCCAAAATTGCCTTTCTATTTGCTAGCCCCTTTCTTTTTTCTCATAATTATTTTCATCAATTCTCTATTATTGTATTCTTTTGAGGCTCATCAATGCCTTTTTTCTAGCTGTTTTGGGCCTACCAGGCCCTTGTTTGAATTTTGGTGGCCTAATAGTTTCTTCATTGCTAATGGGATAGTCCTTCATACCACACATCGGTTAAGTTTCCTTCCCATATACTTTAACATATTTAGTCTTCCATAACCAAATATATGTGTACTATTTAATATTACCTATTATCTCTAATAGCACATATAGTATGTGCATAAGGAATGCCAGAGAGGGTATATCTCCTACAAGAACATATTTTGTTCTGAAGCCTCACCATATAGCTGTCCTGTCCATGATCAAGATCATACCCTCTTTATCCATTATGATGCACCGAACAAGGTTGAGCAATCATGACACTCTTCTCAATTACTTCCAATATTCTTGGCCCAAAATTACCTTTCTATTTGTTAGCCCCTTTCTTTTTTCTCATAATTATTTTCATCAATTCTCTTCTAATATGCTTAAACAACCCTAAAATTGACATTTTCCTTGCGTCAACTAGATTCGTATTGAAGGCCTCACATAAGTTATTATCAACCAACTCAATCGTAGAATCTTCCGTCTAGAAAGCCCGACACCATTCTTAAACTTGTGCATAACTCTCAATATCTTCTGCTGTCCTTTGCTTCTTGGCTATAAACTTATCCAAATTTTCTTCATATTTCCTTACTGTGAAAGATTTTGTAATTTTCCAAAAGTGCTCCTTCATCTCGTCCCCTTTATGTTCTCTTCTAAGCCAATTCATATAAACATGTCTAGCACAAAACCTGTGTTTAGCATCTAGACATAAATCGACAATAGCTCTATCAAGTCCTTGGAAGAGAAAACATAACCATTTGAATAGGCATATTGTAACATCCTGTCCCCTTATTAAGGGTTAGTACCCGAACTTTCTGTATTTGTGAACTCAAAGAGAGGTTAAGGAAATGCATTTTCTTACTCATGCATCATGCTAGCATATAAGCACATAGATATGAAATGCTTTAGCATAAAAAGTGGTACATGCATTCATTGACAACTTCTGGGCATAAATGCTATTAAATGTGATTTTATTGAAAATGAGGAGTAGAAGGAGCAGAAAGAGTGATCTTGGTATGAGTTGTAATATGGAAAGATTTAGAAACAAGATTGGTAGTGATCTGGAAAATATTCACCGAATATGCTTCAGTCATGTAGCTACAATGTTTTCTCTAGTAATCCAAACGAGATGATTCTTAATTTGGATTAAACTAGAGATATATGGCTACATTTTGTGTGAAGACATCGAATTTCAATTCTGAGCCTAAGAGTCTCAAATATTGTCATGAAGTGAAGAATTGGGTGCAGTGTTGGTGTATGAATGAAAAATTTGCCTTAAGACTTTAGGGTCAAATTTAGGATCGATAAAGATGAATTTTAGCAAAATTTCCTTCTGAAAAGTTTTATATCTTTCTTTTATCTTTCCAACGGTATAAAGTTAGTAAAATTTGGACTTCTGAGTCAAAAGTTATGCATCTTATAAGTGGAGATGTTCCAGACGCAAAAAGACAGACGCAGAAAAACAGACGCAAAAAGACAGACGCAAAAAGACAGACGCAGAAAAACAGACGCAAAAACACAAATGCAAAAAGATAGACGCAGAAAGATAGACGCAAAAAGACAGACACAAAAAGACAGATGCAGAAAGACAGGCGCAGAAAAACAAACACAGAAAGACAGACGCAGAAAAAAAGACACAAAAAGATAGACGCAAAAAAAATGAGACGATATAGAAGCTAGACGATAGAATTGGCCTTCGAAGTCTTCATAAAAGTTTTAGATCCAGAAGTCCTCTTTCTAATGGTCTAAAAACGAAACTAATCAGACTTCTTTAGCAAAAGTTATGGCATTCGTACTGGGATATGTACATTTCAGGTGAGGATATGAATATGTTGGATTGTTTTGGCCATAACTTCTTCTCTAAACCTCCAAATGACTTGATTCTTGAACCGTTGGATTTGTAAGAACTTTCTCTATATCTCCACCAAAAATTGAAGTTATCAAAATTCTATGGAAAGAGATTAAGTGAAAAGAGTAAGTCGGGTACAGTGTGGGTGCTCTTAAAGGATATGAACTGGTGTTATCCCACTAAACATACTTTAGTGTTTTGATGATATCTTGATATATAGAAATCAAAATGAGATGATTTCTGATTCGTGGAGAACTAGAGACATGGAGCTACAAATGGTATGAAGGATTTGGAATTGGATTCAGTCTCTAGGATGTCTAAAATTCTTATGGATGTTATGCATAGTGTACTATTATGGACAAGAATAGTCCAAAATGTTTAAAGTGTAACTTCTGAATCATTGAACCAAATTGAATGCTTTTAATGACATTAGACCCGTAAGAAAATAGAGAAGAGTCTTCTAGAAGAAAGTGATGTGTAAGAATGATCAAGGATATTTCTGGCAAGACACTTAAGTTTAAAAGAACATAAGCCTATAAGGAAGTATAAAATGGACTTTTTGGACTCATTAAAGGCATAAATGGAAAAAAAGAAGTATGGTCTGGCTTATAAATTAAGGGGAGAACGAAAATGGACCAAAAAAAAAGAGAAATATCATGAAGAAGAAAGAGAAATATAAAGAGAAGAAGAAAGAAAGAGAGAGAAAGAAGAGAGATCAAGCTAGGGTTTTAATTTCCTTAGCCTTTAAGAGAGATTTTAACGTTGTTCAAGAAGAGAATAAGGAAGATGAAGATAAGAGCTTCCATTTGAGCTAAAGATCTCTTTTCGGTGATAAATCAAGGTAAGATCTTATTGACTCTTTTGGATTTTTGGAAGGATTCTAACTTATGGAGTTTAGAAATTGGTTGGGTTTAAATGTCCTAGAATCAATTTTGGGGATTTTACATTGTGAAATTTTTAAATGGATTTCTATTGAAAGAGATTTGGTGTTTTAGGAAACCAAGAGAATTATACCCAAGAACAAGGAGAGAGACAATTTGACTCGATGTTTTGCAAGACAACTAGGTGGGTAATATATGTATTTATGGTTTTTGTATAAATAGGCAATAAGCCTCAATGTGTTCATATGTTTAAATTGCTAAGCTATGAATAGGGATTTGATATTATGAGATCATGTGAGGTTAGAAAAGAGATGATGAAAAATTGAGTTATGATATAGAGTAACCAAGTGTTCTTGAAGTGTAGGCTTATGAATAAGCTAGACTTATAAATAGGGCAAAGATTGAAAGGAGAAGTTAGAACGATCATGTACCAATGAAGTATATGAAACGTATATGAATTTTGAAATGGAAATGAGCATAAAGTGTATATTAGAACATATACTTGGGATTGTCATTGAACATGCATTGTACATAGTCCATTATTACAATTGTACAAAAATGAATGTTGTTATGTGTACAATTATTGATGAGTGTGCAATGTGTGCCTTGCATAAATAGGTTGTGCAGGTCAAGTGTCCACATTCTAACGTTCCAGAATTGGGAAGCAAATGCTATTTTGGAGCGTACTGTGAGTAGACCTAGATGGTCTTACCTTCTTGTGTGTTTTGTTTATGTTATAAACTGAGTGATTATGACTAATTATGAATGTGTCTTGATAGTTGAAATTCGGACAATGAAGGTCCGATGAAGGTGCTATATGAATGAGATATTGAAGTGTTAATTATATGTGAATGTGATTATTAATCTTGTATTGGCACTCAAATGAAATTGTGAAATGCTTAACTTTAATGTGGAATGCCGGACCACTGTCCGATGATTGTGATATTGATTTGAATATCGAAGTGCTATTAACTGTCAATTGAATGAATGATGTGTAAATATGTGATTGGTAAAAGCATATTAGCTATAAATGAAAATTTGAAATGCTCTACTTTAATGTGGATTGTCGGACTAAGATCCGATGTTATGAGAAAGTGATTGAATGAGATAAGTAATTGTGAGTGACGCATTCCATTGCATGAATGCATAAAATAAAATAGTAATTGTGAGCCGAGTAGCCACCAATCAGAACTACAAGCTCAACGTTCAATGAGCCCTACATGGGACAGTTATCAATGAGCCCTACATGGGACAGTTGTCAATGAGCCCTACATGGGACAGTTATCACTGAGCCCTACATGGGACAGTTTAATGAGACCATAAGGGACAGTTTAGGCACTCGGTCAAAACAAAGTAACAAATGGGAAGTGAGTCTCATGTGCATTGCATATACATAATGGAAAATGTGATTTTTGATACAAAGTATGATTGATTGAATGTACTGAATGTGAAACAATGTGATATGTTGAATGTCGGGCTACAGTCCGATGATAAGTGAATGTGATCGAATAAGTGCATGCAATGTAAGTGATGTACTCCATAGCATGAATGCATGAAATATGAAGGCGTTGTGAGTTGAGTTGCCTGTATGAAGCGTTTCCACGTAGAGCTATGCTCCATGATTATGTGATTTGACTAAGCCTACGGGCTGTTATTGTGATTCGACTAAGCCTACAGGCTGGTATTTTGATTCGACTAAGCCTACGGGCTGGTATTTTGATTCGACTAAGCCTACGGGCTAGTATTCTGATTCGACTAAGCCTACGGGCTAGTACTTTGTATATGTGAGAGGCACTCAGGCACAATAATAATAACGAATGTGAGTCTCATATAAATGACATATGCATCATATGTATGTCTGAATGAGTTGAATGTGAAATTTGAATTCTATATGACATATATGTATGTGTTATGTGACTGGGTGAGCCATCGAGGATGGTCACTCATTGAGTTCGCAAAACTCACCCAAAATTTGCAACTATTTTTCAGGATAAGAAGAATACAAGAATACCCCGTTAGGCCAAAGGGAGTATACCTACAACATTTAAGTGAAGGATAGAGGTCGGGATCAGTTCGCGTCTGCATTACATGTCTATATTTTTGTATTAAATTGTATTTTGAAATGAATCAAGTGTTGTATTTGTGAAAAGGCCAAATGGCCATATGAGAAATTTGTAAATGGCCTTGTATGATTGAAAAAGGGCTTATGTCCTATTTGATTATTTGACTTTCGGATGTTTGTCTATAAAAAATATATATATTCCAAATTTTGATTGATTGAGAGTGCGTAGCACACCACCCTCACGGGGCGCGGTCTCGAATATCACCATCGATATCGGGTTCTGGTCTTGCGGGGGTGGGGTGCTACACATATGAACACAACTCTACATATTTCATAACAGTTACACTCTCAATAAAAGTAAAAACAAGATCGATGTGAAACTTTCACCTTTTATTGGTTAGTCATTATAGTTCAACCAATTTCGAAGCCCAAGTAAGGTAAATCTTCTTTCAACCTTTCAATGAGCCACTTTGATGTGACTATCAACTTAACTTAAACCATAGCCCAAGCAATAGGAAACATTTGATCGTTTCCATCTCTTCCCACAACATCCATCCAAGCTAAGAAAATGCCTACATCCATGCCTAAACCCATGTTTAATAACTTCTAAGCATGTGTAAATTCTTTCAAATATAGGTGGAGATGTTGGAATTGGCAGAGACACTATCAATGTTACAGTGCTTCTTAGGTTGGCCTACTTAATCACTTCAGTATAAGATGAAAGCTTCCCAAACTCCTCTTCAATGTTAAACACAACACTATCTACTATTTTTTCTTTGCTTTTCTCACCATACTCATGGACATTTCAACACCTAAACAATCCTTAATGTAAAATTTGATATCATCATTCTTCAAAAATGGATCTGTTTTAAGCTTATCTTTTAATAAGTTAGATAAGATGCTGGTGTTCATCCTAGGATTTGTATATAGCCTATTATAGTCATGATTGTTCCTGAATTTCCTAACTTAAAATAATTGCAGCTTCTTATCAAATACTCCATATATATACCAAGGGCAATTCTCTGTCCTGCATCTATCTTAGACAAAGTTGGGCTTATTTTGGTAAACATGACAACCCTATTTATTTTGATGGACAATAAACTCACTACAAGCTTAAATTGCAAATGATTAAGAAAAATCATCCCTACTTTAATGTAAGGCTCAACTATATTTTTGTCATCAATAGGGTATTTCCTTTTCCTCCTAATAGCATCATCTACTATACCAGCTACATCACTAATAAGTTCTCCATATTATCACTGTCATAATATTTAGAAAAATACCTTATCTTCATCATCTGCATCATGTGTATTAACTTCATATGGTCTATTATCTTCATCATCTTCATCAGGACCATTACCTTCATCTCCTTACTCTAAATCCTCTTTAACATCTTCATCCGGACTATTACCTTCAGCTCCTTGCTCTAATTCCTCTTTAACATCTTCATACAAACCATTACCTTCATCTCCTTGATCTAAATCCTCTTCAACCTCCATATTTGTATCATCTTCATTCTCCATGTCTGCATTATTTTCATACTCCACATTTGCAACATCCCACTACCATAAGGCAAATACCCGAATACCAGAAGGACATTTAAGTACATACCTTATGATAATGGTATGTTGGAGCAAAAACAAATCCAAATTACACATGGCATCATCTAACATTCTCCAAAGTCACTAAATTTTAAAAACCAACCATTCATTCCATTCATTTATAAAGCTTACACTATTTCCACCAAACAATATTTACAAAACCTTATAAAAATTCTAACAAAACTACAAAAGTAATGTTAGAGCGCTTTTGGTGTCAGTTGATAGACCTCTGAGCTATTTCTTTGTCCAAAAGATTCCTTAAATCCTGACTAAGGAACTAAGTCTCCTGTCTCGTACCTGAAAAGCCACATTGTAATTTTTGATGAGTTTTGCAAACTCAATGAGTGAACCATCATTGATGAATTCACTGGATCATATACACACATCACATAATACACAAATATTCATTATAACATACATTTATTATTCAAAAACTCACACAATATGGTATAACATTTAATCATTGCAAAACAGATCATATATAAACAAATATATATGCATATGAGACTCACATTCGTTCTTATTGTTGTGAATGAATGCCTATCACATACTTATACAAATACTGGCCTATAAGGCTCAGTCAGAATAGAATCACGTAGTATAACTCTACGTGCACACACATATATCACTGAGCAAAGCTTTATATGGAAACGTTTCATACTGACAACTCAAGTCACAATGCCTTTATCTGAGCATGCATTCTTATGAAATGCATCAAAATTGAATATGGCATATATGACAATCACATATGTTGCTCAAACAAAACTCATAATCAACGGACCTAAGTCTAGCATTCAACTTTCATTGAGAATTAACATAACATTTAGAATTCCATAGCAATTAAAGCCGCAATCAAAGCACTTCCAATACATTTCCAAATATTGACCTCCTCAGACAATTAAAGTCTGAAATTCATAAACAAATCGCAAATAGTTTAATAATGTTAGAAGTTTAAACAAATCAAATCAAATCAATCCTAGGAAATCATCTAGGTTGACTCACTGTACGCTTCAATAAGCTATTGCCTGTATGGTCCGACAATGTCCGACTGGCGTCCGATGTGCTCCTCTAAAATATACAAAACACATTCACAAATATCACATTTTTGCACAAATGCACAAGTGTTCTTTTATGCATATCAATGTATAGAAAATATGTACAATGCATGTCCAATGACAATTCCGGGGTACAATATTGTGATCCTTATCAAAAAATCATTCAAATATCAAATCCCTCATTAATACCATGTATAATTGCAATTGGATCGAAACAAAACAATGTCAAACAATTTCATAACTTCATTAACCAATTAAGATTTTTCCTCTAATACACATATGGGTCAACTTTCCATACTAAATATGATACGGTAAATGAAAAAATTAGGAAAAACTTCCTTCTGTAAAGTTGTTTTCCAATGTATCAAATTTCTAACGACACTAAAATCATTCAATTTTGTTCAGTATACGAAAAGATATACTCAAAATATTTTAGACTGTTCTTAAGCTTCAGTAGAATTCTTACCTCAACTTCCAACCAAACCTTGAAAATCTTAGAGACATAATTAAAAATCCATTTCTTCACAAAAATGTAGCCCTATGTCTCTAGTTTACGTCAAATCAAAAATCATCCTATTTGGATAACTATAGAGAAAGTTATGGTCAAAATACTAAAGTATGTTCGAACTATAAAGGATGAGACTTCGCCGTGGTGAGAACAAAAAAGATGGCCACGACGAACCTTCCAGAAACCAGATTTTCTCGGGAATTTTGCAAAGATCGCCGAGGCGAACTCAAGACTTTTGCCGCAGTGAACTAAAAAGAGTTAGCTGAGGTGAACCAAAGTTGGCTGCGACAAACTTTCACAGAATACTCGTCTTCCCCACTTTCCAGATTTTAAACCCAAATTTCACTTTCTCACACTATAATAATTTCTCATTTCTCTACATTCTTCACGTTTATTCTCACATCATTTAACTTAGATAACACTCAAAAAATTCTTCTAACTCATTTTTAGCTCATCAACACACACAAAATTTAAAATCCAAGATTCACACTTAAACATCAAGTTCACTTCTACAGATAAACAACGGGCACAATGTATGCATGTACCATTTCGACTTTTCTCAAAACCTGAACATAGTATATACATATCTTCCAATCTAGAGTCCATTCAACACCATTTTAAACAATTCTTAAATCTCAAATTAATCATCTAATCTATTTAACACCAAAACCCAAACTTCTCAATCCCATGTATGTATGTAGATTCCTACACCATAAAATATCATTAAGTTACTTACTTGTTTTAGCTTTTATTTCCAGCAATACGAATAACTCATAGACAACCATCAAGAACAACTCAATGATTGGTGATGACCAAATCGAGCAGAAAATTCTTCAGATGCTCAAAAACTACCGTAACTCTTCTTAGTGTTTTTTTTTCAAAACATAAAATACGTGGGTTCTTTGCATGTCATACATTTGTCACCACTAGCAGTCCACGTGTCATCATACATACAAGCCATTTTTCCCAATTATAGGATGCCACGTGTCACACTATAATTGACCAATAAATCAAAAATTTTCTAAACTTCACCAAAAATACCAAAACATCCTAAATAATACCAAAATTGCCAAAACACATTTTAATCATATTTACTAACTCAATTATACCCGAAAAATGTCAAAGAATGCATATACAATCATATAAATATGCAAAAATGTATGTTTCACAATTAATTTATGCATGATGTGCATTTTCCTAATTTCTTAGAAATTTCTCAAAATTCACAATTCTAGCTCTAACATGAGTGACAGGATGTTACAACATTTCACACATTGTCTAAATTACCTATATTACCTCTAAACCCTTCATTATTAATATCTTCATCTACAATACCCTGTTTAGCCTTATTACATTCATCCTTAATCACTTTAACAGGGGTATCCACTCCATGTTCAATATAAATATCAATACCACCCTGTTGAAGTGATTAAGGATGAATGTAATGTACAACCATATCTAACACACTAGCATCATCTTATATAACCCTCAAACCATTACATAGTTCAAAACCAAGCATAAAAAAAATACCTTTTTTATATTGTTATACCCACTTTTCTTACATACATCAACCAGTTCAAAATAGCTTAATAAGTTAAGATCAATTTCAATTTCAGCCATAAAACCACCCTCATACATAACATTATCACCCATATTAATAAAATATCATGTATGGTGAAACCTCAGAGCTACTTCATCAAATGTCATTATGCTAAACCGAAATGACCAACTTTAGGAAAACAAAGAGACTCGGTTAGAATGTTGAATGGAAACATCGAAGTGAAAGTGAAAAATTCAAGCTTAGCACAACACATGATGCTTAACATATTCATAATAATTCCATCAACCAAATAATTCAAAATGGTGAAAGGTGACAAGAAACACATAAAAGTTAGTGGCATTTCTAGTGGCGTTTCCTAATAACCTCATCTATATGTATAACTCTTCTAAGAACTTACTATTCACAAGTATAAACAATGCCCCATACCTTAATTAATAGAACTTACTGTGAATCGAGAAACATGTTCTCGTTATGGCTTTTAGGCTCGTGAAAATTTTCACCTATAAGCCTCATAGGAGTTGTATCACTAGTTTCGAACCTATATACCTACCTAATGGTTTATTAAGCCTCAATGTTTTAAAAATATCCATAATAAATGCAATCCTTATTCAATTCAATTGTTACATCAATTTTAAATTACTAGTAATTAGAGTTTATAGGATTGAAGTTTGTTGAAAAAGTTCAAAAGAAAGAAAGTCTAAGGTATGTGACATTTTTTACACTTGTGAATTGTGAAAAATATTCTCGTTGTGGCTTTTAGGCTTGTGGAATTTTTCACTTATAAGCCTCATAGGAGCTGCATCATTGGTTTCCAACCTATTTACCTACCTAATGGTTTATTATGCCTCAATGTTTCAAAAATACCTATATTAAATGCAATCCTTCTTCAATTCGATTGTTACATTAACTTTAAGTTACTAGTAATTAGAGTCTTTTAGATTTAAGCTACTACAAGAATGTTAAATTAGAACTTTAAGTTATCATCAATGATAGTCAAAGTATTGGAAACAATAACATAAAAACAATAACCTCATACCACAAATACTCCCACGAGTAAAGCAAAACATATTGGATACATTAGTTGGATGACTTACTTCGATGGACGGATAGCCACAATCTACAAAGAAGGAGGACATCGGACTATTATAGATGCTCTTCAACAAAAAACATAACCTAAAAATAATAGTCACAAACAAATGATCTAAGATATTAAATCATGTGAAGGGGAGCTTTCCTATACTAACTTATGGTTAAGTTCTGAATGATAGTTGGAGAATGATCTAAGAAGAGAGGGCTATTAAGGATTGTTTTGCTTTGTAGAAATTCATCCGACCAATCATCAGTGGCCAATACACATCTACATTTTTTTTATGTGCCAATTTCAAATTGTTTTAATTCCTACAATTTTATTTTAAATTGGACTTATAAAAGAAGTAGAAAAAACTTAGTCCTCTCTTGAAGCAAGTTTATTGAGAAATGAATAATTTAATCTATAGTCAAAATGTTGAGACCTTGATTCTAATTGGATCATAGGAAATGACTATACATCCATATGGTTTGTATATATACACAAGGATGTAAGAGTAACTCTAAAAAGGCTTATTTCTATATATGATCACATTTCATTTCCTTCTTACTTGATCTTTTCTTTTAATAAAACCCTCAATTGAAATAAAGGACTACATGTTAGATTTACGCACTAATAATGTTGGAAATTAATCAATAAGTCACCCTTAAAAAGTTAACAATTTGTTTCTTTAAAATGAATATTTTATTTTTAATTTTTAGTGATCAAACTGCAGTTGCAAGTTTCACTTGTTAACTTTTCCTTTAATAGAACAACCATTTAACATTTAAAGAAAAAAGTATGTAGGAGGGCAACGAAATTAAAAGCATTAAATTAAGATTTTTTAGGACCAATTGCTTTTCTATTGTGCTATGATTGGTAGGAAGGATGAATTTTTCTACTTTAGCAAGTCCATTACCCTAGTTAGGTATTTTATAAACCAATACAAGTTAGAGTGACATAATAGTAGGCTACAATTCACCTATTCTAAACTACCTAAAAAGTGATAAAGTCATTATATTAACACTAGCGAACATAAAAAATTAATAACATTAAAAGCACTCAAATTGCATGGAATCATAAAACTCCCAAGATCCTTTATCTTTACAAGTAATTGGCTATGCAAGTTACTCAAAGGCACCATAGAATAATCCTCAAATCTATTTTTTTTAGAGATAATCTTCTTCAAACTTAATGTATATAAAGGGTATATTAATATGCAACTTCTTTAAAATATTTTGTACTTGATGTTTTCTATTATTTTCTTTAGCATATGAGGTTATAGAATGAGTAACTGCTAGGATTTGATAGTGGTTTAAGGTGAATGCTTCTAACCATTTTCGGTAGAAGATGAAACTAATACCAGCTTGATTTTGTCCATCTCATTCATACTATCTATTGAGTCAAAATGACTTTACATATATATGATTTTGATGAATAACAAAGAAGAAGTAAAAGTAGACGTAAAATAGAAAACAGATAGATGGAGATGTAAAAATATAGACGCAGATTGAAAAACAAACAAAGAAGTAGAAAAGCAGACGCAAACGCAAAATGAAAAGCAGACGCATACGTAAAATGAAAAGCAGATGGAGAAACACAGACGCAGAAACACAGACATAGAAACACAGACGAAGAAACACAGGCGCAGAAAAAAAGACGCAGAAAAAAAGATGTAGAAAAGCAGACGCAGAATTCAAAAGCAGACGCAAGAGTCAGTTCGAGTTAGTTACAGAACTCAACTGATTAACCGTTTCTTTCAAGATTCAAGAAACTAGATTCAAGAGGCAAGAATCAAGAAGCAGTTGCAGACGAAGGCTATAAATATAAGTCGAAGTCGAAGATTACAAAGTGAGAAAAAGTTGAGTTAATTGATTTACGTATGCGAACGAAAAAGCTTGTCTGTAAGACAATTATGCAAATTAGTTGAGAGCTACTTTTACTGTAACAGGTTTCAAATACTTTGGTAAGAAAGTAGTACAGATAGCCTGCAGAGGCTAAGAGTGAAAGAATACTGAGTGTAGAGACCTGAAGATGCTCGGAAAGAATACTTGTAAATGTTGAAGATAAGCATTCTTGTGAACCAAACCAAGTCAAAGAATCCAAGATGTGGGACACACTGTCCATCACTCATGAAGGCACAAACCAAGTCAAAGAATCCAAGATAAGCATTCTTGTGCACCAGTACGAGCTTTTCAAGATGAAAGAAGAAGAATCTATTGATCAAATGTTTGGAAGATTTCAAACAATTGTCAATGGATTGAAAGCCCTTGGAAGAACGTAGAATAACCAAGATCACGTAAGAAAGATCTTAAGAAGTCTTCCGAAGAGTTGGAGACTAAAAGTTACAGCGGTGCAGGAAACTAAAGACTTGAGCGTGCTAAAGCTTGACGAGTTACTTGGATCACTGAAGATTCATGAAGTAGAGCTCGATGCTGAAGACAAGCCCAAACGGGACAAGTCAATAGCACTGAAAGCCGGACAGAAGAACCACAAGACTCAAAGAAGGAAAAAGTCATCGAAAGCACTAAAAATTAAAGAATCAAAGAATGATGACTCAAGCAAATCAGAACAAGAGTCAAGTGATGAAGATGACGAATTATAGTTCATTTCCCGAAAGATAAGACGGATGTGGAAGAAGAAGTCCAAAGGAAGTCAGTTCTTCAAGAAGAATAACAAAGATAATGATAAAGCAGAAAAGACATCTATCATATGCTAGGAGTGTAATCAACCCGGACATTACAAGTCTGAATGTCCTACTCTAAAGAAGAAACCAAAGAAGAGTAGAGAAGACAAGAAAAGCATGATGGCAACTTGGGAAGATCTAGATTCATCAGAGTCAGATACAAATTCCGAGTCATGTGAACATGCTAATATCTGCCTAGTAGCCGAGGAAGAAAGTGATGAGTAGGTAAATTCTGAATATGATAATTTGCATGATGCTTATTCAGAACTACTAGAGGATTCTCATGCTATTCTGAAACAGTATAAGCTGTTAAAGAAGAAGTATGTAGAAAACCTTAAACATACAGAAGAAATAGAGAGAGAAAATATTTGCTTAAAGAAAAAATGAGAGGAGAAAAAGAAAGTTGTAGATAAATCTGATGAGATAAATCAGTTGAAGCTTAGAATTAAAAATCTTTCATCTGATTTAACTACATTCACTGAGAGTACAAAGAGAATGAATGAGATGCTAGGAAAATGTAGACATTCGAGTGATAAAACTGGATTAGGGTTTATGGATAATAAGTCTCATTATAATAAGAAGCCTCTTTCTCAAAATAAAGGGTATTACCAGACACGTTTTCATCAATAATTTAGTGAAAGGCATCATAGAACTTATTATATGCATATTACTAACTAGAAAGGACCCAAGAAAATATGGGTACCAAAGAGTAAAATAGTTTCTCCTGCAAATATCCTTCCTTGGAAGATGCGACAAGCACCGTTGGTATTTAGACAGTGGCTGCTTGCGACATATGAAGGGAAGAAGGTCTATGTTCCTAGATCTTCAGTATAAGAAGGGAGGATCGGTGACTTTCGGAGACAACCAGAAGGGTAAAATAATTGGAATCGGTAAGATAGGTAAAGATTCCTTTGCATGCATAGATAATGTACTGCTTGTTGATGGTCTGAAGCACAATTTGATTAGTGTAAGTCAATTGTGTGATTCTGGTTTCTTAGTCACGTTCAATCAAAATCTTTGTGAAGTCAGAAACAAAGATGGGTCTATATTCTTTTCTGCCAAGAGAAGAAATAATCTTTATAAAATAGACTTAGAAGATTTTCAAGACCAAAATGTTTCATGTTTTCTATCTTCTAAAGAAGAAAGACTAATCTGGCATAAAAAGCTAGGTCATGTCTCTTTTAAACACATTTCAAAGTTGGCAAATTTTGATTTGGTAAGAGGTTTACCAAAAATGAGTTTTGACAAAGAATTTTTCTGTGAAAATTGTTTGAAAAGAAAATAAGTTAAAACATCGTTTTCTTCTAAAAGTTTTGTAACATCTTCTAGACCTTTAGAGTTGTTACATATGGATTTATTTGGTCCAACTAGGACAACAAGTCTTGGCGGAAAGAAATATGGACTTGTTATTGTTGATGTCTTTACTGGATTTTGTTGGATATTGTTTTTGTCACACAAAGATGAATCCTTTAAGTGCTTTAGAATCCTTTTCAAAAAGTTACAGATTGAAAAAGGAGTATCTATAGCCAGTATCAGGAGTGATCATGGTGGAGACTTCGAGAATGAGAAGTTTAGATTATTCTGTGAGGAGAATGGAATTTCCCACAATTTCTCTGCCCCTAGAACTCCACAACAGAATGGAGTTGTTGAAAGGAAGAACAGGACGATTCAAAAGATCGCAAGGACTATGCTGTGTGAGAAGAATCTTCCTAAGTACTTTTGGGCCGAAGCATGTTATATTCAGAACATAATACTATTGCGACCTTTGTTGAAGAAGACTCTTTATGAGTTATGGAATGGAAGGAGACCTAATATATCTTACTTTCATCCATTCGGGTGCAAGTGCTCTATTCTGAATACAAAGGAGTTGTTGGATAAGTTCGATTCAAAGACCTATTCAGGAATTTTTCTAGGCTACTCATCATCATCTAAGGCCTTTCGAGTATATAACTCTATCTCAAAGACAGTTGAGGAAACCATCCATGTCAAGTTTGATGATCGTTCCCAACCCCATAAGGAAGATGACATGCAGAGTAAAGGTCCATCAAAGAACTTAGATGATACAACATAAACTCCATCATCAGGAACTCAAGTAGATAAGGTTGAGGATATTCCAGAAACTATAGGATTAAAAAGAGATTGGAAATATAGGAGTTCTCATCCAAAAGAGCTAATTATCGGAGAGACCTCAGAAGGAGTTAGGACAAGGTCCAAATTCAGAAGAGAAGCTAATGTGGTTTTCATCTCTAAAATAGAGCTTAAGAAGATTGAGGAAGCTCTTCAAGACGAAGCTTGGGTTTTAGCCATGCAAGAGGAGCTAAATCAGTTTACTAGGAATAATGTTTGGTCCTTAGTTCCAAAACCCTCGAAGAAATCCATTAAAGAAACCAGATGGGTTTTTAAGAATAAGTTAGACGAATCAGGTAGAGTAAGTCAGAATAAAGCTAGATTAGTAGCTCAAGGCTATAATCAGCAAGAAGGGATAGACTACAATGAGACATATGCTCCAGTAGCAAGACTTGAAGCTATTAGGATATTACTGGCATATGCTGTTTGTCATGATATAAAGCTTTTTCAAATGGATGTGAAGAGCGCTTTTCTGGATGGTTTTATAGATGAAGAGTTAAGAATCCAGATCATGTCTATAGACTTCATAAAGCTTTATACGGCCTGAAGCAAGCTCTTAGAGCTTGGTATGATCATCTAAGTAATTTTATCTTGGAGAGTGGGTTTACTAGTGGTCAAGTTGATAAGACACTTTTTAGAAAGGATTATGAGAATGAGTTTATCTTAGTACAAATTTATGTTGATGATATTATATTTGATGCTACTTTAAAGAAGTTATGTATGAGTTTTGAGAGTCTGATGAAAAATGAGTTTGAAATGAGTATGATGGGTGAGTTAAAGTTCTTTCTTGGGTTACAAGTTAAGCAAACCGAAGAGAAAATCTTTATCCATCAACAAAAGTATGTGAAAGAATTGTTGTGTAAATTTGATATGAATAAGGTAAAGCCTATGGTGACTCCGATGCATCCTTCGAACCTTTTGTCAAAAGATGAACTTGGTAAGAAGGTGGATCAAACCCTGTATAAAGGGATGATCGGTTTTTACTTTATTTTACAGCAAGCAGACCTGATATTCTTTTCAGTGTATGCTTGTTTGCAAGGTTTCAGGCCGATCCTAGAGAGTCTCATTTTATTGCTGTTAAAAGGATTATGAGATATCTCGCAGGTACTACTGATCTTTACTTAATGTTTGAGAAAGGTAAAGATTTCAGGTTAATCGAATATTGCGAAGCGGACTATGCCGGAGATAGAATTGAAAGGAAGGGCACTAATGGAGGATGTCACTTTCTTGGCACAAACCTAGTTTCCTGGTCAAGCAAAAAACAAAGCTCAACTCAATCGCTCTATCAACTGCCGAAGTCGAGTACATGGTTGCCGCAAGTTGTTGTTCACAAAATTTATTGACTAAATATCAACTGGAAGATTATTCAGTTCAAAAAGAGGAGATCCCAATCTGTTGTGACAACACCAGTGCCATTAATCTATCAAAGAATCCAATACAGCATTCGAGAGTAAAGCATATTGAAGTCAGACATCATTTCTTAAGAGACTACGTCCAGAGGAAGGTGGTGCGACTACAGTTCATTGAAACAGAGTATCAATGGGCAGATATCTGCACTAAACCATTGAATGAAGAACGGTTCAAGGAAATCAGACGGAACCTTAACATGGTTATGTTAAATGACCATTCAAGCTAAGAGATCGTCAAAGTTAACGACGTCAGAAACAGTGGTTTACAGCTGGTAACTTCTCTCACAAGGAAGTTGTGGAGGGAAAATCTCATAGTCTTGAGGATCCTAATGATTCTAGAACACACCGGATAAAGACCCCTATGAGTAGTCTGAAATTAAAATCATTACGGTTACTCTCAAACACAGACGATTCATCTTTCTCTTTAAAACTCTTGCAATCAACTTTACCTTCGAAGAACAGAGCCAGTTCTAATCAGAATCAATGGAGCCAGCTATGATGTATGGAAGACATGTGGACTTCGAATCTCTGAGGAAAGATGCTATGGATGTTGAACCAGAGATTGTAGAAGCTAGATGGAGAAAGTTTTTCCAGGTGCGGGAACCAGTGTATGATGATGAGGTATATGAGTTTTGGAAGAATGCGCAATTGGTAGATAACACCATTATCTCCACAGTAGATGGAATATCTATTATTGTGACAAAGGAGATAGTGGAGAAGATAACTGAATGTTCATCGGTTGGAGAAACCCTGTCCACCAAAGCCAGATGGATGTCCAAGGTTTGTATGAAGGAAGAAGATGTCAGTAAATAGCTATATGGAGTCAATGACCCCTCGGAGAGGAAGACCTCGAGTCTAGTCCCAAAAGTTGAGGTTTTTCATGCGATTCTGTTCAGTTGTATCTTACCTAGAACAGGTTCAAGGCATCTAGTGACTACCTTGGATGAGCAATGTCTGTTCTATTTGCTAAATCGCCATCCAATAGACCTACCATTTTTAATTTTTCACTATATGGTTAAGGGGATGAAGGATACCAACAGTTATCCTTACGACATGCTACTCACGAGGATTTTTAGGGAATCTGGAGTCCTTCTTCACACAGGAATCAAAAAGATGGTATCTGTCAAGAGTTCTATTAACTCAGATACAATAAGAAGAATGGGCTTGAAGGTGGTGATAAAAGAAGAAGCAGATTCTACAAAAAAAGCTAGAACTGAGGGGAGCGGTTATTGAAGAAGTCTCCCGCTACAAGTTCAAGATCTCAAGTAAGTATGAGATTGTCGATAGATGAAAGAAGAAAATTATCAGGAAGACCGTTGATAAAACAAGCAAGTCCTCAAAGAGAAGCTAGCCTAGTTCGGAGGACAGATGAAGGTGCGTCAAAAAGAAAAGGGGAGAATCTTTTGGGTGAAATTTCTAAGAAGGCGAGGAGATCACCTAAGATTCATACTCTGAGACAACAGGAAAAGAGGAGAGCTAGAGAACAGAGTCAGGTAAAAATCTCTGAATCTCGCGCACCAAAGGCAACAAGATCTCTAGTCTCAATCTTACAAGAAGACTCAGCCAAACAGGCTAAGGAGATAGAGAAGACGAGGAAGTCGGAGTCTGAGAAACAGAAATCTCAAGTTCAGAAAACTCTGAGACTAACTAAGGCAGTGGAGAAGACTGCTAAGGAAGTTAGTCAAAAGAAAGATACTGTAAATGCTGCTCAAAAGGAAAAGGAAATTAAGTATAGCAAAGTTCAGGATATTCCCATTGTTATCCAACAGGAGGAACCAGCGGAGCTTAGCTTGGTTCACTGTATTCCCTTCACTGATCAACAAGAGGCAACAGCAGAATTAAGCTTGGTACAGGTACCACAAGAAAAATCTGATGAACCTAGTCTGGTTATATACAACTACTCTGAATTTTTTAGAAAAGATGAGTTGGAAATCAAACTGGTTAAAGTTGTGACCAAGAGGAGGACTGCAATTGCCATCTGCGACCAACTAAGGAGGAAGGTAAAGGTTGTCCTACAACCTATTTTGATAAATAGCGAGACATGGCATTTACTGAATGAAGATGAAAAGACTTTCTATGATGTCTTGAGGGATGCTGCTACAAAGCCATACCCTACAACAATGTCCAGCAAACCATGTAATATTTATCCAATCACAGAGAAGACAGTGATAAAGGTTGTACCGGATATTCAGCCTAGATATCCTTTGGATGTGAATAAGGGAAAGATGAAACTATATCCTGAAGGAATAAGTGATGATCTATCCGCAGATCAAATTGAAGATGAAGTGCGTCGAATTGATGCAGCATGCGCTACAAAAGAGAATACTGACGGAGCTGGTTGCAGTTTTACGGATAAGAATGAATACTATCCAGTAGGGGGAAGACTGATTATAGGGACGTTTATTGAATACCTTGTTCAGACAGTAATGCGTATTAGGCCTTTATCTAATACACTTTCTATTGAAGCTGAAGCCATACCCCTGCAAGGAAGATAGTTGCTCATGCTACCTGCTCCTTATGATTTAGATCTTCTGGAGCCTAATCTATCCGTTCATCCACCAATCTTTGAGATTGTTCACGATTACATTCCATCCTCAGACGCATATGCTACAACAATTGCGTTCACAAAACCCTCAGCAGATAATGATCAACCCTCCTCACCATTTGACTCTCAAGCTGAAATCAGCCACTTACGCGGAGAAGTCAACGAGATAAAGGAGATGATGAATGAAAAGAAGAAGATGATGACAGAACTGATGAAGAGTCATCGTCATTGATCATTTTTTGGTTATAACAAATAGGGGGAGAAGAGAATGGAAGGCAGCAGAAGAAAATGGAAGACAACAATCAAAGAATCTCAAAGGGTGTGATTGAAGGAGTCGAAGAAAAAGAAAGAAGGAAGAAGAAGACTTTTGAAGATAAGGTTTTTTTTTTACATTGTATTTTGTTTTCTTTTTATGTATATGATATGTTATCATCAAAAAGGGGGAGATTGTTTAGTCAAAATGACTTTACATATATATGATTTTGATGAATAACAAAGAAGAAGTAAAAGTAGATGTAAAATAGAAAACAGACAGACGGAGATGTAGAAATACAGATGCAGATTGAAAAACAGACAGAGAAGTAGAAAAGCAGACGCAGACGCAGACGTAAAATGAAAAGCAGACGCAGACGCAAAATGAAAAGCAGACTCAGAAACACAGACGCAGAAACACAGACGCAGAATTCAAAAGCAAACGCAAGAGTCAGTTCGAGTTAGTTATAGAACTCAACTGATTAACCGTTTCTTTCAAGATTCAAGAAATAAGATTCAAGAAGCAAGAATCAAGAAGCAGTTGCAGAAGAAGGCTATAAATATAAGTCGAAGTCGAAGATTGCAAAGTGAGCAAAAGTTGAGTTAATTGATTTACGTACGCGAACGAAAAAGCTTTTCTGTAAGACAATTGTGCAAATTAGTTGATAGCTACTTTTACTGTAACAGGTTTCAAATACTTTAGTAAGAAAGTAGTACAAATAGCATGCAGAGGCTAAGAGTGAAAGACTACTGAGTGTAGAGACCTGAAGAGGCTCGGAAAGAATACTTGTAAACGTTGAAGAGATAGTGAAATCTCAGAAAGAACTCTGAGGACTAGACGTAGCCCACGGTTTGGGGTGAACCAGTATAAAATCGCTGTGTCAACTTCTCTCTACTCTATCTCTCTTTAAAGTTCAAAGTTTTGTTATTATTTAGATTTCGAAACAAGTTTTCAAAGTTTTGATTAATTAGAATTTACCGAAGTTTCTGTGAAAAGAACTTGTTTTTAACAAAACAGCTTTGAAAGAGTTTTCAAAAAGGGGAATACACAATTCAACCCCCCCCTTCTCGTATATTCGTTATCGTATTATAAGCATTGTACTAACGTGTGATTCACTTCACTATGTTCCTTAGAATACTCTAACCTTTGCACTTTCTTCTTTTTACCGCTCTAACCTTAGACTTCTCATAATCAAATGTTTTACCGCTCTTAAGTCTAATGGCTAACTCTTAATTCTAGGACTTACCTTAGTTTTAAGAGATGATGCATGGACCAAGCAAGCCAACCCCTTCAACAAAGACTAGAGCATAGATTGGGTGATGTTGAAGATGCATCAACCAAGAAAGACATTAGTTCAACTAAGGAAGAAGCATGGATTGGGTGATAGTTTTGATGTGTGACAACCCTTTCACGAAGACTGGAGCATGGATTCGCTAACGATAAAGATGCATCTAAGAGAGAAGATGGTAGAAAATTTAAGGTTTTTTGTAGCTTTTACTTCTAGGTTGTCTTTTTTTACTTTACCAAATTTACTAACATCTAAGGTTAAAACTTAAAACACCATGCAAGCTTTTATTGTTGAACCCCAAACTTTTCTTGGATCTTAGAATTTTTAAATGGAGTTAAATGAGGAATTGGGTAGTGAATGTAGTAAGTTAATGATGAGTGGATAATATGTTTATGGTTATTATGTGTTGGGCAATGCCTTATTTGTGTGTGGGATTGCTTTGAATTGCAAAAATGTTGAATTGTGGTGAATATTTAAAAATGCATGAAGAAATATGGTATGTTCCCTTGTAATGAATGAAAAGTATGAATGAATCTATGAGCATTTAGGATTTTCCATTGTGTATAATGTGTATGAAAATTTTGGAAGAGTGAAAAGAATGGATTTTGGTTTTGATGACTTTGAGATTTTGAGTAAATTGGTATGTGCTATGAAATTTATAGTGGATGAGTTTGATTTGAATGGAATTGAAAAGCAATAAATGAATAGTGAAATTGTTAGTTTTTAGAGAATTGAAAGTCTGAAATTGTTTGGGATGAATAGTAACAGTGTTGAGTGTTTAAGCTGAAATTTTCAAGAATTTTTATAAGTTGATCTAGGCAGATTTTGATAAAATGATCTTCATGAAATTTGTAGCTTTTGTTGATATATTTCTATCGCTATAAAGTATGACATTTTTCGATATCAGGATTGAAAGTTATCATCATTCGAATTTAAGTTTATTTTTCTTTGTTTTTGAAAATGCTCATAAGGGTAGGTTTGTGTGTACTGTACTTTGAGGTAAATTCTGGATTGATATGGTTTGAATTAAATCAAGTAGCCTTATTGAAAGTTATAGAGGGATTTCATAGCTTTTCAATGATGTATAATGTACCTTTTTTGGATGTGGGAATTGAAAGATGTGAATTTTTGAAGTCTTGATGTTGTTTAGGATGAAATTATGAGACAGAAACTTTGATTGAAATTTTTGATCCCTATAGAGGCTGAAATTGCTCTTAAAGTCTTCATGAAATTTGGAGTTTGTATTTTTATCTTTACATTGATGTAAAGTATGACATTTTTGGACCTTGGAGCTGAAAGATAAAAATTTTAGAAGTTGTGTTACTGTTTAAGATGACATTAATTGGACAAAAGTTTTGATTGAAAAATTGACCAAGTTAGAGGTTGAAATTGCTTTTAAGTCCTTCTTCAAAGTTGTAGATTGTATTTTTATCTTTCCATTGATATAAGGCATGGAATTTTTCGACCATGAAATGGGAAGTTATGATTTTTAAAAATTCTGTTACTGTTTAGGGTGACATATATTGAACAGAAACTTTGATTAAATTTTTTACTCCCTTAAAGGCCAAATTGGTTTTGAAGTCCTCATGGAAGTTGTAGAGATTCCTTTTAGCTTTCTCTTGATACCAAGTTTGTAAAATTTAAAATTCCGAGTCAAAAAATATGATTTGTGGAAGTCGGGATGTCGGAAGAAGAAAGACCAAGAGTTTCCAGTCGATCATTATAGGATTAGTCGACTAATAGTCTTCGACCAGTCGACTAATCGTCATGTTTTTACTTGCATTAGTAGACTAATAGTCTTCGACTAGTCGACTACTATCATGTTTTCCCCCCTGACCTGACCTCTCTACTCTTTAGGTTATAACTTTTCCGTCTGACCTCCGATTGATCTAATTTTCAAAGCGTTGGATTCTTATGACATTCTTCTACCTCTCCATAAAATTGTGAATTTTTTATATTAATTTAAAAAAGATTGATTGAATCAAAGTGAGAGGGTTGATTAAAGAGTTTGAGTTGGACATTTTTCTAAACATGCTTAGGTATTTTAGTGATATCTTGATCTATAGAGATCCAATTGAGTTGATTTTTGTTTCTAATTAAAATAGATGCATGGAGCTACAAGTTATATGAAGGAACGGAATTTCAATTCAGTCCCTAAGACTTTCAATTTCTGAATTGAATTTGGGTTTAGTGTTCAGTCTTGGATTAGTAAGAACTGAAAGTGTTTTGGCCATAACTTTTGATCTAGTCATCTAAATGAGATGATTCTTAATTTGGATTAAACTAGAGATATAGGACTACAACTGTTCTGATGAAATTGAGTTTCAATTAAGTCTCTAAGAGTGTCAATGTTTGGATAGAAATCAAGCAAATGATAATGTTTTAGTACAAGAACAGTCCAGAAATGTTTGAGGTATAACTTTTGAAGTATTGAATCAAATTAAATGATTTTGGCGTCATTATAAAATGGAGACAATTAGGAACTTTTCTCTAGAAGGAAGTGTTAGCAAATTCCTTCAATTTGATAATTAGAAAAATGTCTTAAGTTAAGTATGAATTAAATGAATTTGGAGGTTTTGTTATATTATATGATTTTGAGGAATTAATTAACATGTTAATTTAAGTAAGATCATATGGCATAGGTTGATTTGATTTAATTGAATTAAAGTGTTAAGAATGCATGAGGAGCAAAATTGGAAGAACACTTAAGCTTTTAAATTTCAAGGCTTATAAGGAAGGGTATTGAGGACATTACTCATTCATTAATGGCATAACTGTAAATAAGTGGTGTGGTCTTGTTCTTAAGAAGGGAGAAGCACGAAATTGAGAAGGAAGAAACAAAAGAAAGGAAAAGAAGAGAGGTTTTTGGTGGAGGAAGAAGAGAAAAGAAAGAAGTGAGCTAGGGTTTTGATTTTCTAAGTTTTAAGAGAGATTTAGAAATTGATTCAAGAAGGGAAAAGAAAGAGGAGCTTGAGAGCTTTCATATGAGCCAGAAACTCTTCTTTTGGAGAAGATTCAAGGTAAGGGTGGATTTTGATCTTTGGATTTTTGAGATGATTTTGGTTCATATAGTTTAAGAAATGAATGGGTTTAAGTTTTCTAAGATTAATTTTGGTGATTATGCCTTATGTGATGTTCAATTTAAATTCCTATTGGTTAGGGATTTTTGCAATTGATGAAGGAAATTAGAGAAGTTATGGGAGAAAAAGTAGAGGCTTTGGACAAGTTTCAAGCAGGAAATAAGGTGGGTACCATGTTTATAATTTGAATTATGAGCCACTAATATGTTTTCGAAAAATCAAGAAGATAAAATGATTTCAAATTCATTGTTTTTTAATGTTTTGATATATTGTTACAATTGTTACATTCACTGTATTTTGAATGATTTAAGAAATTACTACGACTGTTGCATTCCTTGTGTTTGAATGATTGAAAAATTGTTATGTGAATTTTGGTTGAAATTGCGAATGGAAATGTGTGTGATATGACATGCTTATGAAAAGTAAGTTTTCGAACTGTGCCTTTGGGCAATCTGATTTCAAGTGTGAAATGTATGTTATGTGGGTTTGGTTAGGTCTCATAAGTTATGTCAAGTGCACTTGTCAAAAAAGGCTTCTACCGCCTACCCGTTAGTGGCATTGGAGCTCCTTCAAGGACTCCCATAAGTTCACGGCTACACAGAACCGCTATGCGGGAATGTGTAGTACGTTCTGTTTTTGGACCGCCCCAAACTATTTTTGATGTGTTATGTGCTCATGTGTGTTTATAAGTTTGATGTATACATGATTTGAAATTTCTTATGAATTATTTATGAAATTGAGAATTTTTGAGAAATAAGCATGTGATGATTTCTTTTGTGACATTGCTATAAAAATTGCAACAAGTTTTGCAAATAGTTTTGCTTTTTTTTTCTATTATAAGCGTGATACCCACGAGCTGTAAAGCTCACCTCCCCCCCCTTTCATTCCCATCTCCAGGTAACGAGAAGAGATCGGATGAAAGAAAGTCAATACATCCGTCTGCTTGTCCATATGATGTGTTTTTAAGTTAGATTGTTGGAAGATAAGTCCTTAGACTTTTGTTGACAATTTTGGAGTTGTATTTATCTTGTGTATTTTGGATTTTAGTATTAACGTTGTATTATGGCTTGGAATACCATTAATGTTTTGTAAGCATATTAATTCATGATGGTAATGAGTTATGGAATTGTGCATGGATATGGAATGTGAATTTGTTTATGGATGAGATGATATGAATGTGATTGAGTGGGTTGGGTTTCCAGACAGGAGGTCCGATGAATTGTGAGGATTGATCTGAAATATTGAAGTACTTATTGTGTATGAATTTTGGGTATATCGATATGTGTGTAAGGTGTTTTATGGCAAAATAAAAATAAGATTTTTTTAAAATGATGAGATATGAATGAATATGAAGAAGAAAATAAATTGAGGTTGAGGGATTGATGAAAATCCCATTTGGAAGTGGTTTTGCTTTGATTGATGAAAAAAAAAAGTTGAAATTGTTTTTTATACCGATTTGAATTGGTTTAGACCAAGTGTCCTTATAGTTTTCCAACACTAAACATTTTTGTTTTAAAAGTATGCGTTTTTGGATGTCGGAGTTAAGAGTTTTATCCTTAAGCATTTTGTTTTCTTTGATTCCGAGCCTTTCGATTTCTTTGGTTCCTTAAGCTTTCGATTCCTTTGGTTTCCGCTCGCGCTTTCGATTCCTTTAGTTTTTGATCCGAATTTGGCCCACTTTCGGGACTTTGATTTGACCTTAAGCTTTTTTATCTCTTTGTTTTTGGCCCACGTTTTGTTGTTTCCCGTTTCTGGAATCCAACTCTTACCAAAATACCTTCATACTTGAGTGTGGTTTCCTTGTAATTCTTCTTGTTCTAATACCACCTCTGTTGGGACCGAAACCTAACTGCTTAAATCTTAACACATTCACTCTTTCTCTGTTACAATATCTGTTGGACCCCGTTTCTAGAGCCTAACTTCCTGAGTCCTGAAGCCTTGTGCTTATTACCTTATAGGGTCATTAGCTGTCTCTCCACAATTGCGTTGAGCGCAAACTATTTAACCATCAAAATCATAAGTTGACTTATTCATAAAAATTGTAGCTTTAAGTCTCAAGTCCGTTTTGAAATAAGAATCACCTCAAACGGAGTTATATAACTTAAGATATGCTTAAAATGCCTAAAAGAGCTCATACTTTAAACATGCTCTCCTAACCGACCACTCATTTGCTTTAATGAAAACTTTCCCAATACAACTCCAAATGGTACAAAATTTATGGAAAGGAAGATATATTTCTTAGTAACCTATTGGTCCAAGAATCACCTCAATTGGAGGTCGGATGCGGGAGTTATGCCCAAAATAATAGACTATGTTCACACCCAAAATCAAATTGGAACTGTTTTGGCGCGATTACCATAACTTTTAATCTAGATGTCAGATTGAGTTCATTCTTTGACCATTAGAAATAAGACATCTAGATATACAACTCTCATGAAGACCAAAAAATGATATTCGGCCTCCAACTATGTCAAAAATCACAATCGTTCCCGTAGATTTCTGTTAAACGGACATCCATGTCCCTTTAACAGACATGAATCGAATGCATAATGCCAAATGACCCGAGAAAGTCCGTTAAACGGACATGCATTTCTATTTAATGGACATTGACTGGCCAAGGAGTGTTTTGACACCTGAGAATGTCTATTTAACGGACTCCCATGTCCGTTTAACGGACATTGGGGCTCCCCAAAGCCCTCAATGCCTCTCCAATGCTTCCCACCTTCAACCTTACATTCTAAACACTTGTACACTTCCCAAATTTACTCATTTCAAAGCCTAAACACTTCATAACACCTTAAACACCAATTTCAACTCACCATCTTCACAAATTACAACTTAAATGGTTAATCAAATCCACAAATTTCAATCATTAATCATCAAAGCCATCTTAAACACACAAGCCATAAGGACAACAAAATGGATAGAAACTGTTATCTTTCCATTCCCATAAATTTTTACTCCAAATTTCAAAATTTTCATATTATAACTCAATGGAAAGATAACAATATGCTTTAAAACTTTCATGAAGGATGCAAAAGTCAATTCCATCATTAAAGGAGGCAAAAACTCACTCAAAGGTACTGCTCATTTAAGAACCAATGTAACAGTAAAATAGCATTATGAACAGTAACTGAATGTACTCCCAACCTCATAAATTCTTCATTTTAAGTCCAAAAGTGACAAATTCCATATCGTTGGAAAGCTCTCAACAAATACTATAATCTTCAAGAAGACACCTCAATTCAATTCAAACACTAAGAGGGTCTAAAACCTAAGCGAATTTCTGTCAAATTTTGTAAAAATTTGACAGCATCTCCTTTGAATATTTAACTAGCCAAACTTCAATCCAATTACCATCACCTGCATAAAACTTAATATTCACAATCTTCAATCTTTCAACTACCAACCAAATCCAAAAATCCCACAACTACTCAGATGGCAGCAAACGCAAGCTTATATCTCTAATCATTCTCAATCTATAAAGCAATCCTCAAGCTATTCCATTTACCAATTCAAACCATACAATGATGTATTTGTATAAAACATATGCAAATTTCATGAATTACAATTCAAACCCAACACTCTTGCATTTACAAGAAACTCAAAGTTATTACAAAGCTTTAGAGGGCATTTAGCCCGATTACAATCTAAAATGTCAAATGTCAAAGTACAAAATGAACCAATTCTCCAAAAACAACCTAATGCTTTATTTCCAATAATGACTTCTAAAGTAAAAACATTGAAGTGATGCCTCAATCCCAATATTGTAACTCGTGTTCCCGCTCATCACCTATGGAGGGGAAAAGGGGTGTGAGCTCGACGGCTCAGTGGGTAACAGCTTAATAATTAAGAAATAAGCAAAAACATTCTTTATTTCTCATTCTCAAAGCAACTTTCAGATTGATAAAAACCTTTCAAAATCCTCAAAACTTTTTAGAATTTCATTTCATCATTCATTTCCAAAGACAAAATCACATTAATTGAAACACTTTCAATTTATCAAAACTTCCTGTAAAACTCATTTCATCACACCAATTACACATCAAGATCACATAAGCACAGAGAAAGTGGTAAATCAATTTATCAAAAATATTTACAAAACAACATAACATACAAAAACAGCTTAGACAAGCATATCACATAATCACATATAAGTTGGTTTGGGTGGGTCCACCGGGACGTACTACACATTTCCGCAAAGCGGTCATGTGTAGCCGTGAATACATGTGGGAGTCCGTGAGGAGCTCCATGGCCACTAGCGGGCAGGCGGGAGAAGCCTATAATTTGACAGGTGCACCTATCACACATAAGGGACCACCACAAACCCAAACAAGCATGTATATTACATAATTCACAACAATTCATGGATATTAGTCACAAATGACTCTTGAAATTATTCACTTTCACATATTTTCCCCAAAATGTCATTTTTCCGAAATCAAGTATCCAAACTTTTTCACTTCACAAAACATTTCACAATTATTTCAAAAATGTAAAAACATCTCATACAAGTTCAAACCATCACAAGGAATCATTTATATAACTTTATAAATCATTTGAAAGCATTAGATAGCATTTATTTCAAAACAATTGAGTAGCTTATTCTCTCAATCATTAAAATACTACCCACCTTAGTTCCTTTAGCTAGGAGCTTGAACAATTGGCCTTTCTTTTCACTTCAATCCCCTCTCTTAACCTTCATCAAACATATAATCCCATAGGAAGCATGAGATGTTAAAATTGGTCATTCTAAGGAGATGAAAACATGAGAATTAACCCATCTAACTTTACCCATACCTAACTTAAGCTATTTTCACTAAAACCCATCCATAATTCCAAAAGAATTTACATTTTCTTACTTTTGGGATGAAACCCACGAAAATTCCCTTTTGCTTCAAATGGAAGCTTGATCCTTCTCCTTTCCTTTTGCCTTCTCCTTTCTAAAGTAAGATGAACTAAAGCCCTAACCTCTCTTCTTCTCTCTTCTTCTTCTTCTTCTTCTTCTTCTTCACTTAGCCGAAATCTCCCTTTCTCTTCTTTCCTTTTCAATTTCGTAAGCCTCTTTTCTAATAGCCTTAGGAACTTGTTTTCTTAAACTTTAAATACCTAACCTAAGTCAATACTACGTAGTTTCATTCTCCTTTATACTAGCAATAGATCCACTCTTCTTTTTCCTTATTAATTTCGTGTCTTCCTCTCCACTTATGACCATATGGGTTTCCTTCCTTCCTTATTCCTTTAATTTCAACTAAAAAGACTAAAAAGCCCCTCCTTCTTAGCCTTTAACCTTAAAAACATATGCAAACTTCCTAAATTGCCCTCACTTCATCTTATTTCTTTTAACTTGTAAGAACTTACTCCACTCTAATTTAAACATAATCCCTCATTAAATTTTCATTTTCTTAAGAGCTAAAACCTCAAAATAATTTAGACCATAACTCAAAATAATTTAGACATGCTTAAATAAAAAAAATTCCAGGGGCCAACACGTTTTATGATTTCAAGATATGTATTTCGAAAAATTATGCGATCACGCTTTATGATTCCGAAAGGTTGGGTTTCGAAAACGGGGCCCAACATTTACTCTTTTAAATATGGCATTTCAAACATTACTAACGGTGCCACATTGTACATTGTAATGCCGTGTGTAAAAAACGTCCTAATTTTTGTCCAAAAAAGTCTTTAATTGAGTAGACTCATGAAATTTTAGCCCTTCATTAAGCAAATTTCAAGTTTAAGTCCCAAACTAACCAAACTTAAAAAGGTTAAGCCCTAGTTTAGGCTTTGAGCCATGCAACAAACTATGGATCTTTCTACTTCTTCGCATATATGAACATGATTTGGGACATAATCATGTCTTAAATAGTGAATTTTTTAATCTTCTATGTACACCCATGTCCTAAATCATGTCTTTCTAGTAATACTCTGGCATATTTTCATCCTTATGCCTTCAATCCATGTCTTAACCTTTGTATTTCATTGAGGAAAACATTATTTCCCATTTTGTGTTCACTCGAGGACTTCTAAGAAACACCTATTTTCTTCCTAAAATTTCAATACTACATTCCTATGTATATGAGCCATGTATAATAGGCATTGATGCAAGCATGACTAGCCCAAATAGGTGATCCATTACATGTAGGCTTTGCTCAATTACAAGAGTTGGAGTTGGTGCATATTTGGAGGAAAAAACTTATCTTTTATTGAACATAACCTCCAATGTAGATGTGGGCTAGATTATGTCTAGTTTCATAAAGTTATAGAAGGATCCATAATCTCATACATGAGTTAATTCCCAACAATGCCTAACTTTGCAAAGACACAAGAGGATCTATAATTTTAGATCTTAGACATGGGTGCATCTTAAATCATAGCCATTGATGCTAAAAAATCTTGTAACTTATATACTTAGCCCATAGTTTTGTCCTAATTCATGTCAACTCAAAACTTTATTTTTATTTTATAAGCCATATTTCTTTTTATTTTTAGTTATTTTTTATATATTTATTATTATGAGTTGTTAAAACTTCTTTCCCTTGTTCATTATTGAAATTCAAAATTATTAAAGAAATCTTTCTTTATAGCATTTAATATTTTACATATTTTGTTCTTTATTCTTTATAATTAATTGGTTAATTATTTTATGCATCCATTTTATCTTTCTTAGGTCTAGTCTTTTATGCATTTTCTTTTAGGTAGATTCACACTAGTTGGTATTAAAGCTTGGCTCAAACTCAAGCATGGTCATTTTTAAATTTATGTATCATTTAAAGTCTATCTTATTTCTTTTGTAAAGAGGAGAGAAAATTGTGTTCTTTGTGATTCCTTTTGTTATATTGCATTATATTCCTAATTTTAAAGTGTCAATAGAAAAATTAATTCCATTATCTTCTTATTTTAATGATTATCTATTATTCATACTAATTATTCATGTGATTAAGAAATAAAAAAAGTAATGCAAGAATAGTTACCTCATGAAAATAATTCCCAAATATTTTTGAAACTCTTATTAATCTCTCCTTACTGAATTGATTTCAATATTTCTTGTTTAGCTTATGTTTTTTTTTCTCTTTTTAATTGGTAGTTGTTAGATTTTTTGAACTTTACGAGGTTAAATTCTTGTTTAAATTTGTCTAGTTCCTTAAGGAACTTATGAATGTAGAAAAAAGTGGAAAAGGCTTAAATGAATAAGATTGGTTTCGAGAAAATCCAAAAAAAAGTGAAACACAAGTGAATTCATGACATTAATTGAGAGAAATGCATTAGAAAGTGTTGGTTACTGTTAACATTTTTTTGTAGGTTGATATATATAATTAGGATAGAGATGAGCGGTGAAGGAATGATGATGCATTCATGATTCAAGCTACAAAACAATAGTTTGAATGCATGAACATGGTGTTCAATGATATTAAAAAATCAAATGGAGTTGTAAGATATTGTCATAATCAATTTACAAAGGGAATAATGGCTTTATTGAGCTTATATAATCAAACATCATTGTCTACTTCTTAGGGTCATTCATACCCCTAACATTCCGTACGCATATGGACATTATTGAGTGGATTACTTTGATAGCTTACTAGTTTTCTTGTGGGATTTTCTTCTCTATACCTTTAAAAATTATCATTAACCTCAACTAAGGCTTATATACTGCCACCATAATTGATTTCTCTAATTTTGCACTCATTCTTTTTTTCTTGGGGAAGGCTCAAAAGGGGATTCAAAATTAAAGGAATAAATTCTTCTTTTTTCTAATGAACTCTCCATTAGAGGGGGAAATTGCCTTAAATTTAGATCAAATAGATGTGGTTCTAGTTAATGATAATGGTGCATTATTAAACAAGTTGAAGTTGCTCCCATATTTCTCATTTTAATCCACTTGATTTACCATTTCATATGGAATATAACTAGCTATATTACTAAGATTCATTAACTCATCATAAAATCTATTTTTGAAAGTTTTACCTACTAGAATCCAAGATTTCCCTTATTATAGCAATGGTGGACACTATTGATATCAGACTTTGACATTGTCTTAGATCAAAATATCATCATTTCCTAACCTATGTGTAGGAATTTCATTTGGAAGCATCTTGTTTAAATCCATGCTTATACACAACCTTGCATATCAAACTCTCTTCTTACTAGAATTGGCTTCATCTAAACAAAATGGATTACCTAAATAGTTGAGCAATACGCTTAATCACTTAGTAGACCAATATACTAAAAGGATTTGTTGAAAGTTCACCAATAAAGGAATTATTTTCTTTTTTAAGTCCTCACATTTTGATCCTTGGTTTCTATATTTGCAAGAATACATGTAATATCTTGCTTCCTAAAATTGTTAAGAAATTAAACAATTAGATTCAGTCATATGAGTTACTTCATTTAAGCATTTACGAGGTGCATTTCATCCAAGTGCATAATATTTGTATACACATATGAATCACGATTTAGAAAACATTTCATGATAGTATATGCACTCAATTTACATATTCCAGGTTATGCAACAAAAATGAATGTGATATGAATGTGCATTCCCAATGTTTTACATTTTGATTGACCAATAATATGAATTGATGGATTAAAATTAGTGAATTGGGAATTTATTGTTACAATTGAGTAATTGATGAGGTGATATGTGCATCTAGTCTAGGAAAAATGTTAAGGAGTAAGACAAATTGATACATGGGAATTTAAGTTGATTAGGCCTATGAAATCGTGACATGTGGCATTAGGAATAAGTTACAATGGCTCGATTAAATGGATGATAAGTGGATTAAGTATAACTTCTACAAGTGGCCTTATAAGTTTGTAACAAATGACACTTTAGACTTGTGACATGTGGAGCAATAGAATGGTGAAATGTTTAGCCTTACAATGGTGACATATATAGCCTTATAATTGGTGACATGTGTAGCCTTACAAGTAGTGACATATAGATGCTTAAATGAGTGACATATGGAGCCTAAAGTAAGTGACACATGGACCAATAGAATAGTAACATATGGACCAAAAGAAGGATAACATATGTACTAATAGAATGGTGACCTATGTACCAATGGAATGGTGGCACATGAAACTCTAGTTTCAATTTCATCTTTCTCTTTTGATCTGTCTTTCATATTCTTAGAGCACGAATTTGAAGAAACTCAAAGAATGAAAGAAATAGATATAAGTCTCAACTTGACCTCTGTGAAAGTGGCGTACAAAATAGTGATTAGAGCTCGAGTTATGTTTGTTTCCTAAAAGTGCTTGTGATAGACTCTTGTGCAAGAACCTTATATTATTTCCTATTTTTTGAGGACCTTAGAGTCCGAATTAGTGAAAGTATATAACATGAAAAATGATTACTGATATCTTTTCAATGCTTCTGTGAAACGTTTCTGTTAGGATATGTATTGATAATGATCTATTGAGGGTTGAGTATTGGTTTCTAGTCTGTTTCTTACTAGACACAAGACATAATTTAGGTGGAGATTATATTTTAAAGTGAGATGTTGTTTGTGTAATTTTTGTATATATTAAGCCTAATGGAAGTCTAGCTTTAGGGGCCTAAGAATCATGGCATTTGGATTTTTATAGAGAGAGTTATGATTAAGAAAAGACAACTTGTTCATAAAGGAACATTAGGAAGAAAAAGATGAAAGCATTGCACATAAGGTTAGGATAGCTTGATGGTTTAGGAGACATTGAGCTGAAATAGTAAGTGAATTATTAACCAATTGAAATATGTTAGAATAACATTTATGATGATTGATTAGGGATGAATTTGATTGTGGTGGTGTATAAGTATGAGATACATGTTTGAGTAGTAAATACATTGTATATTTCTATATATAAAGGCTCGGGAGCTATGGATCAAAGAGCTCGTACCAAGGATTGTTGAAGTCAAGGGAGTATACACGTTTTTTTAGGTGAGTTGGGGAAACCGTATCTCTCAAATGAGATTAGGAAATCCTGAGACATGCATGATGACTTGTATGTGAATTTTGAACCTAGGTAATACATCGTAGGATTGAATTTAAAATGGATGCTAGTATACTTATGTATTTAATAAATGACATTGTTTTGAATAACTTTTTGCACTTGTAGTGCAATTATTTTTTTATTATTTATTTTGAGAAATGATATTGGTTTTAACAAACCTACACTTGAAATGCAAAAAAAATGTTTTATTTTCTGAAACTACAATTTTGAACAACTTTGCATTTGGAGTGCAAAAGATGACTTTTGTTGCATAAAATATTTTTTTGGAACTTATGCAAAATTGAGTCATGTATGCTTTGTATATGTGTTCTCTTTTAGCATAGAGCCATGACAAAGTTCCATTTTATCGGTTGGACCGATAAATAAAGGCAAATTGCCAATTGTGTGTTAGGCACAATAGATTAAGTGAGCCACGCACCCTTGATGTTGGTACATAAAAGTTAAGCCCTCGTATCGACACCTTTCTATGGGACTTGTGGGTGACTACTGTTGGACCCTGAAATTTTCTTGAAATTTTGAAGTGTCAAGTGGCATGAAAATAGGAAATTAGAATGAATAAATAAAAAGAAAATTTTGAATGTGAATAGTTAGACGAGATTAAGATAGGCGAAAAATACTTTTGTTATTGAGGTTTATGTTACGGTATGGCCTAATATGACGTTTGAAGTTTAAAAGAAATTGTTAGTGAATAAATTTCTTTAATGGAGTTAAAAATCAAGAAATAAGAGGAAAAGAGTGAGAATTTAAAATTTAAGAAAAGATTGACTTTTTGGTTTTAGAGAGTTGACTTTTTGATTTAGGCCAAATTGGAAAAAATGATCTTTATGAAACTTGTAGCTCATGTTAAGAGCTTTCCGTCACCATAAAGTTTGATATTTTTCGATATCAGGAGTAAAAGTTATGATCAGTCAAAAAATGACCATAAGTGTATATTTGCGTATACTCAGCTTTGAGGCCACTCGTTGTACGGATTTAGTCTGAATTGGAGTAAGTGGTCTTCATGAAAGTTTTAGCTTGTCTGTCAATCTTTCCGACACTATAAAGTATGCAATTTTTGGATGTGAGAATTGGAAGATATGAAATTTAAAAGTTTGGAGTTTGTTTAGATGATGTTTAATTAGGCAGTAACTTTGACTAGGTTTTTGACCACTTTAGAGATGGAATTTATTTTTGAGTTCTTCATTGAAGTTGTAGAGCTTCCTTTTATATTTTCATTGACACCAAAATTTTCAAATTTGGAATAGTTATGAATTTTTTTAAAAAAATCTGTTTAATGATGTCGTTTCTGCTTGCTTCACATTCTGCTTCTTCCTTCCAAATCCGACCCTTTTGTAACTTTTTCCTTATATCTTTTCCGTCCGACATCCGATTAACGTGGTGTTTGAAGCATTGAATTCCTAAGACAATTAGCTACTTTTTAATGGGTAATTATAATTTTATGAGAATAAATGGAAAGAGATTGATTGAATCAAAGTCAGAGGATTGGTTAAAGGTTATGAGTTAGATAATTTTCTGAACATGGTTCAGTATTTTGCAAAATTAGGGATCTGTGGAGATCCGATTGAATCGATTCTTTAGGAAAAATAAAATAGAGACATGGGGATACAAATCATATGAAGGACTCAAATTTCAATTTGGCCCTTAAGACTTTCAATTTCTGAATGGAAGTTGAATTTGGTTTTCAGTCTCGGATTAGTAAGAGCTGAACGAGTATTTTGGCCATAACTCCTTCGTTTATGAACCGATTTGAGCGTTCTTGGTGTCATTTTAAAGATGAGACATAGAGGAATATTTTTCTAGAAGGACGTTTGGCCAAATTATTTCATTTACTTGCTCAAAATCAGGAGGCAAGATGTCAGTGTTTAAAGGTTAAATGAAGGGCAATTATGGAAGTTCACTTAAGTTCCTATGGTTTAAGGCTATTATGGAGGGGTAGTTAAGGCTTTGTGCTTCCTTAATGATAAAGGATGATTTGGTTGCCGTATGAAGAGGGAGTGAGGAATGATGGTTTCAAAATAAAGAAAGAAAGAATAAATGTCATATACTGGTGTGAAAACAGTTATGGGGTACTCCTAATTATAGAATGTATGACTGATTGTGATATGTTTAATGTTGTATGGAATACTAGTGCTGTTAACCAGAGTTGCCGTCGATTAGAGCTTTTAGCTCAATGTGCGAAAATGAACTTCGAGTTCATGACTGATCCAGAGCCTTAGGCTCAACGTTTAATGAACCCGGTATCCAGTATTGGATAAGGGTCATATATTATTGAGCCCATCTATGGGACAGTTTAGGCACTAGGTCACAGCCAAATGATAATTAAATAGTAAGCGAGTGAAATACTTTGTATCGAAAAATGGGATGTATGAATATAGATTTCTGTAAATATGTAAATGGGGAATTCTTAAGAAAATGTATTACGAGATAGAGATAGATCTATGGGAATTGAAAAATGAGATCAAATAGAAAGAATGAAACTATAAGTTATTATTTGATTCTGTACTTGAGTGAGCGGACCATCGATGATGGTCACTCATTGAGTTTGCAAAAACTCATCCAAAATCTGCAATTGTTTTGCAGGACTCAGAAGAATACCTCGTTAGGTAACGGGTGTATAGTGATCGCAGAGCGGTATTAGAGGACGGGATCAGTTGCGTCTGCATTAGAGTGAAGACTTTGCTTATATGTTATTGTGTATTTTATATGAGGACCCTCGTGGTCATTGTATCCACCAGATTAGTTATGTAAACTATTTTCCACAACATACATATATGTAAGTGTATGATTGTTTCAAAACAAAATTTTTGTACTGTGTTTTAACTGAGTGATGTATCATCCCATCCTCGCAGGGCGCGGATTCGGATATCACCATCGATGTCGGGTCCGGGTCTTACGGGAGTGGGGTGCTACATTTAGTGGTATCAAAGCCCAGAAGTACGAACTTATATGGGCATTTTCTGAAATGTAGGTCAAGTCATATACAGTAAAAATATGTTAGAGCAGACTGTGGCAACTGATCCCTAATCTGAGTCCCAAGAGTGTGAGTCTTGCGCATGAAAAAGTGTTGAGTACATGTGTTAAGTGTTTCAGTGTGAAAAGAGAAATGAAATATCAGTATCTGAGCCAATGGGGATTATGGGTAATTGGAAATGGGAAAAGTATAACTCGAGGGCACGAGTCCCGAGAGGCCGAGGACCTTTTTGAGGACGCGAGGCCCGAGAGGCCGAGGTCCTACAAATTGTTCATAATATTCACATTGTACGGTGGGTGTAAACCCTTCAATGTGATATGAATGTGAAGACAGTGGTATGGGTCGATCTAGGAAAACAAGTGGTATAAAAGGGAATAATGAGGTTTTAGGTATAAATTGGATTAAATGAAAGCGAAAATTTTGCAATACCCTAGAGGGGTCATTTTGGAAATGGGAAGAATAGCGATTAAAAGTATTAGGATTTAATGAGTTAACATGAAAATGTGTCTATGTTTGATCAAAAGCTTAGGGATGACGAGAAAATAGTGATTCTGATGGGTATGCTCAAAATTATGGGATAAATGGGATAAGAGGAAATGAGAAAAAGGCAGATAAAGATTCACTGAAATAGTACTGATATGAGCATGATTGAATGTATTGTAGTGTAAGTGAGTAAATTGAGTTAGAAGAAAACGAAATGTGCCATAGTCTGGATAGAGTCAATGTAGACATGAGAAGAATATCGATTAATATGATCAGAGTGTGAACTTGTATAAGGACATGTCAATGTGAGATAAAAGCTCATGATGATCAGGTATTATGATTCGAAGTTGCATGGTTGATAAAATGGGAAAAATTGGGAATTTGAAATAGTACGCGATCTGATAAAGTAAATATAGATTGACTGTATTCGGGTTAGTATGTATTATTGGGTATTGATATGGGACCGAAATGCTTTGCCTTCGAAGGAAATAAAGAAGTAAATTTATTGACAAAATGAAGTGGAAATGGTATGATTAAGGTGAACAAGCCAGGTTAGTAAGGAGATAACTAAGTAGATGTGGTTTTTAAATATGACAATAGATTGGGTGCTAAGATTGCATTTCTTGATGCTTCTGCGTTTATAATTCTAAGTGGATTGGGAATATGCGCATGGACGATAAAATTATCGGAATATGATGTTAAAAATGTTGGAACATGATTCATGATATGTTATTATGGGGACAATTAGGTATGTGCTTCGATTTGAATTGTTTAATGTATACATTTTTGGAAAATTATGATAACTCTAAGGGGAAGAGTGAAAGCACTCACTAATGTTCATAACGAGTTGTCATTTACCAAAAAGGGAGTTAAATAATGGAAAGCCGAAAAGAATTTCTGTCAATATGTGTATTAGTATGAGGAACGAGTACAGAGCACATATGGGTCACCAAGCCATAAGATGAACCCTATTTATGGGCAGGAACAATAATGGAAATGTTGGTATTCTTAGTGACTATGAGTGATTGAAATGTGATATAGATATATCTCTGGATAAGATAGTAAGAGTTTTGATGAGATTTACTGGGTTGTATAGTATAAGAAATTACTTTATAGTTCATTGGGCCTTAGTAGTGAGGGTGCATTGACCTTAATAGGATAGTAGGAAAAGTGGAAATGGGTTCTCTTGAAGTTTCAAAAAGGACCTATAAGTAAATATGGAAAATAGATGAGTGATTATATCGAGGTTTGTCAACGTGGATTTTGATCTGTGAGGGTAGGCTTTTCATGACAAATAGTTGAGATCATAAGTTCTTCTCTAAATTCAACAATGGAATCCGGTAATTTTTTCATTTGTCTAAAGGTCGAAAGTCCCTTACTTGATACAATCGGGTATGTTCAGGAGGGAACTGACTGTTGTAGCGAAGGAATTTTGGAGTTGAGGATGTGAAATATAAGGGGACTCGAGTATTTCGAGGAAACACTTTTGTTTATGTAAGGAAAATCTTGGGTCTGCATCTTAAAGTATAAATGTGTGTTTGGGAACCACAGATCCTCCATAATGTTAAGGGGTTCCAACACAGGAAGTTATGATTTTAGACCGATTGAAATATGTGGAGCAACAGATATGAATGAACAGACATTTGTATGAGTCAATGAGGAATCTGTAGGAATTTGAAAGAATTGGGAAATCTGTTGAGAAATAGGAAGTTTAATGAGAAAATTGAGAATAACATGTGTTAGAGGAAGTTGTTACTCCAAGAATTTCATGAGCTAAAAATAAGAGGTTATACCTATTAGTGTTAAGTATGCTCTGATTTGATATTGTTATAAAAGGTTAATGGGACCTAAGCATAAGAATATCAATTAGTGACTATGATCTTAATGAAGATGAATTTATGATTATAGGGAATTTGGATGAAATGTATAACATGATTTTGGTGTTGTTAAAGATGAATAACTGCCTGAGCTAAATATTGACACATGATTTGGAAACTTCTGCAACAGTAATTGGATTAAAAGCGTAGAATCGTGATGTGGACAAAATCATATGAGGTATACCGTGACTAAACATATTAGTAGAGATTAAAGTATGACTAGGAATTGGAAAGATTGAAATGATTGGGCTGAGGAACCTATGTTCCAATTGATAGTATCGGATAGAACATTGTATAGTAAAGTACCATATTTTTGGATACTGGGTTACTAAGACTAGTGTAATACAGAGGGTAATATGACGAGTTAAGTAGAGAAAAGGAAATGGGGAAAACCCAAATTTGTGAATTTGGGGGATGTTGAAGACATCGGCACATGTGTATTACCGTTTAAAGAAAGGTCCTAGTAAGGGGACCCCAAAAGCGCAAATGGGTAGCTAAGAATGTGGACTCGAGTGAATATGTTCGAATAAGTTCCGGCATTGCAAGTGATGCATTCCATCCCAAGAATGCATGTAATATGAAGGAGTTGTGATTGAGTCGCCTATTTGTAGCACTTCCACGTAGAGCTATGCTTCGTGAATTTATTCTGATTTGACTGAGCCTACGGGCCAGTATTTTGATTTGACTGAGCCTACGGGCCAGTATTCTGATTTGACTCAACCTACGGGTCAGTATTCTGATTTGACTGAGCCTACGGACCAGTATTCTAATTTGACTGAGCTTACGGGCCAATACTTTGTACAGGTGAGAGACACTCAATCACAACAATAAGAACAAATGTGCATTATGGCTAGGATTGTTTCAATCCGATATATGTGTGGAGTTGTAATTGGGGTTAATGAGTTGAAATTTTTGAAAATTCTTCAACAGAATGTAGAAGAAGTATGAGTTCTAAATAAAGAAGTGAAGGAGAAATTGACAACATCAATTATGATGTTGTAAAGGGAACATCAAATAGAATGCTGTTATTCGAAATGGAAGAATGTATGAGAAACAGTACCCCTATCGTATTTTAGTGTCAAAATGAAATTTTAAGGACGAAATTTTTATTATGAGGGGAGAATTGTAGCATCCCATCACCAATGGGAAGGATAAAATAGTAAATTTGGATTGGGTTGTGATTTTGTACACAAGATTGTGTATGCACTCGTGACAATTCCTGGCTTTGTGTCTTTGTGAAAATGAGAATTTGTGTGTGTGGATTGAACTGGAATAATTTACGTGTATTCAGCATTAAAGTGCAAAGTGGGTACCGATGAGATTTCCGGTACAATGACTGTACAATTGACACTCAATTAAAGACATTATTTAGGAATTTTTGGTTAGCATGAGTAATTGAAATTGGAAAGGTTATGAAAGTCAAAGCAAATAAATTGACTGAATTGGAAATTGATAGGCATGAAAGCGAATGGTTTTAAAAGAATTGAATTTCAATTCAGTCCCTAAGAATCTGAATTTCTAAATTGAAGTAGTAAAGTTATAAGAATTTAGATAAGGGCAATTTGGGCAAGATACTTACGAGAATAAGGCTTAAGGTTAAATGAAGAGGGCAAAATGGACTTTTCTTAGTTTGTAAGACTATAAAAGGGAAATTTTGGTTTGAAAAAGGGGAAAGGAGGAAGAGGAACCGTTGAAGAAGAAGAAAAAGAGAAGAAGAAAGGGTTTTGGAAAATCCATGAAGAGTTTAAGGTTTCTGAAAGTTAAATCAAGTAAGTTAAACCCCTTTCCTCTTAACTAGTTGAATGATTTATGTGTTTAAGTGTGAAAAGTGATAGATTTGGGTTAAGTATATGTTGATTTAGGGTTTTCAAATATGGTAGATTTTTTACGTTTGAGAGTGGATTTGGTTTGTTAATGGGTTAGAAATTGGTGTGAGAGTGATGTTGTAATGTTTAGATGAGTTATGTATTGAATAAATTGGAAGAGTTGGACTAAATTGGTTGAAAAACAGATTCGGGAGGCGCGATCGGGCTAGCACGTCGCGGCGCACGAATTTGCTCACGTCGCGACGAGGGAGTGAATCACGTCGCGACGAAGGCGAGCGTGCACGTCGCGACGAGGGCGAGAAGCACGTCATGATGAGGGCGAGCGTTTGGATTTTGCCGCAGCGAGCTTCTTCATGTCGCGGCGAGCTACTGTTCCCAGAAAGTCATATTTTGGTTTTTAAGCGATAATTTTTTATACCGTCATTGAAATGAGATAATGTTGGATTTGTTATGAACTAGAGACAAGGGTTTATACGCTTATAGAAAGGGGGAGTGTTGAAGCAGTTTGTTAAAGTCCTCAAATTTGGATGGAAGTTTAGTGTAAAGTATGGTTTCGACATAAAGATAGTCCGTCTATGTTGGGCAATGATTTTTAAATTTCAGAAACAAATTGTATAATTTGAGAGTCAATTGAGTTCTATTTTTCTGGAAAGTTAAATGGAAATTGTTGATATGGTCAGTGCCGGGAATGTCACGAAAGTGCATAGTATTTATCATTAGATTGCTACATGTGCTTTATTGCTGAAATGTACTATGTGTTAAAAATATGTGTTCTGATTTATGATAGAGGCACTTTTGGAAAGTCAGCCTCATACATTTTATAGACTTCCAGGCGTTAGCGCGGAAGCCAGGTGAGTGACCTAGACGGTTCTCAAAGTATTAAATGTTATAATTTAGTGATTTAAATTCTCTGAAGTGTAATGATGAGATAGTGTTGAATGTGAACTCCGGATAGAAGGTCCGGAGTATTGAAGTGATAGTATACAGAAATGTTATGAGAATGTGAAAGTGTAATTGTGTTTGTGAAGTGAAAATCTATAATAGATTAGAAATGACTGTAATATACTGATCAGAGCGAAAAGCTCAATGATTGATGAGTTAGTGCATACCCAGAGGGCTCTCCTACCTCTAAGACGCGTGGGAAGTAGTGCATACCCATAGGGCTCTCCTACCTCTAAGACGCATTCAATGATTAATGAGCCCTTGACGGGACAGTTTCAGAGCGAAAAGCTCAACAATTGATGAGTTAGTGCATACCCAGAGGGCTCTCCTACCTCTAAGACACGTGGAAAGTAGTGTATACCCAGAGGGCTCTCCTACCCCTAAGACGCGTTCAATGATTAATGAGCCCTTGACGGGACAGTTTCAGAACGAAAAGCTCAACGATTGATGAGTTAGTGCATACCCAGAGGGCTCTCCTACCTTTAAGACGCGTGGGAAGTATTGCATACCCAGAGGGCTCTCCTACCCCTAAGACGCGATCAACGATTAATGAGCCCTTGATGGGACAGTTCCAAAGCCTATGGTTCAACGATTAATGTGCCCTTATAGGGACAGTATAGATGCTTGGTCACAACACTGATATAAATTGATAATGGGTTACAAGATTACAGACTGCATTTATTCTGATATGTTTGATTGAAAAATAGGCGAAATGCCATATACCAGTGTGAAAAAAGTTAAGGGGTACTCCTAATTATAGAATGTATGACTGATTGTGATATGTTTAATGTTGTATGGAATACTAGAGCCGTTGACCAGAGTTGCCGCCGATTAGATCTTTTAGCTCAACGTGTGAAAATGAACTTCGAGTTCAGGACTGATCTAGAGCCTTAGGCTCAACGTTTAATGAACCTGGTATCCAGTATTGGATAAGGATCAGATATTATTGAGCCCATGGATGGGACAGTTTAGGCACTAGGTCACAGCCAAATGATAATTAAATAGTAAGCGAGTGAAATACTTTGTATCGAAAAATAGGATGTATGAATATAGATTTCTGTAAATATGTAAATGGGGAATTTTTGAGAAAATTATTACGAGATAGAGATAGATCTATGGGAATTGAAAAATGAGATCAAATAGAAAGAATGAAACTATAAGTTATTATTTGATTCTGTACTTGAGTGAGCGGACCATCGATGATGGTCACTTATTGAGTTTGCAAAAACTCATCCAAAATCTGCAATTATTTTGGAAGACTCAGAAGAATACCTCGTTAGGTAACGGGTGTATAGTGATCGCAGAGCGGTATTAGAGGACGGGATCAGTTGCGTCTACATTAGAATGAAGACTTTGCTTATATGTTATTGTGTATTTTATATGAGGACCCTCGTGGTCATTGTATCCACCAGATTGGTTATGTAAACTATTTTCCGCAACATACATATATGTAAGTGTATGATTGTTTCAAAACAAAATTTTTGTACTGTGTTTTAACTGAGTGATGTATCATCCCATCCTCGCAGGGTGCGGATTCGGATATCACCATCGATGTCGGGTCCGAGTCTTACAGGAGTGGGGTGCTACACTGATTGTATACCGGTAGTGGAAATGATTGTCCAATGGCACTGGAAATTTAGATAAATGCTTTTAGGACTTATTAATTTGAGCCATTGGAATTTGGGAAAAAATTTGACTAGAAATTGAATTTTTATTGGAAAGAAACTAAGTGAGGGCTTTAAAATGTGACATATGGCAAGTGAACACTTGTCACTTGCCTAACATGCCACCATGTATTCTTTCATTAAAACCTACCCCCTCCCTTTTGGATCTATCTTTCTCGATGTTTCTTCTTGTATAAGGGTTATTGGTGATTAAAGTTAGAATTTTCTTTCATTCTCGTAGCTTCTTCTCTTCCTTGTTCTTCTTGACTTGGTGACCATCTTTTCCGCTCTTTCACTTTGCTTACTCTTCTTTTGGTCATTAAAAATCCAAACTTCACCCTCCCCCCCCCCTCAAGTTGATGATGATGATAGTGTGTGGTGGAGGGAGTTAAAGATTTTGTGGTTTTGGAAGATTTGGAAGCTTAATAGGTAAGAAACATGTTTTATCTCAAGGTTTTGTAGTTAATTAAATTATTTGTGATGTTTGTACACTTAATTGTATGAGAATTGTGTTGGTGTATAAGGGTATGTAACTTGCTTGTTTGATTGATGATTGATGAGGTAGAATTTGGGGAATGTAAATTGGAGATGTTTTAGGTGTTTTAGAAGTGAAATCATTTTTTGAAAAATGTAAGAAAATGATAGATGATGGAGTGTATGTTGCTGCCATTTTGTGAATAAATGTCCAAGTGGAGGTTTTTCTTTGATTGTGGTTGATATATTGAATAAATTGAGTGTTTATTGGTGCAGAATTGGTATGGAAGAGATAGGAAAGTTGTTAAGTTGAAAATCTGGAAATTTGCTTTGTGCATGTTTCAATTATTTGGCCATAGCTTCTGCTATGGTTATGCAAATGAGATGATTTTTAGCTTAAATTAATCTAGAGGTGTTTGTCTAGATTTCTTGTGAAGGAAATGATGTTCAATTTTGTCTTGAACAGTTCTATATTTTTACTTGAATGTAGTAATGTGTGTAGGGATGAATAGTGCAATTTTAGTGACACTAAAGTTGAAATTATGATCTGAAACTTTGGGAATTTTTCTGGGTTAAATGAGACTGATTTTGCTAAATTGGTCTCCATGAAAGTTGTAGCTCTACTTGAGAGTTTTCTATCACCATAAAATGTGTCATTTTTTTCGACATTGGAGTTTCTAGTTAAGAGTGATTGAACTTTGCTTATGGTTTAGGTGAAGGAAAACAGGGCAACCACAATCATGTGGGAATTTAACCTAGTTAAAGGTAGAATTTGCTTCTAAGTTCTGCATGAGAATTGTAGAATGTGTTCTGATCTTTCCATTGATATAAGATATGGAATTTTTGGACAATGAGATAGGAAGTTATGACTTTTAAAAATTGGGATACTGTTTAGGATGATACTTATTTGGGAACTTTGATTGGGATTTTGATACCTTTAAATGTGAAATTGGTTTTTGAGCCCTTCATAAAAATTGTAGAGTTTTCTTTGATCTTTCCATGGATACTAAATTTGTCAAAATTAGACTCCTGAGTGAAAAGTTATTCATTGGGGAGGAAGAGAGGAAAATTAGTGAAAAAAAAAGAGGTTAGTGGCAGTTCGCGATCGCGACGCCTTCGCAGGGCGACGCCCTCTCGAGGGCGAGCACCTGTCGTTTTGATTTTTTTTGTCTTTTTCCTCCCAAATCCGACCCCTCTCTACTCTTTTGTTTATAACTTAGCCATCTGACCTCCAATTGACCTGATTTTTGAAGCGTCGGATTCTTAAGACATTTCTCTACCTCTCCATGCAAATTTGTGAATTTTGGAGATTAAATTGAAAATGATGGATTAAATGAAAGTGAGAGGACCGATGGATTATTTTTTTCTAGACAGTATTTTGGCAATATCCAGACCTATAGAAATCCGAATTGAGTAATTTTGGTGTCTATGGATTCCTAAGACATAGGGGAACATTTTTTATTAAAGAGAGGTTGCCTAGGTTATCTTATGTTGACGGTCTCATTGATCGGGAACAGTAGATCCGAAATATGTGTTTCAGAAAAATTGAGATATGTCTATGAGCAATAAATTGCAAGTTAAAGGATTTTATATGGCTTAAACCTAGGAATAAATGAGTTTTGATACGGGAATGGTTTCGTGATGAAATTTATGGAATAATACCAGAATTGTTATGAACATGCATTATACATATTTCATTACAGTCATGTGCATTATTAAACACTTATGATTGTACAAATTGTGACGTATGTGTATCTTACATAAATGAGTTGTGCAGGATAAATGTTCGCATTTAGGCATTTCTAGAAATTGGAAGCAAATGCTAATCTGGAGCGTACTGTGAGTAGACCGAGAAGGTCTCATTTCATTCTTTGTTCTGTTTTGTTTCATTTTGTATAAATTGATTGTTGAGTGTGATTGATTGTATTGGGTTCCGAACAGGAGGTCCGATGATTGTGATACTGATTTGGATATTGAAGTGCTACTTGAATGTTAATTGGATGAACTATGTGTACTCAATGTGATTGATAAATTTGTTCTGAATGTGCATTATATGATTGATAAGTGTCGGACCACGGTCCGATGACAAATGTGTTTTGAATGTGCATTTGCATATGTAAGGGAGTGTGCTTCTCAACTCTACTGTTGAATGCTGAACTACGGTCCGATGATATGTGAAAGTGAGTGAATGGGAACATGCTAATGGGATTGATGCATCTCATTGCATAAGTGTATGGAATATAATGGCTGTTGTAACTAGAGGAGAACCAATCAGAGCTTAAAGCTCATCGAGTGAAAATGAGCTTCGAGCTCAAAAGTGATTCAGAGCCTCAGGCTCAATGTTTAATGAGCCCTGTATCCTCCAAATGGATAAGGGGCAGTTATTAATGAGCCCTATATGGGACAATTTAGGCACTTGGTCACAACAAAATAACAAATAAAAAGTGAGTCTCATGTGCACTGCATATGCATAATATGACTGATTAAGTGTATCGAATGTGAAATAATGTGAATGTGAAATAATGTGAAATGTAAAATAGAGTGAGTTGTAAATTATGTGTTCTATGACTGGGTGAGCCATCGATGATGGTCACTCACTGAGTTCGCAAAACTCACCCAAAATTTGCAATTATTTTTCAGGACTCAGAAGAATACCCCGTTGGGTAACGGGAGTATATCTATTGCATGTGAGAGAAAGAAAAGGTTGGGATTAGTTCGCGTCTGCATTGTGTCTCTTTATTTTCGCACTGAATTGTATTTTTTGCAAATCATTGTATTTTGTGTATTTGCGTATAACTTTCCGATTGAAAAAAAAAAGTTTTGCAAAAGAAATTGATCAAAGTGTAATATGTTTTGTTTTTGGAATGGGTTAATCGAACTTCTGGTATGTGAAAAAAAAAATTCGTAACTACTATAAATGAAAATTTTTTTGAATAAAAGTGGGCCCAATTTTACAATTATTGATTTTCACGTACGCTTGAAACAAAATAAAAGTTCCTATATTGAGTTTTTGACGAACTAAGTGATGTAACACGCTACCTTCGCGAGGTACGGACTCGAATATCACCATCGATGTCGGTTTCGGGTCATGTGGGAGTGGGGTGTTACATTTAACTAATCACTAACAATTTCTCATTTAATAGTTCTAACTTCTAAGAAAATTACAAGATCCAACAGTATGAGACTTCGTTTTGTACTTTATCCTTTTGCTTCAGAAGTTGGTCGAGAAAGTGAAAGTATGAGGCCTTTTGCTTAATTCCATAAATACTTCTACCTTTGAGGAAGTAAGATTGAATTCATTTTATCCAAAGTGAAGTTTTATCAGTTAGTATCCACTAGAGTATTTTAATAATCAAAGCCTGATTTGTGATTTTGATTAGAGTAATGTTCAGTCCACCTTCTTCTTTGGGAAGGCATATATCTGCCCACTTCACTTTGACAGATCCTTTAACACCATTTGTATGGCTCTATAAGAAGTTATTAAGTAGCCTTTCAATCAATTAAATTATTCCTTGGGACAGAAAAATGTGGGAGCTCCACTATATGTGTAATGAGTTTAGCATCGATTTGATGAGTTGCATCTTCCCAACATCAGATATAAATTTATTAACCTGTGAGTTGATCCTCTTTTGAATTTTCTCTAAAAGTGGTGTGCACTTCTTAAAGTTGAGCCATTTAGTAGAGACAAGTAGTACAACGTACATAAGGGGTGGGCTTTTGAACTTCATTAAGTGGTTTGAGAGATGAGAGGCTTCAAAGCAATAGCTTTTTTAGATAGGAGGAAGTGACTCTTAACTTGATTTATTTACAAACCTGAAAAGCGTTTGAAAGTGTCGAGAGCTTTTATGTAAGTTTAAATGGAACCCATCTTTGCCTTACAAAATAGGAGGAGGACATCTTCAAAACAAAGGTCAGTTAAGACAATTTTTTTACATTGTCTATGATTTCTAAAATTGGAGTTGATGAGCATTTCATTTTTGATGATTGAGTTGAGGGTCTCCATATAAAGGATGAAGAGATAGGGGGATAAGGGATCCCTCTATCTGAGACCTCTAACTATTTTGAAGAATTTAGTAGGATTTCCATTTATCAATGCTAAAAAAGAAGAAGAAGATATGCATTCCCTTAACCATTGTGTGAATATGTTTGGAGACCCAGAGGCCTTCAGCATTTTCCATAGGAATTCCTAGCTCACACTATCGTAGGCTTTGTGAAAGTCTATCTTGACTGTGCAATTTGGAGAGTGATTAGATCTAGAGTAACCCTTTGGGAGCTCTTGTACTGTGAGAATATTATCCTCAATATATCTGTCATTCAAGAAGGCCTATTGATTCTCACTGATTAGAGGGTTTAGTGCTTTCTTTAAACTAGTTGCCAAGATTTGGGGATAAATTTGTAAAGGAAATTTCTACATGTTATAGGTCTAAACTCACCAAATTTTATAGGGTTAGAGCATTTGAGATTTAACCAAACAAAGGTTCTATTGATCTTTTTGAGAAGAGCCCCCATAGAGAATAACTCATGAACTGTTTTTTTAATAAAGTTTCTAGTCATACTATGAGATTTTTGAAAGAAATTGCCATTAAGGCCGTCAGACCCTTAGTCCTTTAAGCCATACATCCCAAAAACTACTTTCTCAATTTCAATGCCATCCATAGGTTTAATAAGAGAATCCAAATCCAAGGGTGATATTTGTTTAAGTGAAAATTTTGTGAGATCATCAAAAGTAGTTAAGGAACTCGTGTTACCAAGTAGGCCTTTAAAGTACCCAACTGCTTCCTCTTGGATTTCTTGATGTGTCTAAAGTGTTAAGCCTTCCTTGGAAATAATGGATAATATTTTGTTGTAATTTTTCCTTGCAATAATTGAATTGAAGAAGAAGTTGGTATAATTGTCACCATCTTTTGGCTAGCTCATTTTAGCCCGTTGTTGTAAAAGAGACCTATTGTTGTGTGTGGACTATATGAACTGAGACAAAATTAGTTTTTCTTTTTACTGCAGCATTTGATCAGTAGGATTGGAAGAAATTATGGATTTTTTTATCTTAGAGTTCTATTCTAGAAGATTTAGTAGCATAAGGTGTGGATCTTTGGAGAGAATTCAGCACTTTTCAGTTCCTGCTTGATGATTTTAAATTTTGAACACATCTATATTAATTGGTCTCTTAAAAATATTGGTTAGACCCTCATCTACATGCTTCAAAGAACCTTGGTACAATCACTAAGAAGTTTTTTAATCGAAAAAAATGATGTTTTATAACTTTCTAGAACAAGTTGTCAACAACAATTGGTGTATGATCTAAGAAGAGAGGATCTCTGAATTTAGCAATACTATTAGGGAATTGACTGAGCCAAGTGTATTTGACTAAGGCACAATCTAATCTCTTCTTGATATACCAATCATATTTTTATTGTTGGACCAAGTGAATGTGTGTCTAACAAACTTGAGATCAATCACTCTTAGGTCCTCTATACATTCTTTCAATTAGTTGTGTAGTTCTTTAAATTACAATGTCTTTGTGCTTCTGAAGGTTATAAGGTTAAGTTGAAGTCTCCACTAATAAGCTATGGCTTAGAAATGCTATTTCTGATAATTTTGAGATTGTTCCATAAGCTTTTTCTCTAAAATCCAAAGTTGCTTGTATATATAAACAATATATTCAAGTCGATGTGCTTCTAGATGAAAAGGATGCTAACATTCATAGCCTGTTATGTGGAGTCTAATAAGTCTACTTTGATCCCATCCTTCCTATAGTAGGTAATAACTCTATCAAGAATATGTTGAATATGGCTTATAAGCATGTTCCAATTTGAACATGAAAATTTCCCACTTCGTAATTTCCAACAATGAGAGGCTTCTCCCTCAAAACAAAGTCCCTTAAAGCTAAGAGCTTAGTGGTTAGTTTATTCCTCAAACATTCCATGTACTTTATAGATATATTAAAGGGCATGGTTTATGGAGCATTTTCCTTTTTCCTCTTTTGGATCTCCTTCTCTCCATAATTAAAAATTTGGCACTATCTTCAGTATCATTTGTTCCTTGAGTTCCAATAGGAGTTACAGGGACATCTGATGTATTAGAAACGTTGGTGTTAACCTTTGCTAGCTCTACTATAGGATGGTTCAATCATTGTGAAGCAACTTTGGTGACTAGTGATTTAATATTATCTTCCTTCTAGTTTGTTAGTGTTGTATCAGATTTCTCCATATTTCCCCTTCTTGTATTGTGTAAAAAAATTTGATCATTAGATTCATGACTATGTTCATCATTACCTTCCTTCAACTTCTCATTAGTTTAAAGCTCAATGTTTTCAGGGGTGTGGAAGGCCTAGGGGTTGACAGAATGACAGTATTATCCCGTATGGCTATAGTTTATGTATTTAGGAATATGGGATTACATTTCTTCTTAGTTTCTAGAGTTTGAATCTAATCTTCTTCCCCCATAAGCTCTTGATAGTTTCTTGTTTTAAAAGTTTTTCTGGTTGGTTTAAAATTCTTACCTTAAGTTTTAGAGGGTGGCTTTAGTGGTAAGAAATGACTATGCTATCTACCCATAATTTCCCCAAGTCTCATGACTAGGATTTCACTTGGGAGATCCTTAGAAAATTCCAACTTGATGCATATCCTATTCATTTCTTCTTAGTAGTGTGTTCATCCATACAAAAAGGTCTTCCAATATAGCTAACTAAGGAGCTTCACCCCTTGGTTGTCCAATATTCGAAGGCGACATTGTGGAAGTTATCCAAAATGGGATGCTTTAGATCTTAATGGTTTTTGGTCTCAAGCTTGGATACCAAGTGTGTAGAAATATTAGTTGGTCACAAAGATGCCATGGTCCTTCTTGTAGCATTTTTTTGTGCTTTAGAAACTGAATAGAAGGTGAATAGAATCAGATTGTCTTCAGAAAGGAGGACATTCGACAGTCCTCTATGTTTGTAGATTTTATTGGCCCATCTTCATATTATTGGAAAAGATGGTTCTTTTTCAAAGAAGAATTCAACGATTGCAAATTCCCATCTACGTGCTCCTTTCTTTAGTACCTCAAAGTTCAGGCAAATAATGAGTTTGTCATCCATTTCCAAGGGTGATGTATACTCCAAGTTTATGGGGATATGATACCTACCACTTGTTTCCAAGTTTTATAAGCATTAGGAGCAACCAAGGTTGGGGATATGTTTGGGGTATTTTGAGTGGGAGTGGAGGTGGAGGTGGGGGTGGAAGTGTGGGATGGAAAAGGTGGAAAATTAGAGGTGGTGAGATTGCATGGAGCATTATGATTGCTTAAGCATGAAAAAGGGAAAGGTGCAACCTTGCAGTATAGGTTTGTCAAAACTTGATCATGAAAAAAAGGTAAGGAAAATAGGCGGGAGTATAGAGTTAGATGGAAAGGTCGAAGATGACCTTAGTGTCTAAGAAACAAAAGCTGAGAAGTGCATAGAAGAAGGAAGAAGTTGATCTAGAATTTGATAAGGAGCAAGGATGTAATGGAGGAATCGTAGTGCTAAAATCAAAGATTAAAGAAAGAGATTCTAGACATACCTATGGCTACATCAAGAGAGAAGATGGGATCTCTCTCTCTAAGACATCAAATTGTTGTCCTTCATTAGTAAAAACTTATGGAATAAACGGTATAAACGAGAAAAGTTTTAGCAAGTCAATATTTTTAGTCATTAAGAAAATTTTCATTGTTATTTCCTAATAAAGATAATTATTTCCATTTAAAAACAAGCTTAACTAATATTTTTCCCTATTGGCTAAATGAAAATGCACCTAGATACATCATAACAATATTTTCTTAAATTTTACTTAAAATTAAAAAGAAATAGACATACTTTGATACCAATTGTTAGTCCTAATCGCTTTTGAAGGGGAATGAATTGAGTATTTATAAAATAAAAATAATATCTAATTAATGGATATAATTTGAAATGAAATATTATATTATAAAAACTTAATATAAATCAATATCACAATCAATCAACAATTTAAAGAGTATAAGGGAGAAGAAATGTAAACTAATTTATGGTGGTTTCATAAACAATCCTTGCCTACGTCTATTCTTTAAGATACCTCTTGAAATTTTCATTAAGTCACTTCTTTCAATAAAGCTAAGAGAAACCTTCTTACATCACTTTTGTTTTCCATGACTAAAAGGCAACTCTTTTTATAATCTTTCTTTATAGTAAAGAGTAACATACTCATAAAAGAGTTTACAACTCAAAGATGTTACTTAATCATTTTGATATAAATAAATGACTCACTAAAAAAAGAGATAATGAATGCTCAATGCTTTTGAAAACCTCAAAATTATGTGTTTAAAAACTCAAATGCTTTTTCAATGTAACAATTAATGAGACAAACTCTTTGTTAGTTAGGCGTAAGGCTGCGTAATACTAAACCTCCCTAAACCCCGTATGTCAGTGGGATTTCTATTAGGTTATCATTATTATTGAAACTGACCATTACATTGACTAGTTCTAGAGTATTGGTTGATCAATGTAGTAAATAAGTTGACAAATGTGCATTGAAAAACTAAGATTTGCCAGCCATTAATAGTTGGTTAACTAATGAGTTACATTAGTCAACTAATATAGCATATTAGTCAACCAATATGTCAATAAAATATTGCTACAAACTCTTAGTACATCAATTTTAATAACTTTTAAACTATATTGGTTTATTACTACCTTACATAGATCAATCATTTCTTTAAAATTATTATTTTAACGACTTCAAATGTTCAAACTACATTATCTTAATACAAATACTATTCAAAATTTTCCCAAAAATGTTTTCAATTTTTAAAGCGTCTCTTTGAAATTAAAATTTTAGTCTCTCTTAATGAATAAAATTAGTCATGCAAGTAATTAAATTGATGATGTGTGTATACATAGTGAGTCTTTAAAATTACTAAGATAAATAAGTGAAAGTATAATAAATATTTAGGCTTTTTTCACTTTGCATGATGCAAGAATGAACTTTTCCTTAAAGACTTCATGAAATCGCTTTTGATTCATTCATGGTCATAATTTACTCTTATATGGCTTTTATCAAAATAAAACTCAAAGTAGTACTTATATTTTTTGTCATAAAAACATTGATTGAAACCTCCATTTATTTAATATATTTGATAAATACAAGCCTAAATATTATAAAATAATAAAAAATGCATAGGTTTCAAAATGATAAATGTACACTTTAATTAAAGTATAACTAAGCTTTTTATGTAAATTAAATGGATCCAAAATCTATTTAGTGAGAGACAAAAAATTTCCTTAAAATTTCATCAATATTTTAAAATTTGGACTAAAATTAAACTAATATGATAAAATTTTAAACCGATATTAGATTGTCACGAAATTGATATACAATAAAGATTGAATAAAATTAAAGAGTTTAAAATAGGATTAAAGAACAAGACTATCCTTACCTAATGAAGAACTTTAAGTTTAATTGAAGAAGGAGATTATTAAATAAAAACCAACCAGATTATTTTAGTTTATAAAAATTGGTTAGTTTATTCTAGTGTAGTTACTTATCCCAAACCTAGCACAAGGTATCTTTTCTTATGAATATTAATTGTATTCCAGCTGACTGGTATGGAATTATTGAACTAGCCTCGACATTGAAACTAAAAAACAAGGTAGACTACAAATTATTCAAGATCAATTAGGCCTCAATGGTATGTATTATATATAAAGAGAGGAATTCACTATTTAGAGTTGATTCAAAAAGTTAAGAGGAGATGTTTCACAAGATTTAATGCATAGTAGACTCATTGTATTGGCAAAGGGAATACATATAAGCTTACACAAGCCATAAGGGAAAGATGTCACTTAGATTAGTTTATACCTATTGTTTATAGTCTAGTTACTTTTGTGTAGTTTGTAGTTTGGATTTGTATTTGGATGTTTTGTAAATATCCTATTGTTTATCAATGAATGAATTAAACTTTTTTATTGTTTATGAAAACATGTTGGTTAATTAATGGACAAACTGGATTTTAATAACATAGGTTATTAAATTAAACTAAACTGAAAAGCTAACAATTCAAGGTCTTTACAGTTGAGCCAATTGAAAGCTGATTCAATTTTTAATCATTGTATTTTATATAAATCTCATAAACATTTAGTAACTTCTAAATTCTAAAATACTAATGATAGTAATGAATTATGTAACATTTTCTCCAATATTTCTCTATTTGATGCACTTATTAATATTTTAGAAACCTAACAAAAATTAAGCGATAAGATAAGAGATTTAAGATTTAAATATTCAATGAATATTAGACCATCATAAAATGATAAATAGTAAAGATTAAACAAAATTGAAGAATTTCAAATAGGATTGAAGAAGGCTATCCTTACCCATTAAAAAATTGAAGTTTAATTAAAGAAGAAGATTGTTAAATGAAAATTAAACTAATTTATTCTAGTTTATAAAAAATGATTAGTTTACAAAAACTGACTAGTTAATTAATAAATTAACTAGTTTTTAATAATAAAAGTTATTAAGTTAAACTGAACCAAAAGTTAAATAATTTAAGGTCTTTAAGATGAACCTACAAATCGACTTAGTTTTTAATCACTAGCATTTAGAATGAAGCAATTGACAAATGAATTGTTCTTCAAATTTTAGGCTATTACTTAAAAATTTGTTGAAAAAGGATGATTAATCATATTAACATTTTGGTTCTATAGTTTTCAAAAAAAATCAATAATTGAAATAGCAAATCATTATCATATAATTTTGTGGAGTTACTATTATGGCATTGTAACTCAAAATTGGCCTAGTTATTCATCAATTCTATTTTGACATAATTTTCAAAGTTCTAATTCAAAAACTTTTAAAGTTAATTTATCATATGTATATATATATAACCCAAAGTAATGATAGTTCTTGATTAATTTATTCAGATATAAATTGGTTTTGATAGATATTTGAAATTTTGAACTTTTATAAGCCTGATCTTTGTGGTTTGAGTTGAAAAAGATTTACAAAAGCTAAACCACCCACACTATATCCAAAATTAACTACTCTCTCTCCCTCTCTCAACTTTCTTTTGTTCATAGACTTTCTTTGGCCATTTACATTACCAAGATACTCGAACTAGCATGAAATATCTTAATCCTTAATTTTTGGTCATTTCCTTCTGTATTACTTGTTTTGTTTAGATTTTGTTTTTTTTATAGGTATTATCCTTTTCCAATTTTGGTGTATGATTGTGTAATCTGGTTTTGGTTAAATGTTCTTCATTTTTCTCTAAATTTTTCATTCGAATTGAAAGTTTCTTTGATTGTTTCAAAATATTAAAAGCGTTTGGGTATATTTTCTTGTTAGATAGACAACAATAGTAGTTGATTCATAATGTAAAGAAAAAAAAGATGAAGACATTTATGTTATACATAACAAGAACATTAGTTATTAGCCCAAGATTAACTATAAACTTGTATAAATTAAGAAAATGCAAAACAATTACTAGTTTTGATATCCATTTATCGAAGAAGTAGTTGTTTGCTGCCTCCTATAGGAGTCTCAACCATGCCTCAATCCTCGTATGGTTGATCACCCTCTTGGACCAGCTACTGATCATTTCCTTGCTAAGTTATTGCCTCACCAACTAGCTAATCAGATGCGAGACCTCCTTGGGCAGATTCCTCTTTTTTGTTCCTCAGCCTACGGGGTATTAGAAGTCCTTTCCAACTATTGTTCCCCTCCCAAGGGCAGGTTCTTACGTGTTACTCACTCATCCGCCAATAAAAACACCACTTCCTATTCAACTTGCATCTGTTAAACATCCCTTTAGCATTCATCCTAAGCCAGGATCAAACTCTCTATGAGATTCTTAGTTGCATTATTTATAGATTCCTTATTTGTAGACAAAGTGGATTCGGAATTGTCTTTCATTTCAAGGCATAACTTGTATCCATGCACTTCACATTTGTTTAGAGTTCGCTCCAAGAAATATAGCCATCCACATCACCTTGAGTCAATCCCACGAGCCTTTTATCCATTCTCATTTGATCACAGGTTTTTGAAGTTAGCTCTCCCTAGCGAGATCATGACCCTTTATCCCAGTCATTATAGCACGTGTGTCGACCAAGTCATAAAGGACAACTGATTTAGACAAGAGATTTGGAATAAAGTAAAAAGTAAGAGTAATATGTTCTATGTAAAAGTAAAACAAAATGGAATCATATCTAAGAGCTTTGAATTAAGATAGTCATACATTAGGTTGCATTAAAAAAGGTCTAAAAAAGTCCCCGGGTTGATTCATCCGATTTTGATATTATCGCTCAATTTGTGTATATATGCACAAATCTCTTTTATTATTATAGTGAATTCTAAAAAAAAGAGTTTGTATCGAATAACATATATACTTAAACTTTCTTGTGTTATTTTAAGTGGTATTGACAATTACAATGAAAGTTACATTTATAGTTCTATTTATGATGAAGGCAGAAGGAGTGATGATGAAAACGAGACTTCTTAGAGCAAGATACTAAAACTTTCAACCAAACTTTACAAAAATTATGTAACTTTACATCGTTAATGTCTTTCTACTCCTTTTTTGATATTTGGGCCTTTTAGTAGGTCAAAGAAACTGTGTGTTGTCAATGTCTTTCTACGATTTTCTTAATATTTGGGCCTTTTAATAGGTCAGAGAAACTATACATCCACAAGCTTACTTAAGCAGGCAATATAAGATCTTAGCAACTATCTATAGTAACCTTATTAGGTCTCCCATCACAAACCTAATAAATAATTGGCCCATACTGACTAGGGCTCATTTTCGCAATGGACTTCATCCCATCTAAGCAAATCCTTATTAAGCTTTTTTTATTTTCTTTAATCCAAATCAAATTCAATATTCTTATCCTTGATTTTATAAAAACTCACAATTAATACTTGTCTAATATAAATTTTAAAAATTCTAACATTCTTCCCGTTGGATAAATATTAATTACAATAGTTGTAATAAAAATAAGAAAAAGTGGTTAAGAAAATCAATCTAATGGTTGAACAATTTAAAACCTTTGGTCTAAAAATAATGAAAGCCCATCATTCGATCCCGTAAGGATTTCAATACTAACAAAATCAAATGCACGTGCCATATACAACAAAGATCCTATACAATTAGGCATATCTAATTTCAATACTAACAAAATCAAATGCACATGCCATATACAACAAAGATCCTATACAATTAGGCATATCTAAATCCCTACTAACATGAATAAGAAAATAAAGTGTGGCAAGCTACAGTGATACTTATGTGATCTAAAAAATATCATTGTTTCTTTTGTCGGACTTAATTTCTATAAACCTTGTGCTAAAATACAAAAAAGAAATTTGTTTTCTTTTACTGAATGTTAAACTACATTAGAGAAAACCCTTAAATATTTATATCCTATTGTGTCTAGTAAATCCATGAATTTATCATAGTATCTATATGTTTCTTGAAGGCATAAGATCAAGATCAATTAGTATATATGCTTAATGATCATTTAACAAAAAAATTTTGAATTTTGCTTGTATTATGACAATGTACAATAGAATATATGACTGAGAGCAAAATGAAGATCATCAATATATATTTAAAAAGAAGTATTGTTATAATACATGAAATCTATACAACTGTATCAAAAGCAAATATGATGATCCGTAACTATAGTGTCTAAGGACATTCATACTATATACATGACTAGAAAATAATTGAGCGAAGTCTTTTAGTTAGTGAATTAGCCAATATGTCCTCAGTTTTGATATGCTCCACCTTAATGTCACCCTTCTACACCAATTCCTTTATGATCAAATATTTGACCTCTAAATGATTAGCCCCTATGATGTTCTTATTATTGTTATTAAACAATACAACAAAAAGATTATCACAATATAATCAAATAGGTCTAGCAATTGAATCAACCATAGATGACTTAGAAATTAAGTTTTTGAGCCAAATTATCTGTGAAGCTTATATTACAAACTTTGCATGTATGGTTGAAGAAGTTAATGGTATCTACTTAATACTCTTCATAAAACAACACCATCTGCTATCATAAAAAAATACCCTGATGTTGACTTCATGTCATCCGGATATATAGCAAAATCTGAATCTAAATTACCAATAAGGTCCAAAGTGTTAAGTTTCTTGAATCTCAAACATATAATCCTCAGTTCTTTTAATTAATAATTGTTCAATAGGAATTTTAGAAGTTCTCATATTTTATTCCTGCAAGGAGTGAGCAGATAATAATTTTCATGAAAATCAAGAGTCTGGGTACTGGAACATGTGAAATGCTGAATTATAGATGCTAAATCCGCCATCAACAAACAGATTGTGACCACTGATATATCTGGCCTCCTCACTAGCTAGGAAAAGAGCTGCAGTGGCAACATCTTCAGCCTTAAGTGTCACACCCTTGAGGTTAGCGACCGAATCCATTGCCTTCTCTAGGTCCTCACTGTCAAGCCCAACAAATTTTGTAGCTAAAGGTGTTGCAAGCGCGTAAGGAGCCAGACAATTGACCCTGATCCCAAATTGTCCCAGCTCAACCGCGGCGTTCTTCGTGAGGCCTAGAACAGCATGCTTGGAACAACAATAAGCGTGCGACGCTGCACCTCCCACAGTCGAGCTGATGCTAGCAGTCGAAATTATGCTTCCACTACGACTTGGGATCATGACTCGAGCTGCATGTTTGATCCCCAGAAAAACTCCTGTCACGTTGATGCTGAGAACTCGCTCGAAATCGGACTTCTCATTGTCGATTATGCGGGCTTTGTTTGGATCAGCAATTCCTGCATTGTTAAACATTATGTCTAGCTTGCCGTAGGTTGCCATGGCTTTATCAACGGCATTTTGTACTTGGTCCTCGTCCGTGACGTTACAGTGGACATAGGTTGAGTTTGATGAACCTAGTTTGTCGACCACTGAGTGGCCCAGTTCGTCTTGTATGTCGGCGATCACAATTCTGGCTCCATGGTGAGCGAATACTTTTGCTGTGCACTCTCCAATGCCACTGGCTCCTCCTGTGATCAGAGCCACCTTCCCTTCTAGCCTGCATATATTCACGTTTCCAACTGTTTTTAATTCAGGGTAAAATACATATCGCATAAACTTTTAATTAGTTTTTTAATTTTTATAAATTCTATTTATAATTTGGTTAAAAATAACAAAAATACATACAAAATGAACTTCATATATAGACCAATCAAATATTAGTTATATAACAATTTAACCCAATTCTTAAATTCAAAAGTAACTAATTAAATTCAACTCAAATTAATAATTTATTATAATTATTGTAAATTATTAATTAAATTTGAATTTAAGAGCTTAATTAAATTATAATGTTAGTGGCATAAAATATTCACATCACATGTGTTTTGATCATATACATGGTTTGCATATGAGCACTAATTGTGCTTGCATCTTTAATTTTCCTCTTCTTAACCCTCTTTTCTTCTTAATTTCTTTCATTTTATTTTATGGAATAACAACTGCTCACCGAAAATCATGCTATACTAGAATATGAGAAGGTTCAATAATACAGTCTTACCTAACTGATAGAAAGACTGTTTTTAAAAATATATAGATATACATAAATAAATATATATGTAAAATATACATATATATTAAAATAATAAAGTAATAATGATTAAAAATAAACCTAAACATAAAATAGGTATAAAAGATATCAATAACAAATAAAATAAATAAATACATATAAGTAAAAATATATAAAATATAAACACAAAGTAATAAAATAAATAATACAATAAATATAGAATAACGTAAAAATAATATAAATTAAAATAATTAAAATAAAATAAACAAATAAATACACAAACAATAAAGAAAAATTAATTAATTAATTAAATGAGCCACTATGAGAAAATATTTGAGCTAAGTAAAAAAATGCTTATGCTAAATAACAAAGAGAAGTACAACATATTAAAAGGTTAGGTTAAATATAGGATATAAGATTCGAAGAAAAAATATTCAAAAGACCTATGAGAAAGAAAAAGACCTCTCTACATTTTATCCCTATTCTGATATGCCAAAGTTTTTATTAAAAATCATGCCCTCAATAAATTTTAATAGAGTCATATTATTCTTGATCACTTTCCCTAGTTCTTCTTAGGCTTTCCTATTTTTCTTAGGCCTCAATAAGTCATGAATTGTTACCTTGAAGATTGTTTGCTCAAGCAATGGATGAACTACTTACATTTGGCAGAGTGGCATTAGAACACGTCTCACCATTCTGCAATCAATACGACTCCATTCGAGGTGGTCTATGGCTATCCACCACCTTCCTTACTAGACTACTAGACTATGTCAAGGGTAGTATAAGTGTAGCTTTAATTGAAGACTTGCTCAAAGCTCGTACCTCCATTCTTGATCCTCTTAAAACCAACTTACTATGAGCTCAAACACGAATGCGAAACTAGGTAAATCACATGCAAACCAATATCATATTTGAGGTGAATGATTAGGTGTCCTTAAAGTTACAACCTTATCAATAGACATCAGTTAGACATAGGACAACACATAAGCTCTCTCACAGGTTTCTTGGGGCATTCTGTGTTAGTGAATGTGTTGGGTTTGTGGCTTACCGATTGGAATTACCAGCTGACTCCAAAATTCATGTTTTAAATCTCAAAAAATGCGTGCGAGAACATTCAGCTCCAGCTATTCCATTGCCCCTTCAGTTCATTGACAATAAGCCAGCTCTTATTCCTGCTGCTGTGATTGGTTATCGTAAAATACTACAACAAGATCAGATTATGCCTCAAGTTTTGATTTAATGGGAACATCAACCAAATTCTGATGCTACTTTGGAAACCTTGTTTGAAATTCTTCAAGATTTCCCTCACCTTAACCTTGAGGACAAGCTCATTTCTGAAGGGAGAGGCAATGTTGCAGGAATAATTGGTAAGCTCATAACATCCTCAGATCAAGTGCCAAAGCTCAAAACAGATGCTGACTTAACTAGAACACTTGAAGGAATCAGAAGAAGCAAAAGAGTGGTCACGCATCCTACCAAGTTAAGGGATTGTGCATGATGATGAGGGAATTTGTTATGAGAGTTTGTTATATAGTATTGTCATTTAGCATTTTTCAATCATGGGTTTGTTATGAATGTTGTACGACACACTCCTATAAATATAACAATGAAATGTTGTGATCCATAAGAAATATTCCCAAAAATCTCTTCTTTTCTCACCTACCACTGATTCTCATCTCTTCTTTACTCTATTTTCTCATCCCCTTTCTTATTCTGCAGATACATTGCATCATAAATGGCAACAATAAAATAAATGGAAGCGTGACACATTGGTTGTCGGAGAACCGAGGAACAGGATGTTACTAACGAAGAAAAGATGAAATGTTCCTCTAAGATTGAATCTTTCTGTGTTTTCATTGCAAAGATCTAATCTTTTTCGGGACCCAATAATCTAATGTCATAAACCCACAAATTTTACAAAGAACAAAATAGGCTTTAAGATACCAGAAAATCTTGCATCAATGGCATTAGGTTGTGGAGTATCTAAAAATGCTTGTCGTAATTGGAAAAAAAACTGAAACAACCATCGGTTTGTGGAAAAGCACAAAACTTCTCAGTGCGAAGCGAGAAGTAAGAAGCACTTTGGTTGGGTACCTATCAAGACCTTTGAGAATAGTAATAAATTACAGCAACAACAATAACAACTTGGTAAAAATTAAAGAAAGATGATAATCACTAAGAAAAAGTGCAAGATTCAAACTTGAAATACCTAAAAGCATGTTTTGATAATAACAGTAACAAAGAGAAAAAAACTGTCGGTCACTAGTAAAAACTCTGTTAGTAACACGTTGACATAGATTCTCAGAACCAAACGAGCTCACACCACCAACGATACAGATGAAAAGTAAACATATGAAGCTTGAGTGCATCACCCTGAAGAGAGAGAGAGGAAATTAACTACTAATATATGAACCCAAAGTCCCTTTCCAAGCTTGAAAATGCCATGAAACGATCCCCGCATCAGATGATTATTTTGTAAACAGAAACTTTCACAAGTTATTCAGATCCCATGTTAATGAAATTCAGAAAACAACATGTGAGAAGTTACGCACAATACATTTGAGAAAACAACCTCTTTGTCTCCATAACAAAGACAAAAGGAAAAGTGAAAGGAAAAGGAAGACCAGGAATTGCAAAAAAAATTCCTGAATAACTCCTAAGCCATACGAACAAAAGCAGCATTCCCAGATTCGGCTAATTGAAATACACACTTAAAAAAATTGTTCTCAGCTGTGTATTTATCATCATGAGATGACCAACAGGAAGACAACAAAGAAGAAGAACATGTATGGGAAAGGAAAAACAAAGTCGTAGGAAATAGCTGGTTCTTTACCTTCTAGAAATTGAAGAGATAAACGAAGTGGTTGCCAATGCCATGGATCCTCCTTACAGACAATAAAAGGAGATTAAGTGAGATATGCTTAGTCGCCCCAAATAAACCACTCTCCATCTATATAATATGATTCCCCCATAGTCCATGACGAAACACATCAGAAACAAGAATATCTGTGCTAGCTGCACATGACCACATAATAAAATGAAGTTTCCATATTCAATGTCACACTTCTCTATATCACTATTCAACACAACTATAATATAATAATTAAAATGTAATTATCTTATTAATTAATGAACGACGCCTACATTGTCCTATTAGCTCTCTCTTTTCTAACGCCTCGTGAGACAAAGACAAATTCTTAATTATAGTCATAGAATTCGTTGTTTAATCAATTTACCACAGTCAATTACACTGACATCGCATAATATAATCAGCGTTAATAAGTAAAATTAAAAGTTCATATTAATCTCTTTTAAGAGGCAAGTGCAGTTAAGCTACCTTATTTAAATAAAGTTTCCAATACTGAGGTTGTAGTCAAATTCCGAGCTTTGTTTATATATTCTTTGTCTTCGGATCCTAGTTTATAACAAGCGTCCGATTACCCCTTTGTGACCAATAAGTTACTTAACAGTCATTTATAGAGTAAAATATGTTCTTTTAAATGATACTTTTTTACATAAAATTAGTATGTTTGTAACTTCACTTATATTCTAATTTTGTTTAACAAAATTTTAGAAATTAAAAGTTTATTTTAAATTGAAAAAATAGAAAATTTGTAGCTTTATTTTATACTATAATTTTATTTAAAAATTTAGAAATTAAAAAAGTTTTTTAAATTGAACCATATAGATGCCATTCAGAAAGTTAAATGACCCGTTTAACTTAAGATTCCTGGCTTGTCTTGACACCATAGAATTTATTTCTTTACCTACAACATATGTGGTTATATCACTACAAGAAAATAGGACATTTTGTGACGTTTTTAAAACGTCACAAAATGTTCAAAAGCGTCACAAAAAACATCGCGGAATGTGGTGTAGGTAAAAATTTTCTGCGACGTTTTATGTAAAACGTCACAAAAAACACTGATAATCCGCGACGTTTATAAAAATGTCACTAAAAATTTAGACAATCTGCGACGTTTAAAACGTCACAAATGTGAAGGAATCCGCGACATTTTTAAAAATCATATTAATTTAATAATTTCTTTAATTTTAATAATTAATTTTTAAAATATAAGTTTTTAATCTTATTCCTTTAATAACTATTTAATATTATTTATTAATTTTATTTATTTAATAATTTTTCAATTTTTTAATATATCATTAATTTTAATAATTATTCATATATCACAAGAATTTCGTAACTGCAGATAATATATTATTTAATTGCAATTTGCAAACATTTCATAGTACACTAATTAATATCAAAATATAGTAATTGCAATTCGCAAATATGTCATAATACACTGGATATTGTTTGAAACTTCTTCCTTAAATAAATTAGACTTCTGACTTTTCTTGTGCTTCTTTTGATTACTACAAGCTGACACTATGTCTTTACCAACAACAGCTGCGGAGTTTCAAGTACATGACTAACCAAAGTTAAAAGCAAAGTATCAGGATTCCTAATAGCAGCGGCTCCTTCAATCCATTCACGCAGCTGTGGAGCTTCAAGTACATGACTAACCAGAGCTTCACTTGACAACTGGAATCACAAGGCATATCATAAAAGGAAATGAAGGTTAAATTTCCAAAAGTATCTGTGTTCTTACATATATGATTGACTTAAACCCTTAACCAGTAATTACAAGGAAATGAATGTTAAATTTCCAAAAGTAACCGTGTTCTTACATAGATGCTTAACCCCGCAACATTAATTACATAACTTGGAATTAACAAAGAGAAAACTTCAATAATCATATATGATGTGAAAGCAATTAGTGAAACACAGTCCTTGTTTGATCCCAAGATCCTACAAGACAAAAATCATTCACCCAAGGTGTCTTAGATAAATGATGTGTAATAGAAAGATTGGAAAGCTCGAGTTCAAATTCCCACTAGTTACTTAGTATCGCAAACAGAATCCTGGTGGATGTTTTGGATCCACTTCAGGATTTTAAAGCAAAATAGAGTAAAAGAGTTGGATCACAAAATCAATAATTCTTCCTTCCTATACTGTTGAATATTTAGACTCTTCAACCATACTTCATGCATAGGAAAAATGATTTTGATTCTAGTGTATGTGTCCTATAAACACCAAAGCAAACATATTTTTACAAAATCGTACGGAGTGCAACAACTATCCAACTGTTCAAGTAGATGTTCTTAATGATACCCAACAAATTAGAGTTTTGATATGAAACTATAATATAAGATTCGTCTCTAAGATTTTTAGCCAAGCAAGGCCTTAGCATAAAAACAAATCTCAATTTTCTTGCCAAAACAAAAATGACAATTGATATGACTACATCTTGGAACTTTTTACCAAAGCCAAGTAGCTAATGAGCAACAGGTATTATTTTCCTTGAAGATATCAATTATAAATTTATAATCCATCATCCCATGCACAATGACCAGATTAATCCAAAGATAGGACTACAACTTTTAGCATTTGCTTAAACTCGTACATATGCTCAACAAAGTCGTCAATCGAACAAACTATTCACCATGGAAATCTCATAGAATCTGAAATTCGAACAAACCAACAAACGTATCAAAGAAATGGAAATTGAGAACAAGACTGCTCACAAGCCCTCAAAAACAAGAAGGCATTGTAGGAGAACTCATTCATGATCATAAATTCACATAAGACAAGAACAGAGACTTTTACTTGACCATTAAAATAGAGTAATATATTATTAGTTTATGAATACCTTTGCTTTGCCCAAAGCCATAGTGAGAACGCAATAAATGCTGTGAGAAGATGCTAACACGAAGATAAAGATGTAGAGTTGATGAATACCATCTGACGACACAAGCAGGACTTTGTTATGCTAAGTTATTATCAAATATTAGCTTAAATTACCTTGTAAAAAGTGTTCTTTCAAATGGAGAAATTAACTTAAATGGTTGTACAATAGATGCAAATAACACACAAATGCATACACGTATTTATCTGACATTCAACAAGTCAATAACAATGAGGAAATAACTTGCAAAAACTGGTATGAAAATCATTCATTGGGAAGCTAAGTATAGTTCTTTCACCTAAATAGGTGCAAGAGCAGCAAGACATAATTGCAATTTTCTGTGTGTGTTCATCATAATATTTTTACGCACCAGCCCAGCAAGAAATCTCTCATATATCATCATTACATATTCCTTCAAATTGGTGCTCGATTCTATGTTAAACTAAGACTGAAGAAATCGTGATGTTAGATAGAAAAAAAATAAGATGTCGCTATTTATATATTCTTATGTCTGGGAAAAGTTGGTGGCAGAGTTCTATTGAGGTAGAAAAGTTAAAAGATGACAATGAAATGGGTCATATGGAAAACTCTTACCTGTTCAATGCATTTGTTGTTAGAGTAGTGCCCTGAAGGCAATCGCCTTTAGCGCATTTTGTACAAAGTTGTGTACATACTTTATGAATAAATAAAGAAAGACATATTTCATTAACTTGTTGTTCATTATTTATGAATGGATATTGATCTATAAGCAAATTAATGAAGTCTATGATATATGACATAGTATGAAGGAAATTATGATGTGATCATACTACTAAGATTCCTATCATGTGCAATTATGTCAGTATCTAAATTATCCCTAGTCATAGGATTACTGAGACTGGACATCGGTAATCCGGAGAGACTAGTACATCTCAAGCTTCTTGATTTGATCAGCGGTGGATCTCGAAAGTCGTAAATATGAGATATTTAGGGTTGAGATGTGGATGCTTACTAGAGGTAGTAAGTACATTGGATGACTGCTATGAGATCATCACATGGATGTCCTATTCTAATGTCGGTGATAATCTCATCATAGCAATGGTGCAGTATCCTTAGACTTGAGGTGCTCAAGGATATCTTGGATCTTGATTACGTGCTTTGACTCCATTCCTTGTTGCCTTACAGAGGTCGCTCATAGGGTGGTGATTGGGTACAGCTTGAGGTATTCGAAGGTAATTGAGTAGCCAATAGAGGATTCACCACTTCTGTGATAGCAGAAGATGATACCCATGGCCTATTGTCAAGGTCATTACTTGGAAGTCTCTGGCCGGAGCATATATGTCATGAAGAATGTCTTCATTGACATATAAAGTAATGAGTCCTAGGACGAGAACTGAAATCACTTGGACTAGATTTGACATAGTTAGTCTAGTAAAGAGTTGACACATTGCTCATACTCATAACCAAGTGGGGTATAGCATGGTGAAAGGACGAATTGCACAGTAATTATCTATGGAAAGGTTCGTGATATGGTTCATGATGAATACATGTTCATTCGTCAAACCAATTACTTTCCGGTCAATTGGGGGTCATGATGTGTTGCTAGATACCGCTCATGACTTGCTTGGATTAAGTGTTAATCTAAGTGGCCAACATAACCGGGAACCTAATGGGTCACACGCATAAGAATGTCTTGGAGAATTCGTAAAATAGTTTTGGACAGAGTTCCAATATATGGAGAGAAACAGGATTAAATAGATCCCAATAAGATCGAGATATGTCTCGATGAGATCGTGACATCGATATTGCTGAAAAACGTTTCCGAGGTTTTTTCCATATCGGGACTCGGTAGGCCGGTAGGACCGACCCTAGTGTGACTGGACCACTTCAGCATTTATTTATATATATATATATATAATTAATTAAATAATTAATTAATAAATATATATATATATATATATATATATATATATATGTGTGTGTGCACGTGGATGGAGGATGAAGAAAGGAGAAGAAGCTTCTCCATTTTTGCTTAGTCATCAATTCTTTTAATGACTAAAGATAAAATAAAGGAGATGAGAAGAGAAGAAATCGTTGGCTTTGAAAAAGTAAGAAAGGTTTTAAAAACTTAAGTGTTAAGTTTGGAGTGTGGGGTCGTGGGTTTTGGAGAAAACCTATGGTTTAAGAGAAATTGTTTTTCTCTCATCATCGACCTTCTTCATCTCCTCCAAGCTTCTTCTTCATACTTCTCATCCTCTTCTTCATCGTTGGTTTCCAAGCTTTCCAAGAACAAGGTAAGATCTAGCAGTCTTCAACTTGTTCTAGCTATTCCCGGGTCAAAGGGTTTGTCCCAGTTAAGTTCTCCGATCTCTACGTGGATACCGTTAGAGACGGTCTCCTTTGGCCGTTATGGTTTGAATTTGTTGTATAGACACATGGATCCTAGCTTTCGGGAAGGTCCCGGAACAATTTTTTTTTCCACACCGTGGGCATGTGATGCTCACATCGGGATTTTCCTACAGTGGTATCAGAGCCACTTGTGTCGTATATAACGAAGAAACCATGACTAGGTCGGAGTTGCCTATTGCTTGTGACGATGATGCATGTTGATTGTGTGAATTTCGAATTCAGTATAGAAATATTGTTTTCAAAATTTTCTTGCCCAGATATGTTCACAAGATGTTGTTGCATATGTCTGTGGAAGCTCGGAATTTATCAATGTGATTTGATATGGTTTTGCTAATTTATTCCCTAATGTTCTGGTTGCTGTCTTTGTGCACATTCAATGAACATGAATGCTTATAAATTCGAGAATAGATTGTAGAAATTTTTTTTTTCAGATTTTCTTTCACCAACATGTCTCTAAAATGTTTATGAATATCTATGAGAATGGAAAAATGTTTTCGAGGTGATTTACTATTTATTTGAGAATTTATTGTGTGCTGCTGGGAATAACTGTGTTGAGGAACACAGATTCTACATTGGCTTTGTTGCTGAGGTTGGATGAGTTTTTGTTGGAAATAAATCCTGAAAACATTCATGGAACATGTTGTGAACATTTTGTAACCTTTGTAATTTTATCAGAATTTATTGAAATTGTTTCAATGAGTTTTTCAAGCAAAACACAGAGCTTGGCAGTTTTGAGAAAGTTGCTGGAGCTGTTTTGTTTGGAATGATAAATTGTGTATTTCTCAATTCCAATGCCTTGGATCATTTTTAATGTGATTAAAAATGTGTTATATTGATGTTGTATGCTTTCCAAATTGAATTTCTTGAAATTGGGTTTCCAAATATTTTTCGGATGTCAAATGTGTCACAATAGCGTCTCGTTAGTGTATTTCGTTGTCTTGATTATTTTGACCGTCACAAATTTTGTGACCAGTGCCGAAGTAATCTTGATAAAGTTTAGACTACCTAGAGATACTTAGGGTGATAGTTTGATATTCTTAAATTATTTGGAAATCTAAATGAATAAGAGTGTATTCATCAATTTCAAGTTTTTCATGTATAGTTTGACTATATATGGTAAGCATGGAACAATGAAAGTGTTTCATTGGTACATCATAATAAAGGATATTACACTTGGTATTGTGAATTGGAACTGCACGGATTGAGAAATTAGCCGATTAGATAGCAATTCCACATGGATAAGTCGACTTATAAAGATACAAGTCGACTTGTCTGTGCACTGTAGACGCATAAGTCGACTTGCACAATGGTACAAGTCGACTTGTTCGTGCACAGCTGCATAAGTCGACTTACACATACATAAGTCGACTTACACACTAGCATAAGTCGACTTACACACTAGCATAAGTCGACTTACACATACACAAGTCGACTTACAACATGCAAAGGTGGGATGATGGATGATTTTAGGTACAGATTCAATGTGATTGATGAAATGCCATAAATCATTCCATATAGTCATGATGACTATAATCCTACGGCTTGGAGAAGAAGAAGATGAGACCTGAAAACCCTCACACATCATATGAAAACTAACGCCTTCCATTAATATGGGGAGAACCAGAGTTCTTATAGAGTTGGGTTGTTGGGTAAACCCAAGCTCACTCTATACGGATATGTTCGAACCATGAAAATAAGATTTTCGGATTAATGGGTCGATTTTCACTAGAAGCGTTGATTTGTTGAGTAAACTCAAGGTCAACGTAGACAGAGGCGAAATTGGGTAGTGTGCATTAGATGTACGCGCATCAAGAGTTGATAACCCAATGTATGTGCATACATCACGAGTTGATAACACTAGTCGATAGTTGCATCTATGAAGCAAATGATATGACCGATACCTGCCGATAGATCTAAGGTAGCTTGTTGGGTAAACCCAAGGTCATTTTAGTAATGTAGGATATCTATGATGCAATTGGTATGACCGATACCTACCGATTGACCTAATGTGGCTTGTTGGGTAAACCCAAGGTCATTTTAGTAATGTCGGATATCGACCCACTAGGACATTTTGTCATAATGTTTCTTGGATTCGTACTGAGGGTTATGGATTCTTTGAAACTAATGGGAGCCATATGCATGTCATGCAAGTCCTTATGATCATGCATGTAATTCTACTCTAACATTCTTTCTCTCTTTTCCCTATAGGTTATTGAAAATGACTTCCAGTGTGAACTTGCGCTCACTTATGGACTCGAACAAATTAACTGGACCTAATTTTCTAGATTGGCTGAGAAATCTGAAAATTATTCTCAGGTATGAGGAACTAGGATATGACCTAGATGCTCCACTTCCTGATCCACCTGCTGCTGATGCTTCTGATGAGGATCAGAAAGCATATCGTAAGCATCTTAAAGACAGTGACATGGCTACCTGCATTATGCTTGCCTCGATGTCACCAGAGCTGCAGAAGCAGCATGAGTCTATGGATGCTAATACCATAGTGTTTCATCTTAGGAGCTGTTTGATGAGCAAGCTCGATGCGAAAGGTTCGAGACCTCGAGGCTACTCTTCACTACTAAGATGACTCAGGTTCATCTGCGGTCAAGCGGTATGCATCAAGATGAATGGGTATATTGAGAGGTTGGTTGTCTTAGGTTTTGTTATGGATTATAAATTAAGTGTTGACTTAATTCTAGTTAGATTATCTGATAGTTATTCACAGTTTGTGTTAAACTATCGGATGAACCAAATATCCACGACAATCCCTGAGTTGATCAATCTGCTCAAGACAGTAGAGGAAGCTATCAAGAAGGATAGCAAGCAAGTGCTTATGGTGGCATCCTCTTCTTTTGGTTCAAAGAAAAAGAATCTAAAGAAGAAAAGGTCTAAGAAACCGAAAGGAAGTGCAGCCAAGAAGAAAACCAAAGAGACTGCACCAAAAGGAACTTGCTTCCATTGTGGCAAGACTGGCCACTGGAAGCGAAATTGTAAAGTCTATCTGGAAGAATTGAAGTAGAAGAAGGCATCATATGCCTCGACTTCTTCAGGTACGTTTGTCATTGAGATTAATACTGTTTCTGACCATAACATATGGGTATTAGATACCGGTTGTGGCTCACACATATGCAATGATATCACGGGGCCTCGGGGACGATGAGCAATTCGTGAAGGAGAACTAGACTTGCGTGTGGGAAATGGAGCAAGAGTTGCTGCATTAGTAGTAGGCACTTACTTTTGTCACTCCCCACTGGGCTTGTAATTAAATTGGATGAATGTTATTTTGTACTGTATTAACAAAGAATATATTATGCATTTCTTATTTAAATAGAAATGGTTTCCATGTGACTTTTAGTAACAATGGTTGTTCTATTAGTTTGAATGGAATGCTTTATGGTACTGGTACATTATGCAATGAAATTTACATATTAGATATGTCACATCCAATTATGAATGTCAATGACATGAAAAGACATAAGCGAGATAATTTAAAATCAACTTACTTATGGCATTATGCGCTTGGCCATATAAATGAGAGACGATAACTAAGCTCTATAAGAGTGGTAGTTTAGGGTCATTTGATTATGAATCATATGACACATGCGAATCTTGTTTATTAGGCAAGATGACTAAATTACCCTTTAAGGAAAGGGTGAATGAGCGATCGAGTATTAGACCTAATACATTCGGATGTATGTGGTCCGATGTCCATCCATGCGAAGTGGTTGTCTTTACTTCATTACCTTTATCGATGATTATTCTCGATATGGGTACTGATTCGATGAGATACAAATCAAGCATTTGAAAAGTTCAAACAATTGAGAAATGAAGTAGAAAACCAACTTGGGAAAAGTATCAAGACATTACGATCGGATCGTGGTGGGGAATACTTAGACCAAGAGTTTTGGATTGTCTCGTAGATAATGAGATTTTATCTCAATGGACTCCTCCTTACACACCACAAAGATAATGGTGTGGCAGAAGGAGAAATCGAACCTTGTTAGACATGGTACGATCTATGATGGGCTTTGCAAAGTTACCAAATCCTTTTGGGGTATGCAATGGAGCAATTTGTTTACTTGTTAAGCGAGTTCCATCAAAGACAGTTGATGTTACTCCATATGAGATGTGGACTAACAAAGACCCTATCTTACTCATTTGAAAGTTTAGGGTTGTCCCTTATGTGAAGCGGACACGGTCGGATAAACTTGATGCAAAATCGACAAGTGTTTGTTCGTAGGATATCCTAAAGAAACAATGGGATATCAATTCTACCTTCGAGGAACAAAAGGTGTTTGTTTGAAGCATGCTGTCTTTTAGAGAAAGAGTTACTTTTACAAGAAGGCGGTGGGAGCAAAATTGAGCTTGAAGAAGTTCAGGATGCTTGAACAGACCTTGATCAATCGCTGCTGAACTCAAACTGTGACTCATCTGAGAAAAGTAATAGTTCAACCTTCTACAACACACGAAGTTTGTAGGTCACGTAGATACGCCTGTTCCCGAGAGATATGGATTTCTCGTGAATGAACAGGATGATGTATTGCTCATAGAAGATAATGAGCCTACCACCTATGAAGAGGTTCTGAAGAGTTCAGAGTCTGAGAAATGGCTTCAAGCCATGAAGGCTGAAATGGATTCCATGTATGAAAACCAAGTATGGACTTTGGTTGAGGCACCCGAAGGAATCAAACCCATAGGGTGCAAATGGGTTTTCAAAAGAAAATCGGCATGGATGGTAATGTAATTACCTATAAAGCAAGGCTTGTGGCTAAAGGTTTTCGTCAAAGACAAGGAGTTGACTACGACGAGACCTTCAGCCCAGTAGCAATGCTTAAATCCATTATAATACTCCTAGCCATTGTCACTCATTATGATTATGAGATATGGCAAATGGATGTGAAGACAGCTTTCCTAAATGAAAATCTAGCTGAGGATGTGTATATGACACAACCTGAGGGCTTCACCTCCTATGATGGCGAAAAGGTATGCAAGCTTCAGAAATCCATCTATGGATTCAAACAAGCATCCAGGAGTTGGAATATCCGTTTTGATGAGGTAATTAAAGAGTTTGGTTTCTCACAAAATTCGGATGAACACTGTTTGTATAAGAAGGTTAATGGGACTGCAATCGTATTCCTTGTGCTGTATGTAGATGACATATTATTGCTAAGAAACGATGTCTCGATGCTACAATCGGTGGAGATTTAGTTGTCTAAATAATTTGCAATGAAAGACCTTGGTGAAGCAACTTATATCCTTAGGATAAAGATTTATAGAGATAGATCAAAAAGGTTGCTTGATCTTTCACAATCAATGTACATAGACAAGATGCTAAAAAGGTTTAGCATGGAGCAATCCAAGAGAGGGTACCTTCCCGTGACTCATGGGATAATACTCTCGAAATCTATGTGTCCTAAGACACAAGATGAGAGGATGCGCATGAATATGATCCCGTATGCATCTGCGGTAGGATCTATCATGTACGCTATGCTATGTACGAGATCCGATGTATCATATGCTCTAAGTGTTACGAGCAGATACCAATTGGATCCTGGTGAGGGTCACTGGGTGGCTGTCAAGAATATCCTCAAGTACTTGCGAAGGACTAAGGATGTTTTCTTGATATATGGAGATAGAGATCTCAAAGTGAGCGGGTATACAGATGCCAATTTTCAATCTGATAAGGATGATTCCAAATCCCAATCAGGTTACGTATTCACACTGAATGGCGGGGCAGTTAGTTGGAAGAGTTCCAAACAAGAGACAACTGCCGATTCAACGACCGAGGCAGAGTACATTACCGCTTCAGAAGCAGCAAAGGAAGCAGTTTGGATCAAGAAGTTCATTATTGAACTTGGTGGGGTTCCTAGCAGTGATGGGCCCATACAGTTGTATTGTGACAACAATGGGGCTATTGCGCAGGCGAAAGAACCAAGGTCTCATCAACGATCCAAACACGTACTCTGCAGATATCATCTAATCAGGGAGATCATAGGACGAGGTGATGTCCAGATAGAGAGAATTCCCACAGAGCAGAATATTGCTGATCCGTTGACAAAGCCATTATCACAAAAGAGTTTTGATTCTCATGTACTCGCCTATGGTATTAGATATCAAGGCTATTGACTTTAGGTCAAGTGGGAGATTGTTAGAGTAGTGCCACAAGGCAATCGCCTTTTAGCGCATTTTATACAAAGTTGTGTACATACTTTATGAATAAATAAAGAAAGGCATATTTCATTAACTTGTTGCTCATTATTTATGAATGGATATTGATCTATAAGCAAATTAATGAAGTCCATGATATATGACATAGCATGAAGGAAATTATGATGTGATCATACTCTGAGATTCCTATCATGTGCAATTATATCAAGATCTAAATTATCCCTAGTCATAGGATTCCGAGGCCGGACATTGATAATCCGGAGAGACTAGTACATCTCAAGCTCCTTGATTTGATCAAGCGGTGGATCTCGAAAATCGTAAATATGAGATATTTAGGGTTGAGATGTGGATGCTTACTAGAGGTAGTAAGTACATTGGATGACCTGCTATGAGATCATCACATGGATGTCCTATTCTAATGTCAGTGATAATCTCATCATAGCAATGATGCAAGTATCCTTAGACTTGAGGTGCTCAAGGATATCTTGGATACTGATTCTGTGTTTTGACTCCATTCCTTGTTGCCTTACAGAGGTCGCTCATAGGGTGGTGATTGGGTACAGCTTGAGATATTCGAAGGTAATTGAGTAGCCAATAGAGGATTCACCACTTCTGTGATAGCAGAAGATGGTACCCATGGCCTATTGTTAGGGTCATTACTTGGAAGTCTCTGGCCGGAGCATATATGTCATGAAGAATGTCTTCATTGACATATAAAGTAATGAGTCCCAGGACGAGAACCGAAATCAGTTGGACTAGATTTGACATAGTCAGTCTAGTAAAGAGTTGACATATTGCCCATACTCATAACCAAATGGGGTATAGCATGGTGAAAGGACGAATTGCACGGTAATTGTCTATGAAAAGGTTCGTGATATGGTTCATGATGAATACATGTTCATTCGTCAAACCAATTACTTTCCGGTCAATTGGGGGTCATGATGTGTTGCTAGATACCGCTCATGACTTGCTTGGATTAAGTGTTAATCTAAGTGGCCAACATAACCGGGAACCTAATGGGTCACACGCATAAGAGTGTCTCGAAGAATTCGTAAAATAGTTTTGGACAGAGTTCCAATATATGGAGAGCAAAAGGATTAAATGGATCCCGATGAGATCGAGATATGTCCCGATGAGATCGCGACATCGATATTGCTGAAAACCGTTTCTGGGGTTTTTCCCATACCGGGACCCGGTAGGCCGGTAGGACCGACCCCAGTGTGACTGGACCACTTCAGCATTTATATATATATATATGTAATTAATTAATTAAAGAATTAATTAATAAATATATATATATGTGTGTGCACGTGGATGGAGGATGAAGAAAGGAGAAGAAGCTTCTCCATTTTTGCTTAGTCATCAATTCTTTTAATGACTAAAGACAAAAGAAAGGAGATGAGAAGAGAAGAAATCGTTGGCTTTGAAAGAGTAAGAAAGGTTTTAAAAACTTAAGTGTTAAGTTTGGAGTGTGGGGTCGTCGGTTTTGGAGAAAACCTATGGTTTAAGAGAAATTTTTTTTCTCTCATCATCGACCTTCTTCATCTCCTCCAAGCTTCTTCTTCATACTTCTCATCCTCTTCTTCATCGTTGGTTTCCAAGCTCTCCAAGAACAAGGTAAGATCTAGCAGTCTTCAACTTGTTCTAGCTATTCCCGGGTCAAAGGGTTTGTCCCGGTTAAGTTCTCCGATCTCTACGTGGATATCGTTAGAGACGGTCTCTTTTGGCCGTTATGGTTTGAATTTTTTGTATAGACACATGGATCTTGGCTTTCGGGAAGCTCCCGGAACAAAATTTTTTTTTTCCGCACTGTGGGCATGTGATGCTCACACCGGGATTTTCCTACATTTGTCACCTTCGAACAATCGATGTGAAACCTTTGATGCAGGGACTGAAAATGACTGAATTCCCCGAAAACCCAAATTTCAACACTTGAAATGCGCACTCAAACTTCAACCTTTAGATCAAAATCGAAAAGAAAAAACCCAATAAAACCCTCTTGCTCGACCATAATTCCAAACAAGACTATTATTATATCTCCTAGAGTTGAATACCAAAGAGTCAACGAATCATCCTCTAAATCCCAAACTCCATAATAATTTGATTGAAGGCAGCTCTTTTATCCTTCAATCCCTTAGAAATCACGACACCCAGAACTAAAGATGTCACCAAAGGACCAAAAAATCAACCCAAAACAACAAAAATAAAGACATAAAAAGGAAAAGTTTTCTAAAATTTATAAGGAAACAACTTTGGATTTGTCAACAAAGAAGACGGAATCGTTAGACGTGGGAAAGAGAGCTGCTTAAGAGAGCGTCCTTTGTCGATTTTTCGAGAAAATTGTCCATGTCTTCGTTGCTTATATTGGCTCTCCATGCTTTTGGCTCTCCATGCTTTCTTTCCCTTTCTTAAGCCTTTTTACTTTCTTTCCCATATCTCTTTCTTCCTGTTTCTCTACTTTCCCAGATGCCGAAAATCAAAATTTCATTCCTGCCTCTCTCACGATTTTCTGTTTATATTTTTTAGGTCATTAATTAAACAATAGGTGACGTTTTACTCTGCAAAATGTGGTGGTGTTTATTTTGTGACGTTTTAACAAAAAATGTCGCAAAAAGTATTATAAATTTGCGATATTTTTTAAACGTCATAAAAAAGTTGAACTTTTCGTGACATTTTTTAAACGTCACAAATAATCTTTACAATTCGTGACATTTTATCAATAAAACGTCACGGATTGTATTAATTTCTTGTAGTGTAGGTTTCTATCTTTAAACTTAGGAATGCATTCTCACCCAAATATATGATTTATGAACTTGCTATTTTTCTTCCTTTTTTAGGAGGAAGTATTGTTTTAATGTTAAATTTTTGCATTATTCTAAAATTAGAAGTTCCCCCAAAATATGTAAATCTCTTTATCTAAAATGCTTAAAAACGAAATGTTAAACATGTTCATTAAAATTAAAAATAAATGGGAAATAAAATAAAAGAAACAAAATAAATGTCATAAGAAATCCCATCCTTGATGATCCAAGATCACTCCTCAATATGAATGATAAATTCTGGTTCTGTCTGATTTTGATGGAGCTGGGCGCTGCTGCTTGAATCCATGAGATTGGTCGACTTTGGCTCAGAGATACCTGCAAAACAATAAAGGCATACCGAGGGTTGACTGCCGGTAGGCCCCTCTGATGCTCAAGTTAGTCTTTTTCTTGTGAGAGTTTTGGTGGCTAGTGAATAAAGAATACTAAGGTTCTCGAAAATCATACCTTTTTTATGATGAGGTAATGAACTTATATATGAAAAATACCTACTAGGTTTAGGTCTTCCCTTATGAGTGGGAAGTCACCATCTATGAATGGGTCGTCTATGCCTGGGCCTAGCACGACCGACCCAACCATAAGCCCCCTACTCCTCGACTCTGATCATGGGGAAGGGTCGATGGAGTACATAAGGATTGTGCGGCTCATCCGCATGACAGCTCATGATAGGCCGGTCGATCGGACATTGTAGTTTAATGCATGACGGTTCGGGATAAGACCGACCGATCGAGGGTAGAGATAGGACCGACCGATCGAACGTAGACATAAGATCGACCGATCGAGCATAGAGATAGGATCGACCAATCGAACGTAGGCGCCTAATTAAAGCACTGGATTTAATCATTACTTACAGCACGCATCCACTGGTGGATTTACAAAATTTGAAATGAAATGTCTTTGTAACCGTTGTGCAGCTATCACACACATTCTTTCAACTGTTGCGCCGCTCTGGGTAACTGATAACCCTAATTCGCTTTTTCCACGTGTTCAAGTTCCACCAGTATGCCCGTTTAGTATTCTGTTATAAATGCTCAGAATTGACACACTTCTTCACTTTCTGCGTGTTCGATTCTCCAACCTTTGCTTCCCCTCTTCTTCATCTCCTTGTTTGCAGTCATCGGAATTTCCTTTTTCACCGTCATTCAAATCCCCAACTCCAGTCACTAAACTAGGAACGTCCTTTCTCTGATCCTTATCCTACAAATTTCTTTTTCGTATTCATGTCGTCGACTAGCCCTAGAGGTGAACTTAGACTTAGGGATGAAGCTAGCTCCCCCTCTCCTGTTTCATTGCCTCCTCGCCAGCCTTCACTACGAGCATCCCCGTGTTATAGCGAAGAAGTAAGTACGATTCTGAGGGAGCTCTGTCGGGATCTGGCCACCGAGAGGGCTTTACAAATTATTGGGCCGCTGGAGATAGCGGCAGAAATGGTAGAGGTGTGGGAGGCCGGCGGGAATGAAATGCCGGAGGTAGGAGGAAATGAGGAAATTGGGCGAGTGCCTGAAAGGACGAGAAAATTGTTGAAAAGCCACCGACTTACCCATCAATGATGATCGAAAGGGAACTGAACTGATCGATTATCAAAAATAATATCCCTTCGTCTTGGGGACCTAGGTTGGCCGACAAGAACGAACGGATTTATAATAGTATGGGCAGCTACTTCGCTATTTCAGACAGCTTTTTCTCAGTCAACGGTATGCAGCTTCTGTATGCCCCTTTTATCAATAAGGTATGCTGCACCTACCAGCTAAGGCCGAGCCAGATTATGCCGAACAGTTGGAGGTTCATTAACGATCTGGCTCTGCTGTGCCATCACTTCAGATGTCCCCCATCAGTCAGCATTCTGTGCTACTTTTTGAGGATGAACCAGAGCTCAAGTGTCGTGGTTGGAATTCCTCACTTCCAGTATAGAGACACGATATATCGTCCGGCTAGGACAGCTTCGGCAATCAAGGCCTGGAAGATAAAGTATTTCTTTGTGAGATCCCCAGGATCTACCCACGAGTCTAGGCCATGGAGATATCCCTTATCCGAGCGATGGAACGACATCTCCAATCTGTCCCTTACTAAGGAGGAATGGGAAGTGATCGATAGGATTAAGGCGCTCGGTCGGTATTCTTTCGACATTCTCGTTCTGGGGTATCGTGGAGGGGCATCAGCCGATGCCTTTTTAGCTGATCCCCCTCCTCGAATTAGCGGGCTAGAAGAGGAAACTGCCCCTCCTGGTCAACTCCTTTTAGTTTAACTATTTGCTGTATTCACAAGTACTAGTTTCGATTCTAACCTACTTCTATAGTTGTGCAATCATAGCAAAGCTCAAGGATTTGGCTGGGTCCTCCAGTCTCCCTAAATCTAAAAGCCAACCCAAAGGGCCTAGATCTTTGAAGGTGAAGAAGCAAATGAAGGAGGTAGAGGTCAACAAGGACATCGCTCAGTCGACGATGCTGGACTAGTCTACAGCATTGCTGACCCTTCCGTCCAATGAGGACCGACCTGACGAGTCTGCGTCATTGCCGATCCAACCGGTGAGTGAGGACCGAGCGGATACGAAGTGTTGATCAATCGTCCTACCAATTGGACAGAGGACAGGAGGAAGAGCGAGTTCCCCGATTAGATAAAGGCAAGAGGAAAGAGCAAGCCTCCAGCGGTAGAAAATGGGTGTCCACGATCAGCCTTGATAGGACTGCATCGATTAGGGACATCAATGTTGCTCTGCATATTGCCCAGAAGGTTGTTCCTCCTACGAACGAGAATTTTTTGGATACACTGAATAACAAGGAGCTGATGGCTAGTCTCGTCCATAGCTGTAGCGCCCTCTTTTCGTAGGGTATACACCAGAATGCCCGCGGGCCATTCCGATACATATCCTACGATAAGGGTGAACTACGAACAATCACTACTGTCCTAAATATAGCACCCCTTTACTGTAGGGTATACACTGGAATGCCCGTAGGTCATTCCGATACATATCCCACGATAAGGGTGAACTACGAACAATAACTACTGTACTTCACATGGCATCATAATCATAAAACATCAATATAAAAATCACTAATTTTTGAAACCAAAATCTTTCCTCATTTCATTTCATCAAAAATAGTAATTTACATCTCTGTCAGTTATTCATTGTCTGTACATTACTCCAAAAGAAATCTAATACAAAAGCCTAGCTAGGTCATCCCCCAAAAATCCCAGCTGATCGACCTGTGAGCCATGACTTCTCTTGCCAGCATGATCTACACGGCAGGAAAAGTCCCTCTAGAGCTAGGAGTCTACTCTCTCGGTCCTGAAAAATAAGTTGCAATTTTGGGTGAGTTTGCAAACTCAGTGAGGAACCATCATCGATGGTTCCCCCAATTCATGCATAGTCAAGCATAACACAGTTGTTTCATCATGTCACATTCAGAAGTACCACATGATTATTATTATCAATCAAAGAAACCAAATCAAATGCACATGAAATGCGTATGTGATACTTTTCCAATTATTACGTTGTTGTGACCGAGCGCCTAAAACTATCCCAATCTGGGCTTATTAATCGTTGAGTTTGAGGCTCTGAATCACTGTAGGCTCGAGACCCAATTACGTTGAGCTTTGAGCTCTCGGTGGCTGCTCTGATCACAACTGTCATTAACTGATCATGCATTCATGCATGGAATGTATATGTCGTAATGAAGCAATGTCAACATCAAAATCAATCACATTAAAATCACAATCACAAGTAGTCACATTTAAAACACGGAGGTCCCAAATTCTCAGACAAATGGCACTTCTATGTCATAATCTCCCAATACATCGAACCTTCTGTCTGGAATCCAGTCATAAACAACTCACAAACCCACCATTATTCTCCACAGAGTTATAAGCGCAAAATTATAAACAAATAATAATTGAGAAACCATCTAGGTCACTCACCAAATAGCTTCCGAGCTAATGCCTGGAAGTCTTGGCAACGTCTGTGGGCTGATGTTCCAAATGCGCCTCTATAACAAGTCAAACACACTTATATCACACATTGACCAATCAGAAATATTTAATAATGCACATGTAGCAATTTAAAATGTGTACAATGCATGTTCGTGACATTCCCGGCACTAATTCAAAAATTCCCGTCACAAAATTTTCCTCTAAATATTAGAAATCTATTGACACCAAAAATGCTCAATTTGGACCTCTATAAGCCCAATTATGAATGAAACACGGATCAGAAAAATCATTATCCGGTCCCCTCACTTCGACCTAACCAATCCCCGTCCATTTCATTTCTAAAAATTCCCAATTTTTAGAACAGTAAACTACCATATGAACAGTAACTGCACTAGGTTCAATCCCCATAATTTTTTACTCCTAATTCCAAATAAGGCACATTATACCCCATTAGAAAGCCCTAAACATGTTCTACAACCTTCAAGAAGACCTCCTAATCCAATTCAAGCTCTAAGAGGCAAAAAATACAAACAAAGTTTCTGCCCAATGGAACAGTAAACTACCATATGAACAGTAACTGCACTAGGGTCAACCACCATAAGTTTTTACTCCTAATTCCAAATTAGGCACATTATACACCATTAGAAAGCTCTAAACATGTTCTACAACCTTCAAGAAGACCTCCTAATCCAATTCAAGTTCTAAGAGGGTCAAAAATACAAACAAAGTGTCTGCCCATATAAGTCACATTCTCAATAGTACACAATAGTCCAAAATTCATAATTCCTTATACCTTTGGCCAAAAATTTCATACCATATAGCAATGAAAAGATCAGACAATATAATACAATTCTCATGAAGGACTTCTAAACAAATTCCATCACTAACTAGGTCAAATTCTTCCATTAATGTGGTTGCCCTGTTAAAGCTTATTAAATCAGCACATGACCTAAATCATATCCAAACTTTCAAAATTCATAACTTACAATACCTACATCCAAAATTCACATATCATACCTCATTACAAAGCTAAAACATTCCTCTACAACTTTTCATAAGATCTCTTAAGCTAATTTCAACCATAACAGTCCAAAATTAATGTCAGAACACAGAAATCACCAAAATCCATACTTGGAGACATTTCACACATCAAAACACATTAATACATCAATCACCATCAGAAACTAATCAAGCCATAACTTTCAACCTACAAATAGAAAAATTTCTTACTTAGTGGCAATAGAAAGCTAACAAGTAAATCTTCAACTTTCATGAAGACCCATTTCACAAAATCAGTCTACTTTAGCCTAGAAAAATTTCCAAAGTTTCTGGTCGTAAATGATAGAGCTATAATCAGCACACTATTCACCCTGCACAGATATCTCCCTTTCAAAGTAAAATTCCACCCCTTTCAAACCACAATTGGATAGAACTTCCTCCATATGAATTCTAGCCAAACTTCTTAAGTTTAATTCAAGCCAAACCTCAACTCAATAGCATAACCATATCAAACGTTATGACCAAAAACCTGAAACATACTCAAGGTAATTTTTTTTTCCAGATTTTATACTTAACTCTACTCCTTTCATTCTAACACCATTCCTACATCAATAAGCATCCAATTTAATCACTCATTTAGCCAAACTTTCATCAAGAACTTCACTTGAACATAAACCCACAAAATTCCAGCACACATACTCAATCATTTCCTTTTAAAAATCAATCATCTAACATCATTAAAACCACTTCAAAACAACTTAATACAACATAATATCTCATCCATTAACTTCTAATTCATCATTTAACAATCATCAATTAATCAAAGAATCAACATACCCATATAGTCAAAGCACAACTTCATGCAACTGATGCACAAGATGTCACAATTATGCATTTAACTAACATAAAACATAATCTTACCTAAACAAGTTTCAAATCTTCAAATCTTCAACTAACACCAAATCCTTCACTTCACTTCACACATATACGAAAATCACCATTTTTAAAGGGTGTAGGAGGCTTAGGCTTGGATATATGAAGAGGAAGCACTTAAGGTAGAAGAGAAGAGTAGCAATTTCAAAGGAGGAAAACAAACGAAGGAAGGAGGAGGAAGCACCTACGGATGGAAGAGATTTTTACCTTTCAAAGTGATTTTTAAGTCTTTCCAAGTAGAAGTGTCGTAAGTGTCTTGCCAAGATTAAGATAAATACAAAGCCATTAACTCTAAGACACCCTTAGGCAAGTGATAAGTGTCACTTGCCACTTTTCTTCTTCTTAGACACTCTTTAGGTTCTTTCTACTTTCAATTCAAAAACTAGTCCAATTTTCAATTACTCCAAATGCAAAATTCCTAAAATCAAATGTCTAATTTTTTAGTGCCATTGGACAGTCGTTTCTAGTACCAAAAATCCAAACAGACTGCCACTTGGCAATTTTTTCGGTCTGAACGTTGTTCCCAAAAAATATCAGAAAAATTCCTAAAAGTTCCTAAAAATGTAAAACACACATAAATCACTCTAATTCAATTTTTCAAACACAAATATCACATGTTTCACAAAACAAATAACATTTAGCCACATATGCCGGAAAATGTCATAAATGCATGTACAATCATGTGCATGCGCAAAAATTATCATTCATATATATTTGGAGGCCATATAATGTATGAACATGCTGAGATATGTTTCTAAACTCCTAACCCATCCCAATTGACCAATTTACCCTTTCCATCGGTGATGAGATGTTACAGTGGCTGTGCCAGGGATCTGGCGTTTGCCTCTGCGATGCAACAACGTATTGATCAGCTCGATGAAGTTAACCAAACGATGGACCAGGAGGTTCACGATCTTCTTGAGCAAGTTAATGCTTTAAGAGCTGAACTTTCAGAGGCGAAGGAAGAGAAGGACGTTTTACGAGCTCAACTCTCTTCACTGGAGGAGGAGAGGAGTGTTTTGGAGGAAGAGAAGAGCGTTTTGAGAGCTCAACTCGTTTCGGGGGAGGAGGAGAGGAGTGGAGCAGTTGCTTCCAGGGGTGAGCTGGAAAGTGAATGCTGAGCGTTGCAGCTCAGTAATGAGGGCCTAAGGAGAGAGGTGCTCTACGCCAATTCAAAGGCAAAAATGGAGGAGGAGCTCCGTTTGAAAGTCCTCCATGACTGTCATGAGGCGGTGGTGGATAAAATGAAGGTTGAGAGGAAGTTGCTGGAGCTGCAAGGCTCCGTCAAGGAGCAAAGGGTTGAAGCGATCAAGCGATGGAAAGAGCGGTACTTGCACGAGGAGTGTAAAGAATTTGGTTACGACTTGGCTCTTAAGATTTTGAGGAACTGCCACAATGTTTGCGTCCCTGACGGGTCGGCTGGTCCTTCATTTGAGGATTATGCTGAGCCGATGCTTCCCTCCGAGCTCGGCCTTTCACTTGAGGAGGTGAGAGAGATAGCTGAGGAGGAAAGAGAGGCCTTGCCGGATGAGATGCTGGACCTGAGTTCAGATGAGGGAGAGGGTGTCTCTCCGTTGTCTTCTCCTGTCGATCCGGCTGCTAGCACTTCCTCCCCAACCGAGGGGTCAAAATGATTTTTCCCTTTTTAAGGCTCATCTGGTCGGGCTTGTGACCAGAACAACAATTCAAGGAAACATAAATTCACTTTTATCTTTCTTTGCCTTCTTTATTTGTCGTGTTAAAATTGGACGATCTTTTCAAATAGCAGGTAGCGAATGAGTGCGCTCGATGTGCATCAGTCGGTTGTAGGGTTTGAGAGAGTCATGGTCGACCGAGACAAGAGAACTTGGCCGAGAGATGCTGAGGCTGAGCGATCCAAGATTTTGGCTCTTGGCATCTTCTGGTTCCAAGATCATGTCTTGGCAACCTGGCCGAGCAATGTAGAGGCCGAGCGATCCAAGATTTTGGCTCTTGGCATCGCCTGGTTCCAAGATCCTGTCTTGGCAACCTGGCCGAGCGATGTAGAAGCCGAGTGATCCAAGATTTTGGCTCTTAGCATCGCCTGGTTCCAAGATCCTATCTTGGCAACCTAGTCGAGTGATGTAGAGGCTGAGCGATCCAAGATTTTGGCTCTTGACATCGCCTGGTTCCAAGATCCTATCTTGGCAACCTGGCCGAGCGATGTAGAGGGCGATCAGTTGGTAGAATTTTCTCCTCTTGCCCAATTTAGTGAGATTTTTCTTGCCAAGAAATTTGAAACTCCTTTATTGATGATGACAAGGGCGTGGGCTGTTAAAAAACCTGACTGGCAGGGCCAGGAAAAAGGTACCCACAAGTTGCGTGTACAAGAGCATAAACAATAATAAATAAACAAAGAAATAAGTGAACCAAAATAAAGCTTATCTATTGGTAGAACGTCCTCAGGTTTTGAGAATTCCAGGGCCTCAGTAGAATCTTGCCATTCGTATCGCGTAGGATGTAAGAGCCGTGTCCGGCTTGTTTGACCACTTGAAAGGGTCCTTCCCACGTCTGACCGAGCTTCCCAGGATGTTTTCCAGCCACCTTGGCCTTTCGTAGAATGTACCCACTGACCTTTATGTCGCTCGGCCTTACCCTTTTATTGTGAAACTTGGTTGCTTTTTTTTCTGATGGCTTCTGAACAAGCGGCTGCCCTATCTCTGTCTTCACTAAGAAGTACCAGTTCTGCCTTGCGGGCTTCATCATTCCTTTCTTCTTCATAACTCGAAATTCGTTGGTTATGTAGTACTACTTCTACTAGAACTAAGGCTTCTGCCCCGAAGGCCATTCTGAATGGTGTCTCACCAGTGGCCCCGTTTGGGGTTGTTCTGTACGCCCACAACACTTCATCTACTTCGTCCACCCAAGTCTTACGTCCATCTAAGCACTTCTTGAGGGCACTCATTATCTTTTTGTTAGTATTCTCTGCAAGACCATTGCTTTGAGGATGAGCTACTGAAGTCAACTGGAGCCTTATCTTCAGTCGTTCACAGAAATTTTTGAACTTGTCGTTATCAAACTGCCGACCGTTGTTTGTAACCAAAACCATAGGCATCCCAAAACGACTCAGTATATTTTTTGCGTACGAAGTTTTCAATTTTTTGCTCAGTGATGGTAGCGACCGCTTCTGCTTCTACCCATTTAGTGAAGTATTTGACTGCCACTATCAAAAACTTCTTCTGCCCTAGACCAAGAGGAAAAGGACCTAGTATGTCCATTCCTCATTGAGCAAAGGGAATGGAATGGCTCACAATTTTTAGATGCTCAGTAGGCTGGTGAGACAAATTGCTATTCTTCTGGCAGGCCTCGCATCGGTTAACTTTCTCTTGACAATCCCTCTTCATCTTCGGCCAATAATACCCCTGTCTAATCAATCTGTGAGCCAACATTCTGCCTCCTAAATGATTTTCGCACATTCCTTCATGAACTTCAGCCATTGCTCGTTCTGCCTCTTCTTCATTCAAACAACGTAGTAGCGGCCGATCATAAGAACACTTGTACAAAATGTCATTGACAATCACATATTCGGCCACTTTTACCCTTAGTTTCCTGGCCTCCAAAGCTTCCATTGGCTGTGTTCCCTTAAGAAGGTATTGCTTGATTGGCTCCATCCAACTTGACCATTCATCGTATGCTTGAAGGACTTCAGTAGCCTTCTGGATGCTAGGTTGGTCGAGCCGCTCGACCAAGATGTTGTTCCTGGCATTTTGATCGGAAGCCATCTTGGAAAGTGCGTCGCTAAAGCATTTCTTGCTCGTTCTATCCTGCTGACCGAGCATTGCTCAAAATTACTCAACTCCTGTTTTACCAATTCCAGATACTTGATCATGTTGTTCCCCTTGGCCTCATACTGCCCAGTAACTTGACCAACCACTATTTGGCTATCGCTGTACACCTTCAGATGCTTTACCCCTATCTCTCTTGCCAACTGGAGGCCGGCTATTAGAGCTTCGTATTCTGCCTCGTTATTGGATGTTCTAAATTCTAACTGGAGAGCATACTCTACCTTTTCTTCCCGGTGTGGGCTGATCAATACCACTCCTGCTCTGCATCCCTCAGCGTTGGATGACCCATCAACAAATAGGCTCCAGGCAGGGCGTTGCTCACACTTGGGCCTTGATCATCGTCTGTGGTTTAAGTGTATATCGAACTCTCCTAGCTCTACTGCCCATTTTATTAACCTCCCAGAGGTTTCGGGCTTTTGGAGGAATTGCCTGAGGGGTTGGTCGGTCCATAACTCGACTGTATGACTTTGGAAGTAGGGCCTTAGTTTTCGTGCTGTAGTTATCAAGGAAAGAGCCAACCTTTCAATGGGTGCATATCGCGTTTCTGGTCCGTTCAACACTTTACTGACATAGTAGATCGGGAATTGTTCATTACCGTCTGATCGAACAAGAACTGCGCTGATCGCCCCCTCTGTGTGTTGGACCCCGAACCTTGAAGCGAAAATCTAGAAGTAATAAATGAGATCAAATGAGTGTTTTGTGTGTAAATTATGTTATAGATGATTATGATATTATAATGTGATTTTATGCGTGGTTGATGAGCTGAGAAAAAAAAAAACCTTAAGCACGAATCATGGTTATGTTATATAAGTGAGATATTAGAAAAAGGCAAGAGAGGATCTTGGTGAATGACAAGATATGATTTAAATGTAAACAATCTTTTGGATTGAGGTTGAGTATTGGATTGATTTTCAATGTCAAAATTAATTGGTTGAATGAGATTAAAATAGAAGAAATGAAGTTGACAAGAATGATAAGTTTTGCATGTGGATAGGAATGTGTATGTTGATTTAAGGGAAATTAGGGAATAATTGACATATAATTGGCCAAGGTTGCCTTCTTTGAATTTGTAGCTTGCTCTTTTATCTTTCCAAGGAGATCAATTATGCATGTTTTCGAGATCAGAGTTAAGAATTATAGTTGATACAAGTTAAGATGTTATATAAAGATTTATGTTTTGTGACAGCTTTGATGAATGTTTGAAATTTTGAGGTTTTGATGAACCAATTTAGTTGAAATTTGAGGATTTCATGAATTGAAATTGTTGCTTGAATTGTTATGAAGTGTTTAGGCCTATGAATGAGTAAATATGTGGAGATTATAAGTGTTTATGAAGTTAGTTTTGATGGAAGAAACATTGGAAGAAGGTTGAAGAAGTTTTGGAAAATCGCATGTTCGTTAAACGGACATGGAAGTCCGTTTAACGGACAGATACGGGTCAAAAGGACCCCTTGATATGTTTATGTCCATTAGACGGACACGGATGTCCGTTAAACGGACTTTCTCGGACGAATTGGCACACTTTTGGCCGTATGTGTTCGTTAAACGGACATGCATGTCCGTTTAACGGACAGCTACGGGTCACCTTGGGAAAAACGTGATTTTTGAACAGTTTTGAGGCCGAATCTCGCTTCGAGGCCTGTAATACAAGTTGTAAATCTTGAAGTTTTTTTTCAAATGACGCTAGAACGAAGGCCTTAGAAGATTTGTAGAGAAAGTTATGGCGTTTGCGCCAAAAGAGTTTCAAATGGATTTAGAGTTTAAGCATGGGTCAATGTTTTGATCATAACTCACTCATCCGACCTCGGATTGAGGCGATTGTTGAAGCATTGAATTCCTAACACATGTGTCTTTCTCCCCATGAAAATTTGTATCAATTGGAGTTGAATTGAAAGAGTTTGATTGAATCATATGATAATCAGAATGTTTTGTCTCATTCTAAGCTTGCTATTTTCCTTCCTCATCCGACCTTGTCAAATAATTTGCTTATATCTTTTCCGTCTGACATCCGAATGACTTGGTTCTCGAAGCGTTGGATTCCTAAGATACTAAATTTCATATTAATGGAAAATTATGCGTTTTAGGGATTTATTTGGGCAAGAGTATTTGAATCAAAGTGAGACAGGAAAGTTTATGAACATAGTTCAGTATTTTGCGAATTTAGGGATCTGTGGAGATCAGATTGAAGCGAGGTTTGAGGAGAAATAAAGTTAAGACATGGGGCTACAATTGCTATGAAGGAACCAAAATTCATTTTAGCCTTTAAGGATGTCTATTGTGGAAGGAAGTGAATTGCTAGAAAATGTGTTAGCAAATGATATGTCCGACATGTTTAGGCTATAACTTTTGATGTAGTTCTCCAAATTGGATGATTCTTGAGGTATTATAAAATTAAGACATAGAGGAAAAATTATCTAGAAGGAATTTTTAGCAAATTCCTTCATTTAGATGTGAGAAAAATTGTCCAAAAGTGAGCACAACTTGAAGAAATATTCAGGGGCATTTCTGGAAGTCAACTTAAAGAGTAAAGTTTAAAGGCAATTGAGGAGGGGCAGAAGGGTCTTTTACCCTCTAAATAAATGGCTTGGCATATAAAAAGAGGAGCATGGTCGTGGGAAGAGAGAAGAGGCTCGAAAATTCTAGAAAAAGAAGAAGAAAGAAGAAGAAGGAAGAGAGAAGAGAGGGAGAGCTCGTGGAGAAAGAAGGAGGAAGCTAGGGTTTTGGATTTTTGAAGGTTCCAAGCTTGTTTTCTTGTGGATTCATGAAGGAAAAGAGGGAAGGAGAAGAGATTTTACTGCAAGCCAAGAGGAATTTCGAAAATGGGAAGAGAAAGAGGTGATTTTAATTTGGAAGAGAGAGAGAAGTAAAGATCAAATTGAGGAGAGGCTAAGGAGACTTGAGCATTGGACAAGAGTATAGCATGGAATTAAAGGTGGGTAATATGTTTATTTTTCAAATTATAAGTATTTATAAATGTTGGCTTTATAATGATTTGAATCAATTGAATTTATGATTTATGAACTATTGGTTTATAATTTCCAAGTGAATCCAGAGTTGTTTGGGACTTGTAAACGAAATGATTCAATTAACTGTTTTCAAAGTAATTGAAGGATTTTGATGAAATGTGCTTAATATTTATGTTTATTGTTTGAGTTTCAATATGTGAATAGTGGTCATGGATGAAATTGATTGATTGGTTGAGAATATGTTTGCATTGTTATATACATGTATACATATTTGGAAATGTAAGTGTGCTGAATACGATGTTACATGAAAAGTTAAGTTTTCGAAATATGCCTTCGGGCAACATGAGATTTTCAAGCATGAATACGTGTTACATGGGTTTGGATGTGGAGTCAGTGCTGTAGCACCCCACACCCGACGAGACCCGAACCCGATATCGACGGTGATATCCGAGCCCGTGACTCGCGATGGTGGCGTCTTAGAACGATCCAACTTTTAAAACTCGACACGACATTTTTCTTTTCTTCTGAAAGCAGTTGAGTCATGAAAACAATAATGATTTGGCCCAATTATAACAAAACATTTGCAATTACAAAACAATTTCAATTATAAACCAATTTCAGTTATACCATACAAGTACACATAAATCAAAAGGGCCCATCAAACAATTCACTACTCTAATGCAGATGTGACGACACCGATCCCGACCGATACTCGCCTTGCTAGCGGTAGACATACTCCGTGTGTCTAACGGGTACTCTTCACTTCCTGAAAATAGATGCAATGTTGGGTGAATTTGCGAACTCGGTGAGAAACCATCATCGATGGTTCACCCAACTCATGCATTCACAATCATATACACATAACACACAAGTAGCACTTACGGTAATATCACATGCAATTTCCTTATTCACATTTCACAGTCATTCACGGTCAATTTACATTTTCAGTCAGTCATATACATATGCAATGCCCATGAGACACTTTCAATTTTCATTTCGTTGTTGTGACCATGCGCCTGATCATTTACGTTGAGCCAGTGGCTCTGAAATCGTTGGGCTTGATATGCCCTGCGGTGAGCCTGAGGCTCTATCGGTCGTTGGACTGAGGTCTGTCGTTGAGCTTAAAGCTCTATCATATACATTGGGCATGATGTGCCTGAAAGCCCAATGATTCGCATAAAGGTGCATTGAGCCTGTGGCTCTGCATACGTTGGTACCACCGGTCACAACTACTATTATCTGATCATTTACTATGCATGAATGCACATGTCACTTTCCAATATCCAATTATTGCATTTCTATTTCCCATTTCAATTAATTACTATTTCCGATCATTTCCCAATGTCCTCGGACTTTCAGTCCGTATTTCATTCCTATGCATTTACATTTCATTTCATTAACACATTTACAATCCAATTTACTCACGCATTTACACATACTTATTCACATTTGCACTTCAATATCATTAATCCAATATTTGAACACCCATGGTTGAAATCAATCAAATCACTCAATCACATATATCCATCCTCGCTTCCTCATGGAAATCAATGCATATAATTAATAAACACATAAGGTTGAGAAACCAACTAGGTTACTCACCTGCACTTTCGAAGCTACACTGAAGTCCCAATATCGTCCGTGGAGTGTCGATCCATCTAACCTCTATGTTAATTCAAATAATTCACATTACCATTTTGGCCAATATCAATTCAATAATACACATTTAACAAATACGATAAATACTATACATGTTATGACATTCCCAATCCAATTCCCGAATTCCTCAATTTGATCACTCTCTTACTAATCCATAACACTTTCAATTATAATAAACCAATTTACCAATTTCCATAGTCTATAATCACATTCCAATTAAACTCACAATCACTATACGTTTACCACTCAATTTCCGATAATCATCAAATTCAATTCCTATTCTCTCAAATGCCATTTTGATCCATAACCAATCCAAATTAGATTCCAAAATTCTTCAATTCAAAACCTCAATAATCAACTTTTCGAAGCAGTCTCCTCGTCATGACGTATAATCCATTGCTTAAATCGACGACGTCTGCTTGCGCTTCGTCGCGACGTGCGGACCAAGCCTGCTCGTCGCGGCGTATGGCTCCACTCGTCGCGGCGTGCGGCCGATACTCTGCTCGTCGTGGCACACAAATTGAATATTTAATATTCGTCGCGACGTGCACACTAAGGGGCTCGCCACAAGGCGTTTCATCACACGTCGCGACGTGCAAACCCAAAAACTCGTCTGAAACCCAGAAATTTCGCAGATCCTCTGATATAACTCATCCCAAATCCATTCTAAACACTCTCAATCAGTTTTAAACCTTAAACCCAACTTATTTCTATCCTCAAAACATCATTTAACTCATTTTTCATCAAAAACCCAAATCAAAACCAACAAAAACCCTATTATCGACATTTTCCAGATTTCTAAACAATTTCTTACTCAAATCTATGATCAAACAACATAAACACATATGAACTTACTTGGTTCAAGGTTCAATCCGTTGAAAATCCATCAAACAACTCCAAATCCACGATTTCTCACACCCACGACCGTCGGCGAAAGAGAATGAAGAAATAAGCTTACCTTAAGCTTATACATATATATATATGAGATCCTCCACTTCATGTCCAATTCTTAGGTCTAACACGTCCGATTCTTATTCTATTTTACTCCCAATTTCGCTTACTCATAACCAAAAATTCCCAAAATCATAATTCAATTTATTTCATATTATTTGTCAATCAATCTCGGACCGGAATCACATTAATCACCCTTAGTCAAATTTTCCTATCCGGATCCAAAACTCTAAAAAATTCGGAAAAATTCTCATAAATTTACAAAATTAGGAAATGCTCATTCCTATACTCAATTTCCAATTTCCCTTTCTCTATAATCCATTTCATTCCAAGTTCATATTCAAAACCCAATTATACACTTACTAAATATCCAATTTTCACAAACCAAATTCTCATATGTACAATTTTGATAAATTCCCAATTGCACAATTAAGCCAATTCTCATCGGACCAATTATAACCAATTTCACAATCAAGTCGGGAATTGTCATACATGTATGTACATATATATACTTATGCAGTCAATAATCATTTATCAATGACTATCAAAACGGTAATGCATGTGCAATGCAACACTTTGCCTGTACCAAATCCTAACCCGATCCAAATTACCAATCTACCCGTCACTCCGATTACGGAATGTTACAATTTTCCCCTCCTAATAAAAATTTCGTCATCGAAATTTCATATACGATTTATCACCAAGTTAGGGGAGTCTTTTCGATCATTGATTCTCTGATTTCCACTTATTTCGCTATACGAATAATTTCACAAATCTTTCTTAATCCTATATTGCCCTTTTACACACAATTTATCACTTCCAAAATCGATAACACATATATCGGATCCTAACAATATTTTCCAATTCAGTCTTTGTAACATTTTGGGATCCGAATCATCTTTTAGGATTTTAGACGGACTTGCTATTTTAATCACACTACAACTGCTTACTTACCTCTTTTTCCTTTCTATTTATCTTTTAGGTTACCACTGACTTGCCAATCCATAAATCGATTCACAACACGGTCATATCGAGGCCCCTAATAACAAATTTCATTTCCCATTTACCTGTTATCTCAATCAATACATAGATTGGCCAAGGTGATGTAGGAAAATCCCGGGAGGTACATCACATGTACCAACAGCGGAAAACAAAAATTTTTATTCCCGGGACCTTCCCGAAACCCAGGATTCAGGTGTCGGTATGAAGACTCAAACCCGAATAGCCAATAGAGACTATCTCTAAAGGTATCCACGCAGAGATCGAAAAACCTAACCGAGTCAAACCCTTTGACCCGGGAATAGCTAGAACAGATTAAAGCTCTGCTAGAGCCTACCTCTCGTCTGGAGAGCTTGAGATCCACGTTGGATCATGAGCTTGAGAAGAGAACTAACGATAATGCTTGTGAGAGAAGAATGAAAACTAATTTTCCAAAGACTTAACTCTTTAAACCTTTTTCTTCTCTTTTACGAGCTCCACCGTCGATGCCCCCTTCACCACTTCTTATGTCTAGCTTTTAACAATTAAAGAAGACTTAATGCTTGAGAGAAGGCCACACACGTGAATGGTTCTTAACCATTCATTATTTAATAAATAAACTAAGCTTTTGAAAAGTCAAAAGCTATCATCTCTTCTCCCAAATTCCAACATGCAAGGTGGCTTTAATTTATATAATTAATTAATTAATTATTTAATTAATTAATGATATAAATAATTGCTAAGGTTCATCCAACTGGGGTCGGTCCTCACGGCTTCTCGGACCCGATCTTTGAAAGCGACTCAGGAAACCTTTCTTAGCAATATTGATGTCGCGATCTCATCGGGACATATCCCAATCCCATTGGGATCTATTTAATCTAATGCTTCCATAATTGGAACTCGTCCAATTACTATTTTACTGATTCTCCTAATCACTCTTATCGTGTGACCCTTTAGGTTCTCGGTTATGTTGGCCACTTAGATTAACAATTAATCTGAGCAAGTCATGAGCGGTATCTAGCAACACATCATGACCCACAATTGACCGGAAAGTAATCGGTTTGATGTATTCATCACGAACCCTTCCATGACAATTCTTTATGCAATTCGTCCTTTCACCATCCTATACCCCACTTGGTTATGAGTATGGTCAAAGTGTCAACTCTTACTAGACCAAGTCCAGCCCAGTGATAATAGTTCTCGCCCTAGACTCATTACTCTATATGTCCATGAAGACACTCTTCATGACATATTCACTCTGCCGAGATTTTCGAGTAATGATCCCGACAAGAGGCTACGGGTATCTCTTACGCTAATCCGAAGTGGTGAATCCTATATTGGCTACTCAATTACCTTGAATACCTCAAATCGTACCCAAGCACCGCATACATGAGTTACCTCCGAAGGCAACAAGGAATGGAGTCAAAGCACGGATCAAGATTCAAGATAGCCTTGAGTACCTCAAGTCTAAGGATACTTGCACCATTGCTCGATGAGATTATCACCGACACTTAGATAAGATATCCATGTGATGATCTCATGGCGGGTCATCCAATGAACTTACTACCGCTAGTAAGCATCCACATGTCAATTCTAAATATCTCATATTTACGCTTACGAGATCCACCGCTGATCCAATCAAGGAATATAACATGTGCTAGTCTATCCGGATTAATGATGTCCAGTCTCATTAATCCTATGACTAGGAGAATTTAGATACTTGACATAATTGCACATGATAGGAATCTCGTGAGTATGATCACATCATAATTTCCTTCATGCTATGTCATATATCATGGACTTCATTAATCGATTAAAGATCCAATCAATTCATAAACAATGTTCATGAACATCAAATTAATGAATTATGTCTTTTCTTTATTTATTCATTCACCATGATACATCGTGAATAAAAGCGCTAAAGGGATTGCCTTTAGGGCACAAATAAACAAGATCGTCCTTGAATAAGTCGACTTATCCAATGTACAAGTCGACTTATCGGTACCGAGCAAGCATAAGTCGACTTACACATGGTACAAGTCGACTTACCACTTACAAATCTCCCACTTGACCTAAAGCCAATCGCCTTGGTATCTAATACCATAAGCGCGTCCATGAGAATCACAATTCTCCTGTGATAATGGCTTTGTCAACGGATCAGCAACACTTTGCTCTGTGGGAATTCTCTCTATCAGGATATCATCTCGATTAATGATCTCCCGAATCGGCGGAGTACATGTTCGGATCGTCGATGAGACCTTGGTTCCTTTGCCTGCGCACTAGCCCCATTGTATCACAATACAATCCAATGGGCCCATCATAGCTAGGGACTAGATCAAGTTCAGTAATGAACTTCTTGATCCAAACCGCTTCCTTTCACAGATCTCATGTAAGGTACTACTGCCTCGGTTGTTGAATCGCCAGCCCTCTCTTGTTTGGAACTCTTTCCAACCGACCGCCACGCTATTCAAGCAGTGAATGTATATAACCCGATCATGATTCGTAATCATCCTTATCGATTAGATACTGGCATTTGAATGCTCAGCTCACGTGGAGATTTCCATCTCCAAACATCAAGAAAACATCCTTAGTGCTTCACAAGTACTTGAGGATATTCTTGACACCACCCATGGACCCTCACTAGAACCGATTGGTATCTGCGCCGTAACACTTAGAGCATACGATACATCGGGCTTCGTACATAGCATCGTTTCATGCTAAACCTCTTTAGCATCTCAACTATGTACGATGCTTGTGAAAGACCAAGCAACCTTTGATCTATCTCTATAAATCTATATCCCAAGGATATAAGTTGCTTTACCAAGGTCTTTCAAGGCAAATTGTTTGACAACCAAATTTTAATCGATTGCGGATAGAGACATCGTTTCCGAGTAACAGTATATCATCTACATACAACACAAGGAATACGATTGCAGTCCCACTAACCTTCTTATACACACAATAATCATCCGGATTTTATGAGAAACCAAACTCTTTGATTAACTCGTCAAAACGGACATTTCAACTCCTGGATGCTTGCGTCAATCCATACATGGATTTCTGAAGCTTGCATACCATTTCGCCATCATAGGAGGTGAAGCCCTCTAGTTGTGTCATATACACATTCTCGGGTAGATTTCCTCTCAGGAAAGCTGTTTTCACATCCATTTGCCATATCTCATAATCATAATGAGTGGCTATGGCTAGGAGTATCCTAATGGATTTAAGCATTGCTACTAGGCTGAAGGTCTCGTCGTAGTCGACTCCTTGTCTTTGACGAAATCCTTTGGCCATTAGTCTCGCTTCATAGGTAATCAGATTACCATCCATGTTGGTTTTCTTCTAAAACCTCTTTGCACCCTGTGGGTTTTATCCCTTTAGGTGCAACAACCAAAGTCCATACTTGGTTTACATACATGGAATCCATTTCAGACTTCATGGCACGGAGCCATTTGTCAGACTCTGAACTTTTCAGAACCTTTTCATAGGTAGCAGGCTCATCATCTCGTATGAGCAATACGTCATTCTGTTCCCCAACGAGAAATCGATATCTCTCGGGAACAGAGCATATCCTACATGACCTACGAACTTCGTGTGTAATAGAAGGTTGAACTGTTATCTCATCTGTATGAGTTACAGTTGCAGGTTCAGGCAGTTGATCTGCGTTTGTTCGAGCATCTTGAACTTCTCTAAGTTCAACTTTGCTCCCACTGTCTTCTTGTAAAAGAACTCTTTCTTTAAGAAAACAACATGCTTTGAAACAAACAACTTTTGTTCCTAAGCAAGGTAGAATTAATATTCCACGAACAAACACTTGTCAGCTTTTACATTAAATGTATCTGACTGTGTTTGCTACACTTAAGCAGGACAACCCCAAACTTTCAGATGAGAAAGATAGAGCTTTCTGTTAGTCCATATCTCCATATGGAGTAACATCAACTGTCTTTGATGGAACTTTGTTTAGCAAGTAAACAGCTGTCTCAAGCGCATACTCCCAAAAACTGTGCAAAACCTATCATCAATCTCACCATGTCTAACAAGGTTCGATTTCTCCTTTCAGCCACACCATTGTGCTGCGGCGTGCAAGGTGGAGTGAACTGAGATAAAAGCCCATTATCTGTGAGATAATCCAAAACTGTTGGTCTAAGTATTTTCCACCACGATCAGATCGTAATGTCTTCATACTTTTACCAAGTTAGTTTTCTACTTCATTTCTGAATTATTTGAACTATTCAAATGCTTCAGATTTGTATCACATCAGATACAGATACCTATATCGTGAATAATCACCGATAAAAGTATCTGAAGTAGAAACAACCACTTCTGGCATGGATGGACATCGGACCACATACATCCGAATGTATTAGGTCTAATATTCCATTCACTGCTCACCCTTTCCTTTAAAGGATAACTTAGTCATCTTGCCTAATAAACAAGATTTGCATGTGTCATATGATTCATAATCAAATGACCCTAAACATCCACTCTTATGGAGCTTAGCGATGCGTGTCTCATTTATATGGCCAAGCCAACAATGCCATAAGTAAGTTGATTTTAAATTATCTCGATTATGTCTTTCCGCCATTGACATTCATAATCGGATATGACATATCTAATATGTCAATTCTATTGTATAATGTACCAAGATACCATAGAGCATTCCATTCAACTAATAGAACAACCATTGCTTCTAAACGCGTCAAATGGAAATCAGCTCTAATTAAACATAAAACATACAATATGTTTTTGTTTAAAACGGTACAAAATGACAATCATCCAATTTGAATATAAGCCCACTAGGAGTAACAAGACATAAGTGTCTCGGCTAATGTACCAACTCTTGCCGCATTACCTACACGAAGGTCTAGTTCTCCTTGAATGAGCTTTCTCGTCCCCGAGGCCCCGCATATCATTTCATATGTGAGCCACAACCGTATCAAAGACCGATATGTTTTGATCAGAATAGTATTAACCTCAATGACAAACATAATTGAAGGAGTAGAGGCATCGATGCCTTTTCTCGCTTCGAGGACTCGATAGATTTTACGGTTTAGCCTCTGGTGGCTAGACTTGCCACAATGAAAGCAAAATCGTTTTGGCGTAATCTTTGGTTTTTCCTTGATGGCACTTCCTTCGGTTTCTTGGCCCTTTCTTCTTTGAACTAGAAGAAGAAGCATCCACCATTAGCACTTGCTATCTCTCTTGATAGCACCTTTCATTGTCATGAGTAGATTGATCACCAGAATTGTTGTGGATATTTGGTTTATCCGATAGTTTATCACAAACTGTGAATAACCATCAGACAATCCAACCAGAATTAAGTCTCTACTTAACTCATAATCCATTACAAATTCTAAGACGACCAATCTCTCAATATAGCCATTCATCTTCAGGGCATACTGCACAGCAGATATCCCTAGAGCCATCTTTGTGATGAAGAGAAGCCTTGAGGTCTCGAACCTTTCAGACCGAGCTTGCTCAACAAACAGCTCCCTAAGATGAAATACTATAGAGTGAGCATCCATGGACTCATGCTGCTGCTGCAGCTCTGGTGACATCAAGACAAGCATAATGCAAGTATCCATATCATCGCCTTTAGATGCTTACGATATGCTTTCGATCCTTATCGAAGCGTCGACAAGAAAGCATCGGAAGTGGAATATCTAGGGCGTATCCTGTTCCTCGATCGAGAACAATTCTCGAGTCCTCACCAATCAAGAAAATCGGTCCGAAAGGAGAGCATAAATTCACATCGAAAGACTTCTTCAATCAACCTAGCGCGATAGAGAGAAGGAATGATAGAATTAATATGCCTGCATGATCATAAGGACTTGCATGACATGCATATGGCTCCCACTAGTTTCCTAGAATCCATAACCCTCTTTTCGAATCCAGAGAAACAAAGTGACATAATGTCCTAGTGGGTCGATATCCGACATTGCTAAGAGTGACCTTGGGTTTGCCCAACAAGCCACAACTTAGGTCAATCGGTAGGTATCGGTCATACCAATTGCATCATCGATAACCGACTTTGAGAATGACCTTGGGTTTGCCCAACAAGCCACCTTAAGTCTCGGGAGGTATCAGATATACCAATTATATCTTAGACACAACTATCGATCGCTATCATCAACTTGTTGATGTGTGCACTTCATTGGGTTATCAACTCTTTGATGCGCATACATCCGATGTATGCTACCCAATTTCGCCTCTGTCCACGTTGACCTTGAGTTTACTCAACAAACCAACGCTTCTAGTGAAAACCGACCCATTAATCCGAAAATCTTATTTTCATGGTTCGAACATATTCGTATAGAGCGAGCTTGGGTTTACCTAACAACCCATCCCTATAAGAACTCTGGTTCTTACCATATTAATGGAAGGCGTTAGTTTTCATATACCGAGGAGGGATTTCAAAACTCTAGACTCCAAGTTGAAGGATTATAGTCACCAGGACTATATGGAATGATTTAGGTGTCATCAATCACATTGAATCAATCCTTATAATCATCCATCATCCAACCTGAGCATGTCACAAGTCGACTTACAATGAATGCAAATCGCCTCATGCTCCTGCCCATAGACAAGTCGCCTTGTATCATAATACAAGTCGCCTTATTTTCTGCCCTCGCACAAGTCGACTTATCTGATATAAGTCGCCTTATGCTCCTACCAGCACAAGTTGCCTTGTACAATCGTAAGTCGCTTATGTTCAGATATTTGAACAAGTCGCCTTATACTCCAAATAAGTCGACTTGTCCAATGTAATATGCTATAATCTCTAATCGCTAATTCCTCAATCCATGCAATTCCAATTCACAACACCTACATACCTAAGGTAATATCGATAAATTTGATGTATCAATGAACAATTCATTGAACCATGAAAGCCTTAAATAGTCAAACTATATGAAAAGCTTGAAATGAGTCAAAACTCATTAATTTCCAAACAATTTAGGAACACCCAAATTATCATCCTAAGCATCTCTAGCTAGCACATACATTATCAAATTTACTTCAGAACATGCCATAAAAAATATGACGGTCAAAACAAACAAGATAATGCAATATACTAACGAGACGCTAATGTGATCACTTAGGCATCCGAAAATTCTTGGAAATGCAACTTCAAGCAATTCAGTTTGGAAATCATAATACATCAATATAACACATTTTTAATCACATTAAAAATTGTGCAAGGCATTGGAACTGAAAAAGCACACACAATCAAGCCAAGCAAAACAGTCCCAACAATTTTCACAAAACTGTCCAGTTATGTACATTGCTCAAAATGATCAATGAAACAATTTCAATAAATTCTGAGAAACTTACATAGGTTGCTAAATGTTCATAAAATGCTACATGAATTGTTTTAGAATTTTAAGCCATCCAAAACTCAGTCAAACTAAATAAAAAAACCGATTCAAAATCTGTGTTCATCAGCACAGCAATTCCCAACAGCATAGAATAAATTCGTGAATAAATATCCAATCACCTTGAAATCCAATTTCCATGCTCACAGACATTCAAAAACATCTTAGAGACATTTAGGTGAAGGAAAATCTGAAAAATCATTTTTCTAGAATTTATTCTCGATTTTATACTCATGCCTGTTCCAGAATCGTTTCACAAAACAGCATCTGTAACCTTAGGGAATTAATTAGCAAAACTATATCAAATCAAATCAATAAATTCTGAAAATTCATAGACATATTCTCTAACATGTTATGAACAATCCTGGGCAGAAAAATTTCGAAAAATATATCACAATATAAATTCGAAAATCAGACAGTATGCATGCATCAACATCAACAGCAATTAGGGTTTCTGATCTAGCTTCGGTTTTAGCTTCATACACGACACCAGACGCTCTGATACCACTGTAGGAAAATCCCGGGAGGTACATCACATGTACCAGCAGCGGAAAACACAAATTTTTGTTCCCGGGACCTTCCCGAAACCCAGGATTCAGGTGTCGGTATGAAGACTCAAACCTGAATAGCCAATAGAGACTATCTCTAAAGGTATCCACGCAGAGATCAGAAAACCTAACCGAGTCAAACCCCTTTGACCCGGGAATAGCTAGAACAGATTAAAGCCTGCTAGAGCCTACCTCTGTCCTGGAGAGCTTGAGATCCACGTTGGATCATGAGCTTGGAGAAGAGAACTAACGATGATGCTTGTGAGAGAAGAATGAAAAACTAATTTTTCCAAAGACTTAACTCTTTAAACCTTTTTTCTTCTCTTTTCTGGAGCTCCACCGTCGACAGCCCCCTTCACCAGCTTCTTATGTCTAGCTTTTAACAATTAAAGAAGACTTAATGCTTGGAGAGAAGGCCACACACGTGAATGGTTCTTAACCATTCATTATTTAATAAATAAACTAAGCTTTTGAAAAGTCAAAAGCTATCATCTCTTCTCCCAAATTCCAACGTGCAAGGTGGCTTTAATTTATATAATTAATTAATTATTTATTTAATTAATTAATGATATAAATAATTGCTAAGGTCCAGTCCAACTGGGGTCGGTCCTACTAGGCCTATCGGGCCCGATCTTTGAAAGCTTGACTCCTAAACCTTTCTTAGCAATATTGATGTCGCGATCTCATCGGGACATATCCCAATCCATTGGGATCCATTTAATCTAATGCTCTCCATAATTGGAACTCTGTCCAATTACTATTTTACAAATTCTCGAATCACTCTTATGTGTGACCCTTTAGGTTCCGGTTATGTTGGCCACTTAGATTAACAATTAATCTGAGCAAGTCATGAGCGGTATCTAGCAACACATCATGACCCCAATTGACCGTAAAGTAATCGGTTTGATGTATTCATCACGAACCGGATCACGAACCCTTCCATGTACAATTCTTGTGCAATTAGTCCTTTCACCATCCTATACCCCACTTGGTTATGAGTATGGTCAAAGTGTCAACTCTTACTAGACCAAGTCCAAATTTAAGTGATAATAGCTCGCCCTAGGACTCATTACTCTATATGTCCATGAAGACACTCTTCATGACATATTCACTCGCCGAGATTTTCGAGTAATGATCCCGACAAGAGGCTATGGGTATCTCTTCCGCTAATCCGTAGTGGTGAATCCTATATTGGCTACTTAATTACCTTCAATACCTCAAGTCGTGCCCAAGCACCACCCTATGAGTTACCTCCGGAAGGCAACAAGGAATGGAGTCAAAGCAGGATCAAGATTCAAGATAGCCTTGAGTACCTCAAGTCTAAGGATACTTGCACCATTGCTATGATGAGATTATCACCGACACTTAGATAAGATATCCATGTGATGATCTCATGGCGGTCATCCAATGAACTTACTACCGCTAGTAAGCATCCACATGTCAATTCTAAATATCTCATATTTACGCTTCGAGATCCACTACTTGATCCAATTAGGAATATAACATGTGCTAGTCTATCCGGATTAATGATGTCCACCTCATTAATCCTATGACTAGGAGAATTTAGATCTTGACATAATTGCACATGATAGGAATCTCAGGAGTATGATCACATCATAATTTCCTTTATGCTATGTCATATATCATGGACTTCATTAATCTGATTAAATATCCAATCAATTCATAAACAATGTTCATGAACATCAAATTAATGAATTATGCCTTTTCTTTATTTATTCATTCACCGCATACATTTGTGAATAAAAGCGCTAAAGGGATTGCCTTTAGGGCGCAAATAAACAATCAAGATCCTTGAATAAGTCGACTTATCCAATGTACAAGTCGACTTATCGGTACCGAGCAAGCATAAGTCGACTTACACATGGTACAAGTCGACTTACCACTTACAGGTGACACATCTAGAAACATTCTCTGTATCGTTTAACATATTGCATCTCTCCAATGCCAATTTCTAATCTCATCAGGTTTCAACAATTTCGGTAATCATTAATTTAATTCATTCTCATCAACTTGAATTTCTTATACCATATTCTTGATTCAAACACCGTCAATCTTAACTTAAATCATTCAGTATTCTAATTATATTAGGTCCCGATCATTTTACTATCCGAATGAACAACTCCTTTTTTAGATATAAAACCTTTCATACACTTTTCAAATGATATCTCCAATGAAACACAATCAATCTTATCTATGCATCAATCTCATAATCTTATGAACTCCAAACCTATATTAGTTTCACAATCGATAACACACGATCAACTATATAGGTCAAACATACTCATAATCTTTCAACGTCACATTTTACTTTCTACTACACTTTTAATACACTTACAATTCCTTTCATGAGTTTTACTCATATTTCCTAATCCAAATCACATTACTCATTTTCTTTACTAATCTATTCACACATTTCTCGATACTATCCACTATTCAAAATTCTCGATTCGGATTTTGCCATGCTTTCAATACACCTCTGCAAGACTTGATGTGGAATCCCCGATTGCTAATCGTTCCTTTTACACTTTACCAACTCGACGGTTTACATATAATCTTTCATCCAGTTTCATAATCTTATCATCTAATTATTTGCTTCCTTATCAAAATTCGAAACATTCGAACACATAATCCTTTTCCCAATTTACTCATATAACTTAATCATTATTACTTTACAAACACATATTCATCCAAAACATTTTCTGTATAAATAGAATCTCCAAACTTTTCACAACACTTTCCAATACACTATTCAATACAATAGATTTTAAGTCATCAAATACCAATGCAGCCCATAAGCTTATCTTGATCTCCATACACATAGAATCTCTTTACATTTTCCAATAGATCACATTATCATCTTTACAATTCATTTCATATTATAACACCAATTCAATTGATACGATCAATACTCGAATTGAACATTTCTCTAAGTATCTCTTCTTACAATCATTTGTCATACACTTCACATATTTTCCTTTTAACACTTTCCTTATCATTTACAAATGTAAGACCTTTACCAATTTCGGATGTATCCGATATACAATCAATCCTATTATAACTCCAAATTCTTTATATACTTATCCTTTACAATTTCACATTTATCACTGCCTCTATTTGCATTTAATCTCCCAATACCATGTTCTAATAATAATAATTCATCCACTAATTATTCTACCAAGATCAAATTCACTCTTATAAAACTTACATGTCAAACAATTTCCTCAATGTGCCAATTTCTCTTATTCACTTTTCAAATGTATTCAATCGATCATCATCCACTTTGAACACAATTTAAACATTTCACTCTAAACACAAGTAAGATATGTTGCTCTTGAGCATAATGACTCTTCATATCAATAATCAATTTATATCATTTCCTAATTATCGGTTGTCTCCAATGAGGAACAAATTTTCTCACAATCTATCTCCATTTCATCAAATATATTTTGACACACATTCTTTTACATTGGATTCTCCACATATTTCAATTTATTCACTATCATTTCAAACAAAATTTTCAAAACCACTTTATACTTTCCGATATTCACACAAAATATATCTGACCCGATATTCTCCTCAAATCACAACTGATATCCTTTTACTGTTCAATACTCCTATTACACAATCAAACTCTTTACATTATCGTAACACATACTTTCTTAATAACTTATTCTATTTTTATTTTATTTTTTTTTCCTCTCCTAAAAGCGACTTTTCATTTATTTCACATTTTTCTCCAATTTGTCCTTTCATTTCTAAACTTTTCAATTTTAATCATCTAATCAACTTAATTCAATTCAGGGAAATTCTTCTTTCAATTCCTAATCATCAACCGTCGTCACATTTCTTATCGATTTCAATTATTCACAATGTCCTATGACGATCAATCTATACCATAATCCACATAACCAAAGCATCTCTTTTTGATACCGTTCATTGAGGTACATACCATTTACAGTATTACAAATCTCAATTCATTTCCAAATATCACTATAAACACTTTTGGTTCTTACTCTATCTCACATGAACTTTTAACTATTTGACTTGGCGGTTATCCACTAATGCACCAATTGATTTCCGATATCATTTCCATTTATCAGAAGTGCATTCGCATAGGCAAATCCACTGACCTTAACAACTTTTTACTTTTTCTTCTCTCAATACTATTTTCTCTCATTTCGATCCTTTCATCATTTTGTTTTACACAACCACACTCAAATCCGTATCACAAATATACATTCATTGTTGCTTTCTCACTTAACATATTCAAATTCTAGGTCATAGACCTCCAATCATAACTCCCATCACGCTCACAAGTGACTCGATCATAAAAATTTTATTTGCCATCTTTCACATATCTCTATATTTCTTCTATCACTTCACAACTACACATATACAATTCACATCTACTTCCCATTCATAGATTTTTCCAATATCACTCTAATGTCGTATTTCATAATACGCCTATCAATACCAATACACTAAATCTCCAATCATCATATCGCACCGTATACTTGTTCTTTTTCTTTGATTTCTACAATTTTCATTTATCACATTTTCCCATATCATCTTTTCCTCACTATTTCTAACCACTTAAATCACTAGTACAGGCTCATGTATGAGACTCATATGCTAGACCGGGGATCAGTCGTCACTATCTGCCGAGACATAACTTATATGCATGCACTTTGACACATTTTTCTCAGAATGCCCATGTAAGATTGTACTTCTGGGCTCTGATACCACAAATGTAGCACCTCACACCCGACGAGACCCGAACCCGATATCGACGGTGATATCCGAGCCCGTGACTCGCGATGGTGGCGTACTAGAATAGTCACTACTTTTAAAACTCGACATTTACATTTTTCTTTTCTTACGAAAATAGTTGAGTGCGCAAAACAATAATGATTTGGCCCAATTATAACAAAACATTTGCAATTACAAAACAATTTCAATTATAAACCAATTTCAGTTATACCATACAAGTACACATAAATCAAAAGGGCCCATCAAACAATTCACTACTCTAATGCGGATGTGACGACACCGATCCCGACCCGATACTACGCCTTGCTAGCGGTAGACATACTCCGTGTGTCTAACGGGTACTCTTTCACTTCCTAAAAATAGATGCAATGTTGGGTGAGTTTGCGAACTCGGTGAGAAACCATCATCGATGGTTCACCCAACTCATGCATTCACAATCATATACACATAACACACAAGAGCACTTACGGTAATATCACATGCAATTTCCTTATTCACATTTCACGGTCATTCACAAATAATTTACATTTTCAATCAATCATATACATATGCAATGCCCATGAGACACTTTCAATTTTCGTTTCGTTGTTGTGACCATGCGCCTGATCATTTACGTTGAGCCAGTGGCTCTGAAATCGTTGGGCTTGATATGCCCTGCGGTGAGCCTGAGGCTCTATCAGTCGTTGGACCTGAGGTCCTGTGCGTTGAGCTTAAAGCTCTATCATATACATTGGGCATGATGTGCCCTGAAAGCCCAATGACGGGCACAGTGCATTGAGCCTGTGGCTCTGCATACGTTGGTACCACCGGTCACAACTACTATTATCTGATCATTTACTATGCATGAATGCACATGTCACTTTCCAATATCCAATTATTGCATTTCTATTTCCCATTTCAATTAATTACTATTTTCGATCATTTCCCAATGTCCTCGGACTTTCAGTCCGGTATTTCATTCCTATGCATTTACATTTCATTTCATTAACACATTTACAACCCAATTTACTCACGCATTTACACATACTTATTCACATTTGCACTTCAATATCACAATCCAATATTTCGAACACCCATGGTTCGAAATCAATCAAATCACTCAATCACATATATCCATCCTTGCTTCCTCATGGAAATCAATGCATATAATTAATAAACACATAAGGTTGAGAAACCAACTAGGTTACTCACCTGCACTTTCGAAACTACAACTGAAGTCCCAATATCGTCCGTGGAGTGTCGATCCATCGAACCTCTATGTCAATTCAAATAATTCACATTACCATTTTGGCCAATATCAATTCAATAATACATATTTAACAAATACGATAAATACTATACATGTTATGACATTCCCAATCCAATTCCCGAATTCCTCAATTTGATCACTCTCTTACTAATCCATAACACTTTCAATTATAATAAACCAATTTACCAATTTCCATAGTCTATAATCACATTCCAATTAAACTCACAATCACTATACGTTTACCACTCAATTTCCGATAATCATCAAATTCAATTCCTATTCTCTAAAATGCCATTTTGATCCATCACCAATCCAAATTAGATCCCAAAATTCTCCAATTCAAAAACCTCAATAATCAACTTTTCAGAAACAGTCTCCCTCGTCGCGACGTATAATCCGCTGTTCGTCGCGACGACGTCAGCTTTGCTCATCGCGACGTCGGACCAAGCACTCTTTCGTCATGCGTATGGCTCCACTCGTCGCGGCGTGCGGCCGATACTCTGCTCGTCGTGGCACACAAATTGAATATTTAATATTCGTCGCGACGTGCACACTAAGGGGGCTCGCCGCGGCGTGTTCATCACACGTCGCGACGTGCAAACCCAAAAACTCGTCTGAAACCCAGAAATTTCGCAGATCCTCTGATATAACTCATCCCAAATCCATTCTAAACACTCTCAATCAGTTTTAAACCTTAAACCCAACTTATTTCTATCCTCAAAACATCATTTAACTCATTTTTCATCAAAAACCCAAATCAAAACCAACAAAAACCCTATTATCGACATTTTCCAGATTTCTAAACAATTTCTTACTCAAATATATGATCAAACAACATAAACACATATGAACTTACTTGATTCAAGGTTCAATCCGTTGAAAATCCGTCAAACAACTCCAAATCCACGATTTCTCACACCCACGACCGTCGACGAAGGCGAAGAGAAATGAAGAAATAAGCTTACCTTAAGCTTATACATATATATATATGAGATCCTCCACTTCATGTCCAATTCTTAGGTCTAACACGTCCGATTCTTATTCTATTTTACTCCCAATTTCAAGGCCACTCATAACCAAAAATTCCCAAAATCATAATTCAATTTATTTCATATTATTTGTCAATCAATCTCAGACCCGGAATCACATTAATCAGTTCCTTAGTCAAATTTTCCGGTCCGGATCCAAAACTCTAAAAATTCTGGAAAAATTCTCATAAATTCACAAAATTAGGAAATGCTCATTCCTATACTCAATTTCCAATTTCCCTTTCTCTATAATCCATTTCATTCCAAGTTCATATTCAAAACCCAATTATACACTTACTAAATATCCAATTTTCACAAACCAAATTCTCATATGTACAATTTTGATAAATTCCCAATTGCACAATTAAGCCAATTCTCATCGGACCAATTATAACCAATTTCACAATCAAGTAGGGAATTGTCATACATGTACGTACATATATATACTTATGCAGTCAATAATCATTTATCAATGACTATCAAAACGATAATGCATGTGCAATGCAACACTTTGCCTGTACCAAATCCTAACCCGATCCAAATTACCAATCTACCCGTCACTCCGATAACGGGATGTTACAAGTGCACTGGTCTCGTTTTAAAGCCTTCTCCCGGCTGCCCGCTAGTGGCATAGGAGCTCCATTTTCGGACTCCCTTCACGGCTACATTGGACCGCTATGCGGGAAAGTGTAGTACGTCCTGTTCACGGCTGCACAGGACCGCTTTGCGGAAATGTGCAGTACGTCCTATTTTTGGACCGAGCCAAACCGATTGATGTGTTATATGCTTTACTTTGTTTAGAATGTGCTGCATTTATATGTAATGCATTTCATGTGTACAATGGTTTGAAAGTGTGACAAAATGAGAACTTGGATTTTCAACTACGAAAGTTTTGCAAAACTGTTTGTAAAGATTTATGAAAGTTTTGATTTGAAAATTATTGAAAGTAAACCCTTCACTGCTTTCGATCAACGAAAAGTAAGGTTTGAAAATACTCTTGCTTATCATTTGTTTAATAAACATGTTATCCACGAGCCTCCGAGCTCACCCCCCCCCCTTTCATCCCCATCTCCAGGTGTTCGAGCGGGAGATTGGATGAAAGACGTCAAGATATCAGTAATTGTGCATGTGCTTGTAAATTGTGTATTTTGCTATTGGTATTGAGGTATGGCTTGAAATGCCATTAGAATATTGTAAACATTTGGGTCATAATGTATTTTGGTTTATGATAGTGTATAAGACTTTTGAGTTAAGGAATTGGAAATGTATTGGTTTTGGATTGTGTATATTGGATTTGTATATAAAGTGAATTGATTTATGAATGTATTTAGGATATATTTATATATATGGATATGGACGAATGTACTGGAGGATGTGATATGTGTTTGAATGTGAAAAATGTGAATGGATATGAAAATGACTTGAAGTGGTTTAGAATCTAGGATTTGCGTTACTGCTGAGATCCCGGACGGAGGGTCCGGTAGATCATGATGGATGTGTGATTGCTGATAGTTATAGTAGTGAGTTTACTATTTGTAGGTTTGGGTTTTGTTTTTGTGCAGCCGTTATGCTGCCGGATTTTATATGATAGTATATGGATTTTATGAGATTGTGTAAAAATTTAGGGGGTTTATGGACATGAGTATGAGATAGTTATAGTAAGAAATAAGCATATGATGAATAAGAGGATTCAAGTGATTTAAGATAAGTATGAGTTGAAGGATAAGTTTCCAAAGAGGAAAATGATTTGTTTGTCAGTGATATCTTATGTTAAATACGATGGACTAAATGATGAAAGGAATGAACAAAAAGAGAAAAACAAAATTTTATACCTATTTCGGAAGGATTAGTACAAGCTATCCAGCGCGTCAAGCTTTCTATTTTCACGCTTCGGGTGTCGGGATTTGAACTTCCAGTGTCAATCGATCCGTATTTGATTCGACTTCATTGACATTTGATATCGGTAGGATTCGATCCTTTTAGCGTCACATTTGTTTCATGTCATTTTCTTTGGTTTTCGATTTTCTTTCCGCCTCAAGAGTGGGTTTTAAGACTGATCATATGCAGTACAATCGAATTCTATTCAAGAGTGCTCATGATCAAATGGTTTATCAGCATTAGTGTATTAAGTGGTTAAGAAGTTGGGTCTTGGGAACGGGATCCAACACTGTGACTGCCAAATAAAGAATCAGATTTTCTCCCTCAACAGGGCTCTACAAGATGGGTGGACTGGTCAGATATTGCTTCAAGTTTTGGAATGTTTTTTCGCACTTATCCAGCCATTAGAACTGGGTCACATCTACCTTCCTCAAAATTTTGAAGAAAGGAAGGCACTTGTCCCCCATCCTAGAGACGAATCTGCTAAAAGAAACTATCCGTCCTGTCAATATCTGTACATCCTTAAAATATCGCGGTGAGGGCATTTGGACAATAGCTTCGATCTTTTCTAGATTAGCTTCGATCCCCTTGAGTAATCATAAATCCCAAGAACTTTCCAGATGCTACACCAAAGACGCACTTTTCAGGATTTAACTTCATTTGGAATATATTGAGGGTCAGGAGACTTCTCTAAGGTTTTCCACATGTTCGGCAGCTGTCTTGCTTTTGACCACCATGTCATCCACATAAGCCTCGACTTTTTTGCCGATCTGTCTCTTAAAAACTTCCATAACGAGCCACTGGTAAGTAGCCCCTGCATTTTTCAAACCAAATGGCATCACCTGGTAGCAATACGTGCCCTGGTCAGTTATAAAAGTCATTTTTTCTTTATCTTTGAGGCTCATTTTTATTTGATGATAACCAGAGAAGGCATTCAAGAAGCTGAGGAGCTCATGCCCTGACGTGGAGTCTACCAGCTGATCAATCTTGGGCAGGGGAAATTGTCCTTTGGGCATGCTTTGTTCAGGTTGGTGAAATCAATACACATTCTCCACTTTCAGTTTTTCTTCTTCACCAATACCACGTTGGCTAACCATTCGGGGTACTTGACTTCCCAAACGAACCCAACGTCAAGCAGCTTCTCTATTTCTTTCTCGATCACCCCCTGCCGCTCCTTGCTGTGCCACCGCTTCTTCTGTCTGACTGGCCTACAATTTTTCTTAATACCCAGGGAATGAGATGTTACCGCTCGAGAGATTCCAGGCATGTCGCTCGGTACCCAAGCAAAGACCGATTGGTTCTCTACCAAGCAACTTGTGATTGTTGCGGCCAACCCTTGTTCGAGTTTGACGCCCAAATTTTTGAATTTGGATCGGTCTTCATCATCTAGTATGACACCCTGCGTTTCTTCTGTAGGGTTTATCCTCTCGGTTTCTTCATCTGCTCTTAAATCAAGAGAACATGTCAACACTACCGCTCCCTCAAGGGTTCTTGTTTCTGCCAAGTAGCATTCCCTAGCGATCCTTTGCTGACCCCTGACAATACCGATGCCATGGGATGTTGGGAACTTCATCTCCTGATAATAGGTTGAGACGACAGCTCTGAGGGCATTTTGTGTGGCTCTTCCAATTATTGCATTATAGGCTCCTACAAACTTCACAACTAGGAATTCAACATTCTTCACTACTTGGCATGGCTTTTTTCCGAACTTTACGTTCAAGAGGACTCGAGCGAATGGATAGGCTGATGCTCCTATTACCCCTTTGATTGGTCCCTCTATCGGCAGTAGCCGTTCCTCCGGAATCTCCATGTGCTTAAAAGCATTGTAGTACAATAGGTCGATCGAGCTGCCTGTTTCAATCATTACGCGTTTCACCTCACTACCGTCTATATTCAAAGTGACCACTAGTGCATCGTCATGAGGACAGCTGACACTGGCCAGATCTGATTCGTCAAACGAGATCACTTCATTAGTTTGTGGCTTTTTTGTTGCTGATTGGCCCTCAGCGGTCTGCCTAGCATACCTCTTCCTTCCTCTGACGGTGGACCCTCCTGTCGTGCTACCACCAAAAATCATATTTATGACCCTAACCGGTTGGTCATACTTCTGCCCAGTATTTCTATCATCTCTAGCCCTGGACTGTCCCCTCGTGTCGCGTCGGTCGTCCATATTCCTGATCTGCCTTCCTCCATCGTTTATGTTGTTTTGTCGCCAAGGTTTTCGCCAATTGTCAAACCGACCGCTCCTACCCTCACTATCTCGATCGACATTTTTTTCATATTTCAAAAATCTACCCAGCCTTCCCCTCTGGATAAGGAGTTTGATTTCTTTCTTTAAGTCCCAGCAATCCTCTGTGTCATGACCGACATCTCTATGGAAACGATAATATAAAGAAAAATCCCTTTTTTTGAGAGGAGTTTTCAATTTATTGAGTTCTCGGAGGGATTCCCCTTTTGCTCTCATGACCTCCAGTACTTCCGCATACCGCCTGTTGAGCGGAGTGAAGGATTCTCGCCGTTGGTCCTTTTGGTCAGTTGGCTTCCTTAAGCTAGACTGATCCTTCTGCCGTTTATGTGAATCATCGGCTCTACTACTCGGTCAGCGGTCATCCGCTCTACGTTTTGTGTTTTTCAACACTTCCTCTAGCTGGATGTATTTATCTTCCTGATTTCTTATCTCTTTGATAGACCTGGGCTGATCAAGAGCCAACTACTTATTGAACTCTTCATCCCTCGTATTGCTCATCAAGGCAGCCAACATGGACGAGCAGGTGAGGTCAGGGACTTCGATAGCTTCATTGTTAAATCGGGTGATGAACTCCCGCAAACTTTCGTTCCTTCCTTGGGTCAACTGCATTACTTCCAAGGCAGTCTTCTGTGGCCGTCTACTTGTAGCAAACTGGTTGAGGAATAGCAGCTTAAAATCCTCAAAACTGGTTATACAACGCGGGGGTAAGCTGTTGAACCACCTTCGGGCTCCTTCTTGAAAGGCTGTGCAGAAGGCCTTACATTGAATGGCGTCTGGAACACAATGCATGCTCATCATCAATTGAAAGTGCTATAGATAGTCGAGAGGATTGATCTTTCCAGTATATTTTTTTGGCGTTGGTATCTTAGTACCGACCGTTGGGAGGCTATCCAGGATCTCCGGGATGAAAGGAAAGCTATATTGTGCTGATAGTTGACTAGGACGGTAATTCATGGCTATATTGATTCGGTGGTCCACGATTTTTTCTAGGGCTTCAGCAGAGTGCCGATCGGTCATCACACCAATCTGCCGAGCGGGGCTTTGCTGCTGTTCCAGTTGAAAATGTAAGATTTGATGAATCAATAGATCGACCGCTTCTTCTATTTGTCTTTGTGTGAGGAAGGCTTGTTGTCGTGCAGGAGGATTTGTGTTGAGGGGATATTGGGTGTGAGGATGTGAACTAGTTTTAGCGTCATCCTCTAGGGCCACGCTTTGCGCTTCTTGATCTTGATTTTGGGATTGTTACAGTTGGTCATGCTAATGTGAGTGTTGAGGGGGTAGCTCGTTTATGCTAGGGTTTTTGATGATGGGCGGAGGGTGTGTCTGGTGATCGGGATGCAGCGATAGAAGGGTGGCGGGTAGTTGTAAGCCCATTCGTTGTAGTGCAAGTGCCGTAACAACAGCTACATCAGAATTTATTGCTGCCGCCTGACTGATCTGAGTGCTTCTAAACGTGGTGCCTTGATGCTCGGCCCCACGGTGGGCGCCAACTGGTTCTGTCTGATTTTGATGGGGATGGGCGCTGCTGCTTGGATCTATGAGATTGGTCGACTTTGGCTCAGAGATACCTGCAAAACAATAAAGGTACACCGAGGGTTGTCTGCCGGTAGGCCCCTTCGACGATCAAGTTAGTCTTTTTCTTGTGAGGGTTTTGATGGCTAGTGAATAAAGAATACTAGGGTTCTCGAAAATCGTACCTTTTTCATGATGAGGTAATAAAGTTATATATGAAAAATACCTACTAGGTTTAGGTCTTCCCTTATGAGTGGGAAGTCACCATCTATGAATGGGTCGTCCATGCCTCGGCTTAGCACGACCGACCCAACCAAATTCCGATAGGCCTTTTGTAGATAGAGAATGAGGAGAGATGAAAACAAACATCTAATCAATTCACCCCAAGCAAGTCTTCTTTTGTCAAATCAAAAATTATTTTATAGCTTTTCTCGTGTGGACATATGCAGGGCAAGTTAATGATCTAACACATCCACAACCATCTTTAATAACTCATTTCTGACTATCCCTTAATAGGCATGTATGACGTAGGCTAAAGAGTTGACAAGAATCGTTCTTTAGAAACCCTAACTCGTCTTAGGTTTTCTTTTGATAGGCTTGTATGAGTTAGATTAAAGATTCGTTAGGAATCATCCTTTAGAAGTCTCATTAGTAAACTCCAACGATAATTAGGGATTTCAAATTGTGAGGTTTTTAACTCATTAATTAATTAGATAATACAAATAATTAGATTAATTATTTTGTTAAATTAAAATGAACATAATAATATTTTAAATAATTGGGTCTCTAAGTGCCACGTGGTGGTTACGTGGAACATTAGAATCACAATCAAAGTTAATATCTATAAATTCTACCACATTATCGTTGTTGTGTCAAAAAACTAAAGGCATTATATTTCTGTCACTTTTTCTTTTAACATAGGGTTTGATTTGAAAAATTCTAAAATAAAAGGATTTAGTTTGAATGCTGTAAAACATTAGGGTTTAACTTGTCATCAAAAACAAAATTTAGGGTCTTTTTTGCCCTCTTTGACTATTCAGCACATCAAACTTTTTTTTTGAAAAAATGTATCCAGCCATAATCACTAAAATTATTAGTAAAAATGACATAGTATTTGTGACCGTCAACAAGCGGAATTGGTGATGATCCCCATACATCTTAATAAATTAAATATAAAGGTCTTCAAAAAACAAAGTTTGACTGGTGAATGGCAATTTATGAGACTTGCTAATACTACAAGCATGACATGATCCTAAATACTTATTAGAGAAAATATGCTAGCCTCGGAATTTTTTTCTTTAATTAAGTATGATTTAAATAAATTATGAGGTTTTGATAGATTAATTTTTGGAGTTTAATTATTATGTTAATATTAGTAGGATTTTAGTAAGAAAGTTAAAGGACATTTTTTGAAGATCACTTAAGGTTAAAAGACATAAGGTACAAAAAAAAGGGTAAAAGGGACATTTCACTCTCATTAAGGGTAAAAAGGGGAAGAAGAAGCCAAAAACGAAAATAGAAGGGAGAAAAGGGAAAGAGTGCCATTGGAGAGAAAAGAAATGAGAGAAAGAGGAGCAAGCTAGGTTTCCATTTTCTTAGCTTTCTAGAGAGATTTGAAGTTGTTCAAGAAGAGAAAAAGGAAGAGGAAGAAAAGAGCTTTCTTTTGAGTGAAGAAACTCATTATTTGGTAAAGATTCAAGGTAAGTGCATTTTGGATTCTTCGGATTTTTGGAAAGGTTTTCGCCTATGGAGTTTAGAAAATGCTTAGGTTTAAATATTTTAGAATCAATTTTATTTAATATGCTTTGTGGGTTATCAATTTTGTAACCCTATTAAATTTGGGATTTTGCCTATAAAAAGGGATTCAAGAAAGACAAGGGGAACAAGAGTAGAGGCACATTTGAGCAAGCTATAAACAAGGAATTCAAGGTTGGTGACATTTTTATAATTGAGTAATAAGCCATTAATGTTTCTTCCAAATCAAAAAAGTTAAATGTTTTCAATTATGTTATAAATGTGCATTTATTGCTCTTATAATACTTGAGAAAGTGCTATGTGTTTCGTATGTGAATATTGTATCGATGATTTATAAAAGAATATGAAAATGATTTTTGAAAAAAAAATGCTACGTTTATGAAATCACTTTTCAGAAAAATTGCCATTTTGGCAAGTTAAAATGGCAATTTTACAAGCTATAAAATACATGTTATGTAGGTTTGGTTTGGTCCATTTTGTATGTCAAGTGCACTTCAATTAAAGACTTCTTCCGCCTGCCGACTAGTGGCATGGAGCTCCTTTATGGACTCTCTTATGTTTACGACTACTCAAAAACTACTATGTGCGACTGCGTTAGTTTCTTCTATTCATGACTATAAAGGGCCATTTTGTTGGACTGTGATAGATTGTTCTGTTTATGGACCTCCCAAATCATTTTGATATGCTTAAGTGTTGACAAGTTTGATGAATTCGTGATTTATGTTGTTTATGAATTGTTTGATAAATGAGAATTTGGAAAATATGTACTTTACGATTCAATGTGAATTTATACAAAGGAAATGAATATTTCAATGGTTTTGCTTGTTATCGGTTAGAAAACTGTTACCCACGAGCTTTACGCTCACCTCCAGGTCTTCCCCATCTTTAAGTGATGAGCAAGAGATCGAGTGATCGAGCATAAATGCATTTTTCTGAGTTCTACTTATTTTGTATTTTAAGCTAGTTTTTGCAAAGCAAGGCTTTAGTCGCATTTTGAGCAATTCTACTTTATGTAAACTATGTATTTTTGGATTATGATGTATTGTGGCTTGAAATTCCCATTAAAGCTTTGTAAAACTCTCATCTTTTGATGATAATGAAATATGATTGCGTTTTTGGCTCATGATTCTCAAAGTTTGTATATTGCATTTTCAAGTTTTTCATTGGGGTAAATCTTGTGTTTTGACTTCAGGGGAAAATTTGTATTAATCTAGGCTGAATTAGAAAAATTTTCTTCAGGAAGTGGTAGCTTGTCTTTCTAGCTTTCCAACGATATAAAATATGAAATTTTTGGATATCGGAGTTAAGAGATATGATCATTATAAGTTGGTGATACTACATAGGATGTATATACAGAACTACTATAGTAAATGAAGTGATATCACATTAGGAGAGCTAAATTTAGAAAGACTATGAGTGAAAGTTGTGTTAGAATGGATGTAGGATCCATTGGAGATGTCCCAGAGAGAGATTTTAGTAAAAATCTGAGGAGTACATGATCAAGCTATGTAAATTAACACTGATCGTGGCTTCTAAGAATGAAAAGGCCATCAGACCCAAGGAATAAATGGTATGCCCTTGTATTTCCACACGGCCCGTCTATTGACCCTCCAAATGGTAAAATATCTCTTTTGAATCTTCATAGAATTTGTAGAACTAGAAGTTCTTTTTGAAACCATCCTAAGATGACCTTAATTTGACATATTTAGAGAAATTTATTCCTTTTGTACCAAAACATGTCTGAAGAGAATGAATTGGATATTGTACTAAACATACTGTGGTATTTTAATGATATTTTGATTTATAGAGTTCCGAATGAGGTGATTCTTAATTCAAAACAAACTAGAGGCATTAAGTTACAATTTTTCTGAAGAAATCACTTTGAAATCCTGATCAAAAGATTTCTAAAATTTGTTATGAATTTGAAGGAAGGAGTTTGATTTTGGTGACTGATTGGTGTGAGCATGCCACCCTTGTGGGATGCGTGTTCAAATGTCACTTAGGACATTAGGCATGTGTCTTACAAGGGCAGGGTGCCCAACACTTATGGTATCAGATTGATTAGGTTAGGTCCAGGTTTAGGAGTAACCTAGGCTTTGAATGAGTAGTTTTAAAATATGAAATGGATATGCATTGTTTTTAAATGAACCCATGCATTGTTTTGTATTGTTTTACATGATTTAAAATTATTTTTTTGAAGCACAAACTAAAGTTTTTTAAATGTTTTAAATTGAAGGAGTTGCTGCCTTGAAAAAGAACTCGAGGAGTTGTAACTCGGTTTAACTCTCACCACGAAAGTATGGATGAATCGTATATTCTGTAAGGTGTGGGAACGCACTCTGCTCCTAATTTAAACGCACCTAGTGTGCAACATGAAGTGCCATTGGCTCCTCCTCCTAAGTCTCAAATAAACCCTCTAGATCTATAATTATTTCAAGCCTTTGCTCAGGCTTTCACATATGCCATGTCCAAGGGTCACAAGTACCAATGCAAACTCCAGTGGAGAAGACTGGGTAGTATGACAAGCTCCACAAGTATGAGACTGTGGATTTCAATAAGACTAGAAATCCTGGAGAGGTTGAAGCATGGATGAAGAGCATAGAAAGAGTCCTGGTGTAGATGAAGTGCTCTAATAAGGAGAAACTGGATTATACAGTTAGCTTGCTATAAAGGGATGCACTCCATTAGTGGGAATCAATGCCCCATAGTCAAGTTTTTCCTCCGATACTATCATGGAAAGACTTTGTGGAAGCTTTTAGGAAGAAATACCTTTCGAGGGTTTATGTGCAAGAGAAGGCCAGGGAGTTTCTTAATCTCACATAAAGGGATATGAGTGTGAGTGAGTATGAGCTGAATTTCACCCAGCTTTCATGTTGTGCGGCCAACATTGTTGCGAATGAGGAAGACAAGTGCTGCAAGTTTGAAGGAGGACTTCATTTGGTGATCAAGGAGAAGGTATTGATCCATAACTTCTGTGACTACCAACAATTGGTAGATGCTGCACTCCAGGCTGAGAAACTGAAGAATATAAAATATGAAGTGATAAGAAGAGGAAGAATCGAGAGCAGTCTTCTAAGAAAAGGATGAGTGCCCCAATGCCTGAGAAGGGTATGGAGAGTTTCCATACACAGAGTAAGGTGGGGAGTAGTGCCTATGCTAAGAACAAGCAAACAAGGGCAATTTTAGTGTAAACCTCAACTGGTGGAGGCAATAGCAAAGTGGAGAGGAGCAAGTAAACGAACCCCAATGTGATGAGCATTATGAGAAGTTTCACAAAGGAGAGTGCTTCAAGTTGCTTAGAGTATGTGCAAGGAGAAGGGACATATGATCAGGGAATGTCCCCAGATGACAAAGCAAGAGGGGTCATAGTTGCAAGCTCTAAGGAGAGTAGAAACAGTGGGAACCAGGCTAGTCACTAAGGTGGGTAGTTCTGGGGCTGTAAGGAAGGCTATTCCTCCAGAAAGACTAAGGTGGGTAGTTTTGTCACAGGTATGGCTCAATTATTTAATTCTAAAGTATATGTCTTAATTGATTATAACTCCATGCATTCATTTGTTTCTGCAAGCATGATTTTACATGATGTGAATTTGGTGCCATTGGGTCGTCCCTTGATTGTTAGTACTCTTTTAGGGAGGAAGGTGATAATAATTCAAGTATATAGAGATTGTGAACTAGTTATTGAAGGTGCTAGATTGGTAGTAGGCTTATTGTCTCTAGAGCTAAAGGGTTTAGATGTTATACTGAGTATGGATGTCATGGAGAAATATTTTGTAAAGTTAGGTTGTAGTCTCAAAAAGGTAGAGTTTGACTTTGGCAATAGAGAGAAGGTGACTTTTAGAGGAGATAGAAGAATGACATCACCTAGAATGATTTCAGCTTTGCTAGCTAGCAGGATGATGAAAAAGGGATGTGAAGCCTTCTTGACACACATCATAGATACCGATGTGAATGAAGGAAAGTTAGAAGATTTTTTGATTGTGAGGGAGTTTCCAAACGTGTTCCTGGAAAATTTACCTTGTTTGCCACCGGTGAGGAAAATTGAGTTTTCCATTGACTTAATTCTCGGTACTGCACCCATTTCTATACCACCGTATAAAATGGCTCTAGCTGACCTGAAGGAGCTTAAGGAACAGTTGGAAGAACTGTTAGAGAAGGGGTATGTAACGCCAAGTTCATCGCTATAGGGGGTGCCTATTCTATTTGTTAAGAAGAAGATGGGACATGGCATATATGTATTGATTATTAGAGACTAAACAAGGTGACCATTAAGAAAAAGTATCCTCTGCCACGAATCGATGATTTGCTCGACCAGTTGTAGGGGGCACATGTCTTTTCTAAAATTGATTTCAGGACCGGTAATCATCAGCTCAAAATAAGAGAATCTGATATAAATAAGACAACTTTTAATACTCGTTATAGGCATTATGAGTTCCAAATCATGCCATTTGGATTGACTAATGCTCTGGCTGCATTCATAGATCTTATGAATAGGGTCTTCAAGGAGTATCTAGATCAGTTTGTCATAGTGTTTATCGATGACATTCTAGTTTATTCCAAGAGAAAAAGGAATATGAGAAACATCTCAGGATAGTGTTGCAGACACTGAGGGAAAAGGAGCTTTATGTCAAATTCAGCAAATGTGAATTTTGGCTTCATGAGGTGGTATTCCTTAGACATGTGATTTCGAAGGATAGGATATGTTGATTTGAGAAAAATTGAAGAAGTAGTAAATTGGCATGCACCAAAGACAGTGGTAGAAGTCAAGAGTTTTCTAGCTCTAGCAGGTTATTATAGGAGGTTCATTGAAGAGTTTTCTATGATAGTTGCTTCAATGAATAAGTTGTTAAGGAAAAATCAGAAGTTTATCTAGAGTGATGAATGTTAGAAAAGCTTTGAGGAGCTTAAGCACAAATTGACAAGTGCTCCAATTCTGATTTTGCCTATGGGAGATGATAGTTATATAGTTTACAGTAATGCTTCAAGAAAGGGTTTGGGTTATGTTTTGATGCAGGGAGATAAAGTAATAGCTTATTCCTCACGGCAACAGAAGATGTATGAGTTGAATTATCTAACCCGTGATTTGGAATTGGCAGCAGTGATTTTTGCCCTCAAAATTTGAAGACATTATTTGTATGGGATTCAGAAGATGATTTTTATAGATAAAAAAGTCTCAAGTACTTATTGAGACAGAAAAAGTTGAATTTGAGACAGAGAAGGTGGCTAGAGTTGCTTAAGGATTATGACCTATTAATTGAATACCATCAAAGAAAGGCAAATGTAGTGGCAGATGCTTTCAATAGAACATTCTCTATAGCCTATGTTCAGATGGTTTATTTTCCATTATTGAAAGAGATGGCTAAGGTAAAATAGTTTGACACAGGAGGAGCGTGATTGTATCATTGTTAATTTTAGAGTGAGACCGATACTCAAGGAGAAGGTTAAGAAGTTACAAGTACAAGATACATAATTGAGCAAGCTTCGAGAAGAAATTTAGAATGGCAAGAAATCTGAAGTGGTAGTGAGGGATAATGCACTTATGGTTAGAGGAAACAGACTCTGTATTCTGAATTTCAAGGAAGTAAAGGACGAAATACTGGATAAGGCATACAATGCACCTTATGCCATGCACCCGGATAGCACCAAGATATACAGAGATTTGAAAAAGCGTTCTGGTGGAAAGGCGTAAAGAGGGATGAAGCAGAAAATGTAAGTAAGTGTCTAATGTGTCAGCAAGTCAAGGTTGAACTCCAGGTATCTTTAGGCAAGTTAAGACCATTGTCCCTTCCTGAGTGGAAGTGGCAAGGGTGACTGGATTTTTTGAAGGGTTTGCCTAAAACTAGTAGGAAGCATGATACTATATGGATTATTGTTGATCTTTTGACGAAGTCAGCCCATTTTCTAGCAATTAAATAGACTGATTCTCTGCATGTGCTAGCAAAGAAGTATATTGATGAAATAGTGAGACTAAATAGGATTCTCGACTCTATAGTTTCTGATAGAGATCCTCGATTTACTTTGATCCTCAAATAGATGGGCAATCTGAGAGTACTATTCGGACTCTTGAGGGAATGCTCAGTGCGTGTTTGATGGATTTCAAAGGAGCTTGGGATGAGAATTTTCCATTAGTCAAATTTGCTTACAATAATTCATACCATTCGAGCATTTAAATGGCTCCTTATGAAGCATTGTATGGGAGGAGATGTAGAACTCCTATATGTTGGGATGAAGAAGGATAAAGGAAACTGATAGGACTAGAGTTACTTTAGATGACAATTAACAAGGTCAATTTAGTTAACTAACGACTTCAAGCAACTCAAGATAGAATGAAGAGCTATACTGATGCATACTGGAAGGAAATGGAGTATGAAGTGGGTGAAAAAGTTTTTCTTAAGACATCTCCTTGGGAAGGAGTCATGAGGTTTGGAAAAAAGGGTAAGGTAACTCCAAGATTTGTGGGTCCTTACAAGATTCTTGAGAGGATTAAACCGCTAGCCTATAGGTTGGAACTGCCACATGAATTATCATAAATACATGATGTTTTCCAAGTTTTCATGTTGAGGAGGTATAGATCTGTAATATCCCGTCCCCATAATAAGGGTAGGACCCAAAATTTCAGTACATGTGAGCTCTAAGCGAGATTAAGGAAATGTATTTTCTTGCTCATGTATAATGTTAACATATATGCACATAAATATTGAATCTTTGCAAAAAAAAAAAGTGTACATGCATTCATTGACAATTTCTGGGTATGATTATTTTTAAATGTGATTTTATTAAAATGGAGAAGTAGAGGGAGTAGAGAGAGTGATCTTGGTATGAGTTGTGATAAGGAAAGATTTGGAAACAAAATTGGTAGTGATTTAGAAAATGTTCACTGAGTATACTTCAATCTTTTAGCCACAACGTTTTCTTTAGTTGTCCAAACGAGATGAATCATGATTTGGATTAACCTATAGATATATGGATACATTTCGTATGAAGGCATCGAATTTTAATTCTATCTCTAAGAATCTTAAAATTTCATAAAGTTGAGAACTGGGTGTAGTACAATGAGAGCTGAATGTAAATTCGTGTTCTGACTTCGGGAGAAAATCTGGATTAATATAGATAGATTTTGGCAAAGTTTCCTTCTTGAGAGTTGTATATCTTTCTCTTATCTTTCCAACGGTATATAGTATGGAATTTTTGAACATCTAAGTCAAAATTAAGAGAAAGCAATGGTAAGAGGCGTGCACTTAAGTGCAACAAAACCTTGAGGTCTTGGATTCGAGTGGTGACTCATCCAAGTACCAAAGAGGACAATACCGAGGGAAAATCCACCCCGGTAGTGGTTGCGGGCCTCTTGAGGTGCGCTAGAAACCCACCCGGTACGCAAAGTTCGGGTCGCTACGTAAAAAATTTTTTGGGTGAGTTTTGCGAACTCAGTGAGTAACCATCGTCGATGGTTCGCCCAATTCATGCATCACACAAACAATTCACAGTTTAGTTCACAATAACAAAGTCAGAAGTACCATATCATTATACAAAAGAAATTCACAATTGTAGAAGGCACTCTTGCCTTACTCCCATTTACAGTATTCAATCAACTATGAATGTAATGCATATGTGACACTTTCCCATTTTATTTCAGTGTTGTGACCGAGCGCTTAAACAATAAACAGTGGACAGTAGACACTTCTGGGGAGTAGGAGAGCCCTCTGGGTATGCACTATCTCCCTTCGAGCTCAAGGCTATTTTTCAGTATCAGTGGCGACTCTGGTCACAACTATTATTATCCATTCATGTATTTGTGTATGCAATGCAATTTGCCCAATATATCACAGTCACTATATACCCAGTCTGTCACAGTAGAGGCAACGCAATGAAGCACCGTAAACATTCTGTCACAGTAGAGGCAACGCAATGAAGCACAGTAAACAGTAAGCAATTTGACAATCAGCACATAAAGGCACTTCTATGTCAAATCTCCCAATTCATCGGACCATCCGTGTCCGGAGCCCAGTCATAAACAAACACAATCACTAATCCCACCATTATTCTCCACAGTTGTATAAGTCCAAAATATAAACAGATAATAATTGAGGAACCATCTAGGTTACTCACCTGTACTTCCAAGCTAATACCTGGAAGTCTCAGTAAGTGGATCGACGCTCCAAATGTGCCTCTATAACAGTGCAATTGCATACACATTACAGAATGTACAGGCAGAACTATTTAAAGATGTACATGTATCAATGAAAATGTGTACAATGCATGTTCGTGACATTCCCGGTATCATTCCATAAATCATACTGTAAAAATGTTTCCCCTATGTCCAAAGAAACCATAGACACTAAAATCGCTCAATTCGGACATCAAAAGGTCCAAAAATCGCTACCCAATCCCCTCACTTTAACCTAACCAATTTCCATCAATTTCTCCTTTAAAATTCCCACTTTCACATATAAATGAAATTAAATGATTCATGAATCCGATGCCTCGAGAATCAGGTCAATCGGAGGTCGGATGGACAAGTTACATGTCCTAGTCGACTAGGCGGAGGATCCTAAGTCGACTTACCCTCCTATGCATGTGTAAGTCGACTTACCTGAGACTACAAGTCGACTTACACTACTGTGCATGTGTTAGTCGACTTATCCAAGTCGGTTTACGCTACTACAATGCCAGATCTGCACAACTTTCTCCGACATACCAACTTCCATAGGGCATAACTTCCTACTCCGAACTCCAAATTGGACAAATTTAGTGTCTATTTTATAGAGAAAAGAGAGCTCTACAAGTTTTATGAAGGACACAAAAACTAATTTCACGTATAAGGGTGTCAAAATTACACTCAAAAATTACTGCCTTCACAATGCCTCTCAAAACAGTGCAACATTTTATAAAATCCATAAATTCTCATTACCTTTGTTACAAATTACAATATTTATGCCAAATGAAAGATAAGAATGTGACCTACAACTTTCATGAACAACATGAAATCAACTTCAATTGCTAAGTAGGTCAAACAATTCGATGAACGATTCTGCCCACTGAAATCACCTGAACTGAACAACAATTTTATAAAAAGCATAACACCTTATAAAAATTTCAAAAATTTGCATACTTTATACCTATGAAAAGCTCAAATAGAATAATACACTTATTATGAAGGGCTTAACAGCCAATTCCATCTCTAACAAACTCAGAGCTGTCATGCAAGTGGCTGCCCTGATCACTAGTCAATGACCTAACTTAAGTCCAATCTTTGAAAATTCATAAATCCCAATTCTGATATCCAAAAATAATATAGTATATCTCATGTTCAAGATAATTGCTTTCTCTACAACTTTCCAGAAGATCACTTGAGCCAATTCACATCACAGAAATCTCTAAATTTGCGTCCAAATCACAATACTCACAAAACCTACACTTATAGCTAGGTTTCACTCAAAATGCACATAACCAGTCAATAGTTAACAATTCATAACTCCCAACGTACATATCAAAAAATTGAAAAATCAGTGGCAATGGAAATATAGAAAGATAGGCTTCAACTTTCATTCAGACCAATTTCACCAATTCAACCTCAATCAATCTAGAAAAATTCATCAAAAGTTCAGGTCATCAAGCTCGAATCACTGTTCATACTGCACCTATACTTCACTTTCAAAGCAAGATTCAACACTCTTCTAATCAAAATTGGACAGTGCTTCCTTCATAAAGATTGTAGCCAAATGAATCAATTTTAATCTAGGACAAACCTCACCTCATTTGTTTAACCACACAAATAGTTATGGCAAAAACATTAGAACATGTTCAAGGTACATTTTCCAGCTTTACTACTCACTCCAATTCCTATCATTCAAATTCCAATTCTATACTCATAAGCATCCAATTTAGTCATTACTTCACCCATACTATAATCAAAACCCCCACTTGAACAATGATCACAAAAATGAAAGCAACTCATACACATTCATTCATCTATTTTCTACACCATTAACATTACTTAATGTAATCCAAACCCTCTCAAATGACACACATCACATATTATCCTTACATGCATCATCCTACTTCATCAACCATCAATTAGTCACTCAAAGCTCTCACCGAACTTTACCAACACAATATTCATACACTTAGATGCAGAACCATCACAAAGAATGCATTTAATTACCAATTTAAGAATATAGAACAAACTTCTTACCTATAAGCTTCGAATCTTCTCAATCTTTTAACTACTTCAATCTCTCTCTCTCTTTTCACATCCACGACATCACCATCAACTTGAGCTTAGGTTAAACTTTTGTTTTGTATGTTAAGACCAAAGAAGAGCTAACCATGGAGAAGGAGATGGAAAAGAGGGGCAAGAAAAAATCAAGAAGAGGAGAGGCAGAGGTAGGCTACGAAGGTGGTGGAAAGCATGAAAGAAAATTTTGCTTTTGGCCTTCCCAAATGGAAGTGTCGAGAATAAAGACCCAAGGAGGGCTTTAATAAAAGCTTAATAAGTGTCATGACACATGTCATGACACTTGCCACCTAATAAAACAACAATCAATTAATAAATGGTTAATAAAAGAGCTTACTAGAATTTAATCTCTAGGTCATCCAATTTTCAATAGCTCTATTCCAATAATTTCTAAAATCATGAATCAAATTTTCCAGTGCCAAATGGACGGAATTTTTCAATACCAAAAATCAACCGGTTCGCCACTTGGCGATTTTTTCGGTCCGGGAATTTTCCCCGAAAAATTCCAGAAAAATTGCTAAAATTTCCTGAAAATATAAAAAACATAACAATCCACTCCAATTAAATTTTCAAGCCCATAAACCATATTTTCCAAAATAAAATTCCATTTAGGCACAAATACTGGGAATGTCATGAATGCATGTACAGTTATTTTTCATGTGCAAAAATTCACTGTTCACAAATACCAGTATGCATGGACATTCCTAATTAGTCCTAATCACTCTTATCCTTTGCTAAATTACGGACCTACCCTTCCTGTCGAGGGTGGGATGTTACATTTTATTATATGGTTTAGTTGTGTTAAAGTCGTAAGAATGTTGAAGGGTATTTTTGGAAGATCACTTAAGATTAAAAGACATAAGGCATAAAGAAAAGGGTAAAAGGGACATTTCACACTCATTAAGGGTAAAAAAAAAAAGGAAGAAGAAGCTTTGTCTTGCATTTAAAGAAGCCAAAAAAGAAAATAGAAGGGAGAAAAGGGAGTGTGTCTTTCGAGAGAAAAGAATGGAGACAAAGAAGAGCAAGTTAGGTTTCCATTTTCTTAGCTTTCTATAGAGATTTTGAAGTTGTTCAAGAAAAGAAAAAGGAAGAGGAAGAAAAGAGCTTTCTTTTGAGTGAAGAAACTCATTATTTGGTGAAGATTCAAGGTAAGTGCATTTTGGATTCTTTGGATTTTTAGAAGGGTTTTAGTCCATAGAGTTCAGAAAATGCATGGGTTTAAGTATTCTAGGATCAATTTTATTGAACATGCTTTGTGGGTTATCAATTTTGCAACCCTATTGAATTTGGGATTTTGCTTATGAAAAGGGAATCAAAAAGGACAAGAGGAGCAAGAGGAGAGGCATATTTAAGCAAGCTATAAGCAAGGAATTAAAGGTAGGTTACATTTTTATAATTGAGTTATAAGCCATTAATGTTTTTTCCAATTAAGAAAATTAAATGTTTTCAATTCTGTTATAAATGTACATTTATTGCTCTTAGAATGCTTGAGAAAGTGTTATGTGTTTGGTATGTGAATATTGTTTCGATGATTTATGAAAAGAATATGAAAATGATTTTTGAAAAAAACGATACTATGTTTATGAAATCACTTTTTGAAAAAATTACCATTTTGGGAAACAAGTTTACAAGTTATGAAATACATGTTATGTGGGTTTGGTTTGGTCCATTTTGCATGTCAAGTACACTTCAACTAAAGGCTTCTCCCGCCTGCTCACTAGTGGCATGAAACTCCTTCATGGACTCCCTCTTATTTACGATTGCGCAAAAACCATTATGTGGGATTGTGTTAGTTTGTTCTGTTCACTATTACACAAGATCATTTTGTGGGACTGTGTTAGATTGTTCTATTTATGGAACCCCTAAACCATTTTGATATGCTTATGTGTTGACAAGTTTGATGAATGCGTGATTTATGTTGTTTATGAATTGTTTGATAAATGAGAATTTGGAAAATATGTGCTTTATGATTCAAGGGTTATGCTTGTTACCTGTTATAAAACTATTACCCATAAGCTTTAAGCTCACCCCATATTCCTCCCCTTCTTCAGATGATGAGCAAGAGATCGAGTGATCGAGCATAAAGGTATTTCTCCGAGTTCTGTATTTTCAGCTAGTTTTTGCAAAGTCAGGCTTTAGTCGCATTTTGAGCAATTCTACTTTATGTAAAATATGTATTTTTGTAATATGATGTATTATGACTTGAAATGCCTATTAAAGCTTTGTAAAACTCTCATCTTTTGATGATAATGAAATATGACTGCGTTTTTGGCTCATGACTCTGAAAGTTTATAAATTGCATTTTTTAAGTTTTTCATCGGGGTAAAATTTGTGTTCGGACTTTAGGAGAAAACTTGTATTAATCTAGGCTGAATTAGACAATCTCAGAAGTGGTAACTTTTTTTTCTAGCTTTCCAGCAATATAAAGTCTTAAATTTTTAGATATCGGAGTTAAGAGATATGATCATTACAAGTTGGTGATGTTGTATAGGATATATATACAGAATAGTTATAGTAAATGAAGTGATATCGCACTAGGAGAGTTGAATTTGGAAACAATATGAGTGAAATGGTGTTAAAATGGATGTAGGATCCATTAGAGATGTCTTGGAGAGAGAGATTTCAGTAAAAAGGAGTGCACGGTTAGGTCGTGTAAATTAACACTGACCGTATCTTCCAAGATGAAAAGGCCATCAGATCCGAGGAACACACAGTCTGCCTGTGTATTTCAACGTGGCTCGTGTATTGATCCTCTAAATGGAAAATTTTCTCTTCAGAGTCTTCACAAAAGTTGTAGATTTAGAAGTCCTCTTCAAAATCGTCCTAATATGACCTGAAGAGAATGAATTGAATATTATACTAAACATATTTCGGTATTTTGATGTTATTTTGATCTGTAGAGCTTCGAATGAGGTGATTCTTGATTAAAAACAATATAGAGATATTAAGCTACAATTGTTCTGAAGAAGTAATTTTGAAATCTTGATATGAAGATTTCTAAAATCTATTCTGAATTTGAAGGAAGGAGTTTGATTTTGGTGACTGATTGGTGTGAGCACGTCACCCTTGTGGGATGCGTGTTCAGATGTCACTTAGGACGTCAAGTACATGTCTTGCGAGAGAGGGGTGCCCAACAAAATAGAAATCAAGAAATGATTGATTTATTAAGTGCTTGAGAGCAATACAAAATGAGGCATTGATTCAGCCAAGTTTACATTATAAATTGGCTACATTTTCATAGCTGCTTATGCATTCGTTGACTCCTAATTGATGATTTTTGTGCTTAAATTGGTTCCTCATATCGATCTCTTTGAATTCACAATTTGTCAGTAAATTGTCATGAGTTGATACTACTTTCTCTATAATTTTCATGAGGACAATTGATACTGCAAATTGTTATTTTTATTGTAGGAGCAAAGGAGTCAACACATTAGGAAGTCAACAGTCATGAGGTCAATCCGCACGTCGCGACGAATATTAATCTGCACGTCGCGACGAGCAAATCATTTCCACACGTCCCGGCGAATATTAATTCGTACGTCGCGACGAGCAAGCAATTCCACACGTCGCGGCGAATATTTTTTCACACGCCGCGACGTACGAGCGGATATCCGACCTGAAATGAAAAGTTTGTCTCACTGCTCTGATCCTACCCGCATCCATTATATATAAACTTTGCTATTTTTAGGTCAGAAGCAGAGGGGAGAGACTGGAATACGCGTACACTGAGAGACATTTGGAGGCAGCAGGAAGACTACGCACTACTCCACATCATTTTCCGTCTCCATCATCATCGACCATCACCATCATTATCGCCACCGTCAGTATCTTCTGCTAATATGAGTATCGCTCAATCTCCAGTAGTCGAGGGACAGTTCGGAGCTATGCGTAACTAAGTCACATTTCCTTTTGAAGATGTAACAATGGCTTGAGTTCACCGGAAGCTTCAAAGGGGAGTAATCATATAGTGTCTGAGGTTTAGTTGTATTTGTGTAAACTCTGAGTTAGAGATTGCATTTGTATGGCTATATTAGCATAGTTAACAGTTTAACCGTGTGCTGAACACTATGTTGCGATTTGGACAAAGTGATTTGTAGAACTTTTTATGCTTAATATATGAAGTCTCATATATGTCATTCGGATATTGCATTTACTCTTTTAATCTGCCTAGTTGTGTTTGATTTAGATGGTTGTGTTTTTATCCGATTGACCAATTGAATTTACTTGTCCATTTTTCACACTAAGGTTTTTAACAAAGATTTAAATAATGGAGTTCATTAATTAAATCTTTGGACCTAAAGAGTCCTTTAGGGTTGATCTTTCGAAACTTAGTGGATTCTATCCCCGAAAATTCATTTTTGAACTGTGATAGCCTGTGCCCATTTTCAAGAGGATTTATTATCATTTGCTCATTACTGAAAATTTCAAGTTCATTTATTCTATCAAAAATCCAAAACATTCTTTTATACTTTTTCTCCAATTTTAATCACTTTTATCAGTTTCGATCAAAATATCAAACCCTCATTTTATCAACTTTGATTGCAATTTTTGACATTTAGGCTAGCTTAGACCTTTTTCGCTTGGTTCCAATTAAGTGAGACGACCCGAGGATTGCAACCTATACCGCAATCTTGGAACTTATTATATTTGACCGGTTTCTAAGGATCGATCGTAAGATCGAATCGACAGAGCCGCGATCAAATTGGCGCCGTTGCCGGGGAGCCAAGAAATTGGTTTATCGTAGGATAGCCATTGTCATTTATTTAAATTGTCGTTGATAATCGGAATCATTGTTTTTGCTTGCATTTAGCATAGTTTGATTTTCACACTTGTTCATAGTATAGGTTTGATTTTCCTTTGCACAAGCATACTTCATACTTTGATTTTGTCTCTTAATTTGCACACTTTTTCACACATACACACTCATACATACATCATACACTCATACACTTGCATTCATCGCATTTCACTTTTATCTAATTTTGTGTGACTGTGAGAAATTTTGTTACCATTTCTTTTATTTGTGGATTGATTTTTGTGCATGCCCAGGAGAGGTAGACTTGTTCAATCCCAACCTGAAGTTGAAAGACATTTGAGGAGACTTAGGAAAGAGAGGAAAGAACAAGAGAAAAGGAGAATAGTTGAGCGAGACAGTGAGAATATGGCTGAGAATCCAAACATTTTCCCAAATCCTGATTTTCCTATACACCAACCTAGAAATGAGACTAATGGAGGAATTGGTGAGCATGAGAGAGTAGGAGAGAACAATGAGAACCAGAGACGAAGGACCATTAGGGAAGCAACAACTTCTGATGTGCATTATGATCCATTTACTGCTGCCTGCCCTAATTTTGATGTTAATTTTGATATTAAAGGTTTGTTGATTAATTCCCTTCCTAAATTTCATGGTTTGGCAGGACAAGATCCATACATGCACCTACAAGCTTTGACGATGATATGTCAGAGTATGAAGCCAGTAGGAGCTACTTTGGATCAAGTGCTGTGGAAGGTATTTCATTTGACCTTGGAAGGAAAGGCACGAGAGTGGTACATGAGTCTTCCGAGGCATGTGGCTACTGCCTATCATAGCTGGGCCAACCTGAGGAAAACATTTTTTGGAGAAATATTTTCCAGCCTCCAGGACATCTTCGATGAGGAAGGAAATTTACTCAGCCCGCCAGGAGTATGATGAATCACTGTATGACTATTGGAACCACTTCCAAGATCTTCTTTCCAGATGCCCCCATCACCAAATTCCTGATGAACAATTGGTGCAGTATTTTTATGATGGGTTGAAGAGTCAAGAGAAAGGTATGTTAGATGCTGCATCTGGAGGATCTCTGATTGACCTTACAGCAGTGGAAGCATGGGATTTGATAAAGAAGATGGCCTTAAACCATCAACAATACAGTGTGAGAGATTCCAGAGGATTGAATGAATTGGGAGCTTTGACAGCTCAAGCCAAGAGAATGGAAAGTCTGGAAACGAAGGTAGATTCGCTGGAGAACAGGATAACATCACAGTTGTCTTGTATTACTGCAGAGTTGAAGAACTTGAATGTGCATCGCCCATCATCTTCTACGGATATTATTGCACCCAGTTGTGACAATTGTGGGTCGGTGATGCACATATCAAGTGTATGCCCTGGAAGATATGAAGAGGTGTCAGCAGTGTATCCAGGGAGAGCCAATCAGAAGTGGGATCCATACTCCAACACATACAATGAAGGATGGAAATCTAATCCTAGATTCAGTTGGAGGAATGAGGAGAACAGGGCTCAAAACAGATTTTCACAAGGGGGAGGAGCTGTTACTTCCACTAGCCAGTTCCCAAATCAACAGCAAGCCCTCATGGTCCCACCAAAGGAAGACACCAACTAGTTGCTTCACAGTATGATGACTCTGATGAAGGAAGAGAGGGATTCTAATGCTAACCAATTTAATGCCATTGCTTCTCTTATTCAACAAGATTCCTCAAAGACTGCTGCTAGATTCAATGCCTTGGAGAAGAGAATGGAACAATAGGTGACCAAGGTGGAGAACATAAATTTATATGTCACTCAGTTGTCCAACAACATGAGTGAAAGTCAAGCAAAAAGTAGTGGGACTATTCCTTCTAATACTGTGATGAATCCGAAGAGTCTAAATGCAATTGCCTTCAGAAGTGGTAAGCAAGTGAGGTTTAATCCTCAAGTAGATGAAGAGGCATGTGATGAAGATGTGAGAGTGCAGAAGTACCTCCACCCAAGGAAAAGAGTAAGAAATCAGAAAGTGTGAGGGAAGAAGAACTTTTGAAAGAGAAAAAGATGCTTCAAGAAACAAGGGAACTACTTCAGAGAGTTCTAATGATCAAGCTGAAAATGGAGAATCGAGCAAGCAAGCCAGCAAAGGTAAGGAGGTAAGTATTCAAGACCTTCCTTTTCCAAACTCATATTTGATGAGCAAGCGCATGAATGAGAGTAAACATGAAAAAGAAATCATTGATTTGTTTGGGAAAGTAGAGGTGAATGTGCCTTTGCTTGATTTGGTGAAGAGAGTTCCGGCCTATGCTAAATATTTGAAGGATTTGTGCACTAACAAGAGAAAGTTTAGGCCAAATGAGAGAGTGCAAGTGAGCTCAAATGTGTCAGCTTTGTTCAAACCGCAAATACCTATCAAGTGTCAAGACCCTGGATCTTTCACCATTCCTTGCATCTTAGGGAAAGTGACTATAGGAAGAGCTTTGTTAGATCTGGGGGCAGCGATAAATGTGATGCCTAAGTCAGTTTATGAGGCTTTAGGAGTGAAGAGTATAAAGCCTACCTCTATTGTCCTCCAGTTGGCTGATAGATCATTTAGGCATCCAGAGGGTATCATTGAGGACATCTTGGTCCAGGTTAAGGGTTTAGTATTTCCTGCTGATTTTTATGTGCTTGATATGTCTTCTGAAGTTGTGCAGGATACTTCCTTAATTCTTGGGCCACCCTTTTTGCGGACAGCAGGAAAAATGATAAGCATGAAGGAAGGTAAGATCACCATGGAGGTAGGTGACCAACAGGTGAGCTTTAATATGTATGAGGCAATGAAGCACCCACATGAGGATTATTCACTTTTGGGTGTGAACATGATTGATTTAGTTGAGGGAAATGCTTGCCAAAAACATGAGTCACAAAAAGATTCTTTGGATACTGGATTACATTCACTTGATCCTAGAAAAAGGTTTTTTGTCCATGTTTCAGGGAAGCAGGAGGTATTAGCCACGACCACCTACAAGGAGCCAAACTTAATGCCAGAAGAAAAAGGGAGTGGTCTATTTTGTCTTGAACTTCATAAATTGACTCCTTCTGTTGTGAAACCTCCTGACCTTGAGCTCAAACCCCTTCCTTCAACCTTAAAGTATGCCTATCTTGAGCCTAATGAGCGATTACCTGTAATAATTGCTAGTACCTTGTCCGACATTGAGGAAGAGAGACTCATGAATGTTTTGAGGAAGCACAAGAGAGCAATAGGGTGGACTCTAGTAGATATACCCGGCATTAGCCCAGCCATTTGCACACACCGGATCTTATTGAGTGAGGGGTCAAAATCGGTGAGGCAACCTCAAAGAAGGTGTTGGACCCCGAACTTTTGATGAAAAATAGAAATATTAAAATGAATTTTAAATGAGAAAGAAATTGGTGAGAAAATTATGAATTTAAGGAAATTTGATGAAATTAAGAAATAATTTATGAGAAAAGAATTGTGTAATTTTGAGGACTTTGATATTTGAGTGAACTTATATGGATTATGAGAGGAAAGTTGATGAGTTGATTGAAATGAAGTTAAATAGCAAGAATTAAAGAGAAAAAGTGTGAAAATTTGAAGAATTTAGAAAGTTTGACTTTTCTGGAGAGAGAATATTTGACTTTGAGAGTTGACTTTTGTTTGAGGCAAAATTTGATAAAATGGTCTTCTGAAAACTTGTAGTTTATGTTAAGAGCTTTTCGTAGATATAAAGTTTGATATTTTCGATATCGGGAGTGAGAGTTATGATCACCAAAGTTCGTTTGAAGTTTGACTTTGGGAAATAGTTGACTTTTTAATTGAGGCAAAATTCGAGAAAATGATCAACGTGAAACTTGTAGCCTCTGTCGAGAGCTTTTCGTGGACATAAAGTTTGCTATTTTTCGACGTCGGGATTGAGAGATATGAATTTCGGAAGATATGCTTTGTTTTGAAAATGTTATTAAGTATAGATTTGCATGTGCTGTACTTCGAGGCCACTCGTCGTATGGATTTAGTCGGAATTGGAAAAAGTGGCTTTACTGAAAGTTGTAGCTTGTATGTCGATCTTTCCGACGCCATAAAGTTTGTAATTTTTCGATATCGGGCTAGGAGTTATGAGCGATGAAAAATTGGAAGTCGTTTAGGAAAAGCTGTTTTGGACAGAATCGTGATTGAGGTTTTGATCTCTTCGAGACCTAATTTGATTTTGAATACTTCAGGGAAATTGTAGAGCTTCCTTTTACCTTTCCATAGACACCAAATTCGTCAAATTCCGAGTTCGGAATTAAGAGATATGATTTTTGAAAAATTCAGTTATAAGTGGGTATTTAAGGTTTTGTAAATTTTGCTTGAACTCCGACCCTTTTGCAATCTTTTGTTATAAATCTTTCGTCCGACATCCGATTGATTTGATTCTTGAAGCGTTGGATTCCTAAGACAATTACGTTCATTTTTATGAAGAAATATAATTTTTAGGAGATTAAATGAAAAGAGATTGATTGAACCAAAGTAAGAGATGGGTTATAGGTTATAAGTTGGATACTTTTCTGAACATAGTTCAGTATTTTGCGGTTTTCGGGAGCTGTAAAACTCCGATTGAGGTGATTCTTGAGGGAAAATAAAGTTAAGATATAGGGCTACAACTCTTATGAAGGGATCGAAATTTAGTTTCATCCCTAAGATTGTCAAATTCTGGACTGAAGTTATGTTAAAGTTCAGTTTCGGATTTTGTGCAGGTCGAGTTAGTAATTCGGACATAACTTCTTCGTTTTAGATCCGAATTGAGCGCCGTCAGTTGCGTTGGATTCGTATGATCGAGAGGAACAATTCTATAGTAGAAAGTTTGTCCAAATTATTTCTTTAAGTTGCCCAAAAGTTGGAAGTAAGTTATCAGATTTTAAACTAAAGAGAGGGGCATTTTGGTCATTGCACCCTCATTTAAGTGACATGGCTTAAACACAAGGGGCAGGGTCGTTTTGGAGGCTGGAGCTGTCGACTATAAGCAGAATAAGAAGAGAAGAAATAGAAAGAAAATACAAAGAGAGGAGAGAAGAGATGAAGCTTGGTGATGGGTGGAGAAGAAGAAGAAGAAGAGAGCAAGCAAGGTCGGTTTTCTATGAGTTCAAGAGTGATGTTCGTTGGTTTCTAGAGCAAAGAGGAGGAAGAAGATGGAAGTTTACCTTGAAGCTTCATAAATCCGAAAATGGTGGAGTTAAGGTAGGTTTGAAAATTGTTTTAAGTTGAGATATTGATGGGTTTATGGTGTAGATCTATGGAAAATGTTATGGGTTTGTTAATTCCATGACAAATTTTGGGAGATTTCATGTTAAATTGAGTTAATGTTGGATATGAATGTGTTAGGGTTTTAGTCTTGAATTTGGGGATTTGAAATTTTGGAAGTGTATTGAGTTAGAAAGTTTGAAATTTTGATGAGTATGGGATTTCTATAATTCATGTAAGTATTTATGCTTTTTTGTGATTTTGAAATTGGTGATTTTGGTTTAGGAACTTTTAGTTTGGATGAAGGAAAGAAGTAATGGAGGAATTGAAGCTTTGGAAAAGTGTCTAGCAAGATCATGAGGTGGGTACCATATTTATTTTCGAAATTATAAGCTTTGTGAGTATTCTTGAAAATTTTCGAAAGTGAAAAGGGTTAGAAATGTATTGTTTCGGATATTTAAATGTATTATTTTGAATATTTTTGATGACATTGAATGATTGTCTAATTGATTTGAAAAATTTAGAAGAGAGCGTTTTGAAAGTTATTGTTTATATTTTGAAAAATCAAGAAGGAAGTATTTCAATGTCATTGCCTAAATTGATTTGATAAATTGATAAAATTTCGACGTGGGATTATGAATGAATTGAAAATTTGTGAGGAATATTGTATTCTTGGATTTTGATATTTAAGAAATTCTTTGTGTTTGAAACAATGACATATATTGCTTTTGACATTGTTTCTAAAGTGTCGTTTACGAAAAAGTTGACATTTCTAAATTTCAAATATTTGTGAAAGCGTGTATCGAATACAGTTATGAAAAGATTTGAAAAGTTAAGGATTTCCGAAATTGTTTATAAAAGTGATTGAAAAGTTTATGATTTTCGAAATTGTTATGAAAAGTGTTTGGAAGATTTATAATTTCATGATTGTTTATAAAACTGGTTGGAAAGCTTATGTTTCCGAAATTGTTTATAAAAGCGTTTGGAAAGTTTATAATTTCCGAAAATGATGTATAAAAAGTGTTTGAAAAAAAAAATATGATTTCCGAAATTGTTTATGTAAAAGTTGAAAATGCTACTATGTAGGTAAAGGTTGAACAATTTATGATTTCGAATACTATCGAATTAGTTATAAGATTTTGCTCATAAAAGGTTTGACAATTTAGAATACTTTTGAAATTATTTATAAAATATGGTTTATGAAAATGTTGGAAAAGTAGGATTTCTAAGTGCTTTTGAAATTAGTATAAAAATATTAGTTATGTAAATATTGGAAAATTTTGATTTTAGTAAGATTAAATATCTTGCCTTTGGAATAATTGGAGAAATTTGTTATACGCGATTGGAGAAACTGAATGTTTTAAGTTCGAATGTGTTTAAGAAAAAGTGTACAAAGGTTTAATTTTCTTGTTTTCAAAAGATTTGTGAAATTGCTTGAAAAATTTAGAAAGTAATGAATTTTAATGTTTCCGAATGTTTTGGAAAAAGGATACGAGTTTTAAAATGAATTGAGCTATGAAGAAGGATTCTGAAAGGATTCTGACATTTTATGAGTTCTAAGGATTTAAGCAATTGCTTAATTTGTTAAATTCGTTAAGGCTCTTAATTGTTCATTCAGTGATGATGAAATAAATGTTAAATTCGTTGTGTTTGAAGGTTTTAATCAGTATTAAAATTGTTGCATTCTAAAATAAATGGTGAATTTGCTATGTGAGAATTTCTATATGAAATCATGTGCATTTTGGGAATGTCAAGTTGTTTGATATGACATTGTGTTGAATTATCTGATGATTGCTACAATTGGTTCAATCTTCAATGATTGAAAGTATGTTATGTGATGACATTATGAATGTGAATGTGTCTTGTATGACACGACATGAGGATTTGACTTTTTCGAAAAGTGCCTTCGGGCAATCTTTTTTGTAAGAATGAATATGTGAATTATATGGGTTTGGTTAGGTCCCTCTCAGTAGAGTCGATTACCTTTGTCTCCTCTGTTAGCCTTCTCCCGGCTGCCCGCAAGTGGCTTAGGAGTTCCGATTTCGGACTCCCCTCCGTTCACGTTTGCATGAACCGCTATCTTGGGATTATGCGATCACGTTCTATAGGACCGACCCAAACCATTTGATGTGTTATGTGATTTTGCTCTTTGTGTATTGTGATGCATTATGATGTGATGCATTCATATTTGAAATTGTGCATGATTTGTGAAAAGTTTGAGAACTTGAGAAAATCTTAGAAAATGTTGATGAAGATTTATGAATGTTTTGAAAAGTTTGAAAAGAGTTTTGGATAAATTTCGAATTGGGAAAGGTTTAAAAGTTTGAAAAGACAATTTTAAACATGTTTCATTTATAAGTATGTTACCCATTGAGTCATCAAGCTCACCCCTTTCATCCCCATCTCCGTGTTTTGACGCGGAGATCGGATGAATCTGATCAAGACGTCGATTCGACATTTATATGTTTTTGTAATTTGTATATGGCTTGGAATGCCATTTATGCTTATAAAGTATCTGGATGTATTGAATTTGAGTATGGAAATGAGCTATGAGATTTGTTTATGATTATAAGTAGATTGTGTGATTGATTTATGAATTTTGGATGTATGAGGTTGTTTAGAAATGGGATATGATTGTGACTTGAATTATGGATTGAGATTATGAAGTGTTTTAGATATAAGATTGCGTTATTGCTGGTGTTTGGATTCGGACGGAGGTCCGATGACTCTGAGTGGTGTTTGGATATATAGAAGTGTATGTTTTTGACTTGCAGAAATTTTCGGGCTGTGAAAATACAGCCGTTATGCTGCCCGATTTTCAAGAAAATCGGGTTATGGCAAAATAAGAATAAGTATAAGAATATGATTAAGAAGTTAGCTTTACTAAAGATAAGTGTTTAGTAAACGATGAAATTTTGGGAGAAAGAGTTTATGAATTGAGTTTGATTAAGGGTAAATTCCTAAAGGAAAATGGGAATGGTTTTGTATAAAGAGGAAGGAATGACTAAGGTTGAAAAAAAAATTTATATCGGGTTTTTCAGATTAGTCTTAGGGCTTCCAACGCGTCGCGATATACTTTTCTAAGATACTTGTAAGAAGATGTCGGACATTTGTTTCAGTGGGATTTGGAGTTTGATTTGCTTGATTTCGTTTAACTTCAATTGCGATAAGACTTTCGTTTTTCGATTCAATTTCTGTTTCGATTCTGTTTGCTCGTTTCGTTTCCGTCTTAGGTTGGGATCCGGTTCCTGAGATCGGGTCCCAACATTGATGGTATCAGAGCCCAGTATTAGGATCTTAACTGGGCGCATGAGTTGATAAGAGTTTGCTATCGAATTTCATTAATGAAAATGTGATTTTGATGTGAATGACTTATCATGAATGACAAGTTAAAAGACAAGCTTGATGATGGTATTGATTTAAATGATGATTGATCCATGTTAAGGTTCATTAAGCCCTGGACCTTTGATTCGTGAAAATGGATTGAGAAGCACTGCTTTGTGGTGATTGTGCGTTCATATGATTTTAAGGGTTCCTTGTGAAGAAGTGGAAAAATATGTATGATGAGTGATGATTAATTATAAGAAGTGTTAATGGAAATTAAGAGGAGAATTTTATGATGAAATTGGAAGAATTGATTTTAGCTATACATGTGTGAGACGAATTAAGAAATACTTGAAGGATAGGATTAATGATATGAAGGTATGTAATGAAATATTTGAAGAATTAAATTGTTTGTTTGATTTAGATGATGAGAATGATGAATTATTTTGGGAACGTGATAATGAAAAAGAGATTAGAAATTCTTGAGGAATGAGAGATAAATCGACTTGAAAGATGAGACAACTTGAGTTTATATCTATATAGGTAAGGAATATTGAATTGTGGATATAGTGATGTGATATAATAGTGAATGTGGTGTATTTGACTTAAGAAGTAAGTTAAGAATGTGTATGATGAGGAAATTAGATAAGAAAAGTGACTATGATCTTTTGGAAAGAAATCAGCTAAGAAAATGTGTTACTTGATGATTTACTACGTATGAATTTCGAGGACGAAATTCTTTTAAGAGGGGGAGAAATGTTGGACCCCGAACTTTTGATGAAAAATAGAAATATTAAAATGAATTTTAAATGAGAAAGAAATTGGTGAGAAAATTATGAATTTAAGGAAATTTGATGAAATTAAGAAATAATTTATGAGAAAAGAATTGTGTAATTTTGAGGACTTTGATATTTGAGTGAACTTATATGGATTATGAGAGGAAAGTTGATGAGTTGATTGAAATGAAGTTAAATAGCAAGAATTAAAGAGAAAAAGTGTGAAAATTTGAAGAATTTAGAAAGTTTGACTTTTCGGAGAGAGAATGTTTGACTTTGAGAGTTGACTTTTGTTTGAGGCAAAATTTGATAAAATGGTCTTCTGAAAACTTGTAGTTTATGTTAAGAGCTTTTCGTAGATATAAAGTTTGATATTTTTCGATATCGGGAGTGAGAGTTATGATCAGTCAAAGTTCGTTTGAAGTTTGACTTTGGGAAATAGTTGACTTTTTAATTGAGGCAAAATTCGAGAAAATGATCAACGTGAAACTTGTAGCCTCTGTCGAGAGCTTTTCGTGGACATAAAGTTTGCTATTTTTCGACGTCGGGATTGAGAGATATGAATTTCGGAAGATATGCTTTGTTTTGAAAATGTTATTAAGTATAGATTTGCATGTGCTGTACTTCGAGGCCACTCGTCGTATGGATTTAGTCGGAATTGGAAAAAGTGGCTTTACTGAAAGTTGTAGCTTGTATGTCGATCTTTCCGACGCCATAAAGTTTGTAATTTTTCGATATCGGGCTAGGAGTTATGAGCGATGAAAATTGGAAGTCGTTTAGGAAAAGCTGTTTTGGACAGAATCTGTGATTGAGGTTTTGACCTCTTTCGAGACCTAATTTGATTTTGAATACTTCAGGGAAATTGTAGAGCTTCCTTTTACCTTTCCATAGACACCAAATTCGTCAAATTCCGAGTTCGGAATTAAGAGATATGATTTTGAAAAATTCAGTTATAAGTGGGTATTTAAGGTTTTGTAAATTTTGCTTGAACTCAAACCCTTTTGCAATCTTTTGTTATAAATCTTTCGTCCGACATCCGATTGATTTGATTCTTGAAGCGTTGGATTCCTAAGACAATTACGTTCATTTTTATGAAGAAATATAATTTTTAGGAGATTAAATGAAAAGAGATTGATTGAACCAAAGTAAGAGATGGGTTATAGGTTATAAGTTGGATACTTTTCTGAACATAGTTCAGTATTTTGCGGTTTTCGGAGCTGTAAAACTCCGATTGAGGTGATTCTTGAGGGAAAATAAAGTTAAGATATAGGGCTACAACTCTTATGAAGGGATCGAAATTTAGTTTCATCCCTAAGATTGTCAAATTCTGGACTGAAGTTATGTTAAAGTTCAGTTTCGGATTTTGTGCAGGTCAGTTAGTAATTCGGACATAACTTCTTCGTTTTAGATCCGAATTGAGCGCCGTCAGTTGCGTTGGATTCGTATGATCGAGAGGAACAATTCTCTAGTAGAAAGTTTGTCCAAATTATTTCTTTAAGTTGCCCAAAAGTTGGAAGTAAGTTATCAGATTTTAAACTAAAGAGAGGGGCATTTTGGTCATTGCACCCTCATTTAAGTGACATGGCTTAAACACAAGGGGCAGGGTCGTTTTGGAGGCTGGAGCTGTCGACTATAAGCAGAATAAGAAGAGAAGAAATAGAAAGAAAATACAAAGAGAGGAGAGAAGAGATGAAGCTTGGTGATGGGTGGAGAAGAAGAAGAAGAAGAGCAAGCAAGGTCGGTTTTCTATGAGTTCAAGAGTGATGTTCGTTGGTTTCTAGAGCAAAGAGGAGGAAGAAGATGGAAGTTTACCTTGAAGCTTCATAAATCCGAAAATGGTGGAGTTAAGGTAGGTTTCGAAAATTGTTTTTAAGTTGAGATATTGATGGGTTTATGGTGTAGATCTATGGAAAATGTTATGGGTTTGTTAATTCCATGACAAATTTTGGGAGATTTCATGTTAAATTGAGTTAATGTTGGATATGAATGTGTTAGGGTTTTAGTCTTGAATTTGGGGATTTGAAATTTTGGAAGTGTATTGAGTTAGAAAGTTTGAAATTTTGATGAGTATGGGATTTCTATAATTCATGTAAGTATTTATGCTTTTTTGTGATTTTGAAATTGGTGATTTTGGTTTAGGAACTTTTAGTTTGGATGAAGGAAAGAAGTAATGGAGGAATTGAAGCTTTGGAAAAGTGTCTAGCAAGATCATGAGGTGGGTACCATATTTATTTTCAAATTATAAGCTTTGTGAGTATTCTTGAAAATTTTCAAAGTGAAAAGGGTTAGAAATGTATTGTTTGGATATTTAAATGTATTATTTTGAATATTTTGATGACATTGAATGATTGTCTAATTGATTTGAAAAATTTAGAAGAGAGCGTTTTGAAAGTTATTGTTTATATTTTGAAAAATCAAGAAGGAAGTATTTCAATGTCATTGCCTAAATTGATTTGATAAATTGATAAAATTTCTGACGTAGGATTATGAATGAATTGAAAATTTGTGAGGAATATTGTATTCTTGGATTTTGATATTTAAGAAATTCTTTGTGTTTGAAACAATGACATATATTGCTTTTGACATTGTTTCTAAAGTGTCGTTTACGAAAAAGTTGACATTTCTAAATTTCAAATATTTGTGAAAGCGTGTATCGAATCTGATTATGAAAAGATTTGAAAAGTTAAGGATTTCGAAATTGTTTATAAAAGTGATTGAAAAGTTTATGATTTTCGAAATTGTTATGAAAAGTGTTTGGAAGATTTATAATTTCCGCAATTGTTTATAAAACTGGTTGGAAAGCTTATGTTTCGAAATTGTTTATAAAAGCGTTTGGAAAGTTTATAATTTCGAAAATGATGTATAAAAGTGTTTGAAAAAAATATGATTTCGAAATTGTTTATGTAAAAGTTGAAAATGCTACTATGTAGGTAAAGGTTGAACAATTTATGATTTCGAATACTATCGAATTAGTTATAAGATTTTGCTCATAAAAGGTTTGACAATTTAGAATACTTTTGAAATTATTTATAAAATATGGTTTATGAAAATGTTGGAAAAGTAGGATTTCTAAGTGCTTTTGAAATTAGTATAAAATATTAGTTATGTAAATATTGGAAAATTTTGATTTTAGTAAGATTAAATATCTTGCCTTTGGAATAATTGGAGAAATTTGTTATCTGTGATTGGAGAAACTGAATGTTTTAAGTTCGAATGTGTTTAAGAAAAAGTGTACAAAGGTTTAATTTTCTTGTTTTCAAAAGATTTGTGAAATTGCTTGAAAAATTTAGAAAGTAATGAATTTTAATGTTTCGAATGTTTTGGAAAAGGATACGAGTTTTAAAATGAATTGAGCTATGAAGAAGGATTACGAAAGGATTCGACATTTTATGAGTTCTAAGGATTTAAGCAATTGCTTAATTTGTTAAATTCGTTAAGGCTCTTAATTGTTCATTCAATGATGATGAAATAAATGTTAAATTCGTTGTGTTTGAAGGTTTTAATCAAGATTAAAATTGTTGCATTCTAAAATAAATGGTGAATTTGCTATGTGAGAATTTCTATATGAAATCATGTGCATTTTGGGAATGTCAAGTTGTTTGATATGACATTGTGTTGAATTATCGATGATTGCTACAATTGGTTCAATCTTGATGATTGAAAGTATGTTATGTGATGACATTATGAATGTGAATGTGTCTTGTATGACACGACATGAGGATTTGACTTTTTGAAAAGTGCCTTGGGCAATCTTTTTGTAAGAATGAATATGTGAATTATATGGGTTTGGTTAGGTCCCTCTGTAGAGTCGATTACTTTGTCTCCCTCTGTTAGCCTTCTCCCACGCTGCCCTGAGTGGCTTAGGAGTTCGATTTGGACTCCCCTCGTTCACGGTTTGCCTGCATGAACATTTATTATGAGGATTATGCGATCGTTCGTTAGGACCGACCCAAACCATTTGATGTGTTATGTGATTTTGCTCTTTGTGTATTGTGATGCATTATGATGTGATGCATTCATATTTGAAATTGTGCATGATTTGTGAAAAGTTTGAGAACTTGAGAAAATCTTAGAAAATGTTGATGAAGATTTATGAATGTTTTGAAAAGTTTGAAAAAGAGTTTTGGATAAATTTCGAATTGGGAAAGGTTTAAAAGTTTGAAAAGACAATTTTAAACTTATGTTTCATTTATAAGTATGTTACCCATTGAGTTGTCAAGCTCACCCCCCTTTCATCCCCATCTCCGGGTTTGACGGGAGATCGGATGAATCTGATCAAGACGTCGATTCGACATTTATATGTTTTGTAATTTGTATATGGCTTGGAATGCCATTTATGCTTATAAAGTATCTGGATGTATTGAATTTGAGTATGGAAATGAGCTATGAGATTTGTTTATGATTATAAGTAGATTGTGTGATTGATTTATGAATTTTGGATGTATGAGGTTGTTTAGAAATGGGATATGATTGTGACTTGAATTATGGATTGAGATTATGAAGTGTTTTAGATATAAGATTGCGTTATTCTGGTGTTTGGATTCGGACGGGAGGTCCGATGACTCGAGTGGTGTTTGGATATATAGAAGTGTATGTTTTGACTTGCAGAAATTTTCGGTTGTGAAAATACAGTAGTTATCTTGCCGATTTTCAAGAAAATCGGGTTATGGCAAAATAAGAATAAGTATAAGAATATGATTAAGAAGTTAGCTTTACTAAAGATAAGTGTTTAGTAAGCGATGAAATTTTGGGAGAAAGAGTTTATGAATTGAGTTTGATTAAGGGTAAATTCCTAAAGGAAAATGGGAATGGTTTTGTATAAAGAGGAAGGAATGACTAAGGTTGAAAAAAAAATTATATCGGGTTTTCAGATTAGTCTTAGGGCTTCCAACGTCGCGATATACTTTTCTAAGATACTTGTAAGAAGATGTCGGACATTTGTTTGATGGGATTTGGAGTTTGATTTGCTTGATTTCGTTTAAACTTCAATTGCGATAAGACTTTCGTTTTCGATTCAATTTCATTTTCGATTCTGTTTGCTCCGTTTCCGTTTCCGTCTTCCTATGGGATCCGGTTCTGAGATCGGGTCCCAACATTGATAATATCGAGCCCGATATTAGGATCTTAATCGGGCGCATGAGTTGATAAGAGTTTGCTATCGAATTTCATTAATGAAAATGTGATTTTGATGTGAATGACTTATCATGAATGACAAGTTAAAAGACAAGCTTGATGATGGTATTGATTTAAATGATGATTGATCCATGTTAAGGTTCATTAAGCCCTGGACCTTTGATTCGTGAAAATGGATTGAGAAGCACTGCTTTGTGGTGATTGTGCGTTCATATGATTTTAAGGGTTCCTTGTGAAGAAGTGGAAAATATGTATGATGAGTGATGATTAATTATAAGAAGTGTTAATGGAAATTAAGAGGAGAATTTTATGATGAAATTGGAAGAATTGATTTTAGCTATACATGTGTGAGACGAATTAAGAAATACTTGAAGGATAGGATTAATGATATGAAGGTATGTAATGAAATATTTGAAGAATTAAATTGTTTGTTTGATTTAGATGATGAGAATGATGAATTATTTTGGGAACGTGATAATGAAAAGAGATTAGAAATTCTTGAGGAATGAGAGATAAATCGACTTGAAAGATGAGACAACTTGAGTTTATATCTATATAGGTAAGGAATATTGAATTGTGGATATAGTGATGTGATATAATAGTGAATGTGGTGTATTTGACTTAAGAAGTAAGTTAAGAATGTGTGATGAGGAAATTAGATAAGAAAAGTGACTATGATCTTTTGGAAAGAAATCATTAAGAAAATGTGTTACTTGATGATTTACTACGTATGAATTTCGAGGACGAAATTCTTTTAAGAGGGGAGAAATGTTGGACCCGAACTTTTGATGAAAAATAGAAATATTAAAATGAATTTTAAATGAGAAAGAAATTGGTGAGAAAATTATGAATTTAAGGAAATTTGATGAAATTAAGAAATAATTTATGAGAAAAGAATTGTGTAATTTTGAGGACTTTGATATTTGAGTGAACTTATATGGATTATGAGAGGAAAGTTGATGAGTTGATTGAAATGAAGTTAAATAGCAAGAATTAAAGAGAAAAGTGTGAAAATTTGAAGAATTTAGAAAGTTTGACTTTTCGGAGAGAATGTTTGACTTTGAGAGTTGACTTTTGTTTGAGGCAAAATTTGATAAAATGGTCTTCTGAAAACTTGTAGTTTATGTTAAGAGCTTTTCGTAGATATAAAGTTTGATATTTTTCGATATCGGGAGTGAGAGTTATGATCAGTCAAAGTTCGTTTGAAGTTTGACTTTGGGAAATAGTTGACTTTTTAATTGAGGCAAAATTCGAGAAAATGATCAACGTGAAACTTGTAGCCTCTGTCGAGAGCTTTACGTGGACATAAAGTTTGCTATTTTTCGACGTCGGGATTGAGAGATATGAATTTCGGAAGATATGCTTTGTTTTGAAAATGTTATTAAGTATAGATTTGCATGTGCTGTACTTCGAGGCCACTCGTCGTATGGATTTAGTCGGAATTGGAAAAAGTGGCTTTACTGAAAGTTGTAGCTTGTATGTCGATCTTTCCGACGCCATAAAGTTTGTAATTTTTCGATATCGGGGCTAGGAGTTATGAGCGATGAAAAATTGGAAGTCGTTTAGGAAAAGCTGTTTTGGACAGAATCTGTGATTGAGGTTTTGACCTCTTTCGAGACCTAATTTGATTTTGAATACTTCAGGGAAATTGTAGAGCTTCCTTTTACCTTTCCATAGACACCAAATTCGTCAAATTCCGAGTTCGGAATTAAGAGATATGATTTTTGAAAAATTCAGTTATAAGTGGGTATTTAAGGTTTTGTAAATTTTGCTTGAACTCCGACCCTTTTGCAATCTTTTGTTATAAATCTTTCGTCCGACATCCGATTGATTTGATTCTTGAAGCGTTGGATTCCTAAGACAATTACGTTCATTTTTATGAAGAAATATAATTTTAGGAGATTAAATGAAAGAGATTGATTGAACCAAAGTAAGAGATGGGTTATAGGTTATAAGTTGGATACTTTTCTGAACATAGTTCAGTATTTTGCAGTTTTCGGGAGCTGTAAAACTCCGATTGAGGTGATTCTTGAGGGAAAATAAAGTTAAGATATAGGGCTACAACTCTTATGAAGGGATCGAAATTTAGTTTCATCCCTAAGATTGTCAAATTCTGGACTGAAGTTATGTTAAAGTTCAGTTTCGGATTTTGTGCAGGTCAGTTAGTAATTCGGACATAACTTCTTCGTTTTAGATCCGAATTGAGCGCCGTCAGTTGCGTTGGATTCGTATGATCGAGAGGAACAATTCTCTAGTAGAAAGTTTGTCCAAATTATTTCTTTAAGTTGCCCAAAAGTTGGAAGTAAGTTATCAGATTTTAAACTAAAGAGAGGGGCATTTTGGTCATTGCACCCTCATTTAAGTGACATGGCTTAAACACAAGGGGCAGGGTCGTTTTGGAGGCTGGAGCTGTCGACTATAAGCAGAATAAGAAGAGAAGAAATAGAAAGAAAATACAAAGAGAGGGAGAGAAGAGATGAAGCTTCGGTGATGGGTGGAGAAGAAGAAGAAGAAGAGAGCAAGCAAGGTCGGTTTTCTATGAGTTCAAGAGTGATGTTCGTTGGTTTCTAGAGCAAAGAGGAGGAAGAAGATGGAAGTTTACCTTGAAGCTTCATAAATCCGAAAATGGTGGAGTTAAGGTAGGTTTGAAAATTGTTTTAAGTTGAGATATTGATGGGTTTATGGTGTAGATCTATGGAAAATGTTATGGGTTTGTTAATTCCATGACAAATTTTGGGAGATTTCATGTTAAATTGAGTTAATGTTGGATATGAATGTGTTAGGGTTTTAGTCTTGAATTTGGGGATTTGAAATTTTGGAAGTGTATTGAGTTAGAAAGTTTGAAATTTTGATGAGTATGGGATTTCTATAATTCATGTAAGTATTTATGCTTTTGTGATTTTGAAATTGGTGATTTTGGTTTAGGAACTTTTAGTTTGGATGAAGGAAAGAAGTAATGGAGGAATTGAAGCTTTGGAAAAGTGTCTAGCAAGATCATGAGGTGGGTACCATATTTATTTTCGAAATTATAAGCTTTGTGAGTATTCTTGAAAATTTTCGAAAGTGAAAAGGGTTAGAAATGTATTGTTTGGATATTTAAATGTATTATTTTGAATATTTTGATGACATTGAATGATTGTCTAATTGATTTGAAAAATTTAGAAGAGAGCGTTTTGAAAGTTATTGTTTATATTTTGAAAAATCAAGAAGGAAGTATTTCAATGTCATTGCCTAAATTGATTTGATAAATTGATAAAATTTCGACGTAGGATTATGAATGAATTGAAAATTTGTGAGGAATATTGTATTCTTGGATTTTGATATTTAAGAAATTCTTTGTGTTTGAAACAATGACATATATTGCTTTTGACATTGTTTCTAAAGTGTCGTTCTGAAAAGTTGACATTTCTAAATTTCAAATATTTGTGAAAGCGTGTATCGAATCTGATTATGAAAAGATTTGAAAAGTTAAGGATTTCAAATTGTTTATAAAAGTGATTGAAAAGTTTATGATTTTCGAAATTGTTATGAAAAGTGTTTGGAAGATTTATAATTTCCGCATGATTGTTTATAAAGCTGGTTGGAAAGCTTATGTTTCGAAATTGTTTATAAAAGCGTTTGGAAAGTTTATAATTTCGAAAATGATGTATAAAAGTGTTTGAAAAAATATGATTTCGAAATTGTTTATGTAAAAGTTGAAAATGCTACTATGTAGGTAAAGGTTGAACAATTTATGATTTCGAATACTATCGGAATTAGTTATAAGATTTTGCTCATAAAAGGTTTGACAATTTAGAATACTTTTGAAATTATTTATAAAATATGGTTTATGAAAATGTTGGAAAAGTAGGATTTCTAAGTGCTTTTGAAATTAGTATAAAATATTAGTTATGTAAATATTGGAAAATTTTGATTTTAGTAAGATTAAATATCTTGCCTTTGGAATAATTGGAGAAATTTGTTATCTGCGATTGGAGAAACTGAATGTTTTAAGTTGAATGTGTTTAAGAAAAAGTGTACAAAGGTTTAATTTTCTTGTTTTCAAAAGATTTGTGAAATTGCTTGAAAAATTTAGAAAGTAATGAATTTTAATGTTTAGAATGTTTTGGAAAAAGGTTACGAGTTTTAAAATGAATTGAGCTATGAAGAAGGATTACGAAAGGATTACGACATTTTATGAGTTCTAAGGATTTAAGCAATTGCTTAATTTGTTAAATTCGTTAAGGCTCTTAATTGTTCATTCAAAGTGATGATGAAATAAATGTTAAATTCGTTGTGTTTGAAGGTTTTAATCAGTATTAAAATTGTTGCATTCTAAAATAAATGGTGAATTTGCTATGTGAGAATTTCTATATGAAATCATGTGCATTTTGGGAATGTCAAGTTGTTTGATATGACATTGTGTTGAATTATCGATGATTGCTACAATTGGTTCAATCTTGATGATTGAAAGTATGTTATGTGATGACATTATGAATGTGAATGTGTCTTGTATGACACGACATGAGGATTTGACTTTTTGAAAAGTGCCTTGGGCAATCTTTTTGTAAGAATGAATATGTGAATTATATGGGTTTGGTTAGGTCCCTCTGTAGAGTCGATTACTGTCTCCTCTCGTTAGCCTTCTCCGCTGCCTTGAAGTGGCTTAGGAGTTCGATTCGGACTCCCCTCCGTTCACTGTTTGCCTGAAACATTATGCGGGATTATGCGATCGTTCTCGATAGGACCGACCCAAACCATTTGATGTGTTATGTGATTTTGCTCTTTGTGTATTGTGATGCATTATGATGTGATGCATTCATATTTGAAATTGTGCATGATTTGTGAAAAGTTTGAGAACTTGAGAAAATCTTAGAAAATGTTGATGAAGATTTATGAATGTTTTGAAAAGTTTGAAAAGAGTTTTGGATAAATTTCGAATTGGGAAAGGTTTAAAAGTTTGAAAAGACAATTTTAAACTTATGTTTCATTTATAAGTATGTTACCCATTGAGTTGTCAAGCTCACCCCTTCATCCCCATCTCCGGTTTGAAAGGAGATCGGATGAATCTGATCAAGACGTCAGTTCGACATTTATATGTTTTTGTAATTTGTATATGGCTTGGAATGCCATTTATGCTTATAAAGTATCTGGATGTATTCGAATTTGAGTATGGAAATGAGCTATGAGATTTGTTTATGATTATAAGTAGATTGTGTGATTGATTTATGAATTTTGGATGTATGAGGTTGTTTAGAAATGGGATATGATTGTGACTTGAATTATGGATTGAGATTATGAAGTGTTTTAGATATAAGATTGCGTTATTGCTGGTGTTTGGATTCCGGACGGGAGGTCCGATGACTCTGAGTGGTGTTTGGATATATAGAAGTGTATGTTTTTGACTTGCAGAAATTTTCGGGCTGTGAAAATACAGCCGTTATGCTGCCCGATTTTCAAGAAAATCGGGTTATGGCAAAATAAGAATAAGTATAAGAATATGATTAAGAAGTTAGCTTTACTAAAGATAAGTGTTTAGTAAACGATGAAATTTTGGGAGAAAGAGTTTATGAATTGAGTTTGATTAAGGGTAAATTCCTAAAGGAAAATGGGAATGGTTTTGTATAAAGAGGAAGGAATGACTAAGGTTGAAAAAAATTTATATCGGGTTTTCAGATTAGTCTTAGGGCTTCAACGTCGCGATATACTTTTCTAAGATACTTGTAAGAAGATGTGGGACATTTGTTTGATGGGATTTGGAGTTTGATTTGCTTGATTTCGTTTAACTTCAATTGCGATAAGACTTTCGTTTTCGATTCAATTTCATTTTCGATTCTGTTTGCTCGTTTTCGTTTTCGTCTTAGGTTGGGATCCGGTTCTGAGATCGGGTCCCAACATTGATGATATCGAGCCCGATGTTAGGATCTTAACTGGGCGCATGAGTTGATAAGAGTTTGCTATCGAATTTCATTAATGAAAATGTGATTTTGATGTGAATGACTTATCATGAATGACAAGTTAAAAGACAAGCTTGATGATGGTATTGATTTAAATGATGATTGATCCATGTTAGGGTTCATTAAGCCCTGGACCTTTGATTCGTGAAAATGGATTGAGAAGCACTGCTTTGTGGTGATTGTGCGTTCATATGATTTTAAGGGTTCCTTGTGAAGAAGTGGAAAAATATGTATGATGAGTGATGATTAATTATAAGAAGTGTTAATGGAAATTAAGAGGAGAATTTTATGATGAAATTGGAAGAATTGATTTTAGCTATACATGTGTGAGACGAATTAAGAAATACTTGAAGGATAGGATTAATGATATGAAGGTATGTAATGAAATATTTGAAGAATTAAATTGTTTGTTTGATTTAGATGATGAGAATGATGAATTATTTTGGGAACGTGATAATGAAAAAGAGATTAGAAATTCTTGAGGAATGAGAGATAAATCGACTTGAAAGATGAGACAACTTGAGTTTATATCTATATAGGTAAGGAATATTGAATTGTGGATATAGTGATGTGATATAATAGTGAATGTGGTGTATTTGACTTAAGAAGTAAGTTAAGAATGTGTATGATGAGGAAATTAGATAAGAAAAGTGACTATGATCTTTTGGAAAGAAATCAATTAAGAAAATGTGTTACTTGATGATTTACTACGTAAGAATTTCGAGGACGAAATTCTTTTAAGAGGGAGAAATGTTGGACCCAGAACTTTTGATGAAAAATAGAAATATTAAAATGAATTTTAAATGAGAAAGAAATTGGTGAGAAAATTATGAATTTAAGGAAATTTGATGAAATTAAGAAATAATTTATGAGAAAAGAATTGTGTAATTTTGAGGACTTTGATATTTGAGTGAACTTATATGGATTATGAGAGGAAAGTTGATGAGTTGATTGAAATGAAGTTAAATAGCAAGAATTAAAGAGAAAAGTGTGAAAATTTGAAGAATTTAGAAAGTTTGACTTTTCGGAGAGAATGTTTGACTTTGAGAGTTGACTTTTGTTTGAGGCAAAATTTGATAAAATGGTCTTCTGAAAACTTGTAGTTTATGTTAAGAGCTTTTCGTAGATATAAAGTTTGATATTTTTCGATATCGGGAGTGAGAGTTATGATCAGTCAAAGTTCGTTTGAAGTTTGACTTTGGGAAATAGTTGACTTTTTAATTGAGGCAAAATTCGAGAAAATGATCAACGTGAAACTTGTAGCCTCTGTCGAGAGCTTTTCGTGGACATAAAGTTTGCTATTTTTCGACGTCGGGATTGAGAGATATGAATTTCGGAAGATATGCTTTGTTTTGAAAATGTTATTAAGTATAGATTTGCATGTGCTGTACTTCGAGGCCACTCGTCGTATGGATTTAGTCGGAATTGGAAAAAGTGGCTTTACAGAAAGTTGTAGCTTGTATGTCGATCTTTCCGACGCCATAAAGTTTGTAATTTTTCGATATCGGGGCTAGGAGTTATGAGCGATGAAAAATTGGAAGTCGTTTAGGAAAAGCTGTTTTGGACAGAATCTGTGATTGAGGTTTTGACCTCTTTCGAGACCTAATTTGATTTTGAATACTTCAGGGAAATTGTAGAGCTTCCTTTTACCTTTCCATAGACACCAAATTCGTCAAATTCCGAGTTCGGAATTAAGAGATATGATTTTTGAAAAATTCAGTTATAAGTGGGTATTTAAGGTTTTGTAAATTTTGCTTGAACTCCGACCCTTTTGCAATCTTTTGTTATAAATCTTTCGTCCGACATCCGATTGATTTGATTCTTGAAGCGTTGGATTCCTAAGACAATTACGTTCATTTTTATGAAGAAATATAATTTTTAGGAGATTAAATGAAAAGAGATTGATTGAACCAAAGTAAGAGATGGGTTATAGGTTATAAGTTGGATACTTTTCTGAACATAGTTCAGTATTTTGCAGTTTTCGGGAGCTGTAAAACTCCGATTGAGGTGATTCTTGAGGGAAAATAAAGTTAAGATATAGGGCTACAACTCTTATGAAGGGATCGAAATTTAGTTTCATCCCTAAGATTGTCAAATTCTGGACTGAAGTTATGTTAAAGTTCAGTTTCGGATTTTGTGCAGGTCAGTTAGTAATTCGGACATAACTTCTTCGTTTTAGATCCGAATTGAGCGCCGTCAGTTGCATTGGATTCGTATGATCGAGAGGAACAATTCTCTAGTAGAAAGTTTGTCCAAATTATTTCGTTAAGTTGCCCAAAAGTTGGAAGTAAGTTATCAGATTTTAAACTAAAGAGAGGGGCATTTTGGTCATTGCACCCTCATTTAAGTGACATGGCTTAAACACAAGGGCAGGGTCGTTTTGGAGGCTGGAGCTGTGACTATAAGCAGAATAAGAAGAAAGAAATAGAAAGAAAATACAAAGAGAGGAGAGAAGAGATGAAGCTTGGTGATGGGTGGAGAAGAAGAAGAAGAAGAGCAAGCAAGGTCGGTTTTCTATGAGTTCAAGAGTGATGTTCGTTGGTTTCTAGAGCAAAGAGGAGGAAGAAGATGGAAGTTTACCTTGAAGCTTCATAAATCCGAAAATGGTGGAGTTAAGGTAGGTTTGAAAATTGTTTTAAGTTGAGATATTGATGGGTTTATGGTGTAGATCTATGGAAAATGTTATGGGTTTGTTAATTCCATGACAAATTTTGGGAGATTTCATGTTAAATTGAGTTAATGTTGGATATGAATGTGTTAGGGTTTTAGTCTTGAATTTGGGGATTTGAAATTTTGGAAGTGTATTGAGTTAGAAAGTTTGAAATTTTGATGAGTATGGGATTTCTATAATTCATGTAAGTATTTATGCTTTTTTGTGATTTTGAAATTGGTGATTTTGGTTTAGGAACTTTTAGTTTGGATGAAGGAAAGAAGTAATGGAGGAATTGAAGCTTTGGAAAAGTGTCTAGCAAGATCATGAGGTGGGTACCATATTTATTTTCAAATTATAAGCTTTGTGAGTATTCTTGAAAATTTTCGAAAGTGAAAAGGGTTAGAAATGTATTGTTTGGATATTTAAATGTATTATTTTGAATATTTTGATGACATTGAATGATTGTCTAATTGATTTGAAAAATTTAGAAGAGAGCGTTTTGAAAGTTATTGTTTATATTTTGAAAAATCAAGAAGGAAGTATTTCAATGTCATTGCCTAAATTGATTTGATAAATTGATAAAAATTTCGACGTAGGATTATGAATGAATTGAAAATTTGTGAGGAATATTGTATTCTTGGATTTTGATATTTAAGAAATTCTTTGTGTTTGAAACAATGACATATATTGCTTTTGACATTGTTTCTAAAGTGTCGTTCTGAAAAGTTGACATTTCTAAATTTCAAATATTTGTGAAAGCGTGTATCGAATCTGATTATGAAAAGATTTGAAAAGTTAAGGATTTCAAATTGTTTATAAAAGTGATTGAAAAGTTTATGATTTTCAAATTGTTATGAAAAGTGTTTGGAAAATTTATAATTTCATGATTGTTTATAAAGCTGGTTGGAAAGCTTATGTTTCAAATTGTTTATAAAAGCGTTTGGAAAGTTTATAATTTCGAAAATGATGTATAAAAGTGTTTGAAAAAAATATGATTTCGAAATTGTTTATGTAAAAGTTGAAAATGCTACTATGTAGGTAAAGGTTGAACAATTTATGATTTAGAATACTATCGAATTAGTTATAAGATTTTGCTCATAAAAGGTTTGACAATTTAGAATACTTTTGAAATTATTTATAAAATATGGTTTATGAAAATGTTGGAAAAAGTAGGATTTCTAAGTGCTTTTGAAATTAGTATAAAATATTAGTTATGTAAATATTGGAAAATTTTGATTTTAGTAAGATTAAATATCTTGCCTTTGGAATAATTGGAGAAATTTGTTATCTGTGATTGGAGAAACTGAATGTTTTAAGTTCGAATGTGTTTAAGAAAAAGTGTACAAAGGTTTAATTTTCTTGTTTTCAAAAGATTTGTGAAATTGCTTGAAAAATTTAGAAAGTAATGAATTTTAATGTTTAGAATGTTTTGGAAAAAGGTTACGAGTTTTAAAATGAATTGAGCTATGAAGAAGGATTCTGAAAGGATTCTGACATTTTATGAGTTCTAAGGATTTAAGCAATTGCTTAATTTGTTAAATTCGTTAAGGCTCTTAATTGTTCATTCAGTGATGATGAAATAAATGTTAAATTCGTTGTGTTTGAAGGTTTTAATCAGTATTAAAATTGTTGCATTCTAAAATAAATGGTGAATTTGCTATGTGAGAATTTCTATATGAAATCATGTGCATTTTGGGAATGTCAAGTTGTTTGATATGACATTGTGTTGAATTATCTGATGATTGCTACAATTGGTTCAATCTTCAATGATTGAAAGTATGTTATGTGATGACATTATGAATGTGAATGTGTCTTGTATGACACGACATGAGGATTTGACTTTTTCGAAAAGTGCCTTCGGGCAATCTTTTTTGTAAGAATGAATATGTGAATTATATGGGTTTGGTTAGGTCCCCTCTGTAGAGTCAGTGCACTGTCTCCCTCTGTTAGCCTTCTCCCGGCTGCCCGCAAGTGGCTTAGGAGTTCCGATTTCGGACTCCCCTCCGCTTCTTGCAGTTACCTGAAACATTATCTTGGATTATGCGATACGTTCTGTTAGGACCGACCCAAACCATTTGATGTGTTATGTGATTTTGCTCTTTGTGTATTGTGATGCATTATGATGTGATGCATTCATATTTGAAATTGTGCATGATTTGTGAAAAGTTTGAGAACTTGAGAAAAATCTTAGAAAATGTTGATGAAGATTTATGAATGTTTTGAAAAGTTTGAAAAAGAGTTTTTGGATAAATTTCCGAATTGGGAAAGGTTTAAAAAGTTTGAAAAGACAATTTTAAACTTATGTTTCATTTATAAGTATGTTACCCATTGAATCATCAAGCTCACCCCCTTTCATCCCCATCTCCGTGTTTGACGGTGAGATCGATGAATACTGATCAAGACGTCGATTCGACATTTATATGTTTTTGTAATTTGTATATGGCTTGGAATGCCATTTATGCTTATAAAGTATCTGGATGTATTGAATTTGAGTATGGAAATGAGCTATGAGATTTGTTTATGATTATAAGTAGATTGTGTGATTGATTTATGAATTTTGGATGTATGAGGTTGTTTAGAAATGGGATATGATTGTGACTTGAATTATGGATTGAGATTATGAAGTGTTTTAGATATAAGATTGCGTTATTCTGGTGTTTGGATTCCGACGGAGGTCCGATGACTCGAGTGGTGTTTGGATATATAGAAGTGTATGTTTTGACTTGCGAAATTTTCTGGTTGTCAAAATACAGCAGATATCTTGCCGATTTTCGAGAAAATCGGGTTATGGCAAAATAAGAATAAGTATAAGAATATGATTAAGAAGTTAGCTTTACTAAAGATAAGTGTTTAGTAAACGATGAAATTTTGGGAGAAAGAGTTTATGAATTGAGTTTGATTAAGGGTAAATTCCTAAAGGAAAATGGGAATGGTTTTGTATAAAGAGGAAGGAATGACTAAGGTTGAAAAAAAAAATTATATCGGGTTTTTCAGATTAGTCTTAGGGCTTCCAACGCGTCGCGATATACTTTTCTAAGATACTTGTAAGAAGATGTCAGACATTTGTTTCAGTGGGATTTGGAGTTTGATTTGCTTCAGTTTCGTTTCGCTTCAATTGCGATAAGACTTTCATTTTTCGATTCAATTTCTGTTTTCGATTCTGTTTGCTCCGTTTCCGTTTCTGTCTTCCGGTTGGGATCCGGTTCCTGAGATCGGGTCCCAACAGAAGGCTTAACCCGCTTATCTTAGATGTTGTGAAGAAGAAAATCACAAAGTTGTTGAGTGCAGTGATAATATATCCCATTTCTGATAGTGAGTGGGTTAGTCCAATTCATGTAGTGCCTAAAAAGAGTGGAATAACAGTGGTCAAAAATGATAGGGATGAGTTTATTCCTACTAGAGTGCAAAATTCGTGGCGTGTGTGTATAGATTATAGAAGATTAAATGATGCCACCAGAAAAGACCATTTCCCTCTTCCCTTTATTGATCAAATGCTTGAAAGGCTTGCGGGCAAATCACATTATTGTTTCTTGGATGGTTTTTCTGGATACTTTCAGGTACCCATTGCGCCGGAGGACCAGGACAAAACCACATTTACATGCCCTTTTGGCACCTTCGCATATCGAAGGATGCCTTTTGGTTTGTGTAATGCCCCAGGAACTTTCCAACGTTGTGTGATGGCTGTTTTCTGTGAATTTTTAGAGGAATGTATGGAAGTATTCATGGATGATTTCACAGTCTATGGTGATTCTTTTGATGCTTGTTTGTCCAGCCTTGCAAGAGTTTTACAAAGATGCATTGAAAAGAATTTGATTTTGAACTCTGGGAAATGTCATTTCATGGTCAGTGAAGGTATCGTGCTTGGTCATTTAATTTCTAGCATGGGGATTGAAGTGGATAAAGCTAAGATTGAGGTTATATCTTCTTTACCTTACCCTACTTGTATTCGTGACATACGTTCATTTTTGGGTCATGCAGGATTTTACAGGCGCTTCATAAAGGATTTCAGCAAAATTGTGTTACTTCTCTCCAAGCTTTTACAAAAAGATGAAAATTTTGAATTTGATGATTCTGTTGGACCAATAGTGGTTGACAAATTAATTCCCACTTATGTTTTGATAATAATAAAATGTATAGAATTGGTTAAGAAATTGTTTCAGGTATTTTGGATTGATATTCAATAAAAGAATTGTGCAAATCAAGATAGGCAAGTGACTAATCATTGAAGAATCAAGATAGAAGTTTTCTTATAAGTGAAAGAAGCATTAATAATGAGGATTATAGAAGATTTGGATGGATATTACCGTTGAAGCCAACATAAGTCGACTTGCACAGCATAAGTCGACTTATACTTCAAGGTCTGAACAACATAAGTCGACTAGAACATCATAAGTCGACTAATATATGAAGATCTGTCAGGTTGAGACAACACAATTCGACTAATCATACATAAGTCGACTTATCGAGGACCACAAGTCGACTTACACATCACAAGTCGACTTATAGAAGAGAGGAGATGCAATTTTACGTAAAATGTTGTCACAATTCGACTTATACAACTCGACAAGTCGACTTATGCGTACAGCAAATAAATTCCAACGGTCCAATTAGCCACAAATGGAAGGGAGATTATCAAGGAACGGTAATATTAATCAAACAACGGCTAGAATGAGCTCCAACAGCTATATTTCTTCAAGTATAAATAGAGGATGATGGAAGAAGAGAAGATACAAGTTCTACAAGCCTACATACTCTTCTATTGCTCCAAAATTGCTCATTATTGTTCTTATCTTGTTACATCATGTATTGAGCTTTGTTCTTCAATCTTTATCTTGTTTCTCTTACAATTTGAGTGACTAGTAAAAGGTCACGTGTGAGGTAGCTTGAACCGGAAATCAAGTGGTGTTGGTAGGATTTGTACCGGAAGATAAATCATTTGTAAAGGTAGCTTGAGTGTAACATCCCATTGCTAGTGGAAAGGGGTAGGTTGGTAAATGTGAGTGACTAATGAGAGTTAGGAATGTATTCAACATGTTCATGTATAACTTGCTTCATACTTAGACTTGATTGTTGCACATGAAAATACTTGTACATGCATTCATGAATAATTCCGGGTATAATTGGAATGATTTGAGAATCTTGAATGTTATTATATTGAAAATTTTATGGGTTAGTGAGATCTTGATGTTTTGAATTTTAGTGGAATTATTGTATTTGTATATGTTGGTGAAGTTATGGAGTATTGAGAGATATATTTATAGTAGGAACAAGAAAGAAATTAAATAAAGATTTGGAGATAATTGGGTTGTAAAGATGATTGTTGTATTGGAAGAGGGAACTAAATGGAGTTAGTTTCAAAGAAACTAAGTTAGGGTTTAATCATTTAGAAAGTGACATGTGTCACTTAGACCTTGTACTCTAGCTAGAAGTAGGTCACTATTCCTTGAGAGTTGGCAGGTTAAGTCTTGTCCAAGTCCCTTCTTTACTTTCATCTTTCTAAAACTTCTCTCTTCGAAACACAGAAGTGGCAAATATCCGACCCAATTGTGTCAATCTCCAGTAGTCGAGGGACAGTCCGGAGCTATGCGTAGCTAAGTCATATTTCCTCTTGAAGATGTAGCAATGGCTTGAGTTCACGGAAGCTTCAAAGGGAGTAATCATATAGTGTCGAGGTTTAGTTGTATTTGTGTAAACTCGAGTTAGAGATTGCATTTGTATGGCTAGATTAGCATGGTTAACAGTTTAACTGTCTTTGAACACTATGTTGCGATTTGGACAAAGTGATTTGTAGAACTTTTGATGCTTAATATATGAAATCTCATATATGTCATTCGGATATTGCATTTACTCTTTTAATCTGCCTAGTTGTGTTTGATTTAGATGGTTGTGTTTTTATCCGATTGACCAATTGCATTTACTTGTCCATTTTTCACATTAAGGTTTTTAACAAAGATTTAAATAATGGAGTTCATTAATTAAATCTTTGGACCTAAAGAGTCCTTTAGGGTTGATCTTTCGAAACTTAGTGGATTCTATCCCCGAAAATTCATTTTTGAACTTTGATAGCCTGTGCCCACTTTTAAGAGGATTTATTATCATTTGCTCATTACCGAAAATTTCAAGTTCATTTATTCTATCAAAAATCCAAAACATTCTTTTATACTTTTTCTCCAATTTTAATCACTTTTATCAGTTTCGATCAAAATATCAAACCCTCATTTTATCAACTTTGATTGCAATTTTTGACATTTAGGCTAGCTTAGACCTTTTTTGCTTGGTTCCAATTAAGTGAGACGACCCGAGGATTGCAACCTATATCGCAATCTTGGAACTTATTATATTTGATAGGTTTCTAATGATCGATCGTAAGATCGAATCGACAGAGCCGCGATCAGGCATGTCCTAATCGTTCATGTCAAGTAAGAAGATAACAATTTAAGGCAAACATGGATGGTTGACAATTATAGATTGGATGGAGAAGAACTGAATAAATGTCATTGTCATTTAATCCTATAAGCAGTAAATCCTTCATGTGGATATCCTTGATATCGAAATAAGAAGGAAAAAATCAACTAAAATGTTATTAGAGGTAATGAAAGATGATGTAGGTTAATTTGAGGCATGTTTAAGATATCCTATAATTGAAAAAGATAATTATTAAATTGACATAAAGAAGAACCAACATGTTCAATTAGTACTCTGACATCATCTTGCCCCTAAAAATTAGAATGAAATGTTAAATTTTCAAATTCAGATGTTAAGTGGCATGTTGCTCCTGTGTCTATAATCCATGACTGAGGTTAGGGTTGATGAGAGGAGGTAACAACGTAGTTGTTGAGTGGTTTTAGTGGAAAGATAGTAGGTGTAAGATGAGTATCGCTATACTTCACCTAGGTAAAGAACAATTTCTAGACTAATGCTCAATGTCGTTGTAATTAAAATAGATAACATTAGTAGGATACGATTGCAAAGAGGAGTTGGAAGGTTTCATATTGTATTTATGAAGTGATTATTAAGGAGAAGGAGAATATTAAATTGGTAACTTCTTCCTCTTCCTTGTTGAGTGAAAACAACAAAAACTATCAACTAAATTACTTTAGTTGTGTTTTTCACATTAAGACTCAGTTCTTCAGTAGTGAGTTATGACGGAGGACATGAATCTTCATCTATATGAGAATCTATATCGAATATGTGTAACAGGAACATTAACTGAGCTTTTATAACAAAAATTTTAAAGAATTCAATTTTATTGGCAGTTGATACAACAATTTGGTAATGTTGACATGAGTGCTATTGTAGAGGAATTAGAAATAGGTATAATAAGTTAATTTTCTATATTAGGAGTCGGTTGTTTAGGCCTTTAGAAGCGCTCCAATACCATGATATAGTTGTGCCAAACAAACTTGGTAACAATCTTTGCATTGATATTAATCAAGTATATATACATATGAATGTGTCTGTGTATGTTTTAGATATAACAAATGATAATGCTAATCATAAAAATAAATGAGTTGGCTAACAAAGTATATCTATATAAAATAACTAAGAATAGTTATCCTCATAAAATAAACCTTTTTTGAGCATGTAATTGAAAACAAATTAAAATTCAAGCATCCTAAAAGAACAACACATGCTCATTAAAAGAATGGTGAGAGAAATATATATTATCTATACAAATGATGTAAGTTTTATTTACCACTTTAGCTTTACTTGATTTCAAAATTTTAATTATCTTATAATTTTAGTCAATTAACTTACATGCCATATATTTAAGTTGCAGTGAAAGTTTCCATAAATAAACCTTTTATGAAATTCCAATCGTTGATATTATACAAGTATTTTGTTTTGCATATAATCAGAATCACCTTGGGGGGCATTAAATTCCTCCGTAAATGACAAATTGTAAAATTCTAAAATGTAGAAAACCAACTCACTCCTATTATCTACAAGTTGAAGCCTTTTCTTTTTTTAATTTCAAAGGATTTGAGAAGGTCAGACGGGGCAAAAAGCCTGAAAACACAAAATTCTTCTTATAAGCCTAAGAGCGTGTTTAGTTCAACCATCAAAATGCTATTGGAATAGATGTCTATAACTCTATTCATTCTTGTCATTGAAGCCCTAGTAATTGAACCTTACTGCCATGAAAAAGAAAAAGAAAACATGTTCTTGCTAAGGAGCAACAAGATAAGCACTAGTATACAAGTTACATATATGACTTTTAAGTACATCTAAAAACCCATCTTAGTTCTGAGATTTAGCCTTCCTTTTCTCTATTAATTTAATGAAATTACGAACAATCCCCTTCCCTTCATTTGTTATAATACCTTTTGGATGAAACTGCACTCCTTGCAAGGTACTATCAAATTTCAGTCCAACCATATACATATACATATGATCATAACTATCTCTGAACATGGGTGAATTAACAACCAATAAAATCTTTCATAAAGAAATTCGATCGACTAGGTAATGGAGACAAAAATTAGTTAATCTATTTTAGTTATTTATTTTCCTTTATTAGAAAAGAAATTGAAGTACATTTGTTTTAGCTTGTCCTTGTTAATTTAAGATTTAAGTTTATTAAATAAGAATAGAATTCTTGTTCAATAAGATTCTATTTTTATGTTTTCGTTAGTTTTTTATTATATTAATATCATAGATTCAAGAACTTCATGAATAAGAACATGAACATAACCTAATTTTCCAAGTATAAAACTTTACTCCTTAAGTGATCCTTAAAAGTGATTTCTAAATACTTACTAATATAATGCTTATGATTTTGCTTAATTAAGATCATGAAAATGATTAATAATAATTTCAATTTGTTGGCTTAATTTTTTATTTCTAAATTTAAATCCAAAGTTCTAACAATCTTAGTCTAGTCAACACGGCTTTATCAAATTGTTATCATGTGCACCTAATTTGGTATTAAATTTGTAGCACCCCACTATCGCAAGACACGTACCTGACATCTATAGTGATATCTTAGTACATACCCTGTAAGGTTGGCATGCTAGAGCAGTCATTCAGTCAAAACTCATTACCAATTTCTATTTCTTTAAAATAATGTAGACATATGAGGAAATCAATAATCAAATCGAGCACGTTTAATTTTTAAACTCATTTTTATTCATCTCTAAAAACACTCCACACATTCACATATGAATATTACAACATTCATATGTGGTTTTCTCTAAACCAGAACATAATATATATTAATATATATTTATTCATCGATTTTTTTACATTTACTTTATGATCGATTTTTTGGCACATCATTATTAATTCTTCACTAACATCAAAACTAATCAACTTTCTCAATTCATGTATGAACTCATTTTCAACCATCAAAACATCATTGAATCAATTATAGTATCCAGAAAAACTAAAACCACCACTTACTTGATTCAACAAAGTCTCCAACAGTGAGAAGGAATCAAAATACTGGATAAATAAGTTAATGTTTTGGTGTTGGTGTTTTACGGTGGAGAAACAAACAATGAAGGACGAAACTTCAGCTACAGAAACTTTCCTTCTTAAACACGTGACTATGTGTATTACCAACTTACTGCCATATGTCACCATACATGTAAACCATTTGTCAATATTTAATCAATCCACATGTCAAACTAGAATTGGTCCAATTTCAACATTTGTCTTATTCTCCTAATACTCCAAATTTCCAAAAATCACCAAAAATTCTGAAATACCTTAAATATTACCAAAATTATCAATTTATAATTAAATCACATTTATAACTCAATTATACCCAGAAAATGTCAAAGAATGTATGTACAGTCATTTTAACATGTGAAAATGTGCATGTCATGATTAGCTTAAGCATGATATGCATTTTATAGTTTCTCAGTAAATTCTCATAATCACTTTTCTTACCTTAACATGGTAACGGGTGTTAGAGTAATGTAAAAATAGTACCTTGAAAAGCAAGTGTATTTACATGTAACTTAATTTTCCATATAAAACCAAACTCTTTTGTTTCATTAATAATAAATATTTTCATTACAGTTTTGTAATGAAAATATTTATTATTAATGAAACAAAAGAGTTTGGTTTTATATGTATGAGCATATATATCTAGTCAAAAGGTACCCAGATTATTTTGTAACTAATAGGCATATACATAGAGATGTATGGAAAACATATATATTATTATAATCTAAATTAATTGATTCACAGTTGAATAATCAAGTTGGTTGCTTAATTATGGTTTAGATTGTAGTGTTACAATTTATCTCTATGTAAGTAAAGGAGCTTACTTTAAGGGAATGACGAGTTTCATATCATGATAGTAGTTGACTATTGATAATGGCACTATGAAATTAATCTGGAATCAAGTATGTTTTCAAGAATAAAGTGGGTCATTACTTTAATCTTAAAACATACAACTTAAGCATTCACTTATTATGGACCACAACCTTGATGAATGGTGAACTCATAAGTGTTTCATTATAATTCTTAATATGATCAGAATGAATTTTTATATAGGATTAATCCATTGTCTGTATGTTGGAATTATTAATTGAAACATGTATTATGAAATATTCACTCAAATAAAGAGTTTATAATGATATCATCATTTTTAGATATTTTAAGAAGATTTGGTGATTAAACTGACACCAGTAGTTTGATGGACTAGCTATCCATCAAGTCCTAATAACAAGATGAGATCTTTTATATTAATCACCATATAAAGTAAAAAGGGAGATATAAATGAAAAAATCAACATAAGGGTAAAACGATAATTTAACCCTTTATTATGCGGAAGGCTATAATAAGGCTCATGATACGGTTTTCAATTGGACATATTATTTGAAATATGTGTTCTCATAATATTTAGTAATTCAAGAGGTCAACTGATTGTATTTAATGGAATTACATTTAGTTAATAAGTTAGAATTTATTCTAATGAGATTAAATTAATTATAGGCTTATTGGAGCTTGAATTGTTTAAGTCCAATAAGATTTCCCACTTGGCTTCAAGGAAGGTTGTTGGACCCCGAACCTTGAGTGACAATTTGAGTTAGTAATATGAATGGTCAAGTGGATGAGTTGATTGAAATGAAGTTATATAACAAGAATTAGAAAGAAAAAGTGTGAAAATTTGAAGGATTTAGAAAGTTTGACTTTTTGGAGAGAGAATGTTTGACTTTGAGAGTTGACTTATGATTTAGGCAAAATTTGATAAAATGGTCTTCGGAAACTTGTAGGTTATGTTAAGAGATTTTGTGGACATAAAGTTTGTAATTTTTCGATATCGGGTGAAAGTTATGATCAGTCAAAGTTTATGTTTGATCGGGTTTGACTTTTATATTGGTTGGAACTTTGATGAGAAATTAACCTAGTTAGAGGTTAATTGAGCTTTGATGTTTTTCATGAAAATTGAAGGATTTGTTTTGATCTTTATTTCGATATAAAGTATGAAATTTTTCGATCTCGGAATATTAAGTTTGATTTTTACAAGTTTGTATAGAGGATAGTATCTTTGACCGGAAAATGGACTCCTGTAGGAGTCGAATTGAGTTTTATGTCCTTCGTGAAAGATGTAGAGCTTTCTTTAAGCTTTCTATAGAGACTAAGTTTGTCAAAATTGGAGTTCGGGATTAAGAGTTATGAATTTCGGAAGTTTTTGATAATAAGTGAAAAAAAAATAAAAATTGGATGTTGGCTGCGGCGCCTCGCTAGGGCGACGGCTCGCCCTAGCGGGGCGGGCGCCCGCATGCGCCCTCGCTAGGGCGACGGCTCGCCCTGGCGAGGAGGGCCCCGCTCTCGCCCTCGCGAGCAATGCGTCTCGCAAGGGCGACGCCTCGCCCTAGCGAGCCCGCTTTCGCCCTCGCGAGGGCAAGGCTCGCCTCATGAGTTAGGCGTTGCGCCTTCCACGCCTGCTGCTTCTTCTTAAATTTCTTGATTTCTTTGTTTTCAATCCGACCTTTGCTCACTATTTTGCCTATATCTTTTCCGTCCGACATCCGATTGAGTTGATTCTTTTTGCGTTGGATTCCTAAGACAATGAATTTCATTTTATAAGAAATTTGTGAACTTTTGAGATTAAATTAATGGTGATTAATTTAATCAAAGTGAGTCGGGAAATTTTCCGAGCATGATTCAGTGTTTTGTGAAATTCGGGATCTGTAGAGATCCGATTGAAGCGATTCTTGAGGTGAAATAAAGATAAGACAAGGGCTACAAATCATATGAAGACATGAAATGTCAATTTGCCCTTAGGACTTTTAATTTTGAATTTAAGTTCAGATTGGGGTGTAATTTTTGGATTGGGAACACCTGTGAGTAATTTGAGTATAACTTTTGATCTGGGAATTGAAATGAGACGATTCTTATTTTGAATTAAACTAGAGACATAAGGATACAATTGTTATGAAGACATTGAGTTTCAATTCTGGGATTAAGAATGTGAATTTTGGGACTGAAATAATCGTACATAAGAAATGTGTTAGAATATGGATTTTCCCGCACTGTTTCGCACATAACTTTTGATGTAGTGCTCGGAATGGAGCGCGGTCAGTGGCGTTGGATTCGTATGAGTGAGAGGAACTTTTCTTGTGAAGAAAGTTTTGACAAATTCCTTCAAATCGATAGTGCGAATCAAACCGCAAGTAAGCGTAACTTTAAGTTTTGAATGGAGGGCAATTTGGTCATTTGACCTTCATTTAATGAAACACATATATGGATGTCGTTTTGGCTTATTAAAAGCCACGAAAGTGGCTGGAATTACAGAAGAGAGAAAGAGAAATAAGAAAGAAGAGAAAGAAGTAGAAGTTTCGGTGATGGAGGAAAAGATGAGAGAGAAAGATATTTTTGATTTTTTCTACTTGTTTCTTAAGGATTTTGGGTTGGTTCCAAGAGAGAGAAAGATAGAGGAGCATAAGAGCTTCCTTTTAAGCCAAAAAAATTCGAATTTAGATGAGAAAGAGGTAAGAGAAAATTTTCTACTTTGAGATTTTGATTAATTTTCGGTTTAGAATTATGACATATAAGATGAGTTTGTGGATTGTGGAATTAATTTTGAAATATATGCTTTAGGCTAGGTTTAATTTTGGATGAAAAATTGATTAAGGTTTAGGCTTAATTTTATGATTGAGAATTTTGAGATATTTTGGTGTAGAATTATAGGAAATATGATGAATTGATGATATATGAAATCAATTTCGAAGAATTTGTATTTTATGGTATTGAATTGGGATAAATTGGTTTAGGCCAATTTAAAGATTTGGGGATTTTTGAAATTGAGGATTTAAATAGTTTGGAATTAATGTGAATTGATGAATTGTGAGATTAATTTTGAAGAAATTATGTTTTATGAGATTAAATTTGGGTGTATTGGTTTAGGTCAATTTTGAAAATTGGAGTTTGAAATAGCTTGGAGTTATGATAGTTATGTTTTTCCTATGGTTGAGTTTGAGAATTATGCAAATTATGATGATGAATTTGGATGTTATTGGCTTAGGGAATTTTAAATTGAAGAAAGAAGAAGGAATTTGGAGAATTGACTATTTGGACAAGCTTAGCGTCATTTAAAGTGGGTAGCATATTTATATTTTGATTTATAAGTTAAATATTACTTTTCAAAATTTGAGAAAATGAAAGAAAAGATTTTCGTACTTTGTTTATTTCGAATGATTTTGGAAAATTATTACAAGCGTAAATTCATTGCTTTAAATGTTTTGATAAACCGATAGAAATTCGAAAAATGCATTTGTTGTGTATGCATTGAATGATTTGATTTCTGAAATTAGAATTCGAATGATGAATTGATCAAAATGTATGCTTTATGTGAATGTGTGGAAAATTAAGAAATTGAAAAGTGCCTTGAGCAATCCGACTTTTCGTTTTCGATTATGTGTTATGTGGGTTTGGTAGGTCCCTTGGTGAGTCATTATTTGTCTCTATGTGTATAGCCTTCTCCAGGCTGCCCACTAGTGTACGGAGCTCCGATTCGGACTCCTTCACGGCTACTTGGACCATGATGCGGGAAAGTGTAATCGTTCTGTTCACGATCGCACAGGACATTGCGGATCGGGGCATGCGACGCTCTGTTGGACCTAGCCGACCATTCGATATGTTATGTGTTTTGATTTGTTTCTATGTTCGCATTCTTGTTTATAAAGTGAGAAATGAAAATTGAAATTATGTTGTATTCATATTTATGAAGAATTAGAAATTTTGAAAATGAGAAAATGAGATTTTTATGAGAAGTTTGGGAAAATTGGAAAGAGTTTGAGAGAAATATTCCAAAGTTGAAAAGTTTGAAAATTAGCCCTTTGGCAAAAAGATTATGAAAAATGTTTTCAGCTTATTTGTCATTTTATAAATGTGTTATCCACGAGCTTTGAGCTCACCCCCCCTTTCATCCCCATCTCCGGGTTTGAGCGGAGATTGGATGAAAGAATGTGAAGACATTTCGACATATGTGTCGATTAGATTTTGTGTATTTTGGATTTTGAGTATGGATCTGTTTGTGGTTTAAGAAAGGTTTGAAAGAAAATGTATTTGTGTATAAAGTTAAGTATTGTGAATGATTGTGAAATTTGTATAGGAAATTATGGAGAATTTGAGAACATATTGTATGGTTGATTTGGGAATTTGTATAAATTTGAGATATATATTGATTTTGAATTATGAGATTGGTATATTGATTTGAAAAATATGGAAGTATTAGTTTTAAGTTTGTGTTTACTGCTGGTGTTAGGATTCCTGACGGGAGAGTCCGATGGTTACGATATTACGATTAGGGATTATAAGTGAATTTTGCCTTTGCGGAAATTTTGGAGTTACGATAAAGGCAGCCATTCGCCGCGAATTTTGGTAAAAATTTGGATAAAAGTTAGATTTTGGATATGTATAAGTGTATATAAGAGTTTGAGAAATTTGAGATTGGTATGGATTTATATCAGATTATATACATTTGTATGGATTTAAGATGATTGGTATATGATTGAGTAACGAGAAAAGAAATGAGAATAAGAAAAAAAAAAAAATTCATAACGAATTTTGGAGCGTCTTAGGATTCCCAACGCGATTATGTTCATTCGATAAGTTTTCTTTGATTATTGTTTAGGATGTCGGATGTATGCTTTGATTTCGTTTAACTTTGCAATCTGCTCGTTTGATTCGATTAGTATTTGCTTCCGCTTGCATTTGCTTCCGCTTCGCTACTTTCGGATTTGTTCGCTTCCGCATTTTGTTTTCGATTCGACATTTCCGTTTTCCGTTCTATTTGCGATGTGTTTTGTTTTCTGATTCGAAATTTCGATCTGAAATTTCCGCTTCCCTTCGTTTCCGTTTGCTTCGGTTTCCATTCTGCTTATGTAGTTGGGTCTCGGTCCCAACATTTATGGTATCAGAGCCCAGTATTATGATCATACTTGGGCAATATGATTATCGAGATGGAATTAGTGAGGATGTGCTAAGTGATTGTTTGATTTCGATGACAATAAGTATGAATGACTTTAGGAATGTTTAATTGATATGAATGATTTTTCATGAATTTTGTGATGAATAAAAGTGATTATTTGATGAAGATGATAAGAATTTTGAGCAATTTAAGGAAAGAGTTCACGAAATTGAGATTTGAAATGCATGATGAATTACGATGATTGATTTTGATCTTGAGAAATATTGGAAGATGAATTTAATGATAGGAATATATGATATGGTGGTATGTGAATCAAGCATTAAGATTGAGAATATTTATGACGAAAATATTAGGTAAGAAAAGAGTGATTGCTTATGAGCTTTGGAAAGAAATGAGTGAGAAAGTGCTTGATGATTTTTTATTTAGAAAGAAATTTATGTAAGAATGAGTTACTTGGAGTTAAGTAAATATGAATTTCGAGGACGAAATTCTTTTAAGAGGGGGAGAAATGTTGGACCCCGAACCTTGAGTGACAATTTGAGTTAGTAATATGAATGGTCAAGTGGATGAGTTGATTGAAATGAAGTTATATAGCAAGAATTAGAAAGAAAAAGAGTGAAAATTTGAAGGATTTAGAAAGTTTGACTTTTTGGAGAGAGAATGTTTGACTTTGAGAGTTGACTTATGATTTAGGCAAAATTTGATAAAATGGTCTTCTGGAAACTTGTAGGTTATGTTAAGAGATTTTTGTGGACATAAAGTTTGTAATTTTTCGATATCGGGAGTGAAAGTTATGATCGATCAAAGTTTATGCTTGATCGGGTTTGACTTTTATATTGGTTGGAACTTTGATGAGAAATTAACCTAGTTAGAGGTTAATTGAGCTTTGATGTTTTCATGAAAATTGAAGGATTTGTTTTGATCTTTATTTCGATATAAAGTATGAAATTTTTCGATCTCGGAATATTAAGTATGATTTTACAAGTTTGTATAGAGGATAGTATCTTTGACTGGAAAATGGACTCCGTAGAGTCGAATTGAGTTTATGTCCTTCGTGAAAGATGTAGAGCTTTCTTTAAGCTTTCTATAGAGACTAAGTTTGTCAAAATTGGAGTTCGGGATTAAGAGTTATGAATTTGGAAGTTTTGATAATAAGTGGAAAAAAAATAGATGTTGGCTGCGGCGCCTCGCTAGGCGACGGCTCGCCTAGAGGCGGGCGCCATCTCGCGCCTCGCTAGGCGACGGCTCGCCTGGCGAGGAGGGCCGCTCTCGCCTCGCGAGGCAAGGCTCGCCTCATGAGCAATCGTCTCGCAAGGGCGACGCCTCGCCTAGCGAGCCCGCTTCGCCTCGAGAGGCAAGGCTCGCCTCATGAGTTAGGCGTTGAGCGCCTTCCGACGCCTGCTTTGCTTCTTAAATTTCTTGATTTCTTTGTTTTCAATCCGACCTTTGCTCACTATTTTGCCTATATCTTTTCCGTCCGACATCCGATTGAGTTGATTCTTTTTGCGTTGAATTCCTAAGACAATGAATTTCATTTTATAAGAAATTTGTGAACTTTTGAGATTAAATTAAAGGTGATTAATTTAATCAAAGTGAGTCGGGAAATTTTCCGAGCATGATTCAGTGTTTTGTGAAATTCGGGATCTGTAGAGATCCGATTGAAGTGATTCTTTAGGCGAAATAAAGATAAGACAAGGGCTACAAATCATATGAAGACATGAAATGTCAATTTTGCCCTTAGGACTTTTAATTTTGAATTTAAGTTCGGATTGGGGTGTAATTTTGGATTGGGAACACTGTGAGTAATTTGAGTATAACTTTTGATCTGGGAATTGAAATGAGACGATTCTTGTTTTGAATTAAACTAGAGACATAAGGATACAATTGTTATGAAGACATTGAGTTTCAATTCTGGGATTAAGAATGTGAATTTTGGGACTGAAATAATCGTACATAAGAAATGTGTTAGAATATGGATTTTCCCGCCTTTATTTAGCACATAACTTTTGATGTAGTGCTCGGAATGGAGCGCGGTCAGTGGCGTTGGATTCGTATGAGTGAGAGGAACTTTTTTCGAGAAGGAAGTTTTGACAAATTCCTTCAAATTGATAGTGCGAATCAAACCGCAAGTAAGCGTAACTTTAAGTTTTGAATGGAGGGCAATTTGGTCATTTGACCTTCATTTAATGAAACACATATATGGATGTCGTTTTGGCTTATTAAAAGCCACGAAAGTGGCTGGAATTACAGAAGAGAGAAAGAGAAATAAGAAAGAAGAGAAAGAAGTAAGTTTGGTGATGGAGGAAAGATGAGAGAGAAAGATATTTTGATTTTTCTACTTGTTTCTTAAGGATTTTGGGTTGGTTCCAAGAGAGAAAGATAGAGGAGCATAAGAGCTTCCTTTTAAGCCAAAAAATTGAATTTGGATGAGAAAGAGGTAAGAGAAATTTTCTACTTTGAGATTTTGATTAATTTTCGGTTTAGAATTATGACATATAAGATGAGTTTGTGGATTGTGGAATTAATTTTGAAATATATGCTTTAGGCTGGGTTTAATTTTGGATGAAAAATTGATTAAGGTTTAGGTTTAATTTTATGATTGAGAATTTTGAGATATTTTGGTGTAGAATTATAGGAAATATGATGAATTGATGATATATGAAATCAATTTCGAAGAATTTGTATTTTATGGTATTGAATTGGGATAAATTGGTTTAGGCCAATTTTAAGATTTGGGGATTTTTGAAATTGAGGATTTAAATAGTTTGGAATTAATGTGAATTGATGAATTGTGAGATTAATTTTGAAGAAATTATGTTTTATGAGATTAAATTTGGGTGTATTGGTTTAGGCCAATTTTGAAAATTGGGGATTTTCAAAATTGGAGTTTGAAATAGCTTGGAGTTATGATAGTTATGTTTTTCCTATGGTTGAGTTTGAGAATTATGCAAATTATGATGATGAATTTGGATGTTATTGGCTTAGGAATTTTAAATTGAAGAAAGAAGAAGGAATTTGGAGAATTGACTATTTGGACAAGCTTCTAGCGTTATTTCGAGGTGGGTAGCATATTTATATTTTGATTTATAAGTTAAATATTACTTTTCAAAAATTTGAGAAAATGAAAGAAAAGATTTTTGTACTTTGTTTATTTCTGAATGATTTTTGGAAAATTATTACAAGCGTAAATTCATTGCTTTAAATGTTTTGATAAACTGATAGAAATTCTGAAAAATGCATTTGTTGTGTATGCATTGAATGATTTGATTTCTGAAATTAGAATTCGAATGATGAATTGATCAAAATGTATGCTTTATGTGAATGTGTGGAAAATTAAGAAATTGAAAAGTGCCTTCGGGCAATCCGACTTTTCGTTTTCGATTATGTGTTATGTGGGTTTGGTAGGTCCCTTGGTGAGTCAGCGCTGTCTCTATGTGTATAGCCTTCTCCAGGCTGCCCGCTAGTGGCACGGAGCTCCGATTTCGGACTCCTTCACGGCTACACTGGACCGCAATGCGGGAAAGTGTAGTACGTTCTGTTCACGACTGCACAGGACCGCTATGCGGGACTGTGCAGTACGTTCTGTTTGGACCTAGCCAGACCATTCTGATATGTTATGTGTTTTGATTTGTTTCTATGTTCTGCATTCTTGTTTATAAAGTGAGAAATGAAAATTGAAATTATGTTGCATTCATATTTATGAAGAATTCGAGAATTTTGAAAATGAGAAAATGAGATTTTTATGAGAAGTTTGGGAAAATTGGAAAGAGTTTGAGAGAAATATTCCAAAGTTGAAAAGTTTGAAAATTAGCCCTTTTGGCAAAAAGATTATGAAAAATGTTTTCAGCTTATTTGTCATTTTATAAATGTGTTATCCACGAGCTTTCGAGCTCACCCCCCTTTCATCCCCATCTCCAGGTTTCGAGCAGGAGATCGGATGAAAGAATGTGAAGACATCAGTTTCGACATATGTGTCAATTAGATTTTGTGTATTTTGGATTTTGAGTATGGATCTGTTTGTGGTTTAAGAAAGGTTTGAAAGAAAATGTATTTGTGTATAAAGTTAAGTATTGTGAATGATTGTGAAATTTGTATAGGAAATTATGGAGAATTTGAGAACATATTGTATGGTTGATTTGGGAATTTGTATAAATTTGAGATATATATTGATTTTGAATTATGAGATTGGTATATTGATTTGAGAAATATGGAAGTATTAGTTTTAGGTTTGTGTTTCTGCTGGTGTTAAGATTCCGGACGGAGAGTCCGATGGTTACGATATTCGATTAGGGATTATAGAAGTGAATTTTGCCTTTGCAGGAAATTTTGGGTTAGGATAAAGGCAGTAGTTATCTTGCCAAAATTTTAGTAAAAAATTTGGATAAAAGTGAGATTTTGGATATGTATAAGTGTATATAAGAGTTTGAGAAATTTGAGATTGGTATGGATTTATATCGATTATGTACATTTGTATGGATTTAAGATGATTGGTATATGATTGAGTAACGAGAAAAGAAATGAGAATAAGAAAAGAAAAAAAAAATTCATAACGGATTTTGGAACGTCTTAGGATTCCCAACGCGATTATGTTCATTCGATAAGTTTTCTTTGATTATTGTTTCCGGATGTCGGATGTGTCTGCTTTGATTTCGTTTCGCTTTGCAATCTGTTCGTTTGATTCGATTAGTATTTGCTTCCGCTTGCATTTGCTTCCGCTTCGCTACTTTCGGATTTGTTCGCTTCCGCATTTTGTTTTCGATTCGACATTTTCGTTTTCCGTTCTATTTGCGATGTGCTTTGTTTTCTGATTCGAAATTTCGATCCGAAATTTCCGCTTCCCTTCGTTTCCGTTTGCTTCGGTTTCCGTTCTGCTTATGTAGTTGGGTCTCGGTCCCAACAAAGGTTATCAAGTAAAGTAAGAAATATAAATAGAGGTTTTAGAAGCCCATAATTGAATGTTGGGCTTGTACTAATTAATGGTTAATTAGAAGCCCAAATGTACATTTAGAAATGGGCTAGACTTTGGTTTAATTTGATTAATTTGATTAATTAAATTAAAACAAACTTTTTCAAAAAATAAAGTGCAATTTCGTTTTTCATTAGGGCTGAATGTGCAGCTGCAAATTTAACATTAAATTGCTAAATAAAGATGGTCTTTATTATGGTTTATCATCATTAAATGGAGTTATGAACTTACCATTGAATGGTTTAATAGTTATCTTTTAATGATAGCATGTAACCTATTAACATTCATTGGATTAAAGAAGAAAGATGCACATTGGATGGACCATCTTCATTCTTTCATCATCAAAAACGAAATTGATAGGTCTCATTTAGGTTAATAGACTTTTCATATAGTCATCTTAAAGACAAATGAGAAGAGTCTCATTTAATGGCTTCTTTATGATTGATTAAATGAAGAAATGATGCATTGGTTGGAAAACGCTTCTTTCCTTCGTTGTTAACCAAAAGTGTGAGGGAGTAAGAAGAGGTTCTTACATTTTTATCACTCTCTCTCCTATCTTGCATGAAAAAATCAAAAATTGCATAAGAGTGTCTCATTCTTGGTCTTCTTTCTTCTAAGAAAATTCTGCTCCCAAGTTTTCTTCTCCTTTCCCACCAAAGGATCTTGTTAACCAAGTTGTCTAAGAAGAATAGGTGGTAGATCGGATTAGTCAAGGATACAATATTAAGAGGAGGAAACAATAACAAGAAGAAGAGGATACATCACTTAGAAGAGAATATATTGCTGAGGATAAGATAGCGCAACAATGAGTTAAAGCTATAGTGAAGGAGTCGGTAATATAATCTCTATCTTGTTTATGTTTATTATTATCCTTGTACCATATCATGTATAGATTGGCATAATGATTTGGATATATTGCTTCCACTACAATTTAGATTTCTAAAGAGTTTTGAAATCTACTGTTTGTCCAAATATGGCATGCTTTCTTTTTCTGATCTAACAATTGGTATTAGAGCCAATTTTATTTTGCATGATTTCAGTTCCTATATGTGTGATGCATGGGTTGGCAATCATTTTTGTATGCTGCATATTTTTATGTGATAGAAATATACATGGTGTATTTGTTTTCTCTTTTAGTTGTCCATAGATTCTAAAGTTACCTTGTAAGATTTCTTCATTTGGTTTGTAACAAGGAGGGTGGTCTATCATCACCATGTTTCCTCCTTGGTTTCATTTTTATGTTTATTTTGATTATGTAATGTCCAAAATCATGAAATGATGAAGATGAAGAAGTCATGGATTGAAGAAAGGAAGAGGTAAAGTTTTGGTTATGGCTATGGTGTCTTGGCTATTTTTCGGTTATTAGAAATCAAATATGTTGAAATTTTGTTTTAACAAATTTTTTGGTTGTATGAACTTTTTTGTAACAAAATTTCCTTTTTTACAAGTGCTGGAATTTTTATGTAATATTCATAAGTTTCGGTTTTGGTGACAAACAAGTGCAGATTTTTGTTTTCTTATGGGCAAAAATTTGGTTTTATGAAAATCATATTTTGTGTTGAAAAGTAAAGCCATTACACACTTTTTACTGATTGGGTCAGGTCACGTGAGCAAAAAGTTTGAAGCGGAAGATCCAAGTCCAAGAATAATATTTTAAGCCTAAAAGGCTTGTAATTATTTTTATGTTTTTAGGATGGATAGTCAAATATAGCTTGTTATTTCATGTGATGAATGGATAAATGAATGCAAATAATATGGGATATTATGTGATTGCATGTCATTTAGAAAATTGTTAACCCTAGGCTTTGCCATGCATTCATTATGTATGAGATATATAATGAAACAATATAGGATGGATAATAAATTACATCTAGATAAGATAGTAATTAAAACTTAAAGCCCAAAAAGAATGAGTGGGAGAGGATGCTCATACGAGAGTCCAAGGTCTCCAAATGATGGCCCATTTTCATGTGGTGAAGTGTTACTCCCCACCGGAGAGCATAAATCCTAAGTCTTGCATGGTTTGGGTTTCCTTAAGGATAAGTCCATTTATTGGTAGCAAATGTGACATCGAGGAATGATTTACAAGAACCATTAATGAATGAATCAAATGATTAAACACTCAATATATTATCAATAACCTGCCCACTGTAACTCTGTTGGTAAAAGTATGGATTAAATAAAGATGTTTTTTTAAAAGTTAAGCATGAAGATGCTTGGTAGCTTTTATAGTGGGAGGGTCCCAGTTTTACTTTTGATGAATAAGATAGCCCACCATCACTTAGTCTGTTATAGATAAGAAAAATGACCGTCGTATAAAGATTTAATTGTTTTTAAGTTTTGTTAAATCTATCATGATGCATGTTCATGCATACATGCATCATGATTTTATACTAAGTTCCAATTTTATTGACTAGTATGCTCATGTTTTAATAATTTATATCATCCATAAAATGAATCCACTCACTTTGCTCTTGACAAATAACAAAATGGAAAATAGAGAGAATTTTAATGGAGATATAACCTTGACATTTTTCTTCAATATTAATGCATTTTATAGGTTTTAACTGAAAATGAGCCTGCACTTCCTGGTGGAAATTTAACTCTTGAGATAACAATATGAGCATTGGTAGAATGCTAACAAGACTACTAAGTGTTATATTCTAGCTTCTGTCAGCGACATGTTGTAAAAGAAAATTACTTATATGAACATTGCTAGTGCTATGGTCTATCACCTACATGGTCTTTCTTATTTCCATCTCCATAACCACCAATGCTCATTGTCTGGGTCGTACTTTCTGATTTTTTTCATTATTGTTCATATGTTTTTCTTTAGTGATTATCATCTCGATAGACTGCTGAAAATTCACATCAATCTCACCTTCCTCACTTGTATGTTATTGCAAATTTACATCTATAGTAACCAGTGGAGTATGTAATCGAGGATGAGTGTCTACAGTAACTTCTTTAGCTAGTTTTGAGTTTCCTAGTGGCATTGTATCATAAATGTTCGCATGAATTTCTACCCCTGCCTTGGAATGTGCTAGTTATCTCGTGGACTAGCCATTGGTTTCACCACTTCATCTTGTTTAGAAACTTGTTTTTAGGTAGTCACATTATTTTCCTAAAGTTCATCAACTTGTTAAATATTTTCTAAAGTTTTTAGACTGGATTTTCTACTTTTCTGCTCTCTTTTTCCTTGTGGATTTTTTTGGGAACACCCATACCTTGGTTTTCTCCTTCATATAGGGCCTCCAAGGTTAAGATAATAAGTCCTTATCCTCATCAAGTTCACCATGACTAATATATTTCATGATTGGAATGCTCTCAGGTAAGATTTTCCCATGTTCAACTTCACTAAAGACTTTAGCATACCCAACCCATCTTATATGTGCAGTATTCTCATCCATAATTAAAGGAACACTAAGGTAACCTAAGTGATTATCTTGCATTTGATCGAAAAGTACAAAATCATGTTAAATCTTTATTTTAGATTTTTAATTTAAGATTAAAAGTGTTATTTATACTTCAACATTTCACGAAAAAAATTAACTAAATACTTATTATTATCTCTGGTGCCACTTTATATCCCAATATTACTAAAACGATACATATTACACCTTCAATAGGATGCAAAAATGGTAGCAAAGATAACAAGGGGTTTACCTAGGCCTTTTGTTGGAAAAAGTTAAGGTGCAACTTACACTTTTGACCAATGTATAAAGAAATTATTTGTAAACTAGTCAACATTTGGTGGGTGTAGAATGCCCAATTATGAAGCCGCAAAGACTAATTTGGTGGTTTGATTATTAGGAACTAATAAATTAAATCTCATTAGCATTTATGATGCAATTAATATTATTTTGAAAGCAATAAGATACAATATAATAACACAAATAGTGCTACAAAGTATTACTTTTTTTAAATGTTAAGATGTGAATCAAAATTTAGTCTTAAGTTAACAATGACACTCCAAACAGGCATGATAGTAATAATGATTTATTCAATTTGTAAAATGAATTATTGTTATGGAGGTTATAATTAGTATTAAATTGTTTATAATATTACAAATAAAGTTGAATCATACTTTTATTAATTATATTAAAATAATATAATTATATTTTAAAATTTTCATATTTACTTTAAGCAACAAAGTGATAAATAAGTATAAATGTTATTTTCATTAAAAATTATATTAAATTTATATTTCAGTTTGAAAATTATAATTGCCTTTATTTTGTTATATTTAAGTACAAATATTTTTAGTATAATATTTTACATAAAATAACAAATCTTCTTTTATTTTAATTTGGAAGGAGTCGATAATATATTATGTAATAATTAAATTTAATGTATAAATAATTATATTAAAAGAAATTGTAAAAATAAAATGATTAGTGATTGATAAATTTGATCTTGAATATGCATAAATTAATTAATAAATGATTTATATTAGTAAAATTTTTAAAATTGTGAATTATAAAAAGTAATCACTTGGATAAAAAACAAATTACCTATGGTTTTACTTATACTAAAAGTAGGTTTAGTATTCAAAAGTACCTATAAAAACCCTACAGATTACAAATACTAAAATTTGATCTTTTGCTAAGTTTTTATTGAGCTATTTTAATACAATTCACTTTATAATCAAGTTAAAATAATTTTACAAAATATTCTATATGCCTAATAGTTATTCGTATAGTAGCTTTTGTCAAAATAAGCCAAAAGAAAGTCTAATTTGGTCTTCAAACTTTACGTTAGATGGACTTAAGTTCAAGAACTGAACTTTATCCAATTGCCCTTAAAGTTTGAAAACATAGCACTTAAATATTTTCTTCACCAGCCACTTGGAATTGACATATATTCAACATTTTTCGTAAATAAACTCAACAAAAAAAGGTAATGAATAGAATTTTGATAATTTTGCGTATTATAATAAAACCAACTTAAGCACCAAATATCAACTTAAGGAAGCCAATATTTACACCATCTACTTCTTGTTAAAGGTGTTGAAGTTTACCCTTGCTTCTTCGACATTACCTTAGGAGATTAAAGCAATAATGAAAATTGCACACTTCTATTCATAAAATTGAAGCTTTGGGAGTCCTTGGAAACAACATTTAAGCTACATGATTAATTATACTCAGTAAATTTTCAATTTCATGAGTTCAAAAAATGAGTTTAAAGTCTTAAGATCATAGGATTTGAGAATTATTTATTTTTAGCAAATTTTGAGTTTAGCCTATTTTTATTCATCATTCTTGTAGAAGATTGAAACAATATCACTTTCACTTTTTGGTAGCAACATTAGGACAATTTTCTGCATATCCTACTAAATTCATCATATTTATATCATTGATAAATAATCATATCAAAATGTGGTTTCAAGGTCTTATTTGGATCTTATCCTCATATCTTATTTTGTATGTCGTTTTATTTATCATACTGGTTTTGTCATAGAATCACTCATGTTTTATATTTGGTTGGTATATTTATTTGATAAGAATAATAAATGGTGCTTCTATCTCAACATAAATGAGTCATAGTCAAAAACAATATAATGAACCAGTTTTTGTCAATATAGAAGTTGAAGTCTTTTGATAACTTTTTAGACAAATGGTAATCCTAGAAGAAGATTTTATGAATGCCCTAATTATAAAGTAAGAAGATTTTATGAATTCCTAATTATAAAGTAAGCTAGTTGTTAATAATTAAGTAGTTTTATTTGAAGATGAATAATTTTATTACATTTTTCAAAAATAATTAAATAATTTTTGTTTCCATATCCTTATGTTTGCCTTATCGATCAATGAGTTGCAAAAATCTAATAAATTCTTTATGAATTATTCCTAAAAATGAAGAGCTTGTATGGATCTAACTAATAGCTAGGATTGGTCTTTGATACTTCTTTATAAGCGATTTAGCTTGACATATGATCGTCTTACTACTGACTTCCTGAGCTATAGCTTGAACAAGATTGTTTTATCATGTACAATGATTCTTCATCTTCTTTATGGAGAGAAGAAAATTCATCATCAGTAGATTCACTATTAGGTAGTGCAAATAGTGTCTCTTCATCTTCACTAGATTGTTCTTTAAAAAGAGACTCGACGTCTTCATCATCTTTTAAAGGCATCATAGCTTCAATAGAATGTAAGATTTTCGTATCCTTTTTTTATCTTTTTAAAGCATTTTTTTGCATAATTACCTTGTTGTCTATATAGGTTATAGCTATCTAACTTTCTAGTTTTTGAAGCTTATTATTTGAAAAACCATATCTTCTTTTCCCTCTTTCTGTTGAAAAGGGGAACTCGGAACAATTTTCTTTTGAAGTGTTTATCCTTCTTTGTGTTACATTCATATTTCTCCTTATTTTTTCCTTTGAGCTTTAAAATTTTTTACATACTTGATTGAGTTAAGGTTTTCTTTTTAGTATAGCTTTAAAGAACTTACATTGTTCATATAATTTGTCTAGTGTTACTAAAGATAATTGGTAGATTCCTCCGAGAGAGATTTCAAACACGTCTTTATGAAGAGAATTCATTGTTCTTTGTAATTATGGCTGCAATTCATCAGGAAGGGAAGCAATAAATGTGCACCGAAGATTAAAATCATTAAATTCATTGAGCATATAATAATTTTTAGACATTCTTCAAAAATGCTTTTGTAAATATTTCCTATCATTAGAGAAGCATTTCATTTTGAAGTACTCATATATGCTTTATTGATCAATAAGCAAGAAATCTCTAATGAATTATTTATGAATAATTACTAACAATGAACTAGCCTTTGAAAGTTGTAAGATTTGCATATATTTGTATTCACTAAGGCTTTGGAACCATTCACTTAAGGTTCTCATCTTTCTGGAGACAAAAATTTCTTAGAGAGAAATATTTGGCCTTATCATTTGAAGATCTATCAAAGCACTAAATTCATTTAATTGATCTTTCCATTTTACTAGTGGAACATCCTCGAAAGTGGACCATGGTTGTAAATCAAGTTTACATATAGGAGTTACTTGCAGTTATACTGGTTCAGTCATTAACTCAACATGTTCAAATTCTTGTTCAACTTCTACGTGCGGTTGAGAAGAGTGTGGAACAACCTTCATTATTTGAGATATCTGAGTGAGATAAGCAAGTTGTTCTGAGCATTTTGTAAAAGATTCAAAATCTTGGCGTTTATTATTACTTTTAGAGCTATCTGAAACTCGTTGAAGGGTAACTATGAATTTTTGTTTGTGCATAGGTTCTTTTGTTGTGTCTAGGGAAGATCCTTCTTCTGGTGGAGAAGTTAGTAGGGTTATGATTTGTAAAGGTTTAAAAGTTAACATAATGTCTTTTACAGACAAGTTTGGCTTGAAAAGTTTTGATGGTTTTGTCAGAGTCTCAATAATGGATAGGACATATTGAAGAATTATCTGTCGTTAGTAGCTTTAAGATAGGATGTAGTGTTATAAGTAGGTCGTACGACTAGAAATGTCAAGGGATATGGTTTATATTAGCTTTAGGTTATTCTTTAGCCATATTTGAATCAATTATTTTGAGTATTTCTTGAGCTTTTTGTAGTTTTATTTCCTTCTTAGAGAAGTTTGGTCCATAATAATGTTGGCCAATATATTTTCTGAAATTAGAATCAAGTTGGGCAGCTTGATTGAGTAGTCATTGATGTAATTATCGCACATGGAGAGTTATAACATCAAACTTTGAATTTTTTCCTTATGTTTGTTGGGATAGACCATTAAGCTTAGAATAAATTCTATGAAGGAAATTGGTTTGTGCTATTGTATTTCATGTGTTCCAATTCAGTACTTCTTTCGTACATGATTCTTATACAGATTGATACATGTTGATATTGAGTATAGCCTTACAAGTACCTTAGTGTTTTTATTGGTTTAAGCATCCAAATGTGGAAAATATTCCTCATATGATCTCATCATCATATAAGGTAATGGTTTGGGGATCTCCTTAAGGATTGGAGATTTTTTTAAATGAATAAAGATTTCATTAACCATAGCAAAGCTATCCTAAACATTGCAATGAATTCAATAGGCTATGATAGGCTAATTTTGCAATTGTCATGGCTTGGATCCAATTGATTATTTCCTCAGCTAATTGATGTTTGTTTACTTCCCCCTATAGATCCTCTTGTTCCTTTCTTTCTATAAAGAATAGACTATTGTTATGAAAGTAGTCTTGTAAAGTTCTCCATCTTACTTCTATTGCTTAGCAGTACATATAGTCCAATTAGGAGTTACTATCCAGTCATATGAAGAACTATAATCAGCTAACATATGCAAGATTATGCTCCACGTAGCTTTGGAATATCTATATTAAATGAACAAATGATCCCTGTCTTCTGCTTCTTCTTTACGCAAAACATACATAGGATCAAATGATCCAAACCACCTACTCTTGGTTTTGATTCTATTCTTGATGACTACCTAGGTGATCACTGAGGCTTTAGGGTTCAAAGACATTTTCTCCTTCATCTTATAGTGCTTTGTAGCATGACCTATTAGTGAATACTCCACTAGAATATTTTTTCCAAATGACACTATCATCATTATACCTATGAGTGATCCGGGGAAAGTATTCCACTAGGAAGTTGAAAGCTCTAAACTTTCCAAACCATCTTCCATCATATATTAGTGAAGATAATCTAGCATTAAGGGACACTCTATTAATTACCTAGGATATTTCATTTCTTAAGATAAGAGGTTGAATTCAAACCAATTATCATACCATACCCATATTTCATCTCCAATTCCCGACCTGTGCTTGATCCAAGGGTAAACAAGATTTCTCAATTTCAGCATATAAGTGAAAATCCAAGAGTACTCCCTAGTAAGTCACAATTGCCATAAATTCTCATTCTTAAGGTAAGATTCACGTATCCATTTTATCCATATGGCATTTTTTCCTAAATGTAACCACCAAATTCTTTACGTAGAAGCACTTTTTGCATTAGATGTATTGACATGATTCTTAATCCTCCTTGTACTTTGGAATTGTTACTTTACTCCATTCGACTTTAGCTTTTTTAGAGTTATTTGGTTTCCCAGACCATAAGATGATTTTTATGATACAATAAATCCCCTTGATTATTCCCTTTGGTAAGATGATTTAAGTAATCTAATGAACATATATATTTCTAAAGACTAAAATGATCAAAGTAACTATTCGACCATGGAAAATTTTTCTTTAAGTTAAGCATGATTTGAAATAGTTTTTAGATTTAGATAGATTAAATTTTTGGAGTTATAATTATATCAAGTTTAGTAGGATTTATTGATTGGGTAATTGGAATTAAAGTGTTAATATGATAAGGATGTTCAAGGGCATTTTTGGGAGATCACTTAAGCATAAAAAAACATAAGCTTATAATGAAAGGTAAGATGGACTTTTTGGGCTCATTAAGGGTACTAATGGAAAAAAGAATACGTTTTCTTGCTTATAAGAGGATAAAAACGTGAATTAAATAAGGAAGAGAGTGAAAAACGAAAATAGGAAAGAAGAAGAGAGGTTTCGATGAAAAAGAAAAGAAGAGAAATCAAGTTGTTAAGGTAGGTTAACCATCTTTTCTTCTTGCTTTATTAAAGTAATGGGTTGTATTGAGGATGAAGGAGTTAGAGAGAAAAGAGGTTTGCGTGGGAAGAAGATGGATTAGGAGAACCTAATTGATTTTAGGGTTTCTAAACTAGATCTTAGGTTTTCTAACCTAGATGGACTATGGGTAGGTTAGATTTGAGTTTAATTTGTGTTTATTGAAATTTTATGATTTTTGAAATTTATCAATTTTTATTGGAATGTTGTTTTGAATGGAACCTTGGTTGTTTTAGGAAACCAAGGGAATCCTACCTAAGAGCTAGGGGAAAGGCAAAATTTTCAACCTAATTAGACTTGGAATTTGCAAGCTAATTAGGTAGGTAATTTATTTAAAGCTACTGTGTGATTATGCAAATTCTTGCTTATGTGTGTGAATGTTGATTGCTTGAAATTCAATTGTTGTGATTTGATGGGAAATGCATGACGCATTGTGATTATTCTATACAGTGAAAGAGGTTATAACATTTTGAATTAAATGAAAAGAAGGAAAAAATATGAAAGTATAAGGATATGATAAAATGAATATGTACTTTTGTTTAGTTGAGAGAGGAACCATTTCATTCATCAAGTGCACGTAGACAAGAGCCTTCTCCCGGCTGCCCACTTATGGCGTATGAGCTCTAAAAATGGACTCATTTTGTTCATGGTGAAAACTTTGGTTTTTCCATTTCGTACGCATGGGACCTCTTGAGCTATTTGGTTGTGCATTGCATCTTTGAATTGTTAAGTATGATGCATTTGAATGATTTGCTTAATGGACAAATTCTATGTTTTGTGTTATGTATTAACAGCTTAATAATGAGTTTTGAGCTAAATTGGTGAATGATTGAATTGCTTAATATATAAATGCATATGCTTGAATTTGTGGTAATTGTCGATGGCTATAAATATATTAGCCATCGAGCGTCGTAGGTCAACCCAATAATTTTCCACTCCTCAGGTGCAGAACGAGAGGGGTAGTAATCTTTTCAAGGCATTAAAAACTCCAAGATATTAAAAACTTTTGTAACTAAGTTAGTTTGATCACTTTTAGATAGCTTTATAAGCATGTTAAACATTGAGCATCCTATATATGTTGTAATTTGTGTTAAGCCCTCGTTTATAATATTATTATGTAATTAAAGTTATGTATGGGATTTTGTTAATTTGGCAAATGAGTTTAGAACTGAAAAGTTCCCCAGGCGTATGTGCATGTTTATTTTGTAGTTATACATTTCATAATCTAAGTCTTTCATAGGTGTATAAATTGTGTATCGATTTTGAGAAAAAAAAAGGGACTAATTTAGATTAAATTAGTCAAAGTTGTCTTCTGGAAAGCTATATCTTATCTTTCTAGCTTTCTAACGGTATAAAGTATGAAATTTTTGGATATCGGAGTCAAAAGTTATGGTCCTTATAAGTGGAGATGCTCAAGAGTATAGGACCTATCGTATAATGATGATGTATCGTCTGGTGAGGACGTGTCGTCTGGTGAGGATGCATCATCTGGTGAGGACATTTTGTCTAGTGAAGATGTACCATCTAGTGATGATGTATCATCTGGTGAGGATGCATCGTCTGGTGAGGACGTTTCGTCTAGTGAGGACATATCGTCTGGTGAAAACGTCATATCGTCTGATGCACTGTTCATCTAATCCTATCGTCTGGTCCCATTTTTGACCCTTTTGACAATAGAATTTGCCTTTGAGGCCTATATGAAATTTGTATATCTAGAAGTCCTCTTCGAAACCATTAATCTGAAATCTCTAGTGAAAGTTATGTTAATTGTTCCAAGATAGGTACAACGTGATTGAGGACATGAGTATGGTTGATTCCTTTGGCCATAACTTCATAACCCAACCTCCAAATTAAGTGATTTTTGAAGCAATAGATTCTCGACACATTTTCCTATCTCTCAATAAAATTTGTAGCTTTTGGGGTCAATTTGAAAGAGATCGATGCGAGGAAAAATTAGAGATCGGTCGGAGGGGTATTACTAGGTTATGAACACACTTTGGATTTTTAAACATATCTTAAGCTATAGAAATCCGAATGAGAAGGTTCTTGTTTCAAAATAAACTAAAGGCATAGACCTAAAATTGGCTTGAAGAAGTCAAATTGTGATGTTGGTGATGGGTTGCTATGGGTAGGCCACCCTTGTGAGATGACGGCAAAGTGAGAGTTCATTTGAATAACCCTACAAGGAAACCCGATCACGCTTTTCGACTCCGAAATGATAGCTGGGCTTCAGAAAAGGGGACCAACATCTTGTGTTATCAAGGCTTAGGTTTTTCCTAGGATTAGAATGCATAGTAGGATAAATTGTTATGTTATTTGATTACTTGTTGCATTGTGAATTGATTGAATTGTGTTAAGTGACATGTATGCATTCATACATGTAGGGATTAGGATTTTAAAACGAAATGTAGCTAACCATTAGTGTTTCCATTAAAGGAGTAAGATGCCACCTCATAGAAGGACATGAGGAGTTCTATGAAGATCAGTTGCACCTGACTCTTCGACAAGAGAGGAGAGTACTGATGAGCTAGTAGCTCCAGGAAATACTGAGGCTTCTGTAGGGGCAAGGTAGTGAGCCCATTCGATCACAAACGTGGGATTCTCCACTTTCGTAGGAGCAAGTTCCTACTCCATTAGATCCGAGGATGTTTCAAGCATTCTCTCAGGCCTTTGCTCAGGCCATAGGCCAGATGTCGTAATCTTCCGTTCTGACCCCAGTCAAAAAGGGGAAACAGTTTAATAAGCTCAGGAAGTATAGAGTAGTGGATTTCTATGGGACAACAGATCCAGAAGAAACCGAGACCTGGTTAAGAAAGACCAAGAGGTTACTTATCAGATGGAGTCTGAGGATGATGAGAAAGTCATGTATGCTGTAAGCTTGCTATAGGAAAATGTTCTGCATTGGTGGGAGAGTGTGCCAGGGAGCCAGATGAAATCACTAGTGTTGGCATGGAAGGACTTCTTAGCTCCTTATAAGAAGAAGTACCTATATGAGGTGTACATTCAGTAGAAGCAAAGAGAGTTTCTGGGTCTCATCCAGAAGGAGATGACGGTGAGTGAATATAAGCATCAATTTACACAATTGGCCTGATATGCAGCTAAGTTAATGATGAGCGAGGCGACTAAGTGTCAAAGGTTTGAAGCATGACTGCATCTAGCTATCAGAGAGAAAATGGTGGTATAAAATTTTTTTGATTTTCAACAGCTGGTTGAAGCAGTTTTGATGGTTGAAAACATTTAGAACATAAAGAGTGTTGTCAACAAAAAGAGAAAGGGAAAAGAACAGTTTAAGAAGGGAGGTAGTGCTTCTAGGCCAGAGAGGAGTGCCAAGACCTTCCTTGTGCAGTCTAAGGAGAGAAGTAGTGGTGCCAACAAATCTAAATAGATGAGAACTATTCCTCATCAAGCCTTAACAGCTGGAGGCAATAGAAGGGGAGAAGGGGACAAATCATCCATCCCTAAGTGTGATCATTGCGGCAAGTTCCATGGGGGAATGTTACAGATTGATTGGAGCATGTTTCAGCTGTGGAGAAAAGGAGCACATAGCTAGAGAGTGTCTGAAGCATGCAAAAAGAGAGGGAACTCAGATGTAAGCTTCAAAGAGAACTAAGACAGTAAGGCACAAGGCTGCAACTAAAATGGGTAGCTCTGATGCAGCTAGGAGCGTGAATCCTCCAGGAAGATCAAGGGGACAAGCACCAGCTAGAGTATTTGCAATGACATGGGAGGATGCAGAGTGTAGCACCCCCTTACTGTTGGGTACGCACCGAGACGCCTGCTGGTCATTCTGGTACATATCCTATGATAAGGGTGAGCTACATGCGATCACTACATTCAATCCACATGGCATCATATCAATTTTACCAATAAAGCATTAATAGAAAACCACAATATTTTTAAAATCAACTTCTCCCTCATTTCATTCCATCAAATTCAAAAGTTTCCACATCTATCATTCTTTACTATCTATACATCAATCCAATAACCTAGTACAAAATGTTATAGGAAAAAGGAAAAAGTAGCAAATCTATCTAAATCATCCAAAAGTCCCAGTTGATCGACCTTTGAGCCATGACTTCTCTCGCCAAAACAATCTACACAGTCGGAAAAGTCCCTCTGTAGCTAGGAGTCTACTCTCGGTCCTGAAATGATAACATTGCAATTTTGGTGAGTTTTGCGAACTTAGTGAGGTAACCATCATCGATGGTTCACTCAATTTAAGCAACAATCAAAACATATCACAATTATTTCATAACATCACATCGATCAGAAGTACCACATGTTCACATAAGCATAAGGAATTTTTGGCCTTTAACTCAATCAAGCATATTTAACAAAATGCATATGAAATGCTCATGTGACATTTTTTCAGTTATTACAGTTTTGCGATCGAGCTCCTGAGCTGTCCCATATAGGGCACATTAAACATTGAGCCTGAGGCTCTAAATCACTGTTGAGCTCGAGGCTCAAATACACTCGTTGAGCTTTAAGCTCTAATCGGTGGCTGCTCCGGTCATAACTATTATTATCTGAATATGCATTTATGAGTGAAATGGATATGCCACAATCAATCACATTATTATGCACGTATTCACATGTCACAATCAATCACATTATAAGCATGTAGGTCTCATATTTACATACAAGTAGCACTTCAATATCCTAACTCCCCAGTACATAGTCATCGGACCTTCTGTCCGGAATCCAGAATCCAAAACACAAGCCACCATTATCCACCACAGAATCATAAGTAAATAATAATTGAGAGAAACCGTATAGGTTACTCACCAACTACTTTCGAAGTTAGCGCCTAGAAGTCTCAACAACATCCGTGGTTTGATGACGTTCCAAATGCGCCTCTATAATAATTAAAATACAGATATATCACAAGTTGTACAATCATAAGTGTATAATAATGCACATGCAGGAATTGAAATGTGTACAATGCATGTTCGTGACAATCATGTTATCATTCCATAAATTGCATCACAAAACCATTCCCGTATCAAAACTCATTTATTCTTAGGTTTAAGCTGCACTAAAACCATTAAACTCGCAATTTATTGCTCATAAAATTATTTCAATTTTTCTAAAACACGTACTTTCGGGTCTACTATTTGTGATCTATGAGATAGTAAACATAAGGTCAACTAGGCAACCTATCTTTAATAGAAGTGTTCCCCTATGGTTTAGGAATCCATATACACCAAAATCACTTAATTTGGATTTCTATAGGTCCAGATATTGCCAAAAGACTGAAGTATGTCCAAAAAAATAACCAATTCATATTCTTTTAATCGATCCTCTCACTTTGATTTAATCCATCATTTTCAATTTGATCTAAAAATCCACAAATTTTTATAGAGAGTTATATGAGTGTCTTATGAATCCAACGCTTAAAAAATCAGGTTAATCGGGGGTTGAATGAAAAAGTTATAAGGAAAAGAGTGGAGAAGGGTCGGATTAGGGGGGAAACGACAAATAAAAAATAAAAAAATCAAAACGGCAACGTCGACGTTATGCGCTGGCTCGCTCGCGATCGCGATCATGAGGCAAGAGTCTGTGCTCGCCCTTGCTAGGCGCTTATGAGGCGAGCTGGTCGCCCTCGATAGGCATCAGGGCACAGTGCCCTGACCCCCTCCAACTTTCAAACTTCAAAAATTTCCCCTCCTCCTACTACCAACTTCACAATTTTATAACTTTTGACTTAAAACTCCAAATTTTACAAATTTGGTATTAAAATAAAACTAAAAGGAAGCTCTACAACTTCCATGAAGAACTCGAAAACCAATTCCATCTCTAAGGGAGTTAAAATCTCAATCAAAGTTACTGCCCATTAAATGTCATCCTAAACAGTACCACAATCTTCTAAAAATTATAACTTCCTATCCCGTTATTCAAAAATTCCATGCTTTATCTCAATGAAAAGATCATAATACATTCTACAATTCTCATGAAGAACTTAGAAGCAAAGTCTACCTCTAACTAGGTCAAATTCCCACATGATTGTGGCTGCCCTGTTGAATATTGTTAAATATCACCTAAACCATATCCACATTTCAATCACTCATAACTATTAACTCCAATGTCAAAAAATGGCACACTTTTTGGCGATAGAAAGCTATCAAGAAACGCTACAACTTTCCTGAAGACCAATTTAGCAAAATCAGCCTAAATCAACCTAGAAAAATTCCCAAAGTTTCAGATCACAAAAATAAAAATGTCATTCTAGCGCTACTATTCATCCCTACACATATTCTCACATTCAAGTCAAGATTTGGAACTCTTCAAGCCAAAATTAACAACACTTCCTTCACAAGAAATATAGCCAAACACCTATAGTTTAATTCAAACTAAAAATTATCTCAATTGCACCATTATAGAAGAAGTTATGGCCAAATCATTGAAACATACACAAATCAAATTTTCAGATTTTCCACCTAACTCTTCTTCTATCTCTTCCATACCATTTCTACACCAAACACTACTCAATTTACTCAATATATCAACCCAACCAAATCAAAACCTCCACTTGAACAAGAGTCCACAAAATGGCAGCAACATACACTCAATCATCCATCCTTGTCCTACACTTTTCTAAACCTACTTTCACTTCCAAAACATCTCTAATTTCCATTCATCAAATTCTACATCATTAATCATTCATATAGGCAAGAAATTCACACACACACCCATATACTCCAAACACAATCTCCATGCAATTAAATTTAAAAACATCACAAATGCTTTCTTTAATTATAAATCCATAAGATAAAACATATTTCTTACCCAATTAAGCTTCCAAATCTTCCAATCTTCTAAACTACCACAAAATCTCTAACTTCCTCCAACATACACGATCATCATCATCTTCTTGAGGGGGGCAGAAGGTTTGGATTTTTAGTGAATAAAGAAGAGAAAATCAAGGTATTAAAGAGTGTAAAAGATGGTCACATTTGCAAGAAGAAGCAAGGAAAAAGAAAGCTACGAGATTTGATGGAGGATTCTAACTTAAATAACCAAAACTCCTTTTCAAAAAAGAAGCATCGAGAAAGCCTAAACCAAAAAGGTGGTTTTATTAAACAATTACTAACATGGTGGTCACTTGCCACATGTCACATTCTTAAGCTCTTTCCAACAAATTTCAATTTCTACACCAATTTATCCCAAAATTTCCAATGGATCAAATTAATAAATCCTTAAAATCATTTATCTAAATTTCTAATGCCATTGGACAGTAATTTCTACTACCGGTAAACCATTATTCTACCACTTGGCATTTTTTCTACTCTAAAAATTACCCCGAAATTTCAAAAAAATAATTTCTAAAATTCACTAAAAATTCTCAAACCTCAATGGCCCTCTCCAACTCAATTTTCAAGCACACAAATCACATTTTTCATAACAATCACATTTATTAACAAATATACCGAGAAATGTCATGAATGCATGTACAATCATTTTCATATGCAAAATTTACTATTCACAAGTATGCGTATGCATGAACATATCAAGGTAATTCTAAGCACTCATAAACCATTCCAAATTACTATTCTACCCTTCCCATCGGTGATGGGATGTTACAACTCTCCCTTTCTTAAAGAAATTTTGTCCCCATAATTCTTACCTGTTGGTTCGAATAGGTGAGGACACTGTCTCCTCATATGCTCCTCTGTCTCCCAAGTTGCTTCCTCAGTTAAGTGGCTCCTCCATAGGACTTTCACCAATGGAATTACCATGTTCCTCAACTGCTTAATCAGTGATCCCACAATCTTGATCAGCTCCTCAACATAGCTCAAATTACTAGCAACCTCAATCTCCTAAGTCGGTATCACATGTGTCGGATCCGATCGGTATCTTCGGAGCATACTCATATGAAAGACATTATGCAAATGAAACATCTCATTCGGTAAAGCCAACTTATAAGCCAAAGGTCCTATCCTCTCAATGATCTCATAAGGACCAATGTACCTACGCTCAACTTGCCCTTTTTACCGAATCTCAACAATCCTTTCCACGGGGACACTCGTAGGAAAACTCTGTCTCCTACACTGTACTTCATATCCCTCCGGTGCTGATCCACGTAACTCTTCTGTCTATCTTGAGCCGCTTTAATTCGGCTCCAAATCAATTTCACCTTATCCACCGTATCCTGAATCAACTCTGGGCCTTCAACCATTCTCAAACCCTCTTCATCCCAATACAGGGGCGATCGACACTTTCTTCCATATAAGGCCCCATATGGTGCCATTCCGATGCTACTGTGATAATGGTTGTTATAGGCAAATTCAATCAAAGCTAGATACTGATCCCACACTCCTCTAAACTCCAATACACAAGCTCGAAGCATATCCTCAACAGTCTTGATTGTCCTCTCACTCTGTCCATCTGTCTGAGGATGAAATGCTATACTAAAGTTCAACTTAGTACCCATAGCAGACTGCAAACTCTTCCAAAACTTCGAAGTAAATCTGGGATCCCTGTCTGATACTATAGACACTGGAACCCCATGCAGTCTCACTACCTCAGTCACATATTTCTGGGCCAACTGCTCAAGTGAATTATTCTCCCTCACTGGCAAGAAATGGGCTGATTTAGTTAACCGATCCACTATGACCCAGATAGCATCATGTTGCCTCGGAGTCTTGGGCAACCCCATGATGAAATCCATAGTGATTCGTTCCCATTTCCGCTCGGGAATAGGAAATGAATGGAGATTCCCTACTGGAGCCTGGTGCTCAGCTTTAACTTGCTGGCACTTCATACACCTGGATATGTACTTTGCCACCTGCTTCTTCATGTCAGGCCACCAGAAATGCTGCTTTAGAGTGTTATACATCTTGGTAGTACAAGGATGCATAGCATAGGCGGCCATATGAGCTTCTTTCAAAATCTCCCTCCTCAGATCATCTACATTAGGCACACATAACCTCTGTTTCAACCATAATGTCTCATCCCTTAATTCAAACTCAGAATTCGGATTTGCCTTTACTTTCTTAATAAGGTTCACCATATCAGGATCTTTGCCCTGGACTCTCTTGATTCTGTCATGTAGCATCGGATTGAGTTTCAATGTGGCAATCAAGGCCCCGTCCTACTCCAGGTTCAACTCCACATTTAAGGCTCTCAAATGTATCAAATTAGATAACCTCAATAACTGAATCTGAGCTGCACTGATGTGAGACTTTCTGCTCAAAGCATCTGCCACCACATTAGCTTTTCCTGGGTGGTACTCGATGGTATAGTCATAATCTTTCAATAGCTCTATCCATCTCCTCTGCCTCAAATTTAACTTGCTCTGACTCAGCAAATATCTCAGACTCTTATTATCAGTAAAGATCTGAAAAGTCTCTTCAAACAAATAATGTCTCCAAATTTTCAGAGCAAAGACAACTGCAGCTATCTCTAAATCATGTACTAGATAGTTTACCTCGTGAGACCTTAATTGTCTCGATGCATAGGCGATCACCCTGCCATGCTGCATCAATACACATCGCAATCCTTGATGAGATGCATCACTGTACACCACATAACCTCCAATCCCTGACGGAATAGCCAACACCGGTGCAGTAGTCAACCGATGTTTCAACTCCTCAAAGCTCTTCTGACACTCCTTATCCCATCTAAACACTACATTCTTCCTTAGAAGTTTTGTCAAAGGGGCTAAGATCAGAGAAAACCCCTCGACAAACCTCCGGTAATATCCGGCCAATCTTAGGAAGCTCTGGATCTCTGACACATTTCTTAGAGCTTCCCACTTCATCACTGCCTCTATCTTCTTCGGATCTACCTGTATACCATCTCCAATAACTATATGTCCCAGAAACACAACCTGATCCAACCAAAATTCACACTTACTGAATTTAGCATACAGTTGCTTCTCCCTCATAATCTGCAAAATAACCCTCAGATGCTCAACATGCTCCTGTTTGCTCCTCGAATACTCCAAGATATCATCAATAAATACAGTCACAAATTGATCTAAGTAGGGCTGAAACACCTTATTCATCAAGGCCATAAAAGCTACCGGGCCATTAGTCAGCCTAAACGGCATCACTAAAAACTCAAAGTTCCCATACCTGCTCCAGAATGCACTCTTAGGTACATCAGCCTCAGCTATCTTCAACTGATAATACCCTGACCTCAAATCCAACTTAGTAAACACCTGAGCTCCTGAAACTGATCAAATAAATCATCGATCCTAGGCAGTGAGTACTTATTCTTCACTGTCACACAATTCAACTGCCTATAATCAATACATAACCTCAAAGTCCCATCTTTCTTCTTCACAAATAACACTGTAGCTCCCCAAGGTGAAACACTAGGTTTAATAAAACCCTTTTCTAGTAACTCCTGCAGCTGAGTCTTCAACTCCTTCAGTTCCACAGGTGCCATCCTATATAGAGGAATAGATATAGGAGCAGCTCCTGGAAATAGATAGATCGTGAACTCTGTTTCCCGATCTGGTGGTAAGCCAGGTAGCTCATTGGAAAATACATCGAGAAATTCCCTAACCATAGGAATGTCCTGAAGTCTCTGCTCAACTCTAGTATCAATGAAGTGGACCAGATAAGCCTCACATCCTCCCTGCATCAACCTCAGTGCACTCAGGAATGAGATCATTCGGGTCGGCACTGCCTGACTAACTCCTCTAAAAATTGCCCTAGGCTGACCAGGAGATTCTAATACTACCTCCTTGGTGTAGCAGTTCATGATGGCTCTATGAGCAGTGAGCCAGTCCATGCCTAAGATCACATCTATCTCTCTCAACTACAAGACTATCAGGTCTGCCTTCAACTCTGCTTGATCAATCATAATCGAGCACCCCTTATAGACCTCTCCTAAGGCAATAGTACTATCAAAAGGTGTACTCACCTCTAGCTCATACTGTAGTAGCTGCCTATCACAATGCAGTCCACATGCCAAATACGGTGCGATAAAGGAGTGTGTGGATCCTAGATCTAACAGTGCAAATGCTTCAAAATTAGAAATAAGAAGTGCACCTGCTACCACATCTGGTGAATCTTGGGTCTCCTGCCTAGTCATGGCATAGACGCTGGCCTGGGATGCGATCAGTTGCCCCGTCCCTTAGTCCTCACAATTGAACTCTCAGCTCTACCTCTGCCTCTACCTCGGCCTCTCTGTCCAGATCCACCACTTCGACTCTGCTAGACTGTGGTGTTACTCCCAGATCACCTACTGACAACAGATTGAACTCCCAAAGTAACAGGACAATCTCTGATCTGGTGATCCATGGTGCTGCATTTGAGGCAAGCTCCAGTCAGTCGCCAACATTCACCACCATGCCTCTTCTCACAGTGCTCACAAATTGGGAACTGATTCTGTCCTGTACCCCTTCCACTACCACTGCCAGTCTGTGCATACCTACGTCTCTGCCCAAATCCTGACTGCCTGGATCCACCTTGTGATCTGAAGGCTCTACTCTGGCGTTTGTTGAAACTCCTTCCAAAACTGCCTTGACTGTCACTAAGTCTCTTCCCTCTGGATCCCTGCCTAGTCTCAGCCTGTCTCTCTCTCATCAGCTGTTCAATTCTAACTGAAGTAGCTCTTAACTCAATAAAAATACCCATATCTGATCGTGCCAATCTGGTTCTGATCTCCATATTCAACCTATTCTCGAACTTCCGACACTTATCTGCTTCAGTAGGAGTCAAAGTAGTAGCATAGCCCATTAGCTAATTAAATCTCACCTTATATTCAGCCACTAACATCCTACCCTGCTTCAATTCCAGGAATTCCTGCATCTTCATATCTAAATAAATCTTGTGCATGTAATTGTCCTTGAAAGCCCTCAGAAAGTCTTCCCACATTAATAGGTAAGGCCTAGTGGTACTACCCAGGACAATCTTCCACCACTGGTAAGCTGGGCCCTGCAAGAGAGACACTGCATAATCAAACCTCTTATCAGGCTCGCAGTCCATCTGATTAAAAACTCTCTCAGTCCTATCAAGCCATCCCTCGACTTTAGCAGGGTTTGTACTGCAATAGAAATCCACATCTCCCTGCTTACACAGCCTATCATACCTCCTCTCCCTTCTCTCGGGAACTCTAGGAGACAATTCTTGAAATCGAGGCACCAAAGACTCCCTACTAGCTCTGACTGATCCTTGTTCAACTGGTTGATCAACTTGATCACCTAGGACAGATGACCTATAATAAACAATAATTTTTTAACACCCCACTCCCACGTGACCCGAACCCGATATCATTGGTGATATCCGAGTCCATGCCCCGTGAGGGTGGCGTACTACATCATTCGGTAGGACTCAGTAAAAAAAACTTTTTGTTTTAAAACATTTATTCGTGCGGAATAAACAATAGACAGTAGTAAACATTTGCAGTTATTACAATCATTTAACAATACTTTACAGTAACCATAAAGTTCACATACTAATCAGTTTAAAAAGATTACGGAATACAATATTAGGAAACACTAATACAGACGCGAACTGATCCCGACCTCTATCTCAACTTGCACCCTGTAGGCATACTCCCGTGTCAAACGGGGTACTCTTCTAGTCCTGAAAAAAATAGAATACATTTTTCGATGAGTTTGCGAACTCAATGAGGAACCATCATCAATGGTTCTCCCAATCTATGCATCACATAACCAAATCACAAGAATAAAGCGATTGCGATAATACTACGGTCTCAACATACAGAATAAATAAATCCAATAGTCACACATCAGTAGTAAGAATACAGGCACAATAATCATCCATTTACAATCGATCACGAAATCATACTGATCCAATCTGATCACATAATCATATCATCATGGACACAACAATTCTGATGAGATACGATTATAATCTGATCACATCAAGAAAACCATTTCAGGAATTCAATCCAGTAATGATGCAATGCACATGTGACTCTTTTTCCAGTTTTATTACAGTGTTGTGACCGAGCGCTTAAGCAGTGATCAGTAATCAATAGACGCGTCTAGGGAGGATTATCTCCCTTAGAACTCTAGCTCGTTTTCAATATCAGTGGCGACTCGGTTCATAATTATTTTTATCCGTTTATGCCTCTGTGTATGAAATACATATGCCCAGTTACAACATCCCATAAACAGTTAATCATTCAGAGTCAAGCACAGTCAATTAACAGTCAGTATGCACAAGTAACAGTCCATAATTCACAACAATTGCCAGCCCATAATTCACAATCAATCACAGTAAATCCAGTAATGGCAAACAGGTCACAAAATGTACACATTCCTGATCCCGCCATTATCCCCATATTAGATAAGTAATAATTGAGAAACCCATCTAGGTTACTCACCTATCACTTCTGAGTTAATGCCGAGAAGTCTCTGCCACGTCGGTCGAACGACGTTTCAATTGGGCCTCTATAAGAATCAGAGAAGAAACGATCACTAATTATCCAATCCGAATTCGTTAATGATGCACATGTAGGTGTATAATGCATGTTTATGAATTCCCGGCCCTAATCCCATTTTTTTAATTAAAAAAATCCATCTAAAAAATTAAAAATTTAATGGCGCTGACGGTACTCAATTTGGACCTCTATAGGTCCCTAATAAAATCAAACAGTGACCAAACAGACCATTACCCGATCTTATGTCAATTTCTCGTCCGAAAATCCCCAATCTCTCAGAAAATGAAATTAAATATTCAGTGAATTCGATGTCTCAAGAATCAGGTCACTTGGACGTCTGACGGAAAAGATATGAGCAAAAGAACACAAAAATCAAATAAAATAATTACTATATATATATAAGCCCTTATTTCCTTCTCTTTTTCCCTTTTTCCTATCTGACATTCTAACTAGCGTATCTCTTTACACACAATTCAGAAAATTCCAAACCATACCTCGTTGGAAAGATCATGAAACCCTCGACAAGTTTCATGAAGACCATAAAAATCAAATTTACCCCTAAGGGTGTCAAAAATTCAATTGAAACTTCTGCCCATTCAAAACCTATCAAAACAGAACAGTACTTGGTAAATTCAGTAACTTCTATTCTCTTCAGTCAAAAATTACACAATAAATATGCTCAAAAAGATCCCAATGTTTTCTACAGCTTTCATGAACAAACCAAAATCAAATTCAATTGTTAACTAGGTCAAATAATTCAATCAATGACGCTGCCCCAGAAATCACCCAATCTGGACAGTAATGTTCTATCAAGCATAACTCCCTGTACACAAGTCAAAAAAAAACACTACCTTATATCATTGGAAAAATAAAACCACATACTTCAAGTTTCATGAAGAGCTTAAGAGTCAATTCCTTCTCTAACCAATTCAAAACTGCCAAACAAATGACTGATTAGGGCAGCAGTTAAAAACCTAATGCAGGTTCCATTTTTGAAAACTCATAGCTCCCAAATATGATTTCCAACAATTGCATGCTAAATACTATTTTCAAGATCAATGTTTCCTCTACAACTCTTCAGAAGATCACTCAAGTCAATTCAATTCACAAAAATTGCTAAAATTGCTTCCAATCAGAATGCTAACAAAACTGACATTTCAGCTAGGTTTCACTAAAATGCATTTTACCAGCCAATAGTGATCAATGCATATCTCCCACTATACATATTGAAAAATTGCAAAATCAGTGGAATTGGAAAGTTAACAATACAGGCTTCAACTTTCATTTAGACCATTTGCCCTAATTCCTTCGCAATTAATTTAGAAAAATCATCAACACAATCAGGTCATCATTCTAGATACTGTTCACATAAGTCCCAGCAGTAACTTTCCAAGCCAAATTTCAACCTCTTAATGCTAAAATTAGACAACACTTATTTCACACAAAATTGTATTCAACAAACTAAGGTTTCTTTTGGCACAAAACCGTACCTCATTTGCACAACTACACCATTAGTTATGATCAAAATAGTGTAATCAGTACAAAACCAATTTTCCAGCTTTGGTACTGACCTTAGATCCTATCACTTCTAATACCAATTCCATATGCATAAGCATCCTAATTGGACACAAAATCAGTCCCTAGATCATTCCTACACTCACTTAGACGCATAGTCAAAATTTTGCAGCATTAAACTCTTAATTTCTATGCAAGATTAGTCATCAAAATCAATCCAAAACCAAGCTAAAACCAATAACACCACAATATACATTTATACCCAAATAATCAAGCCATAGGTTTCATGAAATTCATGCATCATAAATCATATTTAATGCACCATAACTCCAAATGAATGCATCTAACTACAAATTAAAGAACATAATACACATTTCTCACCTCAACAAGCTTCAAGCTTTAATTGTTTTTCCAAATTGTTTTCACCAATTCTATATCTTCCTCACACACCATACGGTCATCACCATTTAGAAAATAAAAGAGGAAGACATACGTAGGTGAAGAGGACTTGAACAAGTGGAGATGAGAAGCAATTTATTAAGGAGGAGAAAAAAAAACAAAGAAGAAGAAGAAACCCACGAAGAGAAAGGAAGGAGAAAACACCATCGAATGAAGGAACAAGTTGCAAGTAAGAGTGATTTTTTTTTTCATACTTCCAAGGAGAAGAGTCGTGGAAGCTTGCCCAACTTAAGGTTCATTAGATAACCACTAATAATAAGACAAGTAGGCAAATTCTAAGAAAAAGACAAAATAGACTAAAAACAAATTAATAAATAGGAACCCTAAAGCAATTTTACCCATTCTAGTCCAATGGCCCTAATTTCAATCCCAAAGTAATATACCCAATATTACAGTGCAATTGGATAGAAATTTTCGCTACCGAAAATCAACCGGTTCGCCACTTGGCGATTTTTTCGATCCGAGAATTTTCTTCGAAAAATTTCTAAAACTCTCTTAAAATATAAAAACACTCAATGGAGCACTCAGAATAATTTTTCAAACCCAATAACCACGTTAATCACAATAAATTTGCAGTAGGCACATCTACCGGGAATGTCATGTATGTATGTACCGAAATTTGCATGTGCACAATTTCACTGTTTACTAATACTAGTATGCATGAACAATACTAATTATTCCCTATCAATCTCATCATATGACAATTTACTATTTTACCATTCCTGTCAGGGGTGGGATGTTACAACTCCCCCCTCTTTATAAAAATTTCATCCTCGAAATTCTCAATCAACGGTTCACTATGATAGTTATCAAATGATCCTACATGTCCCATACACTTTTCCACTCAATGATTCATTTTCCGAAAGGTCATAGTAACCACACTCAATCAGTTGTTCAGTCACTTATTTGGCTAACTCATTATCACTCATCATAGTAGACGAATTCAACAAGGCTGTCAGTTGGCGATCTCACACTCTTAACTATCTCGCTTGCCATTTCCAGAGTAGCCACTTCCTTTGGTTCCGATGCTATGACTCAGTTCATTATTTCCGAACCTGCTCACTCATCACGTTTTATCCATCCAATACCTTTTTCTCACTATACCACCCAATACCTTTTTCTCACTAAACCATCCAATACCTTTTTCTCAATATATAGACTTATTCCAATAACTTCATTAATACCCTTTTTTGCCAATTATGGGTATACTTTGTCACTATGATACTTCCAATAAAATAGTTTCTCTCATCTGCGACACTTCCCTTTCCTTCAGTGCCGACACAGTGGCACTTATCTCTATTTTTCACTATAACCGATGGTAATCCACTTAACACATTTACCCCTCATATTACATTGACTCTTAGTCCAGATTCAGTGTTTTTTTGACATGTCACTATTTCATATGTATTTAATTCTTTTTCATTAGTCCGATCCTGATCCACTCCAGCTATCCCATGCAGTTTTCCTAAGCCCTTTCCTTTGTTTCACTCATCATAAGCATCTCGACTCACTGTTGGTCTTTGCTTCTTGTTAGGCATTTTTTGTGTAATACAAGCGTGTATAATTCCATCTTGTGCTCACCATTAGTTCTATAATCATTCAGTCAAAACTATATCATGAGGTTATAATCCTCTATAGTCCAAATACTTAAGTACTTTTCCTATTGAACATTCAAACCTCTACGCACTTGAATCTATAACCACTTTGTTCTATACCCATAGTTATTCAATTTCACTTTCGCATATACTTACTAGAATGTCTAGCTTCAACTGTTCACTTTCTTGTTCTAGCACTTTTTGTCGGGTACACATACTTCTTCTTTGAAGCATGCAATATTGTTTTTCCGATTTCACTCGCGTATTCAGACTCATCATAGGACTCACTACTTTAATTCCTGCACTCTTAACCTTTCTTACCTTTATCCAGTATCACTAGATCTACAACTTCAATTTTTCAGTAACACTTCACAATTAACCATAATCTACTTAACATTCTTTGGAAATCCCAATATCTGTAATTGATCTGTTCATTGCAGCATTATCTGTTTATTATCAGTATAATAATCATTTATGCCCATCTTTTTCCTCGAATAAACACAATGTATCCTTATAGGAATCTAAGGTCTCCAAGACTTTAAACAATTGCGATCATAATACCAATACCATTTATCAAAGTCAATTCAATTTATCTTATACCGTTTTAACATAATGTCTCAGTTCATCACACCGCCCCCTCTCTCCAAGGGTATGCTTATCATCGATATCAAATTCCTTTATGAAGATAACACTACGCCACGCCATTGTCGGTTTTCCTTTAGACTTCGTGTCTCTATTCATTTTCTCTTTTCAATTGATTTCCTGTCATCCACATCGACATATGTTAATACCTAGTCATCCGTACTTGGACCTCCATAAATTCCACTTCACTTGAGTATTTCACTTCGCAATTCGGGACTATTTAATTCTTAGTTTCAAATCAAAATTCAAATCAAGATTTCCTAATAGTTTTGCATCACATACGGAGATCTATTCACTTCACATTGCAATAGAATCACCTCAAATTAAAATTCCACTCACCTACGTGGATACGTTACATTCCCATACACACAAAGCAAATAACCTCAGTAGTATATTTCACTTGTTATGTCTAAATCTCCTCTTGAGATATGACTCAATTTCACTTTTGATTTCGTTCGTACTTCTTTTCGTTTGACCATTAGTCTTGCTACCATCATTATACTGTTCACGAAAGTCTCATCAGCCAATTAGTGTCCCTAATTGCTTTTCAATCATTCTTAACTATACACACTATTTCAGTCAGAACAATGTTATGTCATAATTGAAAAGATCAAAACATTCCTTGCACTAAGGTTCCCTGTGACACTAAACACTTTCTTTAACACTTATTCTTTAAACTACACATCACCGGAGACCAAATAGGAACTTATACTATTAAACATTCCACAAAACTCCTTTCTGGTTATATTGATCCTCAAATAGAGGACTGATGCCATTATCATTCTTCATTTCCTCTCATACAAGTACACTCAGTACTCTTATGTCATACTTTAACCCATTATGAACTTTACACTTATAACCACTCATAGTAGCACATATTTAATCATTCACCGATCATCTCCTCTCTTATTTCATGTATCTTTCACATACGTTTCATTAATCATGATTAACTTTACTGTCCAATAGATACTCCCAACGGTAAATCAACTTAAATACGACAACTCTTTTCATATATTACTATCATTGTTTCTTTTTTTTTTCATTTCCCTAGTTTCATTCCCATATCATTCATGTATCAGCTTGACCTTTTAAGGTCATATCCACTTGGCATATACAATGTCATCGCATTATTGCTACGTCTCTCTTTATTTTCCTCAAACAATCCACGATAGGGTATTCACATTGATAGTACATTCGGTGATATGTCCCCAACCACAACAAAATCATAGATACTCCACTGTCTCTCTATCTATTTACCCATCCATTTACCATTTCTATGTCCATATACATCTTTTTAACCAATCCCGAATTTCCCGATACCCAATCAGTAGAAAATTGTCAGTCTGTCTTTTTCCCTTACGATCTTATTATACTGATTTCCAAACTCTTAGCACAATATTCGCATACCCATTTCAGTCTCAAGTTTATGCGCTCATGATCACAATCATTTCACGAGTTCATTTCAGTTTATCTGTACACTTTTATCTCACCATTTCTACTTTTTCTTACTCTACTAGGCACTTTGCTCTTTCAGTTCTTTTAGTTCTAGGTAGACCATTATGGTACAATATTGATCTTATTACAATTGTAGGAAAATCCCGGTGTGAGCATCACATGCCCACGGTGCGGAAAACAAAAATTTTTTATTCCGGGACTTTTCCGAAAGCCAGGATCCATGTGACCATATAACAAAGCCAAACCAAAACGACCAAAGGAGACCGTCTCTAACGGTATCCACGCAGAGATCGGAGAACCTAACCGGGACAAACCCTTTGACCCGGGAATAGCTAGAATAAATTAAAGAGTGCTAGCTCTTACCTTTGTCCTTGGACAGCTTGAGAAACGATGGAGAAGAACTTGGAGAGGAAGAGAAGCTTGATGATGGAAAACCCTTTTTCCTTCTAAACCTTTCTTCTTTCTTCAAAAGCCACGATCATCATCTTCTTTTTAGACTTTAAATAGCTTTTCTCTTCTAATGGCCACATGTCACACACGTAAATCACCATTTGTTTTTGTCCTTTAGTCCATTTTTGTCTTTAACATTTAAAGACATTTAATGTAACTTTTGACTAGCTAAAGAAGCTTCCTCTCCATTCCTTCCACGTAGAACACACACACACATATAATATATATATATATATATTAATTATTTAATTAATTAACAATATATATATGTATATAAATGCTGAGGTGGTCCAGTCACATTGGGGTCGGTCCTACCTGGTCCCAGTATGGAAAAACCACCGAAAACCTTTTTCAGCAATATCGATATCGCGATCTCATCGGGACATATCTCGATCTTATCGGGATTCATTTAATCCATTTGCTCTCCATATATTGGAACTCTATCCAAAACAATTTTACAAATTCTCCGAGTCACTCTTATGCGTGTGATCCATTAGGTTCCCGGTTATGTTGGCCACTTAGATCAACACTTAATCCAAGCAAGTCATGAGCATCATGACCCCCAATTGACCGGAAAGTAATTGGTTTGACGAATGAACCTATATTCATCATGAACCATTTCATGAACCTTTCCATAGACAATTACCATGCAATTCGTCCTTTCACCATGCTATACCCCACTTGGTTATGAGTATGGGCAAAGTGTCAACTCTCACTAGACTAACTACGTCAAATCTAGTCCAAGTGATTTCAGTTCTTGTCCTGGGACTCATTACTTAATATGTCAATGAAGACACTCTTCATGACATATGTACTCTGATCAGAGATTTTCAAGTAATGACCCTGACAAGAGGCCATGGGTATCATCTTCTGCTATCACGTATGGTGAATCCTCTATTGGTTACTCAATAACCTTCAATACCAAAACTGCACTCCAAGCACCACTCACGAAAGCGACCTCTGTAAGGCAACAAGGAATGGAGTCAAAGCACGTAATCAAGATTCAAGATATCCTCGAGTACCTCAAGTCTAAGGATATTTGCACCATTGCTATGATGAGATTATCACTGACATTAGAATAGGACATCCATGTGATGATCTCATAGCAGGTCATCTAATGTACTTACTACCTCTAGTAAGCATCCACATCTCAACCCTAAATATCTCATATTTACAGTTTCTGAGATCCACTGCTTGATCAAATCAAGGAGCTTGAGATGTGCTAGTCTTTTCGGATTACCGATGTCCAGTCTCAGTAATCCTATGACTAGGGATAATTTAGATACTGACATATTTGCACATGATATGAATCTCAGTAGTATGATCACATCATAATTTCCTTCATGCTATTTCATATATCAAGGACTTCATTAATTTGCTTATAGATCAATATCCATTCACAAATAATGAACATCAAATTAATGAAATATGCCTTTCTTTATTTATTCATAAAGTATGTACACAACTTTGTACAAAATGCGATAAAGGCGATTGCCTTTAGGACACTACTATAACAAAATCTCCCACTTGACCTAAAGCCAATCGCCTTGATATCTAATACCATAGGCGAGTACATGAGAATCAAAACTCTTCTATGACAATGGCTTTGTCAACGGATCAACAATATTCTGCTCTGTGAGAATTCTCTCTATCTGCACATCACCTCGACCAATGATCTCCCTGATCAGGTGATATCTGTAGAGTACGTGTTTGGATCGTTGATGAGACCTTGGTTCCTTCGCCTGCGCAATAGCCCCATTGTTGTCACAATACAACTGTATGAGCCCATCACTGCTAGGAACCACACCAAGTTCAGTAATGAACTTCTTGATCCAAACTGCTTCCTTTTTTGTGTCTGAAGCGGCAATGTACTCTGCCTCATTCGTTGAATCAACAGTGGTCTCTTGTTTGGAACTCTTCCAATCGATCGCCTCACGATCGGCGGTTTATCGCTCAATATTAAAATTGATCCTCGAAACCGTCAAATTAAATTTATACCAAGGATTGCAATACGGATGCAACCTGTCGACTCTCGAGGAACCAATGCATCAATCGATCCTAGACTAGCCTAATGTTTGAATGATGCATGCAATTAAAGCAATAAAAGGGGTTTTGAGTGATTAATCTAAAATTAAACTAGACCAAAGTAAAGATAAATATTTTTAGGATTTTGAAAAGATAAGGCAATTGAAATTAAATGGACCAAAACAATTAATAAAACTCTCCGAAAATGTAGCTCTAGTCATCATCGCTCAAAATAATATCGGGTTTAAAATCCACTAAGTTTCAAAATAAACCTTAACAACTCGTTAAGTCCAAGAATTAATTAATCAACTCGATTAATTAAAACTTGTTAAAACTCCTTAGTGTATGCTATGAATGATTAATGCAACAAATCATTTGAATAAAAACACAACCAACTTAATCAAACACAACTAGGCGATTAAATTAATTGATGCAATCATCCAACCGATATACATGAACTCCATGTATTTAAAACAGCATTCAACAATAATCAAACATTAACACAAATCAAAGTTTAACGTCCTACTAAACTATAGCAAGACTCAATCGGTTATACATCGTAATAATACCAACTCGGATCGTTACAAGTTCATAACCAAATCTAAAACAATGTTGATTACCCTTGAAGCTCAAGAACTCGGACCTCTGTTACATTTCCGGAGACTAAGAGTTTAGCCGCTCATGACTCGGATGACTCCATCATTCTTGGAGAATCACCGATAGTCATGATCGATTTACAAACCGGAAGATGAAGACAATGACGTGGAATACTTGGAGATGAAAAAATGAAGGCGGTGAATGTCGCTCATGATGAACTCAAACAAACACAATATAAAAACTATCAAAACTAAAACAGAGAAGAAAAGGAAACAAACAGAGAAAATAGTGAACGAAGAACAAAACCGAGAAGACGAAGAAGAAACATCAGAGCGGCCGCTTCTCATTTGCCCTAAATGGTAAGGTTTTATAGGAATCTATGCGGGTAGGGTCGAAATAAAGGATACTTTTGCCATTTTTGTCCGGGTCACCCGACATTCGCCATGCGAATGATCGTAGTTCGCATGGCGAATGAATTTAGTCACTGTCGTCGCGTAATGAATTAAACACCATTAATTAGCCGCGTAATGGAGAGTCTGATTCGCCCCAAATAACTCATGGCGTGTTGACTTCTTAATTGTTGACTACTTTGGTCCTACAAAATACAACCCATTTGTAGTATCAATTGTCCCAATAAAGATTATGCAGAATTAATGACAAATGACAACAAAATACTGACAATGTGCAATTTATCAAAACTCAATGTGCGGGACCAAAATAAACATAAAAATCATAAATCAGGAGTCAACAGATGCATAATTACTAAAGAAAACGGGCCTAATTTATAGTATAAATTTGGTCCAATCAAATTCCCCCACACTTAAACCTTTGTACTCCTGAACAAAGCTTATAAGAGTCAAAAAGGTACAAGAGTAAAAGAAAATTATGCCCATGCTCAAACAACAACCAAAATTGACTCAATCCACTATATCAGAATTCTAACGCAGCAAATTGAAAGAGTGCTAATAAAACAAACATTGAAAGAATTTAAGCACAAGAGATTGAACAACAGAGAATCACTCAGGATATGGTGTTTACGCTCAACTCACTTGTATAGTAGGGATATTTTTCTCTCAATCTACTTAATATATCTCCTACCATAGGCTTGTATCAATTTTATTTCTCCACTACAAGGACTATCAATTTGAAGATCAAGAGGTCTTTCAGGGTTGTAATGAGCGGAAGGCTAAATGAATGGATGAAGTGAAAGAAAGAAATAGTATGAGCATGCGCATGAAGTGAGGAATTGATGTCAACAACAAAACTAAAACACTACACTAAAATAAATTGAATACACACACTTTTTTTTTTTAATCATTTTGAGATGCTAATCCCTTTTTGGGATGCAACACATTATGATCCCTTTTCGGGATACACAAGACTAACACTTTTCATTTTTCAACACTTTTTTTTTAATTACAAAACATAGACTACCGACATCATCTTAATATGTATGCAAATGCTCATAACAAAAGGCTCAAGGAGCTAGCAAGGAAAAAGTATTTAAGGGTTGGTGTTTGGGGAAAGGGTTGAAAGAAGGAACGCCTATCATATCAACAAAAATCTAGTCCATCAAGCTTTGAGTAAAAGCGGCACAAGTTCTAGAGAAGAATGGACTAAGTAGATGCACACACAAAATATAGAAGAAAAATTTGGCTCGAATATCCTTCCAACAAGGTTTTGTCTCGATGATCAATCTCAAGTCTTAAAACTTAAAATGCTACCTTGTTAGCATGCTCCCATTTACTTAGTTTTGAAAACTTCAAAAGTTAAAATTTTGTCGATCCAATTATCGTTCAAGAATGGAGAGCATTTTACAAAACTCAAGTATCAAGTTGAAACTTATAAATGCTTTGCATGCAAGGCACAAAAGAACAAGTGCAGAAATTGTTTGATTTGGGGACCAAATTTATCGATTAAGCGGTGGCCACAAAATTATGCATAATGTTCTAAAGGTGTATAATGCAAAATATAAAGGGAATGGCTCCCCACACTTAAACATGGCATTGTCCACAATGGCAAAAATAGTAGGGCATAGAGGAGACCATAAAACAGATAAAGCAAATGTGGATATAACCTTAAACTCAAAAAGTGTGGACGAAATGAAGAATCCAAAGAACTAACTAAAAATTACAACGAAGAAAAGAAAATACAGGAAAACAATAACGACAAAAGAAAGGAAATAAACAAATTATACTATTCTGCAGGATCGATGGCAGGCGGATCGAGAGAGGCAACAGAAGAGTCAGAGGCAGAGTCGGAATAGGCAGCCCGAGGTGAGCCGCAATCATGGTCAACATCGAGCGAGTGAACTCATGGTCGGCGATCATCTGGGCTTTGAAAGTAGATAAGCAGGCCTCAAGTCAAGGACGTCTTGGCGCAGCAGAGCCACCTCGAAGGAGCAGGTGGGCGAAGGAGGGAAGACACGGTGTAGAGATAGGAGGCGGAGAGAAGCAGGAGGAAGGGCGGGAGGTGCGGAAGAGGGGCTGGAGGGGGAGGGAGAAGAAGAGGAAGCTGGTTGGGCGGGAGGTGGTGGTGGAATGGCGTGGGTCGTCCTAAACGGACATAGACAAATGGAGAGGCGGGGGAAGGTGAGGTCAACTTGGATGTTCTGGGACTCGAAGGCCCTTAACAAGTCAGAATGAGATGGGAAAGAGGAGTTTATGTTTGGGGTTGGTGGCGAGGACACACCAAGGAGGGCGGAGGAAATGGCGAGCGAGGTCGGCGGGGTGGCCAATCATAAGGTGTATATGTACTGAGGCTGCTCCTTTGGGATGTTGGTGAGGTGGAGGGTGGGTAAAATGTTGTTACATATAAAATGTAACCATGGGCGGGCTTGGAAGGAGATCGAACGCTGGATATATAGCTGAGCCCCGGGGTTGAAGCCACCGAGTACCCTCAGGCGGAGTACGAATGACGTCGTCCCTGGGGTATGCAAATGATCGCTTCAAAATAGGGACAACGAGGGACAACAGGAGGTGGTAGTGCTTCGGATTATAGCAGATGTAAAAGATTGAATAGAAACACCTCGGAAGTTAATTCAGTAGGTGTGAGATTGACGGCATGGGTATATCTTGGCGCACAAAGGAAAGGTTGCCATGATCCGAGGTTAGGCGAGGCCGGTCAACTCGAGTTGGAAGAGTTGACCTACAAAAGGGTTGGTAGCGAGTAAGAGGAAATGATTTTCTTTAGTAAAGTTTGGCTAGCAACTCGCGTGGCTAATCGTATATACTCGGGATCTGCTAGGTGAGAGGAAAGCGAGAAGGTTGCGAGGAAGGAGAAAGGGTGTGATCGGAGGAAGAAGAGGATGATCTTCTGCTCCTCGGTCTGGTGGCTTGTTTCATTTTAGGCATGATCCTCGCACACACAAAAGTTAGAAATGCATAATTTCTCGACAAAATCATACGAGAATCAAGTCTTTTATCCATTTGCCGCAGCCAACAAGATCATTCGCATGGGCGAGAGAGACTTCGCCATTCGCCGCAGCTAGCAGGATGTTCGCCGCAATAATCAGGTACTTTTATCATTGCGAACAAAGACGTTCGTCGCGCCGAGCTGAAACCCTAAGTTCGTCGCGGCGAAGTATGAATTTCACTGCGGCGAATGGAGATTCTGCGAACAGTCACGGTGAACAGCGTTCGCTGTTTGCCTTAAATCTAACGAATAACAACGAAAATGGACAAGAGGAAGGAATAGAAACACTTACGTAAGGGTGAAAGCAGCTGGAAGGGATTTGAGGAGAATGGAAGCTTCAAACAGCGAAGGCACGGAGAGGACTACGGCGAGGCGCAAAGGAAGGCGGCGAAGTGAGAAGGAAAGGGAAGGAAGAAGAAGAAAAGAAGAAAAGCGGAGACGAGAGGACGCGAGAGAGGAAAAGACCAAAAAGGGCCTCGGACGAAAGAGAAATCCAACGGTCCAGAAGGGCAAAAAGTCCTTATTCGCTGCGACGAAGCGGTCGCTAGCCGCGGCGAATAAGATGAAAAACCCTAGGTTAGCCGCAGCGAACAGCGATGCTTGCTGCGGCGAACCACCTAGAACAGATCACAGTATCTAAGGATTCTACTCAGTTTGCACAATCATTCAATTAATCATCCCAAATATGAACCATTTTCTTCAATCTAATTATGCTTCATTAGGGAGAACACAGAGCTAACAAAGGGGAAACATTTTATTCAAACAGAAAGGGAAATCTTACCTACTACTCTAATTCTACTGGTTTGATCCCTCCCCCACATTTAAACAATATAATCATGTTCAACAATATGCACGTTGGTATAAAACATAGCACAATTATATAGTAAATGAAGGAAAGAGAAAACCTGGCACTCAAGGTGGGTCTTGTAGCTCGGGATGGACGACTGTTCGATATCCAAGATCCATTTCGGCGTTGGTTGCTAGTCAGTTCCACGTCCATACTCGCACCCAGATGTGCTCCTGCAAAATCATCAAAGGAGAAACTTTCCCCAAAAATATTGTCAGTGGTAGGAGTCAAAGTTTCTACAAATTCAAAACAAGCATCGTCAATCACCACATCAAGCATGTTGACACCAAGCAAGGAATAATCTTCATGGGGTGCTTCATAGCTTCATACATGTTGAAGCTAACTTTTGATCGCCCACTTCCATGGTGATCTTCCTTCCTTCATACTAATCATAGTACTTGTCAGTCCAGAAGGAAGGGTCGTCAGAGGATCAAGGAAGTGTCTGCACAACTTCGAAGACATATCTAGAGCGTAGAAATCTGCAGAAACACTAATCCTTTGACTTGGACCAAGATATCCTCAATAATGCCCACAGGATGTCGAAGGATCTGCCGGCCAATTGCAACACTCTCGATGTAGGCTTTATGCTCTTCACTCGAGGACCTCATAAATGATTTCTGCATAACATTAATCATCGCTCCCAAATCCAATAATGCTCTCCCAATTGTTACCTTTCCTATAACACAAGGAATGGTAAATGAGCTCGGTCTTGGCACTTGGCCCGGATTTGGGGCTTAAATAAAGCCGACACATTTGAGCTCACTTGGACACGTTCGTTGGGCCTAAATTTACTGCTTGTTGGTGCAGGTCCTTCAGATACTTAGCATAGGCGGGCATTTTTTAATCAAATCCAGCGAGGGCACGTTGACTTCAACCTTCTCAAACAGGTCAATAATTTCCTTTTCATGTTTTAGCTCATTGACCTTCTTGCTCATCGATATGAGTTCGGAAAAGGAGGTCCCTTGTTGACTTCCTTCTTGGCGGGGTCATTTTTGCTCGATTTATCCTTATCGCTTCTTCTTCCTAATATGCTCGATGATTGCTCTTTATCCTCAATTGGTGATTGCTTCTTATTTCTCAACAATTCCTCTTCGCGATCACTCTCGATCGCATGACTTGCTTCTCTCTCACTTGAGGCGCTTCTTGAACCTCAATTTCCTCGGTGCATTCTTCTTCTTGAGAATGTTGAAATGCACTTTCTTTCCACTCCTCAACTCAATTGCATTTAAACTCTTGGGTTAATCACCGTGTTGGAGGGAATGGTCCCGCCACTTAGCTTGGTTGTCACTCAAATTATTAGACAATTGAGTGACATATGAGTTCAAGTTCTCGGCCTTGGTTTCCCGTTGATCCATGCGTTTCTCCAAGGCACTAAAGCGGGCAGCATTCTTAGTCGAGTCCTATTGGATGAGGTTTGCGATGGCGTTGAATTGATTTCTTTGTGGAAGTTCGTTCCTCTTTCATCAACGTCATCATACCATGCAGCAGCTTGGTTGGTGTCCTCCTTGGGTGGCGGTGGTTGTTGCACCGCCAACGCTTGTTGATCCTGAACTGGTTTGTAGATTGTCCACCTCCACTCCTCACGAAAGCGATTTGGTGCTCTTCCTCGTTACTCCTCCAACTAAAATTTGGGTGGGATCTCCATCCCTCATTATATGTGTTGGAATCGGGTCCCATTTCGATCTGTCTACCTTGATACATTGCGGAGACTTCTTCATATCTGCCAGACAAACACTTGAAATGTGCATCATCGACCCACAAGATTCGCAACTAGGTGCGACTAGTTGATGGGAGTTGATGGGCGATGCACATTCAAATTCTTGACTCATAGTGATTGAGGATAACTGGAAGTTATCCGATGTTCAAAATCTACCTTCGATTCCGTGCTCTCCATCCTCTTAGTTTGGTGACATGGCTCCCACTTCATTCACATTCCGGAATCGCGGACACTATATCGTTGATGATTCAGGCCATTCTCTTAATCGGGGCCCAAGCTTCCGCGCGGTGAGGTCAATCAATGAACCTCCCGACGCAGCATCCAACATCCCTTTCTCTTGATTCTTCACCCCATCATAAAAATATTGAACCAGTTGTTCATCAGGGATCTGATGATGGGGGCACCGAGACAACAGATCTTGAAATCTGTTCCAAAAATCATACAGGGACTCGTCATAATCTTGTTTGGCAGAATATATCTCCTTTCTCATCGACGACGTCTAGAAGCTGGAAAATACTTTTCCGAAAAGCTTTTAAATAAGTTGGCCCAACTGTGATAGGCATTCGCAACATGCCTTGGGAGGCTCATGTACCACTCCGGGCCTTCCTTCTAACGACAAATGGAATACTTTCCACAAAGACTGGTCGGATGTGCTCCTACGAGCTTCATACTTTGAGATCATTGTGAGGGCTGAAGATGCATGTAGGGTCCTCACCGCCAAACCGTGAAATTTGGGTAGGAGTTAATCAATAAACCTTTAACTTCAAATTTACGTCGAAGTTAGGGCGAAAGACGATGAAAGGATCGTAGTTTACATCCGAGGTTGTAGCTTCTCGGATGGTTCTACGTCGATGTTCGCATTGTTGTCATCAACTCTCTCCTGGTCACCATTTAATCCATGATCTCCGTTCCTTGGTTGGTAACCGGGAAAATCTTGTTGTTCAGCCATATCAGTTTCTAATCGTTCTAGTGTTCTAAGTCTTTCTTGCTCTCTCTTGTTCTTCCTAAGTTGTCTAAGGTGTCGCTCAATTTTAGGTTGAAAATGAACTAGCCTAAGTCTACGGGGCATGCACAAGAGAAGTTTACCTAAGATAGCTCACTAAAACGACAGCGGATAGCAAGGCTTCATTTCACTCAAGTTCGCCATGCGACGTGTAAGAACTCATCATGCGAATCAATAAATCAGAATGTTCGGCCATGCGAATATAAACTCGCTGCGGCTGACGGATGAACTCATTGTGATTTAATGAGGAACTCGTCACGACCAAGAAGCACGAACAAGCAAGGCAAAAGAATTAACTTAAAATTACACACAATAAACAAGAACAATCGAATAAACACTTAAAACAAAGCGTAATGAAATAACAAGGATTAACACTAAAAACACTTAAGCGAGCGAAATTAAATGAAATTATGCAATGCAAACAAAATGCAAACAAAATTAAAATCAAAACAAACACCGGCTAACCTAGAGAACCAATTAATTTGATTCCCGAACGGCGCCCAAAATTTGATCGGCGGTTTATCGTTCAATATTAAAATTGATCCTCGAAACCGGTCAAATTAAATTTATACCAAGGATTGCAATACAGATGCAACCTCGAATCGACTCTCGAGGAACCAATGCATCAATTGATCCTAGACTAGCCTAATGTTTGAATGATGCATGCAATTAAAGCAATAAAAGGGGTTTTGAGTGATTAATCTAAAATTAAACTAGACCAAAGTAAAGATAAATATTTTAGGATTTTGAAAGATAAGGCAATTGAAATTAAATGGACTGAAAACAATTAATAAAACTCTCCCGAAAATGTAGCTCGGTCATCATCGTTCAAAATAATATCGGGTTTAAAATCCACTAAGTTTGAAAATAAACCTTAACAACTCGTTAAGTCCAAGAATTAATTAATCAACTCGATTAATTAAAACTTGTTAAAACTCCTTAGTGTATGCTATGAATGATTAATGCAACAAATCATTTGAATAAAAACACAACCAACTTAATCAAACACAACTAGGCGATTAAATTAATTGATGCAATCATCCAAGCGATATACATGAACTCCATGTATTTAAAACAGCATTCAACAATAATCAAACATTAACACAAATCAAAGTTTAACGTCCTACTAAACTATAGCAAGACTCAATCGGTTATACATCGTAATAATACCAACTCGGATCGTTACAAGTTCATAACCAAATCTAAAACGATGTTGATTACCCTTGAAGCTCGAAGAACTCGCACCTCTGTTACATTTCAGGAGACTAAGAGTTTAGCGCTCATGACTCGGATGACTCCATCATTCTGGAGAATCACCGATAGTCATGATCGACGACAAACCGAAGATGAAGACAATGAACGTGGAATCTTGGAGATGAAAAAAATGAAGGCGGTGAGCGCCGTCTGCGATCGAACTCAAACAAACACAATATAAAAACTATCAAAACTAAAGCAGAGAAGAAAAAGGAAACAAACAGAGAAAATAGTGAGCGAAGAACAAAACGGAGAAGACGAAGAAGAAACATCAGCGGCCGCTTCTCATTTGCCCTAAATGGTAAGGTTTTATAGGAACTATGCGGGCCGGTCGAAACAGTGGATACTTTTGCCATTTTGGTCCGGTCACCCGACATTCATTGCGGCGAATAGATCGTAGTTCGCCATGCGAATGAATTTGGTCACTCGTCGCGTGAATGAATTAAACACCATTAATTAGCCGCGGCGAATGGAGAGTCTGATTAGTCCCAAATAACTCGCATGTGTTGACTTCTTAATTGTTGACTACTTTGGTCCTACAAAATACAACCCATTTGCGATATCAATTGTCCCAATAAAGATTATGCGTAATTAATGACAAATGACAACAAAATACGACAATGTGCAATTTATCAAAACTCAATATGCGGGACCAAAATAAACATAAAATCATAAATCAGGAGTCAACAGATGCATAATTACTAAAGAAAACGGGCCTAATTTATAGTATAAATTTGGTCCAATCACCTGCCGTTCAGTGTGAATACATAACCTGATTGGGATTTAGAATCATCCTTATTAGATTAAAAACTGGCATCTGTATACCCGCTCACCTGGAGATTTCCATCTCCATATACCAAGAAAACATCCTTAATCCTTCGCAAGTACTTGAGGATATTCTTGACAGCCACCCAGTGACCCTCACCAGGATCCGATTGGTATCTGCTCGTAACACTTAGAGCATATGATACATCGGGTCTCGTACATAGCATAGCATACATGATAGATCCTACCGCAGATACATACGGGATCATATTCATGCGCATCCTCTCATCTTGTGTCTTAGGATACATAGATTTCGAGAGTGTTATCCCATGAGTCACGGGAAGGTACCCTCTCTTGAATTGCTCCATGCTAAACCTCTTTAGCATCTTGTCTATGTACGTTGATTGTGAAAGACCAAGCAACCTTTTTGATCTATCTCTATAGATCTTTATCCCAAGGATATAAGTTGCTTCACCAAGGTCTTTCATGGCAAATTGTTTGGACAACCAAATCTTGACAGCTTGTAGCATAGAGACATCGTTTTCTAGTAATAATATGTCATCTACATACAGCACAAGGAATACGATTGCAGTCCCACTAACCTTCTTATACACACAGTATTCATCCAAATTTTGTGAGAAACCAAACTCTTTGATTACCTCATCAAAACGGATATTCCAACTCCTGGATGCTTGCTTCAATCCATAAATGGATTTCTGAAGCTTGCATACCTTTTCGCCATCATAGGAGATGAAGCCCTCAAGTTGTGTCATATACACATCCTCAGTTAGATTTCCATTTAGGAAAGCTGTCTTCACATCCATTTTCCATATCTCATAATCATAATGAGTGGCAATGGCTAGGAGTATCCTAATGGATTTAAGCATTGCTACTGGGCTGAAGGTCTCGTCGTAGTCAACTCCTTGTCTTTGAAGAAAACCTTTAGCCACAAGCCTTGCTTTATAGGTAATCACATTACCATCCATGTCGGTTTTCTTTTTGAAAACCCATTTACACCCTATGGGTTTTATTCCTTCGGGTGGCTCAACCAAAGTCCATACTTGGTTTTCACACATGGAATCCATTTCAGCCTTCATGGCATGAAGCCATTTCTCAGATTCTGAACTCTTCAAAACCTCTTCATAGGTAGTAGGCTCATTATCTTCTATGAGCAATATGTCATTCTGTTCATTCACAAGAAATCCATATCTCTCGGGAACAGAGCGTATCCTACGTGACCTATGAATTTTGTGTGTTGTAGAAGGTTGAACTGTTACTTCATCTGTATGAGTCACAGTTTCAGGTTCAGGCAGTTGATCTGCGTCTGTTCGAGCATCTTGAACTTCTTCAAGTTCGATTTTGCTCCCACTGTCTTCTTGTAAAAGAAACTCTTTCTCTAAAAAGACAGCATGCTTTGAAACAAACACCTTTTGTTCCTCAGCAAGGTAGAATTGATATCCCATTGTTTCTTTAGGATATCCGACAAACAAACATTTGTCAGACTTTGCATCAAGTTTATCTGACTGTATCCGCTTCACATAAGCAGGACAACCCCAAACTTTCAAATGAGTAAGATAGGGTCTTTTGTTAGTCCACATCTCATATGGAGTAACATCAACTGCTTTGATGGAACTCGCTTAGCAAGTAAACAAATTGTCTCGATTGCATACCCCAAAAGGATTTTGGTAACTTTGCAAAGCCCATCATCAATCGTACCATGTCTAACAAGGTTCGATTTCTCCTTTCTGCCACACCATTATGCTGTGGTGTGTAACGAGGAGTCCATTGAGATAAAATCCCATTATCTCTTAGATAATCCAAAAACTGTTGGTCCAAGTATTCCCCACCACGATCGGATCGTAATGTTTTGATACTTTTTCCAAGTTGGTTTTCTACTTCATTTCAATTGTTTGAACTTTTCAAATGCTTGATTTGTATCTCATCGACATCTGGTACCCATATCGAGAATAATCATCGATAAAGGTAATGAAGTAAAGACAACCACTTCTAGCATGGATGGACATCGGACCACATACATCTGAATGTATTAGGTCTAATACTCCAGTCACTCGTTCACCCTTTCCCTTAAAGGGTAACTTAGTCATCTTGCCTAATAAACAAGATTCACATGTGTCATATGATTTATAATCAAATGACCCTAAACTACCACTCTTGTGGAGCTTAGCTATGCGTCTCTCATTTATATGGCCAAGGCGACAATGCCATAAGTAAGTTGATTTTAAATTTTCTCGTTTATGTCTTTTTGTGTCATTGACATTCATAACTGGATGTGACATATCTAATATGTAAATTCCATTGCATAATGTACTAGTACCATAAAGCAATCCATTCAAACTAATAGAACAACCATTGTTACTAAAAGTCAAATGGAAACTAGCTCTATTTAAACAAGAAACAGACAATATGTTCTTTGTTAAAACAGGTACAAAATAGCATTCATCCAGTTTAATTACAAGCCCAGTGGGGAGTGACAAAAAGTAAGTGCCTACGGCTAATGCAGCAACTCTTGCTCCATTTCCTACATGCAGGTCTAGTTCTCCCTTCATGAGCTGTCTACTATCCTTAAGGCCCTGCATATCACTGCATATGTGTGAGCTACAACCGGTATCTAATACCCATATGTTATTGTTGGACCCCGAACTTTCGGTGGAAATTGGAAATATCAAAATGAATTCAATGGGTGTTTTCGGATATGAATTGTGTTATAGAAGTCTTTATTCCTTGAGGAAATTGATGAGAAAAAGAATTTATTGGCTTGATGACTTTGAAGATTAGTTTTAGCTATGAAAGTTTAAGTGGATGAGATAATTAAAATGGAAGTTGAAATCAAGAAATAGAAAGTGAAAGTATAAAATTTTGAAGAAATTAGAAAATAAAGACAATTTGTTTGGTTATGCATGTTGTGTTCTAAGTTAGATTATTTTAAGAATAAGATTTCAGTCGTATGTGGAGAATGGTGGAGTTTTGTATCTTTTGTATTTGGACATGAATACTGATGTTGTAATATGGCTTGGAATGACATTTAATTTTATTAACATTTATCTTATGATGTTAATGAGACATGGATTTATATATGGATATGAAAGATCAATTGTGTATGGATATGACATGTAAATTGTGTATGAATGGCATGAGTTGTTGAAGTTGAGTGTAGATGATGCAAATTCTGGGCTGGTGTGCTCATGTGGTCAATTTTGGGTATGTTGTGTTGTGCTGCAATTTCTGGACTAATATAGATTGGATAGGATCATTTATACTTTCAAAGGGGGTTAGCCGAGCTGTAGAGCTTGTCCATGATGTGTATGAGCTAGTTTTGGAGGTGTTAAATTGCAATATGTGAGTTACTAGAGTTGGGTGCAGGTGTTGTCTAAATGGCAGATCACAGACAGATCTTGGAGGCCACTTTTGACCTTTATAGAGTTGGAATTGGGGTTGGTAACCTTCATGAAAGTTGTAGATCTTTCTTCAAGCTTTCCATAGACACCAAGTTTGTTAAATTTGGAGTTCTGGATCAAAAGTTACGAAGTTTGCAAGTTTTGGTACTGTTGAGAAATTATCGATTAGTCATCTTTGTTTAAACTTTTGATCCCTTTAGAGTCTGAGATTGCTTGTGAGTCATTCTTGAAAATTGTAGATCTGTCTTTTATCTTTCCAAAGAAACAAACCGTGACTGATTTAGAGCTCGGAGTCAAAAGTTATGAGAGTTTGAAATTTGTAGGTCGGATTGGGTACCGACCGACCTCTGTTGGCCGAGCCGACCTATGTTGGCCGACCGACCTGTGATGGTCGACCGACCTGTGTTGGCCGACCGACCTGTGATGGCCGACCGACCTTTGTTGGCCGAGCCGACCTATATTGGCCGACCGACCTGTGATGGCCGACCGACCTATGTTGGTAAGCCGACTGTGATGGTGGCCGAGGCCTCTTGCTGGTAATCGACCTCCCTTCCTTATTTTGGCCATAACTTCTTCGTCCGACATTCGATTAAGCCGATTTTTGAAGCGTTGGATTCCTAAGACATTTTTCTATCTTTTCATACTAGATAGATCAGTTTTGGTCTAGTTAATTTGTTTGAGTCCATTAGTGAGCGCAAATTCACACTGGAAGTCATCTTCAATCAACCTAAAGAGAAAGAGAGAAAGAATGTTAGAATAGAATTACATGCATGATCATAAGGACTTGCATGACATGCATATGACTCCCACTAGTTTCAAATAATCCATAGCCCTCATTAAGAATCCAAAAAACATTATGACAAAATGTCCTAGTGGGTCGATATCCAACATTCCTAAAAATGACCTTGGGTTTACCCAACAAGCCACCTTAGGTCAATCGGTAGGTATCAGTCATACCAATTGTATCATAGATATCCGAAATTACTAAAATGACCTTGGGTTTACCCAACAAGCCACCTTAGATCAATCGGCAGGTATCGGTCTTACCAGTTACATCTTAGGTGCAATTATCGACTAGTGCTATCAACTCGTGATGTATGCACGTACATTGGGTTATCAACTTTTGATGCGCGTACATCTGATGTACACTACCCAATTTCGCCTCTGTCCACGTTAACCTTGAGTTTACTCAACAAATTAACGCTTCTAGTGAAAATCGACCCATTAATCTGAAAATCTTATTTTCATGGTTCGAACATATCCGTATAGAGTGAGCTTGGGTTTACCCAACAACCCGAACTCTATAAGAACTCTGGTTCTCCCCATATTAATGGAAGGCGTTAGTTTTCATATTCTATGTGAGGGATTTCAAACTCCGGTCTCATCCAAGCTGTAGGATTATAGTCACCATGACTATATGGAATGATTTAGGGCATTTGATCAATCACATTGAGTCTATACCTAAAATCATCCATCATCCCACCTTTGCATGTTGTAAGTCGACTTGTCTGAACATGCAAGTCGACTTATGCAACTGTGTAAGTCGACTTGTGCATGTGTAAGTCGATTTATGCAACTGTGTACTTACAAGTCGACTTATACCATTGTGTAAGTCGACTTATACATCTGTGCACGTACAAGTCGACTTAGGCATGTGTAAGTCGACTTATATGAGCATGCAAGTCGACTTATGTATGTGTAAGTCGACTTATGCATGTGGAATTGCTATCTAAGCGGCTAATTTCTCAATCCGTGCAGTTCCAATTCCCAATACCAAGTGTAATATACTCTATTTTGATGTACCAATGAAACACTTTCATTGTATCATGCTTACCATGTATAAGATATATGAAAAAACTTGAAATTGATGAATACACCATTATTCACTTAGATTTCCAAATAATTTGAGAATATCAAACTATCACCCTAAGTATCTCTAGGTAGTCTATACTTTATCAAGACTACTTCGACACTGGTCACAAAATTTGTGACGGCCAAAACAATCAAGATAAGAGAATATACTAACGAGACGCTAATGAGACACATTTGACATCCAAAAATTGTTTGGAAACCCAATTTCAAGAAAATCAGTTTGGAAAGCATACAACATCAATGTAGCATCTTTTTAATCACATTAAAAATGATCCAAGGCATTGGAACTAAAAACTACACAATTAATCATTCCAAACAAAACAACTCCAGCAACTTTCTCAAAACTGCCAAGCTCTGTGTTTTGCTTGAAAAACTCATCGAAACAATTTCAATAAATTCTGAGAAAATTACAGAGGTTACAACATGTTCACAACATGCTCCATGAATGTTTTTAGGATTTATTTCCATCAAAAACTCAACCAAACTCAGCAACAAAGCCAATGTTAAATCTGAGTTCATCAACACAGTTATTCCCAACAGCACACAATAAATTCTAAAATAAATAGTAAATCACCTCGAAAACATTTTTCATTCTTATAGACATTCATAAACATCTTAGAGACATGTCGGTGAAAGAAAATCCAAAAACAAATTTCTATAATTTATTCTCGAATTTATAAGCATGCCTGTTCATTGAATGTGCACAAACACAGCAACCAGAACATTATGGAATAAATTAACAAAACCATATCAAATCACATTGATAAATTCCAAACTTCCACAGACATATGCAAAAACATCTTGTGAACATATCTGGGCAAGAAAATGTCGAAAAACAATATTTGTATACTGATTTCAAATTTGACATTTACAATATGCATCATCGTCACAAGCAATAGGCAACTCCGACCTAGTCATGATTTCTTCGTTATATACGACACAAGTGGCTCAGTTACCACTGTAGGAAAATCCCGGTATGAGCATCACAAGTCCACGGTGCGGAAAACAAAAAAATTTTATTCCGAGACCTTCCCGAAAGCCAGGATCCATGTGACTATATAACAAAGTCAAACCAAAATGACCAAAGGAGACCGTCTCTAACGGTATCCACGCAGAGATCGGAGAACCTAACCGGGACAAACCCTTTTGTAAGTGATCTAGAAGGGGGGTTGAATAGATCTTTAAAATTCTTTAAAAATTTCTACAAGACAATCAGAAGTTAAAACACACAAAAACAATTTTGATAAACTTAATTGAAAAAGTGTAGGGAAGAAGATCAAACACTGTTTTTATAGAGGTTCGGTGCTAAGACCTACATCCTCTACCTAAGCTCCCACTTAGGATTTTGCCAACCACTTTATTGCACACTTTGTAGTTGAGTGTGAACTTTTTACAACGCCACTTGAATTCCGGCTCAAGCAACCTTTACACTCGATTTGTCTTCCGGCACAAATCCTACCTCACGTGACCTAGTCACTCAAATTGTAAGTAAAACAATACAAAGATTGAAGAACAAATGCTCAATACAATTTGTAGCAAAATAAGAGCAATAGTGAGCAATTTGAAGCAATAGAAGAGTATTTGAACTTGTAGAACTTGTATCAACTCTTCTTCCATCATCCTCTATTTATACTCGAAGAAATATAACTGTTGGAGCTCTACTAGCCGTTGCTTAATTGGGTATAGCCGTTCCTTGATAATCTCCATTCCATTTTTAGCAAATTGGACCGTTGGAGCTGAAATTGTGCATCCATAAGTCGACTTGTCGAATGTATAAGTCGACTTGTTTCAACCATTTACGTAAAAGTTTCATCTCCGCTCTCCAATAAGTCGACTTGTACCATGTAAGTCGACTTGTCTTCCTCGATAAGTCGACTTGTGACTAATAAGTCGACTTGTATTGATATTGCTTCGTCTGTAAGTCGACTTGTGTTTTATAACTCGACTTGTATTGCCTTCAATGGTAATATCCGACCGAATCCTTTATAATCCTCATGTTTTATGCCATTTTTCACTTAGAGGACAACTCCCACTTGATTCTTCATTGATTAGCACAATCCTTTCATTGAATAAGACCTGAAACTATTTCTAGATATTTTATTATTATCAAAACATAAAGGGATTTAATTTGTCAACCACCATTGGTCCAACAATCTCCCCATTTTTTATAATGACAAAATATTTAGAAATTGACAAGAAATTTGAAAAACATAAAACTTGATCAAGGTTTCCCTTGTCTTGATGGTTAGGTTGTCTCCCCCTTAATTTATAAAACAATGATTAAAAATAGAAATTAATAAAATCACAAATCATTTAAATTTTTACTCCCCCTTAATCAAATATCAATTTCAATCTTACTCCCCCTTTTTGTCATAATCAAAAATCAATAGAGAAATGAAGATTAAAAACCAAACATAACACCAAACATAACAACAAACACAAATGATAGTAATAGTTATTACAAAAGATGTGAATCTAACACAAAGCACATAAAAACATATAAAGCAACAACAGAAGATGAAATGTTGGTCAAGGCACACTGCAATACACATCAGGATGAAGAATCATCGTGCCTACACCCTAGCTTGTCAAAAATCTTCTTGATGCTCTTTTTTAATCGGGTAAGCATGCTGCGTTGTTCATCAACTTTCCTTTCCAATCTTATAAGCACATCTTGTTGATCATCATGTCGTTCATTTATCTCATCCAACTGATCTCGAATTTCCTGAATATCATCTTGAGAAACCTCACTTCTTCCAACATTACTTGGTCGTGAGCTACTTGGACGTTCTGCTGTCCTAGATCGTTTCCTTGAAGGTACCTGCTCACCTACCAAAGTCAACCCAAGCTTCTCAACGTGATAGGAGTAAACCCAGCCTTTCTCAACTGTCCTAAAAAGCTTCATGCTCCTTAAATTGTAAGGTGTGAACCTCCAACTCTGAGGATAGGGAAAACTAACATACGAATCCAAGTTGCATTTTCTAACCTGAGAGATATAAGTAATCAGTGCGGCATACGGCATTCCTTTATGCTGGACTAGTTTCCCTTTCAGCTGTCCACATAATAAGCTCGCCTTTTTCCTCATCATCTGAATAATCAAGCTCGGATAGTTTATTTTCCGTCCTTCCTCCATATGCCACAGAATCTCCTTATCTAAAGAAGTAATTTGATTATTACTGGCTATCTTTGGGTACACAACCCTGTTTATCGCATAATGCTGTAGCCGATAATTCAACGGTAAATCCATCGCCTCAAATGGAGGGGAATGATTGGAACATAACCGAAATAACAAATCAGCCCCTCTTTCCTCAGTATAGCCGAAATTCTCTTCGGCTTCCTCATCAGTGTCACCCTCAGCATTTCTCAAAATCTCAAAATCAGTAAGAGAGGCTCTAGGCCTAACTCCTCCTCTAGGTAAATTAAACATGGTACACAAATATGATTCACAAAGATACATTGCTTTCCCGTTAATTTTAGAGGACAAGGTAACTCCATTCTCAACATTACTTCTAATAACAACCAGATTCGCATAAAATTCCTTTACTATTTTTCATAGATATCATCATGAAAACCCAAAAAATCTCTTAACCCAAGGTTAACGATTTCAGAAAACACATCCGAGAACTCACTACTATCTAACTCAATCCAATCAAATCTCATAGAGGGAATCAATACTTCATCTTTAAGTACCTTATAATACAATGTTTGAACATCCCTCGAAGCAAATCTGGGTTCAATCGCGTCATCCTCCCTAGTCGCATCTCCCCTTGATGAGGACCCCCGAACCCGTGGTCTTTGAGGAACGTGGGGATCTTGAGATTGAGCAGTTTCTTTACCTTTCTGAGACGATTTGCGAGGTGCCATTTGTTTTGTAGAGAGAAGAAGGAGAAATCGCAGGTTAGGGTTAGGGTTTGGAGAAAAGGGGTTTTCGAAAAAGAGGGACAGATGTGATGAGATGGAGAATGGGTTTTGTGTTAAATGTGATGGATTGATGATGGGTATAGTGGATCTGAAGAATCTTGAGGTTTAAGTCGAGTTAAGGCAAGAGATTCCAAGGGTTTAGAGTGAGAAAGTTTGCGGAGAAGAGAAAGGATGAAGGGTTTTTAAAATGATCCGTTCACACATAAGTCGACTTGTGCTCCACACAAGTCGACTTATCGACCTCCATAAGTCGACTTGTCTACTGCATAAGTCGACTTATCCTCTTAAAATTCATGTCCAGAAAACCATACCTCGACTTATTTCCCACATAGTCTCCTTTTATCCCATAACAAGTCAATATTCACTCAAGATAACTCGAATTAATCCTCAACAGCAATAGACTGAAACTCCAAGTAGTCTACTGGTAGTCTAAGTGTAAAACATGATGATGAAGTCTTTGGATGTAACTGCATATGTGCCTCATATATTGACCATTTAATGTAGCAAAATCAAATTCAACCAAAGGAATTTAAATCACACATGCCTAACGTTAATTTAATATTCACAAACACATCTTCCTTAAGAGGTTTAGTAAAAATGTCAGCCAATTGATCACTAGACGAAACATGTTTCAAAACAATGTCACCTTTCAAACAATGATCACGAATAAAATGATGTCTAATTTCAATGTGCTTTGTTCTATTATGCAATATAGGATTTTTACTCAAACAAATAGCACTGGTATTATCACAATAGATAGGAATGTTTTTAACTACAATACCATAATCAAGCAATTGATGTTTAATCCAAAGAACTTGGGCACAAGCACTCCCAGCTGCTACATATTCAGATTCAGCAGTGGAAATGGCTACACTAACTTGTTTTTTACTAGCCCAAGATATCAAAGATGAACCTAAGAAATGACATAATCCACTAGTACTTTTTCTATCAATTCTACAGCCACCATGATCAGCATCACTATAAGCATACAAATCAAATGAATCACAACTAGGATACCACAAACCATGATTAATAGTTCTACTCAAATATCTAAAAATTCTTTTACAAGCACTCAAATGAGAAATCTTAGGACAAGATTGAAATCTAGCACAAAGACATGTGGCAAACATTATATTAGGTCTAGAAGTAGTTAAATACAAGAGAGAGCCGATCATACCTTTATAAAGTTTTTGATCAACATCTTCTTTATGTTCATTTTTCTCCAAGACCACATTTGTTGCCATTGGTGTTGTTGCCACTTTACATCCTTCCATTTTAAACTTCTTAAGAAGTTCCTTTGTATATTTCGATTGATGGATGAATATTCCATTTTTGTGCTGCTTGATTTGCAATCCAAGAAAAAACTTGAGTTCTCCCATCATATTCATTTCAAACTCACCTTGCATTAAATCACTAAATTCTTTACACAAAAATTCATTAGTGGCACCAAACACAATGTCATCAACATAAATTTGACAAATAAGCATATCATTATCAACATGTTTAATAAACAAAGTATTATCTATCTTACCACGAACATATCCATGTTGAGTTAGAAAAGTACTTAACCTCTCATACCATGCTCTAGGTGCTTGCTTTAGTCCATAAAGTGCCTTCTTGAGTTTGTAGACATAATCCGGATGCTCATGATCTTCAAATCCCGGTGGTTGTTTGACATAGACTTCCTCTTGAATATACCCATTGAGAAATGAGCTCTTGACGTCCATTTGATTTAATTTGATCCTTTTATGAGACGCAAATGCACATAGTAGCCTAATTGCCTCCAAACGAGCCACAAGAGCGTATGTCTCATTGTAATCAAGGCCTTCTTCTTGATAAAATCCTTGAGCCACTAACCTTGATTTATTTTTAATCGCTTCACCATTCTCATCATATTTAATCCGATTTACCCACTTGACTCCAACGATGGTCTTGTCCTTTGGTGGAGCTACCAAATCCCATACATCATTTCACTTGAACTGGTTAAGCTCCTCTTGCATAGCTAAAAGCCAGTTTTCATCTTTAAGAGCTTCTTCTATGTTTTTGGGTTCTACCAATGAAATGAAGGCTGAATTACTCATATTCTCATAGATATTTCTCCTAGTTCTTACACCAACATTTAAATCACCAATGACTTGCTCCATAGGATGGTTCTTTGCTTTTGCCCATGATTTAATGTCGGGTACATGATTTTCTTCATCTAGCTTCAATTCCTCAATCTTGGATTCAATTTCTTCAACTTTATCACCTGAACTTCCTGCATCATCATCAAAACAAACCTTTCTCGTGGATGAAATCATATCATCAAATTTAACATGTATACTTTCTTCAACACATTTAGTCCTATTATTATAAACTCTAAAAGCCTTACTAGTTTGAGAATAACCAATAAACACACCAACATCGGATTTAGAATCGAATTTTCCTAAATTGCTTTTTCCATTATTATGAATAAACACTTTACAGCCAAAAGGATGAAAATAAGAGATATTAGGTTTCTTACCTTTCCACAGCTCGTAAGGTGTCTTATTTTTGTCTCTTCGTAAGTGCACCCTGTTGATGACGTAGCATGCTGTGTTAACTGCTTCCGCCCAAAATGATTTAGGAAGATTGTACTCATTTAACATGGTTCTGCTCATTTCTTCAAGAGAACGATTCTTCCTTTCTACCACACCGTTTTGTTGCGAAGTCCTTGGTGTTGAGAAATTGTGCTCCATCCCGTATTTGTCACAAAGACTTTCGAAAGGTTCACATTCAAATTCTCCTCCATGATCGGTTCTAATTGCAACGATCGACAAATTTTTCTCATTTTGAACCAATCTACACCACTTGGTAAATTCATTAACGGCATCACTTTTATTCGCAAGAAATCTGACCCAAGTAAATCTAGAAAAATCATCTACAATCATAAGGACATATAATTTTCCACTAAGACTAGCATGCCTAGATGGTCCAATCAAATCCATATGCACTAGTTCAAGAATTCTAGATGTGCAAATTTCTTTCTTTGGTTTGAAAGATTCTCTAACATATTTGCCCTTTAAGCAAGATTCACATAAGTGATCTTTAACAAATTTGATTTTAGGCAATCCTCTTACTATGTCATTTTTCGAGGGTTTAGAAATTAATGGCAAAGGAGCATGTCCTAATTTTCTATGCCACAAAAATGCATTTTCTTCTAATGTTACTAGACACTTTTCATTAAAAGAACTATCATCATGCAAATCTACAATGTATGTATTTCCATGTCTCAAACCAATGAAAGCAACATGTCCATCCTTTCTAACCGTGCAATGTGATGATTCAAATACTACATTAAAATCCATATCACAAAGTTGAGAAACACTTAACAAATTATGTTTTAACCCATCAACAAGCAGAACATTGTCAATGGTTGGCAAAGGTTCCTTACCCACTTTACCAATACCAATGACCTTACCTTTGTTGTTGTCTCCAAAAGTGACATAACCTTGATTCTTTGGTTTAATTTCGACAAAAAGGTTCTTGTCTCCACTCATGTGTCTTGAACATCCGCTATCGATGTACCAAGTGCTTGACGGCCTTTCATCCCTTGCTTGTACCTACAATATCAACGTTCTTTCTTCTTATAGATACCCAAGCCATTTTGGGTCCATTTTGGTTAGCCATATAAACCACATTAGGTGGTATTGTGCCTTTAATAATCCAAATTTTCTTAATCTTAACACATCTTCTAGTACTCTTGCAAGCAATTTCTATGTGACCATCTTTCAAACATTTAGCACATTGAGCGATTTTTCCATCCTTAGTAAATTTGGAAATTAAAGAGCAATCTCTATCAAAAGGGTCATATCCTAATCCATGTTTAGAAATGGAATATCTTTGTAGTCATAACAATTTTTCAAACTTTTCGTTTCCATTCGCAAATTTTCCAACTACATACGAAAATTCTTTTCTGAGTCTATCAAGCTCACAAACAAGTTTTTCCTTTTCAATAAGACATGCAGAATGATCTTCCTTTGGACTATCTAAATCATCAATTGTTTCATGCAAGGCACTATTTTCAGCAACCAATTCTCGTATTTTCTTTCTTAATTTTTTGTTAATCTCAATGGCTTCTTCAAAATCAGCTTGCAAAGCATCAAAAGAATCTTTTAGATTTTGGTCATCGAAAATTACCTCATTTTCATCGTCACTTGATGAACTTTTTGCCATAAGTGCCAGGTTGTTTTCATCATCACTTTGATATGCATCCTCTTCATCACTCCAAGTTGCCACCAGGTTAGTTTTCCTTTTACCTTTGTCGTATTTGTCATTTTTCTGAAAGTTTGATGTGGAGGATGAGCTTTTGCATTCTCTTGCAAGATGTCCCCGTTTTCCACATCTCCAACATTCTTCGTTGCCTTTCTTTTCATCATAGCCTTTTGATTTTCTTTCCGCGCCAAACCTCTTTCTTTCTCCCTGTTTTCCGCCATTTAATTCTTTTCTTCGATTTTTGAGAAGTCCCTTGAACTTCCTTAAATTTCTAGCGTACATTGCTATTTCTTCGTCTTCCTCGTCTTCATCTATTTCCTCATCACTTTCATCAACGAAAGAAGTGTTAGCTTTAAAAGCAATAGATTTTTTAGGCTTACCTCTACCTCCTCTGGATTTGAGAATAATCTCATAGTTGATAAGTGATCCCACCAAGGCGTTGAATTCGGATGATTGAGATCTTTGGATTCCATAATGGCGTTGACTTGGAATCCCATTCCTTCTAGAGTGGCGAAGGATTTTCTTTACCTTCTCACTGTCCGTCATATGTTTTCCAAGGTTGCCTAATCCATTTATGATTTCTACAAAACGATCAAACATAGTTGAAATTGACTCACCTTCCTTCATGACAAACATTTCATAGTCATGAAGCAGCATGTTGATTTTAGTCTCCCGGACTTGGTTGGTTCCTTCATGGGTGATGCGGAGTCTCTCCCATATTTCTTTGGCGCTAGTACACGAGTTAACTCGGTTTCTTTCCTCAACTGTGAGATCACAATAGATTAGCTTCATCGCTTTAGCATTGATGTAGGCTTGCCTCCAGTCATTGTCATCGTATTCCAGCTCCATTTTTAACTCACCATTTTCTTTTAACGATGGTCGTGGACCGAAGATAATTAGCTTCCAATATTCTACTCCCTCGCTAATGATGTGGTACTTCATAGGATTTTTTCAACAAGAATAATTAGGACCATTAAATAAAGGAGGGCGATTATTAGTATTACCTTCTTCCGCTAGGTTGTTGTGTGCCATCCCGGATACTTCTGTTCTAATACCAATTGTAAGTGATCTAGAAGGGGGGGTTGAATAGATCTTTAAAATTCTTTAAAAAATTCTACAAGACAATCAGAAGTTAAAACACACAAAAACAATTTTGATAAACTTAATTGAAAAAGTGTAGGAAGAAGATCAAACCTTGCTTTTATAGAGGTTCGTGCTTTAAGACCTCGTCCTCTACCTAAGCTCCCACTTAGGATTTTGCCAACCACTTTATTGCATACTTTGTAGTTGAGTGTGAACTTTTTACAACGCCACTTAAATTCCGGCTCAAGCAACCTTTACACTCGATTTGTCTTCCGGCACAAATCCTACCTCACGTGACCTAGTCACTCAAATTGTAAGTAAAACAATACAAAGATTGAAGAACAAATGCTCAATACAATTTGTAGCAAAATAAGAGCAATAGTAAGCAATTTGAAGCAATAGAAGAGTATTTGAACTTGTAGAACTTGTATCAACTCTTCTTCCATCATCCTCTATTTATACTCGAAGAAATATAGCTGTTGGAGCTCTACTAGCCGTTGCTTAATTGGGTATAGTCGTTCCTTGATAATCTCCATTGCATTTTTAGCAAATTGGACCGTTGGAGCTGAAATTGTGCATCCATAAGTCGACTTGTCGAATGTTTAAGTCGACTTGTTTCAACCATTTACATAAAAGTTTCATCTCCGCTCTCCAAAAAGTCGACTTGTACCATGTAAGTCGACTTGTCTTCCTCAATAAGTCGACTTGTGACTGATAAGTCGACTTGTATTGATATTGTTTCATCTGTAAGTCGACTTGTGTTTTATAACTCGACTTGTATTGCCTTCAATGGTAATATCCGACCGAATCCTTTATAATCCTCATGTTTTATGCCATTTTTCACTTAGAGGACAACTCCCATCTTGATTCTTCATTGATTAGCACAATCCTTTCATTGAATAAGACCTGAATTTATTTCTAGATATTTTATTATTATCAAAACATAAAGGGATTTAATTTGTCAACCACCATTGGTCCGACACCTTTGACCCGGGAATAGCTAGAACAAATTAAAGAGTGTTAGCTCTTACCTTTGTCCTTGGAGAGCTTGAGAAATGATGGAGAAAAACTTGGAGAGGAAGAGAAGCTTGATGATCGATGAAGATGAAGGGAGGAAAACCCTTTTCCTTCTAAACCTTTCTTCTTTCTTCAAAAGCCACGATCATCATCTTCTTTTTAGACTTTAAATAGCTTTTCTCTTCTAATGGCCACATGTCACACACGTAAATCACCATTTGTTTTTGTCCTTTAGTCCATTTTTGTCTTTAACATTTAAAGACATTTAATGTAACTTTTGACTAGCTAAAGAAGCTTCCTCTCCATTCCTTCCACGTAGAACACACACACACACACACACACATATATATATATATATATATTAATTCTTTAATTAATTAACAATATATATATGTATATAAATGCTGAGGTGGTCCACCACACTGGGTCGGTCCTCACGGGTCCCTAGATGGAAAACCAATCAAAACTTTTTTCAGCAATATTGATGTCGCGATCTCATCGGGACATATCTCGATCTTATCGGGATCCATTTAATCCATTTGCTCTCCATATATTGGAACTCTGTCCAAAACTATTTTACAAATTCTCCGAGTCACTCTTATGCATGTGACCCATTAGGTTCCCGGTTATGTTGGCCACTTAGATCAACACTTAATCCAAGCAAGTCATGAGCATCATGACCCCCAATTGACCGGAAAGTAATTGGTTTGACGAATGAACCTATATTCATCATGAACCATATCACGAACCTTTCCATAGACAATTACCGTGCAATTCGTCCTTTCACCATACTATACCCCACTTGGTTATGAGTATGGGCAAAGTGTTAACTCTCACTAGACTGACTACGTCAAATCTAGTCCAAGTGATTTCAGTTCTTGTCCTGGGACTCATTACTTAATATGTCAATGAAGCCACTCTTCATGACATATGTACTCTGATCAGAGATTTCCAAGTAATGACCCTGACAAGAGGCCATGGGTATCATCTTCTGCTATCACAAATGTGGTGAATCCTCTATTGGCTACTCAATTACCTTCGAATACCTGAAACTGTACCCAAGCACCACCCTACGAGCGACCTCTGTAAGGCAACAAGGAATGGAGTCAAAGCACAGAATCAGTATCCAAGATATCCTTGAGTACCTCAAGTCTAAGGATACTTGCACCATTAATATGATGAGATTATCACTGACATTATAATAGAACATCCATATGGTGATCTCATAGCAGGTCATCCAATGTACTTACTACCTCTAGTAAGCATCCACATCTCAACCCTAAATATCTCATATTTACAGTTTCTGAGATCCACTGCTTGATCAAATCAAGGAGCTTGAGATGTGTTAGTCTTTCCGGATTACCGATGTCCAGTCTCAGTAATCTTATTGTTGGATCGCGTACGGTCCGAGTATTCACAATACGCTGCGAAAAAGACCATAAAAAAACATCACGTATAATCGAAAACACGAAGGATTAACAAAAATACCTTATTTTTGTGGGTGGATTGCTTCTTTTCGGATTCCAAGACACTGCAAATCGCTAATGCCCTCTACCGATATCCACACGAGCATGCACGATCCGGCCATGCGGTAGTGTGCTAGCACGCCTGAAAACCTTTCGAATGCGACGATCTTTCTCTTGGATGGCGGCTGGGTTTCCTGACAATTGTGTCGTTAACCTAATGAGACCTAAGCTTCTCTATTTATAGAGAAACCCTAATCCCATTTAGGCCCCATTAAGTTTCGGCCCATTATATCATATATAATAAAAGCCCGACATCTTAATTCAATCTAGCCCAATAAATATATCTAAATATATTTATTCAATACCTAATAAATTAGGCCCAAGAGAATAAGCCCATATCACATCACTCTTTGTGTGCGACCCTATAGGCTCATTTGATGTTGGCAATGGGCTTGATTACACTTCAAGGCCCATAAGTCATAAGCGGCCTCTAGCAAGACATTATGACTACCCAAATCAAATGAGGATCGATAATCCGATTTAACTCAGAATTATGGTTATAAGCTCATCCTTTTGTAACACGATATCAAGATTAATCACAAGGCATGGTACATGTCAACCTTTGATTAATCATAGTTTCTTGATCCCAAGTTGGTGATTATAACAAATGACATTGATGACTCTTCATCAATTCATTTGAAACACGACCATGCATTTCTTCACCACACTTGTCAAGAGGCCCAAATGATATCTCTCTCACTTAAGAGAGGTACAAATCCCATCTACGTCATTCACATCCTCTGCATGATTCATTTGATGTCCAACATAAGACATTTGTTATTCTGTTAAAAATAACTTAGTCTAATATCAAAACACCAATTCCTCATATAGGAACCATGATGACTTCAGTCAAAGGACTAAAGTCAAACCATATTGAGAATCACTAATGACATGAAACCATGTAGTATTCTCTTTTGGTCGATCGAATATATGTTCTCTAACATATATCTATGTTTCGATTCGATATCTCATATCCATGATCGATAAACGTGATCATCAATCGAGCGATACTAGCCTTAATTCATTATTGTTCCACCAATAATGATCGACTAGGAGACAGTCTAGAATAGTATTATAACACTTATGGTTTAGCTATCAAGTCACATACTTGATGACATAAGTTTAATACCATTCATGGAATGTAAATCACATTACATAAATGAAATACATGCATATATGAAGCGGAATACCTCATAATATATTATTAACAAATCATAATGTTAATACATGAATCACAAATGTTCATTGGCCTAGGGCACACTACTAACAATCTCCCACTTGCACTAGGCCCAATCACCGATATCTAATACCCATAGACCTCGTATGACTCTCATGTTTAGGTCATGGAAGAGGCTTAGTAAGTGGATCAACAATGTTGTCATTTGTGCCCACTCGCATATCTTCACGTCTCCTCTTCTAATGATCTCTAATCAAATGGAAGCGTCGAGTATGTGTTTGGATCTATGATGCGAATTTGGTTCCTTAGCACGTGCTATAGCCCCATTATTATCACAATAAAGGTCTATAGGACTTGCAATGCTAGGAACAACTCAAGCTCTGTGATGAACTTCCTAATCCATACAGCTTCCTTAGCGATCCGAGGCAAAGAATGTACTCGACTTGAGTTGTAGAATCAACAATGTTGTCTTGCTTTGAACTTTTCCACTCATCGCACCTCCATTCAAACAGAACACAAAACCCGATTGCGATCTGAAATCATCTATGTCGGACTAAAACCAGCATCGGTGTAACCATTTACAACTAGCTCTCCTTGAGTCCTCCATAGACTAGGAGCATATCCTTAGTTCTTCTCAAGTACATAAGGATGTTCTTAACTGCTATCCAATGACTCTCACCATAATTAGATTGGTATCTACTTGTTATGCTCAAAGCATATGAGACATCCGGTCGAGTACATAACATGGCATACATGATATATCCAATTGCGGATGCATATGGAATCTTACTCATGCGCTCAGCTCCTTATCCAAGTAGGACAATCCTTCTTAGAAAGCTTGATTCCATGTGACATAGGTAAGAATCCTCTCTTGGAATCTTGCATACTAAACCTTTTCAGTACCTTATCTATGTATGTACTCTGACTTAGGCCTATAAGCTTTCTTGATCTATCTCTATAGATCTTAATGCCTAAAACATAGGCAGCCTCACCTAAGTCTTTAATTGAAAGCGTTTCTTAACCAAATCTTGACACTCTGTAAAGTCGGAATATCGTTTCCAATGAGCAATATGTCATCAACATATAAAGCTAAAAAGACAACAACACTCCCACTAACCTTTTTGTAAACACAAGGTTCATCTTCATTCTTGATGAATCCAAACTCTTTGACAACTTCATCAAAACGAAGATTCCAGCTTCTTGATGCTTGTTTCAATCCATAAATGGATCTTTGAAGCTTACACACCTTTCCCGAATTCTTAGGATGGACAAAACCCTCAGGCTGTATCATATATACATCCTCAAGTAAGTTTCCATTAAGGAAAGCTGTTTTGACATCCATTTGCCATATCTCATAATCGTAATATGCAGCTATGGCAATAAGAATTCTAATGGATTTGATCATGACCACTGGAGAAAATGTCTCATCATAATCAATTCCATGAACTTGTCGATAACCTTTAGCAACAAGTCTTGCTTTATAAGTGTGCACATTTCCATCCATGTCGAGTTTCTTTTTGAAAACCCATTTGCATCCAATGGTCTTCAAGCCATCAGACGGATCAATCAAAGTCCAAACTTGATTGTCATATATGGATTGCATCTCTGCTTTCATGGCCTCTAACCATTTAACAGATTCTGGACTTTCCATAGCTTCTTGATAGGTTGTGGGCTCATTATGATCGATGAGCATCACATTATCATCATTAGTAACGAGAAATCCATATCTCTCGGTTTCATGACGAATCCTATCAGATCTACGTAGGCCTTGTGTTATTGAAGACTGCTCATCAATAGCTTGTGAGCTTGCTTCAATCTCCTTTTCAGGCTCAATGTCATTTTGTGAAACTTGAATTTCTTTGAGTTGTACTTTACTCCCACTGTTTCCTTTGGAAAAAAATTCCTTCTATAAGAAGAAACCATTTCGAGCAACAAACACTTTGTTCTCTGATGGGATGTAAAAGTAATATCCTTTAGTTTCCTTAGGATATTCCACAAAATAATATTTTTCAGATTTAGGTGCCAACTTGTCAGCAATTGGACGCTTCACATAAGCCTCACAACCCCAAATCTTTAGAAAAGATAAATTGGGACGCTTCCAAGTCCATATCTCATAAGGTGTCTTTTCTGACCTTTGAAGGAATACGGTTCAATATGAATCTTGCGGTTTTTAAAGCATAGCCCCGTAAGTATTTTGGAAGATCATTTTGACTCATCATTGATCGAACCATATCTAATAGAGTTCGATTTCTCCTTTCAAAACACCATTCCATTGAGGAGTTCCTGGAGGAGTCAATTGTGAAACGATTCCACAATCCTTAAGATAATCATCAAACTCTTGGCTTAAATATTCACCTCCTCGATCAGATCGAAGGATTTTAATATTCTTGCCAAGCTGATTTTGTACTTCATTCTTATACTCTTTGAACTTTTCAAAGATTCAGATTTGTACTTCATTAAATAGGCATACCCATATCTCTGAAGTCATCTGTAAAAGTAATGAAATACAAATAACCTCCTCTCATGATATGCTAAAAGGACCGCATACATCGGTATGTATAAGGCCCAATAGCTCATTGGCCCTTTCCCCTTTACCTGTGAAGGGGGCCTTTGTCATCTTACCTAGTAAACAAGAATCACACGTGTCAAAAGATTCAAAAGAATCAATGAATCCATCTTGATGGAGTTTTGAAATGCGTTTTTCGTTTACATGACCTAAACGACAATGCCAGAGATGTGTTGGGTTCAAATCGTTAGATTTAAACTTCTTGGTATTTATGTTATAGATGGGCTCATTTGTAACAAACTCAGTGTCTAGAGTATAAATGCCATTAAATTGACGCGCAATGCCATATAAAATGTCATTCTTATAAATGGAAATACTTTTATTCTCAATAGAAAATTTAAATCCATCATTCTCTAAACAAGAAAAAGAAATAATGTTCCTACTCATAGTAGGTACATAATAACAATTCTTGAGTTCCAAAATTAGCCCAGTAGGCAAAATAAGATCATAAGTCCCCACGGATAAAGCAGCAACTCTTGCTCCATTTCCCACGCGCAGGTCGATCTCACCAGACATCAATCTTCTAGTCCTTCTTAGACTTGCACATTAGTACAAAAGTGAGTTGCAGCTCCGGTATCTAATACCCAAGATGCAGAAGGAGTAAATTTGATTTCTACAATAAACATACTTGAAGAAATAGTCGCACTATTCTTCTTCTCTTTCAGCTCTTCCAAATAGAGTTTGCAATTCCTTTTCCAATGACCGTGTTCATTGCAATGGAAGCAAACTCCTCCTAGTGCCTTAGTCTTAGCTTTGGGCTTGGGCTTGGACTTAGGTACTTTACCTTTGTCCTTTGCTGTGCCCTTCTTCTTGAAAGCCTTTCTTTCTTGCTTGAGAACAATTCTCGAGTTCCAATACCAATCTAGGAAATTTGTTCCATTAAACTTTTATTTCTCTAGGATAGATCGCATAGAAAGGTTTGTGGATGGAGTAGCCATAATCTACAAAAATTATGCAATAAAGGTCAACATTCTTATTTTTATGAGGTATTAGCTCCCACTCAAATAAATAACCCTCAATTGAAAAATGGGAGAAACAAGATCCATATTTCACTAAGTCCTAAGAAAGCTTTGGCTTAACACTCAAAACTTAGTTATTTAGGTAGAAAAATCTTTTCAATTACATCACATGTAATTTTTGATGGGCTTATGTTAAAATACATCTTATGTACTGCATGTATGTATAAACCCAATCTTATGCCCCAAGCCCAAAACCGTTTTGATAGCTTAGTTAAGTTTAACCATACTTTACCTATGAATAGCACCATTATTCAAATGTCTTCCCTAGATAATCCCCACATGCCTTGCTTTGGCAAAAACCCACATAAGGATGAGCTAGAGATAAACATTGGTAAAGATTTATGGAAGGCATATAAACTTAAAATTACGATGAGGATTGTTCTTAGAAGGTTATTAATCCTTATAAAGAATTATGGAAGATTACAAAACGCTTGTTATAACCTTGGCTTGATTCTAATTGTTGATTTGAAAATTTTAACTTAATAATTCAACTCTTGAAAATTTAAATTAAATCCCAAAAACCCTTTCCTAATAAATAATCCTTTGAAAATAATTTTTTCAAATTTAATAAAACACCTTTTATTTTATTAGGAATATTTATTAATTTAATCTCTATTAAATTAATAAAAGACAAATTGGGTTTTTAAACAATTTTAAAACATCTTTAAAAAATTAAAATCGGAAGGGGCGTGCAGCGCGTGCACCGCACGCCGCCAATCTTGACACGCGGAGTGTGTCACGTTCTCGAAGACGCAGCGCGTGTGGGACACGCACCGCCGCCTTCCCCAAGCTTCCTCCTCTCTCCACGATTTCTTTCTTCTCTCTTCTGGTTTTCCATTTTTTTCTTTCGGTTTCTTCCACGTTTTCCATACCAATCCTTCCACGCTCCCACACGATCCTATGCATGTCGGGTCTCCAACCGACAGTTTTCGCAGCCCATGGCGTCACCGGAGACGCCATCGCCACTGGCAACACCATCATCTAACGATGGTGTCGCGTCGCTTGTCGATGGGTGTTACTCACCCATCGATTTTCCAGATCTATAGAGAATACACAAAGGAGGGGAGAAAACGTAGATCCATGGAGGAAAAGCCAAAAAATTTCAAACAAATTATTCGCAATCCACAAATCAGAAACCATAAGGGCAGAAAACCAAGTATATGATTTAACAGTCAACAAAATACCCAGAAGCTCATGTGATTCAACCAAAAACACAAGCACTTACGGCAAGCAAAATCGCAAATTAGGGTAAGAAAAATTAGAGATTTCAAAACAATAATCCCTAGACTGTCGATTTCCAAATCTACTGCATAAACCGAGAAACACATATACTCACATAAACTCATTCATGCTTTTACAGAAACCCATTTATCATCGCACATGCGTACAGAATCAAAATCCAGATCATGCATTAACGATTAACACAAATCAGACAGAAAACAATTTCAATCCTTCGGGAAGCAATTTCCAAACTCGACAAACATAAAACGGAAACGATTTCTGCATACTTTGTCGTGTTCCGAAGATTCAAACATAAATCAACAATCATAATCAAGCCTCTAATCCAAGATTAACGATTAAACCTGTCTCTGATACCACTGTTGGATTGCGTACGGTCCGAGTATTCACAATATGCTGTGGAAAAGACCATACAAAAATATCACGTATAATCGAAAACACGAAGGATTAACGAAAATACCTTATTTTCGTGGGTGGATTGCTTCTTTTCGGATTCAAGACACTGCAAATCGCTAATGCCCTCTACGGTATCCACACGAGCATGCACGATCCGGGCTGCGGTAGTAGTGTGCTAGCACGTCCGTAAAACCTTCTCGAACGCCACACGATCTTTCTCTTGGATGGCGGCTGGGGTTTCACGACAATTGTGTCGTTAACCTAATAAGACCTAAGCTTCTCTTTATATAGAAACCCTAATCCCATTTAGGCCCCATTAAGTTTCGCCCATTATATCATATATAATAAAAGCCCGACATCTTAATTCAATCTAGCCCAATAAATATATCTAAATATATTTGTTCAATACCTAATAAATTAGGCCCAAGAGAATAAGCCGGATCACATCACTCTTTGTGTGCACCACAGAAGCTCATTTGATGTTGGCAATGGGCTTGATTACACTTGAGGCCCATAAGCCATAAGCGACCTCTCCGCAAGACATTATGACTACCCAAATCAAATGAGGATCGATAATCCGATTTAACCTATAACTATGGTTATAAGCTCAGTCCTTTTGTAACACGATATCAAGATTAATCACAAGGCATGGTACATGTCAACCTTTGATTAATCATAGTTTCTTGATCCCCAAGTTGACTGATTATAACAAATGACATTGATGACTCTTTATCAATTCATTTGAGCACGGCCATGCATTTCTTCAGTCACACTTGTCAAGAGGCCCAAATGATATCTCTCTCACTTAAGAGAGGTACAAATCTCATCTACGTCATTCACATCCCTCCGCATGATTCATTTGATGTCCAACATAAGACTGTTTGTTATTCGGTTAAAAATAACTTAGTCTAATATCAAAACACCGAATTCCTCATGTAGGGAACCATGATGACTTCAGGTCAAAGGACTAAAGTCAAACCATATTGAGAATCACTAATGACATGAAACCATGTAGTATTCTCTTTTTGGGTCGATCCAATATATGTTCTCTAATATATATCTATGTTTCTAATTTGATATCTCATATCCATGATCAGTAAAACGTGATCATCAATCAGAACACATACTAGCCTTAATTCATTATTGTTCCACCAATAATGATCGACTAAGGACAGTCTAGAATAGTATTATAACACTTATGGTTTTACTATCAAGTCACATACTTGATGACATAAGTTTAATACCATTCATGGAATGTAAATCACATTACATAAATGAAATACATGCATATATGAAACGGAATACCTCATAATATATTATTAACAAATCATAATGTTAATACATGAATCACAAATGTTCATTGGCCTAGGGCACACTACTAACACCTATGACTAGGGATCATTTAGATACTGACATAATTGCATATGATAGGAATCTCAGTAGTATGATCACATCATAATTTCCTTCATGCTATATCATATATCAAGGACTTCATTAATTTGCTTATAGATCAATATCCATTCATAAATAATGAACAACAAATTAATGAAATATGTCTTTCTTTATTTATTCATAAAGTATGTACACAACTTTGTACAAAATGCGCTAAAGGCGATTACCTTTAGGGCACTACTATAACAACAATCTCACTATCATCATCTATCTCTGATATCTACTGATATCGAACACAAATGCAGTGAAACAATATCTGCCTGATCAGACCATCTACGTTTTACTCAGTTCCAATGTTTCCCATTTCATCGCATATACAGTCAGAGCTCTAATTACTTCATCATTTACTTTCACATAGGCCTACTATAACCAGTATGTTTCTCATATCTACAGAGGACCTCTCCAAGTTCTAGACATGTTCGTTTTTACATCGTAGTAATATTGCCATTTGAATATCACTTCTTTCCTTAATCAGGCTAGGTCATACTAATATCACAGGCGAGGGTTTCTAACCACAGTACAATATCAATCTACTTATCCATTTTTCCTTTTTCCTTTCCTAATTGCTTATACACGTTTAGGGGTTCACATTTAATCATTTAACACCTGTATACACGTAGGATTTATCCTCGTGCGACTCAACCTAGGGATTAGTTGTCAGAGTCTGCAACGACACGACTCAAATGCATGCACCCTATGATCCAAAAATTGCCCAGATACCATACGTACTGCTGGGCTCTAATACCACCTAAATGTAACACCCCACTCCCATATGACCCGAACCCGATATCATTGTTGATATCCGAGTCCATGCCCCGTGAGGGTGGCATACTACATCAGTCGGTAGGACTCAGTAAAAAAAACGTTTTGTTTTAAAACATTTATTCGTGCGGAATAAACAGTAGACAGTAGTAAACATTTGCAGTTATTACAATCATTTAACAATACTTTACAGTAACCATAAAGTTCACATACTAATCAGTTTACAAAGATTGCGGAATACAATATTAGGACACACTAATGTAGACGCGAACTGATCCCGACCTCTATCTCAACTTGCACCCAGTAGGCATACTCCCGTGTCAAACGGGGTACTCTTCTAGTCCTGAAAAAAATAGATTGCAATTTTGGATGAGTTTGCGAACTCAATGAGGAACCATCATCGATGGTTCTCCCAATCCATGCATCACATAACCAAATCACAGTAATAAGGCAGTTGCAGTAATACTACGGTCTATAGTCACGAGAATATACAATCCAATAGTCACAAGATCGCTATAGTAAAAATACGAGCACGATAATCATCCATTTACAATACGATCACGAAATCATACAATCACAATCTGATCCAAGAATCATCATCATCATGGACACAACAATTTACAAGATGAAGCGGTCAATCTGATCACATACAAGAAAACCATTTCGTATTCATCCGAAGAATGATGCAATGCACATGTGACTCTTTTTCGCTTTTATTACGGTGTTGTGACCGGCGCTTAAGAAGTGATCGATGTCGATGACGCGTGTCTAGGAGGATTATCTCCTTCGAGCTCTAGGCTCGTTTTCGATGTCGATGGCGACTCGGTTCACAATTATTTTTATCCGTTTATGCCTCAGTATGAAATGCATATGCCCATTACAACATCCATAAACAGCTAATCATTGAGTCAAGCACGGTCAATTAAAAGTCAGTATGCACAAGTAACAGTCCATAATTCACAACAACTGCCAGCCCATAATTCACATTCAATCACAGTAAATCCAGTAATGGCAAACAGGTCACAAAATGTACACATTCCTGATCCCGCCATTATCCCCATATTAGACAAGTAAAAATTGAGAAACCCATCTAGGTTACTCACCTATCACTTCCGAGCTAATGCCAGGAAGTCTCTGCTACGTCGATCGAACGACGTTCCTGTTGGGACCCGATCCGAGAACCGGATCCCAACCGAATGAAGGAAGCGGAATCGGATAGAAACGGAAATTTCAGATCGAAAACAAAATGCGGAAGCCAATAGCGAAAACGAACTAAACGAACAGATTTCGAAAGTCAAATTCGGAATCAATTCGTAACAAAACAAATCGAAGTCGTATCGAACCTAACGAATAGATTTCAAAGCAAAACGAAATCAAGTAGAACAGATCCGACATCCGATCACAAAAATCAAAGCAAATGATCGAATGAACATAATTGCGTTGGAATTCCTTAGACTAATCCGATGTGAAAATCCGGTATAATTTTTTTTCTTTTCTTTTCTATTCCATCTCTTATGACCATTTTTACTCAAACCCATACAAAGCAATATTTATCAATTTCATCATCCCACTCAAATTATAACAAATTTCTTTACATTTATACCAATCTCATAAATCCATCTTTCATATATCTAAATCTTATTTTTCTTCATTTTCACTTTATTTTCTAACGAAATTTCGGCAGCATAACAGCTGCATTTATCCTAACCCAAAACCTGCAAAGGTAATTAACCACTTCTATAATCCCAAACAGATCTCAGAATCATCGGACACTCCGTCCTAATCCAAACACCAAAGAAACGCAAACCTAAATTTAACACTTCCATAAATCTCAATATACATTCATAACGCAATTTAATATCCAAAACTCATTCACATTTATTCTTATACCAGATACAATGCTTTAATTCAATCTAAACACAACCTAATCATTTATGTACATACACCATACTCATCTTTCTACACAAATATACTTATCCAAACTTATCTAACTCATATACACATCAACTCACGAATCCAAATGATACAAAATCAAACCAAACGTCTTGACATACTTTCATCCGATCTCCGCTCAAACACGGAGATGGGGATGAAAGGGGGGTGAGCTACACTGCTCCGTGGATAACACATTTATAAACTGATAAATAAGCTGAAATCATTTTTAATAATCTTTTTGCCAAAAAGGGCAAATTTTTCAAACTTTATAATTTTTTTATTTAATTTTTTTTTCAAACTTTTCATCGTAATCTCACTTTTCTTATTTTTCAAACATTCTTGAATTTTCATAAATATGAATGCAACATTGAAACAAAATTGAAAACACATAACATATCGTAATGGTGCAGCTAGTCCAAGCAGAACGTCTCGCACTTAAGCATACGTCTCCTGCATCGTGAATGCGAACGCATTACACTTCCCATGATGCGGTTCGATTAGCCGTGAAAGGAGTCTCAAATCGAGCTCCATGTCACTAGCGGGCAGCCAGGCGAAGGCTATACACATAGAGACAAAGATCGACTCACAAAGGACCTTACCAAACCCATATAGCACATAAACGCAAAATGTAAATTGAATTGCCCAAGGCATTTTTTCAAAAATCTTGCTTTGCCACACAAATACATAATACACACAATTCAAATAAGTCAATCCATTCAATCAATTCAACAATTTGCATATTTATCAATGCATACATAACAAATGAATTTTCGAAATTTCTATCGATTTATATATCATTTGAAACAATGAATTTAAACTTGTAATAATTTTTCAGAAATCATTCAAAAATCATAATTTCAAACATTAATCATCTTTATTTCAAATATTTACAAAAACAATAATCTATCAAAAATCCAATTTTTGCTCTCTTTATTTTTTTCAAATTGCTTTCTTTAATTTTTCAAAATTCACATATAGCTTACAAATCAAAATATAAATATGCTACCCACCTCGAAATGATGCCAGAAGTTTGTCCAAATCGTCAATTCTCCAAATTCCTTCTTTCCTCAACCTAAAAATTCCCTCTTTTCTCTTCTTTTTTCGGATTTTTGCAAGTCCAGGGAAGCTTTCAAGCTTTTCCACTCTTTTCCTTTGAAACCAAGCAAAACATAAACTAAAACCTTAAAAATATCAAAACCCTTACTTTTCTCTTCTCCATCGCCATCTCCAAGCTCTCTACACTCTTCTTATTTCTCTTCTTATTTTTCTCTAGAATTTTCGTCCACTTTCACTCACCCATACGACTACTCACTTTTATCTTGTCTCTTATATATATATTTGTAACTTTTCAAGATGCCATAGGAAGCTTCCATGTTGGTAGGCTAAAAACCATTAAAAAGTTACTTAAATCATGACATTTGACTAAGTCAATTTAGCTTCTTTATGCTTATTAACATGATCCACGCACATATATATATATATATATATATATACATATATATATTCAATAATTAATTCCCAATTAATTAATTATATATATATATATGTATATGATTGCTGAAAGGTCAAATGACCATATTACCCCTCCATTCAAAGCTTAAAGTCATGCTTACTTGTGGTTTGATTCGCACTATCGAGTTGAAGGAATTTGTCCAAACTTCCTTCCAGAAAAATGTTCCTCTCAATCATACGAAACCAACGCCACCAACCGCGCTCAATTCGGATCACTACACCAAAAGTAATACGCAAAACAGTTCGGGTATATCTATATTCTAACAAATTTTCCATATACGATTTCTTTCGTCCAAATATTCATATTCTTAATCCCAGAATTGAAATTCAATGTCTTCATAAAAATTGTAGTCTTTTTTCTCTAGTTTAATTCGAATCAAGAATTGTCTCATTTCGATTCCCAAATCAAAAGTTATGCTCAAATTACTCTCAGATGTTTCAAATCCAAAAACTGCACACGAATTTGAACTTCCATTCATAATTTGCGGGTCTTAGGGGCAATATTGACATTTCATTTCTTCATATGACTTGTAGCTCCATGTCTTAACTTTATTTCGCCTCAAGAATCACTTCAATCGGATCTCTACAGATCCCGAAATTCTTAAAATACTAACTATGTTTAGAAAATTTCCCGACTCACTTTGATTAATTTAATCGCCCTTAATCTCATAAAATTCACAAATTGTTCCATAGAATGGAATTCATTGTCTTAGAAATCCAACGCTTCGAGAATTAAGTCAATCGGATATCAAACGGAAAAGTTATAAGCAGAAGAGCGAATTTAGCGACTAGACGTGGGCACGTCTAAGAAACTTAGAGACTAGACATGTAGGAAACTTTCAAAATTTTCAAATCATATCTTTTGCTCCCGACCTCCAAATGGTATCAATAAAAAGCTTAAAGGACTTTCTACAACTTCCATGCGTAACTCCACAACTAATTCATCTCAATGTGATCAAATTTCTAATCAAAGATTTTGCCCAATTAATAAATCCCTAAACAAGGACTCAACTTTGGAAATTTCTATCTTTCAACTCCAAAGTTCAATCATGTCAGATTTTATATCGATGCGAAGACTAGAAAGTCGCCTTCAACTTCCATAAAGGACATAAAATCAATTTGACTCTAAACGAGTCTATTTTCCTACCAAAGATTCGACCTCTAATATTCATGCTAAAATCATAACCGAACACCGTAAAAATCATAACTTATTATTCCTTAATCGAAAAATTCTATACTTTATATCAAAATAAAGATCAAAACAAATCCTTCAATTTTCATGAATAACTTCAAAGCTAAATGAACTTCTAATTAGGTCAATTCTCACCAAACTTTCAGCCATAATAAAAGTCAAAAGTCAACTTTGTCACACATAAACTTTGACCTAGCATAACTTTCACTCCCGATATCGAAATATTACAAACTTTATGGTCACAGAAAGCTCTTAACATCATCTGCAGGTTTCATGTAGACCATTTTATCCAATTTTGCCTAAATCAAAAGTCAACTCACAAAGGCCAAAAAGTCAAACTTGCTAAATTCTTCAAATTTTCACACTTTTTCTTTTTACTTCTTGATTTTTAACTCTATTTCAATTAACTCATCCACTTGATCATTCTTATGACTAAGTCAAATTGTCACTCAAGGTTGGGGTCCAACATTTCTCTCCTCTTAAAAGAATTTAGTCCTCGAAATTCATACTTACGTAACTCCCAAAGAGCACATTCTTACATATAGTTTCTTATCTAAACAAAGATCATCAAACACTTTCTTATCTACTCTCTCATCATACTTATTCTAAAATTATTCTCAATTCCTGAATCACATACCTAAATTTCTTATTACATATGGTTATAATGTTTTCACCTCTTATACCCAATACCATTTATATCAAAACAATCACTCTATCTACAAATCAATCTTTCTTAACACATTATCACCAAATAAGGGTCTCATTTCTTAAGGAACCCCCAATACGTACCAATCATCATTTAAAATCGACCTATTTTCAATCTCATTTCATGATTGCATATACAAAATCAAATCACCATCATAAACTTCAAATCCCAATTTCATTAACACAACCTAAAATCAATCAAATTTCTTAACCTCAATTAGCAATCACTTTACTCTTCACATAAGTCATGGGAATACCTTTCCATGTTCATCAAATTCTCACAATTTCAATCTTACAAAACATATTGCCCAAGTATGATCATAATACTGGGCTCTGACACTTATCCGAAGATTGCCCATGAAACAAACAAATCGCCCAAGTTCATAATACTGGGCGCTGATACCATATCTGTTGGGACCCGATCCGAGAACCGGATCCCAACCGAACGAAGGAAGCGGAATCGGATGGAAACGAAAATTTCGGATCGAAAACAAAATGCGGAAGCCAATAGCGAACGAACTAAGCGAGCAGATTTGAAAGTCAAATTCGAATCAATTAAGAATAAAACAAATCAAGTCGATCGAACCTAACGAATAGATTTCAAAGCGAAACGAAATCAAGTAGAACTGATCCGACATCCGAGCACAAAAATCAAAGCAAATGATCGAATGAACATAATTGCATTGGAATTCCTTAGACTAATCCGATGTGAAAATCCGGTATAATTTTTTTTTTCTTTTCTTTTCTATTCCATCTCTTATGACCATTTTTACTCAAACCCATACAAAGCAATATTTATCAATTTCATCATCCCACTCAAATTATAACAAATTTCTTTACATTTATACCAATCTCATAAATCCATCTTTCATATATCTAAATCTTATTTTTCTTCATTTTCACTTTATTTTCTAACAAAATTTCTCAAGATAACAAATTGATTTATCCTAACCCAAAACCTGCAAAGGTAATTAACCACTTCTATAATCCCAAACAGATCTCAGAATCATCGGACACTCCCGTCCGGAATCCAAACACCAGCAAAACGCAAACCTAAATTTAACACTTCCATAAATCTCAATATACATTCATAACGCAATTTAATATCCAAAACTCATTCACATTTATTCTTATACCAGATACAATGCTTTAATTCAATCTAAACACAACCTAATCATTTATGTACATACACCATACTCATCTTTCTACGCAAATATACTTATCCAAACTTATCTAACTCATATACACATCAACTCACGAATCCAAATGATACAAAATCAAACCAAACGTCTTGACATACTTTCATCCGATCTCCCGTCGAAACACGGAGATGGGGATGAAAGGGGAGAGCTACTGCATTCGTGGATAACACGCTCATAAACCGATAAATAAGTGAAATCATTTTAATAATCTTTTGCCAAAAAGGCTAATTTTTCAAACTTTATAATTTTTATTTAATTTTTTTCAAACTTTTCATCGTAATCTCACTTTTCTTATTTTTCAAACATTCTCGAATTTTCATAAATATGAATGCAACATTCGAAACAAAATTGAAAACACATAACATATCGAATGGTGCTGCTAGGTCCAAACAGAACGTCTTCGCACAGTTGTTAGGACCCACCAGTGGACCGAACCTAATCTGTTGGATCCTGCTCTCGAATCCAAATCTTGAACCAAAGAACATGATACTTGATCATTTTGTCTTGTAGGTTCATTTAACTTAACCCTAATTGCATATTGATCTCCCTTGTACGTCATACTCTTATGACTCTTGTTTAAATTAAGAAAAGAATTTCTTCAATCCGAGTTCTATAACTCAAGATATCAACAAAAACTAAAGGAGTTCATACCCGAAACATGCTCTCTTAACTGACCTCCCACTTCTTTTAATACAAACTTTCTCAATTTAACTCCAAATGATATAAATTTTAATATGGGGACAGATACACGTCTTAGAAAACTAGTGGTTCAAGCCTCGACTCTTTTGGAGGTCGTATGAGAAAATTATGCCCAAAACAATGGACCTTGCTCGCTTCCAAAATCGAATTGAAACTCTTTTGGCGCGATTTCTAAAATTTTGTTTTGTTTTTTTGTTTGTTTTTTTTTTGAGGTCTAAATGTGTTCGTTCTTTCACCATATGAAAGTAGACATCTAGATCTACAACTCTCATGAAGACTACAAAGGCTGATTCTATCTCCTACATTCTGTAGCATCCATTCTTCTATCGTCTGGTTTTCTATCGTCTGGTTTCTATCATCTGGTTTTCTAACGTCTGATTTCTATCGGACATGTTTTGGCGCAAATGCCATAACTTTCACTATAGGTGTCGAAATGACCTCGTTCTTGGACGGTTAGAAAGTAGACATCTAGATCTACAACTCTCATGAAGACTACAAAGGCTGATTCTATCTCCTACGTTCTGTAGCATCCATTCTTCTATCGTCTGGTTTTCTATCGTCTGGTTTCTATCATCTGGTTTTCTAACGTCTGATTTCTATCAGACATGTTTTGGCGCAATTGTCATAACTTTCACTATAGATGTCAAAATGACTTCGTTCTTGGACGGTTAGAAAGTAGACATCTAGATCTACAACTCTCATGAAAACTACAAAGGCTGATTCTATCTCCTACATTCTGTAGCATCCCTTCTTCTATCGTCTGGTTTTCTATCGTCTGGTTTCTATCATCTGGTTTTCTAATGTCTGATTTCTATCAGACATGTTTTGGCGCAATTGCCATAACTTTCACTATAGATGTCAAAATGACTTCGTTCTTGGACGGTTAGAAAGTAGACATCTAGATCTACAACTCTCATGAAGACTATAAAGGCTGATTCTATCTCTTACATTCTATAGCGTCCATTTTTCTATCGTCTGGTTTTCTATCGTCTGGTTTCTATCATCTGGTTTTTCTAACGTCTGATTTCTATCAGACATGTTTTGGCACATTTGCCATAACTTTCACTATAGATGTCAAAATGACTTCGTTCTTGGACGGTTAGAAAGTAGACATCTAGATCTACAACTCTCATGAAGACTATAAAGGCTGATTCTATCTCTTACATTCTGTAGCGTCCACTTTGCCTATCAGCTGGTTTTTCGATCAGCTGATTTTTCTATCAGCTGGTTTTTCTATCAACTGGTTTTGCTATCATCTGTTTTTCCTATCAGCTGGTTTATCGATCAGCTGATTTTTCTATCAGCTGGTTTTTCTATCAGTTGGTTTTGCTATCATCTGGTTTTCCTATCAGCTGGTTTTTTCTATCAGCTGGTTTTTCTATCCAGCACATGTCCACTTATATAGATCATATCTTTTGGCTCCGATATCCAAATTTAGCAAACTTGGTATCTATCTCATAGAGAAAAGAGAGATCTACAACTTTCAAGAAGGAAATTTTGTCTAAATCTATCGATATCAAGTCCATATCGTCTGCTTTTGCTTCAGCTGGTTTTTCTATCAGCTGATTTTTCTATCAGCTGGTTTTTTTCTATCCAGCACATGTCCACTTATATAGATCATATCTTTTGACTCCGATATCCAAATTGGACAAACTTGGTATCTATCTTATAGAGAAAAGAGAAATCTACAACTTTCAAGAAGGAAATTTTGTCTAAATCTATCGATATCAAGTCCATATCGTCTGCTTTTGCTTCAGCTGGTTTTTCTATCAGCTGATTTTCCTATCAGCTGGTTTTTTTCTATCCAGCACATGTCCACTTATATAGATCATATCTTTTGACTCCGATATCCAAATTGGACAAACTTGGTATCTATCGTATAGAGAAAAGAGAGATCTACAACTTTCAAGAAGGAAATTTTGTCTAAATCTATCGATATCAAGTCCATATCGTCTGCTTTTGCTTCAGCTAGTTTTTCTATCAGCTGATTTTTCTATCAGCTGGTTTTTTTTCTATCCAGCACATGTCCACTTATATAGATCATATCTTTTGACTCCGATATCCAAATTGGACAAAATTGGTATCTATCTTATAGAGAAAAGAGAGATCTACAACTTTCAAGAAGGGAATTTTGTCTAAATCTATCGATATCAAGTCCATATCGTCTGCTTTTGCTTCAGCTGGTTTTTCTATCAGCTGATTTTCCTATCAGCTGGTTTTTTTCTATTCAGCACATGTCCACTTATATAGATCATATCTTTTGGCTCCGATATCCAAATTTAGCAAACGATATACCCTTGGAAAGTTCTAACCTTCTACTACAACATTCGTGAAGGCTCATTTATCTAATTCAAATCCTACGAAGGTCAAAATCAAGAAGTTCTGTCAAATTTTAGGAAAATTTGACAGCACTTCTCTTGAAAATACAACTAACCAATTTTTCAACCCTAAGGTATCTTCAAATACCATTCTAAGCAACAGCCACACTCTTAATCATCTAATCATATCCAAACTATAACAATGATGCAATTGTCTTAAACCTGCACGGATTTCTCAAAATACATTTGAACTTAGCATACTTGCAATTCATTTTCATTCATTCCATCATCATCAACTCATGTCATATTCATACAATACTTTAGTGGGCATTTTAAGCTCAATTACAATGAAGTTTCAAAATACAGATCACTCTCAAAATGCTACTAAAGCATTGTTTTATCAAAAATCATTTCAAATACAAAACCAAAAGAAAATCTTGGAGTAAGTGCCTTTAAGCTTGCTCCTCGGGATCCTTCTCATTTCCTGTAGAGTTGAAGGGGGTGAGCTTTCGCTCCGTGGATAACACATTTATATTTATATATCAAGCAAGTCTGTTTAATTATTCATACTTTTTTTTTGCATTCATTCATTAAATTATAATACATGCATCATGCAAAGTTCATCAATATTCAAACATGATTTCTCACAATTCAAGCATTCATAATTCTTGCATTTTCATGTAATTCACATAAACAACACATCAAATGGCTCGGTAAGTCCTTATTCTTTTCAACCATATAGTCTCATTTAATGAGTCTATATGGGCAATTCTTTAGGAGTCCAAAATGTTGGATCATCCTATGCCACTATCGGGTAGCCGGGAGAAGGCTTCATGGTCAACGATGCACGTGATTTGTTCTTAGGACTATACCTTACCCACATAACATAACAATCATGCAAAATCATAAAATTGGACCGTTCTTGTCCAATTCTTCGTTTCTTTGAAATCATCTTTTCATACATCATTCATGCCTTTCATCATATTCATTCATCAAGCATTTAATGCAATCATTCAATGACTTATGACAACTACGTCCAACATTCAATCACACACATTTAGTATAACTTTCAAGTAGGTGAAACTCATTAATGTCATGCATTAATTTGCATTTGTAGCTTATATACATAAAGATAAATATGAAACCCACCTTTTTAGAATCGTTAAATCTTTGCTAATGGAGTTCCTCCTCTTGCTCTTCTCTTCTTTCTTGTCCCACTTCAACCATAACAAGAAAAGAACCTCATATCATTTAGGGTTTCAAAAATTGAAAACCCCATGAACTTAAATCATGAAATTTACCTTAGAATCACTAAACCCATCTTCTTTCTAAGCTTTTTAAACTATAAAACTAACAAAACTTAACCTTGAAAACATAACTTACCTTGATTCCTTAACCAAACAAGTGGTTTCTTGGTTCAAAGTGAAGCTTAGCTCCTCCTCTATCTTCTTTCTCTTTGAACTTTCTTCAAACCTTGTTAAATCTCTTGGAAAAATCAAAACCCTAGCCAAGGCTTTCTTTTCTCCTTCTTCTTTTCTCTTTACTACGTTCTCTTCCTCTTCCTCTTCTATTTTCGTTTTTCCTCTTCCTTTCCCTCCTAACTTACTTCTTTCTTTCTCCTTTTATACTCCTTCTTCATTTAACTCTGCCCAAAGGCCCAAGTCTAACTCCTTCTTCTTCTTCCTCTTTATTTCCTCTTTATCCTACAACTTACTTAGGCCCAATTATCTTTAAGCCCATTTTATCTTTCTTTTCTTTCCTACCTCATTAAAATCCAACTAACTCATTTAATTCCATTAATTCTTCACCCAACTCATTTATGCTATCACTTGTTAATTAAATCTCAATTCAATTTACGCTAACTTAACTTACTCAATTAATCTAATCATGCTTAAATTTAAAAAAAAAATTTGGGGCTAACATTTCTCCCCCCCTTAAGAAATTTCGTCCTCGAAATTCTTACCTGGTTCACTGAAGAGGTGTGGGTATTGCTCCTGCATTGCCTCCTGAGGCTCCCACGTCGCCTCTTCAACTGCATGATTTCTCCACAGACTTTGACTAGCTTGATTTTCTTGTTCTCGAGGATCTTATCCTTCTATCCGAATTGCCACGGCATTTCTTCATAACTCAGATCATCACTCAACTGAACTTCTGAGGCCTGGATGATGTGAGAAGGGTCTGATCTGTACCTTCTCAGCATCGAAACATGGAATACATCATGAATCTGTGATAATTTTGGCGGCAATGCCAGTTTGTAGGCCAACGGCCCAATCCTCTCCAATACTTCATACGGACCCACATAGCGAGGACTTAACTTCCCTTCTTCCCGAATCTCATAACTCCTTCCATGGAGACGTCTTAAGGAACACCTTGTCACCCATCGATATTCCATTTCTTTCCGATGAGCATCGGCATGGCTTTTCATTCTCTGGGCTGCGCTTTAAGTCGCCGCTTAATCGATCAATCTTATCCATCATCATCCGACCAATTCGTCCCACTAGCTTCCTTTCACCTTCTTCATCCCAAAGATATGGGAGTCCTGCATCTCCCGCCATATAGGGCTTCATAAGGAGCCATCTGATGCTCGAATGGTACAATTGTTATAGAAAATTCACCAACAAAGAAATGATCATCCCACTCCCTCTCAAGTCCATGACACATGCTCTAAGCATCCCCTCTAGTGTCTGAATTGTCCTCTCGATCGACCATCCGTCTGGGATGAAACGCCGATCTTGAAATTCAAATTAGTTCCTAATGCTTCCTGCAAACTTCTCCAAAATCTCGATGTGAATCGCGGATCCTGTCGGATACTATAGAATCCGAATTCCATGCAACCTTACCACTTCATCGATATACTTCCGGCTAAGACTTGCAATGAATCTGCTTGTTTGATTGCGGAAAATGGGCTGACTTGGTCAATCGATCAACTATAACCCAAATGGCATCATGCCTCTTCTGGTCCTCAGAAACCCATCGAAAATCCATCGTGATCCTTTGCCACTTCCATTCAGAATGGACAATGGCCTTAGCATGCTGAAGGTGCACGGTGTTCACCTTGACTTGCGACACACTAGACATCCGCTCACATATTCACTACATCCCTCTTCATGCCTTTCCACCGTAGTGTTCCTTCAAATCTCAGACATTCGGTCTTTGCTGGGTGCATGGAATAAGGCGCGTTGTGTGTCTCATCCATGATTTCATCCTTAATCGCTTTATCATTCTAATACACAACCTGCTTCCAATACCATTAGCCCATCATCCCTTACTTGCACCTCGATCGCTTACCTTTCAATTTCATCTCTCACCACTTAATTCTATATCCCGCTCCTCGCAACTCCTCGACCTTCTCCCTAAGGATAGGTCTCACCACAGAATCGAGCAAGAATACAACTGATTCATCCCGCTTAAACTAATCTTCAATTTGGCCATTTGTTCCAACAGAGGCAAGTAAACCGATTGCACATAAGCTATGGATGACTTCACCTTAATGCATCTCGCTATTACATTCGCCTTGCACGGATGATACTCTATCATCGTGTCATAGTCCTCGAGCAACTCCAACCATCGTCTCGCCTTAAGTTCAACTCTTTCGACTCATAATGTACTTAAGACTTTTGTGGTCCGTGAAGACCTTGTTCGAACCCCATACAAGTAGTGTCTCCAAATCTTTAAGGCAAAATTACCGCTAACTCCAAGTCATGAGTCGGATAATTCAACTCATATGGCTTCAACTGCCGTGAAGCGTAAGCTATCACTTTGTCATTCTGCATCAGCACACACCCTAAACCCTTCCTCGAAGCATCACTATACACCGTGTAGCCCTGGTCTCCATTGGGCAAAACCAACACGGGAGCACTTGTCAATCTATTCTCGAGCTCCTCAAAGCTCTTCCGACATTCCTCACCCATATGAACTGCTGATTCTTTCTTAACAACTTAGTCATCAGGCAATATTATCGAGAATCCTTCCACGAATCTCCGTAATAACTCGCCAAACCTAGGAAGCTTCTTATCTCTTTCACTGCCTTGGCTCTTGCCAATTTACCATCGCTTCTACTTTTCTTGGATCAACATGAATCCTTTGCTAGAAATCACATGTCCAAGGAAAACTATTTCACGCACCAAAATTCACACTTCTTCAATTTGGCATACAACTCCCGCTCTCTCAATCGCTGCAATACTATCCTGAGATGCTGTTCGTGCTCTCCTTCATCTTTAGAATAGACCAGAATGTCATCAATAAACACAATGACAAACTGATCTAAGAATTCATTAAACACCCTATTCATCATATCCATAAAGGCACCGGGCATTGGTCAATCCGGTGGGCATAACCACGACCGTAACGGTCCTGAAGTCGCCTTGTTTACATCGACTTCGATTCGGAGTTGATGATATCCTGATCTTTAGTCAATCTTCGAAAAGACCCTTGCTCCCTGTAGCTGATCAAATAAATCATCTATCCGTGGCAACGGATACTTGTTTCGAATCGTCATCTTGTTAAGCTTCCTGTAGTCTATACACATCCGCCAGGTTCCATCCTTCTTCTTAACAAATAGGACTGGCGCTCCCCACGGTGATGAACTTGGCCTGATAAACTGCTTCTCTAACAGCTCTTCTAACTGCTCCTTAAGCTCCCTTAACTCAGCTGGAGCCATCCTGTATGGTGGGATCGAAATTGGCGCGGTTCCGGGAATCAAATCAATTTCGAACTCAATTTCCCTCACCGGCGGCAACCCTGGTAATTCGTCTGGAAATACGTCTGGGAACTCCCTTACAACCTGATAATCTTCTAATCTGCCCACATTCACTTCTGGATCCACTATATGCGCCAAGAAGGCCTCACACCCTTGGCTCATCATACTGTCAGCTAACAGAGCCGAAATGATCCTCGACCGGCGGCTTCTGTCCCCTCAAGACTATCTTCTGATCGTTTCCCAAATCAAATTCTACTTCTTTCAAACTACAGTCTAGCTTCGCCTTGTACCTCTCCATGACATCCATCCCCAATATAACATCCAATCCTTGAAGGTCTAGAGGTAGTAGGTCTACCACCGCCTAGCACCGCGACATCGAGCTCACAATTTTATAGATCATACTAATCACCACCTTACTCCCTAAAGGAGTACTAACAACCGAAAATTGTCCATAATCTCGGGACACACAACATGCAAATTCATACGTGCAGATACAAACGAATGTGTAGAGCCAGTATCAATTAACACATAAACAGGAGAGTCAAATAACTGAGCCATACCACTCACAACTTCTGGAGCGGCTGCTGCTTCTTCTCTGGTCATGGCAAAGACTCTAGCTGGTGCCCGACCACGCCTCTGGGTCTCCTCGCGGATATGTCTTTCTTGCGCCTTCTGAATCGCCCACATTATGACCGCCGAGATGCCACTTTACGCTCTTCTTGGGGCTCGAGATCGAGACCCTTCCCGCTTAATCGCTGGAGACAATCCTTGATTCTGTGCCCCCTTTGACCATAGCCAAAACATGCTCCTATCTTCAGCAGACATTCCCCCTTACGAAATCTCCCACAGTGATCACACGGGGAATTCCCTCTACTTGTCCATCCCGAGCTTGCTACTCTTGAAACTTGCCCTGATATAGCCCTAGGCTGCTTGCTCTGAGCAGGACCACTGCGCCCACCACACTCGAGTATCTTTGAGTTCTAGTACTCCTCGCAGGTGCTGGAGCACTCATGCCCTTCTTGGAGAACTGCTCTCTGTTCTTCCTCTTCTTAGTCACTTCAGCCCTGATGTTCTCTAACTTCTCTGCTTGAAGAGCAGCATCAACTAGCTGCTGATAATCACGGAAGTTGTGAATTATCACCTTTTCCTTGATCCCTAGGTGCAATCCACCCTCGAACTTCCTAAGGCATTTGTCTTCCTCGGTTGCCACGATATTTCTGCATACCGTGATAACGAGTAAACTTCAATTCATACTCGCCACACTCAACTCCCTCTCGAGCGAGATTCAAAATTCCTTGCCTTATCCTCGCATGTAGACCATCGAAAATATTTCCTCCTAAGGCCTCTAGAACTCCCTCCATGTCAAGATCGGAGGTACTTCACAGGCATGGGCATCGACTCCCACCAAGGTCAAAGTGCATCCCCTTGCAGTAAGCTAACTGCATAATCGAGCTTCTCTTCATCATTGCACTTCATCTGGTTTAGGACCCTCTCGGTCCTCTTCAGCCATGCTTCAGCTTCCTCGGGATTAGTGGTCCCGCTGAAGTCAATCGCCCATACTTTCTGAGCTTATCATCTTGGCCGCCCTCTCTCTCGAGCTGGCACTTGAGCTTGCCTTCCTTGACCCATGGCATAAGTAAAAGCCTGGGCGAAGGCCTGGAAGAACTGGGGATCCATGGGGTTCACTTGCGGAGGAGGAGGCGGAGGCGCCTCATGTTGCACACTTGGTGCATCAGAGTCTGAAACAGGGATGGTCCCTGCATCCTGCGGAACATACTACTCATCCGTACTTCCGCGCTGAGAGCTGGGCCGAGATTGAGCTCCTCGAGTTCTCTTTCGAGGCGGCATTACTCCTTCAATTTAAAAATCAGTGAAAATCTTTAGTTCACATAAAATAAATTCAATTCACTCATTTGAAAACAATGTTGCATGTTATGCATTTAAAATAAAGCACATACTTCATATAATTCATGTAGGAAATGCATGATGACTTGACCCTTAGACAATACCACTAAGGTTCCTAGGAAACCCTAAACCCGGTTTCGCTCTGATACCACAATGTTAGGACCCGACCCGTACACCGAACCCCTCAATCGTTGGATCCTGCTATCGAATCCAAATCTTGAACCAAAGAACATGATACTTGATCATTTTGTCTTGTAGGGTTCATTTAACTTAACCCTAATTGCATATTGATCTCCCTTGTACGTCATACTCTTATGACTCTTGTTTAAATTAAGAAAAGAATTTCTTCAATCCGAGTTCTATAACTCAAGATATCAACAAAAACTAAAGGAGTTCATACCCGAAACATGCTCTCTTAACTGACCTCCCACTTCTTTTAATACAAACTTTCTCAATTTAACTCCAAATGATATAAATTTTAATATGGGGACAGATACACGTCTTAGAAAACTAGTGGTTCAAGCCTCAACTCTTTTGGAGGTCGTATGAGAAAATTATGCCCAAAACAATGGACCTTGCTCGCTTCCAAAATCGAATTGAAACTCTTTTGGCGCGATTTCTAAAATTTTGTTTTGTTTTTTTGTTTGTTTTTTTTTTTGGAGGTCTAAATGTGTTCGTTCTTTCACCATATGAAAGTAGACATCTAGATCTACAACTCTCATGAAGACTACAAAGGCTGATTCTATCTCCTACATTCTGTAGCATCCATTCTTCTATCGTCTGGTTTTCTATCGTCTGGTTTTTCTAACGTCTGATTTCTATCATACATGTTTTGGCGCAAATGCCATAAATTTCACTATAGGTGTCGAAATGACCTCGTTCTTGGACGGTTACAAAGTAGACATCTAGATCTACAACTCTCATGAAGACTACAAAGGCTGATTCTATCTCCTACGTTCTGTAGCATCCATTCTTCTATCGTCTGGTTTTCTATCGTCTGGTTTCTATCATCTGGTTTTCTAACGTCTGATTTCTATCAGACATGTTTTGGCGCAATTGCCATAACTTTCACTATAGATGTCGAAATGACTTCGTTCTTGGACGGTTAGAAAGAAGACATCTAGATCTACAACTCTCATGAAGACTACAAAGGCTGATTCTATCTCCTACATTCTGTAGCATCCCTTCTTCTATCGTCTGGTTTTCTATCGTCTGGTTTCTATCATCTGGTTTTCTAACGTCTGATTTCTATCAGACATGTTTTGGCGCAATTGCCATAACTTTCACTATAGATGTCGAAATGACTTTGTTCTTGGACGGTTAGAAAGTAGACATCTAGATCTACAACTCTCATGAAGACTATAAAGGCTGATTCTATCTCTTACATACTATAGCGTCCATTCTTCTATCGTCTGGTTTTCTATCGTCTGGTTTCTATCATCTGGTTTTTCTAACTTCTGATTTCTATCAGACATGTTTTGGCGCATTTGCCATAACTTTCACTATAGATGTCGAAATGACTTCGTTCTTGGACGGTTAGAAAGTAGACATCTAGATCTACAACTCTCATGAAGACTATAAAGGCTGATTCTATCTCTTACATTCTGGCGTCCACTTTGCCTATCACTGGTTTTTCGATCACCTGATTTTTCTATCACCTGGTTTTTCTATCAACTGGTTTTGCTATCATCTGTTTTTCCTATCAGCTGGTTTTCGATCAGCTGATTTTTCTATCAACTGGTTTTTCTATCGTTGGTTTTGCTATCATCCTGGTTTTCCTATCACCTGGTTTTTCTATCACCGGTTTTTCTATCCAAAGACATGTCCACTTATATAGATCATATCTTTTGGCTCCGATATCCAAATTTAGCAAACTTGGTATCTATCTCATAGAAAAGAGAGATCTACAACTTTCAAGAAGGAAATTTTGTCTAAATCTATCGATATCAAGTCCATATCGTCTGCTTTTGCTTCAGTTGGTTTTTCATCACTGATTTTTCTATCACCTGTTTTTTTCTATCCAGCATATGTCCACTTATATAGATCATATCTTTTGACTCCGATATCCAAATTGGACAAACTTGGTATCTATCTTATAGAAAAAGAGAGATCTACAACTTTCAAGAAGGAAATTTTGTCTAAATCTATCGATATCAAGTCCATATCGTCTGCTTTTGCTTCAGCTGGTTTTTCTATCAGCTGATTTTCCTATCAGCTGGTTTTTTTCTATCCAGCACATGTCCACTTATATAGATCATATCTTTTGACTCCGATATCCAAATTGGACAAACATGGTATCTATCTTATAGTGAAAAGAGAGATCTACAACTTTCAAGAAGGAAATTTTGTCTAAATCTATCGATATCAAGTCCATATCGTCTGCTTTTGCTTCACTGGTTTTTCTATCACTGATTTTTCTATCACTGGTTTTTTCTATCCAGCACATGTCCACTTATATAGATCATATCTTTTGACTCCGATATCCAAATTGGACAAACTTGGTATCTATCTTATAGAGAAAAGAGAGATCTACAACTTTCAAGAAGGAAATTTTGTCTAAATCTATCGATATCAAGTCCATATCGTCTGCTTTTGCTTCAGCTGGTTTTTCTATCAGCTGATTTTCCTATCAGCTGGTTTTTTTCTATCCAGCACATGTCCACTTATATAGATCATATCTTTTGGCTCCGATATCCAAATTTAGCAAACGATATACCCTTGGAAAGTTCTAACCTTCTACTACAACATTCGTGAAGGCTCATTTATCTAATTCAAATCCTACGAAGGTCAAAAATTGGGGCAAATTTCTGTCAAATTTTAGGAAAATTTGACAGCACTTCTTTTGAAAATACAACTAACCAATTTTTCAACCCTAAGGTATCTTCAAATACCATTCTAAGCAACAGCCACACTCTTAATCATCTAATCATATCCAAACTATAACAATGATGCAATTGTCTTAAACCTGCACGGATTTCTCAAAATACATTTGAACTTAGCATACTTGCAATTCATTTTCATTCATTCCATCATCATCAACTCATGTCATATTCATACAATACTTTAGTGGGCATTTTAAGCTCAATTACAATGAAGTTTCAAAATACAGTATCACTCTCAAAATGCTACTAAAGCATTGTTTTTACCAAAAATCATTTCAAATACAAAACCAAAAGAAAATCTTGGAGTAAGTGCCTTTAAGCTTGCTCCTCGGGATCCTTCTCATTTCCTGTAGAGTTGAAGGGGGTGAGATTTCGCTCCGTGGATAACACATTTATATTTATATATCAAGCAATTCTGTTTAATTATTCATACTTTTTTTTTTGCATTCATTCATTAAATTATAATACATGCATCATGCAAAGTTCATCAATATTCAAACATGATTTCTCACAATTCAAGCATTCATAATTCTTGCATTTTCATGTAATTCACATAAACAACACATCAAATGGCTCGGTAAGTCCTTATTCTTTTCAACCATATAGTCTCATTTAATGAGTCTATATGGGCAATTCTTTAGGAGTCCAAAATGTTGGATCATCCTATGCCACTATCGGGCAGCCGGGAGAAGGCTTCATGGTCAACGTGCACGTGACGGTTCTTAGGACTATACCTTACCCACATAACATAACAATCATGCAAAATCATAAAATTGACTTGTTCTTGTCCAATTCTTCGCTTCTTTGAAATCATCTTTTCATACATCATTCATGCCTTTCATCATATTCATTCATCAAGCATTTAATGCAATCATTCAATGACTTATGACAACTACGTCCAACATTCAATCACACACATTTAGTATAACTTTCAAGTAGGTGAAACTCATTAATGTCATGCATTAATTTGCATTTGTAGCTTATATACATAAAGATAAATATGAAACCCACCTTTTTAGAATCGTTAAATCTTTGCTAATGGAGTTCCTCCTCTTGCTCTTCTCTTCTTTCTTGTCCCACTTCAACCATAACAAGAAAAGAACCTCATATCATTTAGGGTTTCAAAAATTGAAAACCCCATGAACTTAAATCATGAAATTTACCTTAGAATCACTAAACCCATCTTCTTTCTAAGCTTTTTAAACTATAAAACTAACAAAACTTAACCTTGAAAACATAACTTACCTTGATTCCTTAACCAAACAAGTGGTTTCTTGGTTCAAAGTGAAGCTTAGCTCCTCCTCTATCTTCTTTCTCTTTGAACTTTCTTCAAACCCTTGTTAAATCTCTTGGAAAAATCAAAACCCTAGCCAAGGCTTTCTTTTCTCCTTCTTCTTTTCTCTTTACTACGTTCTCTTCCTCTTCCTCTTCTATTTTCGTTTTTCCTCTTCCTTTCCCTCCTAACTTACTTCTTTCTTTCTCCTTTTATACTCCTTCTTCATTTAACTCAAGCCCAAAGGCCCAAGTCTAACTCCCTTCTTCTTCTTCCTCTTTATTTCCTCTTTATCCTACAACTTACTTAGGCCCAATTATCTTTAAGCCCATTTTATCTTTCTTTTCTTTCCTACCTCATTAAAATCCAACTAACTCATTTAATTCCATTAATTCTTCACCCAACTCATTTATGCTATCACTTGTTAATTAAATCTCAATTCAATTTACGCTAACTTAACTTACTCAATTAATCTAATCATGCTTAAATTTAAAAAAAATTTTGGGGCTAACAACAGTCCTGCAATAATGGTCTGTCATGCGTTCGTGAATAGAACGTGATTACACTTCCCATGATGCGGTTCGATGTAGCCGTGAAAGGAGTCCGAAATCGAGCTTCGTGCCCTTAATGGGCAAATGGCGAAGGCTATACACATAGAGACAGCGCTGACTCACAAAGGACCTTACCAAACCCATATAGCACATAAATGAAAACAGAAATTCGAATTACCCGAAGGCATTTTTTTCAAAAATCTTGCTTTGCCACACAGTCACATAATACACACAATTCAAATAAGTCAATCCATTCAATCAATTCAACAATTTGCATATTTACCAATGCATACACAACAAATGAATTTTCAGAAATTTCTATTGATTTATATATCATTTGAAACAATGAATTTAAACTTGTAATAATTTTTCAGAAATCATTCAGAAATCATAATTTCAAACATTAATCATCTTTATTTCAAATATTTACAAAAACAATAATCTATCAAAAATCCAATTTTTGCTCTCTTTATTTTTTTCAAATTGCTTTCTTTAATTTTTCAAAATTCACATATAGCTTACAAATCAAAATATAAATATGCTACCCACCTCGAAATGATGCCAGAAGTTTGTCCAAATCGTCAATTCTCCAAATTCCTTCTTCTTTCCTCAACCTAAAAATTCCCTCTTTTCTCTTCTTTTTTCGGATTTTTGCAAGTCCAAGGGAAGCTTTCAAGCTTTTCCACTCTTTTTCCTTTGAAACCAAGCAAAACATAAGCTAAAACCTTAAAAAATATCAAAAACCCTTACTTTTTCTCTTCTCCATCGCCATCTCCAAGCTCTCTCTACACTCTTCTTATTTCTCTTCTTATTTTTCTCTAGAATTTTCGTCCACTTTCACTCACCCATACGACTACTCACTTTTATCTTGTCTCTTATATATATATTTGTAACTTTTCAAGATGCCATAGGAAGCTTCCATGTTGGTAGGCTAAAAACCGTTAAAAAGTTACTTAAATCATGACATTTGACTAAGTCAATTTAGCTTCTTTATGCTTATTAACATGATCCACGCACATATATATATATATATATATTCATTAATTAATTCCCAATTAATTAATTATATATATATATGTATATGATTGCTGAAAGGTCAAATGACCATATTACCCCTCCATTCAAAGCTTAAAGTCATGCTTACTTGTGGTTTGATTCGTACTATCGAGTTGAATGAATTTGTCCAAACTTCCTTCTAGAGAAATGTTCCTCTCAATCATACGAAACCAACGCCACCAACCGCGCTCAATTCGGATCACTACACCAAAAGTTATACACAAAACAGTTCGGGTATATCTATATTCTAACAAATTTTCCATATATGATTTCTTTCGTCCAAATATTCATATTCTTAATCCCATAATTGAAATTCAATGTCTTCATAACAATTGTAGCCTTTTGTCTCTAGTTTAATTCGAATCAAGAATTGTCTCATTTCGATTCCCAGATCAAAAGTTATGCTCAAATTACTCTCAGATGTTCCAAATCCAAAAACTGCACACGAATTTGAACTTCCATTCATAATTTGCGGGTCTTAGGGGCAATATTGACATTTCATTTCTTCATATGACTTGTAGCTCCATGTCTTAACTTTATTTCGTCTCAAGAATCACTTCAATCGGATCTCTACAGATCCCGAAATTCTCAAAATACTAACTATGTTCAGAAAATTTCCCGACTCACTTTGATTAATTTAATCGCCCTTAATCTCATAAAATTCACAAATTATTCCATAGAATGGAATTCATTGTCTTAGGAATCCAACGCTTCGAGAATTAAGTCAATCGGATATCAAACGGAAAAGTTATAAGCAAAAGAGCGAATTTAGCGACTAGACGTGGGCACGTCTAAGAAACTTAGAGACTAGACATGTAGGAAACTTTCAAAATTTTCAAATCATATCTTTTGCTCCCGACCTCCAAATGGTATCAATAAAAAGCTTAAAGGACTTTCTACAACTTCCATGTAGAACTCCACAACTAATTCAGTCTCTAATGTGATCAAATTTCTAATCAAAGATTTTGTCCAATTAATAAATCCCTAAACAAGGACTCAACTTTGGAAATTTCTATCTTTCAACTCCAAAGTTCAATCATGTCATACTTTATATCGATGCGAAGACCAGAAAGTCGCCTTCAACTTCCATAAAGGACATAAAAATCAATTTGACTCCTAAATGAGTCTATTTTCCAGTCAAAGATTCTAACCTCTAATATTCATGCTAAAATCATAACCGAACACTGTAAAAATCATAACTTATTATTCCTTAATCGAAAAATTCTATACTTTATATCAAAATAAAGATCAAAACAAATCCTTCAATTTTCATGAATAACTTCAAAGCTAAATGAACTTCTAATTAGGTCGAATTCTCAGTCAAACTTTCAGCCATAATAAAAGTCAAAAGTCAACTTTGTCACACATAAACTTTGACCTAGCATAACTTTCACTCCCGATATCGAAATATTACAAACTTTATGGTCACAGAAAGCTCTTAATATCATCTACAGGTTTCATGTAGACCATTTTATCCAATTTTGCCTAAATCAAAAGTCAACTCACAAAGGCCAAAAAGTAAAACTTGCTAAATTCTTCAAATTTTCACACTTTTTCTTTTTACTTCTTGATTTTTAACTCTATTTCAATTAACTCATCCACTTGATCATTCTTATGAATAAATCAAATTGTCACTCAAGGTTCAGGGTCCAACATTTCTCCCCCTCTTAAAAGAATTTCTTCCTCGAAATTCATACTTACGTAACTCCCAGTAGCACATTCTTACATATAGTTTCTTATCTAAACAAAGATCATCAAACACTTTCTTATCTACTCTCTCATCATACTTATTCTAAAATTATTCTCAATTCCTGAATCACATACCTAAATTTCTTATTACATATGGTTATAATGTTTTTCACCTCTTATACCCAATACCATTTATATCAAAAACAATCACTCTATCTACAAATCAATCTTTCTTAACACATTATCACCAGTCAAGGGTCTCATTTCTTAAGGAACCCCCAATACGTACCAATCATCATTTAAAATCGACCTATTTTCAATCTCATTTCATGATTGCATATACAAAATCAAATCACCATCATAAACTTCAAATCCCAATTTCATTAACACAACCTAAAATCAATCAAATTTCTTAACCTCAATTAGTAGTCACTTTACTCTTCACATAAGTCATGGGAATACCTTTCCATGTTCATCAAATTCTCACAATTTCAATCTTACTAAACATATTGCCCAAGTATGAGCATAATACTGGGCTCTGACACTTATCCGAAGATTGCCCATGAAACAAACAAATCGCCCAAGTTCATAATACTGGGCTCTGATACCATATCTGTTGGGACCCGATCCGAGAACCGGATCCCAACCGATCCGAGAACCGGATCCCAATCCGGATCACACATAAACTTTGACCTAGCATAACTTTCACTCTCGATATCGAAATATTACAAACTTTATGGTCACAGAAAGCTCTTAACATCATCTACAGGTTTCATGTAGACCATTTTATTCAATTTTGCCTAAATCAAAAGTCAACTCACAAAGGCCAAAAAGTCAAACTTGCTAAATTCTTCAAATTTTCACACTTTTTCTTTTTACTTCTTGATTTTTAACTCTATTTTAATTAACTCATCCACTTGATCATTCTTATGACTAAGTCAAATTGTCACTCAAGGTTCGAGGTCCAACAGTTCCAATTGGGCCTCTATAAGAATCAGAGAAGAAACGATCACTAATTATCCAATCCGAATTCGTTAATGATGCACATGTAGGTATATAATGCATGTTCATGAATTCCCGACCCTAATCCTATTTTTTTTCATTAAAAAATCCGTCTAAAAAGTTAGAAATTTAATGGCGCTGACGGTGCTCAATTTGGACCTCTATAGGTCCCCAATAAAATCAAACAGTGACCAAACAGACCATTACCCGGTCCCATGTCAATTTCTCGTCCGAAAATTCCCAATCTCTTAGAAAATGAAATTAAATACTCAGTGAATCCGATGTCTCAAGAATCAGGTCAATCAAAGTCGGACGGAAAAGATATGAACAAAAGAACACAAAAATCAAATAAAATAATTACTATATATATATAAGCCCTTATTTTCTTCTCTTTTTCCCTTTTTTCCTGTCTGACATTCTAACTAGCATATCTCTTTACACATAATTCAGAAAATTACAAACCATACCTCGTTAGAAAGATCATGAAACCCTCGACAAGTTTCATGAAGACCATAAAAATCAAATTTACCCCTAAGGGTGTCAAAAATTCAATTGAAAATTCTGCCCATTCAAAACCTATCAAAACATAACAGTACTTGGTAAATTCAGTAACTTCTATTCTCTTCAGTCAAAAATTACACAATAAATATGCTCAGAAAGATCACAATGTTTTCTACAACTTTAATGAACAAACCAAAATCAAATTCAATTGTTAACTAGGTCAAATAATTCAATCAATGATGCTGGCCCAGAAATCACCCAATCTGGACAGTAATGTTCTATCAAGCATAACTCTCTGTACACAAGTCAAAAAAAATCACTACATTATATCATTGGAAAAATAAAACCACATACTTCAAGTTTCATGAAGAGCTTAAGAGCTAATTCCATCTCTAACCAATTCAAAACTGCCAAACAAATGACTGATCAGGGCAGCAGTTAAAAACCTAATGCAGGTTCCATTTTTGAAAACTCATAACTCCCAAATCTGGTCTCCAACAATTGCATGCTAAATACCATTTTCAAGATCAATGTTTCCTCTACAACTCTTCAGAGATCACTTAAGCCAATTCAATTCACAAAAATTGCTAAAATTGCTTCCAATCAGAATGCTCACAAAACTGACATTTCAGCTAGGTTTCACTAAAATGCATTTTACCAGCCAATAGTCATCAATGCATATCTCCCACTATACATATAGAAAAATTACAAAATCAGTGTAATTGAAAAGATAACAATACAGGCTTCAACTTTCATTTAGACCATTTGCCCTAATTCCTTCTCAATTAATTTAGAAAAATCATCAACACAATCAAGTCATCAATCTAGATACTGTTCACACATGTCCCAGTAGTAACTTTCCAAGCCAAATTTCAACCTCTTAATGCTAAAATTAGACAACACCTATTTCACACAAAATTGTAGTCAACAAACTAAAGTTTCATTTGGCACAAACTGCACCTCATTTGCATAATTACACCATTATTTATTATCAAAACAGTGTAATCAGTACAAAACCAATTTTCCAGCTTTGGTACTGACCTTAGATCCTATCACTTCTAATACCAATTCCACATGCATAAGCATCCTAATTGGAAAAAAAAATCAGTCCCTAGATCATTCCTACACTCACCTAGACCCATAGTCAAAATTTTGCAGCATTAAACTCTTAATTTCTATGCAAGATTAGTCATCAAAATCAATCCAAAATCAAGCTAAAACCAATCTAAACCATGTTCATTCACTTACCCTCACACAATATACATTTATACCCAAATAATCAAGCCATAGGTTTCATGAAATTCATGCATCATAAATCATATTTAATGCACCATAACTCCAAATGAATGCATCTAACTACAAATTAAAGAACATAATACACATTTCTCACCTCAACAAGCTTCAAGCTTTAATTGTTTTTCCAAATTGTTTTCACCAATTCTATATCTTCCTCACACACCATACGGTCATAACCATTTAGTAAATAAAAGAGGAAGACATACGTAGGAGAAGAGGACTTGAACAAGTGGAGATGAGTAGCAATTTATTAAGGAGGAGAAAAAAAAACAAAGAAGAAGAAGAAACCCACGAAGAGAAAGGAAGGAGAAAGCACCATCGGATGAAGGAACAAGTTACAACTAAAAGTGATTTTTTTTCATAATTCCAAGGAGAAGAGTCGTGGAAGCTTGCCCAACTTAAGGTTCATTAGATAACCATTAATAATAAGGCAAGTAGGCAAATTCTAAGAAAAAGACAAAATAGGCTAAAAACAAATTAATAAATAGGAACCCTAATGCAATTTGACTCATTCTAGTCCAATGGCCCTAATTTCAATCCCAAAATAATATACCCAATATTACAGTGCCATTGGATAGAAATTTTCGCTACCGAAAATCAACCGGTTGGCCGCTTAGCGATTTTTTCAGTCCGGGAATTTTCTCCGAAAAATTCCAGAAAAATTTCTAAAACTCCCTTAAAATATAAAACACTCAATGGCGCACTCAGAATAATTTTTCAAACCCAATAACCACGTTAATCACAATAAAATTGGAGTAGGCACATCTACCGGGAATGTCGTGTATGCATGTACCAAAATTTGCATGTGCACAATTTCACTGTTTACTAATACTAGTATGCATGAACAATACTAATTAATCTTTATTAATCTCATCCTATGACAATTTACTATTTTACCCTTCCTGTCAGGAGTGAGATGTTACAAATTTTGATCAATTTTTTGCATTTTTCAACATAATTCACGCTTAAATATTCTATATGTCCCAACAGATACCAAACTATGCTCTGATACCACCTAAATGTAGAACCCCCTTATCATTAGGTACGCACCGGGATGTCCGCAGGTCATTCCGGTACATATCCTATGATAAGGGTGAGCTACGTGCGATCACTACATTCACTCCATAAGGTATCATATCAATTTTACCAATAAAGCATTAATAGAAAACCACAATATTTTTAAAATCAACTTCTCCCTCATTTCATTCCATCTAAATCAAAAGTTTACACATCTATCATTCTTTACTGTCTATACATCAATCCAATAACCTAGTACAAAATGCTATAGGAAAGAGGAAAAAGTAGCAAATCTATTTAAATCATCCAAAAATCCTATCTGACTAACCTTTGAGCCATGACTTCTTTCGCCAAAACAATTTACACGGTCGAAAAAGTCCCTCCATAGCTAAGAGTTTACTCTCGGTTCTGAAAACATAACGTTGCAATTTTGGTGAGTTTTGCAAACTCAATGAGGTAACTATCATCGATGGTTCACTCAATTCATGAAATAATCAGAACATATCACAATTATTTCATAACATCACATCGATCAGAAGTACCACATGGTCACATAAGCATAAGGAATTTTTTGTCTTTCACTCAATCAAACATATTTAACAAAATGCATATGAAATGTTCATGTGACATTTTTTCAGTTATTACGGTGTTGCAACCGAGCACCTGAACTATCCCATATAGGGCACATTAAACATTAAGCCTGAGGTTCTAAATCATTGTTGAGCTCGAGACTCAAATACACTCGTTGAGCTTTAAGCTCTAATCGGTGGCTGCTTCGGTCACAACTGTCATTTTCTGAATATGAATTCATGAATGAAATGCATATGCCACAATCAATCACATTATTATGCACGTATGCACATGTCACAATCAATCACATCATAAGCACATAGGTCTCATATTCACATACAAGTAGCACTTCAATATACCAACTCCCCAGTACACAGTCATTGAACCTTCTATCCGAAATCCACAATCCAAAACACAAGCCACCATTATCCACCACAGAATCATAAACAAATAATAATTGAGAGAAACCATCTAGGTTACTCTCCAACTACTTTCGAAGCTAGTGTCTGGAATTCTCGGCAACGTCCGTGGGTTGATGACGTTCCAAATGCGCTTCTACAACAATTAAAATACACATATATCACAAGTTGTACAATCAGAAGTGTATAATAATGCACATGTAGGAATTGAAATGTGTACAATGCATGTTCGTGACAATCCCGGTATCATTCCATAAATTGCATCACAAAATCATTCCCGTATCAAAACTCATTTATTCCTAGGTTTAAGCTGCACTAAAAGCATTAAACTCGCAATTTATTGCTCTTAAAATTATTTCAATTTTTCTTAAACACGTACTTTCGGATCTACTGTTTGTGATCTATGAGATAGTAAACATAAGGTGAACTAGGCAACCTCTTTTCAATAGAAGTGTTCCCCTATGTTTTAGGAATCCATATACACCAAAATCACTCAATTTGGATTTCTATAGATCTAGATATTGCTTGCTAAAACATTGAAGTTTGTCTAGAAAAATAACCAATTCATATTCTTTTAATCGATCATCTCACTTTGATTTAATCCATCATTTTTAATTTGATCTAAAAATCCACAAATTCTTATAGAGAGGTAGAGGAGTGTCTTATGAATCCAAAGCTTCAAAAATCAGGACAATCGGAGGTCAGACGAAAAAGTTATAAGCAAAAGAGTGGAAAGGGGTCAGATTAGGGGAGAAAACGACAAAAACAAAAACAAACAAAACGGCAGTGTCGCGCTCGCACGCTTGCAAGCACAGGGGCGAGCGCTCACGAGGTGAGCTGGTCACCCTCCCGAGGGCATCGCAAACGCGACCATCTCGTAATCACGACAAGCGCCAGGGCACAGTGCCCTGACACCCTCTAACTTTCAAACTTCAAAAATTTCCCCTCCCCTGACTACCAACTTCAAAATTTCATAACTTTTGACTCAAAACTTAAAATTTTACAAATTTGATATCAAAATAAAACTAAAAGGAAACTCTACAACTTCCATGCAAGACTTGAAAACCAATTCCATCACTAAAGGAGTCAACATCTCAATCAAAGTTACTATCCACTAAATAACATCCTAAACAATACCACAATCTTCTAAAATTCATAACTTCCTATCCCATTGTCCAAAAATTCCATGATTTATCTCAATGAAAACATCAGAACACATTCTACAATTCTCATGAAGAACTTAGAAGCAAAGTCTACCTCTAACTAGGTCAAATTCTCACATATTTGTGATTGCCCTGTTGAATATTGTTAAATATCACCTAAACCATATCCACATTTCAATCACTCATAAATATCAACTCCAATGTCGAAAAATGGCATACTTTATGGCGATAGAAAGTTATCAAGAAAAGTTACATCTTTCCTGAAGACCAATTTAGCAAAATCAGTCTAAATCAACCTAGAAAAATTCCCAAAGTTTCAGATCACAAAAACAAAAATGTCATTCTAAAGCGACTATTCATCCTTACACATATTCTCACATTCAAGTCAAAATTTGGAACTCTTAAAGCCAAATTTTAACAGCACTTCCTTCACAAGAAATATAGCCAAACACCTCTATTTTAATTCAAACTAAAAATCATCTCAATTGCACTATTATAGAAGAAGTTATGGCCAAATCATTGAAACATACACAAATCAAATTTCCAGATTTTCCACCTAACTCTTCTTCTATCTCTTACATACCATCTCTACACCAAACACTACTCAATTTACTCAATATATCAACCCAACCAAATCAAAACCTCCACTTGAACAAGAGTCCACAAAATGGGCAGCAACATACACTCAATCATCCATCCTTTTCCTACACTTTTTTAAACCTACTTTCACTTCCAAAACATCTCTAATTTCCATTCATCAAATTCTACATCATTAATCATTCATATGGGCAAGAAATTCACACACACACACCCATATACTCCAAACACAATCTCCATGCAATTAAATTTAAAAACATCGAATGATTTTTTTAATTATAAATCCATAAGATAAAACATATTTCTTACCTAATTAAGCTTCCAAATCTTCCAATCTTCTAAACTACCACAAAATCTCTAACTTCCTCCAACATACACGATCATCATCATCTTCTTGAGGGGGTAGAAGGTTTGGATTTTTAGTGAATAAAGAAGAGAAAATCAAGGTAATAATGAGTGTAAAAGATGGTCAAACTTGCAAGAAGAAGCAAGGAAGAAGAAAGCTACGAGAATTGATGGAGGATTCTAACTTAAATCACCAAAACTCCTTTTCAAAGAAGAAACATCGAGAAAGCCTAAACCAAAAAGGTGGTTTTATTAAACAATTACTAACATGGTGGCATGTTAGGAAAGTGACAAGTGTCACTTGCCACATGTCACATTCTTAAGCTCTTCCAACAAATTTTAATTTCTACACCAATTTATCCCCAAATTTCCAATGAATCAAATTAATAAATCCTTAAAATCATTTATCTAAATTTCCAGTGTCGTTGGACAGTAATTTCTACTACCGGTAAACCATTATTCTACCACTTCGCATTTTTTTTAGTCCAAAAATTACCCCGAAATTTAAAAAAAAATTCTAAAATTCACTAAAAATTTTCAAACCTCAATCACTCTCTCCAACTCAATTTTCAAGCACACAAATCACATTTTTCATAACAATCACATTTATTAACAAATATGACAGGAAATGGCATGAATGCATGTACAGTCATTTTCATGTGCAAAATTTGCTATTCACGGGTATGCGTATGCATGAACATATCAAGGAAATTCTAAGCACTCATAAACCATTCCAAATTACTATTCTACCCTTCTCATCGGTGATGGGATAGGCGGATTGTAGCCCTTCCACACTGGTTGGGAAGGAGAACGAAGCATCTCTTATAAGGGTGTGGATACCTTCCCCTTGCAGACGCGTTTTTCTTGCCCTAACGCATCGGTTTCCCTTAGAACTCTGAGATTAAACGTCTAAGGCAGGCGATGCAGGGATGGGTGACCTCCTGGGAAGTTCTATGGAAAAACAAAACCGTATGGGCTAAGCCCAAAGCGAACAATATCTGCAAGCGGGTGGTCTTGGCTATTACAATTGGTATCAGAGCCAGTACTCGGACTAGTGTGCCAGCGGGGACGCTGGGCCTCCTAGGGGGAAGGAGGCAAGTTGTAGCTCTCCCACATTGGTTGGGAAGGAGAACGAAGCACCCCTTATAAGGATGTAGATACCTTCCCCTTGCAGACGCGTTTTCCTTGCCTTAACGCATCGGTTTCCCTCAAAACTCCGGGGTTAAACGTGCTAAGGCCAGAGCAGTACCAGGATGGGTGACCTCCTGAGAAGTCCTGTAGAAAAACAAAACCATGCGGGCTAGTCCCAAAACGGACAATATCTGCAAGCGGGTGGTCTGGGCTGTTACACAGAGACCACTCCAAAAGTTGTGACTGGTATGTTTAAATTATTTAATGATGATGTGATTGTTTTAATTGATCCGAGTTCTATCAACTCCCTTGTTTCATTGGGTAGAACTATGTATGGTAGAGATTTGAGCTCATTGGATACTCCTTTGATGGTGACTACTCCAATTGGTCAGTATATCATGATCAGTCAAGTTTATAGAGAATGTGAGATACATATTGATGGGGGACACATAGTGGTAGATTTAATGTCATTGAAGATGGGAGGATTAGATGTAATTTTGGGTATGAACGCCTTAGAGAAATATAATGCCAATTTAGATTACAAGCAGAAGACAGTGGAGTTTAAGCTGGATAATAGAAGAAAGGTGATGTTTATGGGAAACAGAAAATTTAACTCGTCGAGGATTGTTTCAGCTTTGAAGGTAGAGAAAATGATGAGGAAAGGGTGTGAAATATTTCATTATTTTTAGCCTATGTGGCAGACACGAGGGCAGATAGAGGGAGGTTAGAAGATATACCTTATAGGATTGAATTATCTTATACTTTCTTATGTATTTCTATGTGATTTCAATCCTATTTTTAAGATAAAATGCTTAACTGATGTTTAATTTGTGTTTATTGCTAGGTTGGATATGTTGGTATATTTTTGAAACAACAGAGACAATATTATAAAGCAAATTAGAGAACAAATGTTTAATAAGGAAAAGGACAACCTCTTTGCAAATTACAAGTAGAAACGACGACACAGCGTTGATGGAAAGAGGCGTCAGTGTGTTTTGAGCATTTACTAAAAACGTAAAGGAGAGCAGTAAAACACACAGTAAAACAATAAGAAGACAGCAATGACCGAGAGCAGGGAGGATTTAAACATTTAATTATCTAATGAATGAGCTACAGGCGCAAGGGACGCACAGGAGCACGACGTCGCACAAGGAAGGGCGCATTTAATTGACAAAATCACCACTACAAGAAATACACACATACAGTAGCGCTAGAGAGGTTTCAGCAGGGATTTTTTAGACTAACGCGCATGCTGTGTGTTTTAGAAGGCAGCAAGCAAGGTTTTGGTTGATGGGTGACATTTATTTGTCACATCATCAACAGGAGACAGAAGACTTGAATAAGCTAGAGGATAAAACGCAACAGCAGGGACGCAGTCGTTTTATTCAAAACGTAGTGTAGAAGGCAGCAGGGATGCGCAAGAAGGTAGGAGTAGAGACGCAGTGTTTCACCTAAAAATGTTGAAGCACGCACGCAAGAGCAGCCAGGGTTTTAAAGTGAGGCAATGTTCAATTGTCTTATAAAATTGTACAGTATCAGACATCTACAGTGTCGGCGTAAAAAAAGAACAGAGGAGAAAGATAGAAGCTTGACGCTGGAGCAAAGTCGGCGTGGAAAAGCAAGTTGGCACATTGCTACGTGACAGTGGAGGAGACTTTTGTAGCTGCTGGAGATTTGCTTCTGCATTTCACTTGTTTCACCGTGACTATTAAAGGTAGAGGAAGGTAACTTGGGCTGCCATTTTACATGACAAGTATGACGCATTTTTTGAGCATAAAAATGAAAATAGAAGGCTAGTTTTCCGATACCGGTTCATTGGAGATATCGACGCCAAGTTATGGTTAAGCTATTTTTGTCATTTTAATGTTGTGATTTATTTTCGGATTGTTGTGTTGTTAGTATTAATTTGGATAGTTTGAGATTAATGATCTTAATATATTAGTTTGATCATTTTATTTCAAACTTATTGCTAAAAGCATTAATACATCTATTTCACAATACATATATAAAATTACTCATTTAATTTCACTTAATATTTTTAAATTTCACTCAAAAATTGGGGTCCAATATTTCTCTTCCTCTTAAAAGAATTTCGTCCTCGAAATTCTAACTTAAGCAAATCTCCAAGTACTTGCTTCTTAATGACCATAATCATTCACTTTTCACTTTCTAAATCTTATATCTCCAATATCATATACAAATTTCTATATTCAAAAAACAATATTCCTTAAGATATGGACACTAATCAATAGTCCAATAGAATTTAATCCAACCCCTTTTTGAACTTCCACACATATTTCCTTATCATTTTCGTATCTTTCAAGTATTCCTCAATTTCATCTCATAATTGCATATTCAAAACCAATTCATCACAATTCATCAAGAACTTTAAATCTCAATTTCATTTTCACAAGCCTAAAATCAATCATCATTTCTAACCTTAATCAACCAATCACTTTACTCTTCACATAAGTCATGGAAATACTTTTCCATGTTCAACAAATTCTCACAATTTCAATCTGAAAGAACATATAGCCCAAGTAAGATCCTAATACTAGACTCTGATACCATAAATGTTGGAACCTGATCCGGAGACCGGATCCCAACCGAAGAACGTAATGAAAGTGGTCAAAAACAAAGCGAATGCACATAAGATAATTCGAATCCGAAGGCGACACAAATAGGAAAATGCGGAAACCAATAGTAACAACGAAATCGAATCGCAAAACGAAAGCGGAATACATAACCAGATCAGAGACGAATTAAACAAACGAAATTGAAAACCGAAGCGAATGAAACGAAACGAACAAACAAAAGGCGGAACAAAAAATTGAATACGACATCCGAACGCAATTATCGAAGAAAAATGTCGCGTTAGAAATCCTTAAGACATTCCAATACCGGTATAATTTTTTTTATTTACTCAAAAATCAAACTCATACAAGGCAATCTTATTTCTTTTTTTTTGGAAATTATCCTCAATCCAATTCTCAAATCATACCAACTTCTTATACATGCAAACAATCCCAAAATTCATCTTTTAAACATCTAATTCTTATTTTTATTCTTTTTCAACTTATTATCTAACGAAATTTCGGCAGCATAACAGCTGCATCCTAACTAAACCAAAATTTGCAAGGTGGTAAATAAGCACTTCTATAATTCTCACACAATAACCAGTATCATCGGACACCCTGTCCGGAATCCAAATCACATTCAACCACAATATCCACTATTCAAATACACACTCATATCTCAATTCAATATCCCAATCTCATTCACATACATTCTCATAACAATGCATACTCATATGAAATATACAATTTCTTAATCCAATCTAAACACATCCCAAACTTTCTTGAATTTCACAATTTCATAAATCAATTACATCATATTCAAATTTACATTCCGAAATAAATGCTTGTAATACAATAAAGGCAATTTAAGCCATATACATAACCAAAATCCATAATCCAAAGTACACAAAATATAGACACATGCAAAAATTGAACTAATGTCTTGACCGTCTTTCATCCGATCTCCCGCGCGAAACCTGGAGATGGGGATGAAACGGGGGTGAGCACAAAGCTCGTGGATAATATGTTTATAAAACGAACAATAAGCAAAAACTATTTTTCAAGATGTTTGACATTTTTAAACATTTCACAGTCGGAAATTTAGCAAAAGCTCATTTTCAAAACTTTTAACTTTTCAAAATCGCTCATAAACAATTTCTCAAGTTACATGGTTGAAAGCTCACTTTTTAATTTCTTAAAATTTTTTCCAATTTTTCATAAATCATAAATCATAAGCAAATTCAAAAGCAACATGAATGCAATTACATAAAATCACAAATCAAAACATAAAACATATCAAACGGTTTGGGTCAGTCCAAAACGGAACATACTGCACATTCCCGCATAGCGGTCCTGTGCAGCCGTGAATGGAACGTACTACATCTTCTCGTATAACGGTCCGGTGTAGCCGTGACTTATGGCAGTTCGTAATCGGAACTCCAGTTCCACTAACGGGCAGGCGGGAGAAGTCTTTAATTTAAAAAGAGAAAGTGCACTGACTCACTTAGGGGACCTAACCTAACCCACATAACACATAAATTCTTGAAAATCAAAATGCCCGAAGGCACATATCGAAAACTTAATTTTTCACATTTTTAAATCGTGTCGTACTCGACACCTTCACATTCACTTAATCACATACATTCACGTAACAATTCACCAAACACATATCATATAGCAAACCACAACTCAGAAATCAATTTCATAAACAAAGTATGCAATACTTTTGATAAATAATCAAAATCATTCAGTAAATAAATAAATGAACAAATTGTATCAATCTCATAATTAATAAATTCCTTAAAGCATAAAGAATTTCATAAATTTTTACAATTTCTAAAACATTTTTAAACAATAATTCTAAATTTTATAACAATTTCAATAATTTTAGAAAATTTCTTATTTTATCAAAACTGCAATTATTTTCCAAAACATTTGGAAACAATTCAAATTAAAACCCTCTTTCTTTATATTTTTCGAAAAACATAAGCAATAATTTGGAATTTCACATCTTTAATTTTCGAAAAATCATAAATAACTTATAATTCGTAAAATAAACATGTTACCCACCTCGAATCAATGCTAGAAGCTTGTCCCTAGCTTCAATTTGACCTTTGCTTCTTTCTTTCTTCCAATTGAATTTTTCCTAAATCAAATTAACCCAAATTCAACTTCATAATTGACATAATCCTCAAATTGAACTTAGAAAACACTAATTTCACATATAATCAAGCCATCTAAATCACAAATTTTCAAAATCTCCAATTTACAAAATTGGGCATAATCCTAATTCACAATTATCCAAAATTATCCCAATTAAACTAAGCAATCACCAAAATTGACTTCATAATCCACAAACCCATCTCATATTCCTTGATTCTAAACCAAAAATTCATTAAAAACTTAAAGACAAAAATTCACCTCTTACCTCAAACTCCTCCAATTTCAGATTTTTCTTGTCCCATAAGAGGGCTATCACCTTCTTCCATCTTTTCCCTCTAGAATCCACGAAAATATCATGCTGGAAGCCCTAAAATCCGAAACCTCAAGCTTCCATCTTCTTCTTCATGTCCCAACGTGCTTCTCTTCTCTTCTCTCTTATTCTCTTATTCTTTCTTTCCTCTAAGTTTCGGCTCTCCCCTTGTTAAAAACGACACTCATGTTGTTTTAAGGGGCCATGTCATTTAATGAAGGGATAATGACCTAATTGCCCCTCACTCATAAGCCTTGTAACTTAAGTTCTTAAGTAGACTTCCAAAATTGCCCTTAAACTTTGTTCTCATGAATGGTTACTTTAGGACATTTTTATAACTATCAAAATGAAGGAATTTGTTTAAACTTTCTTCTAGAGAATTGTTCCTCCTTGTCTTATTTTCATAATTCCACAAAAATCATCCAATTTGGAGCACTACATCAAAAGTTATGCTCAAAACATTTTGGGCATGTCTAATGCTAAATCATTTTCCAGCACGTTATTGCCATCCAAAAATTGACATTTTTAATGACCAAATTGAAACTCGATTTCTTCATAAAGATTGTATTTCTATTTCTCTAGTTTAATCCAAATTAAGAATCACCTCATTTGAATTACTATAGCAAAAGTGATGACCAAAATACGTTCGGATGTTCCTAATCCCAGACTGAATACTAATCCGAACTTCAATTCAAAAATTGAAAGTCTTAGGGGCTAAATTGAAATTTCATTTCTTCATATGATTTGTAGCCCCATGTCTCAATTTTATTTTTCCTCAAGAATCACTTCAATCGGATCTCCACAGATCCTAAATTTCAAAAATTTTAAAATTTCCTATGATGATGTAGATCATTGTCTTAGAAATCCAACGCTTCGAATATCAAATCAATCGGATGTCAAACGAAAAAGTTATAAGCAAAAGAGTGAGAGGAGGACATTTAGAGATTAGGCGTGGGCACGTCTAACAAACTTAGAGACTAGGCGTGGCCAAGTCTAAGGATAAAATCTGGATCTGCAAGAAAATTTCAGAATTTTCAAATCATATCTTTTGCTCCCGAACTCCAAAATTAACAAATTTGGTATCAATAGAAAGCTTAAAGGACTTTCTACAACTTCCATGTAGAACTCCACAACTAATTCAGTCTCTAATGTGGTCAAATTTCTAATCAAAGATCATGTCCAAATGAATATGCCCTAAGCCATAAGTCAACTTTGAAAAATTCTATCTTTCAACTCCAAAGTCCAAACATATCAATGGATGTTCAAGCATATGCACTATGGTAGTGGTGTGTTATAATTTTTGGTATCGGAGCATAGTTTGACATCCCTAAGGACATATAGTAGTAGTTTAGCATGACATTTAACCAGAAACTCGTATAGTTATCATGATTGTTGGTTGTTATAGGTCATCCATCATAAGAGACTGAGTCATCAAGTCAACTGACCTGGAGTCAATAGGAGTCAACAGAGAGTCTCCTATATCCCAGTCTGAGCCAATGCCTCAAAGAGTACTTGAAATAAGAGAAAAGGGGTATGACAAACTTAGGAAGCAGAGGATTGTAGACTTTTATAGAAGTATAGACCCTACTGAGTCAGAAGGTTGGTTAAAGAGGACAATGAGGATAGTTGATCAAATGGACTGCGAGTTTGAAGAGAGGTTCAAATATGCAATCTCACTACTTTAGAGTCTGACCTACCAATGGGGGAAGGTTGTTCCTGATAGCTCGATCCGACCCTATAAACTAATGTGGGAAGACTTTTTGTAGGTCTTTAAAGAGAATTACATGCCAAAGATTTACTTAGATAGAAAGAAGAAGGAGTTCTTATATTTAAAACAGGGAAGTCTCACTGTAGCTAATTACGAAGTGTGGTTTAATGAGATAATAGGTTATGATACTGCCTTGATTCTAACTGAGGAGAAAAAATGTAGGTGATTTGAAGATGGATTGAATATGGAGATTTAGACAAGGCTAACAATTACTAATTTGAGCAGTTTTACTGAGCTGAGAGCTGCTTTGATCATAATCGAACATTAGTTATGTTGGACCCCAATCTTTAATTGGAATTTAGAAATAGTAAATGAAATTGAATGAGTGTTTTGTTTAAGTATTATGTTATAGATGAAATTATGCTTTAAGGAAATTTTGAGAAAAGAATTATGAGTTTTCAATGTATTTGATAGTTTAAGCAAATGAATTGATTGAAGAGTTAGTAGGAAATCAAGAAATAAAGAGAAAAGTGAGAGAATTTGAAAAATTAAGAAAGTTGACTTTTGGAGATAGAAAGTTTGACTTGAGAGTTGACTTTTTGTTTGAGGCAAAATTTGAGAAAATTGTCTTCTGGAAACTTGTAGTTCATGTGAAGAGCTTTCTGTAGCCATAAAATTTAATATTTTTCGATATCAGAAGTGAGAGTTATGATCAGTCAAAGTTTGCTTGAAGTTTGACTTTTTGAAGAAAAAGTTGACTTTTTGAAGAAAAAGTTGACTTTTTGATTTAGGCAAAATTCTAGAAAATGATCTACATGAAACTTGTAGATTATGTTAAAAGTTTTCTATGGCCATAAAGTTTACTATTTTTCGATGTCGGGATTGAGAGATATGATTTTCCGAAGATATGCTTTGTTTTAAAAATTCTATTAAGTATAGATTTGTGTGTTCTATGCTTCGAGGCCACTCGTCGTACGAATTTAGTTTGAATTAGAGTAAGTGGTCTTCATGAAAGTTTTAGATGATGTGTTTATCTTTCCATTGATATAAAGTTTTCAATTTTTCGATATCGGGGCTATGAGTTATGTGCGATTAAAAATTGGAAGTCGTTTAGGAAAAGTTGTTTTGGACAGAATCTTTGATTGAGGTTTTGATCTCTTTCGAGGCCTAATTTGATTTTGAGTACTTCAGGAAAGTTGTAGAGCTTCCTTTGATCTTTTTATTGACACCAAATTTGTTAAATTCTAAGTTCGAGAGCAAAAGATATGATTTGAAAATTCTGAAATTTTTTAAAATTCTAGATTCTATCCTTAGGCGTGCCCACGCCTAATCTTCGAATTTCGCCTTCGCTTATAATTTTTTTGTTTGACATCTGATTGATTTGATTCTCGAAGCGTTGGATTCCTAAGACAATTAATTTCATTTTTATGAAGAATTATGATTTTTTTAGGAAATTAAATGGAAAGAGATTGATTGAACCAAAGTAAGAGATTTGGTTATAGGTTATAAGTTGGATAATTTTCTGAACATGGTTCAGTATTTTGCGAATTTCGAAAGCTGTACAACTCCGATTGAGTTGATTCTTGAGGGAAAATAAAATTAAGATATGAGGCTACAAGTCATGTGAAGGGATCGAAATTTAATTTCATCCCTAAGATTGTCTATTTATGGACTGGAGTTATGTTAATGTTCAGTCTCAGATTTTGTGAAGGTCCGATAGTATTTCGGCTATAAATTCTTCGTTTCTGATCCGAATTGAGCGCGGTCAGTGGCGTTGGATTTGTATGATCTAGAGGAACAATTTTCAAGAAGAAAGTTTGTCCAAATTATTTCGTCTAGATGCTTGAAAACAGGACGCAAACTATTAGATTTTGAAAATCCTGTGCAGGGGTATTTTGGGATTTCACTTAAAAGGAGGGGCATTTAGGTCATTTACTCCCATTTAATGACCTGGCCTTAAACTCAACTAAAGCTGTCATTTATACCCATTCAAACCAGCAGAAAGACACGAAAATATCAAGAGGAAAGAAGAAGAAACGTTGGAGAAGAAAGAAGGGAAGGAATCGGCCATGGAAGGAAAGTAGAAGAAGGATGAAGCAAGTGGGTTTTTCCAGGGGTTTTTAAGCAAGATTTCGGTGGTTTTCAAGGTGAAGACATGGAAGAAGAAGGAAGCTTGTCTTGGAGCTCAATAAATCCAAAAATGGTGGAAAAAATGGTAAGAGAGAGAAAGTTGAGTTTGAAATTTTTTGATGAGTTTATTGTGTTAGATGGCTTGGAAAGGTTATGAATTTAAGTTTTCTAAGGTTTATTGAAGAGATTAGGCTATGATTATGTTGATTTTACGAATTTGGGGTTTATGTCAAAGTTTGGAATTATGGGTTTTTAAAATTGGTGCTTTAGATAGCTTGGATTAATAATGAATTTGAGATTTCTTAAGTCAATTTTGATGTTTATGCCTTAAGTGAAGTTTAATTTGAAAAACTGTAAATTGGGGGTTTAGGTAAAAGTTGAGATTTGGGAATTTTTGAAATTGATGATTTAGATATCTTGGAATTAGTATGAATTGATGACTTATGACATCAATTTTAAGGATTATGTTATTTATGATATTGAATTTGTATAAATTGGTTTAGGCCAATTTTAAGATTTGGGGATTTTTGGAATTTATGATTTACATAGATTGATTTTATATGGAATTGGTGTTTTCTAAGTCCAATTTGAAGAATTAAGTGAATTATGATATTTATTTTGGATAATTATGGCTTAGGGAATTTTAAGGTTGAGGAAAGAAGAAGGAATTTGAAGATTCGATGCTTTGGACAAGTATTAGCGTCAATTCGAGGTGGGTGATGTATTTATATTTTGAATTATGAGTAAATTATGTGATTTTGAAAAATCAAGAAAAGAATAATATTTCTGAAATTATGTTTTTAAAGGATTTGAAAATAATTATTCAATGGGTTACGTTAAAATGTTTGAAAATGATTCGGGAAAATTGTAGAAAATTGAGAATACGAGATTTATGAAAATTGCGTTTTCGCATTTTTGAAAAATGTGAACTATGGTGTTTTATGCATTAATATATGTTGATTGTGGGTTGAAAGAAATACTTGCATTTCTTTTTATGCATTTGATTGAAATACGATTAATTGAGTAATTGAATATGATTGTTATATAAATGAATGTGAATATGTGTGCATGTGTCAAGCATTTTGACACGATTTGATATGATGATATGAAGATTTAGAAAATCAAGATTTTGAAAAATGCCTGGGCAATTTGAATTCTCTTCCGCTTATGTGTTATGTGGGTTTGGTCAGTCCTTTTGTGAGTCAGTGCACTGTCTCTACTTGTTTATAGCCTTCTCCCGGCTGCCCGCAAGTGGCTTAGGAGAAGATTTAGAAAATCAAGATTTTTGAAAAATGCCTTGGGCAATTTGAATTCTCTTTCCGCTTATGTGTTATGTGGGTTTGGTCAGGTCCTTTTGTGAGTCGAAGCAATGCCTCTACTTGTTTATAACCTTCTCCCACGCCCGCAAGTGGCTTAGGAGTTCGATTTGGACTCCTCCGCTCACGCTTCCAGAATCGCCATGCGAATGTGCAAGACGTCTGATAGACCAACCCAAACCGTTTGATGTGTTTTATGTATTGGGTTAAGAGTTTATGTGTTTTGTGATCTGATGTGATTGCATTCATGTTTATGAGAAATTTTGAGAAATGAGAAAAACGGTTTTCAACCATGAAATTATTTCTGAAATTTGATATGAAAAGTTTGGAAAATTAAAGGTTTGAAGAAAATGCTTGAAAAGTTGAAAAGTTTGAAAAAGATAAAGCTCTTTGGCTAAAAGTTATGAAAAATGATTTTCTGCTTATTATTCATTTTATAAATATGTTATCCACGAGCTTCCGAGCTCACCCCCCTTTCATCCCCATCTCCAGGTTTCTGAGCAGGAGATCGGATGAAAGAGCGTCAAGTTTGATTTTTTCGCATTTGTATTTTTGTATAAATTGAGAATTGATATTGTTTTTGGCTTGAACTGCCTTTTGTGTATATAAAGCAGTTATTACGGGATGTATATGAATTCGAGACTTGGATATGGATTTTATGATCATAACTGAGTATGATTATGCCTTATGTATGTAATTGGATATTGAATGTGGATTTTGCATATGGATTTGAGATATTGAATGTGGTTGGGATTGATTAAGATTTTATATGATCGATTGAGGATTTTTGAAGTGTTAGGTTTAGATGTGCGTTTCTGCTGGTGTTTCGGATTCTGGACGGGAGGTCCGATGTTGATTTGTGTTGTTGGATTGAGATATTAGAAGTGTATTTTGCCTTTGCAAGAATTTTTGAGTTGTCAAAATATAGCCGTTATGCTGCCCGATTTTTGGTTAAAATTGGGTTAAGATAAGAATAAGAATTAAGAAGTTAGATTGGTAAAGATGAGATTTGCGTGATTAAGACAAATTATATGAATTGAGTGTTATATCAGGATAAATTTCCAAAAAGGAAATTGTATGGATTGATGATGATTTGAATGTGATTGATTAAAGAGAAAAGGAATGAAATATGGGGAAAAAATTATACCGGATTTCGGATGTCTTAGTCTAGGTTTCCAACGCGATCGTTGTTGTCTTTGTATTTTATTCACGGTTGTCGGCATTTAATTCAGTTCGATTCGTTTCGCTATTTTCGCTTTCACTTTTGTCTCGTTTTAGCTATCTGCCACTTCGTTTTCGTTTCCGTCTTTTTGTTTCAGTTGGGATCTGATTTTCGGGTCGGGTCCCAACATTTATGGTATCAGAGCCCAGTATTATGATCGTACTTGGGCGTTTGTGTCTAGCTGATGTGTATAAGAAGAATGTTCAAGCATAAGATTGAATTTGGGAGATTGTGATAAAGATAAAGTGTATACCAAAGTGATTGATAGATGAAGATGATAAGAATGTTAAGTGATTTTAGGAATTTGTGCATGAAATTGAGATTTGAAGTTCATGAGGAATTAGGATGATTTGATTTTGTATATTCATTTGTGAGTGAAAGATGAGCATGGAGATGGATTTTAATGAAGTATGTGAAGACCTCATTAAGTGATTGATGAGGGTTAAGAACTTTGATGAATTTTAGGTTTGTGATTATGAAATCGTGATTAAAATTTCATGATGAATCTTGATGACTTGCTTTTGGATATTTATGTGTGAGATGAAATGAGGAATGATTGAGAGATGAGATAAATGATAAAATATATGTGAAAGATCAATAGGTTGATTTTGGATGATTATTGGCCCATATTGGGTTCCTTAAGAAATGAGACCATTGACTTGTGAAAATGTGTTAAGAAATATTTTATTTGAGGAAATAGTGTTTTGATATAAATGAGAAGTAAAAAATAGTGATTAAGTTAAGAATATGTGTGATAAGAAATTGATAAGAAAGTAATGTGACTATTATTAGGAGGATATGTTACTTGATGACTATGTATGAATTTCGAGGACGAAATTCTTTTAAGAGGGGGAGAAATGTTGGACCCCGATCTTTAATTGGAATTTAGAAATAGTAAATGAAATTGAATGAGTGTTTTGTTTAAGTATTATGTTATAGATGAAATTATGCTTTAAGGAAATTTTGAGAAAAGAATTATGAGTTTTCAATGTATTTAATAGTTTAAGCAAATGAATTGATTGAAGAGTTAGTAGGAAATCAAGAAATAAAGAGAAAAGTGAGAGAATTTGAAAAATTAAGAAAGTTGACTTTTGGAGATAGAAAGTTTGACTTGAGAGTTGACTTTTTGTTTGAGGCAAAATTTGAGAAAATTGTCTTATGGAAACTTGTAGTTTATTTCAAGAGCTTTCTGTAGCCATAAAGTTTGATATTTTTCGATATCGGAAGTGAGAGTTATGATCAGTCAAAGTTTGCTTGGAGTTTGACTTTTTGAAGAAAAAGTTGACTTTTTGATTTAGGCAAAATTCTAGAAAATGATCTACATGAAACTTGTAGATTATGTTAAGAGTTTTCTGTGGCCATAAAGTTTACTATTTTTCGATGTCGGGATTGAGAGATATGATTTTCTGAAGATATGCTTTGTTTTAAAAATGCTATTAAGTATAGATTTGTGTGTTCTATGCTTCGAGGCCACTCGTCGTACGGATTTAGTTTGAATTAGAGTAAGTGGTCTTCATAAAAGTTTTAGATGATGTTTTTATCTTTCCATTGATATAAAGTTTGCAATTTTTTGATATCGGGACTAGGAGTTATGAGCGATTAAAAATTGGAAGTCGTTTAGGAAAAGTTGTTTTGAACAGAATCTTTGATTGAGGTTTTGACCTCTTTCGAGGCCTAATTTGATTTTGAGTACTTCAGGGAAGTTGTAGAGCTTCCTTTGATTTTTTATTGACACCAAATTTGTTAAATTCCAAGTTTGGGAGCAAAAGATATGATTTGAAAATTCTGAAATTTTCTACAGCTCTAGATTCTATCCTTAGGCGTGCCCACGCCTAATCTTCGAATTTCGCCTTCGCTTATAATTTTTTTGTTTGACATCCGATTGATTTCATTCTCGAAGCGTTGGATTCCTAAGACAATTAATTTCATTTTTATGAAGAATTATGATTTTTTTAGGAAATTAAATGGAAAGAGATTGATTGAACCAAAGTAACAGATTTGGTTATAGGTTATAAGTTGGATAATTTTCTGAACATGGTTCAGTATTTTGCGAATTTCGGGAGTTGTACAACTCCGATTGAGTTGATTCTTGAGGGAAAATAAAATTAAGATATGGGGCTACAAATCATGTGAAGGGATGGAAATTTAATTGCATCCCTAAGATTGTCTATTTCTGGACTGAAGTTATGTTAATGTTCAGTCTCGGATTTTGTGAAGGTCCGATAGTATTTCGGCTATAAATTTTTCGTTTCTGATCCGAATTGAGCGCGGTCGGTAGCGTTGGATTTGTATGATCTAGAAGAACAATTTTCAAGAAGAAAGTTTGTCCAAATTATTTCGTCTAGATGCTTGAAAATAGGACGCAAACTATCAAATTTTGAAAATCCTGTGCAGGGGTATTTTGGGATTTCACTTAAAAGGAGGGGCATTTAGGTCATTTACTCCCATTTAATGACCTGGCCTTAAACTCAACTAAAGCTGTCATTTATACCCATTCAAACCAGCAGAAAGACACGAAAATATCAAGAGGAAAGAAGAAGAAACGTTGGAGAAGAAAGAAGGGAAGGAATCGGCCATGGAAGGAAAGTAGAAGAAGGATGAAGCAAGTGGGTTTTTCCAGGGGTTTTTAAGCAAGATTTCGGTGGTTTTCAAGGTGAAGACATGGAAGAAGAAGGAAGCTTGTCTTGGAGCTCAATAAATATGAAAATGGTGGAAAAAATGTTAAGAGAGAGAAAGTTGAGTTTGAAATTTTTTGATGAGTTTATTGTGTTAGATGGCTTGGAAAGGTTATGAATTTAAGTTTTCTAAGGTTTATTGAAGAGATTAGGCTATGATTATGTTGATTTTACGAATTTGGGGTTTATGTCAAAGTTTGGAATTATGGGTTTTTGAAATTGGTGCTTTAGATAGCTTGGATTAATGATGAATTTGAGATTTTTTAAGTCAATTTTGATGTTTATGCCTTAAGTGAAGTTTAATTTGAAAAACTGTAAATTGGGGATTTAGGTAAAAGTTGAGATTTGAGAATTTTTGAAATTGATGATTTAGATATCTTGGAATTAGTATGAATTGATGAATTATGACATCAATTTTAAGGATTGTATTATTTATGATATTGAATTTGTATAAATTGGTTTAGCCAATTTTAAGATTTGGGGATTTTGGAATTTATGATTTACATAGATTGATTTTATATGGAATTGGTGTTTTCTAAGTCCAATTTGAAGAATTAAGTGAATTATGATATTTATTTTGGATAATTATGGCTTAGGGAATTTTATGGTTGAGGAAAGAAGAAGGAATTTGGAGATTCGATACTTTGGACAAGGATTAGCGTCAATTCGAAGTGGGTGATGTATTTATATTTTGAATTATGAGTAAATTATGTGATTTTGAAAAATAAAAAAAGAATAATATTTCTGAAATTATATTTTTAAAGGATTTGAAAATAATTATTCAAAGGGTTACGTTAAAATGTTTGAAAATGATTCGGAAAAATTGTAGAAAAATTGAGAATACGAGATTTATGAAAATTGCGCTGCATTTTTGAAAAATGTGAACCATGTTGTTTTATGCATTAATATATGTTGATTGTGGGTTGAAAGAAATACTTGCATTCCTTTTATGCATTTGATTGATATACGATTAATTGAGTAATTGAATATGATTGTTATATAAATGAATGTGAATATGTGTGCATGTGTCAAGCATTTTGACACGATTTGATATGATGATATGAAGATTTAGAAAATCAAGATTTTGAAAATGCCTTGGGCAATTTGAATTCTCTTCCGCTTATGTGTTATATGGGTTTGGTCAGTCCTTTTGTGAGTTAGTGCACTTGCCTCTACTTGTTTATAGCCTTCTCTGGTTGCCTTGAAGTGGCTTAGAGTTCCGATTTCGGACTCCCTCCATTCACTACCGCACGTAACCGTTATGCTGAATGTGCGATGCGTCTGATAGGACCAACCCAAACCGTTTGATGTGTTTTATGTATTGAGTTAAGAGTTTATGTGTTTTGTGATCTGATGTGATTGCATTCATGTTTATGAGAAATTTTGAGAAATGAGAAAAACGGTTTTCAACCATGAAATTATTTCTGAAATTTGATATGAAAAGTTTGGAAAATTAAAGGTTTGAAGAAAATGCTTAAAAAGTTGAAAAGTTTGAAAAAGATAAAGCCCTTTGGCTAAAAGTTATGAAAAATGATTTTCTGCTTATTATTCATTTTATAAATATGTTACCCACGAGCTTCCGAGCTCACCCCCCTTTGATCCCCATCTCCAGGTTTCTGAACAGGAGATCGGATGAAAGAACGTCAAGTTCGATTTTGCCGCATTTGTATTTTTGTATAAATTGAGAATTGATATTGTTTTTGGTTTGAACTGCCTTTTTTGTATATAAAGTAGTTATTACGGGATGTATATGAATTCGAGACTTGGATATGGATTTTATGATCATAACGGAGTATGATTATGCTTTATGTATGTAATTGGATATTGAATGTGGATTTTGCATATGGATTTGAGATATTGAATGTGGTTGGGATTGATTGAGATTTTATATGATCGATTGAGGATTTTTGAAGTGTTAGGTTTAGATGTGCGTTTCTACTGGTGTTTCGGATTCTAGACGGGAGGTCCGATGTTGATTTGTGTTGTTAGGTTGAGATATTAGAAGTGTATTTTGCCTTTGCAGAAATTTTTGGGTTGTCAAAATATAGCCGTTATGCTGCCCAATTTTTGGTAAAAATCGGGTTAAGATAAGAATAAGAATTAAGAAGTTAGTTTGGTAAAGATGAGATTTGCGTGATTAAGACAAATTATATGAATTGAGTGTTATATGAGGATAAATTTCCAAAAAGGAAATTGTATGAATTGATGATGATTTGAATGTGATTGAGTAAAGAGAAAAGGAATGAAATATGGGGAAAAAAAATTATACCGGATTTCGGATGTCTTAGTCTAGGTTTCCAACGCGATCGTTGTTGTCTTTGTATTTTATTCACGGTTGTCGGCATTTAATTCAGTTCAATTCGTTTCACTATTTTCGCTTTCACTTTTGTCTCATTTTAGCTATCTGTCACTTCGTTTTCGTTTCCGTCTTTTTGTTTCGGTTGGGATCCGGTTCTCGGATCGGGTCCCAACAAGTTATTAAAAGATGAGTAAGAAGAATACATGCAGGAGTTTAAAATGAAGAGGCTTGGTGAATTTCAAGCTGATTTTCACAGAAGGTTTAGTAAATGCTAGAGTAGACTATCACGATCATAATAGAGATCAAGATAGTCAAGGTTTAGGTTGAGAGGTGGCTTTGTTTATTCTAGTGGTAAAGGATTGGTTTTAGCAGGACAGTGATAGCAGACAGACACAACAAAACCCCAATTGTGAACACTGTGGGAAAAGTCATTATGGGAAATGCTGGAAGATATCGAGAGCTTGTCTGCATTGTGGCTCTTCTGAGCATCAAATTAGAGATTGTCTTACCATTATAGGAGCTTAGTCTAGGTTGAGAGGAGGATTAGTGATCAAAGCAACTGTTCAGCAGAGCAAAATTAGTGGAGTAGGACAGAGAGATAGAGGACAGAGAGGTAGAGCAAGTTCCATTGGTCCTAATACTAGGACTGAGATGCGGAGTAACTAGTTGCAGTCCCAAGCTAGGATCTATGTCATCACTAAACAGGAGGCTCAGGACTCTTCAAACGTTATAGTAGGTATGTTATATGTCGTTAATTTTCAGGCATATGCATTATTAGATTTAAGATCGATGAATTCTTTTATCACTCCTGATCTGGCATCTAAATTGCATTGTGAAAAAGAGATATTGAAATATGGATTAGAGGTGAGTACTCCAGTAAGTAGTACTACCATAATTGGGGAAGTATGTAAAATATGTATTATTCGAATTGATCAAGCCGAGTTGAAAGTTGACCTTATAATATTGTAGTTACAAGAAATAGACCTTATTCTAGGCATAGACTTGCTCATAACACATAAGGCTATCACGAACTGCTACTCTAAGGAGGTAAATATTGAATCTCCTAATTAGCCAAGAGTAATATTTCGAGGTGTTATTCAAGTAGTGCCATCCAGGCTAATTTCATCAATGAGTGCTCATAGATTGATTCAAGGTTGATATGAAGGTTACTTAGCCTATGTAACTAATACCAAAATTAAGCAGATAGTTTAAGATATTCTTGTTGTCAAAGAATTCCAGGATGTGTTTCCCACTAAATTACAGAGACTATCCCTAGATAGAGAGACAGAGTTTACTGTCGATCTAATTCTAGGTACGGCTCCTATATCAATTCCTCCATATAGGATGGCACCTGTAAAACTTAAAGAACTCAATAATCAGTTGCAAGAGTTATTGGATAAGGGTCACATTAGACCCAGTGTGTCACCTTAGGGAGCTCCAGTTCTGTTTGTGAGAAAGAAGGATTGGACCTTGAGACTATGTATTGATTATAGGCAGCTGAATAGGGTAATAGTGAAAAACAAATATCCTTTACCGAGAATTGATTATCTACTTGATCAATTAGAAGGAGCTCAGGTATTCACTAAATTGGATATAAGATCAGGGTATTATCAGTTAAAGATGGTAGAAGCTAATGTACTGAAGAGTGCATTTAGGACTCGATATGGGCTTTTTGAGTTTTTGGTGATGCTTTTTGGATTGACAAATACTCCGACAGCCATTATGGCATTGATGAACAGGGTACTTCAACCTTACCTAGATCACCTTGTAATCATATTTATTGATGATATTTTGGTGTATTCGAAGAGCAGAGAGGAACATTATGAGCACTTAAGGTTAGTTCTACAAATTATAGAGAGAAGCAATTGTATGCAAAGTTCAATAAATGTAAATTATGGATAGATCAAGTGATATTTTTAAGCCACATAGTATTTAGACAGGGCATACAAATAGATAAAGTTGAAGCAATGATGAAATAGGAAGCCCCAAGAAATGTATTTGAGATTTAGAGTTTCCTCGGATTAGCTGGTTATTACAGAAGGTTTGTTGAGGGGTTTTCTTTGATTTCACCCTTTTGACAATGCTTTTGAAAAAGAATGTATCTTTCCGATGGATTGATGAATGTTAGATAAGTTTTAAGGAATTAAAACCGGTTGACTACCACACTAGTGTTAGCTATTCCATCGGGTCTGTAGGATATGTAGTATATAATGATGCCTTACACCAAAGATTAAGGTGAGTTTTGATGCAATACAATAAGGTGATTGCATAAGCTTCGAGACAATTAAGGTCTCATAATTTTAGCTATTTGGTTCATGATTTAAAGTTGGCTACATTAGTGTTTTCTTTGAAGATTTGGAGACATTATCTTTATTTCAGATATTTACAGATCATAAAAGTTTGAAATATTTGATGAGTCACAAGGAGTTGAACATGAGACAAAGAAGGTGGATTGAGTTGCTTAAAGATTATGACTGCATGATTGAATATCATCCTAGTAAAGCTAATGTTGTAGTGGATGCATTAAGTAGGAAATCCAATAGCAGTGTTGCACAGATTCAGATATCAAGGTTGCCACACCTAGTACAACTAAAAGCATTGAATGTTGAGTTGAATTTGGGGCAAAATAAAGCATTAATAGCTACATTAAAACTTAGACCAATATTGCATGAGAGAATTAGAAAGGCTCAAAGGAAGGATCTAGAATTTATGAGGCTTATTAAGAGGTTGATATAGGACACAAATTCTAGATTTAAGTTGAAAGATAATACATTATGGTTAAAGCAGGATTGTGTGTGCCGAAGGTGGACAATCTGGGAAAGGAAATTTTAGAGGAAGCATATATAACAACTTATACTATGCATCTTGGAACTACTAAAATGTATAATATGCTAAAACAACATTTTTGGTGGCTAGGGATGAAAAAGTAAGTGATGGAGTATATAGCTAAATGTTTGAGATGCTAGAAAATTAAGGTTGAGCATTAGGCTCCAGTTGGAAGGTTACAATCAGTACCTATTTTGGAGTGGAAATGGGAGAAGATCACAATGGATTTCATTATAGGTTTGCTAAGGATGCCGAGACAACATGATGCCATATGGGTCATTACTGATAGATTGATGAAGTCGACCCATTTCTTACCTATGAGGGAGAACAATACACTAGATTAACTAGCCCAGAGATACGTCAATGAGATAGGTTACAAGGAATTCCATTGTCTATTGTGTCTGACCGGGATCCCAGATTTACTTCTAGATTCTAAGGTAGTTTTAAAATGACATTGGGCACAAAATTGAATTTCATTTATAATATTTCATCCTCAAATAGATGGAAAAAATGAAAGGATTATTAGGATTATTGGGGATATGCTTAGAGCTTGTGTTTTGAAGCTCTAAGGAGCATGGGATCAATATGTATCTCTTATTGAATTTGCATACGATAATCACTATCACAGTAGTATTGGTATGTCTCTTTATGAAGCCTTATATGGTAGGAAATGTTGGAAACCATTGTATTAGGATGAAGAGGGATTAAGAATTGTTAAAGGCCTAGAGTTGATTCAAGACACCATTGATAAGGTGAAATTGATCTGCAGTAGGATCAAGTTGGCTCAAGACAAACAGAAGAGTTATATAGATTAGCACTGTAGGGACTTGGATTACCAAATGGGAGATAAAGTGTTTATGAGAGTATCACCTTGGCGAGGAGTGCTGAGATTTGGTAAAAAGGGTTAATTAAGCCGTAGATACTTTGTTCCGTATGAGATCACTGAAAGAATAGGACTATTGGCCTATAAGTTATCTTTACCAGCTGAGATGTCTAAGATTCATAATGTATTTCATGTTTGCATGCTTAAGAGATATCGATAAGATCTTATGCATAAATTACCGGAACAAGAGTTTGAGATTCCAAGTAATTTGAGTTATATGGAGGAACTGGTAAAAATAGTGGGCTATCAGAGCAAACAATTGAGAAACTGAGAGATCCCATTGGTTAAAGTTCTTTGGAGGAACTATTCAAGAGAAGAAGGCATAGGGGAGACTGAGGAGAACATGAAGAAATAGTACCCCCATCTGTTTGATCGATCAGGTAAAAATTTCGAGGTTGAAATTTTTTAAGGGGGAAAATGTAATAGCCCCTTCCTATACTTAAGAATTTAACTGCTAAATGAAGTCATATGAGTCATATTATATAAGAATTAATGAATTCATTTGTATCCATCATATTTACATCTATACATGAAACATGATTTAGAGACATAGTAAAAATAGTATATGAACTCATTTGACATATACCGAGGTACAAAAGATCTTAAATGATTATGATGTAATTATGAGTTGATTATGACTTAAATTTTTTTATGGATTATAATTAGTGAATTGGGAATTTATTATTACAATTGAGTGAATGATAAGGTGATATATACATCTAGTATAGGAAAAATGTTAAAGGACAAGACATATTAATAAATGGAAATTTAGGTTGACTAGGCCTATGAAATAGTGACATATGACATTAGTAATAGTGTGACATATGGTTGGATTAAATAAGTGACAAATGGTGGCTTAATTGGGTGACAAATGGTCTAGTGATTATGAGATAAGAGGACTAATTATGTAGTAACAAATGGTAGTTGAAGGATGAGACTTATGGTATGGATCTTAGCTTGCCTAGTGTTATGCCAAGTGTCCATATTCTCACCTTACACCTACACCCACGATTTTACTCTTGAAAGACCATTGTTTTGTCTTGTTTTGGCCATATGCTTTCATCTTTCTCTTACCAATGATGTTGGATCAAAAAACAATAGCATACTAGATTTGGCTGAATGGTAGATTTCAAAAACTTTTTTCAAAACCAAAACGTAGCAGAAGCATAAAAACCAAATCAACATGTTTTCATCCATATATGATAGGGTATAAGGAAAATAACTAACATAAGAACAAGATGGAAATTATACTAACTCCTTGTTACAGCTTTGACTCCTCGCTTTTGTATCCTCTCCTTATTATTGTATCCTCGACCAATCCGATCTACCACTTGTTCTCCCTGGACAAATTGATTAATAAGATCCTTTGGTGGGAAAGGAGAAGAAATATTGAAGAGGTTTACCTTTTATGATTAATTAGTTGAAAGAACCAAAATGAGACAATCTCATTACAAGTTTCGACTAACTCATGCAAGAGAGGAGAGAGTGAGTAAAAAATGCAACACTTTCTTCTCTTTCTTCAAAAATAAAGAATAAGACCATAAATAAGACATTCTCATTTGTTTTAATATGGCTAGATGAAAAGACAAAAAGAAGCAAAATGGCACCTGTCAATTTCGGTTAAAGATGAAAGAAGAGAGTGATGTGCATCCAATGCATCACTTCATTCTTTAATCAAAAATAAAGAAGCCAATAAATGAGACACTCTCATTTGTTTAATATGGCTATATGAAAAGATCAATAACCTAAATAAGACCCTCTCATTTTTGGTTATGAGATGAAAGAAGGGAGAGAGTACACCAAATGCACCTCTTCCTTCTTTAATCAAATGAATGCTAAAAGGTTACATGCCATCATTAAAAGACAATCATTAAACCATTTAATGATAAGATCATTACTCCATTTAATGATGAAACCATTAAACTATTTAATGATGATGAAGCATGATAAAAACCCACCTTAAATGTGTATCTGTCCATTTAGTCCATTTAATCGAAATTTGCCCCCTTTTATCTTTCATAACTTTGTTTCAATTTAATTAATCTAATTAATCAAATCAAACGAAAGTCCAGCTCAATATTAAATGTTCATTTAGGCTTCTAATTAAAAATTGTTAGTGTAAGCCCAATATTCAATCATAAGCTTTAAAACCAGAACAATTAAATTAATTCTTAATTAAATTGTTCTGGTTTTTGTATTCCGAATCTAATTCAATCACTTCATCCTTTTTTGTCTCATTTTTCTTTCCGAAAACCTCTATTTACTTTTCTTACTTTTCTTGATAACCTTCCTAGAAGCCAAGTGGGGAATCTAATTAGACTTATATAATTTAAGCTCCAATAAGCCCGAAATTAATTTAATCTTATTATAATTAATTCCAACTTATTAACCAAATGTCATTCCACTAAAGACAATTAATTGAACTCTTGACTTACAAAATATTATAAGAAAACATGTTTTTAATTAGATGTCCAATTGCAAACTCTATTATGAACCATATTATAGCCATCCGCACAATAAAGGACAAAATTACCATTTTGCCCTTATGTTGGTGTTTCCTTCTAGATCTCCCGTTTTACTCTATATGGTGATTAACACACAAGATCTTATCTTAGTGTTAAGACTTGATATGTAGCTAATCCATCAAACTACTGGCACTAGCTTAATCACCAATCTTTGTAAAACATCTAGAAGTGATGATATCACTATATACTGTTTATTTTAGTGAATGTCCCCTAATACATATTTCAATTAATAATTCCAACATGCAGACACTGGATTGATACTCTATAAAAATCCATTCCAATCATATTAAAAATTATAATGAAACATATATGATTCAACACTCATCAAGATTGTGGTCCATAATAAACGAATGCTAAAGTGTATGTTTTAAGATTAAAGAAACGAACTACTTTACTCTTTAAAAACATATGTGATTCCAAATTCATTTAATAGTGCCATTATCAATAGTCAACTACTATCATGATATAAAAATCATCATTATATTGAAGTAAACTCCTTTACTTACATGGAGATAAATTGCAACACTACAGTCTAAACCATAATCAAATGACTAACTTAATTATTCAACTGTGAATCAGCTAATTCAGATTCTAATAATATACATGTTTCCCATACATCTCCATGTATATGTATATTACTTACAAAAGAATCTTGGTACCTTATGACTAGTTATATTATGCTCTTACAAATAAAACCAAACTCTTTTGTTTTATTAACAATAAATATTTTCATTACAAAAATGTAACTGGAAGAAGATTAAGTTATATGTAAATACACTAACTTTCTAGGGCACTATATGTACATAACTCCAACAAACGACACACTCACATAATGTTGCACCTCACTCTTGCAAGACACGTACCTGACGTCCTAAGTGATATCCAAGTACATACCCCACAAGGGTGGCATGCTACAATAGTCAACAATCGAACTCATTACAATTTTTTGGCATATGCAAAAAAATCAATAATCAATTTTGGCCTATTTTATGCATAAAAATTTTCAATCACAAGAGTAACAATCATTATACAACTCATCAGAATTTCACTAGTCACTTGGGCCCATTTCATATACAAAACATTTTAGTTGTAATATCATTACATTACAAAATTATTCATGTACACATTGTACAATATTTGTGAATACAGATTTTGATATAAAAAATGAAATACATATGTAGGCATGAACTGATCCAGATCGTTATCTCTTACTCGAACGCAATGGCTAGACTCTAATTTTTGTAATTAGAGATCTTCTCTAAGCTTGAACAATATTGCAATTTTAGAGAGAGTTTTGCGAACTCAGTGAGTGGATCATACTCGATGACTCACACAATCACATAACACATTAATCAATATAATCACTTAATTCACATCACTTCATCAATTCACTATGATGAGTCATATACATTTCATATTCACTTAAAAATATATCACACTCATAAATCAGTCAAACTATTTAAGTTATACATATTAAACGTATATGTGTGCTTATGAGACTTGCTTTCAATTATTATTGTTGTGACTAAGTGCTCGTAACTGTCCCGTATCTATTATGGATACCGGGCTCATTGATAACTATCCCGTATCCCTTGGGGATACTGGGCTCATTATGTATAGTGAGTCGTTGGCTCTTACTTGCATTATGAGCTTTTAACTCTTTTTTCACTTTCTAAGTTTTAAGCTCTTTTTCGGTGGCTACTCCAGTCACAACAACCTTTATGTTATTGTGCATTCATGTAATGAAATGCATTAATCACATATGATCAATCAGTCTTATTTCACTTTACACATGTTATCAGACCTTGATCCGATATTCAACATTTAAGTTGAGAATCACTTAGTTCATTACATTTTTCTTCAAAACTTTGTCCTGCATTCTACAATTAAGTTGAGTGTCACATATTTTTGTCGAATTCACATATAAGGAGCACTTCTAATGATTTTCACATGCATCAAAAGCCTCAAACATTCAATTTCTAGAATTAGTACAATCACATTCACATTGCATACCAATCATATCAATAGTCATTCAATGCAAAAAAAATTCTCTAATATAGATAAAGAAGATCATTTTAAAAAGGTAAAACTAGTTCTTCACCAATGTCAAGAAAAAAGACTAATCTTAAGTAAAAAGAAAGTAAAATTGGCTTAACAAAATATTAAATATTTAGGAATAGAATTTCATAATGGTTTTCTAAAATTACAACCTAACATTTTAAACAAAATTCAACAATTCCCCAATATATTGAAAAATAGAACCTATGTTGAACAATTTTTAGGTATACTTAATTATACATCAGACCAAGGTTTCTTTAAAAATTTTGCTAAGGAAAGAAAAAGATTACAACTAAAATGCAGCACAAAATCTAAATGGACTTGGACAACTGAAGATACCTCAGTAGTAAGACATTTTAAAGAAGATTTTAAACAAGAATAGGTTTTTGTCATTTTTAATGGACCTATGGCAGGTATTTACGATGAATTGCATAAAGCAGCAGTACACATCACAAGAAAGTCATTTGTTTTACATAAAAGTTTCCCTAGTAGACAAGAAGTAGAAAAGGCTTTATTTGAATTCAAAGAAGGACCTAGTTTGGTCTCAAAGCTTACATAAATGCCCTCCTAGTTTAGGTTAATTTACTCTATTAAGAAAATAACATAAATGCTATGGAAATTAATTAACTAAAGGTATGTTTTAAGTCTTAAATTTGTCTCCATTTTTATATCTTATATTGATCTTTAAGTTTCAAAGAAGTCTGAATTTTCCTCTTTTGACCTGTATATTAACCATTCATAATCAATTTTCTAGCTATGATAAAGGTCATGAAAATTAGAAGGGTAATAGCTGAAATGATAAAAGTAACAATAATTGCATCATTTGTAAAAAAAATTAATCACCAATCAAAATTCAAATGCAAGAAGTATAAAATCTAAAATCACTCCTAGAGAAATTGTTGGTATTAAGATAAAATGATATAAAGAAAGATGCCTAAAATAGATAATTTCTTAAACGAAAATGAAGTCCTATTTTCTTTTATGAGTATTACGAAAATGAAGTCCTATTTTCTTTTATGAGTATTACACAATTAAATCAACATGATTGTTATGTTGATAATGGATGTAGTAAACTCAAGATAGGAGATTGAGAATAATTTGAATAACTTTATTAAGGTTATTATTCTCAAGTAGAAATTAATGAAAACAAGATCATAAAAGTTGAAGGAAAAGGTGATATTATTGTCTAGTCTAAGAATGGTAGTAATAAACTCATACATGAAATTTTATATGCTCTAAGTATTAAAATAATTTGTTAAGTGATGGATAGATACTAAGGAAGGGTTATACACTATTTTTTAATGATGATTTGTGTACTATCATTAACAAAAATAAATAAATTATTTTATAGGTAAAAATACACTCTAATAATGTTTTTCCAATCTCTTTAAAGGCAAATCAAAATTTAGTTTTAAAAAGTGCATAAGCTGATGAAACCTTCCTTTGGCATTACAATATGGACATCTTAATTACCAAGGGATACAACTGTGAAGAGGAAGAATATGGTGATTGGTCTACATAAAATTTCTGAAGTTAATAAAGTTTGTGAAGGTTGTATTAATGGTAAAATGCTTCATCTTCCATTTTCTAAATCATTAGAGAAGGTGCACCCTTCTTTAAAACTTATGCGTACTAATATTTAAGGACTATCTAGGACTTTGTCACTTAGTTGTAAGAGATATTTTATCTTTTTTGTTAACATTTATACAAGAATGACATACTTGTATTTCTTAGAGAAAAATTCAAATTCTTTTCTTACCTTTCTATAGTTTATTGCTTTTGTAGAAAGATGAAGTAGACATTAATTGAGGACAATTATATCATATCATAGTAGTGAATCTATTTATAATCTATTCATAGAGTATTGTAAGAAAAATTGAGATTCAAGGAAGAATGACTTTTGTTACACTCTTCAACAAAATGGAGTAAGCTGAATGTAAGAATACAATAATTTTTTAAATGACAAGGAATATATTGCAGGGTAAAAACCTTCTTATTTTCTTATAAGATTAAGGTGAAGCCTAGATTGATTGCAAATCAAAGTTGGATAGATTTAAAATCTTTAGTTACATTGCCTGTAACATCCCAACCTCAATTGGAAGGGTAGAACAGTAAATTGACATAGGATGTGCTAGATTGAGATTTCATAGGATTGCTCATGCATAATAGGATTGCTGCATAGTCACAACTGTGCATATGCATACATGACATTCCCGATTTTTGTGCCTAAGGCAATTTTATTGGGATTAACGTGGTTATTGGGTTTGAAAAATTATTCTGAGGGCGCCATAAATTATTTTCTATTTTAAGGGATTTTTAGAAATTTTTCTGAATTTTTTCGGAGAAAATTTCCGGACCGGCAAAATCGCCGGTAAATGGCCTAAATGTTTTTTTGTTATGGAAAATGTGATTTTCGTGTTTGAAAAATTATTGGGAGTGGACTGTTATATGTTTTACAATTTTGGGCAATTTCGGTAATGTTCAAAAAAATGATTCGGGGAAATTCTTAGAAATTCTCGGACCGGAAAAAAAAATCGCCAAGTGGCGAACCGGTTGATTTTCAGTAGCAACAAAAAAAAAGAAATTGTCAATTGGGATTATTGAATTTGTTCTTATTGGGACCGAAATTGGATGTCTAAAAACAACCAAAATGGATTGAAAAACAACCAAAATGGAGGAGGAAGCTTTACTTTATATATATATATATATAGGCCATACGTGGAAAGCATTCCACTTTACATTTAATGTGTCTTTAACCATTAAAGACAAATGGCATTTTATAGAAAGAAGAAGAGTGATGATCGTGATATATATAAGAGGAAGAAAGGGTTTTGAAAAAAAAAAGAGGTTTTTCATCTCTTCTCTCGTCAACCTTCATCATCTCTCAAGCTTTTCATTCTCCAAGTTTCTTCTTCTCCATCATTTAACTAAAATGCTACTCTTCTCCTACCTTAAGTGCATCCTCTCCCTTTGCTTAAGCCCAATCTTCCTACCTCTTTTGATAGGGTGATTGCCATGTAAGGTGAGGGGAAATTAGGAAAATTGGTGAGGTAGGAAATTGGTTTTCAGCTTTCATTATGTTTTAATGAATCAATTGGTTGTTTTTAATGCATAAATTGGAAGTTATTGTTCTTTCTAAATGATGATGAATGATGCATGAAGGTCTTGAAACCTATGGTTGAGTTATTAGGTATAAGGTTAGAGTTGTGTATGTATGGATGAGGGTAGCATGCATTATGTCTTTTAAGTGAAGTTAGTCATATTAGATGATTATAGTCAAAGGAAAATGAGTGAGTATGATGCTGCAATTTTAGGTATTGATATTGAAGTGAAGTATTTGATGAAGGTTAGGGTGAATGAATGAGTTAAATTGAGTGCTAATTGAAGTAGAATGGACATGGGAATGAAAGGAATTGAATTGAACATCAAAGCTGGAAAATTGTTATTTGTACATGGTTTACTGTTTTGATCATAACTAATTGTGTAGGTATTCAAATGAGGTGCGGTTTGAACCAAATTAAACTTGAGTTCGTTGGCTACATTTTTGTGTGAAATAGGTGTTACCTAATTGTATCTCTAAGAGGTTGAATTATGCCTTGGAAAGTTAGTGGTATGTATTGTATGAACAGTATCCGGAAGTAGTCATCTGAAACTTTGGTGATTTTTCTAGATTTATGTAGAAGGAATTAGTAGAAATGTTCTTCATGAAAGTTGAAGCCTATCAAGTTATATTTCCATTTCAACTGATTTTGCAATTTTTCGATCTGTATATTGGGAGATATGACCGGTTTATTATTGACTGGTTTTGAGCATTTTGATGAAACCTAGCCTAAGTGTAGATTTTGTGAGCATTCGGATTGGAAGCAATTTTAGCAATTTATGTGAATTGAATTGGCATGAGTAATCTTCTGAAAAGTTTTAGAGGAAGAAATTATCTTGAAAATGATATATGGCATGTAATTTTTGTATGTCATATTTGGGAGTAATGAATTTCCAAGGACTGAACCTACATTAGGTTTCTCACTGCTGCCCTGATCAGTACATTGTTTGGCAGATTTTAAATTGTTAGAAATCGAATTAGAGTTTGAGTTCTTGATGAAACTTGAAGTTTGGGATCTTATCTTTTCAAGGATATAAGGTAGAGAATTTGGTGACATTTGTTCTAAGAGATATGCTGTTTGGGAAATTACTGTTCAGATTGGTTGGATTTAGTAGGTTGATACTTTGGTGAATTGTTTGACATAGTTAACAAATGAATCTGATTTTGGATTGTTCATTAAAGTTATAGATCACATTGTGATATTGATGAGCATATTTATTCTGTAATTGTTGACTAAGGAAATGAGAAGTTATTGAATTTACAAAATACTGCACTGGTTAGGAACTCTACTGCACTGTTTTGAGGGGTTTTGAGTAGACAGCAGCTTTGATGGGATTTTTAACACCCTTATGGGTAAAATTGCTTGTTGGGGTCTTCATGAAACTTGTAGAGGGTTTCATTATCTTTCCAACAAGGTATAGTTTGCATTTTTCAGAAATGTGTAGAAAGAATTAGGGGTGTTAGAAGTTTGGTTGGAAATCAGATAATAAAGGGGGAAATAAGGGTTATAGATATATAGATATAAATTATTGAGTTTTGGTTTCTTTCGTGAATAACTTTTCTGTCCGACGTCCGATTGACCTAATTCTTGAGGCATCGGATTAGTGAAATATTGAATTTCATTTTATGAGAAATTGGGAATTTTGAGACGGGAAATTGACGTAGCCCCGGGAAATTGTTCTATGGTCACTGTTTTATTTATTTTGGACCGATCGGGTCCGAATTGAGTGTTGTCAGTGGCTATAGTTTTCTAATTTTTGATGAAATTTTAAGATGGGAAAATTTGGATTTAGGGCCGGAAATCTCATGAACATGCATTATACACTTACATGTGCATTATATTAGTTCGGATTGGATAATTAGTGATCTGATTTCCTCTGCTTGTTATAGAGGCACATTTGGAGCGTCGATCTACCGACGCATCGAAACTTCCAGATGTTAGTTCGAAGTACAGGTGAGTAACCTAGTTGGTTCCTCAACCTTATGTGTTTAAGATTTTGCAATTATGCCATGTGGAGATAATGGAGGGTTTATGTGTGTTTGATTTGATTGATTTCGCCATAGTGTGTCAAATATTTGGAATGAGATAACGGTGCTACTTGTGTGTAACTGTGTGTGAATGTTTATATTGAGATCTCGGACCAAAGGTCCGAGGAAATGGGAAATTGATATTGAAGTGTAAATTGTCTGTTTAATACATTGGATGTGACTTTTAAATGCGATATGGTATGATGCAATAAATTGGAAAATATATGATTGAAATACGGATCAAGGTCCAAGAAATAGGAAATGGCATTGAATGTAAGTGATAGAAATAACTGTAAATGGAAATTGGAACATATGCATTCATGCATAAGGACATGATCGATAAAGGCGATTGTGACCAGAGCAACCACCATATCGGGGCATATCACGCCTAACGATATGAGAGCTTTCACCAACGCACAGACCTCGTGTCCAACGATTCAGAGCCTCGGGCTCAATGTATTAGGCTTCAAGCCCAATGTTTCAGAGCCACGGCTCAACGCAATGTGCCCAAGCATCGACAGCCAGCGCATCAGTCACAACAACGTAATGAAAATGGAAAGGGTCTCATGTGCATTGCATATATGGTATGATTGAATTTGGATTGTATGAAAGGTGATACGCCTTACATTTGTGAAATGTAATGGTATGTATTATTTGAGATTACATTTGTGAATCGTGATCGTATGTGATATTTGGTAAGTCGATTGAACATGCATGAATTGAGTGAACCATCGATGATGGTTTCTCACCGAGTTCGCAAAACTCACCCAAAATTTGCATTTATTTTTCAGACTTAGAAGAATACCCGTTAGGCAACAGGCGATGACATCTGTTGGTAGAGGAAGCGAGAAGTGGTCGGGATCGGTTAAGGCTCTGCCTTAGTATTTCTATTCTTGAACTTTTGTATTACTAAATTGAACAAGTTGTAAAGTCAATTGATTGAAATAAATTGTAAATGTAAAAAGGGCCCCAAGGCCATTGAATTGTTTATATAAATTGTTTTCCGCATTCACGATAATATGTGTGAGTACATTTAAAAAAAAAAGTTATACTGAGTTTTCTACTGAGTGATGTAGCACGCCACCCTCGCGGGGCACGGACCTGGATATCATCGTCGATGTCGGGTTCAGGTCTTGCGGGAGTGGGGTGTTAAATTTAGGTGGTATCAGAGCCCAGTAGTACGTAATGTATCTGGGCACAGTCTGAAACATAGGGTGCATGCATATGAGTCGTGTCATTGCGCATCGTGGCAATCGATCCCTATGCGTGTCGCACGAGGAGAAATCCTACGTGTAAACACGTGTTAAATGATTAAGTGTGAGAATAGTGGGAATGTGAGCCCATGAATGTGTAGGGGCAATGAGAAAAAGGGAAAAAGGAAAAACGGATAATGAGCATTATATATGGTACTGTGATTATAAACCCGGAATGTGGTATACAGACTGATTAAGGAAAGAAGTGATATCACAAGTAATTCCCGGATTAAAGTGGCAAAATTATGGCGATAGAAAAATGAATATGTCTAGAACTGGGAGAGGTCCACTAGAGTTATGGGAAACATATTGGTTATAATAGGCTTAAGTGAGATTAAACGGCCGGGATGATGACGTAATTAGAGCTCTGACTGTATATGCAATGAAATGGGAAACATTGAAATTGAGTAAAGCGTAGATGATCCGATCAAAGAATCTTGATTCATCAGATTGGTGTTAGCTATCAGTAGTTATCATAGATAGATGATGATAGCGAGATTGTGATAAGCTCAATAGTGTGCTGTAATAGTTTACCTAGAACTGAAATTACTACAAGAACTAAATGAGTAAGGTGCCTAATGCCTAGTAGAGTAAGAAAAAGTAGAAAGTGTACAGATAAACTGAAATGAACTTGTGAAACGGTTATGATCTGGAACGTATAAGCTTGAAACTGAAATGGGTATGTGAATATTGTGCTAAGAGTTTGGAAATCAGTATGGTAAAATCGTAAGGGAAAAAGACCGACTAATTAGTTTTACTAATTATGTATCGGGAAATTCTAGATTGATTGAATATGTGGATTTGGACACAGAAATGATAAATGGATGGAGATACAGTGGAGTTGTATCAACGTGTATTGGAGACTGTGAATACCTTATCATAGACTGTTTGAGGAAACTAAAGAGATACGTAGGAATAAGGAGATGACGGTGTATACGTCAAGCTGTTATGACCTTATAAGGTCAAGCTTGCATGTGACGGATATTGGAATAAAATAATGAGACATATAGTTCAATGATACGTGGAAAATGAAATAATGATAGTGATATAAGAAAAGAGTTGTCGCATTTAAGTCGATCTACCATTGGAAATATCTATTGGACAGTAACGTTGATCGTGACTAATGAAACGTGTGTGACAGATACATGGAAATCATAGAGGAGATGATCGGTGAATGGCTATAAGTGTAAAATTCATAATGGGTTAAAGTAAGACATAGGAGGACTGAGTGTACCTGTAGGAGAAGAAATGAAAAATGATTATGGTATCAGTCATTTATTTGAGGATTAGCATAAACGGAAAGGATTCTTACGGAAATCTGATAATTGGTTTCCGGATAAAATGCTAAGGTATAGATTACTGAATAAGTGGTAAAGAAAGTGTTTATGTGACTGTCACAAGGAACCTTAGTGCAAGGAATATTTTGATCTTTCAAATTATGCCATAAAATGGTTCTGATTGAGATAGTGCGTATAGTTAAGAATGACTGAAAAGAAATTAGGGACACTAATTGGCTGGTGAGACGATCATGAACAGTATAATGACGATAGCAAGACTAATGGTCAAACGAAATGAAGAATCAAAAGTGAAATTGAGTCATGATTTAGGCATAACAAGTGAAATATACTACTGAGGTTATCTGCACTGTGTGTACGGAAATGTAAAGTATCCAACATGAGTGAAATTTTAATTTGAGGTGATCCTATTGCAATGTGAAGTGAATCGATCTCCATTTATGATGCAAAACTGTTGAGGAATCTAGATACGAAGAATAAAAGAGTCCCGAACTGCGAAGTGAAATACTAAAATGAACTGGAAATTATGGAGGTCCAAGTACGGATGACTAGGTATTGGCACATGTCGATGTTACTGACAGGAAAACAATTGAAAAGAGTAAGTGAATGGAGACAAGAAGTTCAAAGGGGAAACTGACAATGATGTGATGTATGGGAAAGTTAATAAGACCCTAATAGGGAATGATGTGAAGTAAGCTAATGGCCGTGACTATGATTATCGACGTAATGTGTTTGAAATCGTTGAACAGTGAAAAGAAAAAAAAACTATATGAATAATTGAGGAATTTGGTACTGATGATAAGCATACATCATGTTTCTTCGAGGAAAGAGACGGGTATGAATGACTACTATACTGACAATTCTGAACTGAACAGACATTTCTGACTAGTGAACTGATAAGGCTGCAAGGAACAGATCAATTACAGATATTGGGATTTGCAAAGAATGTCAAGTAGATTATGGGAAATTGTGAAGTGTTTCTGGAAATTGAGGGACTGACTAAAGGTAAGAATGATTAAGAGTGCAAGAGTTACAGTGGTGAGTCCTATAAGGAGTCTGAATATGCGAGTGAAGTCAGAAAAACAATACTGAATGATTCATAGAAGAAATATGTGTACCCGATAAAAAGTGATAGAACAAGAAAGTGAACAGTCGAAGCTAGACATTCTAGTAACCATGTGCGAAAAGTGAAATTGAATAACTATGGGTATAGAATGAAGTGATTATTGCTTCAAGTGCTTATAGGTGTAAATGTTCAACAAGAAAAATGCTTGATTATGATCGTGTTACAGAGTTCTGATTTTACTGTAGGGATATACTGCTACACTGCGCGGGCCCTAACAGGAGTCAAAGACCATAATGGATTTGAGACTGTGATGGGTAAAACAAAGGACAGGACTTAGGAAAACTGCATAGGTTAGCTGAAGTAGATCAGGATCGGACAAATGAACTAGAGTAAGTGCATATCCGAATAAAGTGCGTTAACACTTTAGAACAGTAAATTGTCTAAGGAGAATTGATTGATTTCAAAGCGTGACTGCATTAGGTAAAGTATCACTGGTTATAGTGAAATGGAGCTAAATGTCATTGTATTGGTACCAAAGGAATGTGAATCGTCCCTGACGAGATAAAGGAGGTTATGATAAGTATCACCTTGACAAGATGAACTCAGAAGTGATAAAAAGGGGTATCGGTGGAACACGAATTAGTTTGTATGTTACTGTCGAAAAAGCTATTGGATTGATAAAATATGATAAGTGAATAGGTTTTAAAAAAAATAAAAATAAAAAATGAACTGATTCATAGCATCGGAACTAAAGGTAGTGGTTACTCTGAAATTGGCAAGTGAGATACTTGAGATAGTAAGATTTGCCAAATAAGTGACTGAAGGACTGACTAAGGTTGTTCACTGTGACCTTTTGGGAAATCAATCATTGAGTGGAAAAGTATATAGGACATGTAGGGGCAGTTGAGAACTGTCATACTGAAATGTGGACTGATAATTTCGAGGACGAAATTTTTATAAGGAGGGGGGAGTTGTAACATCCCAACCTCAATTGGAAGGGTAGAACAGTAAATTGACATAGGATGTGCTAGATTGAGATTTCATAGGATTGCTCATGCATAATAGGATTGCTGCATAGTCACAACTGTGCATATGCATACATGACATTCCGATTTTGTGCCTAAGGCAATTTTATTGGGATTAACGTGGTTATTGGGTTTGAAAAATTATTCGAGGCGCCATAAATTATTTTCTATTTTAAGGATTTTAGAAATTTTTCTGAATTTTTTGGAGAAAATTTCGGACCGCAAAATCGCCAGTAAATGGCCTAAATGTTTTTTGTTATGGAAAATGTGATTTTCGTGTTTGAAAAATTATTGGAGTGGATGTTATATGTTTTACAATTTTGGGCAATTTGGTAATGTTCAAAAAATGATTCGGGAAATTCTTAGAAATTCCCGGACCGGAAAAAAAAATCACCAAGTGGCGAACCGGTTGATTTTCAGTAGCAACAAAAAAAAATTGTCAATTGGGATTATTGAATTTGTTCTTATTGGGACCGAAATTGGATGTCTAAAAACAACCAAAATGGATTGAAAAACAACAAAAATGGAGGAGGAAGCTTTACTTTATATATATATATAGGCCATACGTGGAAAGCATTCCACTTTACATTTAATGTGTCTTTAACCATTAAAGACAAATGGCATTTTATAGAAAGAAGAAGAGTGATGATCGTGATATATATAAGAGGAAGAAAGGGTTTTGAAAAAAAAGAGGTTTTTCATCTCTTCTTTCGTCAACCTTCATCATCTCCCAAGCTTTTCATTCTCCAAGTTTCTTCTTCTCCATCATTTAACTAAAATGCTACTCTTCTCCTACCTTAAGTGCATCCTCTCCCTTTGCTTAAGCCCAATCTTCCTACCTCTTTTGATAGGGTGATTGCCATGTAAGGTGAGGGGAAATTAGGAAAATTGGTGAGGTAGGAAATTGGTTTTCAGCTTTCATTATGTTTTAATGAATCAATTGGTTGTTTTTAATGCATAAATTGGAAGTTATTGTTCTTTCTAAATGATGATGAATGATGCATGAAGGTCTTGAAACCTATGGTTGAGTTATTAGGTATAAGGTTAGAGTTGTGTATGTATGGATGAGGGTAGCATGCATTATGTCTTTTTAAGTGAAGTTAGTCATATTAGATGATTATAGTCAAAGGAAAATGAGTGAGTATGATGCTGCAATTTTAGGTATTGATATTGAAGTGAAGTATTTGATGAAGGTTAGGGTGAATGAATGAGTTAAATTGAGTGCTAATTGAAGTAGAATGGACATGGGAATGAAAGGAATTGAATTGAACATCAAAGCTGGAAAATTGTTATTTGTACATGGTTTACTGTTTTGATCATAACTAATTGTGTAGGTATGCAAATGAGGTGCGGTTTGGACCAAATTAAACTTGAGTTCGTTGGCTACATTTTTGTGTGAAATAGGTGTTACCTAATTGTATCTCTAAGAGGTTGAATTATGCCTTGGAAAGTTAGTGGTATGTATTGTATGAACAGTATCCGGAAGTAGTCATCTGAAACTTTGGTGATTTTTCTAGATTTATGTAGAAGGAATTAGTAGAAATGTTCTTCATGAAAGTTGAAGCCTATCAAGTTATATTTCCATTTCAACTGATTTTGCAATTTTTCGATCTGTATATTGGGAGATATGACCGGTTTATTATTGACTGGTTTTGAGCATTTTGATGAAACCTAGCCTAAGTGTAGATTTTGTGAGCATTCGGATTGGAAGCAATTTTAGCAATTTATGTGAATTGAATTGGCATGAGTAATCTTCTGAAAAGTTTTAGAGGAAGAAATTATCTTGAAAATGATATATGGCATGTAATTTTTGTATGTCATATTTGGGAGTAATGAATTTCAAGAACTGAACCTACATTAGGTTTCTCACTGCTGCCCTGATCAGTACATTGTTTGGCAGATTTTAAATTGTTAGAAATCGAATTAGAGTTTGAGTTCTTGATGAAACTTGAAGTTTGGGATCTTATCTTTTCAAGGATATAAGGTAGAGAATTTGGTGACATTTGTTCTAAGAGATATGCTGTTTGGGAAATTACTGTTCAGATTGGTTGGATTTAGTAGGTTGATACTTTGGTGAATTGTTTGACATAGTTAACAAATGAATCTGATTTTGGATTGTTCATTAAAGTTATAGATCACATTGTGATATTGATGAGCATATTTATTCTGTAATTGTTGACTAAGGAAATGAGAAGTTATTGAATTTACAAAATACTGCACTGGTTAGGAACTCTACTGCACTGTTTTGAGGGGTTTTGAGTAGACAGCAGCTTTGATGGGATTTTTAACACCCTTATGGGTAAAATTGCTTGTTGGGGTCTTCATGAAACTTGTAGAGGGTTTCATTATCTTTCCAACAAGGTATAGTTTGCATTTTTCAGAAATGTGTAGAAAGAATTAGGGGTGTTAGAAGTTTGGTTGGAAATCAGATAATAAAGGGGGAAATAAGGGTTATAGATATATAGATATAAATTATTGAGTTTTGGTTTCTTTCGTGAATAACTTTTCTGTCCGACGTCCGATTGACCTAATTCTTGAGGCATCGGATTAGTGAAATATTGAATTTCATTTTATGAGAAATTGGGAATTTTGAGACGGGAAATTGACGTAGCCCCGGGAAATTGTTCTATGGTCACTGTTTTATTTATTTTTGGACCGATCGGGGTCCGAATTGAGTGTTGTCAGTGGCTATAGTTTTCTAATTTTTGATGGAATTTTTAAGATGGGAAAAATTTGGATTTAGGGCCGGAAATCTCATGAACATGCATTATACACTTACATGTGCATTATATTAGTTCGGATTGGATAATTAGTGATCGGATTTCCTCTCTGTTTGTTATAGAGGCACATTTGGAGCGTCGATCTACCGACGTTCTCGAAACTTCCAGATGTTAGTTCGAAGTACAGGTGAGTAACCTAGTTGGTTCCTCAACCTTATGTGTTTAAGATTTTGCAATTATGCCATGTGGAGATAATGGAGGGTTTATGTGTGTTTGATTTTGATTGATTTGGGCCATAGTGTCTCGAAATATTTGGAATGAGATAACGAAGTGCTACTTGTGTGTAATCGTGTGAATGTTTATATTGGAGATCTCGGACCAAAGGTCCGAGGAAATGGGAAATTGATATTGAAGTGTAAATTATGCATTTCAATACATTGGATGTGACTTTTAAATGCGATATGGTATGATGCAATAAATTGGAAAATATATGATTGAAATACGGACCGAAGGTCCAAGAAATAGGAAATGGCATTGAATGTAAGTGATAGAAATAACTGTAAATGGAAATTGGAACATATGCATTCATGCATAAGGACATGATCGAGATAAAGGCAGTTGTGACCAGAGCAGCCACCATATCAGGGCATATCACGCCCAACGTATATGAGAGCTTTCACCAACGCACGGACCTCGGTCCAACGTATTCAGAGCCTCGGGCTCAATGTATTAGGCTTCAAGCCCAATGTTTGAAGCCAGCGCTCAACGCAATGTGCCCGCTTTCGGGACGATTTGGCGCACGGTCACAACAACGTAATGAAAATGGAAAGGGTCTCATGTGCATTGCATATATGGTATGATTGAATTTGGATTGTATGAAAGGTGATACGCCTTACATTTGTGAAATGTAATGGTATGTATTATTTGAGATTACATTTGTGAATCGTGATCGTATGTGATATTTGGTAAGCTGATTGAACATGCATGAATTGAGTGAACCATCGATGATGGTTTCTCACTGAGTTCGCAAAACTCACCCAAAATTTGCATTTATTTTTCAGGACTTAGAAGAATACCCCGTTAGGCAACGGGCGTATGACATCTGTTGGTAGAGGAAGCAGAGAAGTGGTCGGGATCAGTTCGCGTCTGTCTTAGTATTTCTATTCTTGAACTTTTGTATTACTAAATTGAACAAGTTGTAAAGTCAATTGATTGAAATAAATTGTAAATGTAAAAAGGGCCCCAAGGCCATTGAATTGTTTATATAAATTGTTTTCCGCATTCACGATAATATGTGTGAGTACATTTAAAAAAAAAAGTTATACTGAGTTTTCTACTGAGTGATGTAGCACGCCACCCTCGCGGGGCACGGACCTGGATATCATCGTCGATGTCGGGTTCAGGTCTTGCGGGAGTGGGGTGTTACATTGCCTATTCCCTAAATACTTCTTATAATAAAGAAAAGTTTGACAAGAAAGGAGAAAGTTTATTTTCATTGGCCAAAGTTATGAATCCAAAGGTTATCAACTTCTTATTCTAAACGTAATTCAATAAAAATATCTATAAATGTTGATGTGATGAGTTTGCAAGTTACACTTGGCAGGATAAAGAATCCAAAATCTATGAAGGTTGGATTCTTTCTAAGTCTATTAATATTTATCAATATAAAATTATACATGTGTCAAATGTAGGAGAAACCTCAGGTCAAAGATCTCATTCACCAAATTTACTTGAAATTGAAGTTTTAATATATGATTCTAGCTCACATCTAAGAAAGGTGCATTCACTAATTGATTCGAAGCCTTTTTGTTCTTACCCTTGGAGGTCGAATCAAAAATTTAATTATAAGGATTGCATTATAGAATGCAACCTCGGGTCGTCTCACTTAATTGGAACCTAAAACGAATGGACCTAAGCTAACTTATATGTTATGAAATGCAAGCTAATTTGATAAGGGGGTTTGGTTTCTGAAAATCTTAACAAAATTAAATGAAATGTGAGAAAAATTTGTAGAAAGTATTTTTGGACTTTTTTGGGAATAGAAAACGAAAAGATAAAACAAACGTTCAAATGGTGATAGGATCCTCTTGAAAATGAGCTTTGAATGTCATATTTCAAAATTGATCTTTGATAGGAGTAGAAATCACTAAGTTTCAAATGGGTAAACCTTAAAAAACTCTTTAAGTCCAAGGTCTTAATCAATGAACCAAGGTCTTAATCAATGAACTTCATTTCTTAAGACCTCGTTGAATGCCCTTAATGTGTGTAGTGGGTAAGTCAATGCAACAAGTCACTTTAGGATCTAGAATCAACTCAATATTAAACATAACTAGGCAGATAAAAGAGAATCAATGAGATCACAAACAGACATATATGAGACTTCAAATATTTAAGCTCCAAGTTCTACATCAACAAATCCAAACCACATATTGAAATTCCAACACTTGATTAAACTCTAATCAAGAATGTTCAACTACAAAATACAAATCCTAAACCTAGGAAATCATAAATCACAGCTAAACATGGATTAAGCTACTCCCCTTTAAAGCCTATTAAACTCTAGCCATCGCTACATCTTCAAGAGGAAGGAAAACACCTAGCCACACATTGCAACCGAAAAACCTCACAAGTAGGAATGAATCCAAGCTATCCATGATGGAAGTCGATGGTGAAAATGCTGGGAAAATGGGGTGGAGAGAGAGATGATAGAAAACGATGCAAGATGATGGATAAATGAGGGATATATGAAAGAACTTTGTCCCTCCATCTCTGCCCCCTCTCCCAGCTGATGGTATATTGATATATATATATGTCGACTCTCTCCAACTTATCCAAAAATAGGTTTCTTTTAAAAATGGTTGTCGGGTCAGGTTTGCATAGTAGGAAAAACTTTTGAAAATGATTCGGGTCTTCGAAGGTTGGCAGGGGCGATCTTTTAATGTTTTCGCTGCGGCAAAACACTGTCTTCATTGCGATGAAACACTGACTTCGCTGCGGTGAACTCTACTCGAAAGGTCATCTCGTGACTTCCATTTCTTTGCTTCACTTTTGGCTCTACTCTTCTTCAGTGGTCTACAATGAAAAGTAATAATTTGTAATATCAATTGTCCTACAATTTAAGGGAGTGCAATTGTTAATTAATTATGACAATTTGACCCTCAAATTACATTAATTCAAAACAAGCACTCTTAGGCCAAATTAAGCACAATATCCAATAAAAGGAGCTGAAAAGTATAACAAAAACCATGAAAATGTCACTAAATAATATAGCAAACTTGGGTTCAATCACTAATTGATGTTTATGGGTCAAGTAATGTTGCCTTCTTCTTTTGTGAACTGAAATTTTTTAAATGAACTTACAAAAGAAGAAGTATGGAGAGAAGAAATGAATAAAGAAATGGTCAACATTAAAAAGATCACAAATGGGAGCTTATGGATATGCTTAAAACAAGTTCTTTGATCATATTAAAATGGGTGTATAAAACAAAATTCAATAAAGATAGAAGCATTAAAAAGTATAGAGCTCGTCTGGTAGCAAAATTGGATTTTAATGAAACATTTTCTCTAGCTATTCATATGAAGACTATTAGATTTGTTCTAGCCATGGCTGCCCAATTGGAATTAGAGTTTTTTTTTAACTTGATGTGAAGTTTGTATTTTTTTTTAAATGGTGATATAGAAGAAGAAGTCTACTTGGAACAACTATAATATTTCATTCTTAAAGGTCAAAAAGACAAAGCTCATCGCCTTAAAAAGGTGTTATATGGCTTAAAACAAGTCCTATGTCCATGGAGCATGAAAATTGATTACTATCTTTAACTAAAATCGTTTTTCAAAAGTCACAATGAGCTATCTCTTTATATGAAAATAAGGAGCAATTATGTCTTTTTTATGGTGTACTTATAAGTAGATGATTTAATCTATAGTAGCAAAACTCTAAGGATGGTTGACGAATGCAAGCATGCTATGATGTAAAATTTTGAGATGACTTATCTTGAGTGTATAAAATATTTTCTTAGCATTTAGATAAAGTAATCTAAAGGGAAGACTTTCATCTCTTAAGAAAAATATATTAAAGATTTGATTAAGCAATTTGACATGAAGTCTTACAAATCAATCTCTAATTCTTTAGCATTAAATAAGAAGTTACAAAACAATCATGAAACAAATAATATAAATCTAAAAATATTCAAAAGTACTGTTGGATCGTTGATCTATGTTACTCATATTAGGTCTAATATCTTACAAGCTATAAGTTATACTCCACATTTATGAATAATCTAAATAAAATTTATTTCAAGTATGAAAATGAATATTGTGTTATTTGCAAGGAATAAAGAACCTTAGAATTAAATATAGTAGAGAAGATAACAAGTTGGTAGGCTATGCTTATAATGATTGGGCTGACTAATTAGATAATTAAAAATCACATCAAACTACTTGTTTTGTTTAGTTCAAAGGTAATATCTTGGAGTTCTAAAAAGTAGAATATTATTGCACTTTCTTCAGCTGAGGCTAAGTATACAACATCTACTATTGTCGCATATGGTTCAGAAGGATTCTTTCATATTTGAATAGAAGCATTAAAGTCCTACAATAATTTATTATGACAATATGCTTGGTATTACAATGACGAAGAGCAATTTGTTTTAGTATGACTAGACACATTGGATTGTAACATTATTTTATTCGTGACCTTATAAATCAAAAGAAATTTTGAATAAAAAATTGTCGTCACTTAAAAGCCAACTAATGGTCTTATAAAAGTCAAGGGCAAAGACAAGTTTAACAATTTTAAAGACCATTTAAAAATTACAAATTAAGAAGGATTATTGAAAGAATAAACTAACTTGTAATTTCCTAGAAAGCATCTTTATGCTCTCAAAGTGGATTTTTATATATTAGAAGTTTTTTTTTTATTTCTTAAAAGATCCTTTTATACACTTAGAATTTTCTCATCCAAAAGGCAAAAATGAACCTCTGATCTATTATTTTAAACCTGATGGAGAACCAGTCTGTTAATCATTATCGTGAACATTTTGTCTGGGATGCAGATCTCTCTATGTATAAACCATACTTGCAAACAGACGCAAGTGACAATTACTGTGTGTTGAAGAAATTGACGGAAAGCGTCTTAAGAAGAAAGAAAAGCTGACGATTTGTCCGTTTCTTCAAAATAAGAAATCCTCAAGCCTATTCCTCGTTGCTATGTGCAAATTCAGTTACTATTCTAAGATAAGTATCATCAACCCATTAAAACTCTAATAGAATTATTACAAAGTTCAGCATTTTACCTCCTGAAGTTTTATTTAACTATTATAAATAGGATTGATGTAGTAATAAGTTATAAAAACACAAATTCTATTAATACAAAAGGTTTTGCATTAGCAGTAGTGTTTCATTTTCATAAACAATACTCTCAATCAATTTTCATACAAACTGTCTAATATTTTCTGCTAGTGCCCACAAAAACGTAATGTTCGTAGGAAATTTTCTCTGTGATGTCCTTGAACTGAAGGTGTAACTAACCTCAAAATTTGTCCGTTTCATGATTGCATGGGTGGTGTCAGTTGGGTTGATCGAAGCTGGCAAGGAAAATAATCGTAATCCCTGAAACAGCGAAGTTTAGAGGCACTTTTAGGAGCACGAGCGACTGAAGGTCTCTCTTACATTCAGCAAAGAATAAAAGAGGTAATCATGAATCAGTCGATGAGACTGATGTATAAATTTCTTCCTGCTTCCTAGAGGTTTTAGAGATCCAAGGACCCGTTGTTCACTAATGCACTGCTTCTGTAGGCTTCATGTAGATGATGAAGGCATGTACAAGAGTGCGAGAAACTTTGGTTGGAGAATCCGTACATTTTATCCCAATGATCATGGGAACAGAGGACTTAAGCTGCGGTCTTCTTCGTGGTGACAAAATCTAGAGGAGCACAAACAAACTGCATTCCTTGACGAGGATGTCCTGCCCATTGGAGCAGTTGCCATATCTTACTTGGATACTATTCAATAATTTACATTTTCAATTTGAGTGTGACAAAAATGCAATGCAATATAAAGAAAGATATAGCAAACAGTTTGATGATGTTGCATTTATTTTGTAGTTATAGGTTAGCTTTTGATTGACATTTTCTTAATTTCTAATTAGTTATCCCGGACGACTTGTTGCCAAGCAAATCAATGCAATTGTGGAAGCAAATCACACATAGTCCGTCTTAAGAATTACAGATAATATAGAAAATAGCACGTCGGTGTGCGAGTAGGAAGGATTAGAATTTAGAAGTTCACTCCGTCGTAGCTGCCACTCGAAACTTGCAATTTGACTGAGGTCTATGCAGTACAAAACAGTTTTGACCAAATTTGGACAAAGCGTCTTTTCTAGACAGAGTGTGAGTGTGACACAAAAAGCTTTGCCCTTTAATACTATGGAGGTCGCAGCAGAAACACAGCCATCCTCCGACAATGTGGTATCAGGGCAACAGGTAAATATAAAGCGAAAACGAGGTCGCCCGCCGGGACTCAAACCGTCGCATCAAAGGTCGAAGTCCGTTTCCAAGAGGAAACCGGTTCGTCCAACGCGAGTTGATAGCAAATTCAAACTGCTCCGAGTTTCTACCGCCTTGTGCTCCGCCCTTGAACAATTGAAGAATGAAGTGGGTCTTCGGTCCGATGGCGATACCATGCTTTGGGTCCTCCACCAGATCCGGCCCGACCTCGTCACGGATAAACCCCATTTTGTCAACGCCAAAGATTCTGTTCCAAGATCCCTTTTCACGGGGGATTCACTCTTAGAGAAATTCGGGACTCATCTTCCGGTTGTTGGTCACGGTGTGAGGCATGTTGTTAGAGCGACGGTTGTCCAGGCCTCGACTGTCTTCTTTGATAATCCGGCAACTTTAGGTACCAGGTTCTATAATGGGGGGTTTTAAGGATTTTATTTGTTGATAAATTATTAGCGTAAGCTCTTCAATAGCCCTTCTTATGTATAGCTACTGGAAGAATGCACAGAGCTTGTTTGCCATCTGTTTGCTAAAATGATAACTCTATAGCACATAACAGATACGTGAGTTGCTATCGAAAACCTGTATTCATGTCCTTATCGGTTTTAGGATGCAAGAAGATATGGCTTGCATGCAATAATAGAAATTACATTATCTGTTACTATTAACGGCACTTGATGTGTGCTTTCCAATCAGATAAGGTGGAACGGCTGATTACTGGTGCAGCTGCATATGGATCACAGTTGGTTGTATTTCCAGAAGCTTTTGTTGGTGGTTATCCAAATGGTGTAATAGCAAGTCATTCCAATAATGATTTTCAGAAGTATTGTGATTCAGCTATCAGTGTTCCTGGTGGGTCTCTGTGGATTTTATTCCAGTACCTGAATGTATAATTTATTGTAAACTACTCATGATTCTTGTTAGAACCAAGTGTTTCAATATAATGTTTCTTCTTTGATGTGTTGCTATACCGGTGTCTATCAGGTCCTGAATTAGACAGGCTTGCAAAACTTGCTGGAAAATATAAAGTCCATTTAGTAATAGGAGTGGTGGAGAGAGGTGGATCATGTCTTTATAGCACAGCTCTATTTTTTGATTCCATGGGAAAACATCTTGGACTGCAGCGCAAGCTAATGCCGAGGAATTCAGGAGAGAAGTCATCATTGTCGGTGTATAAGACGTCAATTGGGAGTGTAGGTGGCCTCATTTGTTGGGACAATAGATCACCACAGCTGAGAACCGACTTATATGATCAAGGTGCCCTCTTTTTTATTAATTTCTAATAAAGTTCCCTTTTTGTTAATATGGATATAATTAAGTTAAACTCAATTCCTCTCCGTTCAAGATCTCTTGCAAATTATTGTTCTACAATTTTGTCCTCTTTAACCTATGATTTAGGTGTTGAGATATATTGTGCGCCCACGCTTGATGCAAGTGAAGTATGGAATGCGTCCATGACCCATATTGCTGTAGAAGGCAGCTGCTTTGTTCTTTCTGCAAACCAATTTTGCCCAAGGAAAGACTATCCTCCGCTATCTGAAGAATCAGACGGTGACAAATTATTTGATGCAAGTACATGGGGTGGTGGTAGTGTAATTGTTTCACCTTCAGGAACCATCTTGGCAGGACCGAATTACCATGGAGAATGTCTAATATCAGCTGATCTTGGTATGCATTCATTTGTTCATTTTTTTCCTTTCCTTTTATTTGATTGGTACTCCTTCAAAAAAAAGGCTTAAGGTCTGTGTTTCTGCAATATTTCTCTTTTATTCTGGTGCATACTTTATGTAATACTGATTGTGTCACAACCACTATGATAGACTTTGAAGAGATTGGTCGAGCAAAGACGGAATTGGGTGAAGTTGCGGCTAATGTTGGACCAACCTATCTCAGTTGGACCGTAAATGAATCTAGTTCAGATTTCTTTGTTGCTAATGGCATGAAAAGAGAAGTTCCAGATGAGCTGTCACAGTGACTGCGCTACAGAACACATTTAGGACTTCCGAACTTCTACGGCTTGTTTTACAGCAGTCATATGTAGATACTATAACCTTAAGTTTGTCTAGCTCTAGGGATAGCGGAGGTGTAAAAATTTTTCCCTGGTCTTGTACAGCTTGGAAAATGCCCTGGCACAAGTAAATGAAGACGTTGGAATTTTCTTTTATTGCTTAAAAATTCAGGTGCCTCTCGTCCCCTATTGCTATTGTCCATGGCACCAGTAAATGAAGACAGTTGGAATTTTCTTTTATTGCTTTAAAATTCAGGTATCTCTGGTCCCCTATTGCTCTCCAGTCTACACTCAATATACGTTTTTCTAGATATATGCATGTGGGGCCCAAAAGGATCGTTAACTTTTTACCAATAAATGGATTTAAGATTCTCGCCAGAAGAACAGAACATGGAATGAAAGGTGTTTGTTCGAAAGCAGTCATTTTGTGCTTGTAATGGTTGGCTAACCTTAGAATAGATGAGTTGACAGTGATTGTCCGTGATATTGAAAAATCAGAGATTTAATACGCAGCGAGAATACTCGTTTTTCATAGCCTTGGTTGGCATTCCAGCTTTTAGGACTTAATGAAATGTAGCTCAGACGGGCTAGGCTGCGGGAGCAACATAAAATGCAATACAACAATGGTCACATTTAAAAGCTACTACTACAACTAACTCAGCTATGGCTAGAGAAGCATTTCACTGCCCACATCTTCTTACATTAGGAACTAACTACCCTTGCCTTGAAATAACTCACCACTTGAACTTTCTTACATTAATCCCCTCATCTATGTCATCTACTAGTCTTGGTTTTTGAATTATTTCCAGGCACCATTGGAGATCTCTCTGGAGCTACACTGTTAGGACCTCGTGAAGACCTTGCATTACCTCTAGGAGAATCTACTCTTCAGCTACATAATAAATTGTCCCTAAGACCTTTAACCGATTGATACCCATGCATTTTTTATCACCATAACTTTTGTCTTGCACAGATCCATCAACTTCAGAGAAATTTTCCCAGTCTGGCCCATCTCCAGAACTTGGGAGCCTTTCATTTGGATATGCTCCTTTGCAGAGAAGTAGTTCTCCTAGATAATATACCAGAGGTAGAGTTCCTGCCTTTGATTTCTTGATCAATTGATGTCTTTACTGAATCACGAGGAGGGCCAGAGGATAAATCCACTTGTAGCACTTGCCATTATTATCCATATTGAAGTCTATGGAATGAACATCAACTTCAGCCAAGTCTTCCTCACACTTTAGCCCATCTTCTACCTCTCTATCCTCCAGAATAGCTTCATTCTGTTGAGAAATCAAACCAGACTTATTTAGATAAGATGTAATGTCCTCATCATTCTATGATCAAAAGAACCATGCCCTTTTTCTTTGGTTCCTTTTGTTCCCTGAAAAGCTTCAAGTTGGCTTCTCAATTTATCAACAGCAGCATTTCTTTCCTCAAGCTGATATTTAGCTTCAGATAGTTTTATTTAGACCCGTTCTTCACGTAACACATCAGCCAATTGCATCACCTCCCTTCCTTTTTCAACCTCTTCAAAGAGATTTGCTCTTCATCTCTTCAACTTCAGCTTTATCTTCACCAATATCCTGGCCTAATTCATCAAATACTTGCTCAATTACAACTCTTGCTCTCTTCTCATTCACAAGTTCTTTCACTGTCTCAAACAATTATGCCTTGGTTTCAGCTAATTCCTTCCCAAGCTTCTTGTTCAAGCTCTCAAACTGTCTTCTTAGTTTTTTCGCTACTTCATGTTCTCCAGCAATTGATTCAACAGCCCCCTCAAACTACTTCTTGCTCTCTGTTTCTCCGTGCTGCCTGTTCTTCAGCAAAGCACTTCATCAGATAGTTAATCTCCGTCTGATCTGATCTTCGTTCGTTGACAAGATGATTGACCTGCAAACAAGCTCTTTCAAGCTCAGCATGCAAGGCAGAAATAAGAGACAAGCTTGATGAAGGGCGATCCTCATTACCCCATACATGGTTAATTGTTAGAGCATTGCTTACATCTTTCAAATGGGTCTTAACACCAGGACCAGACCCACTGGGAGTTTGGCTTCTAGATCTTGTCTCAATCTGCAAGATAATGTAAAAGATAAGTCCTTGAACAACCAAACATAATGCCAATGAGTAAAAAACATCTAAAAAGTAATCCATAATGAAGAAGTTAGCATTCTTAACTTCTCATAATTTTATTGAAATGAAAATAAGTAAAAAACTAAAAGGTAAAGGAGAAGAAGAAAAAAGGGTTTCATGATCAGAGTGTGCTACATAGTAAGATTTACAATTAGATGATATATTGTCAAACAAATGTTGAAAGGGATAGAGAAATTTCAATTGACTTTAAATAGTCGGAAAAAAAAAACTTAAAGATAAAGAATACACAATAACTAGGAGCAGCTACTTCTGCGCATCCATCATCAGATTTGATGACTAAACAAATCATAAACATATCGAGTTTATGTTCTCTTCTTTTTTCAATAAATTCTTTACCTGTTCTTTCCTATTTGTTGGCTAACATGCTAAAATTGTTACATTAAAAACTCAAGTAGTTGAAAAGTTCAAGGATTTTCAGATTCAAATTACTAGGTAAACGGAGAAAAAGGTTATCTTTCAGTTGCTTGATCTGTAACTAAATAAAGAAAAGTTTGATGGTCAAACTGAAAATCCAATTTCGTCAAGAAAAGGCTGATTAAAAACAATTATGGATCAACTCAATCTCAAGGAAAAGGAACCAAGCCTAATACTCTTTGAAAGAACAGAAAGGAGGAACATTTTGTAAGAGGCAAGGGCAGTTGGAACATATGTCCGTCTCTCCGTTGCTTATGGAATCAAATGCTCCGACATTATTATCCATCAATCTAAGTCTCTGAGAAATCAAAGATGCTCTTCTTTGCTTTGGCAACTGTCAGTTCCAGATGTATCAATTCTCTAGAAAATACACAATCAATCAAGTGTGAGAAATTGCCAAATAGCTCAACCTCATAAATTATCTTTCACACGAAATTACCTAGACTATGCAATACAAAATTAGAACAACTTAAGTGTTAAGAGAAACAAAAAAAGTGAATCATTGGAAAGATCTACAGTTCCATACCTAATACAATTGTCACTCACTTCATGAAAACCAAACCACCACATGGCTTAAGATTCCGAAGTTCAAAATTCCTTTCACAATTTAAACTTTCCTATTGGACAAATGCAACTAATTCGGAAACTATCAGCATAGGTCAACTTAAAGAAGAATGTAGTGGGTCTTGGATTTAGTGGCAACAACTTCATGGCATTCAGTACCAACCTCGCATGCCTAGACTTTGAATACGAAAGAAACACATTTGATTTTTTTTAATCCACGTACATATTTTGACACCATCTACAGTTATTTACAATCAAGAGGTAAATATAACGAGGAAAAGCATTCAAATGATTCATGTAAATGTTGGGAAATCGGTTGGGATCTGATCCGAACTGTAGCGAAATAATTACGAAATATTTTCGTGACTTTTGATTTCTTAAAAACCAAGATCTATTTAATTCTATAAAATGATTAATACGAATCAAAATAAAACGAAAATTTAATTCATACCTTATTTTGAAGCTTGATCTTTATCTTGATGCATCCCTCGAACTGTTTCTAAAACTGATTTGTTTCAACCATCGTAGCCGTACAAATGTCCGACCTCTAATGGTATCCACATAATGGGTTGAGAAAAATCTGTAACTTTTATAGAGAGAGTTAAGCATGAAGTGCTAGCTCTATAGAGCTCAAGCCTATTTATAATAAGCTTTGGATGTTTTAGTAGTTTAATTAAAATTAAATACTAATTTTAATTAAACTTTAATTAAAATTACAAATAATTTTAATTAAATACCAATTATTTTCAAATAAGATTCAATATCTTATATTGATCCTTATTTGTTAAATATCTTATATTTAATTACAAAGTTTATAAAATTTTATAATCAAGTCCAACTTGATTAAATCAACTTTGCTCTCTCCAATTCATTCTATATGTGAGACCTATTAGGTTCTCAAATATGTTAGCAATGATTATAAATAAATTATAATTATAATTCATAATTAGAATTAGATAAATTAAAACTCCTTTTAATTTATCTTTAATTCTCCAATTAAACAATTTATAATCATAGATCAAGATTGAAGTCTAGCAACGCATCATAACCACCTAAATATTTAGGAATGTCAAAGTCGTTTTGACTAACCTTTCCGTGCATGATTTTTCCGTATAATTCAATATTTTCATCAACCAATGTTCCAATTAGACATAAAGCATGGAATTAATGTCTATTCTATTTTGAGTTCAACTATATTAGTTCTCCACCATTAGCTATTGATTTAATTAACGATATTTGTAAATTATTTACAAAATATCATTCCACCTTGGCCAAGGATTTCCTGAATCAATATTAATTAAGAACAAGAGAACATTCTCCCTAATTACTTTAGGGTGATAAATCCTATCTTGATCATTCAACTATTTCCATATAGTTCATGCTACATCCAATGACTACTGTTTAAACGACCTTTGATAAAATAAATCATAAGTAGTATCAAAACATAGAAATCCTCATACAAGATAACTTTGATGACTTCAAGTCAAAGGATCACTTATACAATCATCACAATGAGAATTCCATAGACACACAAGTAATGTTCTAAATGGATTTCTCATATCGGGTCTGTTCAGTGAACTTGTTCTCTAGCAAGCACCCACACGTTTGTTTAAGTATCCCTATACTTTAGCCTATGAGATTGACTACTTCCTTCATAAAGTAAAACAAAACATGTGCTAGTTTTTTTTTTCGTTCTACTAATGCCCAATCTTAATAGAACAATGATTAGGAACATGTAGGAATAATACATAAATGCAGTATGAATCTCAAAATTATAATCTCATTATAATTTCATTTGCAATGTACAATTATCCCATGGACTTTATCATATACATCTAAACATGTACAAGATAAAGAATGCCTTTAAATAATTTTCACTAAACTACAACCAAATCGATTGGCTGTAGGGCATAAACCAACAATCTCCACTTGCACTAAGCCAATCGTTTGAGTATCTTATACCATATCACCATATAATGATTATTTTACTACTGGAGTAGCGGCTTAATGAGAGAAAAACTACAAGATTCTCTATAGTGAGCACTTAATTGAATCTTACAACTCAAATCTTAATTATCATCATAATTAAGAAAATTTGCCTAAACACATTCTTGGATCTTTGATGAGACATTAGCTCCTTATACATGCCCAATGGCTCTAATGTTCTATAGTACATTATTGTTTTAAACAATGCAAAGAAACTATATCAAGCTCACTAAAGAACTTATTTATCCAATTAATCATTTCCATTAAATGAACAAAGTATTATGGCTCAATTAACAACCATTGCTACGTTGGAACCTTTCCAATCCTAAATGATATTGTTCTAAGTAAATAAACCTTAATTAGGATTTACTTCTAAAGTTATATCCTTATCATCTTGAGCTCTAATATCAACTCACTCATAGAGTAATGAATATCTTCAATACTTCACAGGTATCTGATATCTTAATACTACACATCTTTAGTACATTATCTATACACTTGGATTTAGAATAAGTTAACAATGTCTAATCTACCTCTATAGATCTAATTCCCATAATTAAGTTATTACCTTTTCATATCCAACAAGAGTTATTCTTAGACAATTGTATATTCAACAATTGAAAGTTAGAACTGTTATTCTCTGTGAGCAATATGTCTCCATAGATTCCCACTAAAGAGGACAACTATACTCCCACTAACCTTCTTATAGAAGTGATAAATTCGCAATCATTTCTAAAACAAACTCTTTGAATTCATCATGAAAGTGAATCTTTCAATATCTCGTAGCCTTTCAACTATACATCAACTGTATCATTAAAGGCATGAGTTCCAATTAGATGTATAGTCATGAGATTCGAACCTTTTAAATTCCTTCTTACCCCCACTACTTATCTTGAGAACCATTCTCCTATAAGTATACATTGAATCAAATAATTTGTTCAATAGGTCTGTAAGATGATATCCAACCTTTTAGATATCTCATAACACGTTATTATCCATTTTAGTTCTAAACTTAATGGATTATATATATGCTTCAACTAAGTGTCGCATCCTTAAATCATAGCGTTTCATATCTAATATGAAATCTTACTAATTGATTCAACTAGAACTATAGAAGGTAAGTTATTGTACTAGGCATCACTATAGAAGAAATAATATTGCATCTTACAATATCTCATATTGTATGTTACTCCTTACATAAATCCATACCCTTATGAAATTTTGTTATGAAGGTATTTACTAGAGAATCTCATTCCCTATAGATGGTCAAAAATTTTAAACTTGCCATGAGGATCTTATCAACATAGTTCAGCATTCTCAATGCTTAATTTCTACTTAGATTTAAACAGTTTGGATTTTTCAAAAATTTTAAATCATCATTTCATTTAATATGTATGACTATATCACATAAAGTCATTAGTAATATAATGAAATATTATATTATCCTTTATGAATTGTTATTCCATCTAATACATCACATGTATAAAATTTAGCAATTCAACACCATCATCATCCTTTAACCAAAGATTGATTTGGTTATTCTTCAACTTTGTAAGTTTCACAAGTTCCATACAATTTATAATCAGAAGGATACACATATTCTTGTATGTAACTTTATGATTCTCATTTTATTGATTTAACCAACAAGGCATAAAAGGATTGTCTCGGTTATCTAACCTTTTATTCTTATCATTTATGTTAAGCATAAGTCTCCTTTAATCCAACACATACAAACTCTTGTATAAAATTGGATCAATTACTTTTACTTAACAATCTATTTTTAACTATGCATTGCACATTACAATAATGTTGAATCTAATTCAATATCAAATACTCATATGCATGAATTAGAAATATATATAATCTTTATCATATCACATATAGGCAAGAAAAAATCATGCAATAATTTTCTCCAGTTAAAAACTATCATCATATTATTGCTAAGCCTTTAGTTGTAGTCCATTATTATATTTTTAGTAGGCTAAATTAAGTGGAACAATTTCATCAAGGTACTGTACCTTTTAGCTCTACTCAATGCAGCCTCTTGCATCTTGTTATCATGGTGTTGACATGCATCTTACATGTTATCGTCAAAGTTTATGAGACATTTTTCAACTCAAAATGTCAATGCATTTTTGTCATCTATATGATTTTAACATATCTCTAAAACTTTGTCACCGAATCCTCAACAGTGATTATAGCACAATAACATAATGGGCATACAATTTTCTATCCAACTTTTAAGAACTCTTCTTAAACATATCATATGTCCAAGAACTTGGGTTCACTAATTTAGTATCAATAATACTAAATAAGGTAAATTCCACTAAGAACAAAATATAAGTTTAAGGAATAACAAGTAATCAATTATATGCAATGAATACCAAATAAGTTTAGGACTTAATCGTACATTTAGTTACTCCCACTATTTTATTCGATATAATAGCCCTCACTACTATTCGGAAAGATTACTCTAATCTCTCTAGTGGGCTAGGATCCCATTCAAATATAGTTGACCTTGAGTTTACTCAGCAAACCAACTAGACTTAAATTAAGTAGACAACAACTGGATCAATCACATCTCATGCAACTCCTAGATCTGTCAGGTGACAACTCTTGATAAAATATATCTTATATATCATTCCTAACCCTGCTTCTAAATTCATGTGATCATGAGTTTGCTCATCCAAATCACACAAATTTAATTAAGTAGAACCCACTATTATAAGATTAAACATATTTAGGTTAAAAGGGCCTTGAGTTTACTCAACAAGCCTTACAATAAACAGAACTCTAGTTTATTCTTATAACAATGGAAGGCAAAAATCACGTTCTTAACATGTACTTAATATTTTAATGAGGGATTTTAATTTCATATGTCTCATCAAACACAAATTGCATGTAAAATATCACACATACAAAACATACAATTTATCATGTATCTAATAAATATATCAACCATATAAATAAAGTATGCAACTTACGCAATCATAATCAAATTATATGCATAAAATATCAAGCTCCATATGATTCTAATTATTGATCTTCATAATCTAGAATAACATTTCCAACTCCTTAGAAAAACATAAATTAGATTAAAACTATTGATTCCTAAATAAATTAAATCCTATTCCAAATAGAATTTTAATTTGATTTGAAAACAATTTTCAAATCCAATTGGAAACTATGTACAATTTTCAAATCCAACTGGAAACTATGTCCAATTTTTCTTGACTCCTTTAATAATAATTTAATTGAAAATAATTTTCAATAAATTATTTTTCTTACTTATTATAATTTAGAAAACTTCTTTTCACAATTATATAAGTAACACCTTCTAATCTAATTAGAAAACTATTTCTAATCTAATTATTTCTAAAATTAAAAAGAAATTACTTTCAAAACTAAATAAAATACTTTTAAATTTAATTAACAAAGTTATTATATATTATTTGTTTAGAGATTTATTTCTTGACTAATTAGAAAGCCTTTTGTAAAAAATTTGAAAACTATTTTTCAAAATATTAAAGAAAGTTCCTTTTCTTGATAAATAAATGAAAACACTTTTCAAAATTTAATCAAGATAATATACTTTCTAATAAATCAAGAAAGTTATTATTTATAAATAAATAAACAATTTCTAAATAAATAAAATAATAATTCTCTAAACAAATAAAATTTTAATTTTAATTTATCTCATTCAAATTGAAATAAATATATATTTAATTAAGAAGCAAATTTCTTGATTACTTAAAAAAAACAATTTTCTTAATTTTAAAGAGTCTAATTAATTAATTTCTGTTGGACCCCGTCTCCGAGGCCCAACATTCGGAAACACAGAAGCATAGTAGACCCAAAACCGACAACATACTGATCACAAATTGGGAAACCTCCAAAAGAAGGATTCGAGTTGGCTTTATAAGGAAATTTATTCCTCATGTTCTAACGATTCTAACGCCACTGAAATCACTCAATTCGGATTAGGAATGAAAAAGTTATGCTCAAAATACTATATAAAGAAAACAGTCAAAACTGACACTCTACTGACTTCATGTCAAAATTTTAAAATCTTAGAGGCTCATTTGAGGATCAGTTACTCCATAAAATTTGTAGATTTATGACTCTAGTTTAATTTAAAACAAGAATCGCCTCGATCCGAGCCCTATAGCTCAAGATATTTTAAAATTAGTAAAGTATAGTCAGACTTTGTCAACCGATCGTCATACTTTGTTTCAAACCACATTTTTCAAGTTAAAAGTAATACTGATAAATCAGGTATAAAAAGATAGAAATTTTCTTAGGAGTCCAACGCTTCGAAAATCAGCTTAATCGGAGGTCTATGTGAAAAGTTATGGCCAAAAGAAAGGAGAGGGGTCGGTCAGCCAAAAACTGACCCCAAACGCGCAAGCTCGCCCAAGGGCGAGCGTTGGGCGCTTGCCCACGCGGGGTGAGAGCGCATAGCTCGTCGGAGCTCCACACTCGCGCAGGGCGATCGCCTCGCAGCCCTACCTATCAGACTTCTAAATTTAATAACTTTTGATTCCGAGCTTCAAATTAGACACGGTGTGATTCGTTGGAAAGCTAAGAGACAACTATACCATTTTTAAGAAGGACTCCATGGCAAGCTCGGACACTAAAGAAATCAAAAGTTTACTCTAAGACCGATCGACTAGCTCTCCACAAATATTACCAAACTTACAACTACCATAACTTTTGACCCAGGACTCCGAATTGAGCAAACTTAGTGTCTATGGAAAGGTAAAAGAATTATCTAAATTATTCATGAAGATTACCAAACTAAAGTCCAACTCTATAAGGGTCAAAAGTGGACTCAAAGCTTTTGCCTGAAATCTGCCATTTAGACAACACCTGCATCTGATTCTAACAACTCATATCTACCAATTAACACACCTTAAAATAGCTCATAAAACATCCTGGAAAAGCTCTATGGCTCGACTAACGCCCTCCAGAAGTCTAAAGGATCCCATTCTATCTATATCAACCCAGAAATTCTAGCACAACACAACATACTCAAAATTGATCACAAGAGCACACCAGCCCAGAATTTGTAGCACTACTCTCAACTTCCACAACACATAAACCATAGCAGGTTTTCCAGCAAGCTCTCCCAAGGCAAAGCCCAACAACAACTCATTAATAAATAATGCACATACACATTCCTTCTCAAGGTCATACACATATCACAAATCAATACAAACACATGAAAGATGAGAGTACTGGAGCTCTCAGGCTCTTTTCCAATCATATAGGTTCATCCATAGCTTTAGTTACATATCATCATATACATCAAGATTCAAGTACAAAATACAAAATATGAGATGCTCAATGATCGATATGCTTATAAAGCCATTTCAAAATGCTAGTCACTAACTTAATACAAAAGTTTCTAGAATTCTTGGAGTTATGCTCGATGTTTTGCAAGGTTCCGCGATCAACTAGAATTTGCACCTGAGGAGGGAGAATGGGGTGAGTAAAACACGACTCAGTGGCTAACACATTTATAGCCATCGCGCAATGAGCCATACAGCACGTAAACAAGAATCCATAACATTTTCAATTAACATAATATGCATAAATACCCAACTTTATCAAATAAGTCATAATTAACCGAACTCATCACATAAATCATAACATGGGATCTTTTATCAATTAAAACACATAATATGCATCATATACTCAAAATAATGAAATGCACATAATTGGCTCGAGAGTTCCTTAAACACAACGGTTTACACCGTAACACAATGAGTCCGATTTCTCAGGATCTCGTTGCCCCAAGCGAGTAGCCGGGAGAAGGCTATGGGTCATCGTGCACAAGACTATCGAAACGGGTTCTCTCTCGCCCAAACACAACCAATTTATTCTCACATATTCAAACACAAGAATAGCATTTTATGCTTCTTTCATTGTATCGAATCATCATAGTTTCATTCTTTTCTTTCAAATCGAGGAATACACTTTCAATATACACACAATTTAACAAAGATAGCACACATATGGAATTTGCCCATTACACAACAACTATAAAAATGTTACCCACCTAACGTCGGAATCCGAATTCAAGATTGCCCTTCCTCTTTGTCTTGAGTGGGGTTTTCTTGATTTCCTTCAATTAAACCATACTCTATTCAATGAATATATTCTAAAGGAAAAGCATAACATTAAAAATATCAGGCAACGATAAAAATAAACTTTAAACCTAACGTACCCATAAGCCATCTATGCTAGAATAACCAAAATCTTAACTTAGAAATCCCAAAATTCATAGATCTTACCCTTCTCTTCTATCTTTCTTCAATCTCTACACAAACCCTAACTTCCATTTCATCCCATTTTCGAATCTAACATAAATAAAGATGGAACTTACCTCTAACAAGTAAATTTCTCTTCTTTTTCCTCTTCTTTCTTCCTTCCTTCAAGCTTCCTACGGCTCTCCCTTTTTCTCTTGGCCGAAAGCTCCTCCTTCCTTAACTCACGTTTTTTCTTCTCTTCCTTTAGTCTACGACATTTGCTTCTCCCTTCCTTAACAACTTAACTCTTTTTATTTCTCAACTTAAAGTCCTCTTCAAAACTACATAGTTTTGAGCTCTCCTTCTTACAATGCCCTTTTTGGGCTCTCCTCCTCACAAGCCCACTACACACTAAAGCCCATTCTTCCAACATAAATTCTAACCCTTCATATTAACTTGAAAATTTCCAATTCCCAATCATTCTAACTAAATTCAAGATTCAACAAATACATATATATATATACACACACACATAATTAAAACAATTAAAGAAAAAATTAAAGAATAAGTCAAGTAAATCAATAGATAAATAATAAATAATAAAAGAAAATTTTCGGGGCCCAACAATTCTCCCCTCTTAAAGGAATTTCGTCCTCGAAATCCTTACCTGAGTCCATGAAGAGGTATGGGTACTTCTCCTTCATGGCTTCTAAAGGCTCCCAAGTTGCCTCTTCCGTCGAATGGTTCCTCCACAAGACCTTTACCAGCTTTACAATCTTTTTCCTTAACACCTTTTCCTTTGAATCTAAGATCTCCACAGGTTGCTCCTCATAAGTCAAATCCTCTCTCAACTGAACCTCTGAAGGTTGAACTATATGTGAAGGATCCGATCTGTACTTCCTCAGCATAGATACATGGAACACATTATGAATCTTAGGTAACTCCAATGGTAAATCTAACTTATAAGCCAAAGGCCCAATCTTCTCAATGATCTCATATGGGCCTATGTACCTCGGGCTAAGCTTGCCTTTCTTGCCAAACCTCAAAACACCTTTCCATGGAGAAGCTCTGAGAAACATCCTTTCTCCCACTTCAAATTCCATCTCTTTCCTATGGGCATCCGTGTAGCTCTTCATCCTATCTTGAGCTGCTTTAAGCCTCTGCTTCACTAACTCAATTTAATCGACTGTAGCTTGTACCAATTCAGGTCCTACAATCTTTCTTTCACCTTCCTCATCCCAACAAATAGGAGTTTTGCATCTCTTACCATACAAAGCCTTGTAAGGTGCCATCTGAATTCCCGAGTGATAGGAATTATTGTAAACAAACTCAATCAAAGGCAGGTGATCATCCCACGAACCTTTGAAATCCAATGCACAAGCTCTCAACATTGCCTCCAAAGTCCGTATCGTCCCTTCGATTGTTTATCAGTCTGCGGATGGAAGGCCGTACTAAAATGCAATCTAGTCCGTAGAGCCTCCTGCAAACTTTCCCAAAATCTGGAGGTAAACCTGAGATCCCTATCTGATACTATCGAGCTTGGAATCCCATGAAGTCTGATTACCTCATCCACATACTTCTTAGCCAAGACATTCAAGGAATCTGTCTGTCTAATTGGCAAGAAGTGTGCTAACTTGGACAACCTATCAACAATCACCCATATAGCATCATGCTTCTTGCTAGTCCTCAGTAATCCCACCAAAAAATTCATGGTTATCTTCTCCCATTTCCATTCCGGGATCGGCAATGGATTAAGCTTGCCTGAAGGTGCTTGGTGTTCAGCTTTAACTTGCTGACACACTGAATATCTTTTAGCATACTCTGCCACATCTTTCCTCATTCCCTTCCACCAAAAATACTTTTTCAAATCTCGATACATCTTAGAACTCCCTGGGTGCATTGCATACGGAGCATTATGCGCCTCATCAAGGATCTCATCCTTCAGCTCTAGCATGTCTGGAACACACAATCTTTTGCCCATAACCATCAATCCATCTTCCTTTACCTCTACTTCAAAAGGTTTACCGTTCTTTACCTCTTCTCTAAGCTTACTCAAGTACTCATCCTATTTCTGCAATTCTTTGATCTTTTCCCTCAATACTGGTCTCACTCTAAAATTTGCCATGACACAACCAGGTTCAACTTGTGCCAACATCACATCAAGCCTAGCTAATTCCTTCATCAAAGGAAGATACACTATTTCCACATGTGCTATAGTGGACTTCCTACTCAAAGCATCTGCTACCACATTAGCTTTCCCCGAATGGTAGTCTATCATCAAGTCATAATCTTTTAACAATTCTAACCATCGCCTCTGCCTCAAATTCAGCTCTTTCTGAGTCAATAAGTACTTAAGACTCTTATGGTTTGTAAATACCTTAGTAGTAACTCCATACAAGTAATGTCTCCAAATCTTCAATGCAAAAATTATAGCAGCCAATTCCAAGTCGTGGATAGGATAGTTCATTTCATAGGTCTTTAATTGCCTAGAAGCATAGGCAATCACTTTCTCTCCTTGCATCAATACACACCCTAAACCCTTCCTAGAAGCGTCACTGTATACAATGTATCCATCATCACCATAGGGTAATGTCAAAATCGGTGCAGTAGTAAGCCTATTCTTCAATTCCTCAAAACTGCTCTAGCACTCCTCAGTCCACTCAAATTTCTGATTCTTTCTCGTCAATTTGGAAAGTGGAGCAGCTATCATAGAAAAGCCCTCCACAAACCTCCTGTAATATCCAGCTAATCCCAAGAAACTTCTCACTTCAGCTACATTCTTAGGTGCTTCCGATTTAACCACAACTTTCTATCCTTTGTGGATCCACATGCACTCTGCACTCCGAAATCACATGCCCAAGAAATACTACTTCTCTTAACCAAAATTTGCACTTGTCAAATTTGGCACCCAATTCATTCTTTCTCAAGGTCTCCAAGGCAACCCTCAAATGATTCTCATGCTCCTCATCACTCTTAGAATAGACCAATATATCATCAATAAAGACAATGATAAATTAGTCCAGGAAAGACTTGAAGACTCTATTCATTAAATCCATAAAGACTGTAGGAGCATTTGTTAACCTGAAAGGCATAACCAAAAACTCAAAGTGGCCATACCGCGTCCTAAAAGTAGTCTTGGACACATCGGTCTCTTTAATCCTCAACTGATGATAACCCAATCTTAAATCTATCTTGGAAAAGACTCTCACCCCTTGCAATTGGTCAAACCAATCATCTATGCGCGGGAGCAGATATCTATTCTTAACGGTGGCATGATTCAACTTCCTATAATCCACACACATCCGCAACGACCCATCTTTCTTCTTCACAAAGAGAACCGGAGCTCCCCAAGGCGAAGAGCTCGGTCTAATGTAACCCTTCTCCAATAGGTCCTCCAATTGCTCCTTAAGCTCCTTCAATTATGCCGAAGCCATTCAGTAAAATGGAATTGAAATCAGCGTAGTACCTAGAAGAAGCTCAACGGGAAACTCAATTTCCCTGGGTGAAGGTAGTCTTGGCAATTCCTCAGGAAAGACGTCCGGGAATTCCCTGACTATAAGAATGTCTTCCAACCTCCCTCTATCAGCATTCGTGTCTAACACATAGGCCAAATATGCTTCACACCCCTTACTTATCATTCTCTCTGCTGTCATAATCGAAACAATCCGAGGCGGACTGACTTTTCTATCTCCCACGAATACCACTTTTCTGCCATTCTCTAACTCAAATTCTACTGTCTTCTGCTTGCAGTCTAAATTGGCATGATACTTCTCTAATGTATCCATACCTAGGATCACATCCAATCCTCCCATCTTCAAAGGCATCAAGTCCACCACAAATGTTCCTCCACTTATCCCTATCTCACACTCTCTATACATGTTGGGCCCCAAAATTTTTTTTATTTATTGATTTAATTGACTTACTCTTTAATTTTGCTTTAATTGTTTTAATTACGTGTGTGTGTATATATATATATATATATATATAGATTTTGTTGAGCCTTGGGATTAGCAAGTATGATTGGGATTAGGAGGTAGAAATTAAATGAAGGCTTGGACTTAATATTGGAAAGTATGGGCTTTAGAATTAAGTGGTTAAGTGTAGTGGGCTTGTGAGGAGGAGGAGAGCCCAAAGCCTTGTAAGTTATAAGGAGAGCCTTAAGGAGTATCAAAACTACATAGTTTTGAGGTAGGGCTTTAAGTTGAGAATAAATGAGCTAAGTCTTTAAAGAAGAGTAGCAAGTTGTCGTAAGTCACAAAAGGAAGAGAAGAGAAGAAGAGAAAACGTGAGCAAGGAAAAAGAGAACTTTCGGCTAAGTGGAAGAGAGTCGTAGGAAGCTTGAAGAAGAGGAAAAAGAAGAGAAATCGACTTATTAGAGGTTAGTTCCATCTTTATTTATGTTAGATTCGAAAATGGGATGAAATGGAAGTTAGGGTTTGTGTAGAGATTGAAGAAAGATAGAGGGAAAGGTGAGATCTATGGATTTTTGGGAGTTTCTAAGTAAGATTTTGGTTATTCTAGCTTAAATGTCCTATGGGTAGGTTAGGTTTAAAGTTTATTTTCATCTTTGCTTGAGTTATGAATATTATGACTTTCTTTTAAAATGTATTTATTGAATGAAGTATGATTTAATTGAAGGAAATCAAGAAAATCCCACTCAAGACAAGGAGGAAGGGAAATCTTGAATTCGGATACCGACGATAGGTGGGTACCTGTTTATAATAGAATTTATAAGCCACTACTGCTTTCTTTAAACAAAGAGATTTTCTAATTTCAACTGCATCATAAATGTTGCATCATTGTATGAATGGTTTGAAAAATCATTATTGATTCAATACATGAACTTTTGATGAATTGCAAAATTTGTGTTATGCCTCGAAAGATTTCATGGCATTTCGTGTATTCGAAAAAGAGCATTCCATAAATTGATTTAAGCATGATTATGTGATTGTGATTGGGGGAGAGAGAACTATTTCGTTAAGTCACGTGCACGTTGACCCCCTTAGCCTTCTCCCGGCTGCCTGCTTGAGGCTTATGAGATCTGAAAAATGGACTCGTCTTGTTTACGGTGAAACTTCAGTTTTCCGTCGTGTTTATGGAACTCTCGAGCCAAGTGTGTGCATTCCATCCTTTAATTGTGTTTATGATGAATAATATGTGTTTGATTGATATAGAGTCTCGTATTATGCCTTATGCGATGATTTTGGGTTATTGGTGTTTTATATGATAAATTGCTATTGTTCGGATTCTAAATTGTGTGTTGTGTGGCTCATTACTCGATGACTATAAACATGTTAGCCACTGAGCCGTGTTAGCTCACCCCCCATTCTCCCTCCTCAGGTGCAAATTCTAGTTGATCGCGGAACCTTGCAAGGCATCAGACATAACTCCAAGATTTAGGCACTTTTGTATTAATTTAGTAACTAGCTCTTGGATAGCTTTATAAGCATATCAAGCATTGAGCATCTCATGTATTTTGTACTTGACTTTTGATGGATATGTCGATATGTACTTAAAGCTATGATTGAACTCTTATAATTGGAAAGGTGTATGAGAGCTCTAGTACTCTACCCATATTGTGAAATTGTTGATTTCCGATCTGTGTATGGCCTTGAAAAAGTATGTGTGTGAGTATTTTAATTATTGAATAGCTGTTGAAGTTCTGCAAAATCTGGGCTGATGTGCTCATGTGGCTAGTTTTGAGTATATTGTGTTGTGCTGCAAATTCTGGGTTGTTTTAGGTTGAATAGGATCATTTAGACTTGTTGAAGGTGTTAGACGAGCTGTAGAGCTTGTTCATGAGGTGTAATGAGTTAGTTTTGGGGTATTGATTGCAAGGTGTGAGTCATTGGAATTATATGCAGGTGCTGTCTAAATGGCAGATTGTCAGGCAGAGCTTTGAGTCCACTTTTGACCCTCACAGAGTTGGAATATAGGTCGGTGATCTTCATGAAATTTGTAGATAATTCTTTTACCTTTCCATAGACACTAAGTTTGTTAAATTTGGAGTTTTGGGTCAAAAGTTATGGTGTTTGTAAGTTCTGGTACTGTTTAGGAGGAGCTAGTCGATCGACCTTTGAGTAAATGTTTGTTTTCCTTAGTAGCCGAGCTTGTCTTTGAGTCCATCTTAAAAAATGTAGATTTTTCTTCTAGCTTTCCAACGCTTCCGACCATGTCTGATTTGGAGCCTGGAGTCAAAAGTTATTAAGGTTAGAAGTCGATAGTCGATCATTGGGTAGGTCGCCTGCTCATGAGCTCCTAGCCTTGCAGCTCGCCAAGCACGCCGAGCGCCTAACGCCGCCTTCTTAGGCGAAGCTTCGCCTGTTGGGGTCGGTTTTGGCCTACCGACTCCTCTCCCTTCTTTTGGCCATAACTATTTGTGTAGACCTCCGATTGACCCCATTTTTGAAGCGATGGAGTTTTAAGATATTTTTCTATCTTTATACACCTGATTTACCAGTATTGCTTTTAAATTGAAAAGGGTGGTTTGAAACAAAGTGTGGAGGTCGACTGATCAAGTCTGAACATACTTTACTAATTTTGAGATATCTTGAGCTATAAAACTCCGATCGAAGCGATTATTGTTTTAAATTAAACTAGAGACATAAACCTACAAGTTTTATGAAGGAACCGATCAGTATTTTAGCCTCTAAAGTTTTCAAATTCTAACATGAAATCGGTAGAGGGTCAGTTTTCACTGTTTCTTTAAGATAGTATTTTTAACCTTAACTTTTTCTTTTCTAATCCGAATTGAGCGATTTCAGAGGCGTTAGAATCGTGAGATCATGAGGAAAAATTTTCTTAAAAAGTCAATCCCAAATTTTTCTATTAAAAGTTTCTCTATTTGTGGTCAGTATGTGTTCGTTTTGGGTCTTCTATGCTTATATGGGTCCGAATGTTGGGCCTCGGAGACGGGGTCCAACAATACACTTGACTGATAATAATATACTGGTTGATTGGCGTACTCACCATCAAAGGAGTATCCAATGGGCTCATACTCCTCCTATGCACCGTCCTACTCGAAGAAACAAAAGAATGGGTAGAACCCGAATCAATTAAAGCAAGAACATCATCATCAATTAGCAACAATTCGTTTTAATCTTAGTTTCTATATGTATGCATGATATGCATGTCACTTAATACAAACAATCAGTTCATAATGCAACATTTAATCACATAACAAAAAGATTCCCCTACTATGCATCCTAAGCCTAGGAGTGAACCTAAGCTCTGATACCAAACAATGTTGGACCCCGGTTCCGAGACCCAACATTCGGAAACACAGAAGCATAGTAGACCCAAAACCGACAATATACTGGCCACAAATTGGGAAACCTCCAAAAGAAGGATTCGAGTCGGCTTTATAAGAAAATTTGTTCCTCATGTTCTAAAGATTCTAACGCCACTGAAATCACTCAATTCGGATTAGGAATGAAAAAGTTATGATGAAAATACTATCTAAAGAAAATAGTCCAAAAATTTAAAAAAATAATCGCCTCGATCCGAGCCCTGTAGCTCAAGATATTTTAAAATTAGTAAAGTATAGTCAAACTTTGTCAACCGATCGTCATACTTTGTTTCAAACCACCTTTTTCAAGTTAAAAGTAATACTGATAAATCAGGTATAAAATGTTAGAAATTTTCTTAGGAGTCTAACGCTTCGAAAATCAACTTAATCGGAGGTCTATACGAAAAGTTATGGCCAAAAGAAGGGAGAGGGGTCGGTCGGCCAAAAACCGACCCCAAACGCGCGAGCTCGCCCAAGGGCGAGCGTTGGGCACTGGGCAGCGGGCCGAGGGCTGGGCGCTCGACCACGCGGGGCGAGCTCCACACTCGCGCGGGGCGATCGCCTCGCAGCCTGACCTATCGGACTTCTAACTTTAATAACTTTTGATTCCGAGCTCCAAATTAGACACGGTTTGATTCGCAGGAAAGCTAAGAGACAGATCTACCATTTTTAAGAAGGACTCCATGGCAAGCTCGGACTCTAAAGAAATCAAAAGTTTACTCTAAGACCGATCAACTAGCTCTCCACAAACAGTACCAAACTTAAAACTACCATAACTTTTGACCCAGGACTCCGAATTGAGGAAACTTAGTGTCTATGGAAAGGTAAAAGAATTATCTACAATATTCATGCAGATCACTGACCTAAACTCCAACTCTATAAGGGTCAAAGGTGGAGTCAAAGCTTCTGCCTGAAATCTGCCATTTAGACAGCACCTGCATCAGATTCTAACAACTCATATCTACCAAATAACACACCTTAAAATAGCTCATAAAATATCCTGGAAAAGCTCTATGGCTTGACTAACGCCCTCCAGAAGTCTAAAGGATCCCATTCTACCTATATCAACCCAGAAATTCCAGCACAACACAACATACTCAAAATTGATCACATGAGCACATCAGCCCAGAATTTGTAGCACTACTCTCAACTTCCACAACACATAAACCATAGCAGGTTTTCCAGCGAGCTCTCCCAAGGCAAAGCCCAACAATAACTCATTAATAAATAATGCACATACACATTCCTTCTCAAGGTCATACACATATCACAAATCAATACAAACACATGAATGATGAGAGTACTGGAGCTCTCAGGCTCTTTTCCAATCATATAGGTTCATGCATAGCTTTAGTTACATATCATCATATTCATCAAGAGTCAAGTAAAAAATACAAAATATGAGATACTCAATGATCGATATGCTTATAAAGCCATTTCAAAATGCTAGTCACTAACTTAATACAAAAGTTTCTAGAATTCTTGGAGTTATGCCCGATGCCTTGCAAGGTTCCGCGATCAACTAGAATTTGCACCTGAGGAGGTAGAATGGGGTGAGCAAAATACGGCTCACTGGCTAACTCGTTTATAGCCATCGCGCAATGAGCCATACAACACATAAACAAGAATCGATAACATTTGCAATTAACATAATATGCATAAATACCCAACTTTATCACATAAGTCATAATTAACCGAACTCATCACATAAAGCATAACATGGGATCTTTTATTAATTAAAAAACATAATATGCATCATATACTCAAAATAATGAAATGCACACAATTGGCTCGAGAGTTCCTTAAACACAACGGTTTACACCGTAATACAACGAGTCCGATTTTTCAGGATCTCGTGGCCCCAAGCGGGCAGCCGGGAGAAGGGTATGGGTCATCGTGCACGAGACTATCGAAACGGGTTCTCTCTCGCCCAAACACAACCAATTTATGCTCACATATTCAAACACAAGAATAGCATTTTATCCTTCTTTCATTGTATTGAATTATCATAGTTTCATTCTTTTCTTTCAAATCGAGGAATACACTTTCAATATACACACAATTTAACAAAGATAGCACACATAGGGCATTTGCCCATTACACAACAACTATAAAAATGTTACCCACCTAACGTCGGAATCCGAATTCAAGATTGCCCTTCCTTTTTTTCTTGAGTCGGGTTTTCTTGATTTCCTTCAATTAAACCATACTCTATTCAATGAATATATTCTAAAGGAAAAGCCTAACATTAAAAATATCAAGCAAAGATAAAAATAAACTTTAAACCTAACCTACCCATAAGCCATCTATGCTAGAATAACCAAAATCTTAACTTAGAAATCCCAAAATCCATAGATCTTACCCTTCTCTTCTATCTTTCTTCAATCTCTACACAAACCCTAACTTCCATTTCATCCCATTTTTGAATCTAACATAAATAAAGATGGAACTTACCTCTAACAAGTAAATTTTTCTTCTTTTTCCTCTTCTTTCTTCCTTCCTTCAAGCTTCCTACGGCTCTCCCTTTTTCTCTTGGCCGAAAGCTCCTCCTTCCTTAACTCACATTTTTGCTTCTCTTCCTTTAGTCTACGACATTTGCCTCTCCCTTCCTTAACAACTTAACTCTTTTTATTTCTCAACTTAAAGCCCTCTTCAAAACTATATAGTTTTGAGCTCTCCTTCTTACAATGCCTTTTTTGGGCTCTCCTCCTCACAAGCCCACTACACACTAAAGCCCATTCTTCCAACATAAATTCTAACCCTTCATATTAACTTCAAAATTTTCAATTCCCAATCATTCTAACTAAATTCAAGATTCAACAAATACATATATATATATACACATAATTATAAAATTAAAAAATTAAAGAATAAGTCAAGTAAATCAATAGAAAAATAATAAATAATAAAAGAAAATTTTAGGGCCCAACAATTTCAATCTAATTGAAACTAATTAATTCTTATTTTAGAAACTACTTTTCTAAATTAATTAAGAATCAAAATAATTATTAATCTTAATTGAATTTAGAAAATAATTACCTTTGAAATTAATTTGATGATTAATATAATTTAATAATTCAACATCTTGAAAAATTAAATTAGCATCTAAAACATTCTAATAAAATTAACCCTTGAAAACAATTTTCAAACAATTAAAAAACCTTTTCAAATTTGTTAAGAATTTAATCTAACTTAATTCAATTAAACTCTTTAATTGAAACTAATGCTTTAACCAAAAAACTACATCTATGCTGCACAAATGAAGTAGTGGTCCAACACCATTATTCATGTCTTGCTTTCCACGTTCTGCTTCCACTCCAGCCACTGCTTCCTGCATGCCTGGGACTGCACCACGACCAGAAATGTCTGACGTTTTGGAGTTTGACTTTGATTTGTTGCTCATAACTACCACTCCATCCTAGAGTCTGGCCACCTCTGACTCTGTCAATGCCCAACCATCTCAAAATGCAACGCGCAAACCACAAATAGTTTTTGTGATTCTCGAACTAGAAATCGCAAGTACACAGGCATACAGTCACTGATTTCTTGTTACTAATTTTTGGCAAGCCTCACTACCGTGGACCTCATCTTATGGAATCACATAACCGCAAGTAACATTCGCAACCAGAACACACAGTCATAGAACTAGGTTTTGCTTCCAGATCTGGGTTGTTCTTATTTAACGTAAAAATCAACAAATCACAGATCTGGGTTTTGGCTTTCCAGATCTAGGTTTTACACAACCATCTTGTTTTTCCAGAACCCACAACAACGTAAAATCAAAATTTTAAAATGTGTGTTCTAGGCATCGTGGTCAGAAGTATATAACAAAAAAAGAAGATGCATAATTGAAATTTTCAGAAACCAATTCTGGAAGCAAGAAAAAGAGATGCGGTTCTAAACTCGCAAGAACGAAAACAATTCTGGGTTCAGAATATGAACCTTTCATATTCTAAGTCAATTCCAAAATTATAACATCGATAACAATAAAATAATTTTAATCAAATTATAGAATTAAATCTTGCTTTGATATCACTGTCGGGAAATCAGGTCGGGATCTGATCTGAACCGTAGTGGAATAATCACGAAACTTTTTCATAACTTTTGGTTTCCCGAAAATCAAGATCTACTTAATTCTATAAAATGATTAACACGAATCAAAATAAAGAGGAAATTTAATTCATACCTTATTCCGAAGCTTGATCTTTATCTTGATGCATCCCTCGAACTGTTTCAAAAACTGATCTGTCTCAACCACCGTAGCCACACAAGTGTCTGACCTCTAACGGTATCTACAGAACAAGTTGAGGGAACTCTGTAACTTTTACAGAGAGAGTTAAGCATGAAGTGCTAGCTCCACAGAGCTTAAGCCTATTTATAGTAAGCTTTAGACGTTTTAGTAATTTAATTGAAATTAAACACTAATTTCAATTAAACTTTAATTAGAATTACAAATAATTCTAATTAAATACCAAATATTTATAAATAAGATTTAATATCTTATATTGATCCTTATTTTTTAAATATCTCATATTTAATCATAAAGTTTTTGAAGTTATTAAAGCCCTCAATAGAAGAAGTGCATGATTGCATGTTTCAATAGATGTTTGTTTCTTAGGCTATTAGGTTCTCATTGAAGCTTATTTTCCAGCCAGGTTTTGATGTCTTGCCATCCGTGAAGCATTTCTTGGGGAACTTTTTCTTAGTTCAAGAATTTCTTCTTTGATAGGATTGAGACGAGTTTCTATACTCTCTCTAGCCATGTACATATATTTTTATTTTATTAATCTCATTACTGATTTACCCAAAAAAAATGCATTATGACCACGCAAATATTTAGGAATGTCAAAGTGGTTTTTACTAATCTTTCTGTACTTGATTTTTTCGTATAATTCAATCCTTTCATCAACCAATGTTTCAATTAGACATACAGCATGGAATTAATTTCTACTATATTTTGAATCCAATTATATTAGTTCTCCGCCATTAGCTATTGATTCAATTAATGATATTTGTAAACTGTTTACAAAATATCATTCCACCTTGGCCAAGGATTTCTTGAATCAATATTAATCGAGAACAAAAGAACATTCTCCCTAATTACTTTAGGGTGATGAATCCTATCTTGATCATTCAACTATCTCCATATAGTTCATGCTACATACAATGACTACCATTTAAACAATCTTTGATAAAATTGATCATGAGTAGTATCAAAACATAGCAATCCCCATTCAAGATAACTTTGATGACCTCAAGTCAAAGGATCACTTATACAATCATCACAATGAGAATTCCATATACATACAAGTAATGTTCCAAATGGATTTCTCATATTAGGTTTGTTCAGTGAACTTATTCTCTAGCAAGCACCCATATGTTTGTTTAAGTATCTCTATACTTCAGCCTATGAGATCGAATACTTCCTTTTTAAGGAAAAACAAAATGTGTGCTAGTCTTTTTTCATTCTACTAATGTCCAATCTTAATAGAACAATGACTAGGAATATTTAGGAATAATACATAAATGCAATATGAATCTCATAATTATAATCTCATTATAATTTCATTTGCAATATACAATTATCCCATGGACTTAATCATATACATCTAAACATGTGCAAGATAAAGAGTGCCTTTAAGTAATTTGTCACTAAACTACAACCAAATTGATTGGTTGTAGGGCATAAACCAACAGTAAATCCATACAACGCAACTTGTTAACTTTAAGCAGCATCAGGAATCGGTTGAAGAATTATAAACACAACAACAAAAATGCTTAACACAACTGCCATTCAGCTGACAAAAAACACATGACACCAACAGTACATCAGATCCATGACCGTGAACAATGTATGAGATTAAACATAAAAAACGAGGAAAAATAAAATAAAACCAAAACTCACCTCGGAGACAGGACTATGAGACGAATCAGACAAGTGGGGAGGCAAACAACCTGAATTCTCAGATCTTGCCCTCTCTGTACCCCTAGCCTCTCTTCTCAGCCTCCACTTATTTAACCCCCTCATCACTTCCCCCTTCATCTTCGAACACGACATCTAGTTCATCTTTCACAGCCTTGTCGCCAGCTTCCTCGCCGACACTGGCTACTCAAGTTGTTAATTCCCTTTCCCTCCATTTAAGAACTCTGCATATTACGGCGAATCCACTGACCCTAACACCAACGAGGGCGTCCGTACACTCCCCATCAGCTTGCATGTAGGAACAGGTGTACTGGCCCCGCCTCTCTTCCCCATAAGAATAGCCCTTTTAAACTTGTAATTTTGGACTACTGACGATGATGAAGACGTCGATGAGAAACACCCTCGTTTTCATATTTTCCCAGGAAGAAGCTCACCAAACCCAGTCGTAGTTTACCTTGGCATTATCAAAGTAGATAACTATACTCTCCCTTAGATCACACCCACCTGAAACAACAATACAAACCGCTTTGCTCTAATCACAATGGACTAAAAATCTAATCTTTGCTGGGTAAACTAAGCGCCAAGTTGTCATAGGCCCAAGCCTAGTTTCAGATGCCAAGAGTGAGGAACCATTGAGGAAGAGCACCAAGCCATGTGTCGTACCCGATTGCTGGAGCATTACATTACTTATTAAATATATAGCTAGAATATTGTAAGATGGATTTTTATCATGAATTTGGTGGTTTCCTCTTCTCCGTTGATTTGTCTCTTCTATAAGCAAATATTTCTGGAATTTCTTTACAGAGCCTTACACTGGTGATCTCATTTTTGATCTCACTTTCGCTATTTTGTGTTATTTATGGGTGCTTTGGGGTGTTCTTATGGTTGAAAGTACTCAATTTCGCGAGTTATCTAACGAAATTAAAACGTTACAAGAAACTTTTACATCCAAATCCTTACAAGATGATAATAGAATGGCAATAATCGAAGGTGGGCAAGATTCTCTATCACACCGATTTGAAACTCTCGAATCAAAGGTGGAGAGTGGATTGGGTGCGGTAATGTCAACAATACAAGAGTTGTCAAATCCTGCCCGTTTGACTCCGGTAGCAATTGCTACCATTGTTCCAGGCCCATCCTCTTAGTCTGGTGGTTTGTTTCATCAACCAGGCTCCTTCCAGGTTCATAATATTAAGCTGGATTTCCCTCGATTTAATGGTTCTGATCTGCTACATTGGGTGTTTAAGGTTAAGCAATTTTTTGACTATTACACTGTGGCCGATGACACTTATTTATTGATAGCTTCAATCCATATGGAGGGTGATGTAATCCCTTGGTTCCAAATGCTGAAAAAGAACAATCAACTCATGTCATGGCCAAAAGAAGGGAGAGGGGTTGGTCGGCCAAAAACTGACCCCAAACGCCAAGAAGTCGCCCAAGGCGAAGGTTGAGTGCTCGCCACACGAGGTGAGCGATAGCTCGTCGAGCTCCACACTCATGCTGGAGATCGCCTCATGATCCGACCTATCGGACTTCTAACTTTAATAACTTTTGATTCTAAGCTCCAAATTAGACACGGTTTGATTCGTTGGAAAGCTAAGAGACAGCTATACCATTTTAAAGAAGGACTCTATGGCAAGCTCGGACACTAAAGAAATCAAAAGTTTACTCTAAGACCGATCGACTAGCTCTCCACAAACATTACTAAACTTACAACTACCATAACTTTTGACACAGGACTCCGAATTGAGCAAACTTAGTGTCTATGGAAAGGTAAAAGAATTATCTACAATATTCATGAAGATCACCAACCTAAACTCCAACTCTATAAGGGTCAAAAGTGGACTCAAAGCTTCTGCCTGAAATCTGTCATTTAGACAACACCTGCATCTGATTCTAACAACTCATATCTTCCAATTAACACACCTTAAAATAGCTCATAAAACATCCTGAAAAAGCTCTATGGCTCGACTAACGCCCTCCAGAAGTCTAAAGGATCCCATTCTATCTATATCAACCCAGAAATTCTAACACAACACAACATACTCAAAATTGATCACATGAGCACACCAGCCCAGAATTTGCAGCACTACTCTCAACTTCCACAACACATAAACCATAGTAGGTTTTCCAGCGAGCTCTCCCAAGGCAAAGCCCAACAGCAACTCATTAATAAATAATGCACATACACATTCCTTCTCAAGGTCATACACATATCACAAATCAATACAAACACATGAAAGATGAGAGTCCTTTCCAATCATATAGGTTCATGCATAGCTTTAGTTACATATAAACATATACATCAAGATTCAAGTACAAAATACAAAATATGAGATGCTCAATGATCGATATGCTTATAAAGCCATTTCAAAATGCTAGTCACTAACTTAATACAAAAGTTTCTAGAATTCTTAGAGTTATGCCCGATGTCTTGCAAGGTTCCGCGATCAACTAGAATTTGCACCTGAGGAGGGAGAATGGGGTGGGTAAAACATGGCTCAGTGGCTAACACATTTATAGCCATCGCGCAATGAGCCATACAGCATATAAACAAGAATCCATAACATTTTCAATTAACATAATATGCATAAATACCCAACTTTATCACATAAGTCATAATTAACCGAACTCATCACATAAAGCATAACATGGGATCTTTTATCAATTAAAACACATAATATGCATCATATACTCAAAATAATGAAATGCACACAATTGGCTCGAGAGTTCCTTAAACACAACGGTTTACACCGTAATACAATGAGTCCGATTTCTCAGGATCTCGTGGCCTCAAGCGGGCAGCCGGGAGAAGGCTATGGGTCATCGTGCACAAGACTATCGAAACGGGTTCTCTCTCGCCCAAACACAACCAATTTATTCTCACATATTCAAACACAAGAATAGCATTTTATGCTTCTTTCATTGTATCGAATCATCATAGTTTCATTCTTTTCTTTCAAATAGAGGAATACACTTTCAATATACACACAATTTAACAAAGATAGAACACATATGACATTTTCCCATTACACAACAACTATAAAAATGTTATCCACCTAACGTCGGAATCCGAATTCAAGATTGCCCTTCCTCTTTGTCTTGAGTCGGGTTTTCTTGATTTCCTTCAATTAAACCATACTCTATTCAATGAATATATTCTAAAGGAAAAGCATAACATTAAAAATATCAGGCAAAGATAAAAATAAACTTTAAACCTAACATACCCATAAGCCATCTATGCTAGAATAACCAAAATCTTAACTTAGAAATCCCAAAATCCATAGATCTTACCCTTCTCTTCTATCTTTCTTCAATCTCTACACAAACCCTAACTTCCATTTCATCCCATTTTCGAATCTAACATAAATAAAGAAGGAACTTACCTCTAACAAGTTAATTTCTCTTCTTTTTCCTCTTCTTTCTTTCTTCCTTCAAGCTTCCTACGGCTCTCCCTTTTTCTCTTGGCCAAAAGTTCCTCCTTCCTTAACTCACATTTTTTCTTCTCTTCCTTTAATCTACGACATTTGCTTCTCCCTTCCTTAACAACTTAACTCTTTTTATTTCTCAACTTAAAGCCCTCTTCAAAACTACATAGTTTTGAGCTCTCCATCTTACAATGCCCTTTTTGGGCTCTCCTCCTCACAAGCCCACTACACACTAAAGCCCATTCTTCCAACATAAATTCTAACCCTTCATATTAACTTCAAAATTTCCAATTCCCAATCATTCTAACTAAATTCAAGATTCAACAATTACATATATATATATACACACATAATTAAAACAATTAAAGAAAAAATTAAAGAATAAGTCAAGTAAATCAATAGATAAATAATAAATAATAAAAGAAAATTTTCGGGGCCCAACAATTCTCCCCTCCTAAAAGAATTTCGTCCTCGAAATCCTTACCTGAGTCCATGAAGAGGTATGGGTACTTCTCCTTCATGGCTTCTAAAGGCTCCCAAGTTGCCTCTTCCGTCCAATGGTTCCTCCACAAGACCTTTACCAGCTTTACAATCTTATTCCTTAACACCTTTTCCTTTGAATCTAAGATCTCCACAGGTTGCTCCTCATAAGTCAAATCCTCTCTCAACTGAACCTCTGAAGGTTGAACTATATATGAAGGATCCGATCTATACTTCCTCAGCATCGATACATGGAACACATTATGAATCTTAGATAACTTCAATGGCAAAACTAACTTATAAGCCAAAGGCCCAATCTTCTCAATGATCTCATATGGGCCTATGTACCTCGGGCTAAGCTTTCCTTTCTTGTCAAACCTCAAAACACCTTTCCATGGAGAAGCTCTGAGAAACACCCTTTCTCCCACTTCAAATTCCATCTCTTTCCTATGGGCATCCGTGTAGCTCTTCATCATATCTTGAGCTGCTTTAAGCCTCTGCTTCACTAACTCAATTTAATCAACTGTAGCTTGTACCAATTCAGGTCCTACAAGCTTCCTTTCACCTTCCTCATCGCAACAAATAGGAGTTTTGCATCTCCTACCATACAAAGCCTCGTAAGGTGCCATCTGAATTCCCGAGTGATAGGAATTATTGTAAGCAAACTCAATCAAAGGCAGGTGATCATCCCACGAACCTTTGAAATCCAATGCATAAGCTCTCAACATTGCCTCCAAAGTCCGTATCGTCCTCCGATTGTTTATCGATCCAGGATGGAAGGCCGTACTAAAATGCAATCTAGTCCGTAGAGCCTCCTGCAAACTTTCCCAAAATCTGGAGGTAAACCTTGGATCCCTATCTGATACTATCGAGCTTGGAATCCCATGAAGTCTGATTACCTCATCCACATACTTCTTAGCCAAGACATTCAAGGAATCTGTCTGTCTAATTGGCAAGAAGTGTGCTGACTTGGACAACCTATCAACAATCACCCATATAGCGTCATGCTTCTTGCTAGTCCTCGTTAATCCCACCAGAAAATCCATGGTTATCTTCTCCCATTTCCATTCCGGGATCGGCAATGGATTAAGCTTGCCTGAAGGTGCTTGGTGTTCAGCTTTAACTGTCGACACAATCAATATCTTTAGCATACTCTGCCACATCTTTCCTCATTCCCTTTCACCAAAAATACTCTTTCAAATATCGATACATCTTAGAACTCCCTGGGTGCATTGCATACGGAGCATTATGCGCCTCATCAAGGATCTCATCCTTTAGCTCTAGCATGTCTGGAACACACAATCTTTTGCCCATAACCATCAATCCATCTTCCTTTACCTCTACTTCAAAAGGTTTACCGTTCTTTACCTCTTCTCTAAGCTTACTCAAGTACTCATCCTATTTTTGCAATTCTTTGATCTTTTCCCTCAATACTGGTCTCACTCTAAAATTTGCCATGACACAACCAGGTTCAACTTGTGCCAACATCACATCAAGCCTAGCTAATTCCTTCATCAAAGGAAGATACACTGTTTCCACATGTGCTATAGTGGACTTCCTACTCAAAGCATCTGCTACCACATTAGCTTTCCCCGGATGGTAGTCTATCATCAAGTCATAATCTTTTAACAATTCTAACCATCGCCTCTGCCTCAAATTCAGCTCTTTCTGAGTCAATAAGTACTTAAGACTCTTATGGTTTGTAAATACCTTAGTAGTAACTCCATACAAGTAATGTCTCCAAATCTTCAATGCGAAAATTATAGCAGCCAATTCCAAGTCGTGGATAGGATAGTTCATTTCATAGGGCTTTAATTGCCTAGAAGCATAGGCAATCACTTTCTCTCCTTGCATCAATACACACCCTAAACCCTTTCTAGAAGCGTCACTGTATACAATGTATCCATCATCACCATAGGGTAATGTCAAAATCGGTGCAGTAGTAAGCCTATTCTTCAATTCCTCAAAACTGCTCTAGCACTCCTCAGTCCACTCAAATTTATGATTCTTTCTCGTCAATTTGGAAAGTGGAGCAGCTATTATAGAAAAGCCCTCCACAAACCTCCTGTAATATGCAGCTAATCCCAAGAAACTTCTCACTTCAGCTACATTCTTAGGTGCTTCCCATTTAACCACAGCTTCTATCCTTTGTGGATCCACATGCACTCTGCACTCCAAAATCACATGCCCAAGAAATAATACTTCTCTTAACCAAAATTTGCACTTGTCAAATTTGACACACAATTCATTCTTTCTCAAGGTCTCCAAGGCAACCCTCAAATGATTCTTATGCTCCTCATCACTCTTAGAATAGACCAATATATCATCAATAAAGAAAATGATAAATTAGTCCAGGAAAGACTTGAAGACTCTATTCATTAAATCCATAAAGACTGTAGGAGCATTTGTTAACCCGAAAGGCATAACCAAAAACTGAAAGTGGCCATACCGCGTCCTAAAAGCAGTCTTGGACACATAGGTCTCTTGAAAAAGATCTTAAATCTATCTTGAAAAAGACTCTCACCCCTTGCAATTGGTCAAACAAATCATCTATGCAAGGGAGCAGATATCTATTCTTAACGGTGGCATGATTCAACTTCCTATAATCCACACACATCCGCAACGACCCATCTTTCTTCTTCAAAAAGAGAACCGGAGCTCCCCAAGATGAAGAGCTCGACCTAATGTAACCCTTCTCCAATAGGTCCTCCAATTGCTCCTTAAGCTCCTTCAATTCTGCCAGAGCCATTCGGTAAGGCGGAATTGAAATCAGCGTAGTACCTAGAAGAAGCTCAACGGGAAACTCAATTTCCCTGGGCGGAGGTAGTCTTGGCAATTCCTCGGGAAAGACGTTTGGGAATTGTTGAACCCGAGACCCAACTACATATACTTACCACTTACTCTCTTTCTTTGATACCACAATATGTCGGATCTCGAGGCTCAACTACTTAATTACGGTATTCCTGAAACCTTGCACTTATAACATTGCAGTGCCATAATCTGCTGTTCCAATAAAGTGATGAGCGCACACTTCCTAAACATCAAAATCACATTTGGACTTGTTCATGTCAAATATAGCTTAAAGCCTCACGTTCGCATAGAGGTAAGAATCACCTTAATCGGAGTTATATAACTCAAGATATGATTCAAATACCCAAAGGTGTTCATACCTGAAACATGCTCTCTCAACCGGCCTTTCACTTCCTTTAATGAGAACTTCCTCAATTTAACTCCAAATGGTACCAAATTTTATGGAGTGAAATATATTTGGCTTGTGAATCCAATGGTTCAAGCCTCACCTCATTTTGAGGTCGTATGAGGGATTTATGCCCAAAACAATAGACCATGCTCACTTCCAAAATCGAAATGAAACTCTTTTGGCGCGATTGCCATAACTTTTAATCTAGAGGTCGGATTGTGTTCGTTATTTCACTATTTAAAAGTAGAAATCTAGATATACAACTCTTATGAAGACCACAAAACCAAATTCGGCCTCTAACAATGTCCAAAATACTGTTTTTCCCGTATCTGTCCGTTAAACGGACAGGTGTGTCCGTTTAACGGACACATACGGGTGGATGGGTACCAAAAGCTTCGTGTTTGTCCGTTAAACGGACGGGGGTGTAACACCCCACTCCCGTAAGACCCGAACCCGATATCGTTGGTGATATCCGAGTCCGTGCCCGCGAGTGGCGTACTACATCATCGATTTAAAACTCAAGATACATTTTTTTTCTTTTGGAGCCATTAACTCAACGTTAAGCGCGGCAAACACGGTAAGTAAATAAAACCGTGTTCAATATCAACCAGCCAGTTATTACAGGTCATCCAAAAATAATTTACAATCACCAATGCAAGAAAACATTAAAACCACAATGGGCTCAAGAAAATACAAAGCCTTGTTATATAGTGATTGCGGAACACAATTTACTAAGGCACTAATGCAGACGCGAACTGATCCCGATCTCTAACCTTTACTCATCTACAGTAGACATACTCCCGTGTCAACCGGGGTATTCTTCAGGACCTGAGAGATAGATGCAAATTTTGGGTGAGTTTTGCGAACTCAGTGAGAAACCATCATCGATGGTTCACTCAAATCATGCATTACGCACATGGCGTATGGCATAGTACAGTAATCATCAATTACCAATAAGCAGTCAATAACAATGTCCAGTAACAGTAAACCATTCACAGTAACACATGCCATCACGAGAGCAAAGACACGAGCAGGTATTTGTGCGAATGCAATGCATATGTGACTCTTTCCAGTTATTCAGTATTGTGCCCAAGTGCTCAGTCAGTGTTTAGTGGGGACGCGTCAGGGATTTCTTCCCTCGGGCTCGAGGTCGGTCAAGATCTGAGTGAGAGCTCAAGCTCTTTTCAAGAAAATAGCAACTTGGGGCACGCCCATTATCCGATCATGCAATTATGCATGCGATGCAAGATTCAAGAATGTACGGTGTTTGGCTATAAAGCCCAAAGTATCAAGAATCAATGATATGGCCATAAAGCCCAGTATAGCAGTATTCAGTATTTTGGCTATAAAGCCCAGTACAGTAAAATCAGTAAACATACAATAGTCCACTCTTATACATGCCAGAAATCATACAGTTCATCATTGCATGTAATTCACGTAGAACATATAAGCAACCAGAAATTTGAGAAACCAACTAGGTTACTTACCTATTACTTCCGAGCTAATGCCGGGAAGTCTCTGTGACGTCGGTCAATCGACGCTCCAATTGGGCCTCTATATGAATCAGAAAAAGTACGAGTCACTAAATATGAAATTTGTGCTCATGTTGATGAGATATGCATGTTCATGAATTCCCGGTCCTAATCCCTTTTTTTTTCCATTATAAAAATTCATAAAAAATTTAGAAAACCTATTGGCGCTGACGGTGCGCAATTCGGACCTCTATAGGTCCCCAATTAAATAAAACAGTGATTAAAAGTTCCACACCGGGCCACGCTAATTTCCGTCTAAAATTTCCAATTTCTTATAAAATGAAATTCAATATTTAATGAATCCGATGCCTCTGGAATCAGGTCAATCGGACGTCGGACGGGAAAGTTATTCACGAAAGGAACCAAAACTCAACAATTTATATTTTTATTTATCACCCTTATTTCCCCCTTTATTTTCTAATTTCCAACCAAACTTCCAACACCCATAACTCTTTCTACACATTTCTGAAAAATACAAACTATACCTTGTTGGAAAGCTTATGAAAAGCTCTACAATTCTCAAGAAGACCATAAAAATCACTTTCACCCCTAAGGGTGTCAAATATCCCATCAAAGCTACTGCCTACTCAAATCCCATTAAACAGAACAGTACATTTCAAATTTAATAACTCTCATTCTGTTCAGTCAAAAATTGCACAATAAATATTCTCATCAAGGTCACAATGTTATCTCTAACTTTCATGAACAACTAAAAGTCCAATTCCATTGTTAACTTGGTCAAACAATTCAATCAATGATGCTGTCCCTGAAATCATCCAATTTGAGCAGTAATCTTATAACAAGCATAACTCTCTGTACACAAATCTTAAAAATCAGAGCTTTATATCCCTGAAAGATAACATCTCAAACTTCAATTTTCATGAAGCACTCAACATCCAATTCGATCTTTAACAATTTCAAAACTGTTATGGAAGCTACTGTTATGATCAGCCATTCATAACCTAATGTAGGGTCAATCTTTGCAAAATCATAACTCCCAATTCTGACTTCTAAAAATTACACACCATATATCAATTTCAAGGTGATCTCTTCCTCTATAACTTTTCAGAAGCTCATTCACACCAATTCAGTCCACATAAAATGGTAAAATTGCCTCCAATCCGAAAACTCACAAAATCACACTTAGACTAGGTTTCATCAACATGCTCAAAACCAGTCAATAGTAATCAGTTCATATCTCTCAATATACAACTCTAAAAATAGCAAGATCAGTAGAAATGGAAAGATAATTCAATATTCTACTACTTTAATGAAGACCATTCTCCCTAATTCCATCTCAATTAATTCATAAAAATCAACAAAACTCAGATGTCATGGTTGCGATTACTGTTCACAAGCAATGGAACAGTAACTTTCCATACAGAAATTGACCCTTCTATCATTGAAATTCAACAACACCTATTTCACAATAAAATAAAGCCAACAAATCAAAGTTTCAGTGGCCACAAACCTTGCCTCATTTTCATAACCACACTATGAGTTATGGTCAAATCAGTGTAATAGGTCAAATATCAATTTTCCAGCTTTACTTCTCTATTCACTTCCTTTCATTCCAACACCCTTCCTACATCCATAAGCATCTTAATTGGACACAAAATCAGTCCCTATAACATGTCTACATTCACTAGGCATTCCTACCAAAAATTGGCAGCACTAACCTCTTCCCTTTCCATGCACAATTAATCATCAATATGAATTCAAAATCAAGCTAAAACCAAACTTAACCATTACCATTCATTATCCTAACATACCTTACATTTATACCCATTAATTTATACTATAATTCTCATCAAAATAAAGCATCAATAAACTTAATAATAACATCACAATTCCCATTAGATGCTCCTAACTACCATGATTCATAAACTACAATCAAAGCATAATTGAAAACACCATTCAAAGTTCAATTTAAACACTTACCTATTCAAGCTTCCAAGCCTCTCTTCTCTTCACTTCCTTCTTAATTACCCTTGCTAACCACTTCTTCTAACTCCCAAATAAAGACATCACCATGACGGTAAGACAATAAGTTAATGACAAGTAAGAGAACTTTTGAATTTGTGGAGGAAGGTGAAGAAAGAAGCAAAATTTTCGATGATGAGAAAACCAATTTGAAGAGAGGCTTCGGATGAGTTCTAAAACAAAGACTTAAAACAATTTTTTATCTCATTCCTTCATTCTTTAGGTCATCACCGAGAGAGGCATAGGGAATTACAAGAAACATGATAAGAAGGCATTAAATGAATGAGATGTTGGCAAGTTTTGGTTGGTACAAATTTTCAAAGAAAAGTCAAAGGTATAAACCAATGAGTTTTCATCACTTTTTACACCATATCACCACACTTTCGGTTACAATAGAAAGGAAACAATATTTCCTTATGTAAAACCGTGGAGGAGGTCATGAAAGGGTAGGTGGCTTGGTAGGATTGGTTAAAACCAAGTTGAAAAGTCAACATATTCATACTTTATTCAATTAAACCTAGTCCAAAATTAACTCAATCAATTCCAATGACCCTTATTTCAATCCCAAAATAATGTATCCAATAATACAGTGCCATTGGGTAGCAATTTTATTCCATCAAAATCGACCGTTCGCTAATTGGCGATTTTATCCTGTCCGGGAATTTCCGGGAATTTTTCCCGAATTATTTTTCTGAGAATTAATGAAATTTCCCAAAATTATAAAACATGTAACAGTGCACTCCAAATAATTTTTCAATCACAAAAATCACCTTTTCTACCCCAAAACATGTTTAGGCCAGTTACCGATAATTTTGCCGGTCCGGGAATTTTCTTCGGAAAATTCCAGAAAAATTCCTGAAAATCCCTTAAAATCTATAACGCTTAATAGCGCACTCAGAATATTTTTTTTCCAAACCCATTAACCACGTTAATCACAATAAAATTGCTTTAGGCCCAATTACCGGGAATTATCATGAATGCATATACCGAAATTCCATGTACACAATTGATACTGTGTATCAATCCTATTATGCATGAACAGTACTAATTATTCCTTATGAATCCCATCCTATTTTACCCTTCCAGGAGGGGGTGGGATGTTACAGGGGGTGTCCGTTTAACGGACATGGGTAGGCGAAGGGGTGTTTTAGCACCCGTAGCTGTCCGTTTAATGGACATTCGTGTCCGTTTAACGGACACGCCATTTCTCAAAACTTCCAACCTCTCATCTTGGAATTCACTTGTAACTATCATCTTTCAACACTCATAACTTCTTACCCCTAGCTCCAATATGTGCATACTATACCTTCATGAAAAGATAACGAGATAAAATAAAAATCTCATGAAGGATGATAAAGCTAACTCCATCATTTAGTAAGGTAAAAAGCCACTCAAAGATCATTGCTCAATAAGACCAATGTAACAGCAACATTTGCAACATGAACGAAGAATCGAATGTGTTCTAATCCTCATAACTTTTTAACCCTAAATCCAAATGAGACAAACGATATACCGTTAGAAAGTTCTGAACTTCCACTACAATCTTCATGAAGACTTCCCAATCTAATTCAAGCCTTAAGAGGGTCTAATACTGAGGCGAATTTCTGTCAAATTTTAGGAAAATTTGACAGCACTTCCCTTGTAAATGCAACTAACCAATTTTCAATTCTAATACTTCCACCTGCATAAAACTCAACATGCAACCCCATATAACATGTTTAAACTCTAAGATATCTCCAAATACCATTCTAAGCAACAACCACACTCTTAATCATCTAATCATGTGTAGGAAAATCCCGGGAGGAACATCACATGTTCCAGCATCGGAAAACAAAAATTTTATTCCCGGGACCTTCCCAAAACCTGTGATCCCTGTGTCGGTATGAAAACTCAAACCTGAATAGCCAATAGAGACTATCTCTAAAAGTATCCACGCAGAGATCAAAACCTAACCGGATCAAACACCTTTGACCTGTGAATAGCTAGAAACGAATAAAGCTCGCTAGATCCTACCTCGTCCTCGAGAGCTTGAATCAACGCTGGAAAGCTTAGAAGAAGAGAAGATCCGATGATGCTTGAGGAAGAAGACTTGAAAATCACCTTTCCAAAGCAAAGCTTAACAATTAAGCTTTCAACTTCTTACCTTTGCAAAACCCTACGAAACCATCTCTTCTCATTACCTTTTAAATGTCTTTAACACTTTAAAGACTCATAAAAGGCTTATGGTGGAGGCTTGTCCACGTTAGCCATTTATATATATATATATATAAAAGCTAAAAGATGATCTTCTCCTTTATGCTTCCACGTATCACATATATATATATATATATTAATTATTTAATTAATTAATCATATATATATATGTATATAATTGCTTGCGGTCCAAATACACTGGGTTGGTCCTACCTACTACTGGTCCCGTTATGGGATAAACCCCGAAACCTTTTTCAGCAATATCGATGTCGCGATCTCATCGGGACATATCTCGATCTCATCGGATCCATTTAATCCATTGTTTTCCATATATTGAATTCATCAAAACTATTTTACCAATTCTCCAAACACTCTTATCGTGTGACCCTTTAGGTTCCCGGTTATGTTGGCCACTTAGATTAACACTTAATCTGAGCAAGTCATGAGCGGTATCTAGCAACACATCATGACCCCAATTAACCGTAAAGTAATCGGTTTGATGAATTCATCACGAACCGTATCACGAACCCTTCCATGATACAATTCTTGTGCAATTCGTCCTTTCATCATCCTATACCCCACTTGGTTATGAGTATGGCTAATATGTCAACTCTTACTAGACTAAGTCTAGCCCAAGTGAAATCAGTTCCTGTCTGAGGACTCATTACTTTATATGTCCATGAAGACAATCTTCATGACATAGTCATGCTCTGGCTAGAGACTTAAAGTAATGATCCTGACAAGAGGCAGGTATCTCTTACATTCTCACGTATGATAAATCCTTTATTGGCTACTCAATTACCTTCAATACCTCAAATCGTACTCCAAGCACCATCCTATGAGTAACCTCGGAAGGCCACAAGGAATGGAGTCAGTACAAGATCAAGATTCAAGATATCCTCGAGTACCTCAAGTCTAAGGATACTTGCACCATTGCTATGATGAGATTATCACTGACATTAAATCCATGTGATGATCTCATGGCAGGTCATCCAATGAACTTACTACCACTAGTAAGCATCCATATGTCAACTCTAAATATCTCATATTTATAGTTTCTGAGATCCACCGCTTGATCCAATCAAGGAGTATGACATATGCTAGTCATCCGATTAATGATGTCCACCTCATTAATCCTATGACTAGGAAAAATTTAGATATCTTGATAATTGCACATGATAGGAATCTCGGGATTATGATCACATCATAATTTCCTTCATGCTATGTCATATATCATGGACATCATTAATTTGATTAAAGATCAATATCAATTCATAAAGAACATCAAATAAATGAAACATGCCTTTATTTATTTATTCATAAAGTCTGTACATGACTATGAACAAAAAGCGCTAAAGGGGATTGCCTTTAGGGCACTACTCTAACAATCTCCCACTTGACCTAAAGCCAATCGCCTTGGTATCTAATACCATAAGCGAGTACATGAGAATCAAAATTCTTCGTGACAATGGCTTCACAACGGATCGACAATGTTACGCTCTCGGGAATCCTCTCGATCGCGACATCACCTCTAGAATGATCTCTAATCGATGATATCTGCGAGTACGTGTTTAGATCGTTGAGACCTCGGTTCTTTTGCTCGAGCAATAGCCCCATTGTTGTCACAATACAACCATGGGTCCATCACGACCAGAACCACACCAAGTTTTGAAATGAACTTCGATCCAAACAGCCTTTGCCGCTCGATGCAAAGAATGTACTCGCCTCGGTGAGTCGAATCGCGATCGTCTCTTGTTTGGAACTCTTCCAACTGACCGCTCCGCCGTTTAGCGTGAAAACATAACTTTGACCGGGATCCGAGTCATCCTTCTCAGATTGGAAATCGGCATCCAGATGCCCGCCACTGGAGATTTCCATCTCCATATATCAAGAAAATATCCTTAGTCCTTCGCAAGTACTTGAGGATATTCTTGACAGCTACCCAAAGATGACCCTCACCAGATCCGATTGGTATCCGCCGTGACACTCGAGCATACGATACATCGGACCTCGTACATAACATAGCATACATGATCGATCCTACTGCAGATGCATACGGATCCGATCCATGCGAATCCTCTCATCTTGTGTCTTAGGACATATAGATTTCGAGAGTGTTATCCCATGAGTAATGGGAAGAAACCCTCTCTGGATTGCTCCATGCTAAACCTCTTTAGCATCTTGTCTATGTACGATGATTGTGAAAGACCAAGCAACCTCTTTGATCTATCTCTATAGATCTTTATCCCAAGGATATAAGTTGCTTCACCAGGTCTTTCATCGCAAATTGCTTGGACAACCAAATTTTAACCGATTGCATCAATGAGACATCGCTTCCGAGTAACAAGATGTCATCTACATACAACACAAGGAAAACGATTGCATTCCCATTAACCTTCTTGTACACACGGTGTTCATCCGGATTTTGTGAGAAACCAAACTCTTTGATTAACTCATCAAACGGATGTTCCAACTCTGGATGCTTGCTTCAATCCATAGATGGATTTACGAAGCTTGCATACCTTTTCGCCATCATCGGAAGTGAAGCCCTCTGGTTGTGTCATGTACACATCCTCGGCGATTTTCGTTAAGGAAAGTCGTCTTCACATCCATTTGCCATATCTCATAATCATAATGAGCGGCAATGGCTAGGAGTATCCGAATGGATTTGAGCATTGCTACGGGTCAAGGTCTCGCCATAGTCAACTCCTTGTCTTTGACGAAATCCTTTCGCCACAAGCCTTGCTTTGTAGATAATCACATTACCATCCATGTCGGTTTTCTTCTTGAAAACCCATTTGCACCCTATAGGTTTTATCCTTCAGTGCATCAACCAAAGTCCATACTTGATTTATGTACATGGAATCCATTTCGCTTTCATGGCACAAAGCCATTTTTCGACTCAACTTTTCGTAACCTTTTCATAGGTAGCAGGCTCATCATCTTCTATGAGCAATCGTCATTCTGCTCACTTACGAAATCCATATCTCTCGAACAAAGTCGCATCCTACTTGACCTCTGAACTTCGTGTGTCACAAAAGGTTGAATGTTACTTCATCCGAATGAGTGACAGCCTCGAGTTCAGCAAATGATCTGCTTGTTTGAGCATCTTGAACTTCTTCAAGTTCGACTTTGCTCCCACCGCCTTCTTGGAGAAGAAACTCTTTCTCTAAAGACAGCATGCTTCAAACAAACACCTTTTGTTCCTCAAAGAAGGTAGAATTGATATCCCATGGTCTCTTTAGGATATCCTACAAACAAACACTTGTCGACTTTGCTTCAAGCTTATCTCGATCAATCCGCTTCACGTGGCGGGACAACCCCATACTTTCAGATGAGAAAGATAAGGTTTTCGCTAGTCCACATCTCATTTGGAGTAACATCAACTGCCTTAGAGGGAACTCGCTTAACAAGTAAACAATTGCCTCTAGCGCATACCCCAAAACGATTTTGGTAACTTCGAAACCCATCATTGATCGTACCATGTCCAACAAGGTTCGATTTTCCTTTCAACCACACCATTATGTCACGGCGTGTAAGGAGGAGTCCACCGAGATAATATCCCATTATCTCGAGATAATCTGGCTGTTGGTCTAAATATTCTCCACCACGATCGGATCGTAATGCCTTGATACTTTTACCAAACTGTTTTCTACTTCATTTCAATTGTTTGAACTTTTCAAACGCTTCAGATTTGTATCTCATCGATATACAAGTACCCATATCGTGAATAATCATCGATAAAGGTAATGAAGTAACGGCAACCACTTCGCATGGATGGACATCGGACCGCATACATCCGAATGTATTAGGTCTAATACTCCAATCGCTCGCTCACCCTTTCCTCGAAGGGTAACTTAGTCATCTTGCCTAATAAACAAGATTCGCATGTGTCATATGATTCATAATCAAATGACCCTAAACTGCCACTCTTATGGAGTTTAGCAATGCGTGTCTCATTTATATGGCCAAGTCGACAATGCCATAAGTAAGTTGACTTTAGATTATCTCTTTATACCGCTTGGTGTCATTGACATTTAAAATTGGATTATACATATCTAATATGTAAATACCATTGCACAATGTACCAGTTCCATAAAGCATTCCATTAGAATTGATAAAACAACCATTGCTATTAAAATTCATATGGAATCCAAATTTATTCGCACAAGAAAGCATGTATATATATTCTTTGTCAAAACGGGTACAAAATAAAATCATCCAATTCCAAAGACAAGCCCAAAGAGGGAGATACAAAACATAGGTTCCTACGGATAATGCAGAACTCTTGCTCCATTTCCAACACGTAGGTCTACTTCTCCCTTCATGAGTTGCCCATCGTCCCCGAGGCCCTCGCATATCATTACATATGTGAGCCACAACCAAAGATCAAATACCCAAATGTTGTGATCAGAATGAGATTAACTTCAATGACATATAAACCTGAAGTAGTCGAGGCATCCGATGCCTTCTTCGCTTCAATGACTCCAGATAGACTTTGCAATTACGCCTCAATGGCCATCTTTACCGCAATGGAAGCAAGTTCCTTTCGGGCAGCTTCTTTGGTCTTCTTCTTGATGGCGCTTCCTTTGGTTTCTTTGCCTTCTTCTTCTTTGGGTTCTTTTCTTCTTGGAACTCAAGAAGAAGAAGCTACTACCAAAGACTTGCTTACTATCACTCTTGATAGTCTGTCAATGTTTCTTGAGTAGATTGATCACTTCAGTATTGTAGTGGATATTTGGTTCATTCGATAGTTTAACACAAACGTGCATAATCGAACAATCCAACCAGAATTAAGTCTATACTTAACTCATGATCCATTGCAAAACCTAAGACGACCAATCTCTCAATATAGCCATTCATCTTCGTATGCGTCGCATGCCAGATGTCCTGAGCCATCTTTAATGGTGAAGAGAAGCCTTGAGGTCTCGAACCTTTCGGACCGGGCTTGCTCGTCAAACAACTCCCTAAGATGAAATACTATAGTGTGAGCATCCATGGACTCATGCTGCTTCTGCAGCTCTGGTGACATCGAGGCAAGCATGATGCAAGTAGCCATGTCACTGTCCTTTAGATGCTTACTATATGCCTTCTGATCATCATCAAGCATCGACAACAGTGCATCCGAAGTCTGAAAATCTAGGATATATCCCAGACCTTCAGATCTGAGAACTATTCTCAGATTCCTTAACCAGTCAAGAAAATTCTGTCCAGTTAACTTGTTGGAATCCATAAGCGAGCGAAGATTCACACTTGACGACATTTTCAAACAACCTACACGGATAGAGAGGAAGAATGTTAGAATAGGAATAGCTACATAATCATAAGGATTTGAATGATATTCAAAAAGAGCTCCCACTAGTTTCATAGAATCCATAACCCTCATTACGAATCCAAAGAAACAAAGTGACATAATGTCCTAGTGGGTTGATATCCGATATTGCTAAGAATGACCTTGGGTTTACCCAACAAGCCATAACTTAGGTCAATCGGTAGGTATCGAACATACCAATTGCATCATCGATAATCGACATTGAGAATGACCTTGGGTTTACCCAACAAGCCACCTTATGTCTCGGGAGGTATCAGATATACCAATTACATCTTATACACAACTATCGATCAGTGCTATCAACTTGTTGATGTATGCACTTACATTAGGTATCAACTCTTTGATGCGCATACATCCGATGTATGCTACCCAATTTCACCTCTGTCCACGTTGACCTTGAGTTTACTCAACAAACTAACGCCTCGGTGAAAACCAACCCATTAATCAGAAAATCATATTTTCATGGTTCGAACATATCCGTATAGAGTGAGCTTGGGTTTACCCAACAACTCATCCCTATAAGAACTCTGGTTCTTACCATATTAATGGAAGGCGTTAGTTTTCATATACCGAGGAGGGATTTAGAAACTCTAGACTCCAAGCTGAAGGATCATAATCACTAGGACTATATGGCATGATTTAGGTTTCATCAATCAAATTGAATCAATCCTTATAATCATCCATCATCCAACCTGAGCATGTCACAAGTTGACTTTCATTTAATGCAAGTCACCTTATGCTTCTGCCCACACACAAGTCGACTTGTATAATACAAGTCGACTTATGACACCTGCCCATGTACAAGTCGCCTTGTAATGTGCTACAAGTCGACTTATACAGAGATTTCAACAAGTCGACTTATGCCACGCACAAGTCGCCTTATCCAGGAGAAATGCTATAATCTCTAATCGCTAATTCCTCAATCCATACAATTCCAATTCACAATACCATCATACCTAGGGTAATATCTCAGAATTGATGTATCAATGAACAATTCATTGATCCATGAATGCCTTATATGGTCAAACCATACATGAAAAGCTTAAAATGAGTCAAAACTCATAAATATCCAAACAATTTAAGAACACTCAAATTCTCACTCTAAGCATCTCTAGCTAGTCTATTCTTTCTCAAAATTACTTCGGCACAAGCCACAAAATTTATGACGGCCAAAACAAACAAGATAATGATATATACTAACGAGACACTAATGTGACCTTTTAGGCATCCGAAAATTCTTGGAAAAGCAATTTTAAGCAATTCAATTTGGAAATCATACTACATCAAGATAACACATTTTTAATCACATTAAAAATGGTGAAAGGCATTGGAACTGAAAAAACACACTCAATCAAGCCAAGCAAAACAGTCTCAACAATTTCCACAAAACTGTCCAGTTCTGTACATTGCTCGAAATGATCAATGAAACAATTTCAATAAATTCTGAGAAAATTAAATAGGTTACTAAATGTTCAGAACATGCTACCTGAATTGTTTCAGTATTTTAGGCCATCAAAAACTTAGTCAACCAAAATAACAAAACCGATTCAAAAACTGTGTTCATCAGCACAGCAATTCCCAACAGCATAGACTAAATTCGTGAATAAATATCCAATCACCTTGAAATTCAATTTCCATTCTCATAGACATTCACCAACATCTTAGAGATATGTAGGTGAAGGAAAATCTAGAAAACGATTTTTCTAGAATTTATTATCGATTTTATACTCATACCTGTCCACAGAGTGTCTCACAAAACAGCATCTGGAACCTTAGGGAATTAATTAGCAAAACTATATCAAATTAAATCGATAAATTCTGAAAATTCATAGACATATTCTCTAACATGTTATGAACAATCCTGGGCAGAAAAATTTCGAAAACCCTATCTCTATAGCAATAAGAAATCTGGACAGAATGCATGCTACAACATCACAAGCAATGAGGGTTTGTGATCTAGCTTCAGTTAAAGCTTCATACACGACACCAGACGCTCTGATACCACTGTAGGAAAATCCCGGGAGGAACATCACATGTTTCAACAGCGGAAAACAAAAATTTTGTTCCCGGGACCTTCCCGAAAACCCAGGATCCCGGTGTCGGTATGAAAACTCAAACCTGAATAGCCAATAGAGACTATCTCTAAAGGTATCCACGCAGAGATCAGAAAACCTAACCGGATCAAACACCTTTGACCCGGGAATAGCTAGAACAGAATAAAGCCTGCTAGAGCCTACCTCTGTCCTTGGAGAGCTTGAATCAACGTTGGAAAGCTTAGAGAAGAAGAGAAGATCCGATGATGCTTGAGGAAGAAGACTTGAAAATCACCTTTCCAAAGCAAAGCTTAACAATTAAGCTTTCAACTTCTTACCTTTGCAAAAACCTACGAAACCATCTCTTCTCATTACCTTTTATATGTCTTTAACACTTTAAAGACTCATAAAAGGCTTATGGTGGAGGCTTGTCCACGTTAGCCATTTATATATATATATATATATAAAAAGCTTAAAAGATGATCTTCTCCTTTATGCTTCCACGTATCACACATATATATATATATATTAATTAATTAATTAATTAATTAATTAATCATATATATATATGTATATAATTGTTTAAGCGGTCCAGTCACATTGGGGTCGGTCCTACCGCCTACGGGTCCCGTTATGGGATAAACCCCTAAACCTTTTTCAAAGAATATCGATGTCGCGATCTCATCGGGACATATCTCGATCTCATCGGGATCCATTTAATCCAGTTGCTCTCCATATATTGGAACTCAGGTCCAAAACTATTTTACTGAATTCTACTAAACACTCTTATCGTGTGACCCTTTAGGTTCCGGTTATGTTGGCCACTTAGATTAACACTTAATCGAGCAAGTCATGGCGGTATCTAGAACACATCATGACCCCAATTAACCGGAAAGTAATCGGTTTGATGAATTCATCACGAACCGGATCACGAACCCTTCCATGACAATTCTTGTGCAATTAGTCCTTTCATCATCCTATACCCCACTTGGTTATGAGTATGGCTAATATGTCAACTCTTCTAGACTAAGTTTAGCCCAAGTGAAATCGGTTCTGTCGAGGACTCATTACTTTATATGTCCATGAAGACAATCTTCATGACATAGTCATGCTCGCCGAGACTTAAAGTAATGATCCCGACAAGAGGCGAGTGGTATCTCTTACATTCTCACGTAAGTGATGAATCCTTTATTGGCTACTCAATTACCTTCAATACCTCAAATCGCACTCCAAGCACCATCCTATGAGTAACCTCGGAAGGCCACAAGGAATGGAGTCAAAATGCAGGATCGGTATCAAGATATCCTTGAGTACCTCAAGTTTAAGGATACTTGCACCATTGCTATGATGAGATTATCACCGATATTAAATCCATGTGATGATCTCATGGCGAATCATCCAATGAACTTACTACCACTAGTAAGCATCCATATGTCAACTCTAAATATCTCATATTTACAGTTTCTGAGATCCACTGCTTGATCCAATCAAGGAGTATGACATATGCTAGTCATGGGATTAATGATGTCCAGTCTCATTAATCCTATGACTAGGGAAAATTTAGATACTGACATAATTGCACATGATAGGAATCTCAGGATTATGATCACATCATAATTTCCTTCATGCTATGTCATATATCATGGACATCATTAATTTGATTAAAGATCAATATCAATTCATAAAGAACATCAAATAAATGAAACATGCCTTTCTTTATTTATTCATAAAGTCTGTACATGACTATGAACAAAAAGCGCTAAAGGGGATTGCCTTTAGGGCACTACTCTAACATCATGTTCATGCTATACAATGATGCAATTGTTTTGAAGCATACATGGATTTTACAAAATACATTATAACTGAACATTCTTGCATTCATATGAAAATATAAGTTATTAGAAGGCTTTAGAGGGCATTTCAAGCCCTTTTACAACATGATTCAAAATACATATCCAAAATGCTACTGTTTTCTTGAAATGCATCTAAAGCATTGTTTACAACAAAATGACTTGAATTTCATCAAAAATAAAATCTTGGAGTATGCCTTTTATGCTCGTTCCTCGAAATCGCGCTCTTCACCTGGAGATGGGACGGGAAGGTGGGGTTGAGCTTTCGCTCGTGGGTAACACGTTTATATTTAGGATAATAAGCTACACTGTTTCATTAATCATACTTTTAGCACTTTGTATAGAAATCATACAATCATGCATTTCATGCAATTTATCAATCTCAAAACACAATGTTCATGATCCATGAAATTCTCATTCTTGCAAACATATGCTAACACATAAACACATAGCTGATGGTTCGAAAAGTCCACGGGTTACTGATGAGCTACACAAGTGTAGTCATATACTGAGGAGTCCAAAAAGAAACATCCTGTGCCACTATCGGGCAGCCGGGAGAAGGCTATACTGGTCAACGTGCACGTGACTTTGCTGGTGGACTTAACTAACCCATATAACACTGAATTTCATGCATAAAAACTGGACTTGTCTTATCCACTGACTGATTTTCTGAAAATAGATTTTCATGCATCCATAAAGCTGATTCTTGAAAATGATATATTTCATGCTTAGTTCACATTTCATGATCTCATTCATGCTCATTCAATTCATGGCAATTTCAAGCAATATCATATACTAATCAATTTCTCACATAATGGCAATCACAATTCAATTTACACACACTTCAAAACTCAATCAATACTCATTCCAAGGTAGTTGGAAAACATTAATTTTCCTTAGTTGAGATAGTATTTAAAGCATTACTAACATAAAGATAAAAGTGAAACCCACCTTATACTTGCTAAATCCTTGCTAAATGGAGCTCTTCCTCTTGCTCTTCTCTTCTCTCTTGCTCCACTTCAAGAGAAAATAAAAACCCATATCAACACAAATCCAATAGAAATTCTATAAAATCTCTTTCATGAAATTCGCTTGAGAATCACTATACCCATTCCATTCTTAGTCTTTCTAACCAAAAACCTAACTAAAAACCAACTCTTAAAAATATAACTTACCTTAGATCTTGACTCAACACAAGATTTTTTTGGCTCAAAAGGTAGCTTAGCTTCTCCTCTTCACTTTTTCTTCTTGCACTTTCTTCAAAAACCCTCTAAAACTCAAGGAGAATCAAACCCTAGCCAAAGCTTCTTCTTTTTCTCCTCCTTCTCTCCTCATTGCCGAAAACCTCTCCTCCCTCTCTAAATTTTCGTAAGTCCTCCTCTCTTCCTCTACAATTCACTTATTTCATTCCCTTTTTATACTTCTACTTACTCACTTAAGCCCATAAGTCCAAGCCCAACTCACTTCCTCCTCTTTTCTTTTTATTTCCTCTAATATCTTCTTTAAACCACTTAAGCCCATCTATCTTTTAGGCCCACCTTATTCTCTTTTCTTTTTCTTCCTCATTAAGGCCCAACTAACACAATAAATTGTTAGAGTAGTGCCCTAAAGGCAATCGCCTTTAGCGCATTTTGTACAAATTTGTGTACAGTCTTTATAAATAAATAAAGAAAGGCATATTTCATTAATTTGTTGTTCATTATTTATGAACTGATATAGATCTGTAATCAAATTAATGAAGTCCATGATATATGACATAGCATGAAGGAAATTATGATGTGATCATACTACTGAGATTCCTATCATGTGCAATTATGTCATTATCTAAATTATCCCTAGTCATAGGATTACTGAGCCTGGACATCGGTAATCCGAAAAGACTAGCACATCTCAAGCTCTTTGATTTGATCAAGCAGTGGATCTCAGAAACTGTAAATATGAGATATTTAGGGTTGAGATGTGGATGCTTACTAGAGGTAGTAAGTACATTGGATGACCTGCCATGAGATCATCACATGGATGTCCTATTCTAATGTCGGTGATAATCTCATCATAAGAATGGTGCAAGTATCCTTAGACTTGAGGTGCTCGAGGATATCTTGGATCTTGATTACGTGCTTTGACTCCATTCCTTGTTGCCTTCTGAGGTCGCTCATAGGGTGGTGCTTGGGTACAGTTTGAGGTATTCAAGGTAATTGAGTAGCCAATAGAGGATTCACCTCTTACGTGATAGCGAAGATGATACCCATGGCCTCTTGTCGGTCATTACTTAGAAATCTCTGGTAGAGTATGTATGTCGTGAAGAGTGTCTTGGTGACATATAAAGTAATGAGTCCCGGACAAGAACTGAAATCACTTGGACTAGATTTGACGTAGTCAGTCTAGTAAGAGTTGACACATTGCCCATACTCATAACCAAGTGGGGTATAGGATGGTGAAAGGACGAATTGCACGGTAATTGTCTATGGAAAGGTTCGTGATATAGTCCATGATGAATATATATATTCATTCGTCAAACCAATTACTTTCCGGTCAATTGGGGGTCATGATGTGTTGCTAGATACCACTGATGACTTGCTTAGATTAAGTGTTAATCTAAGTGGCCAACATAACCGGGAACCTAATGGGTCACACGCATAAGAGTGTCTCGGAGAACTCGTAAAATAGTTTTGGACAGAGTTCCAATATATGGAGAGCAATCGGATTAAATGGATCCCGATGAGATCGAGATATGTCCCGATGAGATCGCGACATCGATATTCTTGAAAAAGGTTTCGGGGTTTTTCCCATACCGGACCTTAGGACCGACCCCAGTGTGGATCGGACCACTTCAAGAATATATATATATATATATATATGATTAATTAATTAAATAATTAATATATATATATATATATGTTGAATACATGGAAAGGATGGAAGAAGGGAATGGAATCTTCCATTTATATGCTTAGTCATCAAGTCATTTAATGAAAAAAGACAAAATAGCAAAGTGAAGAAGAATGATCGTTGGTGGCTTATTGAAGAAGTAGAAAAGAAAAGAGTTTCTTCTCTTTGAAAGAGGATGATCATCGTGGATTGAAGAAAGAGTTTCAAAATCCTAAGGCTTGAACAAGCTATCATCTTCGTTGGTTTTTGGTGGAAGATAAAAGGAGTTTTATCTTTCAAGCTACCACCATCGATCATTAAGCTTCTCATCTTCCATCATCGTTGATTCAAGCTCTCCATAGAACAAAGGTAAGATCTAGCAGTCTTTAATTTGTTCTAGCTATTCCCGGGTCAAAGGGTTTGTCCCGGTTAGGTTCTCCGATCTCAGCGTGGATACCGTTAGAGACGGTCTCCTTTGGTCGTTCGGTTTGAGTTTGTTATATATATACACATGAATCCTGGCTTTCGGGAAGGTCCCGGAACAAAAATTTTTGTTTTCCGCACCGTGGGCATGTGATGCTCACACCGGGATTTTCCTACAGTGGTATCAGAGCCACTTGTGTCGTATATAACAACGAAACCATGACTAGGTCGGAGTTGCTATAGCTTGTGATGATGATGCATGTTGTATGTGTTGAATTTCGAATTCAGTATGAGATATAGTTTTCGAAATTTTCTTGCCCAGATATGTTTACAAGATGTTGTTGCATATGTCTGTGGAAGCCCGGAATTTATCAATGTGATTTGATATGGTTTTGCTAATTTATTCCCTAATGTGCTGGGTGCTGTCTTTGTGCACATTCACTGAACAGGCATGCTTATAAATTCGAGAATAAATTGTAGAAATTTTTTTTTTCGGATTTTCTTTCACCTACATGTCCCTAATATTTTTATGAATGTCTATGTGGATGGAAAAATGTTTTCGAGGTGATTTACTATTTATTTGAGAATTTATTGTGTGATGCTGGGAATAGCTGTGTTAAGGAACACAGATTTTTCATTGGCTTTGTTACTGAGGTTGAATGAGTTTTTGATGGAAATAAATTCTGAAAAGATTCATGGAGCATTTTAGGAACATTTAGTGACCTCTGTAATTTTCTCAGAATTTATTGAAATTTTTTCAATGGGTTTTTTAAGCAAAACATAGAACTTGGCAGTTTTGAGAAAATTGCTGGAGTTGTTTTGTTTTAACTAAGAAATTGTGTAATTTTCAGTTCCAATGCCTTGGATCATTTTTAATGTGATTAAAAATGTGTTACATTGATGTTTTATACTTGCCTAAATGAATTTTTTGAAATTAGGTTTCCAAATAATTTTCAGATGTCAAATGTGTCTCATTAGCGTCTCGTTAGTATATTCCCTTATCTTGATTGTTTTGGTCGTCACAAATTTTGTGACCAGTGCCGAAGTAGTCTTGATAAAGTGTAGACTACCTAGAGATACTTAGGTTGATAATTTGATATTCTCGAATTATTTGGAGATCCAAGTGAATAACAGTGTATTCACCGATTTCAAATTCTTCATATATAGTTTGACTATATATGGTAAGCAACAATGAAAGTGTTTCATTGGTACATCAAGGTAAAGTGTATTAGACTTGGTATTGCGAATTTGAACTATACGAATTGAGAAATTAGCCAATTAAGATAGCAATTCCAACTGCACAAGTCGACTTATACGTTCATAACTCGACTTGTTTGTTGCATCAGACGATAAGTCGACTTGCACAATGGTACAAGTCGACTTGTTAGGTATCTGATTGCATAAATCGACTTACACATGCATAGGTCGACTTATTACAGAGGCATAAGTCGACTTATACATACACAAGTCGACTTATAACATGCAAAGGAGGGATGATGGATGATTTTAGGTATAAACTCAATGTGATTGATCATATGCCCTAAGTCATTCCATATAGTCATGGTGACTATAATCCTACGGCTTTGAGAAGAAAAAAATGAGACCTGAAAACCCTCAAATCATATGAAAACTAACACCTTCCATTAATATGGGGAGAACCAGAGTTCTTATAGAGTTGGGTTGTTGGGCAAACCCAAGCTCACTCTATACGGATATGTTCGAACCATGGAAAATGAGATTTTCGGATTAATGGGTCGGTTTTCACTAGAAGCGTTGATTTGTTGAGCAAACTCAAGGTCAACGTGGATGAGGCGAATTGGGTAGTGTACATAAGATGTACACGCATCAAGAGTTGATAACCCAATGTGTGCATACATCAAAAGTTGATAGACTAGTCGATAGTTGCACCTAAGATGGAAATGGTATGATTGATACCTGCCGATTGAACTAAGGTGGCTTGTTGGGCAAACCCAAGGTCATTTTAGGAATGTTAGATATCTATCTATGATGCAATTGGTATGACCGATACCTACCGCTTGAACTAAGATGACTCGGGTTCATCTCAGCAAGATGCTGCGAAGATGAATGGGTATATTGAGAGATTGGCCGTCTTAGGTTTTGTCATGGATTATGAATTAAGTATTGACTTAATTACGTTGGATTGTCTCGATAGTTATTCACGGTTTGTGTTAAACTATCGGATGAACCAAGTATCCACAACAATCCCCGAGTTGATCAATATGCTCAAGACAATGAGCAAGCTATCAAGAAGGATAACAAGCAAGTGTCGATGGTGGACTCTTCTTCCGGTTCAAAGAAAAGAAATGAAGAAGAAAAGGTCTAAGAAACCAAAAGGAAGTGCAGCCAAGAAGAAAACCAAAGAGATCGCACTAAAGGAACTTGCTTCCATCAGGGCAAGACCGGTCACCGAAGCTAAACCAGAAAGTCTATCTCGAGGAACGAAGGTAAAAGGCATTAGATGCCTCGACTTCTTCGTATGTTTGTCATTGAGGTTAATACTGCTTTCGATCATAACATATGGGTATTAGATACGGTTGTGGCTCACACATATGCAATGATATGCGGGCCTCGAGGACGATGAGACCGCTCGTGAAGGGAGAGGTAGACTGCGTGTGGGAAATGGAGCAAGAGTTCTTTGCATTCGCCAGAGGCACTTACTTTTTGTCACTCCCCATTGGGCTTGTAATTAAATTGGATGATTGTTATTTTGTATCAGATTAACAAAGAACATATTGTCTGTTTCTTGTTTAAATAGAGCTGGTTTCCATTTGACTTTTAGTAACAATGGTTGTTCTATTAGTTTGAATGGAATGCTTTATGGTACTGGTACTTTATGCAATGGAATTTACATATTAGATATGTCACATCCAATTATGGATGTCAATGACACGAAAAGACATAAACGAGATAATTTAAAATCAACTTACTTGTGGCATTGTCGCCTTGGCCATATAAATGAGAGATGCATAACTAAGCTCCATAAGAGTGGTAGTTTAGGGTCATTTGATTATGAATCATATGACACATGCGAATCTTGTTTATTAGGCAAGATGACTAAGTTACCCTTTAAGGGAAAGGGTGAACGAGCGACTGGAGTATTAGACCTAATACATTCAGATGTATGTGGTCTGATGTCCATCCATGCTAGAAGTGGTTATCTTTACTTCATTACCTTTATTGATGACTATTCTCGATATGGGTACTTGTATCTGATGAGATACAAATTTGAAGCATTTGAAAAGTTCAAACAATTCAGAAATGAAGTAGAAAACCAACTTGGGAAAAGTATCAAGACATTACGATCTGATCGTGGTGGGGAATACTTAGACCAAGAGTTTTTGGATTATCTCAGAGATAATGGGATTTTATCTCAATGGACGCCTCCTTACACACCACAGCATAATGGTGTGGCAGAAAGGAGAAATCGAACCTTGTTAGACATGGTACGATCAATGATGGGCTTTACAAAGTTACCAAAATCCTTTTGGGGGTATGCAATCGAGACAGCTGTTTACTTGCTAAACAGAGTTCCATCAAAGACAGTTGATGTTACTCCATATGAGATGTGGACTAACAAAAGACCCTATCTTACTCATTTGAAAGTTTGGGGCTATCCTACTTATGTGAAGCGGACTCAGTCAGATAAACTTGATGCAAAATCTGACAAGTGTTTGTTTGTAGGATATCCTAAAGAAACAATGAGATATCAATTCTACCTTGCTGAAGAACAAAAAGTGTTTGTTTCGAAGCATGCTGTCTTTTTAGAGAAAGAGTTTCTTTTACAAGAAGACAGTGGGAGCAAAATAGAACTTGAAGAAGTTCAGATGCTCGAATGCCTTGCAGATCAACCGCTCAACTCAAATCAGAACTCATACGTATGAAGTAATGATTCAACCTTCTACAACACACGGTTCGTAGGTCACGAGGATACGATCTGTTCTCGAGAGATATGAATTTCGTGAATGAACAGGATGATGTATTGCTCATAGAAGATGATGAGCCTACCACCTATGAAGAGGTTCAAGAGTTCGTAGTCTCGTAAATGGCTTCATGCCATGCAGTTAAATGGATTCCATGTATGAAAACCAAGTATGGACTTTGGTTGATGCACCAAGGAATCAAACCCATAGGGTGCAAATGGGTTTTCAAGAAGAAAACCGACATGGATGGTAATGTAATTACCTATAAAGCAAGGCTTGTGACTAAAGGTTTTCGTCAAAGACAAGGAGTTGACTATGACGAGACCTTCAACCCAGTAGCAATGCTTAAATCCATTAGAATACTCCTAGCTATTGCCACTCATTATGATTATGAGATATGGAAAATGGATGTGAAGACAGCTTTCCTAAATGGAAATCTAGCTGAGGATGTGTATATGACACAACCTGAGGGCTTCACCTCCTATGATAGCGAAAAGGTATGCAAACTTCAGAAATCCATCTATGGATTGAAGCAAGCTTCCAGGAGTTGGAATATCTGTTTTGATGAGGTAATCAAATAGTTTGGTTTCTCACAAAATCAGGATGAAGGACTAAGGATGTTTTCTTGATATATGGGGATGGAGATCTCTAAGTGAGCGGGTATACAGATGCCAGTTTTCAATCTGATAAGGATGGTTCCAAATCCTAATCAGGTTATGTATTCACACTGAACGGCGGGGCGGTCAGTTGGAAGAGTTCCAAACAAGAGACGACTGTCGATTCAACAATCGAGGCAGAGTACATTGCCGCTCGTAAGCGTGAAGGAAGCCGTTTGATCAAGAAGTTCATTATCAACTTGGTGTGGTTCCTAGCGTTGATGGGCCCATACGCTTTATTGTGACAACAATGGGGCTACTGCGTAGTTTAAGGAACCAAGGTCTCATCAACGATCCAAACACGCATCTCGCGATATATCATTTGATAAGGAGATCATAGGACGTGGTGATGTCCAGATCGAGAGAGTTCCCACCGAGCAGAATATTGTTGATCCGTTGACGAAGCCATTGTCACAAAAGAGTTTTGATTCTCATGTATTCGCCTATGGTATTAGATATCAAGACGATTGGCTTTAGGTCAAGTGGGAGATTGTTAGAGTAGTGCTCTAAAGGCAATCGCCTTTAGCGCATTTTGTACAAATTTGAGTATAGTCTTTATAAATAAATAAAGAAAGACATATTTCATTAATTTGTTGTTCATTATTTATGAACTGATATAGATCTGTAATCAAATTAATGAAGTCCATGATATATGACATAGCATGAAGGAAATTATGATGTGATCATACTATCGAGATTCCTATCATGTGCAATTATGTCATTATCTAAATTATCCTAGTCATAGGATTACCGAGCCCGACATCAGAATCCTAAAGACTAGCACATCTCAAGCTCCTTGATTTGATTAAGCGGTGGATCTCGTAAACCGTAAATATGAGATATTTAGGGTTGAGATGTGGATGCTTACTAGAGGTAGTAAGTACATTGGATGACCTGCCATGAGATCATCACATGGATGTCCTATTCTAATGTCGGATAATCTCATCATAGAATGGTGCAAGTATCCTTAGACTTGAGGTGCTCAAGGATATCTTGGATACCGATTCTGCTTTGACTCCATTCCTTGTTGCCTTGCTGAGGTCGCTCATAGGTGGTGCTTGGGTACAGCTTTGAGGTATTCAAGGTAATTGAGTAGCCAATAGAGGATTCACCTCTTCCGTGATAGCGTAAGATGATACCCACGGCCTCTTATCGTGGTCATTACTTAGAAATCTCTGGTAGGAGTATGTATGTCGTGAAGAGTGTCTTCAAGACATATAAAGTAATGAGTCCCAGACAAGAACTGAAATCACTTGGACTAGATTTGACGTAGTCAGTCTAGTGAGAGTTGACACATTGTCCATACTCATAACCAAGTGGGGTATAGGATGGTGAAAGGACGAATTGCACGGTAATTGTCTATGGAAAGGTTCGTGATATGGTGCATGATGAATATATATATTCATTCGTCAAACCAATTACTTTCCGGTCAATTGGGGGTCATGATGTGTTGCTAGATACCGCTCATGACTTGCTTAGATTAAGTGTTAATCTAAGTGGCCAACATAACCGGGAACCTAATGGGTCACACGCATAAGAGTGTCTCGGAGAACTCGTAAAATAGTTTTGGACAGAGTTCCAATATATGGAGAGCAATCGGATTAAATGGATCCCGATGAGATCGAGATATGTCCCGATGAGATCGCGACATCGATATTGCTGAAAAAGGTTTCCGGGGGTTTTTCCCATACCGGGACCCGGTAGGACCGACCCCAGTGTGACTGGACCACTTCAGTAATATATATACATATATATATATGATTAATTAATTAAATAATTAATATATATATATATATATGTTGAATACATGGAAAGGATGGAAGAAGGGAATGGAATCTTCCATTTATATGCTTAGTCATCAAGTCCTTTAATGAAAAAAGACAAAATAGCAAAGTGAAGAAGAATGATCGTTGGTGGCTTATTGAAGAAGTAGAAAAGAAAAGAGTTTCTTCTCTTTGAAAGAGGATGATCATCGTGGATTGAAGAAAGAGTTTCAAAATCCTAAGGCTTGAACAAGCTATCATCTTCGTTGGTTTTTGGTGGAAGATAAAAGGAGTTTTATCTTTCAAGCTACCACCATCGATCATTAAGCTTCTCATCTTCCATCATCGTTGATTCAAGCTTCCATAGAACAAAGGTAAGATCTAGCGCCTTTAATTTGTTCTAGCTATTCTCGCTCAAAGGGTTTGTCTCTTGCTAGGTTCTCCGATCTCTGCGTGGATACCGTTAGAGACGGTCTTCTTTGGTCGTTCGGTTTGAGTTTGTTATATATATACACATGGATCCTGGCTTTCGGGAAGGTCCCGGAACAAAAATTTTTGTTTTTCGCACCGTGGGCATGTGATGCTCACACCGGGATTTTCCTACATAAATTCCATTAACTCTTAACACCTAACTCATTAATTCCTTTTTAATTCATGCTACCTAACTTAATTAATGCTACTATACTTAATAAATGTCAACTAAATTTTATCTAACATTAACTTACTCAATTATTCTAATCATGCTTAATTAAAAAAAAAATTTGGGGCTAACATTTCTCCCCCCTTAAGAAATTTCGTCCTCGAAATTCTTACCTGGTTCATTTAAGAGGTGTGGGTATTGCTCCTGCATTGCATCCTGAGGCTCCCACGTCGGCTCTTCAACTGCATGATTCCTCCACAGGACCTTGACTAGCTTGATTATCTTGTTCCTGAGGATCTTATCCTTGCTATCCAGAATTGCCACTGGCATCTCCTCATAGCTCAGATCATCACTCAGCTGAACCTCTGAGGTCTGAATAATGTGAGAAGGATCGGACCTGTACCTTCTCAACATGAAAACATGAAAAACATCATAGATCTGAGACAGCTCTGGAGGCAATGCCAACCTGTAAGCTAACGACCCGATCCTCTCTAGAATCTCATACGGACTTACATACCGAGGACTTAATTTCCCCTTCTTACCAAATCTCATAACTCCCTTCCATGGAGACGTCTTGAGGAACACCTTGTCACCCACTGCATATTCCATTTCTTTTCTGTTAGCATCGGCATAACTCTTCATTCTATCCTGGGCTGCCTTAAGCCGCTGTTTGATTACATCCACTTTCTCAATTGTCATCTGGACCAACTCTGGTCCTACCAGTTTCCTTTCACCTTCCTCATCCCAGCATATCGGAGTCCTGCATCTTCTGCCATAAAGGGCTTCATAAGGAGCCATCTGTATGCTCGAATGGTACGAATTGTTATAAGCAAATTCGACCAACGAAAAATGATCATCCCATGCTCCTCTGAAGTCCATGACACATGCCCTAAGCATCCCTTCTAGAGTCTAGATTGTCCTCTCAGACTGACCATCCGTCTGAGGATGAAACGCCGTACTGAAATTCAGCTTAGTTCCTAATGCTTCCTGCAAACTACTCCAGAATCTCGATGTGAATCGAGGGTCCCTGTCGGATACTATGGAATCTGGAACTTCATGTAATCTCACTATCTCATCAATGTATTTCTTTGCTAACACTTGCAACGAATCTGTCTGCTTAATTGCCAGAAAATGGGCTGACTTGGTTAACCGATCTACGATAACCCATATGGCATCATGCTTCCTACTAGTTCTGGGTAAACTCATCAAAAAATCCATAGTGATCCTTTGCCACTTCCATTCAGGAATGGACAATGGCCTTAGCATGCTGAAGGTGCACGGTGTTCACCTTGACTGTCGACACACTAGACATCCGCCACATATTCAGCTACATCTCTTCATGCCTTTCCACCGTAAATGTTCCTTCAAATCTCTCAGACATTCTGGTGTTGCTCAGTGCATGGAATAAGGCGATTGTGCCTCATCCATGATCTCATCCTTAACTGCCTTATCATTCAGAATACATAACCTGTTTCTGACTACCATTAGCCCATCATCCCTTACTTGCACTTCTGACTACTTACCATTCTGGATTTCCTCACGAAGCTTACTCAATTCTGCATCCTGCTCCTGCAACTCCTTGACTCTCTCTCTAAGTATCGGCCTCACCCTGAATTGAGCAAGAATGCCTTCTGACTTATCCTGCTTCAAGCTTATTTTAAGCTTAGCCATCTGTTCCAATAAAAGCAAGTAAACTATTTGGACATGAGCTATAGACGACTTCCTGCTCAAGGCATCCGCCACTACATTCGCCTTGCCTGGATGATACTCCATCATCAGGTCATAGTCCTTGAGCAACTCCAACCACCGTCTCTGCCTTAAATTCAACTCTTTCTGACTCATAATGTACTTAATACTTTTGTGGTCCGTGAAGATCCTAGTCTGAACCCTATATAGGTAGTGTCTCCAAATCTTTAGGGCAAAAATTACCGCTACCAATTCCAGATCATGAGTCGGATAATTCAACTCATATGGCTTCAACTGCCGTGAAGCATAGGCTATTACCCTGTCATCTTGCATCAGCACACATCCTAAACCCTTCCTCGAAGCATCATCAGACAATCAGATACCCTGGTATCCATTGGGAAAACCAATCTTGGAGCACTTGTCAACTGCTCTTGAGCTCCTCAAAGCTCTTCTGACATTCCTCACTCTATATGAACTGCTGATTCTTTCTTAACAGCTTAGTCATAGGGGCAGCTATCATTGAGAATCCTTCCACAAATCTCCTATAATAACCTGCCAAACCTAGGAAGCTTCTTACCTCTTTCACTGTCTTAGGCTCTTTCCAATTCACTCATCGCTTCTACTTTCCTGATCAACATGGATCCCTTTGCTGGAAATCACATGTCCAAGGAAAACTACTTCATGCAGCCAAAATTCACACTTGCTGAATTTGGCATACAGCTCCTGCTCTCTCAACCTCTGCAATACTATCCTGAGATGTTGTTCATGCTCTCCTTCATCCTTAGAATCGACCAGAATGTCATCAATGAACACAATGACAAACTGATCTAAGAACTCCTGAAAAACCCTATTCATAAGGTCCATGAATGCAGCTGGAGCATTGGTCAATCCGAAGGGTATGACCCTGAATTCATAGTGCCCGTAACGGATCCTAAAAGCTGTCTTGTTTACATCAGACTCCCTGATTCGGAGTTGATGATAACCTGATCTGAGGTCGATCTTTGAAAAGACCCTTGCTCCCTGCAGCTGATCAAACAGATCATCTATCCTAGGTAAGGGATATCTGTTTCAATCACACCTTGTTAAGTTTCACTAATCTATACACACGCCGCTAGGTTCCATCCTTCTTCTTAATGAATAGATCGGCGCCCCAAGGTGATGAACTTGGCCTGATAAACCGCTTCTAACAACTCCTCTAATCGCTCCTTAAGCTCCCTTAACTCACCGGAGCCATCTCAGATGGTGGTATCGAAGTTTAGCGCGATTCGGAATCAAGTCAATTGCAAACTCAATTTCCCTCACCGGCAACCCCCCAGTAACTCTTCTGGGAACACATCTGAAAACTCCCTGACAACCTGAAAATCTTCTAATCTGCCCACATTCACTTCTAGATCCACTACATGCGCCAAGAAGGCCTCACACCCTTGGCCCATCATATTGTCAGCTAACATAGCCGAAATGATCCTCGACACTGGCAGTTTCCTGTCCCCCTTGAAGACCACTTTTTGATCATTGCCCAGATCAAACTCTACTTCTTTTAAACTACAATCTAGCTTCGCCTTGTACTTTTCCATGAAATCCATCCCCAATATAACATCCAATCCTTGAAGGTCTAGAGGTAGTAACTCTACTACCAGTCTAGCACCGTCGATACTGAGCTCACAATTCTTATAAATCAAACTGATCACTACTTTACTCCCCAAAGGAGTACTAACAATCAGAAAGTTATCCATAATCTCAGGATTAACTGCATGCATATTCATACTTGAGGAAACAAATGAATGTGTGGAACCCAGATCAATCAAAACATAAACCGCAGAATTGAACAATCGAGCCATACCACCACAACTTCAGGGCGCTTGCAGCTTCTTCCTGGTCATGGCAAATACTCTAGCCGGTGCCTCGACCATGCTCTTCGCCTCCTGCAGATTAGCCTCCCGATCGCTTCCAGACTGCCTTACTGTGGATCGGCCCGGTTCCCACTATCTCCGTCTGCCTCTGAGCTTGAACTTGGGAACCCTCCTGTCTCAGCCTCTGGGGAAAATCTCTCATCATATGCCCCTTCTCTCCACACTAGAAGCAACCACCAAACCCCTTGAGACACCTCCCTGGATGAAACTTCCCGCACTGATCACACTGGGGATTCTTGCCCTTTCATGACTTTCCTGGGCCTCCCACACTAGAGACCTGTTCAGAAATTGCCCTGGACTGCTGACTCTTGGCAGGACCACTTCTGCCCATGCCACTCTGAGTATGATGGGTCCTGGTGCTCCTCTCAGTGCTTGGAGCACTCACCCCTTCCCGAGGATCGTTACTATGTTCTTCCTTTTCCGCTTACTTGACCTTAATATTCTCCAATTCTCGGCTGAGCGCCATCCACTAACTGTTGGTAATCCTTGAAACTATGGATCACCACCTTCTCTTTGATCCCTAAGTGCAATCCCCCTTCAAACTTGTGGCACTTGTCCACTTCATTGGCCACAATGTTGGTGATACTGAAAGTCGAGTGAACTTCAGCTCATACTCACTCACCGCCGATCCTCTGGGTAAGGTTCAGAATTTCCGGCTTTCTCTTGACATAGACCATCGAGAAGTACTTCCTCCCAAGGCTTCTAGAAATTCCTCCATGTCGCCTCTGAGGTACCGCTTTGATCGCGAGGCACCGACTCACCAAAGGCAAAGCATCCATCCTCACAGTAGTGATCGATCGCATAATCTAGCTTCTCTTCATCCGAGAACTTCATGTGTTTCAGGACCCTCTCGGTCCTCTTCAACCATGCTTCTGCCTCCTCGGGATTAGTAGTCCCGCTTAAATCGACAGTCCCATACTTCCGGAGCTTGTCATACTGCCCACTCCGATCTGCTGGAGTTGGCATCTGAGCCTGCCTTCCCTGGCCCATAGCATATGCGAAAGCCTGGGCGAAGGCCTGAAAGAATTATGGGTCTACTGGATTTGGCATAGGAGGAGGCTGGAGAGGCACCTCATGCTGCACACTTGGTGCCTCAGAATCTGTAACAGGGATGGTCCCTGCATCCTGAGGAATGTGGGATTCATCCGTACTTCCCCGCTGAGAGCCTGACCTAGCTTGAGCTCCTCGAGTTCTTCTTCGAGGCGGCATATTACTCCTTTAAATGAAAATCATTTCAAATATTTAGCTCATGCTTTATGAAACCAGTTCAAATCATGTAAAACAATTCAAAACTAATGATGCATGTACTGTATTTAAAACAATGCTTAGGGTTCATGTAACATGATGCATGCTGACTCTACCCTTGAGGCTACCCACTAGGGTTCCTAGGAAATCATAAACCTAGAGCTGCTCTGATACCACAATTGTTGGACCCGAGACCCAACTACATATACTTACCACTTACTCTCTTTCTCTGATACCACAATATGTCGGATCTCGAGGCTCAACTACTTAATTACCGTATTCCTGAAACCTTGCACTAATAACATTGCAATGCCATAAGCTGCTGTTCCAATAAAGTGATGAGCGTACACTTCCTAAACATCAAAATCACAATTGGACTTGTTCATATCAAATATAGCTTAAAGCCTCACGTTCGCATAGAGGTAAGAATCACCTTAATCGGAGTTATATAACTCAAGATATGATTCAAATACCCAAAGGTGTTCATACCTGAAACATGCTCTCTCAACCGGCCTTTCACTTCCTTTAATGAGAACTTCCTCCATTGAACTCCAAATGGTACCAAATTTTATGAAGTGAAAGCTATATGTCTTATGAATCCAATGGTTCAAACCTCACCTCATTTGGAGGTCGTATGAGGGATTTATGCCCAAAACAATAGACCATGCTCAATTCCAAAATCGAAATGAAACTCTTTTGGAGAGATTGCCATAACTTTTAATCTAGAGGTTTTATTGTGTTCGTTCTTTCACTATTTCAAATTAGACATCTAGATCTACAACTCTTATGAAGACCACAAAACCAAATTCGGCCTCTAACAATGTCCAAAACACTGTTTTTCCCGTACCTATCCGTTAAACGGACAGGTGTGTCCGTTTAACGGACACATACGGGTGGATGGGTACCAAAAGCTTCGTGTTTGTCCGTTAAACGGACAGCGGTGTCCGTTTAACGGACATGGGTAGGCGAAGGGGTGTTTTAGCACTCGTAGCTGTCTGTTTAACGGACATTCGTGTCCGTTTAACGGACACGCCATTTCTCAAAACTTCCAACCTCTCATCCTGGAATTCACTTGTAACTATCATCTTTCAACACTCATAACTTCTTACCCCTAGCTCCAATATGTGCATACTATACCTTCATGAAAAGATAATGAGATAAAATACAAATCTCATGAAGGATGCTAAAGCTCACTCTATCATTTAGTAAGGTAAAAAGCTACTCAAAGATCATTGCTCAATAAGACCAATGTAACAGCAACATTTGCAACATGAACAGTAACTGAATGTGTTCTAATCCTTATAACTTTTTAACCCTAAATCCAAATGAGACAAACGATATACCCTTAGAAAGTTCTGAAATTCCACTACAATATTCATGAAGACTTCCCAATCTAATTCAAGCCTTAAGAGGGTCTAATACTGAGGCGAATTTCTGTCAAATTTTAGGAAAATTTGACAGCACTTCCCTTGTAAATGCAACTAACCAATTTTCAATTCTAATACTTCCACCTGCATAAAACTCAACATGCAACCCCATATAACATGTTTAAACTCTAAGATATCTCCAAATACTATTCTAAGCAACAACCACACTCTTAATCATCTAATCATGTTCATGCTATACAATGATGCAATTGTTTTGAAACATATATGGATTTTAAAAAATACATTATAACTGAACATTCTTGCATTCATATGAAAATATAAGTTATTACAAGGCTTTAGAGGGCATTTCAAGTCCTTTTACAACATGATTCAAAATACATATCCAAAATGCTACTGTTTTCTTGAAATGCATCTAAAGCATTGTTTACAACAAAATGACTTGAATTTCATCAAAAACAAAATCTTGGAGTATGCCTTTTATACTCGTTCCTCGAAATCGCGCTCTTCACCTGGAGATGGGACGGGAAGGTGGGGGTGAGCTTTAACTAAATGGGTAACACGTTTATATTTAGGCTAATAAGCTACATTGTTTCATTAATCATACTTTTAGCACTTTGTATAGAAATCATACAATCATGCATTTCATGCAATTTATCAATCTCAAAACACAATGTTCATGATCCATGAAATTCTCATTCTTACAAACATATGCTAACACATAAACACATAGCTGATGGTTCGAAAAGTCCACGGGTTACTGATGAGCTACAAAGTGTAGTCATATGTTTGAGGAGTCCAAAAGGAACATCCTGTGCCACTATCGGGCAGCCGGAGAAGGCTATACTTGGTCAACGCACGTGACTTTGCTTGGTGGACTTAACTAACCCATATAACACTGAATTTCATGCATAAAAACTGGACTTGTCTTGTCCACTGACTGATTTTCTGAAAATGGATTTTCATGCATCCATAAAGCTGATTCTTGAAAATGATATATTTCATGCTTAGTTAACATTTCATGATCTCATTCATGCTCATTCAATTCATGGCAATTTCAAGCAATATCATATACTAATCAATTTCTCACATAATGGCAATCACAATTCAATTTACACACACTTCAAAACTCAATCAATACTCATTCCAAGGTAGTTGGAAAACATTAATTTTCCTTAGTTGAGATAGTATTTAAAGCATTACTAACATAAAGATAAAAGTGAAACCCACCTTATACTTGCTAAATCCTTGCTAAATGGAGCTCTTCCTCTTGCTCTTCTCTTCTATCTTGCTCCACTTCAAGAGAAAATAAAAGCCCATATCAACACAAATCCAATAGAAATTCTATAAAACCTCTTTCATGAAATTAGCTTGAGAATCACTATACCCATTCCATTCTTAGTCTTTCTAACCAAAAACCCAACTAAAAACCAACTCTTAAAAATATAACTTACCTTAGATCTTGACTCAACCCAAGAGTTTCTTGGCTCAAACGGTAGCTTAGCTTCTCCTCTTCACTTTTTCTTCTTGCACTTTCTTCAAAAACCCTCTAAAACTCAAGGAGAATCAAACCCTAGCCAAAGCTTCTTCTTTTTCTCCTCCTTCTCTCCTCATTGCTGAAAACCTCTCCTCCCTCTCTAAATTTTGGTAAGTCCTCCTCTCTTCCTCTACAATTCACTTATTTCATTCCCTTTTTATACTTCTACTTACTCACTTAAGCCCATAAGTCCAAGCCCAACTCACTTCCTCCTCTTTTCTTCTTATTTCCTCTAATATCTTCTTTAAACTACTTAAGCCCATCTATCTTTCAGGCCCACCTTATTCTCTTTTCTTTTTCTTCCTCATTAAGGCCCAACTAACACAATAAATTCCATTAACTCTTAACACCTAACTCATTAATTCCTTTTTAATTCATGCTACCTAACTTAATTAATGATACTATACTTAATAAATGTCAACTAAATTTTATCTAACATGAACTTACTCAATTATTCTAATCATGCTTAATTAAAAATTTTTTTTTGGGGCTAACAGGAATTCCCTGACTACAAGAATGTCTTCCAACCTCCCTCTATCAGCCTTCGTGTCTAACACATAGGCCAAATATGCTTCACACCCCTTACTCATCATTCTCTCTGCTGTCATAGCCGAAACAATCCGAGGCGGACTGACTTTTCTATCTCCCACGAATACCACTTTTCTGCCATTCTCTAACTCAAATTCCACTGTCTTCTGCTTGTAGTCTAAATTGGCATGATACTGCTCTAATGTATCCATACCTAGGATCACATCCAATCCTCCCATCTTCAAAGGCATCAAGTCCACCACAAATGTTCCTCCACTTATCCCTATCTCACACTCTCTATACATGTTGGGCCCCAAAATTTTTTTATTTTTATTTATTTATTGATTTAATTGACTTACTCTTTAATTTTGCTTTAATTGTTTTAATTACGTGTGTATATATATATATATATGTATATATATAGATTATGTTGAGCCTTGGGATTAGTAAGTATGATTGGGATTAGAAGGTAGAAATTAAATGAAGGCTTGGACTTAATATTGGAAAGTATGGGCTTTAGAATTATGTGGTTAAGTGTAGTGGGCTTTTGAGGAGGAGGAGAGCCCAAAGCCTTGTAAGTTATAAGGAGAGCCTTAAGGAGTATCAAAACTACATAGTTTTGAGGTAGGGCTTTAAGTTGAGAATAAATGAGCTAAGTCTTTAAAGAAGAGTAGCAAGTTGTCGTAAGTCACAAAAGGAAGAGAAGAGAAGAAGAGAAAACATGAGCAAGGAAAAAGAGAACTTTCGGCTAAGTGGAAGAGAGTCGTAGGAAGCTTGACGAAGAGGAAAAAGAAGTGAAATCGACTTATTAGAGGTTAGTTCCATCTTTATTTATGTTAGATTCGAAAATGGGATGAAATGGAAGTTAGGGTTTGTGTAGAGATTGAAGAAAGATAGAGGGAAAGGTGAGATCTATGGATTTTTGGGAGTTTCTAAGTAAGATTTTGGTTATTCTAGCTTAAATGTCCTATGGGTAGGTTAGGTTTAAAGTTTATTTTCATCTTTGCTTAAGTTATGAATATTATGACTTTCTTTTAAAATGTATTTATTGAATGAAGTATGATTTAATTGAAGGAAATCAAGAAAATCCCACTCAAGACAAGGAGGAAGGTAAATCTTGAATTCGGATACCGACGATAGGTGGGTACCTGTTTATAATAGAATTTATAAGCCACTACTGCTTTCTTTAAACAAAGAGATTTTCTGATTTCAACTACATCATAAATGTTGCATCATTGTATGAATGGTTTGAAAAATCATTATTGATTTAATACATGAACTTTTGATGAATAGCAAAATACATTTATGTTATGCCTCGAAAGATTTCATGGCATTTCATGTATTCGGAAAAGAGCATTCGATAAATTGATTTAAGCATGATTATGTGATTGTGATTGGGGGAGAGAGAACTATTTCCTTAAGTCACGTGCACGTTGACCCCCTTAGCCTTCTCCCGGCTGCCTGCTTGAGGCTTATGAGATCCGAAAAATGGACTCGTCGTGTTTAAAGTGAAACTTCAGTTTTTTGTCGTGTTTATGGAACTCTCGAGCTAAGTGTGTGCATTCCATCCTTTAATTGTGTTTATGATGCATAATATGTGTTTGATTGATATAGAGTCTCGTATTATGCCTTATGTGATGATTTTGGGTTATTGGTGTTTTATATGATAAATTGCTATTGTTTGGATTCTAAATTGTGTCTTGTGTGGCTCATTACTCGATGGCTATAAACATGTTAGCCACTGAGCCGTGTTAGCTCACCCCCCATTCTCCCTCCTCAGGTGCAAATTCTAGTTGATCGCGGAACCTTGCAAGGCATCAGACATAACTCCAAGATTTAGGCACTTTTGTATTAAGTTAGTAACTAGCTCTTGGATAGCTTTATAAACATATCAAGCATTGAGCATCTCATGTATTTTGTACTTGACTTTTGATGGATATGCCGATATGTACTTAAAGCTATGATTGAACTCTTATGATTGGAAAGGTGTATGAGAGCTTTAGTACTCTGCCCATATTGTGAAATTGTTGATTTCCGATCTGTTTATGGCCTTGAAAGAGTATGTGTGTGAGTATTTTAATTATTGAATAGCTGTTGAAGTTCTGCAAATTTTGGGCTGATGTGCTCATGTGGCCAGTTTTGAGTATATTGTGTTATGCTGCAAATTCTGGGTTGTTTTAGGTTGAATAGGATCATTTAGACTTGTTGAAGGTGCTAGACGAGCTGTAGAGCTTGTTTATGAGGTGTAATGAATTAGTTTTGAGGTATTGATTGCAAGGTGTGAGTCGTTGGAATTATATGCAGGTGTTGTCTAAAAGGCAGATTGTCAATCAGAGCTTTGAGTCCACTTTTGACCCTCATGGAGTTGGAATATAGGTCGGTGATCTTCATGAAATTTGTATATAATTCTTTTACCTTTCCATAGACACTAAGTTTGTTAAATTTGGAGTTTTGGGTCAAAAGTTATGATGTTTGTAAGTTCTGGTACTGTTTAGGAGGAGCTAGTCGATCGACCTTTGAGTAAATGTTTGTTTTCCTTAGTGGCCGAGCTTGTCTTTGAGTCCATCTTAAAAAATGTAGATTTGTCTGTTTAGGAGGAGCTAGTCGATCGACAATATACTGGCCACAAATTGGGAAACCTCCAAAAGAAGGATTCGAGTCGGCTTTATAAGGAAATTTGTTCCTCATGTTCTAAAGATTCTAACGCCACTGAAATCACTCAATTCGGATTAGGAATGAAAAAGTTATGATGAAAATACTATCTAAAGAAAACAGTCAAAAAATTTAAAAAAATAATCGCCTCGATCCGGGCCCTGTAGCTCAAGATATTTTAAAATTAGTAAAGTATAGTCAGACTTTGTCAACCGATCGTCATACTTTGTTTCAAACCACCTTTTTCAAGTTAAAAGTAATACTGATAAATCAGGTATAAAAAGATAGAAATTTTCTTAGGAGTCTAACGCTTCGAAAATCAACTTAATCGGAGGTCTATACGAAAAGTTATGGTCAAAAAAAGGGAGAGGGGTCGGTCGACCAAAACCGAATTTAACGCCTTCGCTTCTAAGCGGCGTTGGGCCTTCGGCAGTGGGCGAGGCTGGGCGCTTCGACCACGCTGGGCAGCGCCTGCTTCAAGGCCAAGGCGAGCTACACACTGCTGGCGATCACCTCGCAGCCCGACCTATCGGACTTCTAACTTTAATAACTTTTGATTCCGAGCTCCAAATTAGACACGGTTTGATTCGTTGGAAAACTAAGAGACAGATCTACCATTTTCAAGAAGGACTCCATGGCATGCTCGGACACTAAAGAAATCAAAAGTTTACTCTAAGACTGATCGACTAGCTCTCCACAAACAGTACCAAACTTACAACTACCATAACTTTTGACACAGGACTCCGAATTGAGCAAACTTAGTGTCTATGGAAAGGTAAAACAATTATCTACAATATTCATGAAGATCACCGACCTAAACTCCAACTCTATAAGGGTCAAAGGTGGAGTCAAAGCTTCTGCCTGAAATCTGTCATTTAGACAGCACCTGCATCTGATTCTAACAACTCATATCTACCAAATAACACACTTTAAAATAGCTCATAAAACATCCTGGAAAAGCTCTATGGCTCGACTAACGCCCTCCAGAAGTCTAAAGGATCCCATTCTACCTATATCAACCCAGAAATTCCAGCACAACACAACATACTCAAAATTGATCACATGAGCACACCAGCCCAAAATTTGTAGCACTACTCTCAACTTCCACAACACATAAACCATAGCAGGTTTTCCAGCGAGCTCTCCCAAGGCAAAGCCCAACAATAACTCATTAATAAATAATGCACATACACATTCCTTCTCAAGGTCATACACATATCACAAATCAATACAAACACATGAATGATGAGAGTACTGGAGCTCTCAGGCTCTTTTCCAATCATATAGGTTCATGCATAGCTTTAGTTACATATCATCATATTCATCAAGAGTCAAGTACAAAATACAAAATATGAGATGATCAATGATCGATATGCTTATAAAGCCATTTCAAAATGCTAGTCACTAACTTAATACAAAAGTTTCTAGAATTCTTAGAGTTATGCCCGATGCCTTGCAAGGTTCCGCGATCAACTAGAATTTACACCTAAGGAGGTAGAATGGGGTGAGAAAAACACGGCTCAGTGGCTAACTCGTTTATAGCCATCGCGCAATGAGCCATACAACACATAAACAAGAATCCATAACATTTGCAATTAACATAATATGCATAAATACCCAACTTTATCACATAAGTCATAATTAACCGAACTCATCATATAAAGCATAACATGGGATCTTTTATTAATAAAAACACATAATATGCATCATATACTCAAAATAATGAAATGCACACAATTGGCTCGAGAGTTCCTTAAACACAACGGTTTACACCGTAACACAACGAGTCCGATTTTTCAGGATCTCGTGGCCCCAAGCGGGCAGCCGGGAGAAGGGTATGGGTCATCGTGCACAAACACAACCAATTTATGCTCACATATTCAAACACAAAAATAGCATTTTATCTTTCTTTCATTGTATCGAATCATCATAGTTTCATTCTTTTCTTTCAAATCGAGGAATACACTTTCAATATACACACAATTTAACAAAGATAGCACACATAGGGCATTTGCCCATTACACAACAACTATAAAAATGTTACCCACCTAACGTCAGAATCCGAATTCAAGATTGCCCTTCCTCTTTGTCTTGAGTCGGGTTTTCTTGATTTCCTTCAATTAAACCATACTCTATTCAATGAATATATTCTAAAGGAAAAGCATAACATTAAAAATATCAAGCAAAGATAAAAATAAACTTTAAACCTAACCTACCCATAAACCATCTATGCTAGAATAACCAAAATCTTAACTTAGAAATCCCAAAATCCATAGATCTTACCCTTCTCTTCTATCTTTCTTCAATCTCTACACAAACTCTAACTTCCATTTCATCCCATTTTTGAATCTAACATAAATAAAGATGGAACTTACCTCTAACAAGTAAATTTTTCTTCTTTTTCCTCTTCTTTCTTCCTTCCTTCAAGCTTCCTACAGCTCTCCCTTTTTCTCTTGGCCGAAAGCTCCTCCTTCCTTAACTCACGTTTTTTCTTCTCTTCCTTTAGTCTACGACATTTGCTTCTCCCTTCCTTAACAACTTAACTCTTTTTATTTCTCAACTTAAAGCCCTCTTCAAAACTACATAGTTTTGAGCTCTCCTTCTTACAATGCCCTTTTTGGGCTCTCCTCCTCACAAGCCCACTACACACTCAAGCCCATTCTTCCAACATAAATTCTAACCCTTCATATTGACTTCAAAATTTCCAATTCCCAATCATTCTAACTAAATTCAAGATTCAAAAATATATATATATATATATATACACACATAATTATAAAATTAAAGAAAAAATTAAAGAATAAGTCAAGTAAATCAATAAAAAAATAATAAATAATAAAAGAAAATTTTAGGGGCCCAACAATTTCAATCTAATTGAAACTAATTAATTCTTATTTTTGAAACTACTTTTCTAAATTAATTAAGAATCAAAATAATTATTAATCTTAATCAAATTTAGAAAAATAATTACCTTTGAAATTAATTTGATGATTAATATAATTTAATAATTCAACATCTTGAAAAATTAAATTAACATCTAAAACATTCCTAATAAAATTAACCCTTGAAAACAATTTTCAAACAATTAAAAAAACCTTTTCAAATTTGTTAAGAATTTAATCTAACTTAATTCAATTAAACTCTTTTAATTGAAACTAATGCTTTAACCAAAAAAACTACATCTATGCGCAGACAAATGAAGTAGTGGTCCAACACCATTATTCATGTCTTGCTTTCCACGTTCTGCTTCCACTCCGATACTTTGCTTCTGCATGCCCGACTACAAGCTTGGGACTGCACCACGACCAGAAATGTCTGACGTTTTGGAGTTTGACTTTGATTTGTTGCTCATAACTACCAGTCCATCCTAGAGTCTAGCCACCTCTGACTCTGTCAACGCCCAACCATCTCAAAATGCAACGCGCAAATCACAAATAGTTTTTGTGATTCTCGAACTAGAAATCGCAAGTACACAGGCATACAGTCACTGATTTCTTGTTATTGATTTTTGGCAAGCCTCACCACCGTGGACCTCATCTTATGGAATCACACAACCGTAAGTAACATTCGCAACCAGAACACACAGTCATAGAACTAGGTTTTGCTTCCAGATCTGGGTTGTTCTTATTTAACGTAAAAATCAACAAATCACAAATCTGGGTTTTGGCTTTCCAGATCTAGGTTTTACACAACCTTCTTGTTTTTCCAGAACCCACAACAACGCAAAATCAAAATTTTAAAATGTGTGTTCTAGGCATCGTGGTCAGAAGTATATAACAAACAAAGAAGATGCGTAATTGAAATTTCCAGAAACCAATTCTGGAAGCAAGAAAAAGAGATGCGGTTCTAAAATCGCAAGAACGAAAACAATTCTGGGTTCAGAATATGAACCTTTCATATTCTAAGTCAATTCCAAAATTATAACATCGATAACAATAAAATAATTTTAATCAAATTATAGAATTAAATCTTGCTTTGATATCACTGTCAGGAAATCAGGTCGGGATCTGATCTGAACCGTAGTGGAATAATCACGAAACTTTTTCATAACTTTTGGTTTCCCAAAAATCAAGATCTACTTAATTCTAAAAAATGATTAACACGAATCAAAATAAAGAGGAAATTTAATTCATACCTTATTCCGAAGCTTGATCTTTATCTTGATGCATTCCTCGAACTATTTCAAAAACTGATCTGTCTCAACCACCGTAGCCACACAAGTGTCCGACCTCTAACGGTATCTACAGAACAAGTTGAGGGAACTCTGTAACTTTTAAAGAGAGAGTTAAGCATGAAGTGCTAGCTCCACAGAGCTTAAGCCTATTTATAATAAGCTTTAGACGTTTTAGTAATTTAATTGAAATTAAACACTAATTTCAATTAAACTTTAATTGGAATTACAAATAATTCTAATTAAATACCAATTATTTCTAAATAAGATTTAATATCTTATATTGATCCTTATTTATTAAATATCTCATATTTAATCATAAAGTTTCTGAAGTTATTAAAGCCCTCAATAGAAGAAGTGCATGATTGCATGTTTCAATAGATGTTTGTTTCTTAGGCTATTAGGTTCTCATTGAAGCTTATTTTCCAGCCAGGTTTTGATGTCTTGCCATCCGTGAAGCATTTCTTGGGGCACTTTTTCTTAGTTCAAGAATTTCTTCTTTGATAGGATTGAGATGAGTTTCTATACTCTCTCTAGCCATGTACATATATTTTTATTTTATTAATCTCATTACTGATTTACCAAAAAAAAATGCATTATGACCACTCAAATATTTAGGAATGTCAAAGTGGTTTTTACTAACCTTTCTATACTTGTTTTTTTCGTATAATTCAATCCTTTCATCAACCAATGTTTCAATTAGACATACAGCATGGAATTAATTTCTACTATATTTTGAATCCAATTATATTAGTTCTCCGCCATTAGCTATTGATTCAATTAATGATATTTGTAAACTGTTTACAAAATATCATTCCACCTTGGCCAAGGATTTCCTGAATCAATATTAATCGAGAACAAAAGAACATTCTCCCTAATTACTTTAGGTGATGAATCCTATCTTGATCATTCAACTATTCCATATAGTTCATGCTACATACAATGACTACCATTTAAACAATCTTTGATAAAATTGATCATGAGTAGTATCAAAACATAGCAATCCCCATTCAAGATAACTTTGATGACCTCAAGTCAAAGGATCACTTATACAATCATCACAATGAGAATTCCATATACATACAAGTAATGTTCCAAATGGATTTCTCATATCAGGTTTGTTCAGTGAACTTATTCTCTAGCAAGCACCCATATGTTTGTTTAAGTATCTCTATACTTCAGCCTATGAGATCGACTACTTCCTTCTTAAGAAAAAACAAAATGTGTGCTAGTCTTTTTTCATTCTACTAATGTCCAAGCTTAATAGAACAATGACTAGGAATATTTAGGAATAATACATAAATGCAATATGAATCACATAATTATAATCTCATGATAATTTCATTTGCAATATACAATTATCCCATGGACTTACATCTAAACATGTGCAAGATAAAGAGTGCCTTTAAGTAATTTGTCACTAAACTACAACCAAATTGATTGGTTGTAGGGCATAAACCAACAGTAAATCCATACAACGCAACTTGTTAACTTTAAGCAGCATCAGGAATCGGTTGAAAAATTATAAACACAACAACAAAAACGCTTAACACAACTGCCATTCAGCTGACAAAAAACACATGACACCAACAGTACATCAGATCCATGACCGTGAACAATGTATGAGATTAAACATAAAAAATGAGGAAAAATAAAATAAAACCAAAACTCACCTCGGAGACAGGAATATGAGACGAATCAGACAATTGGGGAGGCAAACAACCTGAATTCTCAGATCTTGCCCTCTCTGTACCCCTAGCCTCTCTTCTCAGCCTCCTCTTATTGAACCCCCTCATCACTTCTCCCTTCATCTTCGAACACGACATCTAGTTCATCTTTCACAGCCTTGTCGCCAGCTTCCTTGCCGACACTGGCTACTCAAGTTGTTAATTCCCCTTCCCTCCATTTAAGAACTCTGCATATTACGGCGAATCCACTGACCCTAACACCAACGAGGGCGTCCGTACACTCCCCATCAGCTTCCATGTAGGCACAGGTGTACTGGCCCCGCCTCTCTTTCCCATAAGAATAGCCCTTTTAAACTTGTAATTTTGGACTACTGACGATGATGAAGACGTCGACGAGAAACACCTTCGTTTTCATATTTTCCCAGGAAGAAGCTCGCCAAACCCTGTCGTAGTTTACCTTGGCATTATCAAAGTAGATAACTATACTCTCCCTTAGATCACACCCACCTGAAACAACAATACAAACCGCTTTGCTCTAATCACAATGGACTAAAAATCTAATCTTTGCTGGGTAAACTAAGCGCCAAGTTGTCATAGGCCCAAGCCTAGTTTCAGATGCCAAGAGTGAGGAACCATTGAGGAAGAGCACCAGGCCATGTGTCGTAAACCGATTGCTAGAGCATTACATTACTTATTAAATATATAGCTAGAATATTGTAAGATGGATTTTTATCATGAATTTGGTGGTTTCCTCTTCTCCGTTGATTTGTCTCTTCTATAAGCAAATATTTCGAATTTCTTTACGAGCCTTACATCGATGATCTCATTTTGATCTCACTTTCGCTATTTTCAGGTTGTTTATGGGTGCTTGGGGTGTTCTTATGGTTGAAAGTACTCAATTTCATGAGTTATCTAACGAAATTAAAACGTTACAAGAAACTTTTACATCCAAATCCTTACAAGATGATAATAGAATGGCAATAATCAAGGTGGGCAAGATTCTCTATCACACCGATTTGAAACTCTCAATCAAAGGTGGAGAGTGGATTGGGTGCGTAATGTCAATAATACAAGAGTTGTCAAATCCTGCCCGTTTGACTCCGGTAGCAATTGCTACCATTGTTCCAGGCCCATCCTCTTAGTCTGGTGGTTTGTTTCATCAACCAGGCTCCTTCCAGGTTCATAATATTAAGCTGGATTTCCCTCAATTTAATGGTTCTGATATGCTACATTGGGTGTTTAAGGTTAAGCAATTTTTTGACTATTACACTGTGGCCGATGATACTTGTTTATTGATAGCTTCAATCCATATGGAAGGTGATGTAATCCCTTGGTTCCAAATGCTGAAAAAGAACAATCAACTTATATCATGGCCAAAAGAAGGGAGAGGGGTCGGTCGGCCAAAAACCGACCCCAAACGCGCAAGCTCGCCCAAGGGCAAGCGTTGGGTGCTCGCCCACACGGGGTGAGCGCATAGCTCGTCGGAGCTCCACACTCGCGCGGGGCGATCGCCTCACAGCCCGACCTATCGGACTTCTAACTTTAATAACTTTTGATTCCGAGCTCCAAATTAGACACGGTTTGATTCGTTGGAAAGCTAAGAGACAGCTATACCATTTTCAAGAAGGACTCCATGGCATGCTCAGACACTAAAGAAATCAAAAGTTTACTCTAAGACCGATCGACTAGCTCTCCACAAACATTACCAAACTTACAACTACCATAACTTTTGACACAGGACTCCGAATTGAGCAAACTTAGTGTCTATGGAAAGGTAAAAGAATTATCTACAATATTCATGAAGATCACCAACCTAAACTCCAACTCTATAAGGGACAAAAGTGGACTCAAAGCTTCTGCCTGAAATCTGCCATTTAGACAACACCTGCATCTGATTCTAACAACTCATATCTACCAATTAACACACCTTAAAATAGCTCATAAAACATCCTGGAAAAGCTCTATGGCTCGACTAACGCCCTCCAAAAGTCTAAAGGATCCCATTCTATCTATATCAACCCAGAAATTCTAGCACAACACAACATACTCAAAATTGATCACATGAGCACACCAAATTGTAATTTGCAGACTACTCTCAACTTCCACAACACACAAACCATAGCAGGTTTTCCAAATGAGCCTCCCAAGGCAAAGCCCAACAGAACTCATTAATAAATAATGCACATACACATTCCTTCTCAAGGTCATACACATATCACAAATCAATACAAACACATGAAAGATGAGAGTACTGGAGCTCTCAGGCTCTTTTCCAATCATATAGGTTCATGCATAACTTTAGTTACATATCATCATATACATCAAGATTCAAGTACAAAATACAAAATATGAGATGCTCAATGATCGATATGCTTATAAAGCCATTTCAAAATGCTAGTCACTAACTTAATACAAAAGTTTCTAGAATTCTTGAAGTTATGCCCGATGTCTTGCAAGGTTCCGCGATCAACTAGAATTTGCACCTGAGGAGGGAGAATGGGGTGAGTAAAACACAGCCCAGTGGCTAACACATTTATAGCCATCGCGCAATGAACCATACAACACATAAACAAGAATCCGTAACATTTTCAATTAACATAATATGCATAAATACCCAACTTTATCACATAAGTCATAATTAACCGAACTCATCACATAAAGCATAACATGGGATCTTTTATCAATTAAAACACATAATATGCATCATATACTCAAAATAATGAAATGCACACAATTGGCTCGAGAGTTCCTTAAACACAACGGTTTACACCGTAACACAATGAGTCCGATTTTTCAGGATCTCGTGGCCCCAAGCGGGCAGCCAGGAGAAGGCTTTGGGTCATCGTGCACAAGACTATTGAAACGGGTTCTCTCTCGCCCAAACACAACCAATTTATTCTCACATATTCAAACACAAGAATAGCATTTTATGCTTCTTTCATTGTATCGAATCATCATAGTTTCATTCTTTTCTTTCAAATAGAGGAATACACTTTCAATATACACACAATTTAACAAAGATAGCACACATATGGCATTTGCCCATTACACAACAACTATAAAAATGTTATCCACCTAACGTCGGAATCCGAATTCAAGATTGCCCTTCCTCTTTGTCTTGAGTCGGGTTTTCTTGATTTCCTTCAATTAAACCATACTCTATTCAATGAATATATTCTAAAGGAAAAGCATAACATTAAAAATATAAAGAAAAGATAAAAATAAACTTTAAACCTAACCTACCCATAAGCCATCTATGCTAGAATAACCAAAATCTTAACTTAGAAATCCCAAAATCCATAGATCTTACCCTTCTCTTCTATCTTTCTTCAATCTCTACACAAACCCTAACTTCCATTTCATCCCATTTTTGAATCTAACATAAATAAAGATGGAACTTACCTCTAACAAGTTAATTTCTCTTCTTTTTCCTCTTCTTTCTTCCTTCCTTCAAGCTTCCTACGGCTCTCCCTTTTTCTCTTGGCCGAAAGCTCCTCCTTCCTTAACTCACATTTTTTCTTCTCTTCCTTTAGTCTACGACATTTGCTTCTCCCATCCTTAGCAACTTAACTCTTTTTATTTCTCAACTTAAAGCCCTCTTCAAAACTACATAGTTTTGAGCTCTCCTTCTTACAATGCCCTTTTTGGGCTCTCCTCCTCACAAGCCCACTACACACTAAACCCATTCTTCCAACATAAATTCTAACCCTTCATATTAACTTGAAAATTTCCAATTCCCAATCATTCTAACTAAATTCAAGATTCAACAAATACATATATATATATATACACATAATTAAAACAATTAAAGAAAAAATTAAAGAATAAGTCAAGTAAATCAATAGATAAATAATAAATAATAAAATAAAATTTTCGGGGCCTAACAATTCTCCCCTCCTAAAAGAATTTCGTCCTCGAAATCCTTACCTGAGTCCATGAAGAGGTATGGGTATTTCTCCTTCATGGCTTCTAAAGGCTCCCAAGTTGCCTCTTCCGTCGAATGGCTCCTCCACAAGACCTTTACCAGCTTTACAATCTTATTCCTTAACACCTTTTCCTTTGAATCTAAGATGTCCACAGGTTGCTCCTCATAGGTCAAATCCTCTCTCAACTGAACCTCTGAAGGTTGAACTATATGTGAAGGATCCGATCTGTACTTCCTCAGCATCGATACATGGAACACATTATGAATCTTAGATAACTCCAATGGCAAATCTAACTTATAAGCCAAAGGCCCTATCTTCTCAATGATCTCATATGGGCCTATGTACCTCAGGCTAAGCTTGCCTTTCTTGCCAAACCTCAAAACACCTTTCCATGGAGAAGCTCTGAGAAACACCCTTTCTCCCACTTCAAATTCCATCTCTTTCCTATGGGCATCCGTGTAGCGCTTCATCCTATCTTGAGCTGCTTTAAGCCTCTGCTTCACTAACTCAATTTAATCAACTGTAGCTTGTACCAATTCAGGTCCTACAAGCTTCCTTTCACCTTCCTCATCGCAACAAATAGGAGTTTTGCATCTCCTACCATACAAAGCCTCGTAGGTGCCATCCGAATTCTCGAAAGTGATAGGAATTATTGTAAGCAAACTCAATCAAAGGCAGTGATCATCCCACTAACCTTTGAAATCCAATGCACAAGCTCTCAACATTGCCTCCAAAGTCCAGACGTCCCTACGATTGTTTATCATCATGGATGGAAGGCCGCATTAAAATGCAATCTAGTCCTAGAGCCTCCTGCAAACTTTCCCAAAATCTAGAGGTAAACCTCGATCCCTATCTGATACTATCGAGCTTGGAATCCCATGAAGTCTGATTACCTCATCCACATACTTCTTAGCCAAGACATTCAAGGAATCTGTCTGTCTAATTGGCAAGAAGTGTGCTGACTTGGACAACCTATCAACAATCACCCATATAGCGTCATGCTTCTTGCTAGTCCTCGGTAATCCCACCAGAAAATCCATGGTTATCTTCTCCCATTTCCATTCCGGGATCGGCAATGGATTAAGCTTGCCTGATGGTGGTTGGTGTTCAGCTTTAACTTGTTGACACACTGAATATCTTTTAGCATACTCTGCCACATCTTTCCTCATTCCCTTCCACCAAAAATACTCTTTCAAATCTCGATACATCTTAGAACTCCCTGGGTGCACTGCATACGGAGCATTATGCGCCTCATCAAGGATCTCATCCTTCAGCTCTAGCTTGTCTGGAACACACAATCTTTTGCCCATAACCATCAATCCATCTTCCTTTACCTCTACTTCAAAAGGTTTACCGTTCTTTACCTCTTCTCTAAGATTACTCAAGTACTCATCCCATTTCTGCAATTCTTTGATCTTTTCCCTCAATACTGGTCTCACTCTAAAATTTGCCATGACACAACCAGGTTGAACTTGTGCCAACATCACATCAAACCTAGCTAATTCCTTCATCAAAGGAAGATACACTGTTTCCACATGTGCTATAGTGGACTTCCTACTCAAAGCATCTGCTACCACATTAGCTTTCCCCGGATGGTAGTCTATCATCAAGTCATAATCTTTTAACAATTCTAACCATCGCCTCTGCCTCAAATTCAGCTCTTTCTGAGTCAATAAGTACTTAAGACTCTTATGGTTTGTAAATACCTTAGTAGTAACTCCATACAAGTAATGTCTCCAAATCTTCAATGCGAAAATTATAGCAAACAATTCCAAGTCGTGGATAGGATAGTTCATTTCATAGGCTTTAATCGCCTAGAAGCATAGGCAATCACTTTCTCTCCTTGCATCAATACACACCCTAAACCCTTCCTAAGCGCCATCAGATACAATGTATCCATCATCACCATAGGGTAATGTCAAAATCGGTGCAGTAGTAAGCTTATTCTTCAATTCCTCAAAACTGCTCTAGCACTCCTCAGTCCACTCAAATTTTTGATTCTTTCTCGTCAATTTGAAAAGTGGAGCAGCTATCATAGAAAAGCCCTCCACAAACCTCCTGTAATGTCCAGCTAATCCCAAGAAACTTCTCACTTTAGCTACATTCTTAGGTGCTTCCCATTTAACCACAGCTTCTATCCTTTGTGGATCCACATGCACTCTGCACTCTGAAATCACATGCCCAAGAAATACTACTTCTCTTAACTAAAATTCGCACTTGTCAAATTTGGCACACAATTCATTCTTTCTCAAGGTCTCCAAGGCAACCCTCAAAGGATTCTCATGCTCCTCATCACTCTTAGAATAGACCAATATATCATCAATAAAGACAATGATAAATTAGTCCAGGAAAGACTTGAAGACTCTATTCATTAAATCCATAAAGACTGTAGGAGCATTTGTTAACCCGAAAGGCATAACCAAAAACTCAAAGTGGCCATACCGCGTCCTAAAAGCAGTCTTAGACACATCGGTCTCCTTAATCCTCACCTGATGATAACCTGTAACACCCCACACCCGCAGGATCCGAACCCGACATCCACAAAGGATATCCAGTCCGTGCTCGCGAGGATGGCGTGTTATCCACTCGATCGTAAATCGAGACTTACTTTTCATAACCAATGCGCGAAGTCTATGCTCAAATTTGGGTACACCCATATTCAATTAACCACCGAGGTCACTTTTACAAATACAAATAAACACTTTAGTACAAAAGTAAAGACGTGCATTGCGTATACCGAACCGATCCCTACTTCGACCTTCACTAATCCTCGCGCCATACTCCCGCTTTGCTAACTAATACTCTTCGATTCCCGAAAAATAATTGCAATGTTGGGTGAGTTTATAACTCAATGAGAAACCATCATCGATGGTTCACTCAAATCATGCATTACGCAAATTGCGTACAGCACGACACACAAGAATATCTATTTACGATTATATAACATTCTAAGAATTTATACAATTTACAACAAGATACGATCTTAATACAAGAACGTATCACGCCCATATAACAAAGGTACGGTGGTCTATATCAATATACAGTATCAGTAGCACTATTACAGTAGCATAATACGGTTCACATAACAGTATACAATAGTCTATATCAGTATACAGTATCAGTAACAAAAATACAGTTCACAGTATCATATCACAATTTACAGTAAGTCATGGCATCATTCAGTTCAGTAATCATCACATAATTCAGCAAATCAATCAGTCATGTATATAATGCATATGAGACTCTTTCCAGCTTATTCAAAGTTGTGCCCAAGTGCTCACCAAGAACAGTGGGGACGCGCGTCGTGATTTTCTCCCTGCCAAGCCCGAGACAAGACAAAGGTTCGAGCTCAGGCTCTTTTCAAAGGATAATAGCAACTTGGGACACGCCCATTATGTGATCATGCATTTATGCATGCAATGCAAAGGCTCGATAATTTCAGATTCAAGAGCTCAAGATATGGCTATAAAAGCCCAAGAGGGTATTTCTCGATCAATACAAGAATTGTGATTCAATGATTCAAGAATTCACGATGTATGGTATTCAAGACGTTGTCATGTATCAAGACAATTCAGTTCAAGAAAATCATACTCATTTCAAGAAGCATACAAAGGGTCTAATCCTACACATGCCAAGAATCATACAGCCACCTTCGCATATAATTCACAAGAAGCATGTAGCAAACTGCATTTGAGAAACCAACTAGGTTACTCACCAGAATCTCCGAGCTATCGCTCGAAGTCCCAAAGAATGTCCGTGGAACAACGATCCAACGCGCCTCTATAACAAAGAAGGTACACCCATCACTAATCGCTAATTACACAAAGATGCAAATGCATATGTCCCAAAGAAATGATGTACGATGCATGTTCACGATTTCCGGTGCTAAACCCGACTTGATAACCTCTCGCTAATTCCACTTTCTCACTCAATTTCTTGACAATAAATGATCCAACCCTATGATTCAGTCCAATCTCCTATATTCATACTTCTTATAACAATTTTCTATCCATTGATCAAAACCTCTATTGCAATTTCCAATTAAAACCCCAATAGTCTCAATTTGATACTTATGTCACACTACGAATCACAATTGACCTTAATCTCTATAATTCAATACCATTTAAATCAAATCTAATTTCATAATTATTCTCGCCAGTAGACCTCTTTTCCTATTTCATAACAAATCTGAATTACCTCAATTGGAGGTCTACACCAAAAGATGTGCCCAATAAACCATAATTTAATTCAATGAAACAATCCTTCTCGCCAAGCATCGCGACTCTCGCCATGCTCAAACTAGTTAAGCTCATGCCATGCGTGAGCATTGCTCACATGCGGCGAATAACGTTGCTCGACAATGACGCCATTGGGCGTCCCACGACGCCACCGGGCGAATCTAATATAAATTGCCGTCTGCTGCACAAGAAGTCGCGGCGGAAGCGATGAAACTCGCCGTCTTCTCCGATCCATTTCTCAATAAATCTACCGTTAAATCACTCCAACCACTCAAATCTACTCTCAAAATGCCATAAATTCATGCAGCAACCATTAAAACAACTTTAAAGCCATTAAAACTTACCAATCAACGATTTCTCCAAGATTTCACCGTAACCCTAAATCCTCTCGAAATCAACGATTTCTCCTCCTAAAGCCTCTCAACTTTATCAATCACAGAAACACGTTAGATTAACACAATAAAGGAGAACCATAAGAAGAAATCAAGGATCTCTCACCGTTGGAGGAATCGCAAGTCCGTCAAGGAGGGAGAAGAAAATCGCACAATGCCTTCTTGGTTTCCCCCAAATCCAAGTTCCACTATTTATAGACTTAGTCTCCAATTCCGCCTAATTTTCAGTCTCTAAATTTCAATAGTTCAGCGACTTATTTCCTATCACCACTCTAACTTTTCCATTGCCATCCGACAGCTTCTTTCAAGATTATACAATCAATCACCGCCTCTCAAAATTTCCTATCCGCATTTTCTCCCGAATTTCCTAAAATTTCCTAAAAGTTGCTATCAATTTTCAGTCATTCTTAAACTATTTTCACTCACCATTTGAACCTAATTTCACTCAATCATATTCCAACAAATTAGTCGGTTTACAAGTTGGTCAATTCACAAACCATTCAATTCAGTAGATTCCAATTCACAATTAAATCCGAAAAATCATGAATGCATGTACCGAGGAATATATGCATATACAGTAGATCTGTTCCTCTATGATTAGAGGCCAGTAGCATACTCAGTTAGTAAATACAGTAAAATCGATCAGTCAGTCCCTATATTACCAAAATACCCTTGCTGACAGTAACGGGATGTTACATAACCCGATCTCAAATCTATCTTGGAAAAGACTCTCACCCCTTACAATTGGTCAAACAAATCATCTATGTGCGGGAGCAGATATCTATTCTTAACGGTGGCATGATTCAACTTCCTATAATCCACACACATCCGCAACGACCCATCTTTCTTCTTCACAAAGAGAACCGGAGCTCCCCAAGGTGAAGAGCTCGACCTAATGTAACCCTTCTCCAATAGGTCCTCCAATTGCTCCTTAAGCTCCTTCAATTCCTCCGGAGCCATTCAGTAAGGCGGAATTGAAATCAGCGTAGTACCTAGAAGAAGCTCAACGAGAAACTCAATTTCCTTAGGCGGAGGTAGTCTTGGCAATTCCTCGGGAAAGACGTCCGGGAATTCCCTGACTACAAGAATGTCTTCCAACCTCCCTCTATTAGCCTTTGTGTCTAACACATAGGCCAAATATGCTTCACACCCCTTACTCATCATTCTCTCTGCTGTCATAGCCGAAACAATCCGAGGCGGACTGACTTTTCTATCTCCCACGAATACCACTTTTCTGCCATTCTCTAACTCAAATTCTACTGTCTTCTGCTTGCAGTCTAAATTGGAATGATACTTCTCTAATGTGTCCATACCTAGGATCACATCCAATCCTCCCATCTTCAAAGGCATCAAGTCCACCACAAATGTTCCTCCACTAATCCCTATCTCACACTCTCTATACATGTTGGGCCCCGAAAATTTTTTATTTTTATTTATTTATTGATTTAATTGACTTACTCTTTAATTTTGCTTTAATTGTTTTAATTACGTGTGTGTATATATATATATATATAGATTATGTTGAGCCTTGGGATTAACAAGTATGATTGGGATTAGAAGGTAGAAATTAAGTGAAGGCTTGGACTTAATATTGGAAAGTATAGGCTTTAGAATTAAGTGGTTAAGTGTAGTGGGCTTGTGAGGAGGAGGAGAGCCCAAAGCCTTGTAAGTTATAAGGAGAGCCATAAGGAGTATCAAAACTACATAGTTTTGAGGTAGGGCTTTAAGTTGAGAATAAATGAGCTAAGTCTTTAAAGAAGAGTAGCAAGTTGTCGTAAGTCACAAAAGGAAGAGAAGAGAAGAAGAGAAAACGTGAGCAAGGAAAAAAAACTTTCGGCTAAGTGGAAGAGAGTCGTAGGAAGCTTGAAGAAGAGGAAAAAGAAGAGAAATCGACTTATTAGAGGTTAGTTCCATCTTTATTTATGTTAGATTCGAAAATGGGATGAAATGGAAGTTAGGGTTTGTGTAGAGATTGAAGAAAGATAGAGGGAAAGGTGAGATCTATGGATTTTTGGGAGTTTCTAAGTAAGATTTTGGTTATTCTAGCTTAAATGTCCTATGGGTAGGTTAGGTTTAAAGTTTATTTTCATCTTTGCTTGAGTTATGAATATTATGACTTTCTTTTAAAATGTATTTATTGAATGAAGTATGATTTAATTGAAGGAAATCAAGAAAATCCCACTCAAGACAAGGAGGAAGGGAAATCTTGAATTCGGATACCGACGATAGGTGGGTACCTGTTTATAATAGAATTTATAAGCCACTACTGCTTTCTTTAAACAAAGAGATTTTCTGATTGCAACTGCATCATAAATGTTGCATCATTGTATGAATGGTTTGAAAAATCATTATTGATTCAATACATGAACTTTTGATGAATTGCAAAATCCATTTGTGTTATGCCTCGAAAGATTTCATGGCATTTCATGTATTCGGAAAAGAGCATTCGATAAATTGATTTAAGCATGATTATGTGATTGTGATTGGGGGAGAGAGAACTATTTCGTTAAGTCACGTGCACGTTGACCCCCTTAGCCTTCTCCCGACTGCCTGCTTGAGGCTTATGAGATCCGAAAAATGGACTCGTCGTGTTTACAGTAAAACTTCAGTTTTCCATCGTGTTTATGGAACTCTCGAGCCAAGTGTGTGCATTCCATCCTTTAATTGTGTTTATGATGCATAATATGTGTTTGATTGATATAGAGTCTCGTATTATGCCTTATGTGATGATTTTGGGTTATTGGTGTTTTATATGATAAATTGCTATTGTTCGGATTCTAAATTGTGTGTTGTGTGGCTCATTACTCGATGGCTATAAACATGTTAGCCACTGAGCCGTGTTAGCTCACCCCCCATTCTCCCAACTCAGGTGCAAATTCTAGTTGATCGCGGAACCTTGCAAGGCATCGGACATAACTCCAAGATTTAGGCACTTTTGTATTAAGTTAGTAACTAGCTCTTGGATAGCTTTATAAGCATATCAAGCATTGAACATCTCATGTATTTTGTACTTGACTTTTGATGGATATGTCGATATGTACTTAAAGCTATGATTGAACTCTTATGATTGGAAAGGTGTATGAGAGCTCTAGTACTCTGCCCATATTGTGAAATTGTTGATTTCCGATCTGTGTATGGCCTTGAAAGAGTATGTGTGTGAGTATTTTAATTATTGAATAGCTGTTGAAGTTCTGCAAATTCTGGGCTGATGTGCTCATTTGGCCAGTTTTGAGTATATTGTGTTGTGCTGCAAATTCTGGGTTGTTTTAGGTTGAATAGGATCATTTAGACTTGTTAAAGGTGCTAGACGAGCTGTAGAGCTTGTTCATGAGGTTTAATGAGTTAGTTTTGAGATATTGATTGCAAGGTGTGAGTCGTTGGAATTATATGCAGGTGCTGTCTAAATGGCAGATTGACAGGTAGAGCTTTGAGTCCACTTTTGACCCTCATGGAGTTGGAATATAGGTCGGTGATCTTCATGAAATTTGTAGATAATTCTTTTACCTTTCCATAAACACTAATTTTATTAAATTTGGAGTTCTGGGTCAAAAGTTATGGGGTTTGTAAGTTCTAGTACTGTTTAGGAGGAGCTAGTCGATCGGCCTTTGAGTAAATGTTTGTTTCCCTTAGTGGCCGAGCTTGTCTTTGAGTTCATCTTAAAAAATGTAGATTTTTCTTCTAGCTTTCTAACGCTTCCGACCGTGTCTGATTTGGAGTCTAGAGTCAAAATTTATTAAGGTTAGAAGTCTGATAGGTCAGATCGCTGGGTAGATCGCCTGCTCATGAAGCTTTTAGCCTTGCAGCCAGCCTGTTGCCGAGCGCCTAACGCCGCCTCATGAGCTCGCCCGTTTGGGGGTCGGTTTTGGCCGACCGACTCCTCTCCCTTCTTTTGGCCATAACTATTTGTGTAGACCTCCGATTGACCCCATTTTTGAAGCGATGGAATTCTAAGATATTTTCTATCTTTCTACACCTGATTTACCAGTATTGTTTTTAAATTGAAATGGGTGGTTTAAAACAAATTGTGGAGGTCGGCTGATTAAGTCTGAACAGACTTTACTAATTTTGAGATATCTTGAGCTATAAAGCTCTGATCGAAGCGATTATTGTTTTAAATTAAACTCGAGACATAAACCTACAAGTTTTATGAAGGAACCGATCAGTATTTTAGCCTCTAAAGTTTTCAAATTCTAACATGAAATCGGTAGAGGGTCAGTTTTCACTATTTCTTTAAGATAGTATTTTTAACCTTAACTTTTTCTTTTCTAATCCGAATTGAGCGATTTCAGAGGCGTTGGAATCGTGAGATCATGAGGAAAAATTTTCTTAAAAAGCCAATCCCAAATTTTTCTATTAAAAGTTTCTCTATTTGTGGTCAGTATGTGTTCGTTTTGGGTCCTCTATGCTTATATGGGTCCGAATGTTGGGCCTCGAAGACGGGGTCCAACAATACAATTGACTGATAATAATATACTGGCTGATTGGAGTACTCACCATCAAAGGAGTATCCAATGGGCTCAGACTCCTCCTATGCACCGTCCTACTCGAAGAAACAAAAGAATGGGTAGAACCCGAATCAATTAAAGCAAGAACATCATCATCAATTAGCTACAATTCGTTTTAATCTTAGTTTCTATATGTATGCATGATATGCATGACACTTAATACAAACAATCAGTTCATAATGTAACATTTAATCACATAACAAAAAAGATTTCCCTACTATGCATCCTAAGCCTAGGAGTGAACCTAAGCTCTGATACCAAACAATGTTGGACCCCGTTTCCGAGACCCAACATTCGAAAACACAGAAGCATAGTAGACCCAAAACTGACAATATATTGGCCACAAATTGGGAAATCTCCAAAAGAAGGATTCGAGTCAGCTTTATAAGGAAATTTGTTCCTCATATTCTAACGATTCTAACGCCACTGAAATCACTCAATTCGGATTAGGAATGAAAAAGTTATGATGAAAATAGTATCTAAAGAAAACATTCAAAAATTAAAAAAAATAATCGACTCGATCCGAGCCCTGTAGCTCAAGATATTTTAAAATTAGTAAAGTATAGTCAGACTTTGTCAATCGATCGTCATATTTTGTTTCAAACCACCTTTTTCAAGTTAAAAGTAATACTAATAAATCAGGTATAAAAAGATAGAAATTTTTTTAGGAGTCTAACGCTTCGAAAATCAACTTAATCGGAGGTCTATACGAAAAGTTATGGCCAAAAGAAGGGAGAGGGGTCGGTCGGCCAAAAACTGACCCCAAACGCGTGAGCTCGCCCAAAGCCGAGCGTTGGGCGCTCGGCAGCGGGCCGAGGTCTAGGCGCTCGACCACGCGCGCGAGGAGAGCTCCACACTCGCGCGGGGCGATCGCCTCGCAGCCTGACCTATCGGACTTCTAACTTTAATAACTTTTGATTCTGAGCTCCAAATTATACACGGTTTGATTCGTTGGAAAGCTAAGAGACATATCTACCATTTTCAAGAAGGACTCCATGGCAAGCTCGGACACTAAAGAAATCAAAAGTTTACTCTAAGACCGATCGACTAGCTCTCCACAAACAGTACCAAACTTACAACTACCATAACTTTTGACCCAGGACTCCGAATTGAGCAAACTTAGAGTCTATGGAAAGGTAAAAGAATTATCTACAATATTCATGAAGATCACCGACCTAAACTCCAACTCTATAAGGGTCAAAGGTAGAGTCAAAGCTTCTGCCTGAAATCTGCCATTTAGACAGCACCTGCATCTGATTCTAACAACTCATATCTACCAAATAACACACCTTAAAATAGCTCATAAAACATCTTGGAAAAGCTCTATGGCTCGACTAACGCCCTCCAGAAGTCTAAAGGATCCCATTCTACCTATATCAACCCAGAAATTCCAGCGTAACACAACATACTCAAAATTGATCACATGAGCACACCAGCCCAGAATTTGTAGCACTACTCTCAACTTCCACAACACATAAACCATAGCAGGTTTTCCAGCGAGCTCTCCCAAGGCAAAGCCCAACAATAACTCATTAATAAATAATGCACATACACATTCCTTCTCAAGGTCATACACATATCACAAATCAATACAAACACATGAATGATGAGAGTACTGGAGCTCTGAGGCTCTTTTCCAATCATATAGGTTCATGCATAGCTTTAGTTACATATCATCATATTCATCAAGAGTCAAGTACAAAATAAAAAATATGAGATGCTCAATGATCTATATGCTTATAAAACCATTCAAAATGCTAGTCACTAACTTAATACAAAAGTTTCTAGAATTCTTGGAGTTATGCCCGATGCCTTGCAAGGTTCCGCGATCAACTAGAATTTGCACCTGAGGAGGTAGAATGGGGTGAGCAAAACACGACTCACTGGCTAACTCGTTTATAGCCATCGCGCAATGAACCATACAACGCATAAACAAGAATCCATAACATTTGCAATTAACATAATATGCATAAATACCCAACTTTATCACATAAGTCATAATTAACCGAACTCATCACATAAAGCATAACATGGGATCTTTTATTAATTAAAACACATAATATGCATCATATACTCAAAATAATAAAATGCACACAATTGGCTCGAGAGTTCCTTATACACAACGGTTTACACCGTAACACAACGAGTCCGATTTTTTCAGGATCTCGTGGCCCCAAGCGGGCAGCCGGGAGAAGGGTTTGGGTCATCGTGCACGAGACTATCGAAACAGGTTCTGTCTCGCCCAAACACAACCAATTTATGCTCACATATTCAAACACAAGAATAGCATTTTATCCTTCTTTCATTGTATCGAATCATCATAGTTTCATTCTTTTCTTTCAAATCGAGGAATACACTTTCAATATACACACAATTTAACAAAGATAGCACACATAGGGCATTTGCCCATTACACAACAACTATAAAAATGTTACCCACCTAATGTCGGAATCCGAATTCAAGATTGCCCTTCCTCTTTGTCTTGAGTCGGGTTTTCTTGATTTCCATCAATTAAACCATACTCTATTTAATGAATATATTTTAAAGGAAAAGCATAACATTAAAAATATCAAGCAAAGATAAAAATAAACTTTAAACCTAACCTACCCATAAACCATCTATGCTAGAATAACCAAAATCTTAACTTAGAAATCCCAAAATCCATAGATCTTACCCTTCTCTTCTATCTTTCTTCAATCTCTACACAAACCCTAACTTCCATTTCATCCCATTTTTGAATCTAACATAAATAAAGATGGAACTTACCTCTAACAAGTAAATTTTTCTTCTTTTTCCTCTTCTTTCTTCCTTCCTTCAAGCTTCCTACAGCTCTCCCTTTTTCTCTTGGCCGAAAGCTCCTCCTTCCTTAACTCACGTTTTTCTTCTCTTCCTTTAGTCTACTTACATTTGCTTCTCCTTCCTTAACAACTTAACTCTTTTATTTCTCAACTTAAAGCCCTCTTCAAAACTACATAGTTTTGAGCTCTCCTTCTTAATGCCCTTTTGGGCTCTCCTCCTCACAAGCCCACTACACACTCAAGCCCATTCTTCCAACATAAATTCTAACCCTTCATATTGACTTCAAAATTTCCAATTCCCAATCATTCTAACTAAATTCAAGATTCAAAAATACATATATATATACACACATAATTATAAAATTAAAGAAAAATTAAAGAATAAGTCAAGTAAATCAATAAAAAATAATAAATAATAAAAGAAAATTTTAGGGCCCAATAATTTCAATCTAATTGAAACTAATTAATTTTATTTTGAAACTACTTTTCTAAATTAATTAAGAATCAAAATAATTATTAATCTTAATCAAATTTAGAAAATAATTACCTTTGAAATTAATTTGATGATTAATATAATTTAATAATTCAACATCTTGAAAAATTAAATTAACATCTAAAACATTCCTAATAAAATTAACCCTTGAAAACAATTTTCAAACAATTAAAAAAACCTTTTCAAATTTGTTAAGAATTTAATCTAACTTAATTCAATTAAACTCTTTTAATTGAAACTAATGCTTTAACCAAAAAAACTACATCTATGCGCAGACAAATGAAGTAGTGGTCCAACACCATTATTCATGTCTTGCTTCCCACGTTCTGCTTCCACTCCAGCCACTGCTTCCTGCATGCCTGGGACTACAAGCTTGGGACTGGACCACGACCAGAAATGTCTGACGTTTTGGAGTTTGACTTTGATTTTTTGCTCATAACTACCACTCCATCCTAGAGTCTAGCCACCTCTGACTCTGTCAATGCCCAACCATCTCAAAATGCAACGCGCAAACCACAAATAGTTTTTGTGATTCTTGAACTAGAAATCGCAAGTACACAAGCATAAAGTCACTGATTTCTTGTTACTGATTTTTAGCAAGCCTCACCACCGTGGACCTCATCTTATGGAATCACACAACCCTAAGTAACATTCGCAACCAGAACACACAGTCCTAGAACTACGTTTTGCTTCCAGATCTGGGTTGTTCTTATTTAACGTAAAAATCAACAAATCACAGATCTGGGTTTTGGCTGTCCAGATCTAGGTTTTACACAACCATCTTATTTTTCCAGAACCAACAACAACGCAAAATCAAAATTTTAAAATGTGTGTTCTAGGCATGGTGGTCAGAAGTATATAACAAACAAAGAAGATGCGTAATTGAAATTTCCATAAACCAATTCTGGAAGCAAGAAAAAGAGATGCGTTTAAACTCAAGAAGAATCTAAAACAATTTTGGGTTCAGAATATGAACCTTTCATATTCTAAGTCAATTCCAAAATTATAACATCGATAACAATAAAATAATTTTAATCAAATTATAGAATTAAATCTTGCTTTGATATCACTGTCGGGAAATCAGGTCAGGATCTGATCTGAACCGTAGTGGAATAATCATGAAACTTTTTCATAACTTTTGGTTTCCCAAAAATCAAGATCTACTTAATTCTAAAAAATGATTAACACGAATCAAAATAAAGAGGAAATTTAATTCATACCTTATTTCGAAGCTTGATCTTTATCTTGATGCATCCCTCGAACTGTTTCAAAAACTGATCTGTCTCAACCACCGTAGCCACACAAGTGTCCGACCTCTAACGGTATCTACAGAACAAGTTGAGGGAACTCTGTAACTTTTAAAGAGAGAGTTAAGCATGAAGTGCTAGCTCCACAGAGCTTAAGCCTATTTATAATAAGCTTTAGACGTTTTAGTAATTTAATTAAAATTAAACACTAATTTCAATTAAACTTTAATTAGAATTACAAATAATTCTAATTAAATACCAATTATTTCTAAATAAGATTTAATATCTTATATTGATCCTTATTTATTAAATATCTCATATTTAATCATAAAGTTTCTGAAGTTATTAAAGCCCTCAATAGAAGAAGTGCATGATTGCATGTTTCACTAGATGTTTGTTTCTTAGGCTATTAGGTTCTCATTGAAGCTTATTTTCCAGCCAGGTTTTGATGTCTTGCCATCCGTGAAGCATTTCTTGGGGCACTTTTTCTTAGTTCAAGAATTTCTTCTTTGATAGGATTGAGACGAGTTTCTATACTCTCTCTAGCCATGTACATATATTTTTATTTTATTAATCTCATTACTGATTTACCAAAAAAAATGCATTATGACCACGCAAATATTTAGGAATGTCAAAGTGGTTTTTACTAACCTTTCAGATTTGATTTTTTCAGATAATTCAATCCTTTCATCAACCAATGTTTCAATTAGACGTCTAAAGATGGAATTAATTTCTACTATATTTTGAATCCAATTATATTAGTTCTCCGCCATTAGCTATTGATTCAATTAATGATATTTGTAAACTGTTTACAAAATATCATTCCACCTTGGCCAAGGATTTCCTGAATCAATATTAATCGAGAACAAAAGAACATTCTCCCTAATTACTTTAGGGTGATGAATCCTATCTTGATCATTCAACTATCTCCATATAGTTCATGCTACATACAATGACTACCATTTAAACAATCTTTGATAAAATTGATCATGAGTAGTATCAAAACATAGCAATCCCCATTCAAGATAACTTTGATAACCTCAAGTCAAAGGATCACTTATACAATCATCACAATGAGAATTCCATATACATACAAGTAATGTTCCAAATGGATTTCTCATATCAGGTTTGTTCAGTGAACTTATTCTCTAGCAAGCACCCACATGTTTGTTTAAGTATCTCTATACTTCAGCCTATAAGATCGACTACTTCCTTCTTAAGGAAAAACAAAATGTGTGCTAGTCTTTTTTCATTCTACTAATGTCCAATCTTAATAGAACAATGACTAGGAATATTTAGGAATAATACATAAATGCAATATGAATCTCATAATTATAATCTCATCATAATTTCATTTGCAATATACAATTATCCCATGGACTTAATCATATACATCTAAACATGTGCAAGATAAGGAGTGCCTTTAAGTAATTTGTCATTAAACTACAACCAAATTGATTGGTTGTAGGGCATAAACCAACAGTAAATCCATACAACGCAACTTGTTAACTTTAAGCAGCATCAGGAATCGGTTGAAGAATTATAAACACAACAACAAAAACGCTTAACACAACTGCCATTCAGCTGAAAAAAAAACACATGACACCAACAGTACTTCAGATTCATGACCGTGAACAATGTATGAGATTAAACATAAAAAATGAGGAAAAATAAAATAAAACCAAAACTCACCTCGGAGACAGGACTATGAGACGAATCAGACAAGTGGGGAGGCAAACAACCTGAATTCTCAGATCTTGCCCTCTCTGTACCCCTAGCCTCTCTTCTCAGCCTCCTCTTATTGAACCCCCTCATCACTTCCCCCTTCATCTTCGAACACGGCATCTAGTTCATCTTTCATAGCCTTGTCCCCAGCTTCCTCGCCGACACTGGCTACTTAAGTTGTTAATTCCCCTTCCCTCCATTTAAGAACTCTGAATATTGCGGCAAATCCACTGACCCTAACACTAACGAGGGCGTCCGTACACTCCCCATTAGCTTCCATGTAGGCACAGGTGTACTGGCCCCGCCTCTCTTCCCCATAAGAATAGCCCTTTTAAACTTGTAATTTTGGACTACTGACGATGATGAAGACGTCGACGAGAAACACCCTCATTTTCATATTTTCCCAGGAAGAAGCTCACCAAACCCAGTCGTAGTTTACCTTGGCATTATCAAAGTAGATAACTATACTCTCCCTTAGATCACACCCACCTGAAACAACAATACAAACCGCTTTGCTCTAATCACAATGGACTAAAAATCTAATCTTTGCTGGGTAAACTAAGCGCCAAGTTGTCATAGGCCCAAGCCTAGTTTCAAATGTCAAGAGTGAGGAACCATTAAGGAAGAGCACCAGGCCATGTGTCGTAAACCGATTGCTGGAGCATTACATTACTTATTAAATATATAGCTACAATATTGTAAGATGGATTTCTATCATGAATTTGGTGGTTTCCTCTTCTCCGTTGATTTGTCTCTTCTATAAGAAAATATTTCTGGAATTTCTTTACAGAGCCTTACACTGGTGATCTCATTTTTGATCTCACTTTCGCTATTTTGTGTTGTTTATGGGTGCTTTGGGGTGTTCTTATGGTTGAAAGTACTCAATTTCGTGAGTTATCTAACGAAATTAAAACGTTACAAGAAACTTTTACATCCAAATCCTTACAAGATGATAATAGAATGGCAATAATTGAAGGTGGGCAAGATTCTCTATCACACCGATTTGAAACTCTCGAATCAAAGGTGGAGAGTGGATTGGGTGCGGTAATGTCAACAATACAAGAGTTGTCAAATCCTTCCCGTTTGACTCCGATAGCAATTGCTACCATTGTTCCAAGCCCATCCTCTTAGTCTGTTGGTTTGTTTCATCAACCAGGCTCCTTCCAGGTTCATAATATTAAGCTGGATTTCCCTCGATTTAATGGTTCTGATTTGCTACATTGGGTGTTTAAGGTTAAACAATTTTTTGACTATTACACTGTGGCCGATGATACTTGTTTATTGATAGCTTCAATCCATATGGAGGGTGATGTAATCCCTTGGTTCCAAATGCTGAAAAAGAACAATCAACTCATGTCATGGAAACAATTTATGCAAGCTTTGGAAATAGAATTTGAATCATCTCAGTTTGAGTGTTCTAGGGCTACTTTGTTTAAATTTTAACAGATTAGGTCAGTTACCGATTATTATATGCAATTTACAGCTCTGGCTAACCGTGTGGATGGGGTCTCCTTCGAAGCCCTTTTGGACTGTTTTGTGATTGGTTTAATAGAGGATATTTGATGAGAGGTAATTGCTCAAAACCCTCTGTCTATTTCTAAGGCGATTGCTCTAGCTAAACTATATGAAGAAAAGTATTACAAGTCTAACATAAGTAAGGGCAAGTTTGTCCCTCCCACAACTAACACATTCAAACCCGCACTACCTAATCCTTCCACTACTTCCAGACCTCGATTACCACCTCTACTACCTACACCACAAAACAAACCAACCACGAATCCAAACTTATAACCTAAACCACCATATATATGAAGACTATCTCTGGCAGAACAAGAACTAAAACAAGCCACCTACGATGAGAAGTTCACTCCCACTCATAAGTGTCCCAATAAGCATGTTTTCCTACTGCTGGGTGATGAAACAAGTATATATGACAAAGGAGTTAGAGCCAGATTTGAGTGTGGTTGATTAGTAGGAATTACCGTTGAGTCAAGAGGACTTCACTTTTATTAATTTCTATGAGAATCAAGTAATAATAATCTTAGAAATGTATGAACTGTTTTGATATATTTCTTAAGTGTGCAGAAAAATGTAAGTAACAATTAGTTAACTCAGAAGGTACACTGTCAATAGTAGATGAAACATTACATCAGACGAAGCGCGACATCAGACGAAGCGTGACACCGGACGAAGCGATATTATAGACGAAGCAGAATAACAAACGAAACATCATAAAAGAAGAAGCGTTATTCCAAACCATACAAAAGGAAAATATTCTAGAACGTCAGACAATTAGTTAGTTGGAGTTAGTTACAGGACTCAACTAATGACCCGTTATAGAGGATTCAAGAAGTAGTTTTCAAGAAGGCAGTTGAAGACTTAGGCTATAAATACTAGTTCTAGTCGAAGACTAAAACAACAAATGTTTTTACATTAGAAAAAATTATGTATTCAAAGTGCAAATGAAGTGAGTGAATACGACTGTAACCTAAAGCTAAAAAATACCTTTCTTAGAGAGAGAAAGGAAGGCTAGAGCCTGGAGAGGCTAATACAGCTGATAAAGAATACTTTATGAGAGAGACCTGAAGAGGCTTTGTAAGTGTAGAACGAATACTTGTAAAGTTAGAAGAGTATAGTGAAATCTCATACTAACTCTGAGGACTGGACGTAGCCCAAGGTTTGGGTAAACCAGTATAAAATCACAGCATCTATTCTCTAACCTTTATCTTTTAATTTTCTTGGTGTTAGACAAGTAGATAATATTACTTACAATTGCATTGCTTATCAACTTTAGCAAAGTGTTTTAGTAATCATTTGAAATTTTCTTTAAGAAATTCAAGAAGTCTCAAAAGATTAATATTTTTGAAAAAAATTACACAATTCAACCCCCTTCTTGTGTAGTTTACATATCATATTGGATTTCTCTATTAATAAGTGATTTACTTCAGTTGGTATCAGAGCAAGGTTTCCAAGAAACACTATCACAAAGTGAGGACAAAGATCCATGGCTAAATCACATGTTTTTATAGCTGAAGGTGCCTCGGTCACAAGACCTACTACATTGATCTTTGGGATATCATCAAGATTAGCCCATATACACCAACAGATGATGAAGGCAATATCATCTCTCATGAAAAATGGTTAGTCGATCAAAAAGCTCGATTTTAGTTGAATTCAAAGGCCAAGTTCTTTCCAAGTTGTGCCCCAATCAGAAGTGAATATGACGAGGTTCATAGATGCGTATTTGCAAAGGAGATATGGGACACATTAGCCATTGCACATGAAGGTACAAATTAGGTGAAAGAGTCCAAGATCAGTATTTTTGTTCCTCAGTATGACCTGTTCAAGATGAAAGATGAGGAGATTATTAATCAGATGTTTGGACAATTTCAAACAATTGTTAACGGACTTAAAGCTCTTGAGAGAATCTACGATAATCAAGATCAAGTTAGAAAGATTCTCAGAAGTTTACCTAAGAGATGGAGACCCAAGGTTACAGCAATACAAGAGGCCAAAGACTTAAGCAAGCTGAAGCTAGATGAATTGCTTGGTTCACTGAAGATACATGAAGTAAAGCTTGATGCGGAAGATAAACCTATAAGAGATAAGTCTATTGTATTAAAGGCTGGTCAGAAGAATCAAAAGAACCAGAAAAATAGAAGCACATCTTCAAAAGCATTAAAGATTGAAGAAATCAAGAATGATGATGCTAGTGAATCTGATCAAGATTCAAGTAAAGATGATGATGAACTATCCTTCATTTCATGAAAGATTAGAAGGATGTGAAAAACGAAAACGAAAGGAAATAAAGACTTTTCTTTTAAGAAGAATAGCAAAGACGAAGCCAAGAAAGAGAAAACATCTATCATCTACTATAAGTGCAACAAACCAGGACATTACAAGTCTAAATGTCCATTGATCAAAAGAAAACAGAAGAAAAGTAAAGAAAACAAAAAGAACATGATGGAAACATAGGAAGATTTGGACTCATTAGAATCTGACTTCGATTCAGAAGCATCAGAACAAGCAAATATATGCTTGGTAGTTGAAAAAGAATGTGACGATGAGGTAACTTCTAACTTTATTGATCTTCAAGAGGCATATTTAGCATTGTTAGAAGATTCGCATGCTATATTAAAGCAATATAGGATTTTGAAAAAGAAATTTGTTGAAAGCTTGAAGAACACATAATTGTTAGAGAAAGAAAATGTCTGCCTTAAGAAACAAGTAGACGATATGAAAAAGAAAGTAATTGTAGATAGATCTGAGGAGATTAATCAACTGAAACAAAGAATTAATAGTCTTTTAGCAAATTTATCAACATTTACTAAAAGTACTAAAAGGATGAATGATATGATTGGAAAATATAGACATCCAAAGGATAAGAGTGGTTTAGGGTTTATTAATAGTAATGTTCGTCATAATAAAAGTTTTGTTCCTAGAAGAAAGAAAAAGAAGCAATATTCTTATTATTTGAGGAATTATTGTAAGTTTAACCCCAAAGGACCTAAGAAAATATGGGTACCTAAGAAAGACATAATATATACTACAGATCTCCCTTCTTGAAAAAAGTAACCAGCACCAATGGTACTTGGATAGTGGATGCTCACGACACATGACAGGAAGAAGGTCTATATTCCTAGACCTCTAAAATAAGCAAGAAGGATCAATAACTTTTGGAAACAACCAGCAAGGCAAAATAGTTGGAAGTGGCAAAATTGGTTAATTGGCTACTGTGATGCTGATTATTCTGGAGATAAAATTGATAGAAAGAGTACAGGTGGAGGTTGTCACTTTCTTGGTCATAATCTAATTTCATGGTCAAGCAAGAGGCAAAGTTCAATTGCTCTATCTACTGTAGAAGCTGAATACATGTCAGCTACAAGTTGTTGTTCACAGACGTTATGGATTAAGTATCAATTAGAAGATTACTCCATATAAGAAGATCAAATTCCAATCTTCTGTGACAAAACAAGTGTTATCAATCTATCAAAGAATACAATACAACACTCGAGGGCAAAGCATATTGAAGTTAGACATCATTTTATACGAGACTATTTACAGAGAGGAATCATCAGTGTACAATTTGTTTAGATAAATCAACAATGGGCGGATATCTTCACTAAACCTTTATGTGAAGATAGATTCAAGGAAATTAGACGGAACTTAAATATGGTAATGTTCAATGACCATTCGTCTGACACGTCATGACCTAGACGATTCATACAAGAAGAAGATAAAAAGTCTTAAGTTTCCAAGTAAATAGTAATGGTAAGTTATGAACAGTAACTTTTCAAGAGTAGGTATAAAAAGGAAATCTTCTTAAGATTCTATAATACCTTCTACTTTAGAATTTTCTTTAAATACTTTGAAATCGACTTATTTAGTGCTCTCAACCAAGACGATTCAATACTCTGTTCTAAGATTCAAGTTCATTTTATCTCATATTCTTACTTTTAGAGACTAACATCGCTACTTTGAGCGAAATACTTTTATGTGTTTAGTTTTTATTTGGTACATATTACAAATGAAGCAATCACTTATCTATGGGAGATACGATGATTTCAAATCATTGAAGGAAAATCAAATGGACATTGAACCAGAGATTCAAGCAGTTGATTGGAAAAACTTCTTCAAGGTTTATGAAAAGGTCTATTTGAATGAGATATATGAGTTTTGGGAGAATGCAAAGTTGGTAGACGATACCTTAGTATCAATAGTAGATGGTTTGTCGGTTATCGTGACGCAAGATATTATCAAGAGGGTCAGTGGGTGTCCTAGTATTGGAGTAAAGCTATTTAATAATACAAAATGAATTACTCAAGGTCGTGTAGATAGAATGCACATTATTCGACAACTCTATGGAAGTAGTGATCCTGAAGTTAAGAAGGCGGCAACCCTTGTTCCAAAGGCTAGGATTCTACATTCATTGCTTCTTCATTGTGTTCTACCAAGATTAGGCTCGAAGAACCTTGTGACAGTGAACGATGAACCTTGTCTGTATCACCTACTGAATCACCAACCCATTAATCTTTTGTACTTAATATGAAAGTACATAATGAATTCAAAGGGAGATTCTACCTCTTTACCATATAGAATGTTGTTGATAAGGATTTTTAGAGAATTTGGAATCTTTCTCGACAGAGATAATATTGTAAAGATGGATGTGAAGAGTATTATTAATGCCACAACTATTCATAGAATGGGGATAAAGTTTGATGATGAGGTGGATATAAGTTCTACACCCAAAGCAAGGTCTGAGGGGGAGCTTATAGTAAGATGGGGAAGAAGTGACGTGGTACATTTGCAAGAAAATCAAAACCTCGATCAACAGGAAGAACATCTATAAAAGACAAGATTGAGAAATCATCTGATGCACCAATAAAACCTAAGACAATTCTACAGAAAGAGGAAAGCCAAGTTGAACAATCATTGCAACAAGTGTCATTGAAGAGAAAGGCGAAGACACTTCAATCAAAAAAATCCAAACAGTCAAGAAGGTCACCAAAACTATTGATCTTACGACAACAAGAATAAAAGAAGAGGAAATCTCTTATTCTTGATAGAGATTTTGAAAAACAAGAGAAAAGATAGCAGTCTACTAGATCAATTATCTCTATTTTGCAAAGCCAATCAGCAAAATCATCTGGAGAGACAGAAATTAAAAGGAAGTTGGCATTTGAGGGGAAGAAGCATCAACAACAATTTTCTTCTAAATTGGTAGAAGAAAAAAAGAAGGTGAAGCCCAGTCAAAAGAAGGTTTCTTCATCTGATCTTCAATAGAAGGCAAAAATAGTTTGAAAACCAATTGGAACCTTATAATCCTTCTCAACCAATCAACAAAAAGGATTTAAGAATGAAGATTATAGAAGAATCAGTACCTGTTCGAAACAAAAGCTCAATTATTATAAGAGAACCTTCAAAAAAGTCAGTCAAGGTATTAGCCAAACCGATACCAATTAATGATCAGACAATACATCTTCTAATTCATGAAGAAAAAAGATTATATGGTATTCTGCAAGATGAGAAGGCAGAACCATATCCATTGAAGATTTCAAAGGATCGGTATTCAATTTATCCAATTACGAGCAGAACATTAATAAAAATTGTGCCAGACATACAACCAAGATGCTCAACCCTTTTAAGAAACGAAGAAAAAGGGGAAAAAGAAGATTTTTCTTAAGGGAAATAAAGATGATCTTACAGAAGAGCGGATTCAAGTAACTGTGAAGAACATAGACGATGCATGCAATACAGCTCAAACTGGAGGTATCTATGTTTCACACCACATTTCAAAAACATCAGGAAGTAAATTTGGGGTTTTAATCACCATTGAAAACTTCAAGGTAGTTAGTAAAATGAAAGAAGGACAGTACAAAAGTATCATAGTTAAAGGTATTAATTTCAACTTAGAAACCTTTGTGCATTTGGTCAGACATTTAAGACCTTTAGGTTTCATATCTTCAGTCAAAGATGTGTTACACCTTCTTGGGAAACCAATTCTAAAACTACCTAGACCTAATGATCTTGATCTCTAAGAAGGAAAACAAACCTTCAGTCTACCCTCTATCAAAATTATAGAGTTAGATGTTTTACCTTTAGAACCATATGCTGTGGAAAACCTTCATCCACTTAGTGAAATACAACAAGATCCTACTGATAATCTGCAGTTCTTAAAGCATTTCATAAATTAGATAGAACCAAGTCATAGTTAGAAGGAAGTTAAGGAAGCATTAGCAAAAGAAATTGAGGAAGTTCATACTAAGGTTGATGAACTCGCTGACTCAATGGGTGGTCTTCATGAGGAAGTAGCACTACTACGGGTTACTATTGAGCAAGACCTCAAGATGATCCACCCTATCATACAACATATTTTTTTCTAAAGTTCTAAAGCATCTACGATGAGCAATCATTTTGATTAATAACAAATAAGGGGAGAAGGAGAAAAAGAGCAGAACGATAAGAGAAGATAGAAAGCAGATAAAAAGCATTGTATATATCTTGTATGCAATTCTTTTCTTATGTTTCTGCTTTATTATTCGTCGGAATACTGTTCATCTATTTGTCTATAAATATCATTTTATCTTATAAAATTATAATTATTTGTTATCATCAAAAAGGGGGAGATTGTTGAGTCAAGAGGACTTCTCTTCTATTAATAGGACTTCCCTTCTATTAATTATGATGACAATCAAATAATAATAATCTTGGAAATGTCTGAACTGTTTTGATAAATTTGTTAAGTGTGCAGAAAAATGTAAGTAACACTAAGTCAACTCAGAAGGTGCGCAGTCAACAACAAACGAAGCGTTACACCAGATGAAGCACTACATATAGCGCCCCCTTACCGTAGGGTATACACCGGGACGCCCGTAGGTCATACCGATGCACAACCTACGATGAGGGTGCACTACGATTCGATCATTTCTATAAACCTCATGGCATCCATATAATAAAGCAGTAATATCGAATTCACTAAATTGTAAAACCAAAAGATACTTCTCATTTCATTTCTTTAAAACCACAAGTTCACAATTCGATCTAATTACAACTGTACAAAACCAAAAAGAACTAACATAACTCCTAAGTAGATCATCCCCAAAAGATCCGAGCTGACCGACCTGTGGGCCATGCTCCTCTCGCCAGCACTCACACAACAGCAAAAGTCTCGCTAACTGGAGCTAGGAGTCAACTATCGTTGTCCTGAAAAATAAATGCAATGTTGGGTGAGTTTGCGAACTCAGTGAGAAACCATCATCGATGGTCCACCCAACTCATGCATATTCAAACAATTCACACAATATTATATATATATATATATATATCTATCACAACCAAGAATCACATGCATTCAATTTCACATTCATAAGGCGGTTCTCCTTTCATGCAATTCACATTTGAACATTCATATATGCGATGTACATGTGACTATTTCATTTTATTTCGTTGTTGTGACCGTGCACCTGAGCTCATTTACATTGAGCCATTGGCTCTGAAAACATTGGGCTTGAAGCCCTGATACGTTGAGCATAAAGCTCTGAAAATCGTTGGGCACGAGGCCCTGTGCGTTGAGCTTAAAGTTCTGAATACGGTGGCAGCACCGGTCATAATTGTCAATTATCTGATCATGCATAATGGCATGAATGCACATGTTCCACATTTCCCCAATCATGTCACAGTCTAACCCCTCCTAGCCAATTTACATTTAAACCCAATTAACGACAATTTATGCACAATTAACACTTCTATAGCACATTCCAAATATTTCGAACACCTGTGGTCCGAAATCAATCAAAACAAACACATATAATCCATCCTTAACTCCACATGGTATAGGTGCACAAAATTAAACACATCAAGGTTAAGAAACCAACTAGGTTACTCACCTTAGAACTTCCGAGCTACTGCTGGGAAGTCTCGCCTATGTCGGACGAGCGACGATTCACTTGAGCCTCTACAATAATCATAATATCCAAATATTACTAATTGTAAAATTTAAATAATCAAGGATGCATATGTATCGAATGATTTACGTACTATGCATGTTATAGCATTTCCGACCCTATTCCCAATTTATCTCAATCCATAGAACTTCCTAATACCATAATTCAATTGACTATACTCCAATCAATTCCGAACTAATCCAAATTTAACCTTAAAATTCTCTAATTAAACACATCATTTTCGGCCTAAATAGGCGCCCTCGCCGCGGCGCCTAATCCCTCACCCCGGCGTAAAATCCTCGCTGCACGACGGCGTCTTATTGTTGCTCAAATCACGACGTGCAGATGAAATCCGCTACAAGCATACATCTCCACTTCGCCACGGCCAGGCCAGAATCAACTCGTCGCGACGTACAAATAAATATTCGTCACGACATGCAAGAAGGGGGGGCTCGCCGCGGCGTGTTCATCACACGTCGCGACGTGCGAACCCAGATTTGCGTCCGAAACCCAGAAAATTCCCATATTTTCTGGTATAAATCCATTCAAACCCCTTCTAAACACTCCAAAACAACTTCCTATACTTAACACAACTCATTCCTAACCTTAAATCCACCAAAAAACCATTATTCCACAAATACCCAAATCAAAATCAACATTCTCCCTAAAACCTATATCATCTGAAAACTTCTAAATTCTCAAACAATTTATACCTTAATTCAATGCTCAAATCAAACTATTTAAAACATAAATTGATTTGCGTATGCATTTATAGCCTCAAAAATTAGGAAACATCTAATCACATACTCCAATTCCATAATTCAAACTCCTAAAATCTCAATTTTTATTCCAATTCAAAAATCAAACCTAATCTGCTCAATGATAACCACATTTTCCCATTTACACAATCAGGTCGGAAAATTGTCATACATGCATGTACATACATATGCTTGTGCAATCATGAACAATTATCAATAATATAGAGGCTATAAATGCATACGCAAATCAATTTATGCATGCACCACATCCTGTTCCATCCGAATTACCGATATGCCCTTCACATCGGTAACGGGATGTTACAATTCTCCCTCCTAATAAAAATTTTGTCCCGAAATTTTTTACCTGACTGATCGAACAGATGAGGGTACTGCCTCCTCATGTGCTCCTCAGTCTCCCAAGTAGCTTCCTCTGATGAGTTGTAACATCCCACCCCCGACAGGAATGGTAAAATAGTAAATTGGCATAGGATGAGATTGCTAGGGATTTATTAGTATTGTCCATGCATACTGGTACTAGTGAACAGTGGAATCTGTGCACATGAAATTACTGTACATGCATACATGACATTCCCGGTTTTTGTGCCTAAGGCAATTTTATTGTGATTAACGTAGCTATTGGGTTTGAAAAATTATTCTGAGTGAGCCATTGACTGTTTTACATTTTAAGGGATTTTCAGAAATTTTCTGAAATTTTTCAGAGAAAATTCCCGGACCGGAAAAAAAAATTTGCCAAGTGGCGAACCGGTCGGTTTTAGTACTGAAAATTTTTGTTAAATGGACTTAGACTATTGGGTTTACTGTGGGACCATTGAAAATGCAATAAGGAATTGAAATTAATTGATTAAAGTTTAGTTATTGACTTTTGTCTTTTGTTTATTTTGTTTTTTCTTTCTAAAGTGACAAGTGTCCTCCAATCCTTACTTGTTTTTGTCTTATTTGGTTGCATCATTCATGATACTCTTCAAGTCTTGACTACTCTTGTAATTGCTCATCCATTCACGGCTCTCTTAAAGGGAAAGAATGAAAAAAATTGAGTTTATTCCTTCATCCCACCGAAATCTTCATAGTTGCCTTAGCTTCTCCTTTGGCTTTAGCCTTATCGTTGCTCCCCTTTTTCTTTTCTACTTTAAGAGCCTTCCTCTCCACCCCTTTTTATGAGGGTGATCGTATGGCTAAAGTGAAGTGGAGGGTTGGTGAGGTAGTTAGAAGAAGTGAAGAAGAATTGAAGGGTTAAAAGCTTAAATAGGTAAGATTTTATTCTATGTTTGTTACATGTAGAATTGTGACATATTGTGCATGATATATGATTGAGGATGCATAAAGGTCATGAATCATATGGGTTAAATTGTTGGGTATGTTTGTATAAAACTTACCAAGGTTAAGATGATTAGTGTATAAAAGGTGGTTTTGAAGTGATTTTAGTAAGGTTAGAAGATTAGTACTTAAAAGAAATTGATTGAATATGGATGCTGAAATTTTGAGGGTTTATGTTGAATTGAAGTGTTTGATGAAATATTGGTTGAATAGGAAGGTAAATTGAGTGCTAAATTGAAGTAGAATGGACATGGGAATGAAAAGAATTGAATTGAATAACAAAGCTGGAAAATTTGGTTTTTACCTAGTACACTGTTTTGATCATAACTAATTGTGTGGTTATGCAAATGAAGTGAGGTTTGTGCCAAATGAAAATTTAGTTGATTGACTACATTTTCTTGTGAAATAGGTATTATCTAATTTTAGCCTTAAGAGGGAGAATTTTAGCATGGAAAGTTACTGCTGAGACATATGTGAACAGTATCTAGATCAATGACCTACTAGTTTTGATGATTTTTCTACATTAATTGAGAAGGAATTAGGGAAATTGGTCTAAATGAAAGTTGAATTGTGTATTGTCAGCTTTCCAATGCCACTGATTTTGCAATTTTCCGATATGTATATTGGGAGATATGCATTGATGACTATTGGCTGGTTAAATGCATTTTAGTGAAACCTAGCTGAAATGTCAGTTTTGTGAGCATTCTGATTGGAAGCAATTTTATCAATTTTTTTGAATTGAATTGGCTTGAGTGATCTTCTGAAGAGTCGTATAGGAAACATTGATCTTGAAAATGGTATTTAGCATGCAATTTTTAGAGATCTAATTTGGGAGTAATGAATTTTCAAAATCTGTACTTGCATGAGGTTATTGACTGCTGCCCTGATCAGTAAATTTCATGAAAGTTTTAAGCTTGTTAGAGATGGAATTGGCTTTGAAGCCCTTCATGAGAAGTGTAGCATTGTGTTTGATCTTTCCATAGGTATAAAGTATGCATTTATTTGACATTTGTGCAAGGAGATATACTGTTTAGAACATTACTGTCCAGATTGAGTACTTGCAGGGGCAGCAGCATTCATTGAATTATTTGACCTAGTAAACAATTGATGTTGGTTTTGGTTTGTTCATGAAAGTTGTAGAAAACATTGTGATCTTTCTGAACATATTTATGCTGTAATTTTTGACTAAATAGAATGGAAGTTACTGAATTTACCAAGTACTGTTCTGTTTTGATAGGTTTTGAATGGGCAGAAGTTTTAATTGAATTTTGACACCCTTAAGGGTAAATGTGATTTTTATGGTTTTTATGAAACATGTAGAGGGTTTCATGATCTTTCCAAAGAGGTATAGTTTGTAATTTTCTGAATTGTGTGTAAAAAGATATGCTAGTTAGAATGTCAAACAGGAAAAAGGGAAAAAGAGAGGGAAATAAGGGCTTATATCTATATATATAGTAATTATTTATTTGATTTATTGGGGACCTATAGAGGTCCAAATTGAGTACTGTCAGCACCATTAAATTAGACGGATTTTTCTGATGGAAAAAAATGGGATTAGGGTCGGGAATATCATGAACATGCATTTTACACCTACATGTGCATCATTACTAGTTCGGATTGAACAACTAGTGATCGTTTTATTTTCTTATTCTTATAGAGGCCCAATTGGAACGTCGATCAATCGACGTAGCAGAGACTTCTCGGTATAAGCTCGGAAGTAATAGGTGAGTAACCTAGTTGGTTTCTCAACCTATATGTGTTTAATTTCATGTACAATTGCCATGTGGAGTTAAGGAAGGATTATGTGTGTTTGTTTTGATTGATTTCGAACCACAGGTGTTCGAAATATTTGGAATGTGTTATAGAAGTGTTAAATGTGCATAATTGAAAGTGAATTGGTTAAATGCGAAATTGGACCTAGTGTATTAGGTTGTGACACATATTATTGTAAAACGAGGCATATGCATTCATGCATAATTGCATGATCAGATAATGAAAGTTGTGACCGGTGGAACCAACGTAATTCCGAACTTCAGCTCGATGATCAGGGCTATGCCCAACGTATATGAGAGCTTTAAGCTCAATGCACAGGACCTCTGGTGCAATGTTTACAAAGTCACTGGCTCAATGTATCAGGGCATATCATGCCCAACGAGTAGTAGAGCCTCAGGCTCAACGCAATATGCCATCACTGGGACAATTCAAGCGCACGATCACAACAACGAAATGAAAATAGAAAAGTGTCACATGTGCATCATATATATGAATGATTAAATGTGATTTGTGTGAAAGGCGATATGCCTTATATGTGTAAAATTGGCAATGCATGGGATAATTTGGAATGTGTTAATATGTGCTATGATATGAATTGATTGTATATGCATACATTGGGTGGACCATCGATGATGGTTTCTCATTGAGTTCGCAAACTCACCCAACATTGCAATTATTTTTCAGGTATTGAAAAGTACCCCGTTAGTGGAACGGGAGTATGATTACTGCAAGAGAGTCGGTGTTTGAAGTCGGGATCAGTTCACGTCTACATTTGTGTCATTTTGAATTATTTGTAAATTTATATTCCACAAAAATAGTACTGAATTGTTTGAGGGCCCTAATTGATAAATATTGTTTTGAAATGTGATCTTTGATAAAGCGTATGACTGAAAAGGGTTTTCGTATCACGGGCCCGAATCGTTTATTATTTTCACGCACTCGACTGTTTTCAAAAAGAAAAATATCATAATGAGTTTTTAAACTGCATTGACTGTTCTAGCATACCACCCTCACGGGTTGCGGGCTCGGATATCAACGTCGATGTCGGGTTCGAGTCTCGCGGGAGTGGGGTGCTACATGAGTGGTTCTTCCAAAGGACTTTCACCAATGGAATAACCCTGGACCTCAACTGCTTGACCCGCGATCCTATAATCTGTACCGGCTCCTCTATATAGCTCAAATCACTGGCTATCTCAATCTCCTGAGCCGGAATCACATAAGTCGGGTCTGACCTATACCATCTGAGCATACTCACGTAAAACACATCATGAAGCTGCGACATCTCACTCGGCAAGGCCAATCTATACGTCAATGGTCCTATCCTCTCGAGGATCTCATAGGGACCAATATACCGAGGACTCAACTTGCCCTTACGGCCAAATCTGAGAACTCCTCTCCACGGAGACACTATGAGGAACACTCTATCACCCACACTGTACTCCATCTCTCTCCGATGCTGATCCACATAACTCTTACATGCATCTCCGAAAGCGGCCTTGATGCGACTCAATCAATGTACCTTATCCATCAGGTCCTGAATCAGCTTGGGACCCTCTAACATCCTCGTACCCTCTTCATCCCAGTAAAGAGGCGATCTGCACTGTCGTCTATATAACGCCTCATACGGTGCCATACCAATGCTGCTCTGGTACTGATTATTATACGCAAACTCAACTAAAGGCAAATACTGATCCCATGCACCTCGGAAATTCAATACACAGGCTCTCAACATATCCTCAACAGTCTTAATAGTCCTCTCACTCTGCCCATCTGTTTGAGGATGAAAAGCTGTACTGAAGTTCAACCTCGAACCTATAGACGACTGCAAACTCCTCCAGAACCTCGAAGTAAACCTTGGATCCCTGTCTGAGACTATAGACACCGGAACCCCATGCAGTCGCACTATCTCCGCCACATACTTCTGGGCCAACTGATCAAGGGTATTGCTCTCCCTCACTGGCAAAAAGTGAGCCGATTTGGTCAACCGGTCCACTATGACTCAGATCGCATCATGCTACCTCGGCGTCCTAGGTAACCCTATTATGAAATCCATCGTAATTCGTTCCCATTTCCACTCTGGAATTGGCAACGAATGCAATCTCCCCACTGGAGCTTGGTGCTCAGCCTTAACCCACTGGCACGTCAGACACCGAGAAACATACTCTGCCACCTGCCTCTTCATGCCTGGCCACCAGAAATGCAACTTAAGAGTGCGATACATCTTGGTGACACCAGGATGCATGGCATAAGCAGCCAAATGGGCCTCCTCCAAAATCTCTCGCCTCAGATCATCCACATCTGGAACACACAATCTCTGTCCCATCCATAATGTCCCATCTCTCAACTCAAGCTCAGAAAGCCATCCAGATCTGATCTATCAATCAATCTCACTAACGTTGGATCCTGATCCTGCACTCTCCTAATCCGATCATGCAATACCGGCCTAAGCCTCAAAGTAGCGAACAGAGCTCCATCCTGGCCCAAATCCATCTGTACGTTAAGAGCTTTCAACTGAACTAAACATGGTAACCTCGAAACCTGAATCTGAGCTGCACTACCATGAGATCTCCTACTCAATGCATCAGCCACCACGTTAGCTTTCCCGGGGTGGTACTCAATAGTGCAGTCGTAATCCTTAAACAACTCTAACCATCTCCTCTGTCTCAGATTCAGCTCTCCCTGACTTAACAAGTATCTCAAACTCTTATGATCGGTGAAGATCTGGAACGTCTCACCATACAAATAATGTCTCCAGATCTTCAAAGCAAACACAACTGCTGCTAACTCCAAATCATGCACATGATAATTCATCTAATGAGACCTCAACTGTCTCGAGGCATAAGCTATAACTCTCCCATGTTGCATCAACACACAGCCTAAACCCTACTGCGAAGCATCACTGAAAACCTCAAAACCTCCTGCTCCAGATGGCAAAGCTAACACCGGTGCCGTAGTCAACCGATGTGTCAGCTCCTTAAAACTCCTCTGACACTCATCTGTCCAACTGAAAGCCACATTCTGCCTTAGAAGTTTTGTCAAAGGGGCTAAGCTTACAGAAAACCCCTCGACAAACCTCCGGTAATAACCTACCAATCCAAGGAAACTCCTCAACTCTGACACATTCCTCAGAATCTCCCAACTCCTCACTGCCTCAATCTTGTGAGGATCCACCCGGATACCCTCACCAGATACAATGTGGTCTAAAAATACCACCTCATCCAGCCAAAATTCACACTTAGTGAATTTGGCATACAGCTGTCTATCCCTCATAATCAGAATACGCCTCAGATGTTCAGATGTCCGCGATGCTCCTGCCTACCTCGAGTACACCAAAATATCATCAATGAATACAATAACAAACTGATCCAGGTATGGCTGAAAGACCCTATTCATCAAGGCCATAAAGGCTGCCAGGGTATTAGTCAACCCGAACGGCATCACTAAGAACTCGAAATGCCCATACCTGCTCCTGAAAGCACTCTTAGGCACATCGGCCTCTGCGATCCTCAACTGATAGTATCCGGATCTCAAATCCAACTTGGTAAACACCTGAGCTCCCTGCAACTGATCAAATAAATCATCGATCCTAGGCAGTGGATACTTATTCTTAACTGTAACCTGATTTAGCTGCCTATAATCGATGCATAACCTCAAAGTCATGTCCTTCTTCTTCACAAACAACACGGGAGCTCCCGACGGCGAAACACTCGGCCTAATGAACCCCTTATCCAACAACTCCTGTAGCTGAGCCTTAAGCTCCCTCAGTTCCACCGGTGCCATCCTATACAGAGGTATAGATATAGGAGTGGTACCTAGAATGAGGTCAATCTCAAACTCTGTCTCCCGATCCGGCGACAAACTCGGTAACTCCTCGGGAAACACATCTGGAAATTCTCTGATCACGGGAACATCCTACAACCTCTGCTCTACTCTGGAATCCACCACATGCGCCAAATAGGCCTCACAGCCTCCCTGCATCAACCTCAGGGCACTCATGAACGAAATCATCCTGGCTGGCACTGCCTGACTAACACCTCAAAATACAGCTCTAGGCTGACCAGGAGACTCCAACACGACCTCCTTGGTATAACAATCCATAATAGCCTTATGGGCAGTGAGCCAGTCCATCCCCAGAATCAAATCAATCTCTCTCAGAGGTAACACTATCAGGTTTGCACTCAACTCCGACTGATCAATCATAATCGGACACCCCTTGGAGACCTCTCCCAAAATTGTAGTACTACCTAGAGGTGTACTCACCTCTAGCCCATACTGCAACATCTCCCCATCCACATGCAATCTACATGCCATATGCGGTGCAATAAAAGAATGCGTGGACCCTGGATCTATCAATGCAAAAACCTCAATACCAGAGATCAGAAGCGAACCTGCAACCACATCGGGAGAATCCTGGGCCTCCTGCCTGGTCATGGCGTAGACCCTGACCTGGGACTACGTTCGACTACCACGACCCTCGGTCCCTACAAAGGAATCTTCACCTCTACCTCGGGCTCTGCCACGACCCCTAAATCCAGGTCCACCACTACAACTCTACTGCACCGTCGAACTACTACCAGCTCTCCCACTCATAGCAGTCTGAACTCCCAAAGTCAGAGGACAACTCCGAATCATATGATCCATCGAACCGCATGCTAGACAGGCTCCCGTCACTCGCCAACACTCTCCACTGTGTCTCTTATCACAATGCACACAGACTAGCAAAGCCTGCCCTGCTCCTCTGCCACTACTACTGCCACTACCAATCTGCCCAAATCTCCCTCTCTGAACAGAACCCGACTGTCTGAATTCTCCTGCTGATCTGAACCTGCTCTGGCGTCTGCTAGAGCTCCTACCAGAGCTACCCTGACTGTCACTAAATCTCTTACCTCCGGATCCTCGACCAACGCCACCGACTGTCTCGTGTGCGCCCATCCTCACGGTAGCTGCTCTCAACTCCACAAAGGTGCCCATATCAGACCGGGCTAACCTGGTACGAATCTCCAGATTAAGTCCTCCCTCGAATCTCCGGCACCTATCAGCCTCAAAGGCAATCAGAACAGAAGCATATGTCGACAGCTCATTAAACCTAACCTCATAATCGGCCACTGTCATCGACCCTGTCTCAACTCTAAGAACTCCTGAATCTTCATCTCCAAATAGACCTTGGGCGTGTAGTTATCCCGAAAGGCTCTCAGAAAATCTGCCCAAGTCGAACATTGTGGTCAGCGGCAGACGCCTGGGACGCCTTCCACCACCGATAAGTCGGACCACAGAGCAAAGAGACGGCATAATCAAAGCGCTCCTCAGGGTCGCAATCCATCTGATCGAGGACTCGCTCGGTTCTCTCCAACCATCCCTCAGCCTCAGCAGGGTCTGTGCTGCCATAGAAATCAACAGCTCCCTGCTTGCGCAGACGATCATACCTCCTCTCCCGTCTCATGGGAACTCTAGGAGGCTGCTCCTCAAATAGAGGCACTGAAGACTCCATACTAGCTCCGACTGATCCTTGGTCAGCTGGTTGACCTACTTGATCACCAAGAATGGATGACCTACAACAAAACCGCAAATTTGATCAATTTATGCTTTTCTTACACTAATTCAAGCCTAAAATACACTATGCCCAAAAGATGTCAAACCATGCTCTGATACCACCTAATGTAGTGCCCCCTTACCGTAGGGTATACACCGGGACGCCCGTAGGTCATACCGATGCACAACCTACGATAAGGGTGCACTACGATTCGATCATTTCTATAAACCTCATGGCATCCATATAATAAAGCAGTAATATCGAATTCACTAAATTTTAAAACCAAAAGATACTTCTCATTTCATTTCTTTAAAACCACAAGTTCACAATTTGGTCTAATTACAACTGTACAGAACCAAAAAGAACTAACATAACTCCTAACTAGATCATCCCCCAAAAGATCCCAGCTGACCGACCTGTGGGCCATGATCCTCTCGCCGGCACTCACACAGCAGGAAAATTCTCGCTAACTGGAGCTAGGAGTCAACTATCGATGTCCTGAAAAATAAATGCAATGTTGGGTGAGTTTGTGAACTCAGTGAGAAACCATCATTGATGGTCCACCCAACTCATGCATATTCAAACAATTCACACAATATTTTATATATATATATATATATATATCTATCACAACCAAGAATCACATGCATTCAATTTCACATTTATAAGGCGGTTCTCCTTTCATGCAATTCACATTTGAACATTCATATATGCGATGTACATGTGACTATTTCATTTTATTTCGTTATTGTGACCGTGCGCCTGAGCTCATTTACGTTGAGCCATTGGCTCTGAAAACATTGGGCTTGAAGCCCTGATACGTTGAGCATAAAGCTCTGAAAATCGTTGGGCACAAGGCCCTGTGCGTTGAGCTTAAAGCTCTGAATACGGTGGTTGCACCGGTCATAACTGTCAAATATCTGATCATGCATAATGGCATGAATGCACATGTTCCACATTTCCCCAATCATGTCACAGTCTAACCCCTCCTAGCCAATTTACAGTTAAACCCAATTAACAACAATTTATGCACAATTAACACTTCTATAGCACATTCCAAATATTTCGAACACCTGTGGTCTGAAATCAATTAAAACAAACACATATAATCCATCCTTAACTCCACATGGTATAGGTGCATAAAATTAAACACATCAAGGTTGAGAAACCAACTAGGTTACTCACCTTAGAACTTCCGAGCTACTGCCGGGAAATCTCGCCTACGTCGGACGAGCGACGATCCACTTGAGCCTCTACAATAATCATAATATCCAAATATTACTAATTGTACAATTTCAATAATCAAGGATGCATATGTATCGAATGATTTACGTACTATGCATGTTATAGCATTTCCGACCCTATTCCCAATTTATCTCAATTCCGTATTTTCACTCTAATCCATAGAACTTCCTAATACCATAATTCAATTGACTATACTCCAATCAATTTCTAACTAATCCAAATTTAACCTCAAAATTCTCTAATTAAACACATCATTTTCGGCCTAAATAGGCGCCCTGCATGGCGCTGATCCTCGCCACGAGTAAAATCCTCTGCTCAGCGTCGCGTGCGTTCTTCGCCGTCACGACGTGCAAATGAAATCCGTTCGCCGCGGTGCACATCTGCACTCGCCGCGGCGTGCGCCAGAAATCAGCTCGTCGCGATGTACAAATAAATATTCGTCGCGACGTGCAAGAAGGGGGGGCTCGCCGCGGCGTGTTTATCATACGTCGCGACGTGCGAACCCAGATTTACGTCCGAAACCCAGAAAATTCCCAGATTTTCTGGTATAAATCCATTCAAACCCCTTCTAAACACTCCAAAACAACTTCCTATACTTAACACAACTCATTCCTAACCTTAAATCCACCAAATAACCATTATTCCATAAATACCCAAATCAAAATCAACATTCTCCCTAAAACCTATATCATCCAAAAACTTCTAAATTCTCAAACAATTTATACCTTAATTCAATGCTCAAATCAAACTATTTAAAACATAAACATGTAGAAACTTACTTGATTCAAGCTTCCAATCCTTCCAAATCACTCAAATACTCCAATTCTCAAGCTAAACCACTTCCACAGCAACACCCAAAGCCAAACCCATCTTCATCTTCTTCAACACTAATTCAACAAATAGATTCAATGCAAAGGAAAGGAACAAATGGCAAGAAGGAATCAAAAAGAAATCACGATGAAGGAAGGAGAAATTTCAAGTTTTCTTTCAAAGGAAAGCAAGCATCGTGATTGGAAATTTTCAAAGGAGAAAGGTTATAAACCTAAGGGACTTAAGGTTTGTTTGGCAATTTAAATTGCCACAAGTCCGATCCGAACAACCTCGATCCAATTTCTAATTCTAATTTCTCCCGAATTCCAATGGCTCTAAACCCTAATTCCTCAAATCAAATTTCTAATTTCCATTTCCATCGGTTAATCAAATTTCAGAACCGGAAATCTAATTTCTCAGTTATTGGTCAATTTTTCGGTCTGGACCTATTACTCCGAAAATTCCAGAAAAATTCTATAAATCCTCAAAAATTAGGAAACATCTAATCACATACTCCAATTCCATAATTCAAACTCCTAAAATCTCAATTCTTATTCCAATTCGAAAATCAAACCTAATCTGCTCAATCATAACCACATTTTCCCATTTACACAATCAGGTCGGAAAATTGTCATACATGCATGTACATACATATGCTTGTGCAATCATAAAAAATTATCAATAATATAGAGGCTATAAATGCATAAGCAAATTAATTTATGCATGCGCCAAATCCTGTTCCATCCGAATTACCGATATGCCCTTCACATCGGTAACGGGATGTTACACTACATCGCATTTAAGCGCATAATGAATTTAAACACTACACCGCATTTAAGCACTACACCAAAAGAAGCGACATCGATTTAAGCACAAAAATGTATTTAAGCGATATAATAGACGCAACAGAATAACAGATGAAACGTAGTAAAAGAAGAAGCATTATTCTAGATGATACAAAAGGAAGATATTCTAGAATGTTAGACAGTTAGTTAGTTAGAGTTAGTTAAAGGACTTAACTAATGACCATTTCTGGAAGATTCAATAAGCAGTTTTCAAGAAGACAGTTGGAGACTTAGGCTATAAATACTAGTTCTAGTCAAAGAATAAAACAACGAATGCTTTTACATTAGCAAAAATTTTGTATTCAAAGTACGAAAGAAGTGAGTGAATACATCTATAACCTAAAGCTCAAAACTACTTTTCTTAGAGAGAGAAAGGAAGGCTAGAGCCTAGAGAGGCTAATACAACTGATAAATAATACTTTGTGAGAGAGACCTAAAGAGGCTCTGCAAGTGTAGAAAGAATACTTGTAAAGTTGGAAGAGTATAGTGAAATCTCAGACTAACTCTGAGGACTAAACGTAGCCCAAGGTTTAGAGTGAACCAGCATAAACTCACAGCGTCTATTCTCTACCCTTATCTTTTAATTTTCTTTCTGTTAGACAAGTAGATAATATTATTTATGATTGCATTGCTTATCAACTTTAGCAAAGTGTTTTAGTAATCATTTGAATTTTCGTATAGAAATTCAAGAAGTCTCAAAAGATTAATATTTTGAAAAAAAATTAAACAATTCAACTCCCCTTCTTGTGTAGTTTACATATCATATTAGATTTCTCTGTTAACAAGTGATTTACTTCAATTACACCTTTCTTTCCAAGCAATTCAAGGTTGTAATGGTCCCTACACAATCAGATTCAAAGCTTCAGTTCAGGGTGTTGCAATCTAAGTATTTTTGGATGGTGGTAGTTCGGATAACTTTATCCAACCTAAGCTCACAAAATTTTTTAAATTACCTGTTATATCGTCATCTTAATTGAAATTGCAATTAGGAGATGGTTCCTTTATTCTTGCAGAATGTAGAGTGGAGAAATTATCCGTAGTGATTGTTGGACATTTAATTCACCTGGATGTGTTTTTACTGCCGGTTGTATGAGGCGTTCGCTCTGAGAGAAATAAAACCCTGAGGTCTCGAGTTCGAGTACCAGAGGGGACAATACCTTCACTGTACAGTGGATCGCAGGCCCAGAGTTTATGGATCCAATACTGACTGCAAATCGCAGGCCCATAGTGTCCGGATCTGACTGGGGGTCGCATGGCTAGAGTCCATGGATCCTACAGGGTGGGGCCGCGTGGCCAGAGTTCACGGACCCTACAATCCTCATCTACATAAAGCTATTATTGAACAAATGGTTTCGAAAATGCTGAAAGAAGGCCTTATCCGCCCTAGCACTAGTCCTTTCTTTACCCCTATACTTCTTGTGAAAAAGAAGGATGGTTCATGGTGTTTCTGTAATGATTATAGAGCCTTAAATGTCGTTACTGTCAAGGACGCTTTTCCTATTCTGATGGTGGATGTTTTTGTTGGATCTTCATTTAGGGTATCATCAAATTAGAATTAGAGAGGCGAATATAAATTGCTTTTTTGGACTCATCAAGGTCATTATGAATGGCTCGTAATGCCATTTGGGCTCTCTAACGCCTCAATCACGTTTCAAGCTCTTATGAATGAGATTTTCCAACTTATTTATGACTATTTATAGTGGTTTTTTTGACAACATTCTGATTTACAGTAAAACATGGCATGATCATCATGAACATTTACATTTAGTGCTATAGATTTTGACTAACGATCAATTATATGCTAAACAAGAGAAATGTGTCTTTGCAACATGAAAAGTAGATTACCTAGGTCACGTGGTTTCCTATGAAGGTGTTTCCATGAACCTGGCAAAGCGCAAGCTGTTGTAGCATAGCCTCCGCCCACGTCCATGTGTCAATTACGTTAATTTTTAGGTTTCGTAGGCTATTATCTTCAGTTTATCAAGGGGTTTACGTCGTTGACAGCTCCCCTTTCAGCTTTACTACAAAAAGATGCGTTTAAGTGGGGTGAGGAGGAAAAATCAATTTTTCAGACAATTAAAAACACCATTATAAATGCTTCGGTGTTGACCTTACCTGACTTTTTGGAACCTTTTACATTGAAAACTGATGTGTTGAATGTGGGTGTTGGTGCTGTGCTAAGCCAACGAAAGCATCCCATCACTTTCTTCTCCAAGAAGTTATGTCCACAGATGCAATCGCAGTCTGCATATGCCTGTGAGCTATATGTCATTACAGAGGCAGTGTCCAAGTTTCTCCACTATTTGTTGGGACACAAATTCATCATAAAAATTGATCAGCAAAGCTTAAAAGAATTAACTCAACAGACAATTCAAACTCCAGAACAGTAGAGATGGTTACCTAAGTTATTAGGGTATGATTTTACCATCAAGTATAAACCAGGTAAGGAAAACCTCACCGCTGATGGGTTATCGCGTTCTTTCTTCTTGGTTGTGTCGAAACCCAATCATCCTTTTTGGCAGAGTTAAGGGTGACATAACAAGCATATAAGATGATCCCTTCTACATTACAGAATTCTTCATTAGTTGCAAAACAAACACCATTTTACAAGATCAAAGATGGGTTGTTATTCTATAAAGACCGTACCGTGGTTCCAAAAGGGGACTCAATTGTAAAGGTGTTAAATGAGTTTCATTGCTCACCGTTGAGGGGTCATGCTGGGGTGAAGCAGACCATAGCTCGCATTACTGCTCAATTTTATTAGCCTTCTTTGCATTCAGATGTTTTGTGTTTTATTGCAGAATGTCATACGTGTCATCGCGCCAAAACGGCTACAACTCCAACTGCTGGTTTGTTAAAACCGCTGCCCATTCCGTAACAAATTCGGAAGAACATTTCCATGGACTTCATAACTGGCCTGCCCAAATCCAAGGGTTATTTGATTATTATTGTGGTAGTTGATAGACTCTTAAAGTATGCTCATTTTGCAGCTCTCAAAACATATTTTTCAAGCTCCACAATAGCCAAATATTTCACAAATAATATCATTAAATTACATAGGTTACCTAAGTCTATATGGTGACGAACAGGGATAAGGTATTTACTAACAACTTTTGGCATTATCTATTTAAGTTGCAGGGGTCTACGTAGGCCAAGTCTACTACTTATCACCCTCAATTAGATGGGCAAATAGAGGCAGTCAATAAATTTGTGGAGATGTACCTACATTGTTTTGTTTCAAATACTCAAAAGAATTGGGTGAGATTGTTATCTTGGGTAGGAGTTCTGGTATAACACGTCATGGCATTCCAGCATCGGATTCACTATGTTTAAGCTTGTGTATGGTAAGGACCCTCCCACACTATGCCGATACGTCCCTAACAACAGTAATCTGCTAGATGTTCGTGAATTATTACTCAAACACAACTTGTTATTGCAAAAATTAAAATCAAAGTTAGTTCATGCTCAGAACAGGATGAAAAATCAGGCAGATAAGGGGAGAATCGACTGTGATTTTCACTTAGCATACTTAGTATGGCTTAAATTGCAGCCTTATAGACAGCATTCTATAGAGCTACGAAGAAACCATAACTTGTGGATGAGATATTTTAGCCCTTTTCCAGTAGTAGATCGAGTGGGTAGGGTTGCTTACCGTCTTTTGCTTCTGACCATTGCAAAAATCCACCCTACTTTCCATATATCGCAACTGAAGTTGTGCCAAGGCAATTATGTGTCTCAACTTTTGCCTTCTTTGTTGTTTATCGACACACCTAAAGACGTCGATGAAGAGACCTCTGAGGCAGTGGAGGTTTCCCAGGAATTGGATATTAAAGGTGAGGAGTTGGTGAACCACGATCTATTGGCATCTCGTAGGGGCGGCGTGGCTAAAGATTTATCTGCGCTTGTACCTTTGACTTTGGAAGACACATCGAATCAAACTAGTTCAACTGAGATTAGTTTCCAAAGTAAAGTGGAATTGGGTAAGGATCTGGTGTAGTAAGACTTCAATAAGGATAGTGGGATAAACGTTTCAGGAGATGCCACATCAGCCAAGAACAAATTGAGCCTTGTGGACACGACTTTTAATGGTGGGGGACTTGTCATAAGCCCAAGCCAAATTTCGGATGCCAAGAGTGAGGAACCATTGAGGAAGAGCACCAGGCCATGTATCGCAAACCGATTGCTGGAGCCTTACATTACTTATTAAATATATAGTTGGAATATTGTAAGAGAGATTTTTATCGTGAATTTGGTGGTTTCATCTTCTCCGTGGATTTGTCTCTTCTATAGGCAAATGTTTTTGGAATTTCTTATTTAGAGCCTTACATAAGTCCTTATCTCGCACATATTGGTCGTATTCGGTGTAGCTGAAAATATGAAGATTTTAAACTGAAGGAATGATTTGAATTGGGAAAAGTGAAAGGGAAAGAGCAAAAGAGAGAGATGAAAGTGGAGAAAAGAGAGATAAAAGAGGGGTTTAAAACTATTAAGTATGGAGTAGTTTAATTGTAGAGCTAGGGATTTGTATGAGTTATTGATGGATACAACAGGTGGAAAGGGCTTACCCAGAGCAATGCAAAGATTAGTAGAGAGGTTGATGGGAGGATAGTTTTTTGAACAGTTTAGTTACTAGAAGTACTATGGAGCTACAGGATGACAAGTTGATAGTTTAGAAGTGGAGCTTTGGAAGTTAGTCTGATGAGGCTACTTTGATAGTAAAGATTTTCTTCAAAAGGAATTTGATTTGTTTTTGTTACTTGAACATGATTTTTAGTTTATGAATATTGTATTGTGATGGTGAACTGTTGAGTGATATATTAGCTTAATAGAATTTGGATGATTGTTTTAGATGAAATTGACTTTTGATAAGCCTGAACTTGGATATTATGATCATGAAACTTATGCATACTAATATTCCTAAAAAGGACATGTTAGTTCTTACTTTTTTTACATGGAAATGTAATTATATGTCATGGATTCTTGCTTTTTTTCCTTTTATTTTTTAGTGGTATGTGCAAATATGGAAATGCAATTGTGGTGGAGAACACAAAGCAAGGATGGTTTGACCAAGCTTTCCACGAGGCTTATGCAATTTTTGGTTTTGGCATATTAGTGTTTTTTGGTAGGTGCAACTATTTTTTATAGCCCTGCATGACTCTTAGATGCACAATTAGTGTAAGTGTTCACAAATAAGTTGAAGGACCATTTTAAAATATTATAATCTATTTTAACATTTTGAAAATTTTGAATTTAAATTAAATTATGTTGAAATCATTAGGTCCAATTTGATCCTTTCACTAACTCTAAATAGAAAAAACAAATTGAGAGAATTCATTATATAATATATCAGCAATAACATTACACAAATTTATTATTTTTATCGGTTGTAACACACACATTTGAATTTAAAAGTAAAATTTCTTAATTTTGATTATATATAATAAATATTAATTAGAACTAATAAATCTACTTAAATAATATAAGTTGTCCTAATTAACTTAATTTAACTACTAAAACATTAATTATTATTAAATTCCAAATTTTTTGATTGAAATTTCTTATTGCCACTCGTAACTTGCGACCACCAACCTCGTCATCTCCATCACCCTTTATCATCACAAACACTCACTAGAGCCTTAACTTTGCCTCTCCCCCACTAATATCCTACTTTTGCTAATTGTTATATTTTTCAAATTCGAGGGTATCACTCATTTACCCAAAAATAGAATTAATTATTTCCTATTATATTTGCATCATTTACAGATTTAACAAAAGTTTGATTCATTCAATAATTATTTTCTCAAATGGATTTTGCTTTGCACTTCAAGTGCTAGCGAAGATACTAAAAGCAAAGATCGTAAGAAAGGATCGAATGTATAGAGGTTTCCATTATGTTGGACCTACAATTGTTTATTCATTCATTGGTAAGGATTGTTAACTATCATCTCGTAAATGCTTTAAATACGAAGAGCACAATGAAAATGTCCTAAAGGATTTCATATCTATAATTGAAGAGATTAAGGAGGCAGTCAAAGTCCTCAAGAGGACATGCTTAGCAACTTTAATCAAATACCTCCTTAATCTATGATGTCTTTTTACAAGTTTCATATTGTTTATCTCTCGCCCATGACGTCAAACTTCATAAACCATGTCTCTTTCCCACTTTCTAACTTAATCCTAAAAGTAAGAGGAGGATATAAGCAGGGAAGAGGCAGAGTTGGGGCTCTAATAAGAGAATAGTGTATGTGATAGTAGAGGGTAGTGATGATGGTGCAATCGACAAAGGAATATCGTGTTGGAATTATGCTCATGACCCAATCGTTATGTAATAGATTGAACACTTTAGTTTTGTGATTATTAATTTTGATTAATAACATGGAAAATGATTTTATTATCATATTACATTCATTGTTTTTATTCTAATATGATAAGTCCTTGATTAAATTTATACACTTGCTATCATAATGGAGATTATGATAATAAGAGTCAAGTTTTTATGATTTAATCTAAAAATGTTCTTGATCATAGGATCATCAAATAAAGAATTTAATGATTTGATTAGATCAATATATACGTAATAGTATCTATTAGATAGATATTAGTAGCTCTCATTTACTAAGTTACATATATAGATGATGCATATGGAGATATGATCATTGAACTGACCAAACTGAGAATTCCCAATGGTTAATATTACCTATAAATTGTCAAGTGGGATATTCTTATAAGGATTTAAATGTATATTTTTCCTTTGACCTGAGATCATCATAGTAATCAATAGGTTACTAATATGTTTTGATGTCGGACACCTAGTGTGTAAAAATGCTAGTTGAATGATCACTGGATATAATTAAGTACTTATATGATTAGTGGTGAGTCAAGATGGAATCCATCGACTCTAGGTAAGGAGTTTAAACTCTATGTTTTCATTGATCTTAATGGTTGTTTCAAGACCTTGGCTAGGGAGATTGAATGAGTGAGGAAAAGGAGTTTTCTAAGTTATTCACTAATCATTAATGATCGACATGTAACATAGTTGGTTTTCTAATAAGGTCTGACAGTTGAACCATACCTTAAGATAATCCAAAGTTGTAATGATGGAAGGTAATTATACATTATCCTTAAACTAAAGTTCTATCTTTATAAGGTTGTTATTTTACAATATCTGATCGTTAAAGAGTGTTGCTAGACATTGACCGTGATTAGTAATTAATTAGATTAATTACTACCGGCTTAGTGATGAACCTATATGGTCACACAATTATAAGTGTAATATTTCCCATTTATGATTATTTAATTTATTATAAGATAATTTATTAAATAATATATATGACATATTATTATATTTTTGCTAACACACAAATTATAATTAATATTGAAAATCTCTTGTATAAAATTAATGAATTTTATTTTATAAATAATGGTTATTTTTTGGTTTTATTAATTAACTAAAAGGTATGACCAAACTAAAAGGATGCGTCGTTGGTTGTTTAAGTTTTGCAAAAGAAACATTATTAAAATGACTTACGTAAAAACAATAAATGTAAGATAATATTTTTAATTTCTTTTTGCGTGCATGAAAAACGTAGAGAAGAGAAACTCTTATATTCTTTCAGTGTTGTTCATTTTTTTTACGGTGATATACAGTAGAACCTCTTTAAATTGATACTCAGTAAATTAATAAACTCTCTAAGATAATATTTTTCCGGTCCCGACTTGGGCCAGTTAAAAATTTAATAAATTTTGATAAGATAATAAGATAATATATTTTCAAAATACCCCTATGTAAATATAGGGTCTCATTAATATCATAAATTAATAATTATATAAACTTACACAAATATAACTAAGAAAATTTAGTGAAATATGATTCTAGTGTTGTTTGTACCTTGACTAACTTTCAAATGAAACTTTTCTTCAAGCCACAACTGCAAATCTTTTTGAGTGCATGTCGAATGATCTCTCTTGTACTCATATAATTCTTTGCGTATTTAATCCGTCATTGTTGATTTCGTAACACTTTTTAGATGAGGAGCCATTGTTGGGTGTGGTTTCAAGAAATTTTATATCTTGTTTATAAAGTATTTTCTATCTCCATCATACGTACATATGTACATTGAATGTTTTTAGTAAAAATACAATGAATAATACTTAATTATTAAGAAACAATGAACATTATTTATTATTTTTCATCTCTAATAAAGGCAGGCTCTTTACTTCTTTAAATATAAACCCCTTCAACCCTAGCCTAACTTAACCTCTTTCGCCTAATGATTTTCCACCTTTACCCCTTCATCCTTTGTCCCCTCCATCTTTAGAGAGCTTGAAGAATTCTTAGGCTACTACTTAGCTTGTGGAGATTACTAGTGTGCCTTTGCAATTTAGGAATTGAAAGTAGGTGTTGGGGGATCAAAAAAACGTCTTACTACATTACTGCACCCTAAAGAAGAGGAAGGGTGCAACATTGTTGCTTCAGACTTTGAGGTGCTTAAGGTTGGTGCAAGCAGTTGGGAAGCTACCTTAGTTGGTGATTGAACCCAAGTTTCTTATATAAATTGGTGACATTTTCATGGTTTTTATTACACTTCTTGGCTCTTATTTTAATATTTTATGCTTAATTTGATGCTTGAGTGCTTGCCTTTATTTTATGTAATTTGTAAGTAAAATTGTCACAAATAATTAGTAATTGTACTAAATTAATTTTCTTGGACAATTGAAAGTGCAAACTACTATTTGTTATTGTAGGAGACTCAAAGATTTAAAGGCAAAGAGTGAAGGCTAAAAATGATAAGTCAACAAGGCAGCAGGAAGTTCGCCGTGGCGAAGTATGAAGAATTCACGAAGAAACCTTTCGGGAAAATTTCACCGCGACATGACGTCCACGTCGTTGCGACAAAGAAACCAAAAACTCCAAGCAAAACCTTTCGGGAAAAGTTCATCGCGGCGAATTCATCCTGTTATCGCAGCGAACCTTCAAATAATTGAACTATTTTTAGAAGTTTTGCCCATTATACAACCCGATCCATCAACCCATATTTGAAAAAAAGACCTATTTTAGGCTATCTTAACAACATCAAAGACCCGACACTTCTACAAGAAAAAAAAACACCACATCCTTCGACTCCTCTACCATCAGATCACCATCTCCACGCAATACACCACATTTTTTTCTCATTTTTCTCTGTCAATAGCTACCATGGATGCTTTCAGTGGGTTCTCGGTTGTGAAGTCTCTTGGAGCTATGCATGGCTAGGCACCTCTCTCCTCTTGAAGATGTAGCGATGGCTTGAGTTCAATGGACTTAAAAGGGAAGTAGCTTAATCTATGTTTGGCTATGATTTAAGAACTCCTAGGTTTAGGAATTGTAATTTGTAATTGAACATTCTTGATTAGATTTTAATCAAGTGTTGGGTATTCAATGTATTATTGGGATTTATTGATGTAGAACTTTGAGCTTAAATATATGAAGTCTCATATATGTCTATTTGTGATCTTGTTGAATCTCTTTTGTCTTGCATAGTTATGTTTGATACTGAGTTGATTTTGTTGGTTTATGCCCTATAGCCAATCACTTTAGTTGTAGTTTAGTGAAAAATTATTTAAAAGGCATTCTTTATCTAGTACATGTTTGGATGTATATAATAAAGTCCATGGGATAATTTTACATTGCAAATGAAATTATAATGAGACTATAATTATTAGATTCATGTTGCATTTAAATATTATTCCTAAATGTTCCTAGTCATTGTTCTATTAAGATTGGACATTAATAAAACGTAAAAAGACTAGCACATATTTTGTTTTTCCTTACGAAGGAAGTAGTCGATCTCATAAGCTAAAGTATAGAAATACTTAAACAAACATGTGGGTGCTTGCTAGAGAACAAGTTCACTGAACAGACTCGATATGAGAAATCCATTTGGAACATTACTTGTATGTCTATGAAATTCTCATTGTGATGATCATATAAATGATCCTTTAACTTGAGGTCATCAAAGTTATCTTGTATGGGGATTGCTATATTTTTATACCATTTATGAACCATTTTATCAGAGGTCATTAAACTATAGTCATTGGATGTAGCATGAACTATATGGAGATAGTTGAATGATTAAGATAGGATTTATCACCCTAAAGTAATTAGGGAAAATGTTCTGTTGTTCTCGATTAATATTGATTCAGGTTATCCTTGGCCAAGGTGGAATGATATTTTGTAAACAGTTTGCAAATATCATTAATTGAATCAATAGCTAATGGCGGATAACTAATATAATTGGGCTTAAAATAGAGTAGACATTAATTACATGCTCTATGTTTAATTGGAACATTGGTTGATGAAAAGATTGAATTATATGGAAAAATCGTGCACGGAAAGGTTAGTCAAAACCACTTTGACATTCCTAAATATTTGGGTGATCATGATGCGTTGCTAGACATTAGTTTTGATCTATGATTATAAATTGCTTAATTGGAGGATTAAAGATAAATTAAAAGGAGTTTTAATTTATCTAAATCTAATTATAAATTAAAATTAAAATTTATAATCGTTGCCAACATGTTTGGGAATTTAATGGGTTTCACATATAAAATGGGTTAAAGAGAGCAAAGTTTATTTAATCAAGTTGTATTTGATTATAAAGTTTGAGAAATTTATGATTAAATATGAGATATTTAATAAATAAGGAGCAATATAAGATATTGAATCTTCTTTCAGCATAATTAGTATCTAATTAGAATTATAAGTAATTCTAATTAAAGTTTAATTGAAATTAGTGTTTACTCTCAATTAAATTACTAAAACGTCCAAAGCTTATTATAAATAAGCTTGAGCTCTATGGAGCTAGCACTTCATGCTTAACCTTTTCTATAAAAGTTATAGAGTTCTATCAACCCTCTATAAAGCTAGCACTTCATGCTTAACCCTCTCTGTAAAAGTTACAGAGTTCTCTCAACCTGTTCTGTGAATACCGTTAGAGGCTGCATACTTGTGCGGCTACGATGGTTGAGACAGATCGATTTCGGAAATAGTTCGATGGATGTATCAAGATAAAGATCAAGCTTCAGAATAAGATACGAATTAAATTTTCACTTTATTTTAATTCGTATTAATCATTTTATAAAATTAAATAGATCTCGGTTTTTGAAAAATCAAAAGTCACGAAAAAATTTCATGATTATTCCGCTACAATTCGGATCATATCTCAACCTGATTTTCCAACTGTATTAAAGCAAGTTTTTATTTTTATAATTTGATTAAAATTTTGAATGTTATTGATTATAATTTTGGAATTGAATTGCAAACGTTTTGCGATTAATGTCTGAAAAGTGTTTAAGATGAAAACTGAATAAACCCTACAGCTTTTGATTAAGAATCCGAAAGCTGTATACTGAAACTTAAAGTCTGCATCCTCATCGTTGTTTACTCTCTTGTACCTGTGCGTGTTCTGCATCACCCCATTCCTCTGCCATTCACGCGTTAAGAAGTGAAGAATCAAGGGCACATGCAGGTAAGAAAAAAGACATGTCAGCGTGGATGAGGGAAGGCAAATCAACATCAAGTGTAAGGCTATACGAAGCATTAAAGCAATTAGGAAAGCGTTGAAAACCTTGGCAGAGACATGAATAAGATGACCACCATCTTTATTTGTCCCATTGATAAACAGTAGATAGGAAAAAGGTTTCCAATTGCTTATATCTTTGGTTCTTCAAAATGGATTCAAGGCCAATAGCTGGCATTGCTCGCAGCAACATGCTGCTGACTGGAAGAACACGGCAGTTGACGGCGGCATCCTTGGAGGTTAGGTTTCTTTAGAAATTAGAACTCTATAAAGATGAAACATAAGGGTGTTTGGCAATAGGTTAAGTGGGTTTGTTTGGTTACTAATATGACTTAAACTTTAAAAGGAATTTTTAAATTAATTATAATGTATTTTAATTTAATTAAATTCTAAACATAATTTTAAAATTATTTTAAAATTCAAAATAAATTCCAATGGTAATTTTTTTCTTAATTTCATTAAGATTAATAATTATATTGATTCCTAATGAATTTTAGAAAATAGTTTCTAAACTTAGAATTAATTAGTTTCAATTAAATTGAAATTAATTAATTAAAAAGTAGTTTCTAAAACTAGAATTAATTAGTTTCAATTAGATTGAAATTAATTAATTAGAAAATAGTTTCTAAAATAAGGACTAATTAGTTTCAATTATATTGAAATTAATTAATTAGACTCTTTAAAATTGAGAAAATTGTTTTCTTAAATAATTAAGAAAGATGTTTCTTAATTAAATTATTTATTTCAATTTGATTGAGATAAATTAAATTCTTAAATTTTATTTTTTAGAGAATTGTTATTTTATTTATTTAGAAATTGTTTCTTTATTTATAAATAATAAGTTTCTTGATTTATTAGAAATGATATTATCTTGATTAAAATTTGAAAAGTGTTTTCATTTATTTATCAAGAAAAGAAGTTTTCTTTAACATTTTTGAAAATTAGTTTTCTAATCTATTAAAGAAAGATTTTCTAATTTATAAGAAATCAATCTCTAAATAAATAATATAAAGACTTTCTTAATTAAATTTAAAAGTGTTTTATTTAATTTTGAAAGTAGTTTCCTTTTAATTTGGGAAAATAGTTTTCTAATTAAGGAAAAATACTTTCTAATTAGATTAGAAATAGTTTTCTAATTGGATTAGAATGTGTTACTTACATAATTTTGAAAAGAAAATTTTCTAAATTATAATAAGTAAGAAGTACAATTTATTGAAAATTGTTTCAATTAAATTTTATCAAATGAGTCAACATAATTGGAAATGGTTTTCAATTGGATTTGAAAATTGTTTTCAAATCAAATTAAATTTCTATTTAGAATAAGAATTTAATTTATTTAGGAATCAATATTGTTAATCTAATTTAATTTTCCAAGGAGTTGAAAATGTTATTTTAGATTATGAAGATCAATAACTAGAATCAAACGAAGCTTGAAATTTTATGCATATAATTTGATTATGAGTGCATAAGTTACATACTTTTTTTTAAGAAAAGGGATTTTATTAATGCATGGCTCAATAAGAGTAGAGGAAGTGTAGTACAAAGGTCATGTAAATAAAAATGTAAGACTCATGGTTTATATCGTATGTATGGAACAAAATTCTGTTCCATTTGCAAGATTGTCCGAAGAGGAAGAGGTAGATCAAGTGCCGTAGCGAATATAGTCGAAGTACCAGCCGAAGCTAACTTTGCTAAAGAATCCGCAAAGTTATTAACCTCTCGATAAACACGGATAATGGACGACGTCGAGACAGAGAGCATATGTCGAATATTTGCAAACGCTGCTTCATAACGCCCTTATTGTCTGTTTGAACCTGTATTTTCCGGAACCCACAGTCAACACAAAAACGAAGGCCACAAACTATGGTCTCTATTTCCATGGCGAAGCTAACATTTGAATTACATTATCGACACTCAGCAACTAGTGGCATATCGTACCACAAATCCCCAACCAGAAGGACCGGGACATCCAAGCGATGAGCCATCAGTGTTAAGAACAACGGTGCAATCATCCGGGGGCCTCCAACATAAAGTTATAATCACAGGTTTGCGAGGCAATTGAAAATGACAATTAAAAGAAGTGGATAAGTTAACCATTTCTTGTATATTCTTTGGAAGTAATTTATGAACTCGCACTACAGAGGAAACGTGTTGTATTATCAAAAAGATCAAGGTTGAGACCGTTGTGGACTTAACCTCATATACGTGCTGTAAGAAAATCTCGGTGTGAGCATCACATGCCCACGGTGCGGAAAACAAAAATTTTTGTTCCGGGACCTTCCCGAAAGTCAGGATCCATGTGTCTATACAACAAACTCAAACCATAACGGCCAAAGGAGACCGTCTCTAACGTTATCCACGCAGAGATCGGAGAACCTAACCGGGACAAACCCTTTGACCCGGGAATAGCTAGAACAAGTTGAAGACTGCTAGATCTTACCTTGTTCTTGGAGAGCTTGAAAACAAACGATGATGGAGCTTGGAGAGGATGAAGGAGAGCTTGAAGAAGATGAAGATGATGAAGAGTTTGTTAAAGCCTTAGGATTTTAGAAAACTCTTTCTAAACCCACGATGATCGTTCATAAAGAAGAGGAAAAACAATTTTTCCTTTCAAAACTCTTCTTCTCACATAACCAACGAGCATCATCTTCTTTCATCCTTCATTATTTTTTCCTTTTGTGATTTAATGCTTTATGACTAAGCATAAATAAGGAAGCTTCCTTTCCTTCTTCCATCTTCCACGTATATGCATATATATATATATTTATTAATTAATTAATCAATTATATATATATATATATAAATGTCAAGTGGTCCATCACACATCGGATTGGGTCCTACCGGCGCATCGGGTCCCGTGATGGAAAAACCCCCGAAAACCTTTTTCAGCAATATCGATGTCGCGATCTCATCGGGACATATCTCGATCTCATCGGGATCCATTTAATCCTTTTGCTCTCTATATATTGGAACTCTGTCCAAAACTATTTTATGAATTCTCCGAGACACTCTTATGCGTGTGACCCATTAGGTTCCCGGTTATGTTGGCTACTTAGATTAACATTTAATCTGAGCAAGTCATGAGCGGTATCTAGCAACACATCATGACCCCCAATTGACCGGAAAGTAATAAGTTTGACGAATGAACATGTATTCATCATGAACCATATCACGAACCTTTCCATAGACAATTACCGTGCAATTCAACCTTTCACCATGCTATACCCCACTTGGTTATGAGTATGGGCAAAGTGTCAACTCTTTACTAGACAGACTATGTCAAATCTAGTCCAAGTGATTTCAGTTCTCGTCCTGGGACTCATTACTTAATATGTCAATGAAGACATTCTTCATGACATATATGCTCTGGCCAGAGACTTCCAAGTAATGACCCTGAAAAGAGGCCATAGGTATCATCTTCTGTTATCACAGAAGTGGTGAATCCTCTATTGGCTACTCAATTACCTTCGAATACCTCAAGCTGTACCCAATCACCACCCTATGAGCGACCTCTGTAAGGCAACAAGGAATGGGGTCAAAGCACAGAATCAATATCCAAGATATCCTTGAGCACCTCAAGTCTAAGAATACTTGCACCATTGCTATGATGAGATTATCACTGACATTAGAATAGAACATCCATGTGATGATCTCATAGCAGGTCATCCAATGTACTTACTACCTCTAGTAAGCATCCACATCTCAACCCTAAATATCTCATATTTACGACTTCGAGATCCACCGCTGATCAAATCAAGGAGCTTGAAATGTACTAGTCTCTCCGGATTACCGATGTCCAAATTTCTCGGTAATCCTATGACTAGGATAAATTGAATCTTGACATAATTGCACATGATAGGAATCTCGTGAGTATGATCACATCACAATTTCCTTCATGCTATGTCATATATCATGGACTTCATTAATTTGCTTATAGATCAATATCCATTCATAAATAATGAACAACAAGTTAATGAAATATGCCTTTCTTTATTTATTCATAAAGACCTTACACAAATTTGTACAAAATGCGCTAAAGGCGATTGCCTTCAGGGCACTACTCTAGCACGTGCAGGGTATGCATTTTCCACAGCTCCCAAAGGATGAAGTAGGGTATGACTGAAATGATCACAGTTCTTGCAGTTGCCCCTCTTCCAAGAATAGACCACTCCTGTATAAACAACCAAAGGTCAGGGGGAGAGATAAATGAAGATCTAACAGGGCGGCAAAATGTCTCCATACCAGTCTGGCCGAGGGACTCTCATAAAAAGTATGTTGCACACAGTCGGCTGCCAAGGAACAAATACTACATCTCGATGGATTTAGAAAGAAACCTAACTTGTTCAATGTTTCCAGGAAAGGTAGAAGGGAATTATAGAGACACCATACAAAAATAGAGATCTTCTTTGGCAGAAATTTATTCCAAGCTTGACGAAGAGAGACATTGACAGGGTTACGAGACCGTACCAATTCATATGCCGAGGAAAGGCTGAAATGTCCGGTAACAGTTGGTTTCCAAATTCGCCGATCAGGCCCAGGAGAAAACTGCTGTGAATGAGTAGTAATAAATGCAGCATGAGCAGGTTGCAAGAGAGGAATAATGCAGCCCAACAGCTCTTCTCATTGGGAAAAGAAGTCCCAGACAGTGAGCAGTGGGATAGGATACTGGTGTACCTGGTCCAACGAAGAAAAAGCTCCAAGACCGGACCAATTATCTGTCCAGAAGGACACCAACCCAGTATGGATAGAAACGTACTCATATTCCTAAGCAAGCCGATCTACTTTGCAATTCTCCGCCAATGCGTTCTACGACGTGCAGTCGGTGATAATGCGGTGACAAATTGAGCCCAAAGACCCACTTGGTTTTTGACTTTCCACCATAACTTAATCGAATAGGCTGCAACAATATCCTCCAATTTTTGGAATCCTAACCCATTCTCCTCTATCAGAAATGAAAGGCGATCCCATGAATGTCAATGTCGTTTATTATCTGCAAAATAGCTTCCCTATAAAAACTGTTGGAAAATCTTCTCCATTTTATATAAGATGGATTTAGGAGGCTCAATAGCAGTGAAGACGTGTTGTGGGATGGAGGATAAGACATGTTTGATTAAAATCATCCGAGCTGCAGGGGAGAGCCACTTATTCTTCCAACTGCAAACTCTTGTCTCAATTGCCTCAACTAAATGAGTGAACATACGCTCTGTCTTTCTTCCCCGGAATAGTCTGCAACCTAGATATTGCAAGGGGAAATAGCCTTGGCCCATTTGCAAGAGCTGTAAAACATCTCTTTGATGATTAGGAGACACGCCTTCTGGAAATATAAAATAACTTTTTTGCTTATTTACCTTTTGTCCCATGGCTGCTTCATAGTCGACAAGCAAGAGGTTAAGCTGTACTAGTGACCGTTTATCACTCTGGATAAAAATAATTAAATCGTCAGCAAAGCAAAGATGAGAGACGACTGCCGAGCTAGTAGGCACACCATAGGGCAATATCCTGCCTTGCATCACAAATGATTGCATAGAGCGAGTCAAAGCCTCCAAAACTAAGATAAACAAGTAAGGTGACAAAGGATCACCTTGTTTAATGCCTCGGGTTGACTGGAAGAAGCCCACTGGACTACCATTCACTAAAATTGAGAACCAGCTGGTAAAGGACCCAATAATCAGCCTGATAAGCCCACCATGGAAACCAAAAGCCACCAGTATAGGGGAGAGGAAAGACCAAGAAACACGGTCAAAAGCTTTCATCATATCCAGTTTGAGAATGATATTACCTCCTCGAGCAGGGTGATTAAGAAATTGACATAAGTCCTGAGCCATCAGTATATTGTCCACAATGTCTCGCCCAGGTAAAAAGGCCAACTGCTCCGGGGAGATCAACTTGGGTAAAACAGTTTTTATCCGTTCCGTAAGAATCTTTATGAAGACTTTATTCAAGAAGGTACAGAGACTAATTGGTCGAAAGTCAAAAAAAGAATTGACACTTAGCTTTCTCGATAAGAGAGTAATCAATGTGCTACTTACTGCACGAGGAATTGGAACCCCTGACATAAATTCAGTACAGGCTTCAAAGAGATCATAATAGATGATGTCCCAACAATTATGATAAAAAGCTTCACAGTACCCATCGATTCCCGACGCCTTAGTAGACGATAAACTCATGACTGCTTGCTTAACCTCCTCCATTGTAACCGGTTGCATCAACAAAACATTGTCCACATCCTCAACAAGCCTCGGTATATGGCTTAGCAGCCTAGATGTGGCTTCCTCCTCATCCTCTACTACCTCCGTTGATAAGAGGGATTGAAAATATCTGACCGCTTCAAGTTCAATGTGAGTCGGGTTCATTAACCATTGCCCATTACTATCTCGAATCTTGTGTATCCCCAATCGTGTTTTTTTCTCTACCAAAGAGGGGTGAAAATATGTCGTGTTAGCATCGCCCTCCTTAAGTCGTTTCAGTCTCAACTTTTGAAGCATAAAATCCTCATGTTCTTTAAGTCGTAGTAACAGTTCAGCTTTGGATTTGTTCAGCCTGATTAGAACCTCAGTGGTCCCAGATTCTTCAAACTCCCGTTCCAGTTGCATCATAACTGACTCTGCCATTTTCAGATTAAGGAAGACATCCCCAAACTTCTTCTTGTTCCAGAGGCGCAAACAGGATTTGAGGCGGCGAAGCTTAAGGGAAAACCGTAACATACCATGACAGGCAATTGGATGAGCCCAATTCAATTGTACCAAAGGGAGGAAGTCATTGCGACGTAGCCACATCCGCTGGAAACGAAAGAGGCGTGGGCGTGAAACTTGTTCCATGTCAAATTGACACAACATCGGGCTATGATCTGACCCCGTTCGATTTAAATTCTGAATTGTAGAAATCAGAAATAGATTGGCCCACTCTATAGTGACCAATGTCCGATCCAACTTCTTCATAACACTACCATTTGATCTAGTGCCGACCCAAGTGAATTCAGCACCCTGCGTGGGGAGTTCCAACAGGCTGCAAGAAGCTATGAAGGAGTTAAAATCATCTATAGAGGCAAGCTCAGGAGATCCAAGACCGCTATATTCATCAAGACTGCGGATGATATTAAAATCAACCCCCAATAACCACGAGACATTAGCATGAGCAGCGCGGAAGGCACATAATTCAGACCACAATTCAAGACAGCCCCGCCTTGTCGACCTCGCGTAGATGACAGAGATATAAAAAGCTGTTGGCATATTTACGTGGCTTAATTGCAAGTGCATAACTTGTTCGGTACCACCAAGTAGTGTAGCGGAATAAGCATTGGAAAAAAGGGCCCAAATTTTATTAGTTTCAAAAACATAGCCGGTTGTAAAGTGTAATTTCCGCAATAGTCCATCCAAAAAAACAGGTTGCACCATTGGCTCAATCACAAAAATCGCAGACAATTTGTGCATATCAGTCAGAGAGTTAAGACGACGTTGGGAGGTCGTGTTACCCACCCCACGGATATTCCAAATAAGGCTACTAATCATGAGTAATGAGCAGGAGTAACCTTAAGAGCTCTCGCCGATCGGCGAAGAGATTCATCATCAAAGGTAACTTTCTTATTTTTCGAACCCACAGGACGACCTCGTTTCGGTAAAGTGGTTTCGCCTTCAGACTGGACCATTATGGAAATTTATACATTCTGTTGACCAGAGGATGTGCCCAGCCAGAAGTCATCCTGAACTTGGATTGGTACAGAGCCCTCAGAACTGACCTGAGGAAACTCAACAGCAGTTGAAAAGGGCTGAGTTGGTGCAGCCAAGTCTGTTTAAAGTGAAGCCTTATTGGCAGAGTCCCCATAAAAACCTGTCGGAACAATTGTTGTATTAGCAGGAGCTGTAGTAGCAGGGTGGATTTTAGGAAACACAGAAACAGGGGCAGGTGAAGTAGAAGGGTGGACAGATTCAGTAACCGCATTAACCAGATCATCATCAACTATGTCAAGAAGCTCACTAGGTTGGGGAACAGATGTTAGAGGTGGAATAAAATGGCCAATGGCCTCATCAATCTCGAACAAAATCACAAATTGAGGGGATAAGTGCAGTCTAGATGGTAGGGAGTTAGTAGCAACAGCAGCGGTCGGTTCAGGAGGCTGCGCCTTACTCAACGGTGTATCGGACAGCACTGACTCATGAACAGAAGCAGTTGTAAAAGTAGGGGGATCAATAGGTGAGGTAGCCGTATCAGGCACGGACATGCCAGTAGCAGTAAACACGCATTTAGCCTTCCAAACCTGAACGGGAGGAAGTTTTGAATCCGAAGCTACAGCAGGGGAAGAGGACTTATGTTGTTTGTGGCGACAATCATTTTCCAGATGTCCTACCTTCCGACAGTGATGACAATACGAGGGCAAATTTTCATATAGCACAGATTTGAAGAACACGTGCTCTTCCGTGCTCAATCCCAAGCGAGATCGCAGATCCTTCAACAAATCTACTTCAATACACACTCTAGCAATCGAGGGCCGAGAAAGATTTAAAGTTGGAACATCAATTTTCAGAGGGACGCCGATCATCGTGGCCATCAAATGAAGGTATTTGTCATTGAAACAATGAATCGGCAAACCTTCAAATGAAACCCAGATGGGAACAACAGAGGATTCATAATCGGGGTAAAAGTCCGACGACCATTTAAAGACTTGCATAAGGTGACTGTCGAACGTCCAAAGGGCTCGCAACCAACAACGTTGATAATCTTCCTTAAGATCAAAGCATATGAGAACATGACAGAAATCAATCATTCCTAGGGTAATCCTAGGGTAAAATTACCCTTAAACCTGATTTTGTTGAACGAAGATGTAACATCCCGTTACCGGTGTGAAGGGCATATCGGTAATCCAGATGGGCTAGGAATGAATGCATTCATATTATTGAATTTCATTGCATTTAGCCTCTATAATTATTGATAAATGATTCATATTGCATAAGCATATGCATGTACATGCATGTATGACAATTTCCCGATCTGATTGTGTAAATTAGAAATTTTGGTTATAATTGTGCAGATTACGTTTGATTTTCGAATTGGAGTGAGAAATTGAATTTAGGGATTGAGAAATGGAAATTGGAGTATAGGAATAGGTATTTCCTAATGTTGAGGATTTATAGGAATTTTTCTAGAATTCTCGGAGTAATAGGTCCGGACCGGGAAATTGACCAATAACCGATTAACTGGATTTCCAGTTCCGAAATTTGATTGCCCAATGGTAATGGAGGAATTGAATTTTGATTTGATGAATTCGGGTTAGAACCATTAGAATGCGGGAGAAAATAGAATAAGGAAATTGGATTGAGGTTGTTTGTGTTGGTCTTGTGGCAATTTCATTTGCCAAACAAGCCCTAAGTTCCTTAGGTTTATAACCTTTCTCCTTTGAAATTTGCCAATCACGATGCTTACTCTCCTTTGAAAGAAAACTTGAAATTTCTCCTTCCTTCATCGTGATCTCTTCCCTTGATTTCTTCTTGATTCCTTCTTGCCATTTGTTCCTTTCCTTTGCCTTGAATCTATCCTTTGGCTTGGTGTTGAAGAAGATGATGATGGGTTTGGTTTTGGGTGTTGCCGTGGGTGTGTGAGAGTTTGAGGGATTGTTGATCTTTGAGGTTTTAAAGCTTAAATCAAGTAAGTTATTGTTCTTTTATGCTTTACATAGTTTAATTTGATTATGGATTTAAGTATTTGATTGTTTAGAAATTCTTGAGTTTCGGATAATAGGGTTTTTGAGAAAGTTGTTGATTTTGATTTGGGTATTTGATGATTAATGCATAAATGATGGATTTGAGGTTTGAAATGAATTGAGTGTAGTGCATATAGTTGTTTGGGAGTGTTTTAGAGTGAAATAAATGGATTAGAATCTGAGAAATCTAGAAAATCTGGGTTTTGGGCGTGAATCTGGGTTCGCACGCCGCAACGTGTTCATCACACGCCACGGCGAGCAAATCCTCTTTCGCATGCCGAGACGTGTGCATTGTACGTCGCGGTGAGCAGATTATTTTCGCACGCCGCGGCGAGCGCAAGAGATCACGCCGCGAAGGAGAAAGCTCGCGTGTGCCGCGGCGAGGACGCCTTCCGAAGGTGTTTTGGAATTCTTTTAATTAGAGAATTTTGAGGTTAAATTTGGATTAATTAGTGATTCATTGGAGTATAGTCAATCGAAATATGGTATTAGGAATTGCTATTGATTAGAGTGAAAACGTAGAATTGAGATAATTCGGGATTAGGGTCGGAAATGTCATAACATGTATAGTACTTAAATTATTCGATACATATGCATCTTTGAATATCTGAAAGTGGACAATTAGTAATATTTGGATATTATGATTATTGTAGAGGCTCAAGTGGAGCGTCGATCGTCTGACGTAGGCGAGACTTCCCGGCAGTAGCTCGGAAGTTCTGAGGTGAGTAACCTAGTTGGTTTCTCAACCTTGATGTGTTTAATTCTATGCACTAATGCCAAGTGGAGTTAAGGATGGATTATGTGTGGTAGTTTTGATTGATTTCGGACCACAGGTGTTTGAAATATTTGGAACGTGCTATAGAAGTGTTAATTGTGCATAAATTGCCATTAGTTGGTTTCAAATGTAAATTGGATAGGTGATGTTAGACTGTGACACGATTAGTGAAATTTGGAACATGTGCATTCAGGCCATTATGCATGATCAGATAATTGATAATGTGACCGACCGCAAACCACCGTATTTAGAGCTTTAAGCTCAACGCACGAGGCCTCGTGCTGATGATTTCTGAGCTTTATGCTCAACGTATCAGGGCTTCAAGCCCAATGTTTTCAGAGCCACTGGCTCAACGTAAATGAGCTCAGGCGCACGGTCACAACAACGTAATAAACAGAAAGTGTCACATATGCATTGTACATGAATGATCAAGTGTGAATTGTATGAAAGGCGAAATGCCTTATAAATGTGAGATTGCATGTATGAGATTTTCTGGTTGTGATATATGATATTGTGTGGATCGTTTGTATATGCATGAGTTGGGTGGACCATCGATGATGGTTTCTTGCTGAGTTCGCAAACTCACCCAGCATTGCATTTATTTTTCAGGACAGCGATAGTTGACTCCTAGCTCTAGTTCCTGCTGTGTGAGTGCCGGCGAGAGGAGTAAGGCCCACAGGTCGGTCAGCTGGGATCTTTTGGGAATGACCTAGTTAGGAGTTATTTTAGTCCCTTTTGGTTTTGTACAGTTGTAATCAGATAGAATTGTGAACTTATGGTTTTTAAGAAATGAAATGAGAAGCATCTTTTGGTTTTAAAATTTAGTGAATTCGATATTGCAGTTTAATTATATTGATGCCATGAATTTTATAGAAATGATCGAATCGTAGTGCACCCTCATCATAGGTTATGTATCGGTACGACCTACGGGCGTCCCAGTGTATACCCTACGGTAAGGGGGCACTACAGAAGATCTCAGGAAATCCATCTTCGGTCTACCTTTGGTAAATTTGTCGACCAACGCCAAAAGAAAAGGAGCAGCGAGCTGAGCTTCTTCCTCCTTGGAAAGGAAGAAAGTCGGTTCCCCCTTATACATCTTAGGTCGAAACTCGATGTGGATCGCAGAGGGCAGCGGCTGTCAGATCGTCCGGGGAGATGGCTTTGCTCCCGTGAGAGCCTGGGAGAAAGAACGCACTCCAGTTGGTGGAGGCGCCGGTGCGATGCCGGCCATGGGTCACCGCCTGATCGTCGCCTGAGTGCCCTCGCAATGGCCGCCGGAGTCACCTGTAGAGAGAGAGACGTGAATCAGCAGGATAATTAAAATATGTCTCTTCTTAGTAAAAATAAAGTTACATACTTTATTTATATGGTTGATAGATATATTGCATGCATGATAAATTGTATGTTTTATATGTGTAATATTTTACATGCAATTTGTGTTTTATGAGACATATGAAGTTAAATCCCTCGTTAAAATATTAAGTACACGTTAAGAACGTGATTGTTGCCTTCCATTATTATAAGAATAAACCAGAGTTCTGTTTATTGTAAGGCTTGTTGAGTAAACTCAAGGCCTCTTTAGCCTTAATATATTTAATCTTATAATAGTGGGTTCTACTTAACTAAATTTGTGTGTGTGATTTGGATGAGCAAACTCATGATCATATGAATTTAGAAGCAGGGTTAGGAATGATATATAAGATATGTATTGGCAAGAGTTGTCACCTAACGAATCTAGGAGTCACATGAAATGTGATTGATAAAGTTGTTATCTACCTAATTTAAGTCTAGTTAGTTTGTTGAGTAAACTCAAGGTCAACTATATTTGAATGGGATCTTAGCCCACTAGAGAGATTAGAGTAATCTTTCCAAATAGTAGCGAGGGCTATTATTTTGAATAAAATAGTGGGAGTAACCAAATGTATGATTAAAGTCTTAATCTTATTTGGTAGTCATGGCATATAATTGATTATTTGTTTTTCCTTACATTTATATTTTGTTTTAGTGGAATTTACCTTATTTAGTAGAGTTGATACTAAGTTAGTGAACCCAAATTCTTGGACATAGAAAATGTTTGAGAAAAGTTCTCAAAATTTAGATAAAAAATTGTATGTCCATTATCCAATTTTGCTATAATCCCTATTGAGGATATGGTGACAAAGTTGTAGAGATATGTCAAAATCATACAGATGACAAAATGTATTGACATTTTGAGTTGACTAATATCTTTTAAACATTGACGACGACATGTAAGATGTATGTCAACACCACGATAACAAAATGCAAAGGGTTGCATGAAATAAGGTTGAAAGGTATAGTACCTTGTTGGAATTGTTCCACTTAATTTAGCCTACTAAAAGCATAATTACGGACTACAATTAAAGGCTTTGCTATAGTATGATAATAGTTTTCATTAAAAGAAAACAATTGCATGACTTTTCTTGCTTATATGTGATATGATAGAGATCAGATGTATTTCTAATTCATGCTTATAAGTATCTAATACTGAATTAAGATTCAACATTATTGTAATGTTCAATGTATGGTTAGAAATAGATTGTTAAGTCAAAGTAGTTAATCCAAGTTTATGCAAATAGTTTGTATATATGTTGGATTAAAGGAGACTTATCCTTAACATAAATGGCAAGAATAAAAAAGTTGGACAACCGAGACAATCCTTTTATGCCAAGTGGGTTAAATCAATAAAATGAGAATCATAAAGTTACATACAAAGATATGTGTATCCTTTTGATTATGAATCGTATGGAACTTGTGAAACTTGTAAAGTTGAAGAATAACCAAATCAACCTTCGGTGAAAGGATGATGATGGTATTGAATTGTTAAATTTTGTACATGTGATGTATTAGATGGAATAACAATTCATAAAAGGATAATATTTTATTTGATTAGCTACATTTCATTTTAAAATCCTAATCCATACATGTATGCATAACATGCATGTCACTTAATGCAATTCAATCAATTCACAATGCAACAAGTAATCACATAACATAACAATTTATCCTAATATACATTCTAAACCTAGGAAAAACCTAAGCTTTGATACCACAAGATGTTGGACCTCGTTTCTAAAGCCCAACTATCATTTCGGAGTTGAAAAAAATATGAGCGGGTTTCCTTGTAAAGTTATTCCAATGAACCCTCACTTTGTTGTCATCTCACAAGGGTGGCTTACCCACCGCAGCCCATCACCAACATCATAATTTGACTTTTTTAATCCAATTGTAGCTCTATGTCTCTAGTTTATTTTGAAATAAGAAACCTCTCATTCGGAGCTCTATAGCTCAAGATATGCTTTAAAATTCAAGGTGTGTTCATAACCTAGTTATGCCCCTCCTACCAATCCCTCATTTTTCTTCCATCAATCTCTATCAAATTGACCCCAAAAGCTAAATTTTATTAAGAGATGGGAAAATGTGTCGGGAATCTATTGCTTCAAAAATCACTCAATTTGGAGGTCAGGTTATGAAGTTATGGCCAAAAGAATCAACCATGCTCATGTCCTCAATCATGTTGTACCTATCTTGGAACAATTGGCATAACTTTCTCTAAAGATTTCGGATTAAGGTTTCCTTTAAATGGTTTCAAAGAGGACTTCTAGATCTACAACTTTTATGAAGACCTCAAAGGCAAATCCTATCTTCTAGAGGTTCAAAAATGGGACCAGGCAGTAGGATCAGATGAACAGTGTGCCAGATAATATGACGTCATCACCAAACGATATGACGTCATCAGACGATACGTCCTCAACAGATGATATGTCCTCACCAGATGAAGAGTCCTCACTAGAAAATACGTCCTCATTAGATGAATTGTACTCATCGAACGAAGCATCTTCACAAGACGATCCATCCTCACCAGACGGAGCGTCCTCACCAAACGATACGTCCTTACCAGACGACACGTCCTTACAAGACAATCCATCTTCACCATACGAAACGTCATCACCAAACAATGTGTCCTCACCAGACAATACGTCATCACCAAATGACGCGTCCTTACCAGACTATACGTCCCCACTAGACGATAAGTCCTCACTAGATGATGCATCCTTACCAGACAACACGTCATCACTAGACAATACGTCTTATACTCCTGAGCATCTCCATTTATAAGGACCATAACTTTTGACTCCGATATCTAAAAAATTTATACTATATATCATTGGAAAGCTAGGAAGATGAAGCATCCTCACCAGATGAAGCATCATCAAGTGAGGTTCTGCGATCAAGACGAGGGAGTAGATGAAGAGGAGATTGAATGTGAAAATTTGCCTTCAACATCTGCAAGATTCAAAAAGTCTAAAAGCTCCAAGGAGAAAACACTTTTAGCTAAAAAGGAGTCCACATCTTTAAAGAACAAAGAAGCAAATTTTGAGAACAACCAGGAATCAAGCAAGCATGAAGCCAATGAAGCCGGTGGTAAGCAGGTAAATCCTAAAGACCTTCCTTTTCCTAATTCATATTTGATTAGCAAAAGGATGACTAAAACTAAACATAAGAAAGATATCATTGATTTGTTCACTAGAGTGGAAGTCAATATTCCTTTGCTTGATCTTGTGCAACAGGTTCTTGCTTATGCCAAATACCTTAAAGACCTGTGTACTAATAAGAGGAAGTTCAGACCAAATGAGAGAGTGCAAGTCAGCTCAAATGTGTTTGCCTTGTTTAAACCCCAAATTCCTATAAAATGCCAAGATCCTGGATCTTTCATTATCCCTTGCACTATAGGTAAAGTTACTATACAGGGAGCCTTGTTAGATCTAGGGGCAGCAATTAATGCCATGCCTAAGTCCGTTTACACATCATTGGGAGTTAAGGATCTTAAGTCTACATCTGTAGTTCTCTAATTGGTTGATAAGTCTCTTAGGCATCCTGTGGGCATTATAGAGGACATTTTGATCCAAGTTAAGTATTTGGTCTTTCCCGCTAATTTTTATATGCTTCATATGTCTTCTGAAGTTGTGCAGGACAACACACTAATTCTTAGTAGACCTTTTTTAAGGATTGCTAGCACTATGATTAGCGTGAAAGAAGGTACCATCACCATGGAAGTAGGCGATCAAAAAGTGTGTTTTAATATGTATGAAGCAATAAAACATCCTCATGAGGATTATTCGCTTTTGGGAGTTAACATGCTTGATGTTGTTGTTGATGATGCATGCTCTGAATTTGAATTCCAAAATGCTTACTTTAGCTCTTCACTGTACTCATTGGATTCTTCTATTGTCAATGACCTTTGGGAGAAAGGTTCTCTATTAATGTTTCAGGTGAATCTGGTATTATGGAGATTGACACCGATGTGGCAAGTGATAAAGTTGTTTCATCACAACATAGCTATCTGTCGAAGGTTCACTAGGAGAATCAGGAACCTTCATAACCACCAGGTTGTTTCTTTCCTTCACTTATTTACTTACTCTTGCTTTATAACTACTTATGACATGCTTTGGTGAATTAGTTTGCTGAATAAGTATGGGGGAGAAACCATTTTAGTAGGAAATTAGCTTAGCTTTTAGTTTAATTAGTAGTTTTTCAATTCAATAATTCCCATTCTAATTCTATCTCCTATTTTATTTTTATTGTGCTTGTCGGTCTAATGCATGATATATCTTCAAGTTTGAGGAAATTGATATGATTAATTGTGTTGCATTTTATTTTCTTGAGCTTATTTGGTGCCTTATGACTTTGTGTATGCACTTAAAGGTTACTGAGTACCCAGCTTGTGTAATTTGTTTGTCAGTCAAGTTTCTCATTCCTTTGTTGAACGTTTATTTCTATCTTGTTAAGCTTCAGGTTAATTTCTCCATGGCATGGATACCTTTCACTACGGCAAAGCCCTAGTATTATTTGATATTTCTTTCAGGTAAATTTTGTCGTGGCGTGAAGTCCACGTTACTGTGACGAAATAACCTTATTCCTTTATGTTGCTTTTGGGGAAATTTTACCGCGGCATGGATTCCACGTTGTCGTGGCGAAGATACCTCCTTTCTTTTTGTTGCTCTCGGGTTAATTTCACCACGGCGTGTATTCCACATCGCCATAACGAACTTCCCATTTTTCCTCTCTATTCCTTTCGGGTTAATTTCGCCACAACTTGGGATCAATATCGCTGTGGTGAAACTTCGATACTTTGCTATTTTTGCGCTTAGGGTTAACTTCGTTATGACGAATTTCAACTTTCATCATGGCGAAGATCGAATCTGCGCGAATTTTACCCATTGAAATTTCCATTCCACCCCTATTTGCTCTTAACCATTCGTATTCCCTTTATTCTTTTATGTCATTTCACACACTAAATCCCTACTTAGCCCTTTCGACTCTCTTCATTTGTTTCCTACTCTCATTTTTGCTGCGACCATCCTACATCTCCTTAACCCATTATCTCCCTTGCAAACTATCTGTGTCAGTTTCAATCCTTCGTAAGTGTTTCTTCTCTACCTTTTTCTTAGTTTCTGTAGTGTTTAGGGTAGACTAGGTTGTCCATTCTTGTTTTTTTTTTTCCATTTTCACTTTAGATTAAATTTGTTTAGGTTACCTAGGATTGTTGATTATGCCTTTACCATTTGCTTAGGTTATTATTCTTAGTTTGCTTTGCTTGTTTGCTTTGTTTATGTTTCAATGTGCGTTTTCTGCAGGACAATGCCTCGAGTTAAACTCCCTGCCCCTCCTACCCCTCCTAGTGAGTTTGATTCCTTTGATAGCTTTACTTTTGCAGAATTATATGAGAAAGTAGATACTAGGCCTTTCATTAAAGAGAGACCTTTTTTGTTAGCTCCCCCTGAAAATCCTTTCGTTTAGAAACTTGTTGCTTCCCAGCTAACTTGTAACATCCCACCCCGACAGGAAGGGTAAAATAGTAAATTTGGCAGAGGATGAGATGGATCGGAATGACTAAGGATCTGTCCATGCACACCGGTACTAGTAACGAAGGAAATCATGCACATGAAATTACCGGTCATGCATTCATGATAATTCCGATAATTGAGCCTAAGGCAATTTTATTGTGATTAATGAGGTTAATGGGTTTGAAAATTATTTGAGAGTGCCATTTTGATTTTCTAAAATTGGAAGATTTTAGGAGCTTTTCTAGAATTTTCGAGGTTAAAATCGGACTAGAAAAATGTGCGCTTACAGAATCGATTGGTCAGCGGTCATAGAATTGAATGCATAGGGCATTGAATATTGGACATATGGCTATAGGGATTATTGGACAAGTGTTAAATTAGTGAAATTTAGATTACAATTGATTATTAAAGAAGAACCAAGCAAAGCTTGACACATGGCATTACAATAGCCATGTATTTAAGTCACTTTAACCTAATATACTTCTCCATTAAGCTTCCGTTTTGCTCCTACACGAACTCCTCTTGGCTTAGGTCACTTGAAATGGTTTTTTTTTTATTTGAGAATTTCTTCTCCTTTTCGTGAGTCATTCATCCTCCTCCAAGTGTTATGTTCTTTGTTTCCAATGATAAGTTTAGCCATCATCTTCTTGTTTTCTCCTTCTCTACTCTCCACAAAACCTATTTTCCTCTCCTATGCTTGATGATGCTCGTGAGTGATGAATCAAGTTAGGTCTTGGTGATTTTCTTGAAGAATTTGAAGATTTGTAGTTAAATCAAGTAAGTTGCATGCCTTGTGTTTTGAATCTTGTATAATTGAAGTTAGAAATGATGAATTGTTCATGCATATTTTACTTGGAAAGAAAGAATTAAGTGCTGCCAATTTTTGTGTATTAGCCCTAGTACATGTATAAATGGTATAAGAACTGATTTGTGTTCATTTGGATGTTTCATGATGTGTTAATGGCATTGGAAATGATAGAACTAAGGTTAACACCAAATCTGGAAAATTATGGTTTTCACCGATTGTCTTGTTGTTAGCATAACTAATTGTGTAGGAATGAAATGAGGTGAGGTTTGTGGCCACTTAAACTTTGGGATGTTAGCTACATTTTTGTGTGAAATAGGCATTGTCCAATGTTAGCTTGAAGAGGGAGCAATTTGGCTTGGAAAGTTACTGCTCATGACCGGAATGAACAAGACCAAATCATACCCTTGAGTTTTGCAAATTTTTATGAATTAATTGAGAAGGAATTAGGATAAATGGATTAGATGGAAAATTGAAGCCTATTAAGTTATCTTTCTAATGTCACTGATTTTGCAATTGTTCGATATGTATAGTAGGAGTTATGGATTGATGAGTGTTGGCTGTTTTTATGCATTGACTGAAACCTAGTTGGATTGGCACATTTAGTGAACATTCGGATTTGGAAGAATTTTAGTATTTTTTTTTAATTGAATTGGAGTTGGAAATGTACTTAAGAGTTCTATATGACACATTGATCTTGAAAATGATATATGGCTTATAATTTTTGGAAATCAGATGTGGGAGATATGGAATTTCAAAATCTGAACCTACATTGTGATGTTAAGTGCTGATTAGGTCAGAAACTTGCATAACAGATTTGAAACTGTTAGAGGCTGAATTGGAGTTTGGTTATTTCAGGAAGAATTGAAGTTTGAGGATTTATCTTTTCAGGGATATAAAGTTCTGATTTTTCTGACTTGTGTACAGGGAGTTATGCTTGTTATAAGTTTACTTCTCAAATTGAATGATTTCAGGGACAGCAACATTGAGTGAATTAATTGCCCTAGTTAGCATGGGAATTGAAATTTGGGTTGTTTCATGAAAGTTGTAGATAACATTGGGAGCTCGGTGAGCATATTTTTTTGTATAATTTTTGACTGCCTAGAATGAAAGTGAACGAATTTCCAATGACTGTTCTGTTTTGGGAAGTGATTGTGTAGGCGGTGGCTTGTGCTGGGATTTGTGTAGAGGGTTTCATTAGCTTTCCAACAAGGTATGGTTTGTATTTTTCTGAATTGTGTAGAATAAGTTATGATTTATTGAAATTCGGACAGAAAATGGAACAAAAGGAGGGTTTAACCTATTTTATGTTTATTTTAATTTTATTGATTTGAGCTTCTTTCATTATATCTTTTCCTACCGACGTCCGATTGATCTCGATTCTTGTGACATCGATTCAGTGAATATTTAATTTCATTTTCGAGACTGGAAATTTTGGACGGAAAATTTACGTGGGTCCGGTAAAAGTCTCATATAATTCTTGTTTTATTAAATTGGGGACCTATAGAGGTCCAAATTGTGCCGTCGGCGCCAATAGGTTTCTAATTTTTAGACGGACTTTCCGATGGGAAAAATGGGATTAGGGTCGGAATTCATGAACATGCATATTTCATCTATCGTGCATCCGTAATTCATTCGGATTGAATAGTTAGTGACTCGTACCTTCTTTGCTTCTTATAGAGGCCCCAAAGGAGCGTCGTTCGATAATCGACGTGGCGGAAACTTCCGGCATTAGCTCGGAAGTAATATGTGAGTAACCTAGTTGGTTTCTCAATCTACGTGTGTTTAATATGACGATTGATGCCATGTGGAGATAATGGAGGATTATGTGTGTTTACTTTTGATTGATTTCGACCATAGGTGTCCCAAGTATTGGAAACTTATTATCGAAGTGCTATTTGTGTGACCGTTTGTGAATAATTACATTGAGATCTCGGACCAAAGGTCCGAGGAATGGGAAATTAATATCAAGTGTTAATTGTCCTGCTTTGATACATTGGAGGTGACTTTTAATATGAAATGGTAGGATGCAATAAATTGTAAATGTATATGATCAAAACACCGGACGAAGGTCCAAGAAATGTAAATTGGTCAATGAACTATAACCGATCAGAATGGAATTAGAGCATATGCATCCATGCATGATGGCATGATCGATAAAGGCGATTGTGACCGAGGCGACCACCGTATCGGGGCATATCACGCCAACGATATGAGAGCTTTCAGTTCAACGACAGACCTCGGGTCCAACGTATTCGTGAGCCTCGTGCTCATGTATCGTATCCGCAAGCCCATGATTTCGAGCCACCGCTCACCGTTACTAAGCTCAGACGCACGATCACAACAATGAAATGAAAATGGAAAGGGTATCATGTGCATTGCATATATGGTATGATTAAATGTGGATTGTATGAAAGGCGATACGCCTTGCATTTATGAATTGTGATCGTATGTGATAATTGGTAAATTGTGTGTATATGCATGAATTGGGTGAACCATCGATGATGGTTCCTCACTGAGTTCGCAAACTCACCCAACATTGCAATTATTTTTCAGGAATTGAAGAGTAACCCGTTAGACACACGGAGTATGCCTCTGCACTTAAGTCGTGGTTCGAGGCCTGGATCGCTTCACGTCGCATTAGTGTCATTTTGTTCCTGTGAAAATTTGTATTTTTCCGCAAAATGATACCGTTATTTCTGAGGGTCCCCAATTGATAAATGTTGTATTTTAATGTGATTACTGAAAGTGTTCAGGAACAGCATTGGGCCCAATTTGGTTTTGAATTCTCATACTTGTAATATTTAAATGCTGTGGAGTGTCTTTTATGAGCGAAATTATATGTTTTCGAATTAAAGCAGGGCTAAATCATTTACTGATATCTGCGCACTCGATTGGTTTTCAAAGAAAAATAATAATAAATAAAATATATTACCGAGTTTTAAACTGCATTGACTGCTCTAGCATACCACCCTCGCGGGTCGTAGACTCGGATATCACCGTTGATGTCGGGTTCGGGTCTTGTGGGAGTGGGATGCTATATTTGTGGTATCAGAGCCCAGCAGTACGTAATGTATTTGGGCACAGTCTGGAACATAGGTTGCATGCATTTGAGTCGTGTCGCTTGCGCATCGTGGCAATCGATCCCTAGTGTGAGTCGCGAGTAGAATTCCTACATATACGTGCGTGGTAAGTGACTAATCGAGAGAAAAGTGAGACCGGATTAGGCGTAAATCCACGAAAGTGTATAATTAATTAGGAAAGTAAAAAGGAAAAATGGATAAGGAGATTGATATTGTACTGTGGTTAGAAACCCTCGCCTGTTATATGAGTATGCCTATGTTGGTCTAGCCTGATTAAGGAAAGAGGTAATAGCATAAGTACTTCTCGGATTAAAATGACAAGATTACGACGATAGAAAACGAATATGTCTAGAATTGGAAGAAGTCCACTGGAGATATGAGACGCATATAGTAGACCGAAGTGAGATTAAAAGTCCGGATGACGAGGTAATTAGAGCTCATCAGATGCGATGAACTGGGAAAATCTTGGGCCGAGTAAAGCGTAGATGATCCGATCAGTGGATATGGATTCACTGATTTGTGTTCAATATCGATGAGATATCATAGGTAGATGAGGATAGCGAGATTGTGATAGGATCAATTTTGTACCGCATTAGGTCTACTGAAATGAATGAACCGAAAGAGCAACGTGTCTAGTAGGTAAGAAAAAGTTGAAATGGTGAGATAAAAGTGTGCATGATAAACCTGAAATGAACTCGTGAAACGGTTATGATCTGGAACGCATAAGCTTGAACCTGAAATGGGTATGTGCATATTGTGCTAAAAGTTTGGAAATCAGTATAATAAGATCGTAAGAGAAAAAGACAGACTGACAAGTTTTACTGATTGTGTATCGGGGAATTATGGATTGGTTGAATATGGGGATTTGCACACAGCAATGATAAATGGATGGGTAACTAGATAAATGGATGGAGATACAGTGGAGTTGTATCAACGATTTTGTGCGTTTGGGGACACATCCCCGAATGTACTAGTACTGTGAATACCCTATCGTGGATTGTTTCTACAGGAAAATACACAATGATGTAGCAATAATACGATAACAGTATATAAGCCAAGTGGATATGACCTTCCAAGGTCAAGCTTGCACGTGACGGATATGGAAATAAAATGATGAGACATATAGTTCAATGATACGTGAAAAATGAGACAATGATACAGATATATGAAAAGAGTTGTCGCATTTAAGTTGATTTACCGTTGGGATTATTTATTGAATAGTACAGTTGATCATGATTAATGAAACGTATGTGAAAGATACATGGAAATCATAGAGGAGATAATCGGTGAATGATTAGAGTGGCTATAAGTGTAAAGTCCATAATGGGTTAAAGTATGACATGAGAGGGCTGAGTGTACCTATATGAGAGGAAATGAAAAAATTATTCGTATCGGTCATTTATTCGAGGATTAGCATAAACGGAAAGGAGTTCGTGGAAGTCTGAATTGTATAAGTTACTAATTGGTTTCTAAATAAAATGAGATAAGTTCTACTGAGGTGTAGATTACTGAATAAGTGTTAAAGAAAGTGTTTATGTGGTCATCACATGGGACCTTAGTGCAAGGAATATTCGATCTTTACATTATGGCATGAAATTGATCTCGATAGTGATAAAGCATATAATTAAGAATGATTAAAAAATTAGGGACACTAATTGATTGATGAGACTTTGTGAACAGATAATGACGATAGCAAGATTAATGGTCAAACGAAATGAAGTATCAAAAGTGAAATTGAGTCCTGTCTCAAGAGGAGTTTTAGACATAACAAGTGAAATATCCTACTGAGGTTATACGGAAATGTAGAGTATCCAACGACATGAGTGGAATTATAAGTTGAAGTGATCCTATTGCAATGTGAAGTGAATAGAGCTCCTTATGTGATGCAAAATTATTGGGGAAATCTAAATTTGAAACTAAGAATAAAAGAGTCCCGAACTGCAAAGTGAAATACAAAAATGAAATGGAAATTTTGGAGGTCCAAGTACGGATGATTAGGTATTGACATATGTCAATATTAATGACAGGAAAGCTATTGAAAAGAGAAAATAAATAGAGACAAGAAGTTCTAAAGGAAAACTGACAATGATGTGATGTAGTGTTATCATCATAAAGGGATTGTAAATACACTAATTGTGGACTGAATGAAATGAATGATGTTTGGTAATGTATGGAAAAGTTCAAGAGGGAAAGATGCGAAGTAAGCAAATGGTAGTGACTATGATTATCGACGGAATGCGTTTGGAATTGTTGAACAGTGAAAAGGAAAAAGAATTATATGAATAATGGAAGAACCTGACACTGGTAAGAAGCATATCCTCAAGAGTGGGCGGTGTTTGATGAATGAGACAATGGGTGAAACGGTATAAGATAAATGGAATGGACTTTGATAAATGGTATTGAGACTTTAGATTCCTATAAGGATACATCAGTTAATTCGAGAAAAAGACGGGCATACATGACTATTATAATCGACAATTACGAAATGAATGATAATTCTACCTACTAAATCCAAATAGTGAATGATAATGTTGCAATGAATAGATTACAGATATTGGAATTTCCAATGAATGTCAGGTAGATTATGGGTAATTGTGAAGTGTTTCTGTAAAATTGAGATATTGGATAAATGTAAGAAAGGTTATGAGTGCAGGAGTTAAAGTGGTGAGTCCTATAAGGAGTCTGAATATGAAAGTGAAATAAAAAAAATATTGAATGATTCAAAAAAAAATATGGGTGCCCGATAAAAAGGTGCTAGAACAAGAAAGTGAACAGTCGAAGCTAGACATTCTAGTAATCATATGCGAAAAGGGAAATTGAATAACTGTGGGTATAGAATGAAGTGATTATTGATTCAAGGGCTTATAGGAAAAATGCTTGATTATGATCGTGTTATAGAGTTACGATTTATCGTAGGATATATTTGCTACATCAGATAAGACCTAATGAGAGTCAAAGACCATATTGAATTTGAGACTGTGATGAGTGAGACAAAGGAAAGTGACTTAGGAAAACTGCATGGGTTAGCTAAAGTGGATCAGGATCGGACAAAAGAAACAGAGGAAAATGCATATCTGAAGAGAGTGCGTGAACATTATAGAACAGTGAATTGTCTAAAGAGAATTAAATTTGAACAGAGAGTCAATGGATTACAAAGAATGACTGCATTAGGTGATGGTTATAGTGAAATGGAGCTAAATGTCATTGTATTGGTACCAAAGGAAAGTGAATCGTCAGGGACGAGACAAAGGAGGTTATGGTAAGTATCACCTTGACAAGATGTACTCAGAAGTGATAAAAAGGGGTATCATTGGAACACGAATTAGTCTTCATGTTACTGGCGAAAAAGGTATTGGATTGAAAACAAAAACAAAAAAACAAAAAAAAACAAAAAAACAAAACAAAAAAAAACAAAACAAAATGAAAAAAAATGAAAATGAACTGAGTCATAGTATCGGAACTAAAGGTAGTGGCTACTATGAAATAGCAAGTGAGATAATTAAGATAGTGAAATCGCCAACTGACAGCCTTGTTGAGTCCGTCTACTGTGATGAGTGATAATGAGTTAGTCAATAAGTGACTGAACAACTGACTGAGTGTGGTTACTGTAACCTTTAGGAAATTGAATCACTGAGTGGAAAAGTGTATAGGACATGTAGGGACAGTTGAGAACTATCATACTGAAATGTGGACTGATAATTTCGAGGACGAAATTTTTATAAGGAGGGGGGAGTTGTAACATCCCACCCCGACTGTGAAGGGTAAAATAGTAAATTTGGCGGAGGATGAGATGGATCGAATGACTAAGGACCGCCCATGCACACCGGTATTAGTAACCAATGAAATCATGCACATGAAATTACCGGTCATGCATTCATGATAATTCCAGTAATTGGGCCTAAGGCAATTTTATTGTGATTAATGAGGTTAATGGGTTTGAAAATTATTTGAGACTGCCATTTTTATTTTCTAAAATTGGAGGATTTTAGAGCTTTTTAAGAATTTTCGAGGTTAAAATCTGGAGTAGAAAAAAATGTTGGCGACGTAATCGATTGGTCAGCGGTCATAGAATTGAATGCATAGGGCATTGAATATTGGACATATGGCTATAGGGATTATTGGACAAGTGTTAAATTAGTGAAATTTAGATTACAATTGATTATTAAAGAAGAACCAATCAAAGCTTGACACATGGCATTACAATAGCCATGTATTTAAGTCACTTTAACCTAATATACTTCTCCATTAAGCTTCCGTTTTGCTCCTACACGAACTCCTCTTGGCTTAGGTCACTTGAAATGGTTTTTTTTTATTTGAGAATTTCTTCTCCTTTTCGTGAGTCATTCATCCTCCTCCAAGTGTTATGTTCTTTGTTTCCAATGATAAGTTTAGCCATCATCTTCTTGTTTTCTCCTTCTCTACTCTCATAAAACCTATTTTCCTCTCCTATGCTTGATGATGCTCGTGAGTGATGAATCAAGTTAGGTCTTGGTGATTTTCTTGAAGAATTTGAAGATTTGTAGTTAAATCAAGTAAGTTGCATGCCTTGTGTTTTGAATCTTGTATAATTGAAGTTAGAAATGATGAATTGTTCATGCATATTTTACTTGGAAAAAAAGAATTAAGTGCTGCCAATTTTTGTGTATTAGCCCTAGTACATGTATAAATGGTATAAGAACTGATTTGTGTTCATTTGGATGTTTCATGATGTGTTAATGGCATTGGAAAAGATAGAACTAAGGTTAACACCAAATCTGGAAAATTATGGTTTTCACTGATTGTACTGTTTTTAGCATAACTAATTGTGTAGGAATGAAAATGAGGTGAGGTTTGTGGCCACTTAAACTTTGGGATGTTAGCTACAGTTTTGTGTGAAATAGGCATTGTCCAATGTTAGCTTGAAGAGGGAGCAATTTGGCTTGGAAAGTTACTGCTCATGACTGGAATGAACAGTACCCGAAATCATACCCTTGAGTTTTGCAAATTTTTATGAATTAATTGAGAAGGAATTAGGATAAATGGATTAGATGGAAAATTGAAGCCTATTAAGTTATCTTTCTAATGTCACTGATTTTGCAATTTTTCGATATGTACAGTAGGAGTTATGGACTGATGAGTGTTGGCTGTTTTTATGCATTGACTGAAACCTAGTTGGATTGGCACATTTAGTGAACATTCGGATTTGGAAGAATTTTAGTATTTTTTTTTAATTGAATTGGAGTTGGAAATGTACTGAAGAGTTCTATATGACACATTTATCTTGAAAATGATATATGGCTTATAATTTTTGGAAATCAGATGTGGGAGATATGGAATTTCAAAATCTGAACCTACATTGTGATGTTAAGTGCTGATTAGGTCAGAAAACTGCATAACAGATTTGAAACTGTTAGAGGCTGAATTGGAGTTTGGTTATTTCAGGAAGAATTGAAGTTTGAGGATTTATCTTTTCAGGGATATAAAGTTCTGATTGTTCTGACTTGTGTACAGGGAGTTATGCTTGTTATAAGTTTACTTCTCAAATTGAATGATTTCAGGGACAGCAACATTGAGTGAATTAATTGCCCTTGTTAGCATGGGAATTGAAATTTGGGTTGTTTCATGAAAGTCGTAGATAACATTGGGAGCTCAATGAGCATATTTTTTTGTATAATTTTTGACTACCTAGAATGAAAGTTAACGAATTTCCAATGACTGTTCTGTTTTGGGAAGTGATTGTGTAGGCAGTAGTTTGTACTGGGATTTTGACACCTTTAGGGGTGAAATTGATTTTTCTGATCTAAAGGTAACTTGTAGAGGGTTTCATTATCTTTCCAACAAGGTATGGTTTGTATTTTTCTGAATTGTGTAGAATAAGTTATGATTTATTGAAATTCGGACAGAAAATGGAACAAAAGGGAGGGTTTAACCTATTTTATGTTTATTTTAATTTTTATTGATTTGAGCTTCTTTCGCTCATATCTTTTCCGGCCGACGTCCGATTGACCTGATTCTTGTGACATCAGATTCAGTGAATATTTAATTTCATTTTTTGAGAGATAGGAAATTTTTGGACGGAAAATTTACGTGGGTCCGGGTAAAAGTCTGTATAATTACTGTTTTATTAAATTGGGGACCTATAGAGGTCCAAATTGCGCACCGTCAGCGTCAATAGGTTTCTAATTTTTAGACGGACTTTCTGATGGGAAAAAAATGGGATTAGGGCCGGAAATTCATGAATATGCATATTTAATCTACTTTGCATCCGTAATTCATTCGGATTGAATAGTTAGTGACTCGTACCTTCTTTGCTTCTTATAGAGGCCCTAGTGGAGCGTCGTTCGATAATTGACGTGGCGGAAACTTCCCGATATTAGCTCGAAAGTAATATGTGAGTAACCTAGTTGGTTTCTCAATCTATGTGTGTTTAATATGACGCATTGATGCCATGTGGAGATAATGGAGGGATTATGTGTTTACTTTTGATTGATTTCGGACCATCGGTGTCCGAAGTATTGGAAACTTGTTATCGAAGTGCTATTTGTGTGTGACTGTTTGTGAATAATTACATTGGAGATCTCGGACCAAAGGTCCGAGGGAATGGGAAATTAATATCAAGTGTTAATTGTCTGCTTTGATACATCGAGGTGACTTTAATATGAAATAGTAGGATGCAATAAATTGTAAATGTATATGATCAAACACGGACCAAGGTCCAAGAAACGGAAATTGGTCACTGAACTATAACCGATCGTAAAGGGAATTAGAGCATATGCATCCATGCATGATGGCATGATCGATAAAGGCGACAGGACCGAGCGACCACCGTATCAAGGCATATCACGCCCAACGTATATGAGAGCTTTCAGCTCAACGCACAGGACCTCAGGTCCAACGTATTCAAAGCCTCAGGCTCAATGTATCAGGGCTGCAAGCCCAATGATTTCAGAGCCACTGGCTCACCGTTACTGAGCTCAGGCGCACGGTCACAACAACAAAATGAAAATAGAAAGGGTATCATGTGCATTGCATATATGGTATGATTAAATGTGGATTGTATGAAAGGCGATACGCCTTGCATTTATGAATTGTGATCGTATGTGATAATTGGTAAATTGTGTGTATATGCATGAATTGGGTGAACCATCGATGATGGTTCCTCACTGAGTTCGCAAACTCACCCAACATTGCAATTATTTTTCAGGAATTGAAGAGTACCCCGTTAGACACACGGGAGTATGCCTACTGCACTTAAGTCAGGGTTCGAGGTCGGGATCAGTTCACGTCTGCATTAGTGTCATTATGTTCCTGTGAAAATTTGTATTTTTTTGCAAAATGATACCGTTATTTCTGAGGGTCCCCAATTGATAAATGTTGTATTTTAATGTTATTACTGAAAGTGTTCAGGAACAGCATTGGGCCCAATTTGGTTTTGAATTCTCATACTTGTAATATTTAAATGCTGTGGAGTGTCTTTTATGAGTGAAATTATATGTTTTCGAATTAAAGCAGGGCTAAATCATTTACTGATATCTGCGCACTCGATTGGTTTTCAAAGAAAAAAATAATAAATAAAATATATTACCGAGTTTTAAACTGCATTGACTGCTCTAGCATACCACCCTCGCGGGTCGTGGACTCGGATATCACCGTTAATGTCGGGTTCGGGTCTTGTGGGAGTGGGATGCTATATAACTGGCCTAGTCAAACCCAGCACTCAAGGGAACGATAAGTTCGTTTTCCATTTTTACACCTATGCCCGATTCAATGGTACTATGGAAATTAACTTCCGGGGTGTTAAGGCACCAAATGCATTCAATACTGCCATTATCCATCACCATTTTGATCTTCCTAACATTCTCCGTTGCCATTATGATCAGTTTATACACAGTTACCCATTGGCAGATGTTATTCACACCCTCTATCAAAAGGGAACAGAATGGCATCGGCGACGCTATTCACAACTTTACCTCAAATGATCTGATCTATGACCTTAGCCTCGTCCTTAACTTCGTTTGGTTTGCAACAATATCATCCCAACCACTCACCTAGCCTATGTCACCAAATAATAAGCCTTACATATTTACCTCCTAATAACTGATTGTCCGGTTGATAACTTGCATTTTTGTCACATTAATTCTTTTGTTTCATGTTCTTTTGGTAGATTTTTGTGATGTTTTGTTTATGTTTCTACGATAATTTATGTCTTTGCATGTTCTAGGTGACGTAAGAAATTGACAAAATGAAAGCTACAGACATTTCAATTGTCCAATAGATCAGCTACAGCAAACATGCATACGGGAGACTAAAGACTAAAGCTGGGCATACATAGAGACAAAAACAGCAAAATTAAATCAATTAAAGAGAAGAGGGCGTGACCAAAGGAGACGAGAGCAATCAAATGAGCAAGAGGAACGCACAGTAGACTTAAGCAACTTGAGAATAAAACGCACCCAGGGAGAGCAGCAGCATTGACGTGCAGGATGGAGGCACGTGGGCTTAGAATCAGCAGCTGAAGGCAATTAAAAATTGTCACAACAGCCAATAAACTATGGGCTAGTGTGGAATTAAAAGGAGGGGCCCCACTTCATTTAAGGGGAAGAAACAAAAAAAAACCTAGGGATTGGGGAGAGCTTCAAAAACGAGTTGGCGGCAATAGAGAGCAGGGGAGCTTTAAGAGACTATTGGATATAACAAGAGAGGAGAGTGACTACGAGAGCTATCAGAAAAGTCAAAGATTGTTGCGTGAGCTGGAGAAGAGCTGGAGGCACGAGGAACAGAGGTTGACGGCGACAGTAGCTTTAGGCGAGATTGATTTTCGATATTAGAGATCAAGAGTGAAGACCAGTTGCGGCAACTTAGAGGAGAATAGTGGATTGACACAGATTGATTTCTCATTACAACAGTAGGCGGCAACAACAATTTTGGAGAGGATAACGTGAATTAGGATTTTACCGAAGGTTTAATTTCATTTTCAATTTGTCAATTTCAGCTATAGTTGATAGAGACTAGTATTATCTGTGGCTAATTTTTAATCTAGACAAGGTACTTTGCGTTTGATGCATGTAGTTCGTGAGACTCCTATGGTTTAATTGTCGTCGTTTATTTCTTATGTTTATTTAATCTCTGCATTTTAATCGATTTATTATTGTTGAGTTTGTTGATTAATGAGGCTTGTTAATTGATTGACTTGATGATAAATTGCAGAATAGATTAGTTAATCTGTGATTACTGTCTATCGAGTGGCGAATTAATTTTAATTAAGAAATTAATGAGATTAAATAATTTGGCCTAAATAGATTGCGGCTTTTTCGATAATGTTGGCTAAGACAGAGGTCCATTAGAGCCTACCGCTGCCATAGATTATATTCTGCGAAGCTTTACTCAGGAATAGTCTAATTGGTTAGGGTAATAATCACGGAGTTTTACTTGGGGTTATCAAATAATTACGAATGGATTGGTAGATTTGTGTTGTTAACAGTCTGCTATAACTTTGTCCGTAGGAATAAACAAAATTTATATTTTTGAGTCTATGATCGAATTACAGTATCAAATGGGAGAGTACCTTGGCTAGGCTTTTCTTTATATTGTTTTCAATCTTTATTTTCAAATTCCTTCGACGTGATTTCGTGTTTTAAAATTAATTATTCCCAAATCATTTATTTTCATTATTTTTATTTTCATTTGTCTATTTTTATTTTTGATTTCATACAAATAAACAATTACTACATTGGTCTTTGTGGTTCGACCCTATTCACCACTTTACTCGCTTAAATGTTCTAGAGTAGGAATTTATTTTTGTTGGTTTAACACACCACCAAATTTTGTCGCCATTGTCGGGGACCGGTGTTCAAGTTTTTGTTTATTTGTGTTGCTAATCATTTTTTTTCTCTTTAGTTGTTTGCATGCGGCATTGTGTTTCTGCAGGTGATTTATTATTCGATCCAGAGATAGAGAAGACTGCAAAACAACCCAGGAAAGCTACTAAATTGCATAAGGGACAAGCTTCTATATCTACGCAAGTCTTACCTGACCAAACCAAGAATTTGCCTACGTTTGAGACCGAGTCAGTGGAAGATTTTGAAGAAGCAGAGATGGCAGATCAGCAAGCTATTCCACCTGCGCAACCAGCCAGAAATCGAGCTCCTGCAACTCTGAGGGACATGCTTGCACCACCAGTAGAGGACCAACCTCTATGTATACAGTACTAGACTGTCAATGATGGGTTTGACTTGAAGGCTGGGTTGATTCAGGAGTTGTCGAAATTTCACGGGTTACCTTCTGACGACCCGAATAGGCATCTTAAGGACTTTCATGTGGTATGTTCTAGATTTAAACTAAGAGGCATAACTGAGGATTAGTTGAAGCTGCGTGCTTTCCCTTTTTCTCTAGAGGGCGCAGCTAGAGATTGGTTGTACTATCTTCCGCCTGGGACAGCAGATATATGGCCTGATATGGTGAGGTTATTTTTAGAGAAATACTTCCCAGTTTCCAGGGCCGCTAGTTTGCACAGAGAGATTTGTGGCATCAGACAAAGAGATATAGAAAACATGTATGAATATTATGAGAGATTCAAGAGGCTTTGCGCAAGTTGTCCTCAGCATGGAATTACAAAGCAGCTCCTTATTCAGTACTTCTATGATGGGATGTTACTAAATGATAGGAAGATTCTTGATGCTGCTAGTGGGGAGCCATAGTGAACAAGACACATCAGGAGGCCAGAAATTTAATTGCAGCAATGGCTGCAAATCTTCAGTAGTTCGAGTATCGTTCGGACACACATAATCAAGGTGTCCATGAGGTAAGTAGTTCTAAACTTGAAAGTAGACTTGACAAAATTGCTGAATTATTGGAGAGACAAGTTATTAATTCTTCTCATGCCAATAATGTCAATGCAAATGCTGTAACCAAGGGACCACAAGTCCCTATTTGTCACATTTTTGGATTTCAGGGTCATTTTATTGATGCTTGCCCGACTCTGCAAGATGATACTATAGAAGCTGAAGTTAAGGCGCTCAATGATAATTATCAGCCTCAAAGGAAATATGATCCCTATTCGAATACTTGCAATCCAGGATGGAGGGATCATCCCAATATGAGATATGGGAATGGGTAGCAAGGTCAGAGTAGTCAGCAGCGTCAGCCTCAACCGTAGCAGTAGCAGCAACAATATCCGAGGCCTAATTATGACGACCGAATTTCCACCTTGGAGGATTTCATGTCGCAGTTTACTACTGCCTAATTGACCACCAATACACAACTGTAGAGTTTGGTTCAATTTCAGAATGATTCAGCACAATTTTAGGCTCAGATGAATAAAAATTTTCAAGAACTGAGGGAGCAAATTAGTCAATTAGCCGTTGCACAGAATCAAGGAAAATTGCCCTCTCAGCCTACTGTCAATCCTAGGCAGAATATCAATGCCATTACCTTGCGTAGAGGAAAAGAAATTGAAAGTGCTGGAGGATCGCAGAAACTTCAACATGGCCATATTGAAACTGTCGAGCCAGAAAAAGAAGCAGAAATCAAGGAAATGGTGACAACTAATCCAGAAAGGCCACCATTCCTACACAGGTTGGCTAAGAAGAAGAAATTTCAGAATGAAGAGGAGATCTTAAAGATTTTTGAGAAAGTGGAGATCAATATCCCCCTTCTCACATTGCTTAGACAAACACCAAGGTACTGCAAATTTCTAAAGGACTTGGTTACTAGCATGACCAAGATGAGAGGCAATCAGCGTGTGGTGATGAGTGAGAACGTCTCAGCAGTGTTGCAGGGCAAGTTACCGATAAAGGAGAAGGACCCATGTATGTTTACCATTCCTTGTAAATTTGGCAATGTTGGTATAGAACGGGCTATGCTAGATTTGGGGGCTTCTATAAATCTTATGCCATTGTCCATTTATACTACATTGAATGTCGGGTCCATCAAGCGTGATGGTATGATTTTAACACCGGTGATCGCACTACTAGGTACCTCAAGGATTGTTTGAGGATGTTTTAGTACAGGTAGATGATTTGGTATTTCCTGCAGATTTCTATGTGATGAGAATGGAGGATGAGGGGTCACCGTGTTCAGAATGATGTTATTAGGACGCCCATTTTTGAGCACTTCTAGGACAAAATTGATGTTCACGGGGACTTTAACAATGGAGTTTGATGGTTCCAAAGTTACATTCAATATTAATAACACCATTAAGCATCCTGCTGATTATTATACGCCTTTTGTTGTTGATCGATAACCCTCGACCGAGAAAGTTCTCGAGTTGTGTGTTGATGATTTTTTGCAGGTTGCGATAACTGACAACATTACTCTTGCGAAGCTATCAGAGATCGAGACAGAATGGGTAGTGCCGCGAGGTATGATCCATGTAGTACAGGATTTGTAGGCATTACAGGTTGCATCTGGCATGCTACAGCAACCACTGAAGATTGACGGCAATAAATTGCTCCCATCCATTCTTCAGCCGTCAACATTGGAGCTTAAGGCATTACCTTCGCACCTCAAGTATGTCTTCTTGGGGGAGGCCAAAACATTACCTGTGATTGTTTCCAATCAGTTGAGCGATCTGGAGGCGGAGAGGCTTATTCGTGTACTCAGGGAGAATAAAGAAGCTATTGGATGGTCGATTGCAGACATTAAGGGAATCAGCCCTACCATTTGCATGCATCGAATCCTGTTGGAGGATGATTGCAAACCTAGCAGGCAACCTCAGCATCGATTGAATCCACTAATGATGGAGGTTGTAAAAAAGGAAATACTAAAATTATTGGCTGCGGACATGATCTATGCTATTTCAGATAGCAAGTGGGTAAGTCCAACACAGGTAGTTCCTAAAAAAACTGGCATTACTGTTGTTGAGAATGAAAAAGGTGAATTAGTACCCACTAGAGTTCAAAACAGGTGGCATGTCTGTATTGATTTTAGAAAGCTAAATGCTGCTACCCGTAAAGATCATTTTCCTTTACCGTTTATTGATCAGATGCTTGAGAGACTTGCCGGTCGTTCTCACTATTGTTATTTAGATGGTTATTCAGGCTTTCACCAGATTCGTGTAGCGCCTGAAGATTAGGAAAAGACGATGTTTACTTGTCCGTTTGGCACTTTCTCCTACAAACGCATACCATTTGGTCTCTGCAACGCTCTGACGACATTTCATAGATGTATGGTAAGTATCTTTTCTGACTATGTAGAGGAAATTATTGAAGTCTTCATGGATGACTTTACTGTGTACGGAGATTCCTTTACATCTTGTTTAGAAAATTTGAGGAAAGTGTTAAAAAGATGCATTGAAAAAAATCTTATGCTTAATTATGAAAAGTGTCATTTCATGGTTAACCAAGGCATCATATTGGGTCATATAGTTTCGGTTAAGGGCTTTGAAGTTGATAAGTCAAAATTTGATATGATTAGCTCGCTGCCTTACCTCGCAAATGTGCGAGAAGTACGCTCCTTTCTTGGTCATGCAGGTTTTTACAGGCGGTTCATCAAAGATTTTTCAAAGATAGCCCATTCTATGAGCAACCTTCTATAGAAAGATGTGTCGTTTGAATTCAACGAAGACTGCAAAAAGGCGTTTGACATCTTGAAGGAAAAGCTGATTACCGCACCTATCATCAAACCACTGGATTGGAACCTTCCTTTCGAGCTCATGTGCGATGCTAGTATCTATGTTGTAGGAGCAGTTCTTGGGCAGAGGGTAGGCCGTGACCCTCATGTGATCTATTATGCATCAAAGACATTGGATAGTGCGCAACAAAACTATTCAACCACGGAGAAGGAGATGTTTGTTGTGGCCTTCGCATGAGAGAAATTCTGATCATACTTGCTTGGTACGAAGGTGATAGTGTATTCACCTGAGTAGGTTGCAAAACACTTCTGGAGAGGATCTGGTCGTTACAGAGGAGTTTCCCGATGAACAGTTATTCGTAGTGACTTCAACATGGCCATGTCCAAACCCATGATACGCGGATCTGGTCAATTTTATCACCCAGAATGGCTATCCAGTTGGTATCACGTCTGCCCAGCGCCATAAATTGAAGAATGATTCCAGGTATTATATTTGGGATGATCCATATTTATGGAAAATGTGTTCTGATCAGATTGTGCGAAGGTGCGTACCTGAATCTGAGATTTCTTCCATATTGCAATTTTGTCATACATCTGATTGTGGTGGCCATTTCGGCCCTAATAGGACAACTAGGAAAGTGCTTGAATCTGGTTTTTACTGGCTTGATATTTTTCGAGATTCTTATGCATTTTGTAATGCATGTGACAAGTGCCAAATGACTGGCAACATCGGCCGAAGAAATGAAATGCCTCAGACACCGGTCATTGTTTGTGAAATATTTGATGTGTGGGGTATTGATTTCATGGGCCCTTTTCCATCATCATTTGGTTTCCAATATATTTTGTTAGTTGTCGATTATGTTTCGAAATGGGTAGAGGCAAAAGCTACTCGAACTAATGATTCTAAGGTTGTTGTCGATTTTGTGAAGGCTAATATCTTTGTCAGGTTCGGCACTCTGAAAGTAATCATTAGTGATCACGGAACTCATTTTTGCAATAGAATGTTTGCCTCATTGCTGAAGAAATATGGAGTTGTGCACAAGACCTCCACGGCCTACCATCCTCAAACCAATGGGTTGGCGGAATTGTCCAATCGAGAGGTAAAGAGTATTTTAGAAAAGACTGTGAACTTCAGCAGGAAAGATTGGAGCGGGTGCTTGGACGATGCTCTGTGGGCATACCGCACTGCCTACAAAATGCCATTAAATATGTCTCCTTACAGACTTGTTTATGGCAAGGCCTATCATCTGCCAGTGGAAGTTGAGTGTCGAGTTTTGCTTACGTGAAGCGAAAGGCAACATGAATTTTGATGTCATGGGTAACAAAGAAAGTTGCAGATTCAAGAATTGGAAGAATTACGGAACCATGCTTTTGACAACGCTCTTACATACAAGGTCAAAACTAAAGCTTTTCACGACAAGCAGCTTTCTGACAAGAAGTTTAAAGTCGGACAAAAGGTACTTTTATTTAATTCGACTTTGAAACTTTTTGCAGAGAAATTGCGATCCAAATGGACTGGGCCTTTCGTGGTCACAAAGGTTTATCCTTACGGTGTTGTGGATATTCAAAGCATGGAAACAGGAATTTTCAAGGTGAATGGCCATCGTTTGAAGCCTTTTTATGAAGGGTTTCAACCCCATTCCGTCGAAGTTAACTCTTTGAATGAACCTTCATACAATTGAATGGGGCACGTGTTGGGCTAACGATGTTAGACAAACGCGCTTCTTGGGAGACAACCCAAGGTTTGCTTTCATTTTGTTCTTCATAATTTAATTTTTAGTTGATCTTCATTTTGTCGGGTTACTTGTTTTTTGACATTTTCTTTTTATTCTATGTTCCTACACTTTGTTGAATCTCACTTGGTCGAGAGGATTTTATTGCCTTGTAGAACAGTATAGTTTGATCATCTTCTCCCTACAGCATCCACTAGCACGACGCACCTCCAAATGACTATTTCGCACCACACCAGCCCATTCAAGACGCCAAATAGCCTAAGCCCAGCCAACCATGCACCAGCCAACAACCAGGCACAAAGTAGCACCAATGCCCAGCCATTTAATTTTAACGCCATTTATCTCTTTGCTGACTTAATTTCTTAGTTAATTTAATTTTCTTTGCAGAAATTTTCTGCTTATCTTGTGTCCCTCGTGCATTTTTGCGTGATTGCCTCTATACTTGTGTCTTTCTCTATATCTGCTCTCTTGAATTTTTCTTCCATACACGGATGACGCCACTGCTGATTTGATTTAATTTGCTGCTTTGCCCCTTGTCTTGTGCATTGTCGTTATTCCATTTTTCTGCTTTTTCTCCATCGTTTGGGTTCTTCCATAGCTAAATTTCTGGAACTTGTTGAGTTGTGTGATTCTTGGATTTTACAGGAACTATGCCTAGGAAATTCGACAGTAGCTCTACTAGATCGGTAGATTCTGCTCCCATTCGACGGTCCAATCGCAAACGTCCGGCAGCAACACCATCACCTCCACCATACCCACCGTCACCTTAGAGCGTCACTTAGAGAAGCTCTTTCTTACCCTTTACTTTTTACTATTCTTGTCTTTCATTTGCTAACATTGAGGACAATGTTTCGTCTAAAGTGTGGGGGAGGGATTTAGGTTCAATTTTGCAAGAAAATTTCAAGTTTTAGTGGATGAATGGTTCAATTTTTCTCGGTTTTTGTGCTTCAAAGTGTCACACCTTTGGTCTTGCTTGAACTTGAAGATTTTCACTTGTACTTGCATGTTTTAGTTCAAAAACCCATAAAAATTGAACAAAAACTTTTGAAAAACACAAAAAGATTTTTCGTTTGTGCATGCTTTTGAACCTTAAGTGTTTAGTTTTGTCTTTTGATCTCCCAATGATTGATAAGAATATGAGTATTATAGGTGAGAGTTAATCTTTGATATTTGAATCATGATCTTGATGAATGAGTTTTTATGTGAGTTTTAAGCTTGATAGCTTTTGGATTGATTTTGAAACTACATTGTGTTAACTTAATAGATGATTGTCCCATGTGAGCTTTTGAGCCTTCAACGCAATTCTTTGATGTGTGTTCATTCAATGTTTGTTTCTCTAGAACTTGCTTGATATCTTGTTGAGACTACACTTTTACATGCATGCATGAAGATGATAAAGGCACTTAGGATTTTAACCACTTGACCAAAAAAGCCAACCCAAAGCATGTTATCCACTAGTGAGCCCATTTGAGCTTATTATATGTTCTTTGCTTTACCATGTTTAACTTAACATTTTCTTAATTGATTTATGTTTCTAACCCTTATCATGGTTAGTAGAGCATGTTTGTTGAGATAAACTTGTGAAGGTTGCGCATATAAGAATATCAGTAGTATATGACTTGTATTGTACTTGTTGTCAATGGGGAAGGAATCGAAAAAAAAGAGAAAAGAAAAAAAAACAAAAGAAAAAAAAAGAGAAAAGAAAGAAAAGGATTCCCCATATACTTGATTGATAAATGTTTGGGGAATGAAAATTCAACGAAAAAAAAAACAGAGAGAGATGTGCATAATTGTTTGATGATATGTAGGATGCGCACATATGTGTTATTGATTACCTGTTATGCTCTACTCACTTTGATACCTGGCCTTTTCTTACCTTTCTTTTACCTTACCCCTAACCCAGCCAAGTTGCATCCTTGTATAAGACCTTTCGATTTATGTTATGCATGTAATACTTAGTAGTGTGTTCAAGATTGAAGAGCGAGCCTATGGTAGAGCATTGCATTGTTTGAATTTATGAGAGTTAAAACACATTTGAGCCATAAACAATTGAATGTTGGAGTGTATGACAATTAGAGGACCTATTATTTTGACATGGTGTAGATTTCCTCTAAGTCTATCTTGCTATCTTGCTTGGCTCTTACATTTAAAGTGAGTTCATTATTTTTATGGATTAAATGTCGCAGGTTCCCTCTTGTTTATAATCCTTGTACGTCTTTGAGGTTGTTGGGAGGTTGGGAGAAAAACTTTGACACATAAGAAAATGTCCTTTGCATTTGCATATCTATTTCTTTTTGTTTTTGTATCCATACTTAGTTTTTGCATTCTCGATTTTTCTTAGTCTTTCAAATTTTATGTTTTTAGCTTTCTCGAGGACGAGCAAGAGATAAGTGTGGGGGAGTTTGATAACTTGCATTTTTGTCACGTTAATTCTTTTTGTTTCATGTTCATTTGGTAGACTTTTGTGATGTTTTGTTTATGTTTCTACGATAATTTGTGTCTTTGCATGTTCTAGGTGACGAAATACAAGGTGATGCAATTTGGAGTGAAATTGACAAAATGAAAGCTAGAGACATTTCAATTGTCCAATAGATCAGCTACAGCAAATATGCATACGGGAGACTAAAGACTAGAGCTGGGCATACATAGAGACAGAAACAGCAAAATTAAATCAATTAAAGAGAAGAGGGCGTGACCAAAGGAGACGAGAGCAATCAAATGAGCAAGAGGAACGCACAGTAGACTTAAGCAGCTTGAGAATAAAACGCACCCAGGGAGAGCAGCAGCGTTGACGTGCAAGCTGGAGGCACGTGGGCTTAGAATCAGCAGCTGAAGGCAACTGAAAATTGTCACAACAACCAATAAACTATGGGCTAGCGTGGAATTAAAAGGAGGGGGCCCATTTCATTTAAGGGGAAGAAACAAAAAAAAACCTAGGGATTGGGGAGAGCTTAAAAAAAGAGTTGACAGCAACAGAGAGCAGGGGAGCTTTAAGAGACTATTGGATATAACAAGAGAGGAGAGTGACTACGAGAGTTATCAGAAAAGTCAAAGATTGCGGCGTGAGCTAGAGAAGAGCTGGAGGCACGAGGAACGGAGGTTGATGGCGACAGTAGCATTAGGCGAGATTGATTTTCGATATTAGAGATCAAGAGTGAAGACCAGATGCGGCAACTTAGAGGAGAATAGTGGATTGACATAGATTGATTTCTCATTACAACAGTAGGCGGCAGCAGCAATTTTGTAAAGGAAAACGTGAATTAGGATTTTACCGAAGGTTTAATTTCGTTTTCAATTTGTCAATTTCAGCTATAATTGATAGAGACTAGTATTATGTGTGGCTAATTTTTAATCTAGACAAGGTACTTTGCGTTTGATGCATGTAGTTCGTGAGACTCCTATGGTTTAATTGTCGTCATTTATTTCTTATGTTTATTTAATCTCTGCATTTTAATCGATTTATTATTGTTGAGTTTGTTGATTAATGAGGCCTGTTAATTGATTGACTTGATGATAAATTGCCGAATAGATTAGTTAATCCCTGATTGCTGTCTATCGAGTGGTGAATTAATTTTAATTAAGAAATTAATGAGATTAAATAATTTAGCCTAAATAGATTGCGGCTTTTCCGATTCTCATTGGCTAGAGGTCCATTAGAGCTCACCGCCATAGATTATATTTCATGAGCTTTACTCGAATAGTATAATTGGTTAGGGTAATAATATGCGGAGCTTTACTCGGGGTTATCGAATAATTACGAATGGATTGGTAGATTTGTGCCGTTCACGGTCTGCTATAACTTTTTCCGTAGGAATAAAAGAAATTTATATTTTTGAGTCTATGATCGAATTACAGTATCAAATGGGAGAGTACCTTGGCTAGGCTTTTCTTTATATTGTTTTCAATCTTTATTTTCAAATTCCTTCGACGTGATTTCGTGTTTTAAAATTAATTATTCCCAAATCAATTATTTTCATTATTTTTATTTTCATCTGTCTATTTTTATTTTGGATGTCATACAAATAAACAATTACTACATTGGTCTCTGTGGTTCGACCCTATTCACCACTTTACTCGCTTAAGTGTTCTAGAGTAGGAATTTATTTTTGTTGGTTTGACACACCACCACCGGTCGATAGAGCTGATGCTATCGCCTCTGCCCTTCATGACTCTATCACTACGGCCAAATTCACCAATGCCATCACCTTTCCTCACCTTATCTATGACATTTTCCAAGCCTACAATGTCCCAGAGTTTAATAGTAACAGTTATTTTGATCCAACCCCACTCTTTATGTTGGGCCCGGGTCCCGAATCCTATCCCGAGGTGGCCCCTCAGGGTCACCGGGTAAGAGGCGTGCGAAAGAAGAAACGAAAACGTGCAAAATATTAAGGAAACAGCAGCAGGGAAGAGGAGGCCTAGCCACGGCAACAGGTTGCTCGCCGCGGCGAGCGCCTCTCTGCAAGGGTTCGCCGAGCCAAACCTGGCCTCGCCGTGGTGAACTCACGGGTGCACGCTGTGACAAGGGACCGGCCTTGCATCGCGGCGATCACCTATGGGCTGTGCCGCGACGAAGAACTAGCCCGCCGCGGCGAACTCCTCGAAAATGGACCCGATCCCCAACATCTATGCAATTTCAAATCACACATACATTCTCAAACATTCTGTCACACATACAATCATTCTAATTATGAGATAATCACCCCAATGACAAAAGACATCATTTCATTACAATCCGAAGAAATTAAACAAGCATTCTCAATATAACACAATACATATCAAAGTTTAAATCCAAAGTACATGAGAATGCTCAATGATGATATGCTTGGAAGGTTAACCAAAAGTACCAACTTAATACAAAAGATTCTAACTATCTTGGAGTTTCGATGCCTTACAAGGATCACGATCTTCTCGTTCTACACCTGAAGAGTGGGAGATAATAGGGTGAGCTGCGAAGCTCAGTGGCTTATACATTTATATCCATTGACAACGAGCCACACACATTCAAGCATATACATATATATGCAAGTATAAAGCAAGTCAACACGTATCAATTTATAATCATCACAAGAATATGACATGCTATTTTTCGTGTTCACAACATAGCAATTTACTATGCATCATACTTAACAATCAATAATGAAATGCACAACAAATGGCTCGAGAGTTCTGTGGAACAAAATGGATAAACCGTAGTTTATACCGTGAACAAAACGAGTCCGATTTCTCAGGATCTCGTGGCCTCAAGCGGGCAGCCGGGAGAAGGCTATACGTCGATGTGCACGTGACTAATGAAAAGTTCCTCTCTCGCCCAAACAAAGCACATATTCATTCGTTTGATGCTCAATTCATTTTATCAAAAGCTCCATATTATTCATTATTACAAAATGTCGTAATGTCTTTCAAGGCAATACATAATCATAATTACAATGCATTTGTAATAATTTCCATAATTCAAAACAAGTAATGTCACATACATATTACAACAAAGCATAACATTTTGCTTATACACACAACAACCATAAATATATTACCCACCTAATATCGTTTGAGAATCCAAACTCACTGTTGTACTTCCTCTTGCGATTAGACTAGGTCAGCTTGGTTTCTTATAACAAACCAAGTTCCCATTCAAACAACATTCAAAGGAAATATTCAAAAAGCTTGAAAATCGAAAGTGCTAACACTAAAATCTATGCTCGACTTCCATCCAAATTTTCGGATCTTTAGAGTCTAATTCCAAACTTCCTTCCTCCATAAAACTTGTAGCCCTATGGCTCTAGTTTACAACGAATTAGAAATCACCTCATTTGGACATCTACAGCCAAAGTTATACCCAAAATACCAAAATACATTTGTGCTAAAAGGCGACACTTTTCCTCAAGACGCCAAGCATGGCATGCACATTTACGCAAGCACCACAAGATGCACACCTTCAAGACGCCGCAACGTGCTCATGAGCACATCGTGACGTGTGGGTCTAGAAAACACCTCCGAACCCTATTTCTCCTACATTTTCATCCAAAATCCTATCATTTTACAAATGCAACACATCTAAACCTTGATTCAAGTCCTAAGCTTCAGTTCTAAATCATTAACACCTTAAAAACAGTCACAAAATCATCAACCCTAAGGATTTTAACCATTTTTCTCCTATGCAACCTATTTTAGGGTTTAATTCAACCAATTCCAACTCATGCAACCTATTTTAGGGTTTAATCTAACCACAACAAGATGAAAAGAAGCTAAACTTACCAGGAAATTGCTTCAAAACTGTCAAAAACCTCTAGGACTAAAAAACCCTATCTCTCATCTTCTTCCCAAGCTCCACAACACCCTCTTCTTTTCTTCCTCACTTTTCCTCTCTTTTCTTCACTCTTCTTTTCTTTCCTTCTAATTTCTCACTCAAGTCTAAATGGGATGGACAAAGACCAATATACCCCTCCTAGTAAAGCCTTAAGCTCTCCAACTTAAGTGATCTTCCCAAAATGCCCTCAAACATTTTTACTCTTTCATTCCCATTTAAGCCACATTATACTCACTTAATCTAAATTTTCCCTTAATACTTCCAATTTTAATCAAACTAAGCAATACATCATACAATCAACACAATTCATGCTTAATGAAATCAATTAGAAATTTTAGGGCCCAACATTTCTCCCCCTCTAAAAAAATTTCGTCCTCGAAATTTTTACCTGAGTCATCGAAGAGATGCGGATACCTCTCCTTCGTGGCTTCCAAAGGCTCCCATGTAGCCTCTTCCACCAAATGATTCCTCCACAGGACTTTGACTAGCTGAACCATCTTGTTCCTGAGGACCTTTTCCTTGGTGTCCAAAATCTCCACGGGAATCTCCTAATAACTGAGATCATCCCTCAACTGAACCTCACAAGTCTGAATGATATGAGAAGGATCCAATCTATACCTCCTCAGCATGGAAACATGAAATACATCGTAGATCTGAGACAATTTCGGAGGTAACGCTAACCAGTAGTGATGGACCTTGTTTCCGAGGCCCAACATTCGAGAAAACACAAGCATAGAAGACCCAAAACTGACGGCAAAATTGACCACAATTTGGGAAACCTCCAATAGAAAGATTCGGATTCGCTTTAGGAAAATTAGTTCTCTCTGCTCTAACGGTTCCAACGCCACTGAAAACGCTCAATTTGGATTAAAAATGAAGAAGTTATGCTCAAAATACTGTCTTAAAAAAATAGTCAAAACTGAACACTCTACCGACTTCGTGTCAGCATTTGAAAGTTTTTGAGGCTAAATTGCTCATCAGTTCCTTCATAAAACTTGTAGATCTAAGTCTCTAGTTTAATTTAAAACAAGAACTAACCCGATCGGAGCTCTATAGCTTAAGATATTTCAAAATTATTGAAGTATATTCAGACTTTATCGACCAACCATCATACTTTGTTTCAATCCACTTTTTACAGTTTAAAAGCAATACCAACCAATCAGGTATAAAAAGATAGAAAATTTTCTTAGGAGTCTATCGCTTCGAAAATCAGCTTAATCGGAGGTCTATGCAAAAATTTATGGCTAAATGAAGGTAGAGAGGTCGGTCGGCTGCAAGTCGATCTTAGCAGGCGCTGGCCGCGTCTTAATTCAAGCAGGCGGCGACCTCGAGCATGCCCGAGCGGATCAACTAGCTCATCCTAAACAGTACCAAAACTTGCAAATACCATAACTTTTGACCCAGAACTCCAAATTGAGCAAACTTAGTGTCTATGAAAAGGTAAAAGAACGCTCTACAACTTCCCTGAAGGTCACTAATCCAATTTACAACTCTATAAAGGTCAAAAGTGGACTCAAAGCTTTCTGCTAAAATCTGCCATTTACACAGCACCTGCACTTAATTCTAACAACTCATATCTACCAATTAACACGCCCTAAAATAGCTCATACTATATTATGGAAAGCTCTACAGCTCGCCTAACACCCTCAAGGAGTCTAAATGATCCTATTCGATCTATAACAACCCAAAATTTAGCTGAATACAAATATATCCAAAATGACCACAGGAACACATCAGCCCAGAATTTCAGCAGCTCATAAACCTAAGCGAATTTCTAGCGAGCTCTCCCAAAGAAAAATTTCAATAGCAACTCAATAATTAAAAGACTCACGCACATACCCTTTTCAAGATCACGCACAGATCGCAATTCAACATAAACACATGAAGAAGAGAGTACTAGAGCTCTCATTCTCTTTTTAAACATAACAGAAGTTCATACACAGCTTTAGTTACATATAAGCATGTTCATCATATCCATCTAGAATCAAGTACAAAATACAAAATATGAGATGCTCAATGCTTAATATGCTTATAAAGCTATCCAAAAGCTAGTTACTAACTTAATACAAAAGTGTCTAAGATTCTTGGAGTTATACCCGATGCCTTGCAAGGTTCCGCGCTTAACTAGAATTTGCACCTGAGGAGGGAGAATGGGGTGAGAAAAACACGGTTCAGTGGATAACACGTTTATAGCCATCGAGTAATGAGCCATACAACACATAAAGAATCCGAAACATTAGCAATCTATCATGTAAAGTCCAAATAACTCAACTTCATCACATAAATCATAAATTAACCAAAATCATCACATAAAGAATAATATGGAATCTTCTATCAATTAAAGCACATATTATGCATCATAAACACCAAAATGATGAAATGCACACAATTGGCTCGAGAGTTCCATAAACACGACAGAAACCGAAGTTTACCGTAAACACGACGAGTCCGATTTCTCAGGATCTCGTGGCCTCAAGCGGGCAGCCAGGAGAAGGCTAGGGGGGTCATCGTGCATGATACTAACGAAACAGGTTCTCTCTCGCCCAATCACAACCAATTCATGCTCACATATTCAAACACAAGAATAGCATTTTATGCTTCTTTCATTCTATCGAATCTTCATAGTTTTATACTTTTCTTTCAAATCAAAGGAAATACACTTTCAATATACACACAATTTAACAAAGAGTGCACACATAGGGCATTTGCCTATTACACAACAACTATAAAAATGTTACCCACCTAACGTCGGGATCCGAATTCAAGATTGCCCTTCCTCCTTGTCTTGAGTGGGGTTCTCTTGATTTCCTTCAATTAAACCATACTCCATTCAATGAAAATATTCTAAAAGAAAGGCATAGCATTCATAAATCAAGCAAAGATAAAAATAAACTTTAAACCTAACCTACCCATAAGCCATCTATGCTAGAATAACCAAAATCTTAACTTAGAAATCCTAAAATCCCTTTGATTTCACCTTCTCTTCTTCCTTTCTTCAAACCCTACACAAACCCTAACTTCCATTTTATCTCATTCTTGAACCTAACATAAACAAGGGTAGAACTAACCTTCAACAAGTAGTTTCTCTTCTTTTTCTTCTTCTTTCTTCCTCCCTTCAAGCTTCCTACGACTCTCTTCCTTTTCCTCTTGGGCAAAAGTTCCTTCTTCCTTGGCTCACGTTTTTGCTTCCTCTCCTATGGTTCTTACGACACTTGCTTCTTCTCCTTAACAACTTAATTCACTTATTTCTCAATTTAAAGCCTACCTCCAAAACTACGTAGTTTTAGCTCTCCCTATAACTTACAATGTTTTTGGGCCATCCTCCTTCTACTTATCCCATTAACCTCTAAAGCTCATTCTTTCTAACATGCCCTTATTTGACTCATATGGCTCTACACTCACAAGCCTACTACCAATTTATCTAATTAATTCTAATCCTTCACTTTATCTTCAAATTTCCAATCCCAATCATACTTGCTATTTCCAAGATTCAAAGAAAATATATTTATATATATACACATAATTAAAACAATTAAAGAAAAAATAAAGAATAAATCAAGTAGATCAATAAATCAAAAAATCAAAAAATAAATAATATTATAAATAAATAAATAATTCGTGGCCCAACAATTCTCCCCTCCTAAAAGAATTTTGTCCTCGAAATCCTTACCTGAGTCTATGAAGAGGTATGGATACTTCTCCTTTATGGCTTCTAAAGGCTCCCAAGTCGCCTCCTCAGTCGAATGGTTCCTCCACAAGACCTTTACCAGCTTTACAATCTTATTTCTTAACACCTTTTCCTTTGAATCTAAGATCTCCACTGGTTGCTCCTCATAAGTCAAATCCTCCCTCAACTGAACCTTTGAAGGTTGAACTATATGTGAAGGATCCGATCTGTACTTCCTAAGCATCGATACATGGAACACATTATGAATCTTGGATAACTCCAATGGCAAATATAACTTATAAGCCAAAGGCCCAATCCTCTCAATGATCTCAAATGGGCCTATGTACCTCGGGCTATGCTTGCCCTTCTTACCAAACCTCAAAACACCCTTCCATGGAGAAGCTCTAAGAAACACCTTTTCTCCCACTTCAAATTCCATCTCTTTCCTGTGGGCATCCGTGTAGCTCTTCATCCTATCTTGAGCTGCTTTAAGCCTCTGTTTCACTAACTTAATTTTATCAACTATCACCTGTACCATTTCAGGCCCTACAAGCTCCCTTTCACCTTTCTCATCCCAACAAATAGGAGTTTTGTATCTCCTACCATACAAAGCTTCATATGGTGCCATCTGAATTCCTGAGTGATAGGAATTATTGTAAGCAAACTCAATCAAAGGCAGGTGATCATCCCACGAACCTTTGAAATCCAATGCACAAGCTCTCAACATTGCCTCCAAAGTCCGTATCGTCCTCTCCGATTGTACATCAGTCTGCGGATGGAAAGCCGTACTAAAATAAAATCTAGTCCCCAGAGCCTCCTGCAAACTTTCCCAAAATCTGGACGTAAACCTAGGATCCCTATCAGAAACTATCGAGCTTAGAATCCCATAAAGTCTGATTACCTCATCCACATACTTCTTAGCCAAAACATTCAAAGAATCTGTCTGTTTAATTGGCAAGAAGTCTGTTAACTTGGTCAACCTATCAACAATCACCCATATAGCGTCATGCTTCTTGCTAGTCCTCGGCAGTCCCATCAGAAAATCCATGGTAATCTTCTCCCATTTCCATTCCGGAATCGGCAAAGGATTAAGCTTGCCTGAAGGTGTTTAGTGTTCAGCTTTCACTTGCTAACACACTAAACATCTTTTACCATACTCTGCCACATCTTTCCTCATTCCCTTCTACCAAAAATACTTTTTCAAATCCCGATACATCTTATAACTCCTTGCGTGCATTACATACGGAGCATTATGCGCCTCATCAAGGATCTCATCCTTTAGCTCCAACCTCTCTGGAACACACAATCTACTGCCCATAACCATCAATCCATCTTCCTTCACCTCTACTTTAGAAGGTTTGTCATTCTTTACCTCTTCTTTAATCTTACTCAAGTACTCATCCTGTTCCTGCAATTCTTTAATCTTCTCTTTCAATACTGGTCTCACTCTAAAATTTGTCAAGACACAATCAGGTTCAACTTGTCTCAACGTCACATTAATTCTGGCTAATTCCTTCAGCAAAGGAAGATACACCGTTTCCACATGTGCCAAAGTAGACTTCCTACTCAATGCATCGGCTACCACATTAGCTTTACCCGGATGGTAGTCTATCATCAAGTCATAATCCTTTAACAATTCTAACCATCGCCTCTTTCTCAAATTCAGCTCTTTCTGAGTCAGTAGGTACGTAAGACTCTTATGGTCTGTAAATACCCTAGTAGTAACTCCATACAAGTAATGTCTCCAAATCTTTAATGCAAAAATTATGGCAGCCAATTCCAAGTCGTGGATAGGATAGTTCATCTCATAAGACTTTAATTGCCTAGAAGCATAGGCAATCACTTTCTCTCCTTGCATCAATACACACCCTAAACCCTTCCTAGAGGCATCACTGTATACAATGTATCCATCATCACCATAAGGTAAGGTCGAAATCGGTGCAGTAGTAAGCCTATTCTTCAATTCCTTAAAACTGCTTTGGCACTCTTCATTCCATTCAAATTTCTGATTCTTTCTCGTTAATTTGGAAAGTGGAGCAGTTATCAAAGAAAAGTCCTCCACAAACCTCCTGTAATATCCAACTAATCCTAAGAAACTTCTCACTTCAGCTACATTCTTAGGTGTTTCCCATTTAACCACAGCTTCTATCTTTTGTGGATCCACATGCACTCCACGCTCTAAAATCACATGCCCAAGAAATACTACTTCTCTTAACCAAAATTCGCATTTGTCGAATTTGGCATACAATTCATTCTTTCTTAATGTCTCTAAAGCAACCCTCAAATGATCCCCATGCTCCTCATCACTCTTAGAATAGACCAATATATCATCAATAAAGAAAATGATAAATTGGTCTAAGAAAGACTTGAAGTGTAACACCCCACACCCGTAAGACCCGAACCCGATATCGTTGGTGATATCCGAGTCCGTGTCCCACGAGAGTGGCGTACTACATCAGTCGATTTAAAATTCAGTATACATTTTTTTTTCTTTTTGGAGCCATCAATTCCACGTTCACACGGCAGACACAGTAAGTAAATAAAATCCGTGTTCAATAAAAATCAGTTTCAGTTATTACAGTCATCCAGTAATAATTACAATCACCAATGCAAAAACATTAATACCACAATGGCTCAAGAAAATACAATGCCTTGTTATACGTTGATTGCGAATACGCTTTACTAAGACACTAATGCAGACACGAACTGATCCCGACCTCTAACCTTTACTCATCTACAGTAAACATACTCCCGTGTCAACCGGGGTATTCTTCAGGACCTGAAAAATAGATGCAAATTTTGGGTAAGTTTTGCGAACTCAAGAGAAACCATCATCGATGGTTCACTCAAATCATGCATTACGCCCGTGGCGTCTGATGACAATCTGACAAGAATCATCAATTACCAATAAGCAATCATTAACCATATCCAATGAATATAAACCATTCACAGTAATTCATGCCATTACAAAAGCAGTACATGTCACAAAACAATCATTTATGCGAATGCAATGCATATGTGACTCTTTCCAGCTTATTCAAGATTGTGCCCAAGTGCTCGGTCGGTGTTCAGTGGGACGCTGTCGATTTTCTCCCCTCGCTCGAGGTCGGTCGATAAAGATGAGAGCTCAAGCTCTTATCGAATAATAGCGACTTGGGGCACGTCCATTATCTGATCATGCAATTATGCATGCAGTACAGTATGCAGTAAATGTACAGTGTTTGGCTATAAAGCCCAGTGTATCAGTGAATCCACGATATGGCTATAAAGCCCAGTATAGCAGTGTTCAGTATAATGGCTATAAAGCCCACCTACCAATATCGGTATCATTCAAGACAAGAAAATCATATAATACAATCATCCACTTTTATACATGCCAGAAATCATACAATTCACCTTTGCACGTAATTCACGTTAAGCATGTACACAACCAGAAATTTGAGAAACCAACTAGGTTACTCACCTATTACTTCCGAGCTAATGCCGGAAAGCCTCTGTGACGTCGGTCAATCGACGCTCCAATTGGACCTCTATATGAATCGAAAAATACGAGTCACTAAATATGAAATTTGTGCTCATGTTGATGAAATATGCATGTTCATGAATTCCCGGTCCTAATTCAATATTTTCCCATAATGAAATTCTATGAAAAATTAGAAATCCATAGGCGCTGACGGTGCGCAATTCGGACCTCTATAGGTCCCTAATTAAATAAAACAGTGTTTACAACTTCCACGATAGGGGCTACGCCAAATTCCGTCTAAAATTCCCGCTTTCTCATAATATGAAATTAAATATTCAACGAATCCGATGCCTCTGGAATCAGGTCAATCGGACGTCGGACGGGAAAGAAATTGACAAAGGAACAATCGGATCAATTAATGCTAAATAAAAATTCAAAAATAATTAAAAAGGAATAGCCAGGCGCCGCCTCATGGGCGAGACGCCCTCATGAGGCGATTTCACCTCACTGCGTCGAGGGCGTGGCGCCCTCGCGACCTGCCTCCTTTAATCTCGCCATGAGGCGAACTCGCCGCGAGACGGCGAGTCTGTCTCGCCTCCGCGAGGCGCTTGTCGCCCTCGCGAGATGGCCTTCTCCTTGCCCTCCTTCTTTCCAGATTTAAATCCCAATTTTCAATTACTCTAACTTTTAACACACAAATCAGAAAAATACCCACTATACCTCATTGAAAAGCTTATGAAAAGCTCTACAACTCTCAAGAAGACCATAAAAATCAATTCCAACCCTAAGGGTGTCAAATAATCCATCAAACCTTCTGCCTTCACAATTTCCCTCAACACAGGGCAGTACATTTGCAATTTCATAACTCACTGCTTCCTTAGTAATAAATTACCACAAAAATATGATCAATAAATTCACAATGTCCTCTACAACTTTCATGAACAACCCAAAATCAAATTCTATTTCTAAACCAATCAATTAATTCATTCAATGTCACTGTCCCTGAAATCCTTCAATTTGGGCAGTAACCTTACAAGAAGCATAACTTCCAACATACAAGTCAATAAAATCAGAACTTTATATCCCTGTAAAGATAACATCATAAAATTCATTTTTCATGAAGCACTCTTCATCCAATTCGATCTCTAACAATTTCAAAACTGTTATAGAAGTTTCTGTTATGATCAGCCATTCATAACCTAATGTAGGGTTAGTTTTTGAAAAATCATAACTCTCAATTCTGACTTCTAAAAATTACAAACCATATGTCATTTTCAAGGTAATCTCTTCCTCTACAACTTTTCAGAAGCTCACCCACACCAATTCTGTCCTCTTAAAATGTTAAAATTGCCTCCAATCAGTACACTCACAAAATCACACTTAAGCTAGGTTTCATCCAAAATGCTCAAAACCAATCATTAGTAATCAATTCATATCTCCCAATACACAATTACAAAAATAGCAAGATCAGTAGCAATGAAAAGATAATTCAATATGCTACAACTTCCATGAAGATCATTCTCCCTAATTCCATTTCAATTAATTCATAAAAATCAACAAAACTCAAATGTCATGGTTGCGGTTACTGTTCATAGGCAATGGAACAGGAACTTTCCCATTCAAAATTTCACCCTTCTATCATTGGAATTCAACAACACCCATTTCACACTAAATTGAAGCCAACATCCCAAAGTTTCAGTGGCCACTAACCTTACCTCATTTACATTTCTACAAAATAAGTTATGAATAAAACAGTAACATCAATTAAAATTCCAACTTTCCAGATTTAAGGTTAACCTTAGTTCAATCACTCCCAATACCTTTTTCACATCAGTAAACATCACAATAAATACAAATTAAATATAAATACAGTCATACATATATTAGGGCTAACACTGAAAAATTTACAGCATTTAATTCCTCCATTCAAAAACTCAATTAATTACCCTTGTTCAATTCAAAATCAAACCATATCATTAATTTTAATGCATCTTCACCTAGCCTCATACCCCTTTCTTCAAATCACAATAATCATCACTTTAATGTCTACATGAACCTAATACATGCTTTAAACCCTTTTATTAACTACCCCATATTGTCATGGCATTTAATCCATATGCAAACATCATTTAAAGATCAAACCTTAAGTGAAACTTACTTAAGACAAAACCTCCTTCAAGCTTCAACAATCACTTTCCAACTTCTACACCAAAGTATCCACCCTTCCCTTCTCAAGTATACTCAAGACTCATCCTCTAGCTTTGAGGGAATCAAAGAGAGTAGCTTGAAGTTATGGAGGAAATTGAGAGAAGAGAAAATTCGATGGTTTTGTAAAGGAGAGTGTTTGAGTTTCGGATGAACAATGATAAAAACCTAAAATTCATCTTCCTTTCCTTTTAAACATATACACGTCCAAAGGAGTATGGAGAGGAGCATTAAATGTTACTTTTTCTTGGCAAGTAGTGATTGGCTTCTTTTATTTGAAAAGTCAAGATAAATTTGTTTAATCCAATCCAAATTTTACTTCATTTCACTCCAATGGCCCTACTTTCAGTCCCAAAATAATATACTCAATATTACAGTACCATGGGTAGCGATTTTTTACTAGAATCGAATTTGTTATTAATTGGCGATTTATCCGATCCGAGAATTTCAATTATTTTTCTGAGAATTAATGAAATTCCCTAAAATTATAAAACAGGTAACAGCGCACTCTAATTAATTTTGCAATCACAACAATTACCTTTTTTTTTACCCCAAAATATGTTTAGGTTACCACCCATGATTTTGCGGTCAGGAACTTTCTCCGGAAAATTCCAGAAAAATTCCTAAAAATCCCTTAAAATCGAAAACGCTTAATAGCGCACTCGGAATAATTTTTCAAAGCCCATAACCACGTTAATCACAATAAAATGCCGTTAGGCCCAATTACCGGGAATATCATGAATGCATTTACCGTAATTCCATGTACACAATTGATACTGTGTATCAATCCTATTATGCATGAACAGTTCTAATTATTCCTTATCAATCTCATCCTATGCCAATTTTACTATTTTACCCTTCCAGGAGGGGGTGGGATGTTACATGAAGACTCTATTCATCAAATCCATAAAGACTGCAGGAGGATTTGTTAACCCGAAAGGCATAACCAAAAACTCAAAGTGCCCATACCGTGTCCTAAAAGCAGTCTTGGACACATCGGTCTCCTTAATCCTCAACTGATGGTAACCCGATCTCAAATCTATCTTGGAAAAGACTCTCGCCCCTTGCAATTGATCAAATAAATCATCTATGCGCGGGAGTGGATATCTATTCTTAATGGTGGCATGATTTAGCTTCCTATAATCCACACACATCCGCAACGACCCATCTTTCTTCCTTACAAAGAGAATCGGAGCTCCCCAAGGTGAAGAGCTCGGCCTAATGTAACCCTTCTCTAATAGATCCTCCAATTCCTCCTTAAGCTCTTTCAATTCTGCCAGATCCATTCGGCAAGGCGGAATTGAAATCGGCGTAGTACTAGGAAGAAGCTAAACGGGAAATTCAATTTTCCTAGGTGGAGGTAGTCCTGGCAATTCCTCGGGAAAGACATCTGGGAATTTCCTGACTACAGTAATGTCTCCTATCCTCCCTCTATCTGCCTCCGTGTCTAACATATAGGCCAAAAATGCTCCACACCCCTTACTCATCATTCTATCTGTTTTCATCGCCGAAACAATCCGAGGCGGACTGACTTTTCTATCTCCCATGAATAACACTTTTCTGCCATCCTCTAACTCGAATTCCACTGTCTTTTGCTTGCAGTCTAAATTGGCATGATACTTCTTAATGTATCCATACCTAGGATCACATCCAATCCTCCCATTTTCAAAGGCATCAAGTCCACCACAAATTTTCCTCCACTAATCCCTATCTCACACTCTCTATACACTTGACTGATAATAATATCGCCGATCGTCAGTACTCACCATCGCGAGTATCTAATGGGCTCAACTTCCTCCTAGCAACGCGATCTACCCAACGACACAAAAGAATGGGTAGAACCGGATCAATTAAAGCAAGAACATCATCATCAAATAATTTTACCATACTCGTCACCACTTCTGGAGCGGTCTCTGCCTCCTCTCGAGTCATTGCAAACACTCTAACTGGTGCTTGCCCCCTAGATCTGTCTGGAGGATGAGCTCTCTTAGGCACTCCAGAGCTCCCCACTTCACCATAGCTTTACATCCCCTTGTCTCTGTTCTCCCGGAAGCTTGCATCTGTGATCCTCTCTTTTATCCGGCTTAGGACCTTTGTTTGGCTATGTGCCTCTCTCATCCTGAATTGAAGCATGCTCCTGTCAATCTGCGACATTCTCCCTTATGGAGATTCCCACAGTGCTCACATTTGGGAAGAGGTGGCCTCTCCCCATCTCCTCTTCTACTGCTGCCCACCGTTGAGGCTTGGTGAGAAACAGTAGAAGTCCTCATAGGCCTAGGCCGGCTCGCACCACTGCTTCTCTCCTCAAACTGCACAGGAAAGGTTCTGGCACTTCTCTAAGGTATAGAAGTACCACCTCCTCTCTTGAACTGCTCTCTTCCCTTTCTTTTCTGGCTAACTACACTCTTAATGTTCTCGATGTTCTCAACTCTCGATGCTACTTCAACCAACTATTGAAAGTCACCAAAGTTCTGCACTACCACCTTCTCTCTGATAGCTAGGTGTAGGCCCGACTCAAACCGACGACACTTTGCAGCCTCACTGAACATCATCTCCGAAGCATACCTTGACAACTGAGTAAATCGGCGCTCATATTCAGCAACTGTCATCTCCCTCTGGGTGAGACTTAGAAACTCCCTCTGCTTCTGCTAGATGTAAACCTCAGAAAGATACTTCTTCCTGTAAACAGCCAGGAAGTCTTCCTTTGTCAACCCTATCGGCTTCAGCTGATTCCCCGGTACACACTCCCACCAATGCAAGGCATCACCCTGGAGTAAACTGGCAGCATAAACCACCCTCTCATCATCCTCACACTCCATCTAATCCAACACTCTCTCGGTCTTCCTCAACTAGGTCTCAGCTTCCTCAGGATCTGTGGTACCGTAGAAATCCACTACTCCATACTTCCTCAACTTATCAAACTGTCTCCCCTTCTTAACTGGGGCCGTACCAAAAGCCTGTGGCATTTGACCCATAGCCTGAACAAAGGCTTGGGTAAATGCCTGGAACAGTCTCGGATCTAGAGCAGGCACTTGCTCCAACTGACTAGACGACTGTTGCGTCTGAGATCGGAGGGGCTCACTACTTTGCCCTAGAGAAGCCTCGGCCACTCCCGGGGCTACCGACTCATCGGTACTCTCCTCTCTCGGAGGAGAGTCAGGTGCAATTGAACCTTACAGAACTCCTCGTGTCCTTCTACGAGGTGGTATCTTACTCCTTCAATGAAAACATTTATGATTAGCTACAATTCTTTTTAATTCTTAGTTCCTATATGTATGCATGATATGCATGTCACTTAATACAAACAATCAATTCATAATGCAAAAATTTAATCACATAACAAAACAATTTCCCTACTATGCATCCTAAGCCTAGGAGTGAACCTAAGCTCTGATACCAAACAATGATGGACTCCGTCTCCGAGGCCCAACATTCGAGAACACACAAGCATAGAAGACCCAAAACTGGCAGCAAAATTGAACACAATTTGGGAAACCTCCAATAGAAAGATTCGGATCAGCTTTAGGAAAATTTTTTCTCTCTTCTCTAACTGTTCGAACGCCACTGAAAACGCTCAATTTGGATTAGAAATGAAGAAGTTATGCTCAAAATACTGTCTTTAAAAAAATAGTCAAAACTGAACACTCTACCGACTTCGTGTCAACATTTGAAAGTTTTTGAGGCTAAATTGTTGATCGATTCCTTCATAAAACTTGTAGATTTAAGTCTCTAGTTTAATTTAAAACAAGAATTAACCCGATCGGAGCTCTATAGCTCAAGATATTTCAAAATCATTGAAGTATATTCAGAATTTATCGACTGACTATCACACTTTGTTTCAATCCATGTTTTACAATTTAAAAGCAATACCAACCAATTAGGTATAAAAAGATAGAAAAGTTTTTTAGGAGTCTATCGCTTTGAAAATCAGCTTAATCGGAGGTCTATGCAAAAAGTTATGGACAAATGAAGGTAAAGAGGTCGGTCGGCCGCAAGTCGACCCCAAAGGTAGCGCGGCAGACGTGTACACTGCTTTCGAACGAGCAGAAGCGACCTCACAAGACGCTGAAAGCGAGTGACGCGTGAGAGCTCGTCCGCGCGGGCATGCGTGCGGGAGTTCGTCCACGCGATCTGACCTCCAAACTTCAAACCTTCATATCTTTTGACTCCGAGCTCCAAATCAGACAAGGTTTGATTCGTTGGAAAGAAAAAAGACAACTCTACAATTTTGAAGAAGGACTCAAAGGCAATCTCGGACACTAAAGGAATCAAATGTTTACTCCAAGACCGATCGACTAGCTCCTCCTAAAGAGTATCATAACTTGCAAACACCATAACTTTTGATCTAGAACTCCAAATTGAGCAAGCTTAGTGTCTATGAAAAGGTAAAAGAACGCTCTACAACTTCCCTGAAGATCACCAATCCAATTCCCAACTCTATAAGTGTCAAAAGTGAACTCAAAGCTCTCTGCTAAAATCTGTCATTTAGACATCACCTGCACTTAATTCTAACAACTCATATCTACCCATTAACAAACCCTAAAATAGCTCATTCTACATTATGGAAAGCTCTACAGCTCGCCTAACACCCTCAAGGAGTCTAAATGATCCTATTCGACCTATAACAACCCAAAATTTGGCTAAATGCACAATATATCCAAAATGACCACAGGAACACATCAGCCCATAATTTCAATAGCTCATAAACCTAAGCGAATTTCCAGCTAGCTCTCCCAAAGCAAAATTTCAATAGCAACTCAATAATTAAAAGACACACACATACCCTTTTCAAGATCACGCACAGATCGCAATTCAACATAAACACATGAAGAAGAGAGTACTAGAGCTCTCATTCTCTTTTAAACATAACAGAAGTTCATACATAGCTTTAGTTACATATCAGCATGTTCATCATATCCATCCAGAATCAAGTACAAAATACAAAATATGAGATGCTCAATGCTTAATATACTTATAAAGCTATCCAAAAGCTAGTTACTAACTTAATACAAAAGTGTCTAAGATTCTTGGAGTTATACCTGATGCTTTGCAAGGTTCCGCGCTCAACTAGAATTTGCACCTGAGAAGGGAGAATGGGGTAAGCAAAACACAGCTCAGTGGCTAACACGTTTATAGCCATCGAGTAATGAGCCATACAATACATAAAGAATCCGAAACATTAGCAATCTATCATGTAAAGTCCAAATAAGTCAACTTCATCACATAAATCATAAATTAACCAAATTCATCACATAAAGCATAATATGAAATCTTCTATCAATTAAAGCACATATTATGCATCATAAACACCAAAATGATGAAATGCACACAATTGGCTCTAGAGTTCCATAAACACCACGGAAACCGAAGTTTACCGTAAACATGACGAGTCCGATTTCTCAGGATCTCGTGGCCTCAAGCGGGTAGCCGGGAGAACGCTAGGGGGGTCATCGTGCATGAGACTAACGAAATAGGTTCTCTCTCGCCCAATCACAACCAATTCATGCTCACATATTCAAACACAAGAATAACATTTTATGCTTCTTTCATTCTATCAAATCTTCATAGTTTTGTACTTTTCTTTCAAATCAAAGGAAATACAATTTCAATAAACACACAATTTAACAAAGATTGCACACATAGGGCATTTGCCCATTACACAACAACTATAAAAATGTTACCCACCTAACGTTGGGATCCGAATTCAAGATTGTCCTTCATTCTTGTCTTAAGTGGGGTTCTCTTGATTTCCTTCAATTAAACCATACTCCATTCAATGAAAATATTCTAAAAGAAAGGCATAGCATTCATAAATCAAGCAAAGATAAAAATAAACTTTAAACCTAACCTACCCATAATCCATCTATGCTAGAATAACCAAAATCTTAACTTGGAAATCCCAAAATCCCTTTGATTTCACCTTCTCTTCTTCCTTTCTTCAAACCCTACACAAACCCTAACTTCCATTTTATCTCATTCTTGAACCTAACATAAACAAGGGTAGAACTAACCTTCAACAAGTAGTTTCTCTTCTTTTTCTTCTTCTTTCTTCCTCCCTTCAAGCTTCCTACGACTCTCTTCCTTTTCCTCTTGGCCGAAAGTTCCTTCTTCCTTGGCTCACGTTTTTGCTTCCTCTCCTATGGTTCTTACGACACTTGCTTCTTCTCCTTAACAACTTAATTCACTTATTTCTCAATTTAAAGCCTACATCCAAAACTACGTAGTTTTAGCTCTCCCTATAACTTACAATGCTTTTGGGCTCTCCTCCTTCTACTTATCCCATTAACCTCTAAAACTCATTCTTTCTAACATGCCCTTATTTGACTCATATGGCTCTACACTCACAAGCCTACTACCAATTTATCTAATTAATTCTAATCCTTCACTTTATCTTCAAATTTCCAATCCCAATCATAATTGCTAATTCCAAGACTCAAAGAAAATATATTTATATATATACACATAATTAAAACAATTAAAGCAAAAATAAAGAATAAATCAAGTAGATCAATAAATCAATAAATCAATAAAAAATTTGGGGCCTAACATGTAGGCTAGCGGTCCAATTCTCTCAAGAATTTCATAAAGACCCACATACCTCGGACTCAACTTGCCCTTCTTGTCAAACCTCATTACTCCTTTCCAAGGAGACGTCTTAAGAAACACTTTGTCACCGACTTCATACTCCATCTCCTTTTGGTGTGCATCAGTGTAGCTCTTCATCCTATCCTGTGCTGTCTTAAGCCACTGCTTAACTAGATTGACTTTATCAACTGTAGTCTAAATCAATTCTGGTCCTACCAGTTTCCTCTCTCCTTCTTCATCCCAACAAATCAGAGTTCTACACCTCCTTCCATACAATGCCTCATATGGAGCCATCCGAATGCTCGAATGGTACGAATTATTATAAGCAAATTCGACCAATGGCAAATGCTCATCCCAAACTCCTTTGAAATCCATCACACATGCCCTGAGCATTCCCTCAAGTGTTCGAATGGTCCTCTCAGATTGACCATCCGTTTGAGGGTGAAAAGTCGTACTAAAATTCAGCTTAGTTCCTAAAGCTTCCTGCAAACTTCCCCAAAACCTCGAAGTAAACCGAGGGTCTCTGTCAGAAACTATGGAATCTGGAATCCTAGCAATCTCACTACCTCATCGATGTACTTCTTTGCTAGCACATGCAAAGAATCAGTCTGTTTAATTGCCCCAAAATGAACGGACTTCGTCAATCGATCCACAATAACCCAAATGGCATAATGCTTCCTACTGGTCTTGGGCAAACCCATTAAAAAATCTATGGTCACCCTTTTCCACTTCCATTCAGGAATGGACAATGGCCTTAACTTGCCTGAAGGTGCCTGGTGTTCAGCGTTGACTTACTAACACACTAAGCATCTACTGTAACATCCCGTTACCAATGTGATGTGCATATTGGTAATTCAAATAGATTAGGATTGAGTGCATTCATAATTTGAAATTGGCGCATGCATTTTAGCCTCTATATTTCGTAATAAATGATTATTGTTGCACAAGCATACGTATGTACATACATGTATGACATATTCCCGGCATGATTGTATAAATTGGAGATTCTGTAATTTTTTTATAGGTTGTGCTTTGATTAGTGAATTGAAGTGAAAATTGAATGCTAGAGGTTCAGAAAATGGAATTTGAGTGTATGATCATGTGTTTCATATTTTTGAGGATTTTTAGGAATTTTTTTGGAATTTTCAGAGCAATAGGTCCAGACCGAAAAAATGACTTAAAGACTGATAAATTGAATTTCGATTCTGAAATTGATTAGAAATTGGCATGAGATAATTAGAGTTATTATTTTAGGATTTAATATTTTTAGCCAGTGCAAAATTTGGGAGAGATTAGAATAAGAATTAGATTTTTAGACTCCGAGAACTGGGCATGTGGCAATTGAATTGCCAAACATGCCTTCAGTCTTAAGTATAAAACCCTTATCTTGAAATATTGCTTTCCACGATACCTTCCTCTTGCTTTTCTTCTTCTCCTCCATCGTGATCTTCATCTTGCTTGCTTTTTCCTTCCATTTTCTTCTTGTTAAATTGCTCTTATCTTCATTTCTAACCTAACCCTATGTTTTGAGTTGGAAAAGAAAAATGTTTAGTGTTTTTATGGGTCATTGTCGTGGGTATGCTTAGCTTGAGGGTTGGAGAATCTTGAGTGTTTTGAAGCTTTGCAAGGTTTAAAATCAAGTAAATTATTGTTCTTTTAATTATAGATGGTTTGATTTGATCATTGGTTAGAACTTATGATTGTTGAAAAATATATGAGTTTCGGATGATAGGGATTTGAGAATTTTCTTGATTTTGATTTGGGTATTTGAGGGATAATTGATTTTTGATGAAATTGAGTTTAAGGATTAGTATTTTAGAGTTTATTGAGTTGTTTTGGAGTTTTTGTAAAGAGAAAAGATGGATTAAATGTTGGCAGATCCGAGAAACCTGGGTTTCGGGCATTTTCTGGGTTTGCACATCGCGACGTGTGATGAACACACCACGGCGAGCAAATTCCCTTCTGCACGCCGCGACAAGCAGAAGCGGGCACGCCACGACGAGCAGATTTCTTCTACACGTCGCGAAGAGCGAAGGGCTCGCCACGGTGAGCAGAAACGAGAGCGTCGCGATCGTCGTAGCAACGATGCACATGATGAAGCGAGGGTCTCGCCATGGCTGACGATCATGCTTGCCATGGAGGGCGCCCATTTTCTAAAAATGAAATGGATTGTTTTAATGGACAATTTTTGAGGTTTAATTCCAAATGAATTGGTTCTGGAGTGATTAAATTTAGAGACTAAGAATTGTGAATTTATAAGAATAGAATTTCTAAATTTATTTCAAAGGTTCTCGAAATCGGATGGCAATTGAATAGTGAATGTGATTTACATTAGAGTGTGACTTTAGAGAGTTCAGAACTTAGTCAATTGAATTATGGTGTTAGGAATTGCTATCTTTTATAGTGAAAGAATTGAATCGGAAAGAATCGGGAATAGTGTCGGCAATTTCATAAACATGTATAGTACGCAATTCATTCGTTGCATATGCATTATTGATTCCTGAAATTGTGCAATTAGTAATGTTTGAATATTCTGATTGTTTTAGAGGCTCAAGTTGTAATATCTCATCACCGATGGGAAGGGTAAAATGGTAATTTGGAATGGGTTGCGAGTGTGTAAACGTATCTTGGCACGGTCATGCTTAATATGACCTTCATATATGCATAAATTGTAATTTTTGTAAATGCACATGATTGTACATGCATTCATGACATTTTCCCGGCATCTGTGGTTAATGTGAAAAATGTGTTATTTGTGATTGAAAAATAAATTGGAGTAAATTTTTGTGCGTTTCATATTTTTAGGGAATTTCAGGAATTTTTCTGGAATTTTTCGAGGTACATGCCTGGACCGGAAAATCTCCAACTAATTGACTGAGTGATTTTTTGGTATTAGAAATGACTGGCCAATGGCACTGAAAAATTAGAGATATGATGTTAGGATTTATTAAGTTAAGCCATTGGGGTTTGACAAGAAATTGGAGTAGAATTTGGAACCGGATTATAAACCAGGACAGGTGGCAAGTGATCACTTGCCTACTTAGTCATTTTCTCAATTGTTTATTTAAATATCTTGAGTTAGGCAAGTCTTCCACGGCACTTTATTTTTAGCAAGAGTAGAAGATGCTTTTAAATGTTATTTTTCTCCTTCCTTCAAAAGTGTCTCCTTCCTCCTCCTTTGGTGGTTTGTTTTCTTTCCCTCCTAGTAAGTTCTATCCTTCTCCTCCTTATCTAAGACTCTTCTATGTCAAGTTCTTCCTCTCCATGTGTCTAAGCTTTGACATGGTGATGATTGTTGTAGTAAGGAGTGATGATCGTATGGTGTGAGAGGAGATATAGGATTTGGTGAGGTGATTAAAGAATCAAGGATTTGAAGCTTGTTTGGTAAGTCTTTGTGTTTATGTTCTTTCATTTAGTGGTTAGAAGCAATAATTATGGCATCTTATGCATCACTTGCATGAAGTAGTATGTTAATTGGATGGGTGGAATGTATAGTTGTGTGAGGATAAATGACTTAACAAGTTTTAGATTAATTTTCGATTGGCCTTAAGTGTTTTGGATTGGTTATTATATAATGTTAGATGAGTTGAAATAAAGTCAGAAAATTGTGTATGATGTATACTGCCCGAATTGTGCTTTATTACTCAAGTATTTGTCTTGATGAGTTTGTGGCTGATCTCGTAGCTAAATGGGATGTTTAGTGATGTGGTATTGATGGTTTCATGAAAGAAGTAGGATTTAGTATGAAATTTGGAAAATGGAACTTGTATATGTTTCAGTGATTTGTTTATAAATTTTGATGTGGTTATGATATTGAGTTGGGATCTGCTTTAAATTAAACTTGAGAGATAAGGCTAGAATTCCTATGAAGGAAGTTCTGCCCAATTATGGCTGGAAGAGCTTTAAATTTAGCTCAGAAGTTTGAAATGTACATGCTGGATGAACAGTATCCGAGCTTTGGTTCCATCTTGATGACCTGAATCTTTGAGAATTTTTCTAGGATAAAGGAGACCGATTTTGAGAAATTGGTATTACTAAAAGTTGTAGAGGATTGTTATAGCTTTCTAATGAGATATTTTATGTGAATTTTGGATGTGAGGATTGTAAGATATAAATTTGGAAACTTTTGTTGTAGTTGAGATTACATGCTAATTTCATAAGCTTTGACAGGACAATCACCTTCATGAGAGAATTCGACCTATTTTGAATTGGAATTTGTTGTGAAGCCCTTCCTGAGAATTGTAGTTTATTATCTGAGCTTTTTATCCCTATATGGTATGGAAATTTTCGCCAAGGGGATTAAGAGTTATTAATTTTGAAAGATTAGGTTTCTGTTGAGAATAAATTGAGTGGGCTGAATCTGTGTTTGCGAATTTGATTTGATTAGAGATGGAATTGGCTTCTAAGTTATTACTGAAAGATGTAGCATTTGTTTTGCTCTTTTTATTGATATAAAATTAAGAATTTTTGTTAAGGGGATGAAAAGTTATGAATTTTTGTGTTAATGTTGCATTGTGGTAGTAAATATGTGACTAGGCTGAGTCTTTGAGTGAATATTTGACACCTTTAGACATGTTATTAAATTTCAAGTTCTTCATGAAACTTGTAGGATTTTCGGAACGAGAACGATCTTATATTATTTGGACATTTGTGTGAAAAGATCGACCTTGTGAAAGAAGTGATGGTTTTTAGAAAAGAATTGAAAAAAAATATAGATTGGGTCATCGCCACCCGTGCGGGCGAAGCGAGCGTCATCTTGAGCGGCGCCCATTTGCAGCTTGCTCATGCGGGGGGAGCCGAGCTCGCCCTCCGACCTCTGTCCAATCTTTTGTGCATAACTTTTCCATCCGACCTCCAAACTACTTGATTTTTGAAACGATGGTTCCCTAAGAGATTTTTCTACCTTTCCACACTAGACTTAGGATTTTTTGAGATCAAACAAAAAGGAGATGGTCGGATCTAAGTGGGTGGATCGGTTGGAATATTTTGAATATGCTTTAGTAATTTGTAGATATCTTGAGCTAGAGAGCTCGGATCGAACTGATTCTTTTTCCTAAGTAAACTAGAGACATAGCTCTACAATTGTTATGAAGAGGTCGGTTCTCAATTTAGCCATTAAGATGTTCATTTTTCCTGAGTGAAGTTTCATAGTGTGTTGACCTGGACATGTTTTGGGAATAACTTTTCCATCCGACGTCCGATTGACCCGATTCTCGAGGCATCGGATTCGTGAAATATTTAATTTCATTTATTTTTGAAATTGGAAATTTTCAGAGCAGAAATTGACAGGATTGGGTTAGGTCGAAGTGAGGGGATCGGGTCATGATTTTTCCGATCCATATTTTCTTAATAATTGGACCTATGGAAGTCCGAATTGAGTGATTTTAGTGTCAATAAGTTTCTAATGATTAAAGGGAATTGTTGTGATGGGAAATTATGAAATAGTGCCGGGAATGTCACGAGCATGCATTGTACACATTTAATTGCTACATGTGCATTATTAAATGTTCTGAATGCCAATTTGGTAATGTTGGATATTTGGACTGTTTTAGAGACGCATTGTTGAGCCCGGGTCCCGAATCTCTATACCCGAGGCGGCCCCCTCGGGCTGCGCCGGCAACGGGTGTCTCAATACGTCGGACCCGATCCCAACATCTATACATAATTCGATTCACACACATACATACACATATTCTACACATGCATTCTATCTATGAAGTAAACACCCCATAAACCAAGGGCTTCATGCCATTACAAATTAAAGGAAATTCAACAAATATTCTCAAATGTAGCATAATGCAAAATAGAATTTAAATCCAAAAATACATGAGTATGCTCCATGATGATATGCTGGCGGGCTAACCAAAATACTAACTTAATACACAGCTCCTAACTAGCTCGAAGTTTCCGATGCCTTGCAAGGTCAACGATCGTCTCGATCTGCACCTGAGGAGGGGAGAGTAATGGGGTGAGCTGCGAAGCTCAGTGGCATATACATTTATAGCCATTGGCAACGAGCCACACATTCAAACATAGATGCGTACAAGTATAGCAATTCAAAATCTATCAAATGATTCACATTCATATAAACATATGTCGTGCACTTTCTGTTTCTCAACATAACGATTATTATGCATCATTTCTTTCAAATCAATCATGAATGCACACAAATGGTTCGAGAGTTCCGTAAAACGATCCGGATAAACTGAAGTTTATTTTGTAAACTATCCGAGTCCGATTTCTCAAGGATCTCGTTGCCTCAAGCAGGCAGCCGGGAAAAGGCTTTATGTCGACGTGCACGTGACTCCATCCGTAACTCTCTCACCCAAACAATACACATAACCATTCATTCTATGTTCAAAGCATTTTTCAAAGCTTTCATAATTTCATTCTTTTCATTCTCACAAAATGTCATAAGGCCTATCAAGGCCATGCATAATCATAATCACAATGCATGTTCAATATTTCAACACAAGTAATGTCACACAATGCAAGCCAGCATACATAAGGCAATTTGCCCATACACACAATAACCATAAACATATTACCCACAAAATATCGCTCGAGTATCCAACTCACTGGTGTCCTTCCTCTTGCGATTGGGTCAGGCCGGCTTGGTTTCTTATAATAAACCAAGTTCTCATTCAATCAACACGCCAAAGAAATATTCCATAAAGCTTGAAAATCAAAAGTAAAGCACTAAAAGTCTACATCCGACTTCCATCTAAACTCTCAAACCCTTAAAGACTGATTCCGACTTCCCTTCTTCATAAAACTTGTAGCCCTTTATTTCTAGTTCACAGCGAATCCAAAATTACCTCAATTGGACATCTACACCAAAAGATATGCCCCAAAATACCAAAAATCATCTTTGCTGACCACAGGGGTTCGCCGCGACGAGCGGGGCGACATCGCCCCTCTCGCACGTCGCGACGCACGTCGCGGCGTGCCTCCTTCGCACATCGCGACGAATTCTTCTCCGCTCGTCTCGACGAATTTATTTATTATACGTCGCGATGAACTCCACGTCGCGGCGTGTTCATACGTACGTCGCGACGTACGGGTCTGGAGCTCGACTCCGAAACCTGATTTCCTGCATTTTCCAACTTCAATCCTTTCCCAAACTCAAATACAACACACCTAACCCTTAGATCATGACTTATACTACATTTCTAACCCAGCAGTAACTCAAAATCAGTCATAAACACATAAATCCACAAAATCTAACCATTTTTGCCCTAAAACCCTAAAACCACCGATTCTCCTGCTTTCATCCTATCTTTTGGTTTAATCCAACCGAAACAAGGTTAAACAAAGCACAACTTACCCGAAAATGGCTTCACACTGTCGAAAATCCTCAACGATCGCAATCCCTCTTCTCTTCTCTTCTTCCCTCCACCTACGGCACTTCTCTTCTTCTTCCATCTTTCTATCTTTTCTTTTCCTTCTTTCTATTTTCTTTTTAACTCTTTTAAGCCTAAGTCAAAGACCATTATGCCCTTCCTAACAAAGCTTTAACCTATCCAACTTAAGCATTCTTCCCAAAATACCCTCATGTTCTTTTACCCCTTTTAATTCTCACTTAACCACAATTAAACCTTAATTATCCAATAATACTCCCAAATAAATCAACTAAGGCATAAACACATAATTAACACAATTCATGCTTAATAACATCATAAAAAAAATTCAGGGTCCAACATTTCTCACCCTCTTAAAAAAAATTTCGTCCTCGAAATTATTACCTGAATCATTGAAGAGATACAGATACTTTTCCTTCATAGCTTCCAAGGGCTCCCATGCAGCCTCCTCTACTTAATGGTTCCTCCACAGGACTTTGACTAACTGAACCATCTTGTTCCTGAGGACCTTTTCCTTGGTATCCAAGATCTCCACTGGTTGCTCCTCATAACTCAGATCATCCCGCAACTGAACCTCACTAGCCTGAATAATATGAGACAGATCCGATCTATACCTCCTCAACATGGAAACATGAAACACATCATGAATCTGAGACAATTCCAGAGGTAACGCCAACCTGTAGGCGAGTGGTCAAATCCTCTCAAGGATCTCATACGGACCCACATACCTCGGACTCAACTTACCTTTGTTGCTAAATCTTATTACTCCTTTCCAAGGAGATGTCTTGAGAAATACCTTTTCACCGACTTCAAACTCCATCTCCTTTCGGTGTGCATCAATGTAACTCTTCATCCTATCCTCGTCGCTTTCACCGCCGCTTAACAGATTGACTTTCTCAATCACATCCGAATCAATTCTCGTCCTATCGCTTTCTCTCTCCTTCTTCATCCCAACAGATTGGAGTCCTACATCTCCTCCCATACAAAGCCTCATATGGAGCCATCTGAATGCTCGAATGGTACGAATTGTTATAAGCAAATTCGACCAATGGCAAATGCTCATCCCATGCTCCTCAAAAATCCATCACACAAGCCCGAAGCATCCCCTCAAGTGTCTGAATGTTCCTCTTAGATTGACCATCCGTCTGAGGGTGAAAAGTCGTACTAAAATTCAGCTTCGTACCCAAAGCTTCTTGCAAACTTCCCCAAAACCTCGAAGTAAACCGAGGGTCCCTGTCCAAAATAATCAAAACTGGAATCCCATGCAATCTCACTATCTCATCGATGTACTTCTTTGCTAGCACATGCAAAGAATCAGTCAGCTTAATCGCCAAAAAGTGAGCTGACTTGGTCAACCTATCCACAATAACCCAAATGGCATCATGTTTCCTACTGGTCTTAGGCAAACCCATCAAAAAATCCATAGTCACCCTCTGTCACTTCCATTCCGAAATAGGCAATGGCCTCAACTTGCCTGAAGATGCCTGGTGTTCAACCTTCACTTGCTGACACACTAGATACTTACTGACAAACTCTGCTACATATCTCTTCATGCCTTTCCACTAAAAATGCTCTCTTAAGTCCCTGTACATCCTGGTGCTACCCGGATGCATGGCATAAGGTGCATTATGTGCCTCATCCATAATCTCATCTTTTACCTCCTGCACATCTGGGATACACAATCTGTTCCCCACTGTCATAAGCCCATCATCTCTCACCTCTACTTCTGAAAGCTTACCCTTCTGAATTTCATCTCGAAGCTTGCTCAAAGCTGCATCTTGAACCTGCAATTCTCTAACTTTCTCCCTGAGTATCGGTCTTACTCGGAAGTTAGCTAGAAGACAATCTGACTCCTCCTGCTTTAAGCTTATCTTAAGCTTAGCCATCTCTTCCAATAAAGGAAGATAAACCGTCCGAACATGAGCAATCGAAGATTTTCTGCTCAAAGCATCTGCCACTACATTGGCCTTGCCCGGATGATACTTAATCAGCCAATCATAATCCTTAAACAATTTGATCCATCGTTGCTGTCTCAAATTGTAACACCTCACTCCCGCAAGACCCGAACCCGACATCGACGGTGATATCCAGGTCCGTGCCCCGCGAGGGTGGCGTGCTACTTCACTCAGTAACAAAACTCAGTATAACACTTTTTTTTACACATCGCATACATATTATCATTAACGCGAAAGCAATTTATATAATCAATTCAATGGCCTTGGGCCCACTTTTTATATTTACAATTTATTTCGGTCAATTGACTTTACAACTTGTCCAAATTAGTAATACAAAAGTCCAAGAATAGAAACACTAAGACAGACGCGAACTGATCCCGACCACTTCTCTGCTTCTTCAACCAGCAGATGTCATACGCCCGTTGCCTAACGGGGTATTCTTCTAAGTCCTGAAAAATAGATGCAAATTTTGGGTGAGTTTTGCGAACTCAGTGAGAAACCATCATCGATGGTTCACTCAACTCATGCATTCACCAATCATATTAGCACACGGTAGCATTAATAATAATATCACATATTATCACATTTCAGCCCAATTTCATATACACATACAATTTCATCATTTACATCTTCCAGTCATTTACAGTCATATATATATATGCAATGCGCATGTGACACTGTTCCATTTTCATTTCGTTGTTGTGACCGTGCGCCTGAAACTGTCCCAGTAACGGGCACATTGCGTTGAGCCAGTGGCTCTGAAAACATTGGGCTTGAAGCCCTGATACATTGAGCTCATGCTCAATACGTTGGACTGAGGTCCGTAGGCTGAAATAAAGCTCTCACATACGTTATGCGTGATATGCCCCGACATGATGGTCGCTCGGTCACAATCGCTTTTATCGATCACACATTTATGTTTATGCATGCAATGTACATATTCCAATTTCCATTTACATATCATTACTATTTGCCAATTCTTCTGACTTTCGTCCGGTATTTCAATTATCTACATTTCCAATTTATTGCATCCTACTATATCACATTTACAATCCCATCCAATGTATCAAACGAAATGCATAATTAACACTTCAATATCAATTTCCCATTTCTCGGACCTCTGGTCCGAGATCTCCAATATAACATTTACAAACAAGCACTCACAAGTAGCACTTCGTTATCTCATTCCAAATATTTCGACACCTTTGGTCCAAATCAATCAAATTCAAACACACATAAACCCTCCATTATCTCCACATGGCATAATTGCAAAACTTAAACACATAAAGGTTGAGGAACCAACTAGGTTACTCACCTGTACTTCGAAACTAACATCTGAAGTTTCAGAACGTCGATAGATCGACGCCCAAATGTGCCTCTATAACAAATGAGAGGAATCCGATCACTAATTATCCAATCCAATTAGTATAATGCACATGTAAGTGTATAATGCATGTATTCATGAGATTTCCGACCCTAAATCCTAATTTCTCCCGTAATAAAAATTTCATCTAAAATTAGAAAACTATAGCCACTGACAGTGCTCAATTCGGACCTCGATCGGTCCAAAATAAATAAAACAAAGACTATAGAACAATTACAGGGCTACGCTAATTTCCGCCTAAAAGTCCCAAATTATCACAAAATGAAATTAAATATTATACTAATCCGATGCCTCAAGAATCAGGTCAATCGGACGTCGACGGAAAAGAAATTGACAAGAGAAGCAATCAGGTCACTTAAATCCAAAATAATAAAATAAAATACTATATATATATATATACCAGCCTCGCGGGGGCGAGAAATCTCGCGCCAGCGAGGCCGGCTCGCCCAGCTCCGTCGCTAGGGGACGCTGTCGCCTCTAGCGACGGCGCCAACGAAGCTTCGCCTCACCAGTATGAGACGTCACCAGGATCAAGCGAGGTTCCACCTCGCCTCATTTCCTTTTTTTTTTTTTTCTTCATTCCAATCCAAATTTTCAACACTCAAATCTCTTACCACCCAATTCAGAAAATACAAATCTTATCTTGTTGGAAAGATCATAAAACCCTCCACTCTTCTCAAGAAGACCATAATAATTTATTTCACCCCTAAGGGTGTCAAAATCCTTCAAAACTACTACCTACTCCAATCCCATAAAACAGAACAGTACATTGCAAATTCCACAACTCTGAAATTCTTCAGCCAAAATTACCACATAAATATGCTCAATAAGTTCATAATGTCATCTACAACTTTCATAACCAACCCAAAATCAAATTCCATTGCTAAACCAGTCAATTAATTCACTCAATGTTACTGTCTCTGAAACCATTCAATCTGAGCAATAAACTTATAATAAGCATAACTCCCTGTACACAAGTCAGAAAAATCCAAACTTTATATCCCTGAAAAGATAACTCCTCAAACTTCAAGTTTCATGAAGAACTCAATCTCTAATTCGATTTCTAACAATTTCAAATCTGTTATGCAAGTTACTGACCTAATCAGTACTTAACATCACAATGCAAGTTCAGATTTTGAAATTCCATATCTCCCACATCTGATTTCCAAAAATTACATTCCATATACCAATTTCAATATCAATGTGTCATCTAAAACTCTTCAGTAGATCCCTAAAACCAGTTCAGTTCACAAAAATTACTAAAATTACGCAAAAACAGAATGTACACCAAATTCGCTAATCCAGCTAGGTTTCACTCAATTCATAAAAACTGTCAATAATTATCAGTCCATAACTCCTACTATACATATCGAAAAATTGCAAAATCAGTGGCAATGGAAATATAACTTAATAGGCTTCAACTTTCATGAAGACCATTGCCCCTAATTCTATATCAATTAATTTATAAAAATCAGTAAAACTCATAGATTATGGTTTCGGTTACTGTTCATAGGCAATAAAACAGTAACTTCCCATGCAAAATTTCGACCCTCTCACATTACAATTTAACATCACCTATTTCACACAAATTTGAAGCCAACATCCCAAAGTTTCAGTGGGCACAAACCTCACCTCATTTGCTCACCTACACAATAAGTTATGATCAAAACATTTCAATAGGTTAAACACCAATTTTCCAGATTTCATCTATACCTCATCCTCTTCCATTCTATCACTTTACCTACCTTAATATACATTCATTCATCCATACACAAGCATACATTTAAACCCATTTAAACCTACCCTTATAATGATCAAATAAATACATAAGTACTTCCCATATATGCTTCTAACTACCAAAAGCATAAGAACAAATATTAACACTTACCTTAAACAAGTTCAAGCTATTCAATTTCCAAGGCTTTTCAATTCCTTCAACTTGAAACTTCTCAATCACCGCTCACGACTCTTATCACTACACATGCACATATCATCTTCTCAAAGAGCAAGCTTGGTCTTAGGTATGTACAAATAAGAAGCAAACCAAGAACCAAGACAACCCTTCTTGTGAGGGATGAGAAGATAGAAATTCAAGGAGAAAAGAAAGACATCAAAGAAGAAGAAGTAAAGGTTCGGATGAGAGAAGAGGAAAATAAGCTTGTCTAATGATTTTGGTCTATGAAATAGCCAAGGAAAGTCATTGGTGATGATGAAATTTCGTGATGAAGCATCATATAAGACAAAAATCAAGAAGCCACATGGCTTTTAATGAATGGTAAGGACAAAATGAGTTAATCCCAATTAATTAAGCACTACACCCACTTAAGCTCTAATCATGACACTAAAATAATTTCCTAATCCCCATTTATCCACTAATCTCATGCCATTAGGCAATCCTTTTCAGTACAAAAGGCTCACTTAGTCAATCGGTTGGAATTTTCCTATCCAGCACGAACCCCAAAAATTCCAGAAAATTCTATAAATCCCTAAAATGGGAAACAATTTATGACGCCTCGAATAATTTTCCAAATACAACTATCCCTAAATTTCACAAAAGGTCTCAGTTTGAAACCTGTTTAAAAATGTCATGAATGCATGTTATCATGTGTATATGCAAAACAACCATCACTCATAGAGGCGATAAGTTGTATGTGCATGCCGAGATATAATTTAATACTCCTAACCCGTCCCAAATTACCAACATACCCTTCCCATCGGTGATGGATGTTACAATTCTCCCTCCTAACGAAAATTTCGTCCTCGAAATTTCATATATGATTTATCAGAGGGCGGGAGTCTTTTGATTAATACCCTTTGTTTCCCACCGATTTCACTACACCACCCAATTACACAATGAACGGAGATCAAAATAATCAATTACTCTATTTCCTTTCTCAAACTTTCCATGATTTTGTCGCTTTCTCATGCTTACGCTAATTCGTCACTTTCAATATCAATAACAAATATATCGGATCCTAACACTATTTCCTAATTCTATCTATGAAACACTTTGTGAATCCGAATCATCTTTTAGATTTTAGTCTAGCTTACCAATCCATAATGCTATTTACACCACAATCGCATAGAGGCCCTTTTCACTTAACTCAATTTCCTTTAACTACACCTTTATTTCCATCTATACATTTTGGCCGAGGCCATACCCTTCAATATATTTCATTTATCGCTTATCGATTCCGTTATTATCAAAACACAAATCTCATGAGATTTATAACCTCAATGTGAATCAATTCACTCATTGCCACCACCTTATTTTACTTAGCCTATCACCGATTGCATTGATCACATAGTATAGGGATAACGACTCCTTTTGGCAAGAAGACCCTTATACATTATTCAATGGTGTCACTCATATATCGATTATCTGTCATACCACAACTACTTTGCACTATACATCAATTTCATATCCCAATGAAATCCAAAATACCTGCTGGTTAATCACACATGTCATCGTGCACTTTGATTGGTATCCTCAATTTCTTTTCCACAATACTTTTACTAGACCGTAACGCTTCGATTGTTTCTTGTGCTTTCTTGAACCATTCACTTATAATCATTTGATTTCCCATTTAACGCTTCAATTACTCTATCAATACACTCTTGCTAAAACTTAAAGCTTTGATCATTCCTTACATTTTCACTAATAGCCCCGTAATGAGTATCACCCATATTTCTTAATTTGAACTATACCTACCATTTTTCTCAACAATTGAGTTAATTCCGTTCCTCAATACGGTTTATAATTTCTACATCCTCACTTCGGTTTTGCCAATCCGCTTTGATGCACACCAACTTTGAAATTTCCATAGCGAATAATACTTTCTTTTGCCCTTTTTGTCGGGCCTCGACTATAACACTCAATAATACACTAGATTTGATAACCTTTTACCCAAATTTTGATCTTACGACTTGAATTTATTTCTTTCTTTGTTCAATCTCTTAAAGTGCGCCATTGGCTTAGTTTAAATTAATCACCGTTGAATCCTTTTCAAATCATTCAAATGCATGACATAACTCAATCGTTATCGATTTGCATATTCATAGACATCTCCAAACTATTTGTGTGTGTACGATTAATGTCTCTAAACTTTTAGGCCACACTCAGTATAACAAGTTTCAAATCATCGGTCATAATACCGCCCATAGAATCATATTTACCCCAAGGTACATAAAATCACTTTATACAATGTCAATAGATCACATCATAACCTTTACTGGAACACTTCAGTATAGACAGTGAATTCTTCAATTGTCTCCTTTATGATCATCAGTCATAACATTCACATGTTTTCCTCAATTATTCTTGTCAATTTGTTAAAACCAGAGAATCTTTGACAATTTCTGAACGTATCCAGCATTCCGTTAGGTCTAATTAATTCCAGATTCCACATACCCATATCTTTTGAACTTCCACATTTTATCAGTACCTATATCTTGATCTTGATTTTCTCCCAATATCTCATGTTCGATACTAATTCATCCTTTATTCCTTCAATCAAGGTTAAGATTCACTCTTATGAGACTTGTATAACGACCAATTTCCTCAACTATACCCATTCATCTATTTCTCTTTCATTATCCATTTCTTATATTTATGTCCATTATCCACTCCAAACACAATTGAAACATGTTCCTTTTGAGTAATACAATAAACTTAGTTAACTCATATAACTCAATTTATTCGTGATAGACCACTCACTGACTTAAATAAACAATCGTTATATCGGTCTAGTACTTTCAGAACATAAACTTTTAATCCCCTCAAATTCATAATTCATATTCAGTAATTCTTTTCTTCAATAATCAGAATCATCTCATTTACATAATGTACACTCTTTCAAGAATATAGTTTAGCTCTTACACTAGAGTCTCGCCAGATGTAATACAAATCGCTTACTCTTGATACTTCACGAAGATAAATCTCGAAGAGCACTTAAACAATTTCGCTTCCTCTACTATCTTGCCATACATCACCAAAATCATCACATCCTATCTGACAATATATCTCAATAGTCTTATCAATTTGCCCGTTAATAGATCATACTGCTAAGAATACCTTAATTGCATTTAATTCTCGATAACCATTCTCTTTTTGGTACCAATTCTCAATCATGGGGACTTTACTATATTCATGTCCCTCATTTTATTTCCTCAAGCTCATTACCAATGCTAGCATCTTTAACTGTCTCACTTCTTTCTCAATTAATCAAGATAGTATTCTCATGCCTTACTCTCACTCATTTTAAACTTGAGCTACCGGCATTATAATCAAAGCTTATGTAGTAGGCCACCAATTACTTCTGATATCATATTCACATAAATTATTCATTTCACCCATGATGGTAATCCCACTATCACATATACACTTACAAAGGACAATATATTCGAACTCAACAACCTTCCTGTTATAATCCGCCCTCACTCGTGAGGACCATCTACAATCTCAATTCATTCACAACCGATCATTATAAGCACTTTAATTTCTTCTTCTAACTCCTAAAGGGATTTTTTTTCGACAAGAATTCTGCCAGCAAGTATCCATTAACTCATCAATTGCGGTTTAACATTTTCACTTAACATAGGGCTCCCATAATCAGTGTGCATTTACTTAGGCAGATCAATTAAACCCAACAACTTTTTCATCTACCTTCACACGAGATTCAATCCCAATTGTAACTTTTCTATATCATAGAACACTTTATTTTCATTTACCTAATACATCGGAAATCACCATTGTCACATCTCTATTTTCCTCTATGAATTTACAACTATAATCTTTATAGCTATCTCATATTCAAGGATATTGCCAATATAACTCCAATATTGCATTTCATAATATACCCATCAATATCAATAAATATTCATCATCGACCAAACCGTACACTCTTTCCTATTTTGCGATATCCATTTCTTCCTTTCATCACATTCTAACACACTATCATTTTTCTCACTTTTCTAACCACTTAAACGATGAGACATACTTATGTAAACGACTCAGATACTACACTGGGATCGATTGTCACCGTCTGTCGTGATATGACTTAAATGCACATAGCAGACACACATTTTTTTCGAAAGCTCATGTAAGATTGTACTTCGGGCTCGATACCACCTAAATGTAACACCTCACTCCCATGAGACCCAACCCGACATCGACGGTGATATCCTGTGTCCGTGCCTCATGAGGGTGGCGTCTACATCACTCAAGAACAAAACTCAAGATAACACTTTTTTTACACAATCGCATACATATTATCATTAACGCGAAAGCAATTTATATAATCAATTCAATGGCCTTGGGCCCACTTTTTATATTTACAATTTATTTCGATCAATTGACTTTACAACTTGTCCAAATTAGTAATACAAAAGTCCAAGAATAGAAACACTAAGACAGACGCTAACCGATCCGACCACTTCTCCGCTTCTTCAACTAAATAGATGTCATACGCCTGCTGCCTAACGGGTATTCTTCTAAGTCCTGAAAAATAGATGCAAATTTGGGGTGAGTTTTATGAACTCAAAGAGAAACCATCATCGATGGTTCACTCAACTCATGCATTCACCAATCATATTAGCATACACTGTAGCATTAATGAAATATCACATATTATCACATTTCAGTTCCAATTTCATATACACATACAATTTCATCATTTACATCTTCCACCATTTACAATATATATATATATGCAATGCGATGTGACATCGCTCCATTTTCATTTCGTTGTTGTGACTGCATACTTTGGCTCGCCCCAAGAACGGCACATTGCGTTGAGCGGTGGCTCGAAAACATGGGCTTGAAGCCACGATACATTGAGCTGCGGCTCTCAATACGCTGGACCCGAGGTCCGTGCGCTGAAATAAAGCTCACATACGTTAGGCGTGATATGCCCCGACATGATGGTCGCCCGGTCACAATCGCTTTTATCTCGATCACACATTTATGTTTATGCATGCAATGTACATATTCCAATTTCCATTTACATATCATTACTATTTGCCAATTCTTCGACTTTCGGTCCAGATTTCAATTATCTACATTTCCAATTTATCAGATCCTACTATATCACATTTACAATCCCATCCAATGTATCAAACGAAATGCATAATTAACACTTCAATATCAATTTCCCATTTCTCGGACCTCAGTCCGAGATCTCCAATATAACATTTACAAACAAGATTACTCACAAGTAGCACTTCGTTATCTCATTCCAAATATTTCGACACCTTTGGTCCGAAATCAATCAAATTCAAACACACATAAACCCTCCATTATCTCCACATGGCATAATTGCAAAACTTAAACACATAAAGGTTGAGGAACCAACTAGGTTACTCACCTGCATTCCGAGCTAACATCTGAAGTTTCAAGAACGCCGGTAGATCGACGCCCAAATGTGCCTCTATAACAAATGAGAGGAACTGATCACTAATTATCCAATCCAATTAGTATAATGCACATGTAAGTGTATAATGCATGTATTCATGATATTTCGACCCTAAATTCTAATTTTCCCGTAATAAAATTCCATCTAAAATTAGAAAACTATAGCCATCGACAAGAGCTCAATTCGACCTCGATCGGTCCAAAATAAATAAAACAAAGTGACTATAGAACAATTACTCGGCTACGCTAATTTCCGCCTAAAATTCCCAAATTATCACAAAATGAAATTAAATATTATAAGAACCGATGCCTCAAGAATCAGGTCAATCGGACGTCGAGACGGAAAAGAAATTGACAAGAGAAGCAATCAGTCACTTAAATCCAAAATAATAAAATAAAATACTATATATATATATATACCACCTCATGGGAGAAATCTCGGCCAATGAGGCCAGCTCGCCCAGCTCCGTCGCTAGGGCGACGCTCGCCCTAGCGACGGCGCCAAACGAAGTTCGCCTCACCGAGGCGAGACGTCAGCCACAGTATCAAGCGAGGTTCCACCTCGCCTCATTTCCTTTTTTTATTTTTTCTTCATTCCAATCCAAATTTTCAACACTCAAATCTCTTACCACCCAATTCAGAAAATACAAATCTTATCTTGTTGGAAAGATCATAAAACCCTCTACTCTTCTCAAGAAGACCATAACAATTTATTTCACCCTAAGGGTGTCAAAATCCTTCAAAACTACTACCTACTCCAATCCCATAAAACAGAACAGTACATTGCAAATTCCACAACTCTGAAATTCTTCAGCCAAAATTACCACATAAATATGCTCAATAAGTTCATAATGTCATCTACAACTTTCATAACCAACCCAAAATCAAATTCCATTGCTAAACCAGTCAATTAATTCACTCAATGTTACTGTCTCTGAAACCATTCAAACTGAGCAATAAACTTATAATAAGCATAACTCCCTGTACACAAGTCAGAAAATCCAAACTTTATATCCCTGAAAAGATAACTCCTCAAACTTCAAGTTTCATGAAGAACTCAATCTCTAATTCGATTTCTAACAATTTCAAATCTGTTATGCAAGTTACTGACCTAATCAGTACTTAACATCACAATGCAAGTTCAGATTTTGAAATTCCATATCTCCCACATCTGATTTCCAAAATTACATTCCATATACCAATTTCAAGATCAATGTGTCATCTAAAACTCTTCAGTAGATCCCTAAAACCAGTTCAGTTCACAAAATTACTAAAATTACGCAAAACAGAATGTACACCAAATTCGCTAATCCAGCTAGGTTTCACTCAATTCATAAAACTGTCAATAATTATCAGTCCATAACTCCTACTATACATATCGAAAATTGCAAAATCAGTGGCAATGGAAATATAACTTAATAGGCTTCAACTTTCATGAAGACCATTGCCCTAATTCTATATCAATTAATTTATAAAATCAGTAAAACTCATAGATTATGGTTTCGGTTACTGTTCATAGGCAATAAAACAGTAACTTCCCATGCAAAATTTCGACCCTCTCACATTACAATTTAACATCACCTATTTCACACAAATTTGAAGCCAACATCCCAAAGTTTCAGTGGGCACAAACCTCACCTCATTTGCTCACCTACACAATAAGTTATGGTCAAAACATTTCAATAGGTTAAACACCAATTTTCCAGATTTCATCTATACCTCATCCTCTTCCATTCTATCACTTTACCTACCTTAATATACATTCATTCATCCATACACAAGCATACATTTAAACCCATTTAAACCTACCCTTATAATGATCAAATAAATACATAAGTACTTCCCATATATGCTTCTAACTACCAAAAGCATAAGAACAAATATTAACACTTACCTTAAACAAGTTCAAGCTATTCAATTTCCAAGGCTTTTCAATTCCTTCAACTTGAAACTTCTCAATCACCGCTCACGACTCTTATCACTACACATGCACATATCATCTTCTCAAAGAGCAAGCTTGGTCTTAGGTATGTACAAATAAGAAGCAAACCAAGAACCAAGACAACCCTTCTTGTGAGGGATGAGAAGATAGAAATTCAAGGAGAAAAGAAAGACATCAAAGAAGAAGAAGTAAAGGTTCGGATGAGAGAAGAGGAAAATAAGCTTGTCTAATGATTTTGGTCTATGAAATAGCCAAGGAAAGTCATTGGTGATGATGAAATTTCGTGATGAAGCATCATATAAGACAAAAATCAAGAAGCCACATGGCTTTTAATGAATGGTAAGGACAAAATGAGTTAATCCCAATTAATTAAGCACTACACCCACTTAAGCTCTAATCATGACACTAAAATAATTTCCTAATCCCCATTTATCCACTAATCTCATGCCATTAGGCAATCCTTTTCAGACAAAAGGCTCACTTAGTCATCGGTTGAATTTTCCTATCCGCACGAACCGAAAAATTCCAGAAAAATTCCATAAATCCCTAAAATGGGAAACAATTTATGACGCCTCGAATAATTTTCCAAATACAACTATCCCTAAATTTCACAAAAGGTCTCAGTTTGAAACCTGTTTAAAATGTCATGAATGCATGTTATCATGTGTATATGCAAAACAACCATCACCATAGAGGCGATAAGTTGTATGTGCATGCCGAGATATAATTTAATACTCCTAACCCGTCCCAAATTACCAACATACCCTTCCCATCGGTGATGGGATGTTACACAAATTCAATTCCTTCTGACTCAACAAATACTTAAGACTCTTATGATCGGTAAAGATCCTCGTCTGAACTCCGTACAGATAATGCCTCCAAATTTTTAAAGCAAAGATCACAGCTGCCAACTCCAAATCATTCGTCGGATAGTTCAACTCATAAGGCTTCAACTGCCTCGAAGCATAAGCAATCACCCAATCTCCCTGCATCAAAACACAACCGAGACCCTTCCTCGAAGCATCACTATACACAGTATATCCCTCATCACCCGATGGCAAAATCAGAATCGGGGCACTCTTAAACCTGTGCTTGAGCTCCTCAAAGCTCTTCTGGCACTCATCCGTCCAGAGAAACTTTTGATTCTTCCTTAACAACTTCGTCATCGGAGCGGCTATCGTAAAGAATCCCTCCACAAATCTCCTGTAGTAGCCTGCCAAACCCAGAAAAGTCCTTACCTCTGCTACATTTTTCGGTGCTTCCCAATTCACAACTGCTTCTATTTTCTTTGGATCCACATGCACTCCTTTCTTCGAGATCACATGTCTAAGAAATGAAACTTCCCTCAGCCAAAATTCGCATTTATCGAATTTGGCATACAACTCGTTCCTCCTCAAAGTCTCCAAAGCAATCCTCAAATGCTCTTCATGCTTCTCATCACTCTTGGAATAAACCAATATATCATCAATGAAGACAATGATAAATTGGTCCAAGAATGGCTTAAAAACCCGATTCATCAAATCCATAAAAGCTGCAGGCGCATTCGTCAATCCAAAGGGCATAACCAAGAACTCAAAATGCCCATACCGAGTCCTGAAAGCAGACTTGGGCACATCTGTCTCCTTAATCCTCAACTGATGGTAACCTGATCTAAAGTCTATCTTAGAGAAGACTTTCGCCCCTTGCAATTGATAAAACAGATCATCTATGCAAGGAAACGGATATCGGTTCTTCACCGTGACCTGATTCAGCTTCCGATAGTCCACACACATCCTCAATGATCCATCTTTCTTCTTCACAAAAAGAACTGGAGATCCCCAAGGCAAAGAGCTCGGTCGAATATACCCTTTCTCCAATAACTCCTATAACTGCTCCTTAAACTCTTTCAATTCCGCCGGAGCCATTCGGTAAGGCGGAATTGAAATCGAGGCTGTACCTGACAAAAGCTCAATGAGAAACTCAATTTTCCTAGCTGGCGGTAGTCCTGGCAATTCCTTGGGAAAGACATCCGAGAATTCCCTGACTACTGGAATATCCTCAAGCTTCCCCTTATCTGCCCTGGTGTCGACCACATAGGCCAAAAATGCCTCACACCCCTTCCTCATCATCTTCTCTGCTGTCAAAGCGAAACAATGCTGGGCGGACTTGCTTTTCTATCCCCCACAAACACCACTCTCCTACCGCTATCCAATTCAAGTTCTACCATCTTCTGCTTACAATCCAGACGGTCGTTGTACCTTTCCAATGTATCCATACCCAAAATAATATACTGACCGATTGGAGTACTCACCAATACAAATCTCACAACCTCTAAATACTTGACTAACAATAATATACTGACCGATTGGAGTACTCACCATCAGCGGAGTATCCAAAGGGCTCATAATTCTATCACACACAGGTCTACTCGAAGAAACAAACGAATGAGTAGAACCCGGATCAATCAAAGCAATCACATCATCAGAAAAGAGTCGAACCATACCAGTGACAACATCAGGAGCGGTCTCTGCATCCTCCCTAGTTATCGCAAACTATCCGAGTCCGATTTCTCAAAGATCTCGTTGCCTCAAGCGGGCAGCCGGCAGAAGGCTTTATGTCGACGTGCATGTGACTCCATCCGTAACTATCTCACCCAAAAAATACACATAACCATTCGTTCCATGTTCAAAGCATTTTTCAAAGATTTCATAATTTCATTCTTTTCATTCTCACAAAATGCCATAAGGCCTATCAAGGCCATGCATAATCATAATCACAATGCATGTTCAATATTTCAACACAAGTAATGTCACACAATGCAAGCAAGCATACATAAGGAAATTTACCCATACACACAATAACCATAAACATATTACCCACCCAATATCGCTCGAGTATCTGACTCACTGGTATCCTTCCTCTTGCGATTGGGTCAGGTCGGCTTGGTTTCCTATAATAAACCAAGTTCTCATTCAATCAATACGCAAAAGAAATATTCCATAAAGCTTGACAATCAAAAGTAAAGCACTAAAAGTCTACATCCGACTTCCATCTAAACTCCCAAACCCTTAAAGGCTGATTCCGATCTTCCCTTCTTCATAAAACTTGTAGCCCTTTTATTTCTAGTTCACAGCGAATTCAAAATTACCTCAATTGGACATCTACACCAAAAGATATGCCCCAAAATACCAAAAATCATCTTTGCTGACCACAGGGGGGCGTGCACGCACGCTTGTGCCGTGGTGAACACCTCTTCGCACATCGCGATGTCGCCCCTCTCGCACGTCGCGACGAACGCTTCTCTCGCACGTCACGGCGTGCCTCCTTCGCACGTCGCGACGAATGCTTCTCCGCTCGTCGCGACGAATTTATTTATTATACGTCGCGACAAACTCCACGTTGCGGCGTGTTCATACGCACGTCGCGACGTACGGGTCTAGAGCTCGACTCAATCCTTCCCCAAACTCAAATACAACACACCTAAGCCTTAGATCATGACTTATACTACATTTCTAATCCAGCAACAACTCAAAATCAGTCATAAACACATAAATCCACAAAATCTAACCATTTTTGCCCTAAAACCCTAAAACCACCGATTCTCCTACTTTCATCCTATCTTTTAGTTTAATCCAACCGAAACAAGGTTAAACAAAGCACAACTTACCCGAAAATTGCTTCACACTGTCAGAAATCCTCAACGATCGCATTCCCTCTTCTCTTCTCTTCTTCCCTCCACCTACGACACTTCTCTTCTTCTTCCTTCTTTCTATCTTTTCTTTTCCTTCTTTCTATTTTCTTTCTAACTCTTTTAAGCCTTAGTCAAAGACCATTATGCCCTTCCTAACAAAGCTTTAACCTATCCAACTTAAGCATTCTTCCTAAAATACCCTCATGTTCTTTTACCTCTTTTAATTCTCACTTAACCATAATTAAACCTTAATTATCCAATAATACTCCCAAATAAATCAACTAAGGCATAAACACATAATTAATACAATTCATGCTTAATAACATCATAAAAAAAATTCGGGGTCCAACATGCATTTGGAACGTCAATTCCCAGACGTTGCCGAGACTTCCAAGCTTTAGCTTCGGAAGTAAAGGTGAGTAACCTAGATGGTTCCTCAATTATTATTTGGTTATATTTTGCACTTATACAACTGTGGAGAATAATGGAGGGACTCTTGCGTTTGTTTATGCCAATATTCCGGACCGAGGGTGTCCGATGTATGTGGGAGATTATGACATAGAAGTGTTTTACTGGTGATTGTAATTGGAATGTGATTGTTTGTAAACCAATTGTATGAATGTGTTAATTGGGATTATAAATCGTGATTTTGACTATACTGTGAATTGTTGTGAAACAATTGTTTGTATGTGATAATTTGGATCCGATTGTGATGTAATATGGTTTAATTGTGACACGTGCATTCCATGCATGAATGCATGATCAGTTAATGAGAGTTGTGACCGGAGCAGCCACCGAGAGCTACAAGCTTAACGTTTATATTGGGCCTCGAGCCCCACAATGATCCAGAGCCTTTGGCTCAACGATTAATGCACTCATATTGGGATAGTTCAGAGCCTTTGGCTCAACGATTAATGCGCCCATATTGGGACAGTTCAGAGCCTTTGGCTCACCAATTAATGCGCCCATATTAGGACAGTTTAGGCACTCGATCACAACACCGTAATAAATTGGAAAGGATCACATGTGCGTTACATATGCATTGGGTTGCATTTCTTTGAATGAATGAATGGCTAACCGCTTTGTGGTTTTGTGTATTTCTGAGTGTAAATTGGGCAACAACCGTCTTGTGTTTGAATGTTTTATAAATTTAATTGGGTATAGATATTTAAGCAAATGGAATGTGGCACATTGATTATGTTCAAGTGCAATTGGGCAATGTACTTAATTATGCCATAATGTGAAAATATGTAATATATGAATTATTGTATTGCATGAATTGAGTGAACCATTGATAATGGTTCCTCACTGAGTTCGCAAAACTCACCCAAAATTTGCAATTATTTTTCAGGACTCAGAAGAATACCCCGTTAGGCAACGGGAGTATGACATCTGTTGGTTAATACAGTAGGGCAGTGGTCGGGATCAGTTCATGTCTGCATTAGTGTATTTTTATTTTTCTGAATTTTTGTATTACTGATTTGGACAATTTGTAAAGTCAACATATTGAAATAAATTGTATTTATGAAAAGGACTTCGAGGCCATTGATTTGTTTATACAAATTATTTTCCGCATAAATTATCATGTGTGTGTGTGTATGTGTTATAAGAAAAAATTTATACTGAGTTTGACTGAGTGATGTAGCCCGCCGCCCTCGCAGGGCACGGACTCGGATATCACCGTCGATGTAGGGTTCGGGTCATGCAGGAGTGGGGTGTTACACAAGTGGAGCGTCGATCTTCCGATGTAGCGGAGACTTCCCGGCAGTAGCTTAGAAGTTTAGAGGTGAGTAACCTAGTTGGTTTCTCAACCTTTATGTGTTAAATTTTCTGCACTTATGCCATGTGGAGTTAAGGAAGGATTTGTGTGTTTGCTTTTGATTGACTTCGGACCATAGGTTTCCGAAATATTTGGAACTTGATATAGAAGTGTCAATTGTGGTACATGGCAATAAATTGATTTTAATGCGATATGAGACATGTGCATTCATGCATAAAGGCATGATCAGATAATGACAATATTGTATTTGGAGCAACTAATGTATTTCAGAGCTTTAAGCTCAATGCATCAGGGCCTCGAGCCCAACGTAATTTTTAGAGCCACAGGCTCAACGTATCAGGGCTTCAAGCCCACCGTAATCAGGCGCACGGTCACAACAACGTAATAAAAGGGAAAGTGTCACATGTGCATTATATATGTGAATGATAAATTGTGAACTGTGTGAAAGGCGAAATGCCTTATATTGTGAAATGATGATGCATGCGGTATTTTCTGAATATGTTATTGTGTGATATTATGTGAATTGTTTGTTTATGCATGAGTTGGGTGGATCATCGATGATGGTTTCTCGCTGAGTTCGCAAACTCACCCAACATTGCAAATATTTTTCAGGACAGAGATAGTAGACTCTTAGCTCCAGTTAGCGAGGGACTTCTCCTGCCTTGTTGAGTGCAATGGAAAGAGAAGTATGGCTCACAGGTCGGTCAGCTGGGATGGTTTTTGGGAATGACTTAGTTAGTTTGTGTATCAGTTTCCTTTTTGAATATTGTACTTAGACTTGGAAAACTGATAGACTTGTACATTTATGGATTTTAAGAAATGAAATGAGAAGAATTTTGGTTTCAAAATCTAGTGATTTTGATATTATGATTTTATTATATTGATGCCATATGGATTATAGAAATGATCGTTCGTAGTGCACCCTCATCGTAGGTTATATACCAGAATGACCTACGGGCGTCCCGGTGCGTACCCTACGGTAAGAGGGCGCTACATCTACTAACATACTCTGCAACGTCCCTCTTCATGCCCTTTCACCAAAAATGCTCTCTCAAATTCCTGTACATCCTGGTGCTACCTGGGTGCATGGCATAAGGCGCATTGTGTGCCTCATCCAAAATCTCATCCTTTACCTCCTTAACATCTGGGATACAAAGCCTATTCCCCACTGTCATAAGTCCATCATCCCTCACCTCTATTTCAGAAATCTTAACATTTCGAATTTCATCCCGGAGTTTGCTCAAATATGCATCTTGTGCCTGTAACTCCCTAACCTTCTCCCTGAGTATCGGTCTCACTCAAAAGTTAGCTAGAAGGCAATCTGGCTCCTCTTGTTTCAAGCTTATCTTAAGCTTGGCCATCTCTTTCAATAAAGGCAAGTAAACTGTCCGAACATGAGCAATTGTAGACTTTTTACTCAAAGCATCCGCCACTACATTGGTCTTGCCTGGATGATACTCAATCAGCAAGTCATAATCCTTAAGCAAATCGATCCACCTTCTCTTTCTCAAATTCAGTTCTTTCTGGCTCAGCAAGTACTTGAAACTCTTATGATCGATAAAAATCCTTGTTTGAACTCCATATAGATAATGCCTCCAAATTTTCAAGACAAAAATCACCGCCGCCAATTCCAAATCATGTGTCGGATAATTCAACTCATATGGCTTCAGTTGCCTTGAAGCATAAGCTATCACCCTCTCTTCCTACATCAATACACAACCAAGACCCTTCCTCGAAGCATCACTATACACGGTATAACCCTCATCTCCAGAAGGCAGAATCAGAATCGAAGCACTTGTCAATATGTACTTGAGCTCCTCAAAGCTCTTCTGACATTCATCACTCCAGATAAACTTCTGATTCTTTCTCAATAACTTAGTCATCGGAGCAACTATCATGGAGAATCCCTCCACAAACCTCCTGTAGTAACCTGCCAGACCCAGAAAACTCCTCACCTCTACTATGTTCTTCGATGCTTCCTAATTCACCACAACTTCTATCTTCTTTGGATCCACATGCACTCCTTGTTCTGAGATTACATGTCCCAGAAATGCAACTTCCCTCAGCCAAAATTTGCATTTATCGAATTTGGCATACAACTCGTTTTTCCTCAATGTCTCCAAAGAAATCCTCAAATGCTACTCATGCTCCTTATCACTCTTGGAATAAACCAATATATCATCAATAAAGACAATGATAAATTGGTCCAAGAGAGGCTTAAAGACTCGATTCATCAAATCCATAAAGGCTGCAGGGGCATTTGTCAGTCCAAAGGGCATAACCAAAAACTCAAAATGCCCATACCGTGTTCTGAAAGCAGTCTTTGGCACATCAAACTCCTTTATCCTAAACTGGTGGTAACCCGATCTCAAGTCTATCTTGGAGAAGACTTTTGCCCCTTACAATTGATCAAATAGATCATCTATGTGTGGGAGCGGATATCGGTTCTTTACAGTGACCTGATTAAGCTTCCTGTAATCTACACACATCCTCAACGATCCATCATTCTTCTTTACAAAAAGGACCGGAGGTCCCTAAGGTGAAGAACTCGACCTTATGTATCCTTTCTCCAACAACTCCTCCAATTGCTCCTTAAGCTCCTTCAATTCCGCCGGAGCCATCCGGTAAGGCAGAATTGAAATCGACGCAATACCTGAAAGAAGCTCAATGGGAAACTCAATTTTTCTAGGTGGTGGTAGTCCTAGTAATTCCTCAGGAAAGACATCCGAGAATTCCCTGACTACTAGAATATCCTCTAGCTTCCCTCTATCTACCCTTGTGTCTACCGCATAGGCCAAAAATGCCTCACATCCCTTCCTCATCATCTTCTCTGCTGTCAAAGCTTAAACAATTTTGGGCGGGCTTACTTTTCTGTCCCCTGAAAACACCACTCTTCTATCGTTATCTAATTCAAATTCCACTGTCTTCTGCTTACAATCCAGACGGGCATTGTACTTCTCTAACGTGTCCATACCCAAAATCACATTCAATCCTCCCATCTTCAATGGCATTAAATCCACCACTAGAAGTTCCCCACCAACACATATCTCACACTCTCTATACACTTGATTGATAATAATATATTGGCCTATTGGAGTTCTCACCATCAGCGGAGTATCCAATGGGCTCAAATTTCTACCACACACAGTTCTATTCGATGAAACAAGCGAATGAATAGAACCCGGATCAATCAAAGCAATCACATCATCAGCAAATAATCTAACCATACCAAAGGATCGATCCTCTCAGGTCATTGCAAACACCATAGCCGGTGCCTCGCCTTGATCTCCCCGAATGTTCACCTCTTGTCTGCATCGAATCGCCCACTTATAGAAGTCTTGTGGTCCCACAGCTGCAGCATCTCTTGAAGCTTGATCTGGCTTCTCTCTTGCCTTGGCGGCTGAGGGCACTCTCTAGCCATGTGCCCCTTCTCCCCACAGTTGAAGCAAGCTCCTGTCAATCTGTAGCACTCTCCGATATGGAGTCTCCCGCAGTGCTCACACCTCGAAATAGATGGCCTATCCCCATCTCCCCTTCTACTGCCGCCCACCGTTGAGGCCTGGTGAGAAACAGTAGAAGTCTTCATAGGCCTAGGTCGGCTCACACCACTGCTCCTCTCCTCGGATTACACAGGGAAGGTTCTGGCACTCCTCTCAGGCATAGAAGTACCATCTCCCCTCTTGAACTGCTCTCTTCCCTTTCTTTTCCTGTTGACTGCACTCTTAATGTTCTCGATGTTCTCAACCCTCAATGCTGCTTCAACCAACTGCTGAAAATCACCAAAGTTCTGCCTACCACTTTCTCTCTGATGGCCAAATGTAGACCTGACTCAAACCGGTGACCTTTAGCAGCCTCACTCAACATCAACTCTGAAGCATACCTCACCAACTGAGTGAACCGACGCTCATATTCACTCACTGTAATCTCCCTCTGGGTGAGACTCAGAAACTCCCTCTACTTCTGCTGGATGTAAACCTCAAACAGATATTTCTTCTTATAAGTAGAAAGGAAGTCCTATCATGCCAACCCTACTAGTCTCATCTAAATCCCTGGCACAGTCTCCCACTAATGTAGAGCATCCCCCTGAAGCAGGCTTGCAGCATAAACAACTCTCTCATCATCCTCACACTCCATCTGATCCAATACCCTCTCGGTTTTCCTCAACCAGGTCTCAGCTTCCTCAGGATCAGTGGTCCCGTAGAAGTCCACTGCTCCAAACTTTCTCAACTTGTCAAACCGTCTCCCCTTCTTAGCTGGGGCTGAAGCAGAAGGTTGTGACATCTGACCCATAGCCTGGAAAAATGCCTGAGTGAAAGCCTGGAACAGTCTCGGATCTAGTGGAGGCACTTGCTCCTACGAAACCGGAGACTCCTGAGTCTATGATGGCATGGGCTCACTACCTAGCCCTACAGAAGCCTCAGCATTTCCTGGAGCTACCGACTCATCAGTACTCTCCTCTCTTGTCGGAGAGTTAGGTGCAACAGATCCTTGCAGAACTCCTTGTGTCCTTCTACGAGGTGGCATCTTACTCCTTCAAATTTAAACACTAAGGATTAGCTACATGTCCATCTTAATTCCTATATGTATGCATGATATGCATGTCACTTAATGCAATCAATCAATTTACAATGCAACACAAAATCATATATCAAAGCAATTCATCCTATTATGCATTCTAAGCCTAGGATACAAAACCTAATGCTCTGATACCAAACATGTTGGGCTCGGGTCCTGAATCCTATCCCGAGGTGGCCCCTCGGGGTTGCCGAGTAAGGGGCGCACAAAGGAAGAAACGAAACGCAAAAATATCAAGGAAACAATGAATGGAAGAGGAGGCCTCACAAGGTGAGCCCTTTCTGCAAGTGGTTCGCCATGCCAAACCTAGCCTCGCCACTTGAACTCATGGTGCACGCCATGACGAGGACCGCCTCAAGGTCAGAAGCGATCACCTATAATATACCATGCATGAGCCCCCAAAATGGAACCGATCCCCAACATCTATGCAATTTCAAATCACACATACATTCTTAAACATTCTATCACACATACAATCATTCTAATTATGAGATAATCACCCCAACGACAAAAGACATCATGTCATTACAATCCGAAGAAATTAAACAAGCATTCTCAATATAACACAATACATATCAAAGTTTAAATCCAAAGTACATGAGAATGCTCAATGATGATATGCTTGGAAGGCTAACCAAAAGTACTAACTTAATACAACAGATTCTAACTATCTTGGAGTTTCCGATGCCTTGCAAGGATCACGATCTTCTCGTTCTACACCTGAGGAGTGGGAGATAATAGGGTGAGCTGCAAAGCTCAGTGGCTTATACATTTATAGCTATTGGCAACGAGTCACACACATTCAAGCATATACATATATATACAAGCATAAGGCAAGTCAACACTTATCAATTTATAATCGTCACAAGAATATGACATGCTATTTTTCGTGTTCACAACATAGTAATTTACTATGCATCATACTTAACAATCAACAATGAAATGCACAACAAATGGCTCGAGAGTTCCATGGAACAAAACGGATAAACTGTAGTTTATACCGTGAACAAAATGAGTCCAATTTCTCAGGATCTAGTGGCCTCAAGCGGGCAGCCGGGAGAAGGCTATACGTCGACGTGCACGTGACTAACGAAACTTTCCTCTCTCACCCAAACAAAGCACATATTCATTCGTTTCATGCTCAATTCGTTTTATCAAAAGCTCCATACTTTTCATTCTTACAAAATGTCGTAATGTCTTTCAAGGAAATACATAATCATAATTACAATGCATTTGCAATAATTTCCATAATTCAAAACAAGTAATGTCATATACACATTATAAGCAAGCATAACATTTTGCCCATACACACAACAACCATAAATATATTACCCACCTAATATCACTTGAGAATCCAAACTCACTGTTGTCCTTCCTCTTGCGATTGGACTAGGTCAGCTTGGTTTCCTATAACAAACCAAGTTCCCATTCAAACAACATTCAAAGGAAATATTCAAAAAGCTTGAAAATTGAAAGTGCTAACACTAAAATCTATACTCGACTTCCATCCAACTTTTTAGATCTTTAGAGACTAATTCCAAACTTCCTTCCTCCATAAAACTTCTAGCCCTATGGCTCTAGTCCACAACGAATCAGAAATCACCTTATTTGGATATCTACAGCCAAAGTTATGCCCAAAATACCAAAATACATTTGTGCTGAAAACTAGAGTCTTGCATGGCAAGGCTATATCGCCACAAGCGCAAGCACCATGGCAGATATCCCTTTCAAGACGCCAAGCAGATGCACTTTTATGTGCACTCACAGCATGCACACATTTTCAGATGTCAGCAAGATGCTCACGAGCACGCATGCCATGACGCAGGGGTCTAAAAATGCCTCCGAACTCGATTTCTCCTGCATTTTCATCCACAATCCTATCATTTTACAAATGCAACACATCTAAACCTTGATTCAAGTCCTAACCTTCAGTTCTAACTCATTAACACCTTAAAAACATTCACAAAATCATCAACCCTAAGGATTCTAACCATTTTTCCCCTAAACTTCTAAACAATCGATTCCAACTCATGCAACCTATTTTAAGGTTTAATCTAACCACAACAAGATGAAAAGAAGCTAAACTTACCAGGAAATTGCTTTAAACTGTCAAAAACCTCTAGGAATAAAAAGCCCTATCTCTCTTCTTCTTCCCAACCACGACACCCTCTTCTTTTCTTCCTCACTTTTCCTCTCTTTTCTTCACTCTTCTTTTCTTTCCTTCAAATTTCTCACTCAAGTCTAAATGGGATGGACAAAGACCAATATACCCCTCCTAGTAAAACCTTAAGCTCTCCAACTTAAGTGATCTTCCCAAAATGCCCTCAAACATTTTTACTCTTTCATTCCCATTTAAGCCACATTATACTCACTTAATCTAAATTTTCCCTTAATACTTCCAATTTTAATCAAACTAAGCAATACATCATACAATCAATACAATTCATGCTTAATGACATCAATTAGAAAATTTTGGGGCCCAACACTTTAGGTATGATTGCCTAAAGTAACCTACCATTCACCCACCTCATCCCTCCCCCCATGCTCATGATATTGGTGCAACCTTTGCAATTACGGCACTAATTGAGGATGCTCGTCTAGCTCATGACGCTTCTGAGCTCGTTACTTTACAGACCCTTGCTGGTAAAGTCGACAGACTTTGTATGGATCTCTCCCATCTCCAAGACACTCTCTTCTAGGAGATAGCATGACAAAAGGATAGAGAGGCTTTATATGACCGAGATAAGCAATATCATAGGCATTTGGACACGTTGCTTGCCAAGAATTTTCATTTCCAGTTACCACCTGATGAGGATGACCACTGAACAGCATTGGCACATCTAGAGCAAGACCATCTGGATCTGGGGCTGATCCTCCTATGGACTAGTTTTAGTTCATCTGGATCTGTGGGTATCTACTTAATTTCATATCTCTTTAGAACTTGTTTTAATTCTTGATCAAAGCTTGATGAACTAAAATTTTGTTAATATGATATAGGCATTCTTTTCAAAAACCCTACTTACCCAAACACAAACCCCAAACACTTAACCATTGCTAGCCCCTTTGAGCCATCTTTTTGAGTGCAAGCATATTTCACAATTGATGTGAATATCTCGTATCCAATTAAAGATGATCTAAAAAATTAAAAAAAAAGGTTTATATAAAAAAAAGAAAGAAAGAGTTCTAAAAAGCTTCATAAAAAAATCTTTCTCAAAAGAGAAAAGTTATTAAAAAAAGTGTGAAATTATGTTTGTTGTTTGTTTAAATATTTTCTTATGCATAGTTGGCATTTGTTTCAAGTGGAAAATAATTGTGATGCATGTACTCATTTTTCTTCTTCTAGTCAATCCATTTCAATTAGCCTTCCGTACATTACAACCCTGAAAGTCCTCTTGATTCTCGAAATTATAATTCTTATGGCGAAGAGATAGCATTATCACTGTTGGACCCTGCTGCCGGAGCCCAACATCAGACATGAGAGCGTGGCGGGAAAACGTACTAATAATACATTTAGAAATAAAGACCCGCAGAAGGTTAATGGGCCGACTGGAAAACATACTTGAAACCTGCTTTCATGCATAATTGAAGTAAACGAAGCGAAACATGTAAATTAAATAATTGAGAAAAGAGACCATCGGAAGTACAATGGACCCATCATGAACATACTCAAAACTTGATGAGTTTCATAAAGCTTTAAGAATATCCCAAACCAAATTACAACTTTGAGTTCAAGAGCCAAAAATCTAAAACACTCTTGAACCAATGATACTTGGAATGTAACTAAAGTCTTGACTTCCAAAAAATATAACATTAAAAATAAACAAACATAACAAAATAGCAACGGGAGTACTGTCGAAACTCGTGACTCACTCGATCTCTTGCTCGTCACCGTATGGGGAGATTAAAGGGGTGAGCTATAAAGCTCAGGGAACATATTTATAATATCACAATAAGCAAAATATTCAAAATAACTCATTGCTTAGGTACTTGTTGAAATCATAATCATTGATCGTGTATATGTCATTGTCTTGAAAGATACTTGATTCTTGAAACAATTCATGATGCATGTCACATAATAAATCATAACACATAACATATCATAATGGTTTGGGTGTCCGGGTTCAGACGTACTACACATGCCATCGAAATGTTGATGTGTAGACGTAGTTTCACGAGGGATCCTCGGGATAACCACATGCCATAGTCAGGCGGTGGGAGAAGCCTTTTCGTGAGTCAATGTGCACTTAACTATCGTGAGGGACACCGCAAACCCACAAAAGTATGCTTAATTCATATTCTTGTAAACTTGTTTGCCAAACTGGCACTTGCTTGTAAACTTGTTTGTAAACTTGCTTGTCATGTATTTCGTAATACTTGATTTCATGCACTTGTATTCATAAAAGGAAAGCACTCCTTTATGAAAATCTTGATAATAATCATGAATGCAAATCACAATGCAGAATATAATCATTCATGGTAGTATGCGATGCGATTGTGGATGATGTAATGTAAATGCATGAAATCTTGCTTGAATGGAACTAAACAATGAGTAACTTATATACTTTATTATAAACATGAACCCACCTGAATTCCTTGCTTGCCTTGCCTAGGAATGAGTTTCCTCTTGAGCCTCTTAATCCTCTTGCCTCTCTTGTTCTCCTAAAATAAGAACCAAAATTCCATTCAATAATTCATGCTGAAACAAAAGTTCCATTCTTAACTTCCATCCAAAATTCCATATTCTTAGAAACTAATTCATCACTTCATCACTCCATAAGACTTGTAGATCTATCTCTCTAGTTCACAACGCTTCTAAAATCACCCCAAAAGGACTTATGTAGAAAAAGATATGATTAAAACACTAAAAATAACCATTCTGAAAATTGGTTCGCCATGGCGACTGACCTCAAGACGTCATGGCGTCAAGGCCCTCTTCTTGACGCCACAAGGCACCTTAGGCACGCCACGACGCGTGCGGACGGAGCTTCGTCTTCCGAACCCAAAATCCGCCATTATCAACCTCAAAACCTTCCTTCTTCTACTACAACACATCCAACCCATAAATCAAGTCATATACTATCATTACGAACTTATTCTAACACCAAAACATCAAAACACAACAACCCAAGAACTCTACAAATCTTCACCGTAACCCTAAACCAACGATTTCTACTCATTTCCAGCAAAACAAAGGTTCAATCCAACTCAAACTAAGATAAAAGAGTTAATCTTACCTTAAGAATGCTTGAAATCATTTAAAACCGCTAGAACAAACTTCCTCTTCTTCTCCTCACCGCCGACTCTCTTCGTTCTTCTCCTCTATTTTCTCTTCCTCTTTCTTCTTTCTTTCTTTTCTTCTTTAATTTCTTAAACCAAAAACATGGGCAAGGACTATTATACCCTCCTACACTTAGCCTAAAACTTCTAAACTCCAATACCTTGACCATTTAGCCCTTAAACATTTTACTCTTCCATAAACATTATTCCATACTAATCTCAAAAATTCAAATTTTCCATAATATTTTCCACAAAATCAAACTATACCATAAATCATAAATCAAAAATAATTCATGCTTAATAACTTCAAGAAAACAAAATTTTGGGGTCCAACATTTCTCCCCCTCTTAAAAGAAATTTCATCCTCGAAATTTACCTAAATCATCGAAAAGACTTGGATACTTCTCTTTCATGGCGTCCCTAGGCTCCCACGTGGCTTCTTCCACTGCATGGTTCCTCCACAGAACCTTAACTAGCTGAACTGTCTTATTCCTGAGGACCTTTTCTTTGATGTCTAAGATTGCTACTGGAATCTCCTCATAACTCAAGTCGTCTCTCAACTGAATGTCTGAAACCTGAATGACATGAGAAGGATCTGATCTGTACCTCCTCAGCATGGAAACGTGAAAGACATCATGGATCTGAGACAACTCGCAGTAACGCCAACTCAGAAGCTAAAGGTCCGATCCTCTCAAGAATCTCATACGGACCTACATATCTTGGACTCAACTTGCCTTTCTTGCCAAACCGTAATACTCCCTTCCAAGGAGACGTCTTGAGAAACACCTTCTCACCGACTTCATAATCCATCTCCTTTCGATAAGCATCAATGTAACTCTTCGTCCTGTCCTGAGCTGCTTTAAGCTGCTGCTTAACTAGATTGACTTTATCCACTTTCATCTGAATCAACTCTGGTCCAACCAGCTTCCTTTCTCCCTCTTCATCCCAGCATATCGGAGTCCTGCACCTCCTTCCATACAATGCCTCATATGGAGCCATCTAAATGCTCGAATGGTACGAGTTATTGTAAGCAAACTCGACCAACGGCAAATGCTCATCCCAAGCTCCCTTGAAATCCATAACACATGCCCTGAGCATTCCCTCAAGTGTCCGAATGGTCCTCTCAGATTGACCATCCGTCTGAGGGTGAAATGCCGTACTAAAATGTAGCTTAGTACCTAAAGCTTCCTGCAAGCTTCCCCAAAATCTCGATGTGAACCAAGGATCCCTGTCAGACACTATAGAATCTGGAATTCCATGCAACCTTACTACCTCGTCAATGTACTTCTTGGCTAGCACATGCAACGAATCAGTCTGCTTGATTGCCAAAAAATGGGCTGACTTCGTCAACCGATCCACTATGACCCATATGGCATCGTGCTTCCTACTAGTCTTAGGCAAACCCATAAGAAAATCCATGGTTACTCCTTGCCACTTCCACTCAGGAATAGACAATGGCCTTAACTTGCCTGAAGGCGCCTGGTGTTCAGCCTTGACTTGCTGACACACAAGACACTTACTAACATACTCTACTACATCCCTCTTCATGTCCTTCCACCAGAAATGCTCTCTCAAATCTCTGTACATCCTGGTGCTACCTGGGTGCATGGCATAAGGTGCATTATGTGCCTCATCTAAAATCTCATCCTTAACTTCCCTGCTGTCTGGAATACAAAGTCTGTCCCCCACTGTCATGAGTCCATCCTCTCTCACTACTACCTCAGAAACCTTACCATTCTGAATTTCCTTCCTAAGCTTGCTCAACTCTGCATCCTGTGCCTGCAACTCCCTAACCTTCTCCTGGAGTATAGGTCTTACTCTGAAAGTAGCTAGGAGGCAATTTGGTTCCTCCTGCTTCAAGTTTATCTTAAGCTTGGCCATCTCCTCCAATAAAGGAAGATAAACTGTCTGAACATGAGCAATGGAAGACTTTCTGCTCAAAGCATCCGCCACTACATTCGTTTTACCTGGATGGTACTCAATTAACAAATCATAGTCCTTGAGCGGCTCAATCCACCTTCTCTCGCCTCAAATTCAACTCCTTCTCGCTCAATAAGTACTTGAGGCTCTTGTGATCTCAGAAGATCCCGTCCAACACCATAAAGATAATGTCTCCAAATCTTCAAGGCAAAGATCATCGCTTTGCTAACTCCAAGTCATGAGTCGATAATTCAACTCATACCGCTTCAGCTGCCTTGAAGCATATGCTATCACTGTCTCCCCGCATCAATACACAACCTAGACCCTTCCTCGAGGCATCATCAAGACACCAGATAGCCCTCATCACCGAAGGCAAAATCAAGACTTTGGAGCACTTGTCAACCTGTGCTTGAGCTCCTCAAAGCTCTTCCGCACTCGTCGATCGAGATGAACTTCTGATTCTTCCTCAATAGCTTGGTCATCGGAGCAGCTATCATGGAGAATCCTTCTACAAACCTCCTGTAGTAACCTACCAGACCTAGAAAACTCCTTACCTTTGTCGCTGTCTTGGGTGCATGCCAACTCACTACTGCTTCAACTTTCCTCGGATCAACATGCACACCATCTTGCGAATCACATGTCCAAGGAAGGTCACCTCATGAAGCCAGAACTCACACTTGCTGAACTTGGCATAAAACTCTCTCTCCCTAAGAGTCTGCAATACAATCCTGAGATGCTCCTCATGCTGTTCTTCACTCTTAGAATACACCAGAATGTCATCTATAAACACTATGACAAACTGATCCAAAAACTCCCTGAAGACCCTGTTCATAAGATCCATGAAAGCAGCTGGAGCATTGGTCAAGCTGAAAGGCATAACTAAAAACTCATAGTACCCATAACGAGTCCTGAATGCTATTTTGCTCACATCAGACTCCTTGATTCGGAGTGGATGATAGCCTGACCTGAGATCAATCTTGGAGAAAACCCGCGCTCCCTTCAGCTGATCAAACAGATCATCTATCCGTGGCAACGGATACTTGTTCTTAATTGTCACCTTATTAAGTCTTCGATAATCAATGCACATCCGCCATGTTCCATCCTTTTTCTTAACAAACAGAACTGGTGCTCCCCAAGGAGACGAACTAGGCCTGACATACCCCTTCTCTAACAGTTCCTCCAATTGTTCCTTAAGCTCCCTCAACTCGGCTGGAGCCATCCTGTAAGGCGGGATAGAAATAGGCGCGGTTTCAGAAATCAAGTCAATGGCAAACTCAATTTCCCTCACCGGCGGCAAACCTGGTAACTCCTCTAGGAACACATCTGGAAAGTCCCTCACAATCGGGAAATCCTCTAACTTCCCTTCATGCACATCGACATCTACAACATGCGCCAAGAAAGCTTCACATCCCTGACCCATCATCCTTTCAACCAACATAGCTAAAATCAATCTTGGTGATGGTGTCTTCCTATCTCCCCTGAAGATCACCTTCTCACCATTGCCCAAATCAAACTCTACCTCTTTCTGACCACAATCCAACTTGGTCAGATACTTCTCCATGGTATCCATCCCCAGAATAACATCTAAACCTCTAAGGTCTAGCGGTAGTAAGTCCACTACCAATCTAGCACCATCTATGAAGAGCTCACACTGCTCATACAGCTGACTGATCACCACATTCCTCCCTAGAGGAGTACTAACAATCAAGGGCCTATCCAAAGGCATAAAACTCACACCATGCAATGCTATGCTAGCAAAAACAAAAGAGTGCGTGGAACTAGAATCAATCAACACAAATACTGCTGAATCAAATAACCGAGTCATACCCGTGACAACCTCAGGTGCAGCTGCAACTTCCTCTTTGGTCATGACAAACACTCTTGCCAACGCCTGACCCCTTGGCCTTCCTGGAGGAACATTCTTCCTTATAGTCCCAGAGCTGCCTACCTCGGTAACTGGTCTAGTTCCCACTGTCTCTGCACGCCTAGGAGCCTGAAACTGTGACCCCTCTTGTCTCGGTGCCTGTGGACAATGCTTGGCTATATGTCCCTTCTCTCTGCATCTGAAACAAACTCTAAGTGATCTGAGGCACTCTTCCTGATGGTGCTTCCCACACTGGTCACCCTGATGGTGCTTCCCACACTGGTCACATAAGGGATAAGTGAACCTGCTCCTCTACCTGTGCCTCCCACATTAGAGGCTTGCCCTGAAACAGCTCTCACTTGCTTGTTCCTGGTAGCCCCACTGCTACCCACTTCACTCTGACTGAAAGAAATCCTCGTGCTCCTCTTAGGCAATGGAGCACTAGCACCCTTCCTGAAAGTCTGCTCCCTGTTCTTCCTCTTCTTGTTCGCTTCATTCCTGATATTCTCCAGCCAGCTCGGCTGGAGAGAGCAAGATCCACTAACTGCTGGTAGTCACAGAAATTGTGAATCAGGATTTTCTCCCTGATCCCCAAGTGAAGACCTCCCTCAAACTTGCGACACTTGTCTTCCTCTGTTGCCACAATGTTTGCTGCATATCGTGAAAGCTGCGTGAACTTCAACTCATACTTGCTCACACTCATGTCCCTCTGCATAAGATTCAAAAATTCTCTGGCCTTCTCTTGCACATACACCCTGGAGAGGTACTTCTTTCTGAACACCTCTACAAAGTCCCTCCATGTCAGCACCGAAGGAACAACCTAACTGTGAGGCACAGACTCCCACTAATGCAGTGCGTCACCCTGCAACAAACTGACTGCATAATCCAGCTTGTCCTCATCTCGAGCATCTCATCCAACTAGAACCTCTGGTCCTCTTCAACCAGGCTTGACCTCTTCTCGATTAGTAGTCCCACTCAAATCCACACCCCAAACTTCCGGAGCTTATCATACTGCCCACTCGCTCACCGGAGCTTGCATCGCATCTCGAGATCCCTGTCCCATGGCATACGTGAAAGCTCGAGCAAAGGCTTGAAAGAAACTCGGATCCATGTGAGTTCCCGAGGCATAGGAGGAGGCGGTGGAGGCACTTCTTGTTGCAAACTAGGTGCCTCAAATCGAACGTAATGTGTCCCAAGATCCCGAGGAATATGGGATTCATCCGTACTCCCACGAGAAATGAGATCGAGTCATAGCTCCCCGAGTTCTCGTTCGAGGTGGCATGTTCACTCCTTGAATAGAAAACCATTGAAAACTTTAGTTCAAGTAAGACAAATTTTTTATAAAAAAAATATGCAAAACAGTTCCAATCATGAAAAACAATGCAAGTTATTTCTTGAAAGTGATGTCATGCAGTCCTAGATCAAAAACCTAGGCGCTCTGATACCAAACATGTTGGACCCCGCTGCCGGAGCCCAACGTCAGACATGAGAGCGTGGCGGGAAAACGTACTAATAATACATTTAGAAATAAAGACCCGCGGAAGGTTAATGGGCCGACTGGAAAATATACTTGAAACCTGCTTTCATGCATAATTGAAGTAAACGAAGCGAAACATGTAAATTAAATAATTGAGAAAAGAGACCATCGGAAGTACAATGGACCCATCATGAACATACTCAAAACTTGATGAGTTTCATAAAGCTTTAAGAATACCTCAAACCAAATTACAACTTTGAGTTCAAGAGCCAAAAATCTAAAACACTCTTGAACCAATGATACTTGGAATGTAACTAAAGTCTTGACTTCCAAAAAATATAACATTGAAAATAAACAAACATAACAAAATAGAAACGGGAGTGCTGCCGAAACTCGTGACTCACTCGATCTCTTGCTCGTCACCTGTATGGGGGAGATTAAAGGGGGTGAGCTATAAAGCTCGTGGGAACATATTTATAATATCGCAATAAGCAAAATATTCAAAAATAACTCATTGCCGTGGTACTTGTTGAAATCATAATCATTGATCATGTATATGTCATTGTCTTGAAAGATACTTAATTCTTGAAACAATTCATGATGCATGTCACATAATAAATCATAACACATAACATATCATAATGGTTTGGGTGTCCCGGGTTTTGTTAAGTCAGAATGACTTTACATAGAAATGATTTTGATGTATAACAAATATAGTAAGATCAAAAACAAGAAAAACAAAACAGTCACAAACGAAGTCGAAAGACAGACGAAGTTTGAATAAACAGACAAGGAGACAGACGAAGTTGCAAGACGTCAGTCAAACACAGACGAAGTTGATACAAGTCAAACACAGACGAAGTTTGTAAATCAACACAGACGCAGATGACACAAGACAATAAACAGACAAAGACACAAATGTAGATACAGACGCAGAAAGAAAAGTAGACGCAGACGCAAAGCAAAGCAGACATAGACGCAGACGCAAAGCAAAGCAGACGCAGACGCAAAGCAAAGAGAAGCAGACGCAGATGCAGAAAAGAAACAGACGCAAGAGTCGATTCGAAAGAATTCTGTAACTCAACCGATTAACCGCTTTTTTAAAGATTAAAGATTCAAGATTCAAGAATCAAGAAGCGATTATGCATTTACAGACGAAGGCTATAAATACAAGTCGAAGTCGAAGACTGCAGAGCTAGCTGTTTTTGAGAAAAATTACACAAAGTGAAAAAAGCGATTAAGTGCGAATTAGCTAAACGCTATCTTACTGTAACAAAGTGTTCAAATATTTTTCTGAAAAGAAAGAGTTGTACAGATAGCCTGCAGAGGCTAAGTGTGAAAGAATACTGGTGTAGAGACCTGAAGAGGCTCGTGAAAGAATACTTGTAAAGTTTGAAGAGATAGTGAAATCTCAGAAGAAACTCGAGGACTGGACGTAGCCCACTATTTTGGGGTGAACCAGATAAATCATGCGTGTCTACTACTCTCACTCTCTATCTCACTTTTAGTTTCAAAGTTGATCTTTATTTACTATTTATATACTTAGCATTGAAAAGTTTTGATCAATCAAGATTAATAAGAATTCTGTAAAGAATTTTTATTTCTAATAAGTAATTCGAAAAAGATATTCAAAAAGGGGAATACATAATTCAACCCCCCCTCCTTCTCGTGCATTCTATTATCATTTTATAAGTGTTGTATTAACTTGTGATTCACTTCAATTGGTATCAGAGCTTGGTATCCAAGAATCACTTTGGCGAAGTGTGGATTAAAGATAATGGCGGAGTCACATGTATACATCATTTGAAGGAGCCTCAATCACTAGACCTCCAAAGATTCAATGGAGAAGACTACCATTATCGGAAAGATAGAATGCGGTTATTCATCGAATCTACACATGTAGACCTTTGGGACATAATAGAGAACGGACCCTATATACCAGAGATGACGAAGGTAGTTCTATTCCACGGCGATGGACGGCTAATCGTAAAGCAAGAATACAATCAATTCAAAGGCTAAATTCTTCTTAACATGTGCCCTAAGCGTAAGCGAATACTACAAAGTGCATGGTTGCGACATCGCAAAGAGATGTGGGACACATTGTCCATTGCTCATGAAGGCACTAGTCAAGTTAAAGAATCCAAGATAAGTATTCTTGTACATCAATATGAACTTTTCAGGATGGAAGATGAAGAATCTATTGATCAAATGTTTGGAAGATTTCAAACAATTGTCAATGGATTAAAAGCTCTTAGAAGGACTTACAATAACCAAGATCATGTTCGAAAGATCTTAAGAAGTCTTCCTAAGAAATGGAGACCTAAAGTAACTGCAGGTCTGAAGCAAAAGACTTGAGCGTCTTTGAAGCTAGATGAGTTCATTGGGATCCTGAAGATTCATGAAGTAGAACTCAATGTCAAGACAAGCCCAAGCGAGACAAGTCAATAGATCAAGGCCGACAGAAGAATCATAAGACTCAAAGAAGGAGGAAGTCATCGAAGGCATTGAAGATTGAAGAATCAAAGGATGATAACTCCACCAATCAATCGAGTCAAGTGATGAAGATGACGAATTATCTTTCATTTCCGTAAAGATAAGACGATGTGGAAAAAGAAGCCCGTATAATCGGACATTCGGAAAGAATGGAAAAGATGAAGCCAAGCTAGAAAAGTCTTCTATCATTTGCTACGAGTGCAATCACCGACACTACAAGTCGAATGCCCTACTCTCAAGAAGAAACCTAAAAGAGTAAAGAAGGCAAGAAAAGCATGATGGCAACATGGAGGATCTAGATTCATCTGAATCGATATCTGCTCCGAGTCATCGAACATGCAAACATTTGCCTAATGGTGAAGAAGATAGTGATGAGGAGGTAAAATCGATTATGATAACTTGCATGATGCATATTCGAAATTGTTAGAAGATTCTCATGCTATTCTCAAACAAAGACAAGTCATTGAAGAAAAAGTATGCAGAGAATATTAAACATACTGAGAAAATAGAGAGAGAAAATATTTGCTTAAAAAAGGAGTTAGAAGTTAAAAGGAAACTTGTAGACAGATCAGATGAGATTACTTAGCTTAAGCTAAGGATCAAGAATCTATCAGCTGATCTAGCTACTTTTACTGAGAGTACAAAGAAAATGAATGATATGCTAGGAAAATGTAGACATCCTAGTGATAAGACTGGTTTAGGGTTTTCTGGAAACAATACTCAGTCTCGTAATAAATTTGTCTCTCAAAAAGGAAGAAATAGGACAACACATTTTAATCAACGTCCGAGTAATATGCATTATAGATTACATCATGTGCATACTACTAACCATAAAGGACCCAAGAAAATTTGTGTACCAAGAAATAAAATAGTTTCTCCTGCAGATATCCTTCCTTGGAAGATACGGCAAGCACCATTGGTATTTAGACAGTGGATGCTCACGACACATGACGGAAGAAGGTCTATGTTCCTAGACCTTCAAGATAAGAAGGAGGATCAAGAACTTTCGGAGACAACCAAGGGCAAAATCATTGGAATCGGAAAATAGGTAAAGATTCCTTTGCATGCATAAATAATGTACTTGCTTGTTGATGGTCTAAAGCATAACTTGATTAGTGTGAGTCATTGTGTGATTCGGTTTCACAGTTACATTCAATCAAAATCTTTGTGAAGTCGAAACAAAGATGGGTCTATACTTTTCTCGCCAAGAGAAGAAACAACCTTTACAAAATCAATTTAGAAGATTTTAAAGTCAAAATATTTCATGTTTTCAATCTTCTGAAGAAGAAAGACTAATCTGGCATAAAAAGCTAGGTCATGTCTCTTTGAAACATATTTCAAAATTAGTAAAACATGATTTGGTAAGAGGTTTACCAAAAATAAGTTTTGACAAAGAATTTTTCGTGAAAATTGTTTGAAAGGAAAACAAGTTAAAACCTCTTTCTTTACTAAAAGTTTTGTAACGTCTTCAAGACCTTTAGAACTATTACATATGGATTTATTTGGTCCTACAAGGACATTAAGTCTTGGCAGAAAGAAATATGGATTTGTCATTGTTGATGACTTTACTCGATTTTGTTAGATATTATTTTTATCACACAAAGATGAGTCCTTTAAGTGCTTTAGAACTCTATCCAGAAAGTTATAGAACAAAAAAGGAATGTCCATTGCTAGTATCAGGAGTGATCATGGTGGAGAGTTTGAAAATGAGAAGTTTAGAGTTTTCTGTGAAGAGAATGAAATTTCCCACAACTTCTCGGCCCCTAGAACTCCACAATAGAATGGAGTTGTTGAGAGAAAGAATAGGACGATTCAAGAGATGGCAAGGACCATGCTATGTGAGACGAATCTTCCTAAGTATTTCTGGGCAGAAGTTGTGAACACAGCATGCTATATTCAAAACAGGATCTTGTTGCGACCTATGTTGAAGAAAACTCCTTACGAGTTATGGAATGGAAGAAGACCAAGCATTTCATACTTTCATCCATTTGGGTGCAAATGTTCCATTCTGAATACGAAAGAGCTGTTGGATAAATTCGACTCGAAGACCTATCCAGGAATCTTTCTAGGCTACTCATCATCGTCTAAGTTTTTTCGAGTTTACAACTTGATTTCAAAGACTGTTGAAGAGACAATTCATGTCAAGTTTGATGATAGTTCTCAATCCCATAAGGAGGATGACATGGAGATTGAAGGTCCTTCAAAGAACCTAGATGATGCCTTAGAAACTCCCTCGTTAGACACTCATGAGGATAAGATTGAAGATATTCCAGAAACTATAGAACTAAGACGAGATTGGAAGTATAAAAGTTCTCATCCAGAAGAGTTAATTATCGATGAGACCTCAGAAGGAGTTAGGACAAGGTCCAGATTCGCACGAAGCTAATGTAGCTTTATCTCAAGTAGAACCTAAGAAGGTTGAGGAAGCTCTTCAAGACGAAGCTTGGGTGTTAGCCATGCAAGAAGAGCTGAACCAATTCATAAGGAATAACGTCTGGTCCTTAGTTCCAAAACCTCCTAAGAAATCCATTATTGGAACCAGATGGGTTTTCAAGAATAAGCTAGAAGAATCAGGAAGAGTGAGTCGTAACAAGGCCAGATTAGTAGCACAAGTCTACAATCAGCAAGAAGGAATAGACTACAACGAAACATATGCTCCAGTAGCGAGACTTGAAGCTATAAGGATTTTGTTGGCATATGCAATTTGTCACGAAATAAAGTTGTTTCAGATGGATGTTAAGAGTGCATTTCTGAATGGCTTTATAGACGAAGAAGTCTATGTGAAACAACCTCCTGGCTTTGAAGATGTTAAAAATCCAGATCATGTCTATAGACTTCACAAAGCCTTATACAGCCTGAAGCAAGCTCCCAGAGCTTGGTATGATCGTCTGAGTACTTTCTTAATAGAAAATGGTTTCAACAGAGGTCAAGTTGATATGACGCTCTTTAGAAAAATTTCTCAGAATGATTTTATCTTAGTACAGATTTACGTTGATGATATCATATTTGGTGCTACTTCAAAAGGGTTATGCTTGAAGTTTGAGAGTCTAATGAAAAGAGAATTTGAAATGAGTATGATGGGTGAATTAAAGTTCTTTCTTGGGTTGCAAATTAAGCAGACCAAAGAGAAGATCTTCATTCATCAATGTAAGTATGTGAAAGAGTTTGAATAAGTTTGACATGAATAATGTGAAGCCAATGGCAACTCCGATGCATCCTTCAAACCTTTTGTCGAAGACGAACTTGGTAAGAAGGTGGATCAAACCCTATATAGAGGATGATCGGTTCTTTATTGTATCTTCATGCAAGTAGACCTGATATTTTGTTCAGTGTATGCTTGTGTGCAAGATTTCAAGCCGATCCTAAAGAGTCTCATTTTACTGCTGTTAAAAGAATTTTGAGATATCTCGCAGGTACTACTGATCTTTGCTTAATGTTTGAGAAAGGTAAAGATTTCAGGTTAATCGGATATTGTGATGCGGACTATGTCGGAGATAGAATCAAAAGAAAGAGCACAAGTGGAGGATGTCACTTTCTTGGAGGAAATCTAGTCTCCTGGTCAAGCAAGAGACAAAGCTCAATTGCTCTATCAACCACTAAAGCAGAATACATGTCTGCCGCAAGTTGCTGTTCACAGACGTTGTGGATCAAATATCAGCTTGAAGACTATTCAGTTAAGGAGGAGGAGATTCCAATTTATTGCGACAACACCGGTGTAATAAATCTGTCAAAGAATCCAATTCAGCATTCCAGAGTAAAGCATATAGAAGTCAGACATCATTTCCTGAGAGACTACGTTCAGAGAAAGGTGGTGCTTCTAAAGTTCGTTGAAACAGAGCTTCAATGGGCGGACATCTTCACTAAACCACTGAGTGAAGAACGTTTTCAGAAGATAAGATGCAATCTCAATATGGTGATGCTAAATGAGCAGTTAGGATAACGTGAGAAACTAACGGCGTTATACACAGTGAGTTACAGCTAGTAACTTCTCTCATAAGGAAGATTTTTGGAGGGAAATATATGATAAACTCGAGGTTCTTAATGATTCGAGAACCCATCAGTCTATAACCCTATAAGTAGACGGAGATGAGTTTATAGCAGTCTTTTCATCATCTCCTGACGGTTCATTTCTACTTTACCAATTCTCTCAAAATCTTCTCACTCAAGAGTTTTTCAGAAGATAATCTTTCACTCTATACAATGGAAGCAGCCATGGTTTATGGAAGACTTGTGGATTTTGAGTCACTGAGGAGAGACGACATGGATGTAGAACCAGAGATCACAAGAGCTGGTTGAAGAACTTCTTCAGATTCGAGAATCATGCTATACTGGACGAGGTTTATGAGTTCTGGAAAAACGCTCGTCTGGTAGAAGACACTATTGTATCCTCTGTGGATAGAATAACAGTTATTGTTACAAAAGATTTGATAAGGAAGGTAACTGATTGCCCATCGGTTGGAGAGAAACTGTCTACCAAGGCCGGATGAATGTCCTCAGTTGGAATGAAAGAAGAAGATGTCAAGAGGCAGCTCTATGGCACAAATGATTCCAGAGAGAGGAAGACATCAAATCTGATTCCGAAGGCCAGAGTTCTTCATGCAATCCTATTCAACTGCATTCTTCCCAGAGTTGGTTCGAGGCATTTGGTGACCACTCTAGACGAACAATCTCTGTTCTTTCTTCTCAATCGAAATCCTGTAGATCTACCCTTCTTAATCTTTCACTATATGGTTAAGGGGTTAAAGGAAACTTCCAGTTATCCTTATGGTATGATTTTGACAAGGATTTTTATAGAATCCAGTATTCGTCTGCACCAAGGTATAAGACGAATTGTTGCAGTGAAAAGCAAGATTGATGCTCACACGATTCGGCGAATGGGTCTTAGCACAGTAGACAAAGATCACGCCAGTTCTTCAAAGAAACTAAGAACTGAGGGGGAGCGTATATTGAAGAAGACTCCTGTCTCAAGTTCTCAATCGCCTGTAAGTATCAAATCGCCATCGCCAATTAAGGAGAGTCCTAGGAAGACCTCTTATGAAATTGGCGAGTCCTCTTTTCGAAGAAAATCAATCTCAGAGGGCAAAGAAAACTGCACCAAAGAGACAAGGAGAAAGTCTCTTGAGCGAAGTTGTGAAGAAAGCCAAGCGATCTCCAAGGATCAGGACTCTGAGGTAACAGGAAGAAAAGATTGCCAGAGAACAAAGGCGAGAAGAAACTTCTAAATCTTGTGCAGCCAAAGCCACAAGATCCTTAGTCTCAATTCTCGAAGAGGATACGGCCAGAAGATCTAAAGAGACTGAGAGGAAGAGAAAAGCAACAACTGTTAAAGGAAAATTTCCTGTGAAGAAATCAGCAAAACTAACTGAAGCAGAGAAAAAGACTAAGAAGGTTAGTCAAAAGAAGAGTATCTCAATCTGCGAGGATGTTAGTCTACAAAAGAGATCATTGACATCGCTTCAAGTTGAAACAAATCGAGCATTTTACGCTCAGATACTCCGTGGTCCAACAAGAAGAACCAGTGAATGAAAGCACGGTTCATGAGACACCTGGCATTATAAAGGAGGAACCAGCAGAAGAATGGCCGGTTCAAGAAACTTCTAAGGGAACACAACAAGAAGCAACTACTGTACCGGATTTGGCTGATGATGAACCAAGACTGAAGGTATATAACTACCAGAAGTTCTTGAGGAAATATAGGCTGGAAATCAAATTGGTAGAAGTTATTACCAATCTGAGCAATGCTATTATAATTGGTGTTGAACCAATGAAAAAAAATAGTAGCTCTGGTGCAACCTATGGTGATTAATGGTATCACGTGGCAGTTACTAAATGAAAAAGAAAAGTCTTTTTACGATACCTTGAGGCTTACTGATCATTTGCCATATCCCTCAAGACGTCCCTGCCCACCGTGTACTATGTTCCCAATCACAGAGAACACAGAGATAAAGGTTGTTCCAGACATTCAGCCAAGGTGTACAAAAGATCTATCAAAGGGAAAGTCAAAATTATTTCCTGAAGATAATGTTGATGATGATCTGTCCGCAGATCAGATTGCAGAAGAAGTGCGGAAAATTGATGAAGCATGCATTCCTGCACAAGATCTAGATCAAGCGAGCTGCAGCCATACAAATCGTACGGAAGACTGTCCAGTAGGGGGAAATATAAGAACAGAAACATTTACTGAGTTCCTTGTTCGATAGTTCTTCGATTAGGCCTCGCCTAGTACATCGTCTATAGAAGCACAAGCTTTATCCTCGCAAGGAAGACAATTCTCGATGCCGCCAGCCTTTTGATCTAAATCTTCCGGTTACAACATTCATTCGTCCACCTACGTTCGAGATTAATGAAGACTATACTCCATCTTCTGATGCCTATACTACTTCAATTCCTTTCGATCCTCCATCAGCAGAAGCAGATCAAGCCTCTTCGTTAGATGAAGTCAGTAGATTACGAGGTGAACTCAATGACATGAAGGAGACGGTGAATGATCTAAAGAAGATGATAGCAAAACTGCTGAAGAACCAGAATCGATAATCATTTTTTATTATAACAAATAGGACGAGAGCAGGAAAAGAAGAAAATAATCAGAAGAGGAGAGGATGCTTAGATGAAGAAGGTGTGACCACAACAGACGAAGACAGGGAGAAGATAAGTTTTTTTCTTATTTTGCAACATCTGTAAATTTTGTTTTCTTTTCTTGTATGTAATTTGTTATATTCAAAAAGGGGGAGATTATTAAGTCAGAATGACTTTACATAGAAATGATTTTGATGTATAACAAATATAGTAAGATCAAAAACAAGAAAAACAAAACAGATCATGATTTAAGTCCAAGATGACGAAGTTTGAATAAATGTATAAGGAGATGACGAAGTTGCAAGACGTCACAAAACATGCATTTAAGTTGATACAAGTCAAACATGATTTAAGTTTGTAAATCAACACAGACGCAGATGACACAAGACAATAAACAGACAAAGACACAAATGTAGATACAGACGCAGAAAGAAAAGCAGACGCAGACGCAGACGCAAAGCAAAGCAGACGCAGACGCAAAGCAAAGCAGACGCAGACGTAGACGCAAAGCGAAGCAGACGCAGACGCAGAAAAGAAACAGACGCAAGAGTCAGTTCGAGTTAGTTACAGAACTCAACTGATTAACCGTTTCTTTAAAGATTCAAGATTCAAGAATCAAGAATCAAGAAGCAGTTACAGACGAAGGCTATAAATACAAGTCGAAGTCGAAGACTGCAGAGCTAGCTGTTTTTGAGAAAAATTACACAAAGTGAAAAAAGCGATTAAGTGCGAATTAGCTGAACGCTATCTTACTGTAACAAAGTGTTCAAATATTTTTTTGAAAAGAAAGAGTTGTACAGATAGCCTGCAGAGGCTAAGTGTGAAAGAATACTGGTGTAGAGACCTGAAGAGGCTCGTGAAAGAATACTTGTAAAGTTTGAAGAGATAGTGAAATCTCAGAAGAAACTCTGAGGACTGGACGTAGCCCACGGTTTGGGGTGAACCAGGATAAATCTGCATGTCTACTACTCTCACTCTCTATCTCACTTTTAGTTTCAAAGTTGATCTTTATTTACTATTCATATACTTAGCATTGAAAAGTTTTGATCAATCAGGATTAATAAGAATTCTGTAAAGAATTTTTATTTCTAACAAGTAATTCGAAAAAGATATTCAAAAAGGAGAATACACAATTCAACCCCCCCCCTTCTCGTGCATTCTATTATCATTTTATAAGTGTTGTATTAACTTTTGATTCACTTCAGGTTCGTGACGTACTACACATGCCATCGAAATGTTGATGTGTAGACGTAGTTTCATGAGGGATCCCTGTGGGATAACCCTGTGTCACAGTCGGGCAGGTGGGAGAAGCCTTTTCGTGAGTCAATGTGCACTTGACTATCGTGAGGGACACCGCAAACCCACAAAAGTATGCTTAATTCATATTCTTGTAAACTTGTTTGCCAAACTGGCACTTGCTTGTAAACTTGTTTGTAAACTTGCTTGTCATGTATTTCGTAATACTTGATTTCATGCACTTTTATTCATGAAAGGAAAGCACTCCTTTGTGAAAATCTTGATAATAATCATGAATGCAAATCACAATGTAGAATATAATCATTCATGGTAGTATGCGATGCGATCGTGGATGATGTAATGTAAATGCATGAAATCTTGCTTGATTGGAACTAAACAATGAGTAACTTATATACTTTATTATAAACATGAACCCACCTGAATTCCTTACTTGCCTTGCCTAGGAATGAGTTTCCTCTTGAGCCTCTTGATCCTCTTGCCTCTCTTCTTCTCCTAAAATAAGAACCAAAATTTCATTCAATAATTCATGCTGAAACAAAAGTTCCATTCTTAACTTCCATCCAAAATTCCATATTCTTAAAAACTAATTCATCACTTCATCACTTCATAAGACTTGTAGATCTATCTCTCTAGTTCACAACGCTTCTAAAATCACCCCAAAAGGACTTCTGTAGCAAAAGATATGATTAAAACACTAAAAATAACCATTCTGGAAAAATTGGGCTCGCCGCGACAAGGCCCGCTCGTCACGACGAGAGGCATGGCTCGCCGCGGCGAGCGGCCTCGTACGTCGCAGCGTGCGGCCCTCTTGCACGCCGCGGCGTGCGGTCTTGTGCACGTCGCGAAATGCGAACGGGAGCTTCGTCTTCCCGAACCCAGAATCCGCCATTATCAACCTCAAAACCTTCCCTTCTTCTACTACAACACATCCAACCCATAAATCAAGTCATATACTATCATTCTGAACTTATTCTAACACCAAAAACATCAAAAACACAACAACCCAAGCAAATCTACAAATCTTCACCATAACCCTAAACCAACGATTTCTACTCATTTCCAAAGAAACAAAGGTTCAATCCAACTCAAACTAAGATAAAAGAGTTAATCTTACCTTAAGAATGCTTGAAATCGTCAAAAACGCCTCGAACAAACTTCCTCTTCTTCTCCTCACCGCCGACTCTCTTCGCTCTTCTCCTCTATTTTCTCTTCCTCTTTCTTCTTTCTTTCTTTTCTTCTTTTAATTTCTTAAACCTAAAAACATGGGCAAGGACTATTATAGCCTCCTACACTTAGCCTAAAACTTCTAAACTCCAATACCTTGACCATTTAGCCCTTAAACATTTTACTTTTCCATAAACATTATTCCATACTAATCTCAAAAATTCAAATTTTCCATAATATTTTCCACAAAATCAAACTATACCATAAATCATAAATCAAAAATAATTCATGCTTAATAACTTCAAGAAAACAAAAATTTGGGGTCCAACAATCACAAGCTTATGGAAGAGAATGGACTAAGCAGATTGTAGAGTGAAATTATCCCAAGACAAGTAAGTTGAGAGATTAAACACATTTCCTCGAGAGAAATCTCTTTTGCCCAATCTCTTGGATTAAATACTTATAGTGTTTATTTTCTTAGTGCTCTTTCAGTCTACTTGGATTGATTTCTGAGGAAGTGATTTAACTGATTTTCTACTCTCATTTTTAAACATGGTCGTTATTTTCTTTTGCACTTATGTCTCTTTGACTTTTATAAGCTTTGTTCAGGAGTACAAAGGTCTAACTGTGGGAGAATTTGATTGAACTCAAGTTTCCTATATAATTTGGTGACAATTTCTTGGTTTTTGTTATACTTTTTGGCTCTTATTATCGGATATTGTGCTTAATTAATTTAGCTCATAAGTGCTTGTTTTGAATTAATGTAGTTTGAAGGTAAAATTATCACAAATAATTAATAATTGCACTCAATTGATTTTTAGAACAATTGAAACTACAAACTACTATTTTTTATTACAGGACATTCAAGATGTAGAGTCAAAGAGTGAAGATCAAGGGATTCAAGAACACAAGTCAACAAGGCAGCAGGCAAAGTTCATCGCGGCAAAAATCAGAAAATTTTTGAAGAAACCTGATTCCAATGTTTCGCCGTGATGAAACATTCGAATCAGCACCAGACCCGAACTATTTTTGGAAATTTAACTAACTGTGCAAACCTGATCCAGCAACCCGTTTATGAAAAAACCTATTTTGGGATAAGATACAAAAAGAGAAGGAGAGAGTCGACAGAGAGGATCATCATTCCATCATCTTGCCACCCACTATCACACCATCATGTTCTCTCATATCCATCTAATTTTTCTTCCATTTTTTTACTGTCAAATTCTACCATGGGTGCCTCTAATTGCTTCTCGATTGTGAAGCTTCTTAGAGCTATGCATGGCTAGGCGTTTCTTTCCTCTTGAAGATGTAACAATAGCTAGAGTTCAATGAGCTTAAAAGGGGAGTAGCTTAATCAATGGTTTAGCTATGACTTAAAAATTCCTAAGTTTAGGATTTGTAATTTGTAATTAAACATACTTGATTATGGTTTAATCAAATGTTGGATATTCATTGTGTGGTTTGGATTGGTTTATGTAAAACTACAAGCTTAAATATATGAAATCTCATATATGTCTATTTGTGATCTTGTTGATTCTCTTTTATCTTGCATAGTCGTGTTTGATATTGAGTTGATTTTAGATCTCAATGTGACTTGTTGCATGGACTTATCCACTATACACACTAAGAGCATTTAATAGAGTTTTAAGAAATGGAGTCCCATTGATTAAGATCTTGGACTTAAACGATTATTTAAGATTTACCAATTTGAAACTTAGTGATTTCCACTCCCATCAAAATCAATTTTGAATTATGATAGCCAAAGCTCATTTTCAAGAGGATTCTTTCACTCTTTGATCATTTGTCTTAATCTTTCCATTTTCTATTCCCAAAAATCCAAAAATATATTTTACATATTTTTTTTAACAATTCAATTTAGTGCAGTTAATGTTTTCAATAATCAAAACTCCCTTTTTACCAAATTGGCTTACATTTTGTGACACATAGGTCACTCGAGAACGAATCTGGTTGTCCTTTCCATGTATCCTGTCAAGTCCTAAACAAGACTTCATTCTTATTTTAGAGTCACTCAAGCTTAAGAGTTAATATAGTATAAAATTACATAATTTTAGTTTGGAGAATATAACAAATTTAAAATATAATTAATTATTTAAGTATATTTGAATTAGCTATTAAATTGTTTTATTTAATGTATTAATTTATTACAAAATTTTAAAAGTCTTATCTAATGTATTAATTAAACAATCTTTCTATTATATCTAATACTTTTACCTAGTCAAATTAATGTTATACAAAATCTGATTTCAAAATTTTAATAAAATAATAAAGTGTATTAATTGTCATTGGTTTCTATTACAATCTTTCTTACTGGCTCACAACTTCAATTTTAAATGTAAAATGTTTATACCAAAAGATTTTATGTTGGCAAGGTATACATCTTTTACATTTTATTTATCTTATACTTCTTTGATATATAGATTTTTCCAAAATGTAACCTTATCTTTTATATTTCATAATTTCTTTTTTATTTCTAACCAAAATTCAATCATAATTTCATGCCATACACATGTATTTTAATATGTGATTCGTTCAATTTACAAACCCTGTCGCAACATCCATAGGATTTGGAAGAAGTAGACAAAATTTCATTTGATGTATGGGAAGGCGAAGCCACCGACGGTTTGTGCTGTGTAAGGAAAACACTGCCCATGGGCCCCGTTCCAATTTCCACAACGTTCACAAAGTTACTTACGTTGTGATTCTTCTTCTCCTCCATTTCCTTTTTGGTAAATAGGAATTAAATTATTCAATATAATTAGCATATAAAATTTAACTATAGTTATAAGAATGTTAAGAGATTATTGTATTTTGTGTTAAATTGGAAAGGTTTATTAGTCTTTTGCCTTTTATTACGGTTTATTAAGAATGACCTATTCTCATTGCAATCCCATTTAGATCATATCAAAAATCAAGGTCAAACGCCAAATGCCCTTAATTCGATTTTAAGGACTGAGTTCACACTGCAAAATAATTCCTTAAACGATGTATAAATACAATTGATGAAGATTCAATCTTAAATTGAACTGATAATGTCGCTACGTTGTGGAACCAAAATTTGGAGTTTGTGCAGCGGCAATGCACGCCTAGGACGATTTGGCACGTAAATACTTTCTTTTGCAAGACAGATCAGGACAACCAAATACCATAGCAATTTGAGGTCATGAACTATTTGGGCCCTTGGGACCATACTATTGTTCTTGGTCCCACATCTATGAGCACCACCTCCATCCCCCTGTCCCATTGACTACCATTACCCACCCACTACCCTATGGCCTATGTCAATGCCGTAGTCCCACACCACAATCGCCATTTGTCAATCACCCACACACCTACATCACCATCTGCCCTTTGATCTGCTTTTCTTGTCCGAGATAAGGCAAAGGCATCAAGGGAAGACCTGCAGAGTTTCTGATCCTGTGGGCCTACTTTCTAATAAATGAAAATTTTGGATCTGGTGGCCCCTTTGCTCTGAGAGAAGATGAGCCCTCGCATGCCTTTTGCCTTGTCACTTTGTTGAGAGATTGATTTCATCAAACCATTTACAGGCAGACAAAACCAGCCAGAGACAAGAAGGGAAATGGCCTTGTATACACATTCGGATTTTTCCTCAATTTTTTAATGTTATAAAAATCCAAGCTTGTGGATCTGAATGAGATGTTTGACGCTGATTGCTCTGGGAAATTGTTTCGTCATCTCTTACTTTTGTCAATTCACTTAGTTTATTCAGGTTGCATTCAGAATTAACCTGCTTGTGCTTGTGCTTGTGCTGTTTAGAATAATAGTCCATGTAATTTTCTAAAAGACAATAACATTCCATATTAGGATAGTCCTTTCCGAATTTTAGTAATTGGTATCTACTTGACTCAACTGATTAATCACCCTTCAAACTAAGTTGTGAGTTCTCCATATTAGGACAGACAGTATGTATACTAATGTTTTCTTCTTCTTTTTTTAATCCAACATCAGAATCTTACCTTTTAAATATATCGTATTTCCCCTTCCATGATTGTCAAAAAACAAAAAAATAAACAATTGAACTTGGCATATTTAATGTCCACGTAGTGTCTCTCAATTCTATATTCTGATGATGGTCACTTTACACCTTCAGACTTCTTGGGAATCCTGGATTTTATTAAACTTCAACTCCGAGAGGAAACGGACGAAGCAGAGAAAGGGCCTGCCAAAATTGAACCCTGAAAATATGCCTTCAGATCAAATCTTGTCCCAGAAGTACGGCATCCAAGTTCCAAGAAATGGCACAAAAAATCATCAATTTATCAGCAAGGGCAAGGAAATATCTGCACCTATATCTATATGGGGTGTTTTGTTTAAAAATTGTTAAATGTAAAATTTATTCACTCAGTATAACAAATTGAGCAAACTGAACCAATCTTAATTAAAATGATTTGTTGCCATTTCTCTCAAAGTAATGAAGTTAATCAAAAATCAAGGAGCCATTAGAAGTAAAAAATTAATAACCAACACTTTGCTTGATAGATTACGTTCCTTCTTTAAATTCCTCATTTGGTTTCAAGATTAAGTTCACAGAATTCAGACGGCAAGAAACAAGATTTAGTAGAGTTTAGTTGTGACATTTAAGCAACTAAAAAAAATTCTTCAAGGGCATTGATCACTAGGCTTCAGATCTCAAGTTGGTTTGATCAGTTTCAGTCAGAACAATCCTATTTTCAAACTCATGTATTGCTAATTTCTAGTAACTTTATTCCCTTAGAGATCTAAATTGATAATTTCCAAGGCTTCTTCAAGCTCAAGGTTGTCTTCGCCTGCTAATTATCAAATGATAAAAAGAGAATACTACAGATGCTAGAAATCAAGAGATGGAACAATTATTGTACTTCTGTTACTTCATTATTTGCTTCAGATATCGTTTTATAAATACAAATGATGCCATGATATAAAGAAGCGTATCCAACTTTAGATTATGGTGCATCCTTCTTAGCTTATGCAAGTGTTATATAGCTACATTGAACTGTTCCAATCAGAAGCCAGAATCAATTTAAATTAATCTCTATTTCAGGATTTCCATGGGGCATGATCGTATAATATTTGGCTATAATTTACACACACAAAAAATTCTTAGTAGCAAAATTTCAAATAGTAGATTGTTGAAGCCACCCGATAATTCATAAACATTGATTGGGATTTGCAAATGCCTCTAATCATATTTATAGTAACAGCCAAAACCATAGTATTAAAATAGTGATTATAATTGAGGATGCTATCTGGAGACCTCGATCAGCTTCCTGCTTAGATATTGATTACAATATCTTTGTTGGTACAGAAGTATAATTTCAAGGCAAAAAGAGAGTCATGGACTTCAGTGAAGAAATCTCAGGGATGGCCTTACAGGCTTACACCACCACCACCAGTTGGTGTTTTGCTTGGGAATTGAAAACACCCAAATGTGGAAAAAATTTTAATGTCCTATTCGTTGCATCATTATCTTTCCTAAAACATCTTATTCATATATTCTGTCTTCTTCCCACTCCATGTAATAAATTATAAGGATACTTCATTATAGCAGAAACCTCCACAGATTACATAGCAGCAGATTCCCCAACCCAACCCAACCCAACTTGTTATTTCTTTGTGGTCAATACTTGACCCAAACACGCATCTTAGAGCAATTTGTACAAAATTTGCACTTCGGGGCATTTCAAATACATTATACATCATAAAGTGTTACTCCCATTTAATTATAACAGTGAGCCTACATTGTTAGTATTTAACAACCTCATGTGTAACTGTTCTAAGTGCCTATATGAAGGAGCTTATATCAGTATAATTTTTGTTAGTAAAGCTTTTGTCAATAATTTTTTAAAGAATTTTTCTAATAAGCCAGTTGACTAATTAGATGTCAATTAAAAATAACTTTTTAAAGAGCTTCATACAATAGATTGTCGATAACATAAAAATAAAAATACTTTTATTAATTTTAGTTATATTTTATTTTGTAATAAAATTATTTATGCATATAGATATTACTTAAAATATATTAATCAATATGCAAAGCATAATATATTAATTATTTAATAATTTTAAATCATATCAAACATAAATCAAAATATATCTAACCAAATCTTTTATATGGATTATAACATAAGTCAAATAATATAAATATATATATATATATATATATAAATGCCAAATAATATTATATAAATATAAAAAACATGAAGATGAGTTTGTATGTATTGTGAAAATTATGTAAAAATATAAGTACAAAAGGACTAAAATAGGCTCATTAATTGATATGAAAAAATCTATCTGAAAAAATATTTTTTGAGAAATTTTAAATTTAAGTTTCTTAAAAAGTTGTATTTTAGCTGCTACAAAAGTTATATCTATTTAAAAACTTACCTTTTTATTTTATAGTCAAACATTCATTTTTCTTAAAAACAGTTTTTGTAGTGGAAAAAAATGCTTATTCATCCCCTATAAGCTTAACCAATCAGGCATTAATTGTCATTAACTTTGCATTCACCTATAACATTTGACTTTGTTCAATCAGGCATGATTGAGGCGAATCCCACGGTTCAAACAATTAGCCACTATTGATGAAGAGCAACATGTACACAAATATCGATATAATGTCTGGCATTTATAAATGGATAGAAAAGATGACACAAACTAGTTGTTTGTATTAGAAAAATTGTGACACAAGCCAACAACCTCTATTATGAGTCCCCAACATTAACAACTAGTCCACCTTTTTGTAGGGGTGAAAAGGATGTCTGAATCTACCTGGAAATTGAGGTGGGTTTTGGCTGAAACTCATAGAAAAGACACATATAATTCTAAAATAATGACCAAATACAAGTATGAAAGACCAAAACGCAAGTGTTTGTTTATGACTAATGTATTTGTTTTTGTGATAGGGACACACATTTGAGTGAGAGGAGAGGCGTCAAAGACCAAAAAGCGGGGACTCCCAATTGGACAAATCTTATCTCATCTATCCATCTCTTCTCTGCTCATTGGATTTATACTCCTGTTTGTGACCTTTAGCTCACAGTCTTCACCGTTTATATAACACGGAATGGCCAAACATCAATAATATTGTCATGCACGTGATAAAAATGCTATTCTCTCCACCTATAATCCTACCCAGGATTTAAATTATAATAAACTTTTTATTCTTTTTTTCGAATTTTTTTATGTGGCTTCAAATTAGCAACAAGTTTAGGTTGGCCTGTGAGACCTCACTGAGATAATATAGGAAAAAGGATATGGGAAAGTTTAGGGGATAGAGTACATTTTTGCATGTGGTCATTGAATGACGATACAAAGTGCTAGGCCGGCCGTTGGATGGGATCCCAGATTAATCACTACGTCAGCGGATGGTCCCACGACTTGATTTGTTTGCCAATGTTGTAACGTGGGATGTTTCTAATCCCACAAAACGGCATAGAAAGAAGTCTTATTAACAAGTAAAATTCAACTTGAATTTTCTTCACCTCCATCCAATTCCGATTCCAATCTCTGTTCCTTCCTTCTGGCTTCGTCGGCTGTATATTTATCTATCCGTCTTACCATTATCAATTTTTTACATTACTACAACAGAGACAATGCTTTAAGTTCCAAGAAACACCGCGCGACGATAAAGGAAAAGGCCGTTTTATTTTCTGGGGGAGAGACATCTGTATCAAATTACACTGAAAATAATGATTGATTTATTTTTTTCATCACGCAAAACCTTAAACTGCTCTTGTACTTGCAAACAGAAAACCCCCACTCCCATCTCTCTCTGTCTCTCTCTCATTGTCATATCCTTCAAAGCAAAGCTTACATATCAAATAAAACATACACAGACGCAGTTCCCACATCCAACCTCATAATTACCACTCCTCTATCGTCTATACCCTACGACCACCACTTAACGTCTTCCTCTAATTCTCTCTTCTCTCTTTTCATCACCGCAATTCTCTCTCCCTCTCCCTCTCCCTCTCTTTTTCCTTCTCAAATGTCAATAAACCAAATTTCCACTGACCTTCCAGAAGCTCTTTGGTGGGCACAACAACAGCATAAGCAGTAAAGCACGCCATGGAACAGAACCAAAGTACCAATACTACTACTTCTTCCTCTAAACCACACACGACTTACTTCCCTCACTCCAACTCCTCTTGGTCTCCACATCTCTATCACCGCCACCACCAAACTTTACTTAACATTAACACCAATAATAATTATCCACAAGACCCATACTCCATGTTCCCAAACCAAAACCCACCTTTGAATTTCAATCTCAAGCATGACCTCGACATCGACGAGGAGCAAGAACAAGAAGAGCAACAAAAACAACAGAGTCTCTGGGAAGAAGTAGAAAAAGAGCCCATGTTCGAAAAACCCTTGACACCAAGCGACGTGGGGAAGCTAAACCGCTTAGTAATCCCGAAACAACACGCTGAAAAGTACTTCCCACTCGGCGGCGGTAACTCAGGCGACAAAGGGCTGCTGCTGAGTTTCGAGGACGAGGCAGGCAAGGGTTGGAGGTTTCGTTACTCGTATTGGAACAGCAGTCAAAGCTATGTGTTGACTAAGGGATGGAGCAGGTACGTGAAGGAGAAGCAACTGGACGCAGGTGATATTGTGTTGTTTGAACGACACCGAAGGGACGGTGATAGATTGTTTATAGGATGGAGGAGGAGAGGCGATAGCGGCGGTAGAGTTGTTGTGCAGGGAAGTAACAGTGGGGTCTGGAGTAGAGGATTATACCCTTCCTCATCATCATCACCTGGTCATTACCAGCCTTATCCTTCTAGTAGCTTTTGTGTGCAACATGGTCATGGGGCTAATGTTTCTTCTACTAATAGTTGTGTGCCATACCAAACTGACTGTCTTCATGCAGGTATAGTGTGTCTATCTCCATTTTTCTTTTTCTTGTTTTTTAGTTTGGGTTAAGAAAATTTTGTGATCTTTAGTATTTAAATTATTGGATACTTGCATTAAAGTGCGTGAGGGACACGTCCCAATTAGTTTGGAACTCTGGTCCTATGGAAGGATACGAGGGCGGGTGGTTTCAGGCAACTTTCGCATATCTGTGGCAGTTACCATTGGGCGCGTGATACATTGAATCTCTGTTGAGATTATATTCTTTTTACTATGAAAATGAAAAAGAAAAGCTAAAAAACAATTAAGTCCTCTTTCAGGTGCGTTAAATCCTAATTTGTCTACTTCCACCCTTTTGTTGATAAGAATCCAAGGGCATATGTATCAACACTAAACTGACAATATACATGTATATATACTTTGGTTTTCAATGATACACAATCTAGACAACACAGGAAAAATCAGTAGAAACGGCTTTACATAATAAACAGACACGTATCAAAGATATTGACGGGCGGCATAAATGGCATTGCGGATTGCGACCCTTTTTTGTTTTTGGTCATTTACAATAGTTGGTATAATATGGTGTTGTTGAGCTTATCGTCCCACGTTCTTGATCATCGTAGGCTCAGGGGCTCACAACCGATCAACAACATTAGGTAACTCCAAGAGACGGCTAAGACTATTTGGTGTGAACTTGGAGTGCGAGCTGGAAGAATCTGAGCCATCTACACCTGACGGCTCGTCTTTGTCCAGCCAGGGTCTAGCTCAGCACCACCTCCAGTCCCAATCTGCTTATTCTTCAGACACTCAGAGTCACATGGTACGCCAACCAACCTAGCTTTAATAGTATCATAATTAATTAACCAGAGTGATAGAGATTTTGATGATAGTACTATATTACTATCTTGTTTTCTACTACTTTTTTCTGTTCCTCGTAATGAGACACGTTCTGTAATAAAAGGCATAAAGTTGGGTGGCCACCCCCACACCCTTGTGGTATTAACTAATCAAACTCAAGTCTAATTTCAAACATCATTAATTAGTTTGGTAGCTTAGGTTCAGAAACTAACTGGTCATTTACCTTTCCTTTTTCCCCTCTTCACTTTCACATATTTCGCACTTTTTGATGGGACCCTTACTTATTTTGTGCATGGACCCTCATTTTACTGCAATTCGTGAAAGGTACCCTCATTTTACTGCGATGCGATAATATTATATACTACGATTTGGAAGAAAGAAAAATAGTGATAATGATAGTCGGAAAGAGATGGAAGTAACGCACGCAAAAACATACCGACCAAAAGCCAAACTCTTAATATACGAATCAATGCTAGCTTTCTTTTGAATTTGGTCTGTGACTGAGTTTCTAAAGTTGAAAAGTTTACACATCCCAATCTTTTTGATTCAATCCTAATCCTTTTTTTGGTTCAATCAATCCTGTCACCTAAAAGATACGTGTATAGACCTTGGTATCTTCGTTTCTCTTATTCTTCATGCTTCTCCCGCCGCCCATCTCCCTTTGATCTCAAAATGTGTTTTCTTTTGTTACAATTTTGAGCATGCTCAATAAAAGTCGCTAACTGATCTGTGCGTCAATAAATAAATAAAAAGATAATATGTTTGACTTGGACTGAAGTCCCATTTACTTCAGATATATAAGTTTTATTTATATACTTGAGTTATATGATGTTAAATAACTCAGGTATCTTAAGTGTCATTAATATTGGATTAGCGCAAGGACAGAAATTGAATTTGATAACTTTCAATAAGTGTATGAGGTCCTAGATTAATTAAGCTTCTTCTTGGAATCTTTCAAGTATTGCAAGTTTTCGAATCAGACAATTAATAGTATAATATAATTGAATGGGACAAAACCCTGGTGTCACTTGTTGAAACATATGAGAGACTGGATGGTCAACTTGGGTTGTGATGATAGTTAAGACATACGTAAATTAAGTACTAGATAACACCTGGTTGAGAAAATGGATGGATGGATTGGTGATAATTACTTGTCGGTTGGAGAATAGTATATGAATTTTTTTTCTTCAACTATACATGAATATTTGTGTGATTGTAACAGGATATCACTTTCTCCCAAGATGTCAACCAGATGATGAGAAATCGCCGAGGATAAGATCTGTGGATGTGACGTCCGCTGGATTTGACTTAATTGAAATCCACCTTCCCAACTTGAAAGGTCAAAAAAAAAAAAAAAAACACACACATGATTTTTATATTTCCCAGAAAAAATCCCTCAATTTCAGGTGCAAGAATCAAAGTCAAGGATTTTAAGAGGGTGGTGGTGTGGAGGTGGAGGTGGAGGTGGTTGTGGTTGTGGGGTCCAATGTAAACAAAGGTCCCATGATGATGTCATCAATTACAAAATGGAGAAATTTTGGAGGTGGCGGTAATGTTTTTGGGAATGAAAGATCACCAAGGAATCTATTTGGACACCGTTGAGATTCTGTCTGAAGATTTTTCTTTTCTTTTTTCCTTTCAAAGAAGGTGAGCCAGTGCCAGAGCACAGCAACTGTTAATGGCTCAAAAATCAACTCTGATAATATGATAATAAGAAGGGGAATAGGGTAATGGTGGTGGCTGTTGGTGGGTGGGACTTTTGAATAGATTGATGACACTTCAGTAGAAATATGTAGTAGTAGTAGATGCCCACTCCTCGCTATCTTCTGTCTTCTTAAAATCAATATACCGCAAAGCTGTACTTTTATGCTCTACATCTGTATAGAGGGATAGAAGCAGACAGAGTGAGCATGTTCTCTCTGGTGGTTTTCCCATTTTTCTCATCTTTCTTTCCCTCAAAGTCCACTGCAATTCAGAGGAAAAAATGCTGACTTTTAGAAATATGGATATCCAAATCAAACAAGAAATAGAAGATAACAAAAAAGGCATCCAAGGTTAAAACAGTACAAGTATGTACTGAAAGGCGCACGCATGCTGGACAAGTCGAGCAGTTAATTAATAACAAGGAAGGTTTACTATTTTAATGTATTTGGGAAAAAAAAATGAAACATTCGTACTTATATTGCTCAATTTCACACCACGTAGTAATCTTCTTCATCTTCTTATGACAAAAAATTAATGGACATTCTCAAGCATACTGAAAATTTCTTCTAAAAGGCTGTCATTTTTTGTACGTTGATATTTGAATATTTACTAAATTCTTTAAAAATAATAATTTTGTTTCCAATTTAGAAATTTAAATTGGAAAACTCAATATCCTTAATTTAACATTTGAAGATTTTGAGAGATTCAGATCAACGATCAGCTTCCGTAAGGGCCATTACATTGCACGTCAACGTTGTGAGGTCAAATTTCTCGTCTTCTGTATGCTTGATTTGTTTACATATCTTGTATAGGGCTCGAACACACGGCATGATATTCCAGACCTTGTTCATTAGGCAACAGTTAAAATTTGACCAATGCAGTAATAACTCCTCATCCATTGGAATCGAATGCATAGGGAGAGAAAGAAAAGAAAAGTCCTATCGAGCCGAATTATTTTCTAACTTCATCATAGCATTCGTTCAACGACAACTGACAACTAACGCTAAGCACAGTGTTTTGAGCAATTTTCCGGCTTCAGTGGGCAATTGACAAGTTAAAGAGTAACAAGAATGGTGACTGTAGTTGACAGGAAGTGCAAATTGTCAGAAATCACCGGTGTGGGCCTGTGGTTAGTTCAGGACGTGACCAATGAGTGATTACCAGTCATTACAGAGCAGCAAGTACTCAAGGGATTCACATCTCTACACGTAAATGATCATACCTCCAGGCTTTAAACTTCCAACCACATACTCGGTACAACCTGCAAAATCAAACTGAGAAATCAATGAGAAAGAGGTTTTGGAGGGACGAATCACCTGAATGAATGACCACAAATAGTGTGCGCTGGATCATCAGGGCCCCAGAAAGATATACAGAGGCAATTGGCCTCCGCAAGCGACGGTATGCAACATTTAAAGTGCTCTTACAAGTGGGTGATGGGTCCTGGAATTGTGTTGTTATGATTGGCATAATGGGGGGCCAATCAAAGGAATAAGGAGACTCATCCTGCAATATAATGGATTTGTCCTGTAAGAATCATTCACCCGTCTTGCATATATGACTAAGTACAGTACAGATATGGAATCGCAATTTGAGGAATTTTCTTTTTAGTCCACTTCCCAAGTTTTCCTATCATCAGGATTTCGGCTTTTGGAGCCATTGGGTCAACCTCATCTCACCTTCTTTGGTACCAACCAAAGGACAAAAGGCAATACCTTCAAAAAAGACAACAACAACTCCTGAGGAGTGTAAACGAGTAATGATGTTCATACACAGCATTTTATACGAAGCAAGTCATTCCCAAAACGTAAAATTTTCAAAATTTAAAGTCTTAGGAATATGAAAGAACATGTTTATGAATACTATTAATACCTGACCCAATCTTGGAAACAAGCATTTGTGCACATCAAAGGATACGAATAATCTGATAGACAAGAGACAAACCAATTTCTAATTTATTAAGCTTATTAATGATTTTGAAGAATATTTCAAATTTTAAAATTAATTTTCTTGAAAATACCAATAGGATTCTTAAGAACAAATAAAATCATAAGACAAATGTATCATTTCTTACTAAAAATTTCTTTATGAACACCTTATTTATTTTACAAAATTTAGAAGGATCCTGCTAATCATATATTTCGTCATTTAACTATATATTTCTTTTAACGGTTAATTTTTGCAAGATTTTAGTAGAGATAATATTAAAATTTTAAAGTCAACTCAAAATAGAAATGAAGCAACGACTAGTTGAGAAAAATATATATTTAAAAAAGAGTCACTACATTTTGCAACGAGGAGACAACAATCAAAATTTTTGAAATACTTCAAAAGTATCAATATTATCAAAATTCATATCTTGATCAAAATCTCATGTGCCTTAAAAAGTAACAATTCTTTTTGTGAGAGTTCATTGAAGCTAATATGGAGCAAATTACTTCTTCATTTGTTGAGAGCTTGTAGAGGCTAACAAAATACAATTACTATAGAAGGTTGAAGAATCTTGAAAAATATGTACTTGTGAGCTTATAGAGGCTTAATGAATAGCACTAGTATGGAAAGTTGGAGAACCTTGAAAAAATGTACCCGTGAACTAGAAGAGGCTTGTCAAATTTCTATTTTGATTTTCATAATGAAACACTCAAGTTGAATACTTGGGAACTGAACGTAGGCTTAGTTGTAAGTCAAACCAGTATAAATCGACAACATCCTTCTTTTTCTTCTTAACTTTTTATATTTCCACATTATATTATGTGTGTGTTCATTTCAGCAACAGGATCCTTCACTGTTATAGTAGGCTCCTTTTAGTTTCAACTTGTTAAAGGTTTCTTTCATTTTAACAGTTGCGTTCTGTTTTAAATTGTCTTAATTGGATTCATCTTTTAGCAAGCTCCTGTCATTTAACATACTTCTATCACTTAACAGGCTTCTATTGCTTAAACAGGGTCCTATCGCATAACAAGCTCCTCTTGCTTTGCAGGCTCCTATTGTTGTTTCAAACTTCGATAGGCCCCTGTCATTTTATTCAAATTAAAAGTATCTTTTGCGTGTGTTTGCTTTATCATTTGATATCAGAGGGAGGTTTCACATTTATTGTGTTTTACAACACGTGATAGATCATGGCAAATAACTTGAAGTACAATCTGTCTCAAAGTCTTCTTATTTCAATGAAAACAACTACTCATACTAAAAAGAGAGAATGACCATTTATCTTAGTTTGGTGTTACTATTATATCTCTCTATGAAGAATTCCCAGCTCTAATATAGTGGGAGAGTTAAGACTCAGTTGATTATATATTTGCACCTTGCATAATTTTGGGCATGATATGTTATATATCTCTTCGATAACTTTGTTGCTATATTTTGCCTGATTTGTTCTTTTCCTTCTAGTTTTTTTTTATAATGACAAAAAGGGATAATTAATTTTGACATATGATATTTGATAAACTTTCCTGAGAATTGATGATATAATCTGTCATATATTTTGTTATGAAGTATATATGGTAGAAAGGAAAAACTCCTTCTAATCAGTAAGAATTTATAAAGTATACAAGTACTTTTCGAAACCGTTCATTATTAGTTGAATTTTGAAAATCTATCTATTAATGTTTGTCATCGTTAAAAAGGGGGAGATTGTTAGGCTTATTAATGGTTTTGATGATGACCATATAATATTTCAAAATTCAAATTAGATTTATTCCCTTTTAGAGATAACGATATAATTCTCAAGAGGAAATAAAATCATAAGATAAAAGCTTCTTTTTCTGCAGGAACGTCTTTATTATGAACTTACTTTACTTATTTTACAAATTTTGGAAGAGTCCTGCTAATCATATATTCGTCAACCAACTCTAAATTTCTCTTAACGATTGATTATTGCAAGATTCTAGCAGAGATAATATTGAAATTTCAAAGTCAACTCAAAATAGAAATAAAGACATGACTAGTTGAATAAAATGTTTATTTAAAGAAAAGTCATTGGATTTTGCAAACGGGGCTTATAAGCGAGAATCTTTGAAATACTTTAGAAGCATTAATATTCCCAAAACTCATATGTTGATCAAAATCTTTTGTGCCTTAAAAATTGACAATTCTTTCTGTGAGAGATCATTAAAGCTCATATGGAGTAAATTACTTCTTCATTTGTTGAGAACTTATAATAGAGGCTAGCAATATACCATTAGTATGGAAGAATGGAGAACTTTGAAAAATATGTACTTGTGAGCTTGTAGAGGCTCGATGAATACTATTAGTGTGGAAGGTTAGAGAACCATGAAAAATATACTCGTGAGCTTGAAGAGGCTTGTCAATTTACTACTTAAATTTTCATAGTGAAACACTCTAGTTGGATACTTGGGGCCTGAATATAAGCTTAGGTTGTAAGTTGAATCAATATAAATTGACTGCGTTCTTCTCTCTTTTCTTAATTTTTATATTTTTACATTATATTGTGTGTGTGTTCATTTTAGTAAGAGGCTCCTTCACTGTTATGATAGGCTCCTTCTGTTTTCAACTTGTTAAAGGTTCCTTTCATTTTAATAAATGCTTTCTGTTTTAAATTGTCTTAACTGGATTTATCCTTTAGCACGCTCCTATTGTTTAACAGGCTTCTATTACTTAATAGGCTCCTATTGGTTAAACATGGTCCTATCGCATAACAGGTTCCTCTTACTTTGCAAGCTCCTATTGATGTTTTAAACTTTAATAGGCCCTTGTAGTTTTATTTGAATTAAAGTATCTCTTGCATAGGTTTGCTTTATCATTTGGTATTAGAGTGAAGTATCGTATTTATTGTGAATTACAACATGCGATAGATCATGGCAAACAACTTGAAGTACAATTCGTCTCAAAACCTCCTTATTTTAATGAAAACAACTACTCATACTAGAAAGAGAGAATGATCATTTATCTTAGTTTGGTGCTACTGTTATATCTCTTTGTGAAGAATTCCCAGCTCTAATGCAAGGGGAGAGTTAAGAGTCAGTTGATGATATATTTTTGAGTTGTATGATTTCGAGCATGACATGTTATATATCTCTTTAATAACTTAGTTGCTATATCTTGCCTGATTTGTTCTTTTCCTTCTATTTTTTTGATAATGACAAAGGGGGATAATTATTTTTGCTATATGATATTTGATATACTTTCCTGAGAATTGATGATAAAATATGTGATATATTTTGTTGTAAAGTCTATATGGTAGAAAGGAAAAGCTCTTTCTAATTAATAAGAACTTATAAAGTCTACAGTACTTTTCAAAACCCTTTATTATTAGTTTAATTTTAAAAGTCTATCTATTATTGTTTGTCATCATAAAAAGGAGGAAATTGTTAGCTTATTAATGGTTTTGATAATGGCCATATAATATTTCAAAATTCAAATTTGATTTATTTCCTTTTGAAGGTAATGATATAATTCTTAAGAGGAAATAAAATTATAGGATAAATGTTTCATTTCTTGCAAGAACATTCTTTATGAACTTATCTTATTTATTTTATAAAATTTGGAAGCATCCTGCTAATCTTATATTTTGTCAATCAGCTCCATGTTTCTCTTAATGGTTGATTTTTTCAAGATTCTAGTAGAGATAATATTAAAGATTGAAAGTCAACTCAAAATAGAAAAGAAGTAACGACTAGTTGAAGACAATTACTATTTAAAGAAGAGCCATTGTATTTTGCAAACCAAGGGATAGAAGCCAGAATCTTTGAAATACTTTAGAAGCATCAATACTTCCAAAAGTCATATCTTGATCAAAATCTCTTGTTCCTTAGAAAGTGACAATTATTTTTTGAGAGATCATTGAAGCTCATATATATTAAATTGCTTGTTCATTTGTTGAGAGCTTGTAGAGGCTAGTAATATATTACTAGTGTGGAATGTTGGAGAACCTTAAAAAATATGTACTTATGAGCTTGTAAAGGCTTGATGAATCCTATTAGTGTAGAAGGTCGGAGAACTTTGAAAAAATTATTCTCATAAGCTTGAAGAGGCCCGTTAAATTACTGCATGGATTTTCATAGATAAATACTCAAGTTGGATACTTTGGGACTGGACGTAGTTTGGATTATAAGCTGAACCAACATAAATTTACTACGTTCTTCTCTCTCTTCTAACTTTTATATTTCCGCATTTGCAGCAAGAAACTCCTTTACTATTATAGTAGACTCCTTCTGTTTCTAACTTTTTAAAGTTTCCTTTCATTTTATGAGGCGCCTTTTGTTTTAAATTGTCTTAACTGGATCCATCCTTTACCAAGCTCCTCTTATTTAACAAGCTTTTATCACTTAACAAGCTACTATTGCATAAATAGGGCCCTATCGTGTAAAAGGCTCCTCTTGCTTAAACGCTTTTATTGTTGTTTTAAACTTGACATGACTGTGCCATTTTATTTGAATTAAAAGTATCTCTTGCATGTGCTTGCTTTATCATTTGGTATCAGAGGGAGGTTTCACATTTATTGTTTTTTTACAGCAAGTAATAGATTATGGCAAACAACTTGAAGTACAATCTATCTCAAAGCCTCCTTATTTCAATGAAAACTACTACTCATACTAGAAAGAAAGAATGACTATTTATCTTAGTTTGGTGCTACTGTTCGATCTCTCTGTGAATAATTCCCAGCTATAATGCAAGGGGAGAGTTAAAATTCAGTTGATGATATATTTTCTCCTTGTATGATTTTGGGCATGACATGTTATATATCTCTTCGATAACTTTGTTGCTATTTTTTGCCTAATTTGTTCTTTCCCTTTTTTTGATAATGAAAAAGGAGAAGAATTATTTTTGATATATGATATTCGATATACTTTCTTGTTAATTGATGATATAATGTGTGATATATTTTACTGTGAAGTCTATATGGTAGAAAGGAAACTAAAGACATTTAATTATGTCGAAAGAATGAGCATTATTGGGTACAATGATTGAATAAAATATTATTGTTTATGTATTTTATATATTTGACATTCTAATCTTGCTTAAGTACTATATTATTTCTTGTTAATATATACATGAATAATTATGTTAACCTTAATAGGATTTGCATTTTACAAAGGTATTGTTGTTAGACAATTAGAATATATCTCAAAGTGCATATCATATTAAGTTTTAAACTACTTCGTGATATATACTGAAGGAATATATATCACATTAAAGGACCTACAACCATTATGATCTTCTCTAGTTTTTGTTTAAATATGATTAATGTTGTGATTAATATAAAAAGAGTTTAGTTTTTATAAAATGCATATTATGTTATATTGGCCTTGTTTGGTAAATAACTTATCAATTGTTTCTAGTTTTTGTTTAAATATGATTAATGATGTGATTAATATAAAAAGAGTTTAGTTTTTATAAAATGCATATTATGTTATATTGGCCTTGTTTGGTAAATAACTTATCAATTGTTTTTTGGCATATTGAAAGGTTTTAGTTGTTTGACCATGTCAAACCGCTGATGATTATATTTAGTAAACAGCTCATTGGGTTGGCAGATTGAACTTAATCCGTTGGTTTTCAAAACGCTATTATGAGGAGTGTTTTCCTCTAGCAACTAAGAAACTAAGGAATTAAAAGATAATTATATCTAAAAGTTATAACAAATTACACAAAGAGATAGAGATAGGTAAAGATAAAGATAGAGACAGAGATAGAGTTAGACATAGATATTTGACTTAATTTATACAAATTTTAAAAGTTACTCATTAAATTAAAATATTAAATATTAAATTAAAATTTTCAAAAATTAATGTATTAAATTTTTTATCTCTAATTATATTACATTAATTACTTTAGTATAGACTCGATATTTAGGTCCCTTTTATATTAATATTTAGTATATAATATTATTATCACTTGTATATTGTGTTTAATTCAATTAAATTTAATCTAAAATTAATAAGTAAAATTTAAATTAATTATTTTTATCTAAGTTTAAATTTTAAGAGATTAATATAAATACTTTTTCAAAATAATTTTATTTTATTTTATATATTAAAATATAGTTCCAATTTTTAAAATTTTAAAATAAAATTATAATAATAAAATTTATATTTCCTTTAATTAGAAATTAAAGTGCTATCATTTTTATAGAACAAATTTTATATTAAGCTCATTGGTGCTATATTTAAGGAAAAACTCCTCATGTGATCTGATCAACCCCATTCTCGAGCTTATTTATAGTAACATTTTAGTAATCTCTTAAGTTTTTCAATTGACCCTTAGTGGAGCAAATCTAATAGAATCTCGAGAAGTTTTGAATGTAATTCATTCGTCATTGAGAAGTTGTATTGAGAGGGCTTTCAGTGTTCTTAAAACTCGATAGAAGATATTGGAGAAAATGATATTGTTGACTTATTTTGCTCTATCTAAATTTTTATGAGAACATAAAAAAAAACTAAGATATAAACAGCTAATACTCATGTCTTTATAAATCTTTTTTTAAGTCATACATTTGAAGTCATTTTATACATAAACAACTAATATTAAAGAGTTAATTTTATTAAATATCTTTAAATAAGCAGTTGATGTATCCATCGATCAAATCAATTATATTAATTTGCTATTAGCTAATCATTGATAGAATCACTAATGATTAATATATTCGTTGATTTCTAAACAGATTATTATCAAATTATAATTAAGTCATACTGAGCTAAGTAGGACATTGTTAGATATTTTGTATTAAGTAGATTATATTTTGTGGTTTAATTGTTTAAATGTGTAAATCTTATTGGTCAATTGACAGAGATTAGTTAAGAAAATAGCTATTCAATAAAATAATTATTTTATTTTTACACGGATGGAGCATGAAGTAAAATTTTATCTCTCTCTCTTCTCTCTCCCCAATAAAAGAATGTAATTAAATTTATCCTAAAACTATATGTATAAGAAAAGACAATAATTCTTAACATCATTAATATTGATAATGGATCAAATTGTATTCTCTTAAAACTACTTTTGTAAAATTATTAAATTCTAAAATTCATAATTAACTTTAATGTCACATAATCAAATAGCATATTACGATCCTTCACTTGTTCCTAATTAAAAGAGAAGGAATGGAAATTTAGCCCTTAATCCTATTTTTAAGTTAACCAAAAAACTAGAAGTTGTTGAACTACTCCAATTAAATTACTCTATTGGCTTGACTTCTCTTTAATGAATCAAGTACTAGTACCTCTAACTGTGGGTTACATATTTAACTCCTCACCAAGTTTTGGAGAGAAGAATTGAATATATTTGACTTTAGGGTAATATAATCACCGTTACCGAGCAGTGGCACTTGAATAAAATATTTATCTGCATAATTGCCTTCATTTAAAAATGAAAACATTTTTTCTTTTTATATTTCGAGATTATAAATTACATGTAATCTATAATCCAAATTTCATGATAACTGATTTGTTTAACTGTCTTCTATAATCCTAGGACTTATGAGTCCTTGAGTAGACATTGTATGCTATACCCTAGGTCATATCTCGCATTTGCATTTTCCCTTTGATCTCATTTAGTTTCTTGAGTCATGACTGTATTCAAGTTCTCTACTAAAGAGACGATGGTCATCTATGAATACTTTTCATATGAGTCAATGATTTAAATTAAATGACCTTCCTCTGTTCTCAATTCTCTTTTGAATTAAATTTAATTTGCTTTCCTAGAATTATTTCATAGGATCGTATCTTACATGATCTTTTGGCAATAACCTAAAGTAGCAAACCTTAAACTCAATTCGCAAGAATGAAACAAGAGTCATAAGGGTATATGATGAGGTTTTCCTAAACCTCGTGGTCTCACACAATGTAAGATGAGATCGTCGACTTACATTAATCCTTTTTGTGGTCAACAGGCACACATGGTACGAGTCATGTGCTACGGTATTTACCCACTTCGTTTGAATTGAACATCTTTTAATCAAGAAATACCGTACAGATGATAGTTCAAACATACTCAATGCTTAACTTGAGTTCACTTATCTACTCACAAATTTATTCAAAACCCACATCTGGCAACGTAAGACAGATATAGTGATTAATAAATCACTTTTAACCAATTTCCTTGCGGCATTTATGTTTAAGTTTCGCGCTCTCAATTATCACCTAGATAATAAACTTTAAACATGTCTCATCTCTAGCGACCATAAATACTAGAGACGATTCCCGTATGAGAGGGCCAATCTATAATCTGTCTCATATACTTATGATTCATCTCAAAATATATTTATACAAAACATATTCATTCATGAATAAAATGATATATAATGTATAATCTTCATCATACATTATATCCAAACAAATGACATTAGACGAAGTGAACATACATAAAAAAATGTTTTATCAGTACATTTCAACATCTACGCAGTCCTAGTGACTTTACATGCCCAATAAAAAAATCTCTAAAAATTGACTTTGTCATTGGGTCTGCTATCATATTTTGTGTAGATATATATCTCATGTTCACTTCTCCTCGTGCAACTATATCTTTCACATAATTATATTTAGTATCTATGTGCTTAGTCTTACAATGAAATTTGGGGTCTTTTGTATAAGCGATTGCAGTTTGACTGTCACAGTTGATAGTCACTGGATTGATTTCGCTTTTAGTGGCTCCCAAATGCACAAGGAATCGATGAAGTCACACAGCCTCTTTTACTGTAGTTGAGAACGCTATAAATTCAGCTTCCATTGTGGATAATGCAACGCAGGATTGTTTCTTACTTTTCCATGATATTACTCCATAGTTTAGTAAGAATACATATCCTGAGGTAGATTTTCTTTCATCTAAATCTCCTCCCCAGTCTGCATCTGTATATCCTTGTATACATAGATCATTGCCTTGATAACACAATGCATAGTCCACGGTTCCCTTCAAATACCTCAATATTCTCTTTACTGCTTTTCAATGTGCTTGGCCTGGATTTGACTGATATCTGTTTACCATCCCAACAGCATAACAAATATCTGATCTTGTACACATCATTGCGTACATATGACTTCCAACTGCACTAGTACAGGGAACATTCTTCATTTGTTCCCTTTCTTGTGGCATTGACGGGCAATTTCTTTTACTAAGGCCTTCATTCTTAGCAATAGGATTATCAATTGGTTTGCAATCTTGCATACGGAATCGCTCAAGAATTTTTGAATGTACATCGCCAGGAAAGCGATAACAATTTCTTTGAACGATCTCTTGAAATCTTGACTCCAAGAATGTATGCCGCTTCACCCATGTCTTTCATTTCAAATTCAGATGATAACCATTCTTTGATTTGCTTAAGAAACACACAGTCATTACAAGCAATCAATATATCATCCACGTATAAAGATAAAATCGCGAATTTATCTTTGGATCTTTTAACATACACACAATGGTCTTCATCGATCATTTGAAAATCATAAGAAATGATTACATTATGAAAACCAATATACCATTGTCTTGAAGACTGCTTCAGGCTATAAATTGATTTTAATAAACGACATACTTTATTTTCATGACCTGCCTTGATGAAACCTTCAGGTTGTTCTATATAGATTTCTTCATCTAATTCTCCATTGAGAAAAGCAGTTTTTACATCCATTTGATGTAATTCAAGATCCATACTGGCTACTATAGCCAAAATAAGACAGATTGAAGCAAACTTTACAACAGGTGAAAAAGTTTCTTCATAATCAATTCCCTCCTGTTGCGTATATCCTTTTGCTACAAGACGTGCCTTATATCTTTCGATATTGCCATCAGCTTTTCGCTTAATTTTGAGAACCCACTTGTTCCCAATTGCTTTACGTCCTTCAGGGAGGTCAACCAAGTCCCATACTTGATTTGAGCTTAAAGAAGACATTTCTTCTATCATTGCTTTCATCCATTCTTCTTTAGCAGGGCCATTAAGAGCCTCATTTACATTCCTTGGCTCTTCTTCCTCTTGCGGAACAATGATATTAATTTCTCCTTCAATCTCAAAACGGCGTTGGGGAATTACTCCTCGATTACTTCGTCTTAACCGAGGTTCATCATAAACAAATTCATGATTGATCTGATTGCTCCCACTCGGATCAGTTATCATAGAGAACCTTTCTGTGGAATTGCTCCCACTTGGTTGAAGTTCCTCATCTTGATTCTGCATAACAGAATCATTCTGATCAGGCGACTCATATAATAATAGGTCTTCACCTATTTCGCCTTGCTTGGGAAAATCCTTCTCTAAGAATGTTACATCTTGTGATTCAAATTCAGTTACACCTCCACTACCTTGTTCACTTATGAACACGTATCCTTTTGAGTGTTTTGAGTATCTTATAAAAATACTTTTTCTCCCTCTTGGGCCTAATTTCTCATGTTTGTGAGAGAGATCATGAACATAGGCTGCACACCCCCAAGGTCGGAGACTTGACATATCAGGCCTCCTACCATTCCACAACTCTTATGGTGTGCTAGTAACTGATTTCGTGGGCACACGATTAAGTACATAAGTGGCTGTTAGTAACGCATCACCCCAAAAGGTGATTGGTTGCTTGAGCCATCATGGACCTAATCATTTCTAATAGCGTCCTATTTCGTCTTTCAGCAACGCCATTTTGTTGTGGGGTTATAGGAATTGTTAATTGCCTTTCTATTCCTTTTTCATCATAGAAAGCCTTGAACTTTTCTAACAAATACTCTGGTCCACGATTAGTTCGTAATGCTTTTATTTTCTTATCTAATTGATTCTTAACCATGTTTGAGTATTTTATGAAACAATTGAATACTTCTGATTTATGAGAAATCAAATAGATATGACCATACTGAGTATAGTCATCTATGAACGTGATGAAATAAATTGCCCCACGTCTAGCCCTTACATTCATTGGACCACAGATGTCGGAATGAATTAATTGCAATGGATATAAAGCTCGTGTTCCCTTTCCAAATGGATTTCTTGCCATTTTACCAGCTAAACAATGCTCACATGTAGGTAAATCTACTTGACTTAGATTACCTAAAAGTCCTTCTTTAGCCAATCGACTTATTCGATTTTGACCAATATGGCATAGTCTAGCGTGTCACAAAGTTGCATCATTGTTGGAATTACTAGATGTGAATAATGAATAACTAATATTATTATTTTCCTTTAACACATCCAGCACAATAAAACCATCCAATAAAAAACCATGACCATAATTAATAGAGCCAAGAAACAAATCCATTCCACCACTGTGGAAATTTATATGAAAACCAAGTTTAACTAACATTAACACAGATAAAAGATTCCTACGAATCTGTGGAGCAAATAATACTTCATGTAGAATGAGAGGTCGTCCTCCACGCATGTCCAATTTACATGTCCCAATTCCTTGTACAACAACTTTGGAATTGTCACCTACATAAAGCCATCAACTACCATGTGGGAGTTTACGAAACTCAACGAAGGCATCACGATCCTTCGCTACATGGTTGGTTGCTCCTGAGTCTGCAATCCACAAAGGATGTGATTCAATTAGAAAAACAGAACAAGAAACATTCACATAACAAATGTTTGTACTATAAAGTTGTACCTTCTTGGGCTCGGTACAATCTCGAGCAAAGTGGCCCTTATTACCACAATTATAACATTTCACATGTTTCATGTTCTTCTTCTTGAAGGGACGTTTTCCCTTTCCACGTTGGTTCCAATTTTTCTTCTTGGATTCCTGAGGGGAGTGGTTGGATTTTTTGTTCCTTTTTCACTTATATCCACCATGATGCTTGCACTTCTTATTCATAGCTCCATGTGAGCTAGAACTAACTGCATATGCCTCAGAAGACATCTTTGAAGCTTCAAGATGCTCTTCCTCCAAGATAAGATGCCTCGTAGCATCTTCCATTGTCTTGATGTTTTCATTATGAGTTAGGTGCATCTTCATATGCTCCCAACTCTGAGGCAGTGAACGGATCACAACTTGCACCTGTTGCTCATCAGACAGCTCATGACCAACATCACGTAACTCACTTACCATGTTGGACATTTTTCTCAAATGCTTCTGCATTGTATCATCTGGGCGCTTTTTATAAGTGCCAAACTTAATTGTAAGTGACCTCACTTTTGTCACTGAAGCACCTCCAAAACGAGCAACCAATGCGGACCACATGTCCTTTGCAGTTTCGTACTTACGGAACTCACGCATGATATCATTATCCATACTACTCAGCAACGTGATGCGAGCCAAAGAGTTTTTCTTTTTCCATAAGTCATACACATCACGGTCCCTTCTATGTTGGGCCGTTGTGCCCTCCTCAGGAACATTCATGGTTAGGTTTAACGGTTCTAGAGCCTCTTGCTCTTCTAGTACATATTGGATTTTTATATTCCAAATCTCGTAATTGTCACCATTGAGTTTCTCACCCCTATTGAGTTCAGCAACTATATTCTTCGAAGCAGTAGCCATTTTCGAAACACTAAGTTTCTATAATAAGAAAGAAATATACACACGTTAATGTCACATTAATCGTTCATAGAGCAAATAATTCGATTACAATTGCTTATGAAATCAAAAGTTCACAAATGTGTTCAATCATCATTCATACAACAATCGAATCTTAATTACTTTACTCTAGACGAATTCTTATATAAAATTCATGTAAACATATTACATAAATATTGAAACTTTGTTCTTATAAAACCAAACAACCTATTGTATACCTATGAACAATCTATAGGTAACGAACCCTACGCGGAAATGAGTTCACGAGTTCGCATGAAACATTTTGTGAAGCTCGATTTACAATAGATCTAACAATTTCCATTGGAAGACCTATAGGATATAAAGTCCTGATTAACTCTCTCCTACGCATCCTTTTCATAAATGTCATCACTAACAAATTATAAGTCTTCTCAGGTATATTAGTCTAGAGCATTTTCAATAGTTCGCCTTAAGGTTGGGGCAATGTTGCAAGCAAAGTCATGTACTTTACTTCAACATCCTTGTAAGCTAGACAACCTCCAAAATATAACGCTTGCATCATGTTATTGACTGCAATAACATACTGTGTTAGATCATCTCCAGGCATTAAGTGCATGTTGACTAACTGCACATATATGCTTCTAATTCGTCTCTTCTGTGCCTCACATCGAATAAGCTTGCGTGTTTACTTAATAATAGGCATTGTCCTGAAAAACAAATTTTCAGGAATCAGAAGAATATAAAAAAAATAACAAATTATTTTTTCTAACACTTAGCGAACTTATGCTCATATATTGAAATAATTTTAATTTTAATTTTTATTACATTGTTTGTCAACAATTTATTGAATCTAATCAATTTTTTTAATCTCTAAGTAATTAGACACTTATTTCTAATTTACCTTGTAATTGAACTAATCAATTATCTTGGTTTAATTAGAAACTAATTTCTAAATTAAATTAATTAAAAAATATTTCATTTTAATGAAACAAAATTAATATTTATCCAATTAGAAAATAAACCAACAAAATAGTTTATTTCTAAGGGTAATTTTAACTAAACAAATTAGTTTTTTTAAAGTAATTAGAAACTTATTTCTAATTTTAAAATATAATTGAACTAATCAATTTCCTTTGGTATAATATTTTAGAAACTAATTTAATTAAATAAATTAGTTAGTGGAAATTAGAAAACTAATTTCTGAATCATTACATTATATTATGTATAAGTCTATTCTAATGTGGGCCACATAATTAACATTGAGTCTCTCAAGAGCCCAAATAAAAAAACCAGCCTAACACCCGAAATTGGGCTTGGAGGAAACAACCCAAAATAAAAAACGAAAGTGGGCTCGGAGGCAGCCAGACGACGTTGCTTGACGCTCATCTTCTTCCTCCGGTCGTTTTCGTTTCTGGTTCTTCTTCCTCCTTCTATTTTGTTTCTTTTTTTTCTCTGTTCCTTTACCCATTTGGAAATCAACTCAAGCAACAATTAAAAATCACAAATCCAACACAACAAATACTCATTTGCTTCATAAACACCACAAACTCATCAAGATTTGATTTTTTTGATGAATCACCGAAGAGAGAAAAAAACTTTGTAGATATACCAGAAGATTAAAACACACATATATATGTTGCTTTCAACCCAATACAGCACAAACCCACAATTGAAACTCATTTCATTCGGTGCTTTCAATTTGAACCATCCATACAAGTGAAACACCGAGAGGAAAGAAGAAAAAAAATGACGCATGCCATTTTTTAAAGATAGAAACCCATAGTCAGAAACGCATGCCATTTCGTATACGGTAGAATATCTATTACAAATCATGCAAAAAACCAGATGCTCTAATACCAATGTTAGAAATTAATTGAACAGATCATAACCACTAAGATCATGAAAAACAGGATCATTCATATGCGGATAAAACACAAATTACATACTTGAATAAGTGTTAAGATTCCACCGGCTAAGGAACACAGAGTTTGCACAATCCAATGTTTTTCTCTCAAAACCAAAAATACCCAAAGTCAGTTTTTCTAAACTGTTGGTTTTGTCTTTTAAATACAATCTTCAGATAACTACCATCAGTAGTTATTTTGTACGCGGTTGTTTTAGACCCATCATGGGTGAAAGAAAACCATCACTTATAGTACCTACCTATCAGTAGATCTTAATTTTCATAAGCATGTGATACACGATATTAGTTTGACACAAAATGAAGGTTTTCATGAGAAGTATCCCCCACTTTATAGCTTTTGCAACATTGGTCTATAATAGTTTTTTTTTTTTTGGTTCCAAAGGAAAAGAAAAACTAGAAACACATCCTAAATAACGCAGTGATTGGTCTATAATCGTTAGTACCTCTCTAGTACTTGGAATCGATAAAATAATTCCATCAACTTGAAAATCCGCCGTCTCTCAATGTTCAAAAGTCACAAAAAAACAAGCAGAAAATATAGATTAAAGAACCATTCTATTCTTAGGTTCGTCCACCTTTCTTCTTTTCCAAATTTGGGGAATAGAATCAATCCAATATTAGGTTCGAAGTAAACTTAATCTCTTAACATTATTTTGAATATGAAGCAGCGGCGGCTGTGGACATGCATGTTACCTAGGAAACGTGCAAACGTACTTCAATAGATTTCGAAGTCTATCTATTTCATGATAAAAATGGATCTAATAATTATCATCAAATACAGAACAAGATCTGTTTTTCCTTTTTTCCAATATTGTTCCAAACAAAAATCTAGCAAATTTCAGCCTTAAATTTTAGGCAAATAATAGTCAACAGAAAAGCCCTTGGCCTCCTTCCATCTTCCTTTAATGTAAATAATTTTCCCTCTTCCTATGGATCACCAACACCTCCCAAAGCACCGCAAGCACCAAGAACTTGATTACCCTAACATAATCAAAAGAGGGTTCGCATATGCCATCTTTTTACTGGTCGTCTTGATCTCTTCTATCATCTACTTGGATCTTAGAGGATCTCTTGAGGCTGATTCGCTCTTTGGTTTTGGTTTCTTTGACAAAACCTCTTCTTCAGAAACTCGAGAATGCGACTATTATTCTGGGAAATGGGTTCGAGACGAAACTTACAAGGATAAATTCTACACAGAGAACTGCCCGTTTCTTGATCCGGGTTTTCGCTGTCGTGAGAACGGAAGAAAAGATGTAGAATACCTGAATTGGCGATGGCAACCTGAAAGCTGCAATATACCAAGGTGCACGTAAAAACAGATAAGCTATCAGTTATTTTGAGAATATGAATATCTACATTCTTGCATGCCAGTTTTAAGGCATGCAAGTTCATTAGAATTCAATAACTAGAGGGAATAACGTAGAGAATTGCATAAAGCTGAACATTGAATCAGGTCATAATATTCATATGCTAATAAAATAAAGTCTTCTCGAAGACACCAACAAAAACGTAGTGCTTTCTTTAAGTCCAGAAGCCAATTTTTTGTACTTCATTTACAGACTGAAGACCTGGAAATTTGAGCTGTGTCCTCTTAGACAACACTCTTAATCGTTTGCTAGAATTAAAATCCATTGATTTAGGACTTTTGTTTTTACAATGTCTATAGATTTGCCACATTTGGTGTTTCAACAAACGCTGGATCATAGTCTTTGTCTTTTTCTTTGTCTGTAGACCCGACAATTGTGTCATTGAAGAAACTATAGATTTAAGTTAGACATAAGCCTCGTAAGAGTTCATCGCAATTTATCTTTATATGGGTGTGTTTGGTTGTTAGCTGATCAGCCAAAAAATAGCTGATTAACTTGAAATAGCTGATTGACTTTATAAAAAAGCTGTTTGAACAATAGTCAGTATTTCACTATTTCCATCTTTAGCATGACTAAAATATTTAGATTATACTTTTCAAATTTTTCACTGTTTCTATTTTTAAAAATTTAGTCGTTGTTTTTATCATGCATATATGTGAATCAAATCTCTAGTTATATTCTCTAGATGTTCCTGTGAGTGTGAGTTATCTCCAAGTGTAAGTGAGTGTGTGAGAAGTTGATGGACAATTTTATTGTCCAAGTTGGTGTAGTATTGTGTGTTAGTTGGAGACAAAATTATAAGAGCTAAATTGTACGCGTTACATATGATTATTTATATTTCAAGTATACTTTTGATAAATTATTTCAAAAAAAAAACTTTTGATAAATACTTAAAATAATACTGGAGTTAATTTTAAATTGAAAATATCATATCTAGATAAGTTAGATTAATGGTTTATTCTTTAGGTATGTAGACGGCACACCTTGGGCTAAAAATAGATTTGACACATGAAAAAAATAATCTTAATTGTGAGGGAAGATTTTTAAAAAATTTGATGTATTAAATAACAGTCAAATTGTTGTTTTTCTTCTTAATTTTTAATCGAAAAGTCTTGTCATCTTTGCTCGTCTTGCCTATTCGCAGGTTTAATGCAATAGATTTTCTAGAGAGGAGCAGGAACGGTAGGGTAGTATTTGCAGGAGACTCCATTGGAAGAAACCAGTGGGAGTCATTGCTATGCATGCTTGCGCAAGGAGTTTCCAACATGTCAACAATTTATGAAAAAAATGGGAAGCCCATTTCTAAACACAAGGGATTTCTTTCCATGCTTTTCAGTGATTACAATCTTACTGTCGAATACTACAGGACACCTTTTCTAGCTCCTAATGGGCCCCCAGTCCAGAATATGTCCACTGTCATCAAAACCACCGTCAAGGTCGACCGACTCCACCGCTTTGCCAGGAAGTGGGTAGGTGCTGATGTTATGATTTTCAATTCCGGACATTGGTGGAATGAAGATAAAACTGTGAAGATGTATGGACCTAACCTTTCATTTTCACTGCCAAGTCTGATGTTTTATAGTGTTGCATATCTCACCTTGGCCTTTCTACCAAATATAACTACTAAACTTCATTCCAGATAGATAACTTTGTTTCGTACGCATCCAGGGGGTGCTATTTTGAGGAGGGAGGGAAGGTCAATATGTCCATGAGATCAATAGAAGCTTTTGAAAGATCTCTGCAGACATGGAAGTCATGGGCACTAGAGAGCTTAAACTCTAATAGGACTCGTATATTCTTTCGTAGCTACTCCCCAGTACATTACAGGCAAGTAGTTTGAGCAAAATCGAGTTGTTTTAAAGTTAAAGACAATACGGAATCGTATAAGTAAGACCACAATATACACTTAATTTTGGGACTGCATCTTAATATGAAAAGTTAAACGTGTAAATTACAGGAATGGGACATGGAATAATGGTGGTCAATGCGATATAGCTACACAACCAGAGACAGACTATAGTCAGCTCGAATCTCAGCCAATTTACAATCAATATGTCTCTCGTGTTATCAAACAAATGAACAATGGAAACAGGAGAGTTCACTTCTTAAACATTACACCTATGACTCAGTTCAGATATGATGGCCACCCTTCACTCCATCGTGAGCTAGGGACTCCAACTCCTCCTCAGGACTGCAGCCACTGGTGTCTACCTGGAATACCTGACTCGTGGAATGAAATTCTGTATGCTGATTTACTGTCAATGGGTTTCAGAACTAAGCAATATTCACCCCATCATGAAAGTTAAAAAGTTGTCAGATAATCGGCCATACATGATTTTTGATGTTTCTTGTCAGGTCAATTCCTGTTTGTTTTCTTCAGAATCCATTCGCTTGCTCCATATCTTTCACTTCCTCAAGCTGCCTTAAGAGACTCAAACTTCTGGTCCATAAGTTGAAGGGATTTGCCAACAGAAAATTTTTATTGACCCCTGATCTAAAAATTCAATATCGACAAGGAGACTAACAAGTTGATAAACATCTTATTAGTTAAGGATCAAACGTATATCAAAGCTGGCACATATCTTTGAATAAAAGCCAATATTGTGCATGCCCACACCAGTAATCCGTTGGAATCAGATCTACTTTAAATATGGTAATTCTGTCAGTGAGTTATTTTACGTGTTATAACTTTTCAGCATCTGAAGTCAACAATGACGTTGGGGATAGGGAAATTGCTGCAGTCAGTGGTAGTATAATCAAGCTTATAGTCAAAAAGCTGTTAAAGGTTCAAGAAGTTGTGGCCTCGTACGCTGGTTAAGGAGAAAAGATCCTCTGTCCAATATTACTCTGTCTTATTCTGTCTCATAGAATCTCAACCATTTATTTTGCGGGACTCACGCGGGACCCACGCGGGATCCACATAAATGAATGACTGAGATTCATTGGACACAATAGAACACCATAATATTGGACAGAGGATCTGGACTCCTGGTTAAGAGCAATCTAAAACCACTAACAATTTAAGACAACGTACAAATTTGGTAGAATTCCATGTCACTAGTCAACAGAAGAACCAAACTAATGACCAATTGGGATTCAGCTGAGTTATTACACTACATGAAAAATACCCAATTTGTGATGTTTTATGAACGTCAGGGAAAAATTTTTGTGACGTTTTTAAAAACGTCGCACCGAACGTCGTTGAAGGAGAGTAATCAAACATTTTTATCGACGTTTTGTAGAAAACGTCGAGGAAGCCTGGGTTATTTTTCGACGTTTAGGGAAACGTCGAAAAAACTTAAGCGAATGAGCAACGTTTGACTTAAATATCGTGGAAACAACATAACTTTCTACGACGTGTACTAGACGTCGCAGAAAGCATGTCAATCTGCGACGTCTGTTGAACGTCGTGGAATTACTGACAATCTGCGACTTCTTCTAGACGTCGTAGAAAGCCTGACATTCTTCGACGTCTTCTAGACGACGTAGAAAGTCTGAAAATTTGCGACGTCTTCTAGACGTCGTAGAAAGCCTGACATTCTTCGACGTCTTCTAGACGACGTAGAAAGTCTAGAAATCATGACGCCTTCTGACGTCAGAGAAAGCATTCCTACTACAAGCATATGATAATTTATTTAAATTTATTTTTAAATATATTAAAATAAGTTTAATTTAATAAATTATAAATTTTATATAATTAAATTTAAATGACATATAATTAAATAAAATTATTAAGAATAGTGAGAATTATATGATTTTAAAATAAAATTTAATGAAATGATTATTCTAATTGAATAATTAATTAGTGGGAAAAATATTAAATCGATTTATTTAATAAGTATTTAATATTATATATTTAATTTTTTATTTAGTCATTTATCAATTTGTTGAGTACATCATGGATTTGCGAATGATCAATAATATATAACAAGAATTTAATAGATGTAGACAATAAATTATATAATTTAAAATCCCAAACATGTCATAATATAGTAATTAAAATGAACAATATGTCATAAGTGTCTAATATATCAAGATGAATACTTATCGATCAACGCGAATATTATGTGTAGAACATATGAGTTCCAAGACCTTTTGTTGCTCGACTTGAGTTAATTTATCCTGCATTTCTTCAAATTTTTGGTCAATTCATCGACTTTAGATCGTAAGCCCTCATTAACCTTCTTGAACTCCGCTAATTGCCTCAAGTCTCTTTCTCATTGAAGTCTTCCTCGTGGTCGAGGCCCCATTCCCATGCCAACAATGTAATCAGTTCTGGTGCTCAGGACTTTGTCGCACACTTCGTCCACTGTCATCGGATGACCTTGTTCAGTTGAATGTGTCAATTCGTGACATATTAAGTCCTGAAAAAGTAAAGAATTAATTACATACACAATGTGATTTAAGAAATATTTATAAATAAACTATGTACTCACCCATTTTTCTTTGCATTCAGTAGTTGTCCATTGATCTTTTCTTTCATCATAATGAGTGTGATACCATAACTTCATCCGGTCACACTCTTCTCCGTCTCTGTCACTCTGTTGTATAGAAATATATAAATAGTAATATTCATTATAAAATTTGAAATGTCAATAAAAGAAAATATAATTAAAAAGATAATAACTCACAATCTCAAGTCGTATGGCTACAAAGGCCTTGGAGCTAGAGTTTGGTCGACATTTGACCTGACTCCTAGCAACTTTTGCTTTTTGACTTTTTTCCTAATCGCACACGTTAAGAAAATGTATTATAAAATCTATAAATCATAATTCATAAATACTAAAATATAATAAGTTGTAAAAATAGTAGTGATCAAATGAACCAACCTTTGTAGCTGATTGCTCCCAATATTGGCATAAGTCCATCCACTCTGCCACTGTGACACTTTCTGGCTTAACAACTTTTCCGTACTTGGTTAAATGCTTTTTTAAACTATATCTTTGATCTTTGGACCTTAGCGCAAGAAACTTCTTCACAGTAGCATGTACTTCGTTGTCAGTCCTCATTCCCTTGATTTTCAACTTTTGCTGCACAAAATTATAAATTATTGGTCAATGTCCTAAGCATATGAAAAACACATACAAATTAGATTGGTTTAGAATACTTACGTCTAACTTGTCAAATGCAATATCCAAATCCTCAGTTGTAATTTTTGAAAATTTTGTTTTAACAGGTAAGGAAGTTCGGGATACCAGACCAATCTCACTCGAAAATTTGGCAGATTGTATGGAGTTGGTTGGTCGTCCTTCAGTTGGGGAGATCTTGTAAGTACAAGTCAACTTGTACTACTGATAAGTCGACTTGTTCTTGAAAAAGTACCGATAAGTCGACTTGTACATTGCATAAGTCGACTTATTTAAGGATCAGTCTTTGTTTATTTGTGCCTCTAAAGGCAATCCCTTTAGCGCTTTTATTCACATTCGTATGCGATCGAATGAATAAATAAAGAAAAGGCATAATTCATTAATTTGATGTTCATGAACATTGTTTATGAATTGATTGGATCTTTAATCGATTAATGAAGTCCATGATATATGACATAGCATGAAGGAAATTATGATGTGATCATACTCCCGAGATTCCTATCATGTGCAATTATGTCGTTGTCTAAATTTTCCTAGTCAAAGGATTAATGAGACCGACATCATTAATCCGGATAGACTAACACATGTCATATTCCTTGATTGGATCAGCGGTGGATCTCGAAAACCAGTAAATATGAGATATTTAAATTGACATGTGGATGCTTACTAGCGGTAGTAGGTTCATTGGATGACCGCCATGAGATCATCACATGGATATCTTATCTAGTGTCGATGATAATCTCATCATAGCAATGGTGCAAGTATCCTTAGACTTAAGGTACTCGAGGATATCTTGAATCTTGATCCTGCTTTGACTCCATTCCTTGTTGCCTTCGGAGGTAACTCATAGGGTGGTGCTTGAGTGCAGTTTGAGGTATTCAAGATAATTGAGTAGCCAATAAAGGATTCACCACTTCGGATTAGCAGAGGAGATACCCATAGCCTCTTGTCAGATCATTACTTGTAAATCTCGGCGAGTGAATATGTCATGAAGAGTGTCTTCATGGACATATAAAGTAATGAGTCCTGGGGCGAGATCTGTTATCACTTAGGCTAGACTTAGTCTAGTGAGAGTTGACACTTTGACCATACTCATAACCAAGTGGGGTATAGGATGGTGAAAGGACGAATTGCACCAGAATTGTCTATAGAAGGGTTTGTGATCCGGTTCGTGATGAATACATCAAACCGATTACTTTCCGGTCAATTATGGGGTCATGATGTGTTCTTGATACCGCTCACGACTTGCTCAGATTAATTGTTAATCTAAGTGGCCAACATAACCGGAGCCTAAAGGTCACACACTTAAGAGTGTCTTAGAGAATCAGAAAATAGTAATTGGACGAGTTCCATTATGGAAGCATTAGATTAAATGGATCCCAATGAGATTGGGATATGTCCCATGAAATCGCGACATCAATATTCTAAGAAAGGTTTAGGAATTTTTTTCAAAGATCGGGGCCGATAAGGCAGTAGGACCAATTCCATTGGATTGGACCTTAGCATTTATATTCTAATTAATTAATTAAGTAAATTAATTAATTATTTATTATATAAATTGGACATGTGCACGTTGGAAACTAAAGGGAGAAGAGATGATAGCTTTTGACTTTTCAAAAGCTTAGTTTATTTATTAAATAATGAATGGTTAAGAACCATTCACGTGGATGGCCTTCTCTCCAAGCATAAAGTCTTCTTTTAAGAGTTAAAAGAAAAACTGAAGAGGGCTTGGTGGGGTGGTCGACGGTTGCAAAGAGGAAAAGAAGAAATGGAAGCTTAAGAGTTAAGTTTCCTTTGAAAATGGTTTTCATGTCTTCTTCTTTAAGCATCATCACTTCTCTTCTTCTCCAAGCACAAAGTTCCAACGTGAATCTCAAGCTCTCCAGGACAGAGGTAGGGTCTAGCAGCTCTTAATCTGTTCTAGCTATTCCCGGGTCAAAGGGGTTTGACTCGGTTAGGTTTTCTGATCTCTGCGTGGATCACCTTTAGAGATAGTCTCTTTTGGCTATTTAGGTTTATGTCTTCATACGGATACCTGGATCCTGGGTTGGGAAGGTCTCGGAACAAAATTTTGTTTTCTGCTGCCTGTACATGTGATGTACCTCCGGGATTTTCCTACAGTGGTATCGTAGCGTCTGGTATCCCGTATGAAGCTAAAACCTAAGCTAGATCAGAAACCCTAAGTGCTGTTGATGTTGATGCATGTGTTCTGCCCAAATTTCGTTTCTGTATAGAGATGCATTTTTCGAAATTTTTCTGCCCAGAAATGTTCATAACATGTTAGAGAATATGTCTATGAATTTTCAGAATTTATCGATTTGATTTGATATAGTTTTGCTAATTAATTCCCTAAGGTTACAGATGCTGTTTTGTGAAACGATTCTGGAACAGGCAGTAGTATAAAATCGAGAATAAATTCTAGAAAAATCTTTTTCTGTATTTTCCTTCACCTACATGTCTCTAAGATGTTGGTGAATATCTGTGAGCATGGAAATTGGATTTCAAGGTGATTGGATATTTATTCACGAATTTATTCTATGCTGTTGGGAATTGCTGTGCTGATGAACACAGATTTTGAATCGGTTTTGTTATTTAGGTTGACTGAGTTTTTGATGGCCTAAAATCCTGAAAAAATTCATGTAGCATGTTCTGAACATGTAGTAACCTATATAATTTTATCATGATTTATTGAAATTGTTTCATTGATCATTTCAAGCAATGTACAGAACTGGACAGTTTTGGTGAAAATTGTTGGGACTGTTTTGCTTGGCTTGATTGAGTGTGCTTTTTCAGTTTCAATGCCTTGCACCATTTTTAATGTGATTAAAAATGTGTTATCTTGATTTAGTATGATTGCCAAACTGAATTGCTTGAAGTTGTTTATCCTAGAATTTTCGGATGCCTAATTGATCACCTTTGTGTCTCGTTAGTATATTTCATTTTCTTGCTTGTTTTGGCCGTCACAATTTTTGTGACAAGTGCTGGAGTAAATTTGATAATGTATATGCTAGCTAGAGATGCTTAGGATGATAATTTGGGTATTCCTAAATTGTTTGGAAATTAATGAGTTTTGACTCATTTCAAGTTTTTCATATAGTTTGACTATTTAAGGCTTTCATGGTTCAATGAATTGTTCATTGATACATCAAATTTATCAGATATTACCTTAGGTATGTAAGTGTTGTGAATTGGAATTGCATTAATTGAGGAATTAGCCGATTAGAGATTTTAGCAAATCTACCTGGATAAGTCGACTTGTATGTGAAATAAGTCGACTTGTTCAAGGTTTTGGGATAAGTCGACTTGTCATAGAATAAGTCGACTTGTTCAGATCTCGAGATAAGTCGACTTGTAGTACCTTATAAGTCGACTTGTTCATCAGGCAGTGAAATAAGTCGACTTGTGTCATACAAGTCGACTTGTGTGTAAGCGAAAGCATAAGTCGACTTGCATTTGATGAAAGTCGACTTGCATTTGATGAAAGTCGACTTGTGGCATGCTCGGTTGGATGATGGATGATTAAAAGGATTGATTCAATGTGATTGATGAAACCTAAATCATTCCATATAGTCCCATGCGACTATAATCCTTGACTTGAGTCTAGAGACTCGAAATCCTCCTCGGTATATGAAAACTAACGCCTTCCATTAATATGGTAAGAACCGTAGTTCTTATAGGGTTGGGTTGTTGAGCTAACCTCAAGCTCACTCTATACTGAATATGTTCAAACCATGAAAATAAGATTTTCGGATTAATGGGTCGGTTTTCCTAGAAGCGTTGATTTGTTGAGCTAACCTCGAAGGTCAACGTGGAATGAGGCGAAGTTGGGTAGCATACATTAGATGTATGCGATCAAAGAGTTGATACCCAATGAAGTGCACACATCAACAAGTTGATAGCGATTGATAGTTGTGTCTAAGATGTAATTGGTATATTTGATACCTCCCGAGACATAAGGTGGCTTGTTGAGCTAACCTCGGTCATTCTTAATGCTCGGTTATCGATGATGCAATTGGTATGACCGATACCTACCGATTGACCTAAGTTGTGGCTTGTTGAGCAAACTCAAGGTCACTCTTAGCAATCTGGGATATCGACCCACTAGGACATTATGTCACATTGTTTCTTTGGATTCAGTAAAGAGGGTTATGGATTCTAGGAAACTAGTGGAGCCATATGCATGTCATGCAAGTCCTTATGATCACGCAGCATTTCTATTCTATCATTCCTTCTCTTTATCGCGTTTAGGTTGATTGAAGAAGTCTTTCGATGTGAATTTACGCTCTATTCGGACTGAATTTTCTTGATTGGCTAAGGAATCGAGAATTGTTCTCGGATCCGAGGAACTGGATCGTCCTAGATGTTCCACTTCCGGATGCACTGCTTTGTCGATGCTTCGATAAGGATCAGAAAGCATATCGTAAGCATCTAATGGACGGGGACATGGCTATTTGCCTCGATGTCACCAGAGCTGCAACAGCAGCACGAGTCCATGGATGCTCACTCTATAATATTTCATCTTATGGAGCTGTTTGATGAGTAAGCTCGATGCGAAAGGTTCAAGACCTCGAGGCTTCTCTTCATCACAAAGATGGCTCTGGGACAATCTAACATGCAAAGATACCACGAAGATGAATGGCTATATTGAGAGATTGGCCGTCTTAGGATTTGTAATGGATTATGAATTAAGTAGAAATTAATTCAGTTGGATTGTCGATGGTTATTCACGGTTAGTGTTAAACTATCGGATGAACCAAATATCCACAACAATTCTCGAGTGATCAATCTGCTCGACGAAATGAAAGTGACAGTTATCAAGATAGATAGCAAGTGCTAATGGTGGATGCTTCTTCTTCTAGTTCAAAGAAGAAAAAGGCCAAGAAACCAAAGGGAAGTGCCAACAAGAAGAAAACCAAAGAAACTGCCCCAAAAGGATTTTGCTTTCATTGTGGCAAGACTAGCCACTAGAGGCGAAACTGTAAAATCTATCTGGAGTCCCTGAAGCAGTAAAAGGCATCAGATGCCTCTACTCCTTCAATTATGTTTGTCATTGAGGTTAATACTATTCCTGATCAAAACATATATCGGTCTTTAATACCGGATGTGGCTCATACATATGAAATGATATGCAAGGCCTCAGGGACAGTAGAAAGCTCATAAATGGAGCACTAGACCTTCGTGCACGTAATGCAGCAATAGTTGCTACATTAGCCGTAGGCACTTATGTCTTGTCACTCCCTGGTGAGCTTGTATTCAAATTGGATGATTGTCATTTTGTACCCGTTTTAAACAAAGAACATATTGTATGTTTTATGTTTAATTAGAGCTGATTTCCATTTGACTTTTAGTAGCAATGGTTGCTATATTAGTTTCAATGGAATGCTCTATGGTACTCGTACATTATGCAATGGAATTGATATATGAGATATGTCATATCCAATTATGAATATCAATGACGCGAAAAGACATAATTCAGATAATTTAAAATCAACGTACTTATGGCATTGTCGGCTTGGCCATATAAATGAGATATGCATTGCTAAGCTCCATAAGAGTGGATGTTTAGGGTCATTTGATTATGAATCATATGACACATGCGAATCTTGTTTATTAGGCAAGATGACTAAGTTATCCTTTAAAGGAAAGGGTGAACAAGTGAATGGAATATTAGACCTAATACATTTGGATGTATGTGGTCCGATGTCCATCCATGCGAAGTGGTTGTTTTACTTCATTACTTTTATCGGTGATTATTCACGATATAAGTGTACATATCTAATGAGATACAAATCAAAGCATTTGAATAGTTCAAATAATTGAAATGAAGTAGAAAACTAACTTGGTAAAAGTATGAATACATTACGATCGATCGTGGTGAAAATGCTTAGACCAATAGTTTTGGATTATCTCGAGAGATAATGGGATATTATCTCGATGGACTCCACCTTGCACGCAGCACAATGATGTGGTGAAAGGAGAAATCGAACCTTGTTAGACATGGTGCGATTGATGATAGGTTTAACGATTTTGGGAATATGCGCTTGAGACAACTGCTTACTTGCTAAGCGAGTTCCATCAAAGATAGTTGATGTTACTCCATATGAAGATATGGACTAACGAAAACCCTATCTTTCTTAGCTGAAAGTTTGGGATTGTCTCGCTTCGTGAAGCGGACACGGTCAGATTAACGATGCAAAGTCGACAAGTGTTTGTTCGTGGAATATTAATTTTACATTCTTTGAGGAACAAAAGTTGTTTGTTTCAAAGCATCTGTTTTCTTAGAAGAGTTTCTTTTACAAGAGGACAGTGGGAGCAAAGTTGAACTTGGAGAAGTTCAAAATGCTCGAACAAACACAGATCAACTGCCTGAACTTGAAACTGTCACTCATATAGATGAGGTAACAGTTCAACCTTCTATTACACACGAATTTCGTAGGTTTAGTAGGATCGCCTTGTTCGAGAGATATGGATTTCGTAAGGAACGAATGACGTATTACTCATACGAGATGATGAGCCTACTACCTATGAAGAGGTTCTGAAGAGTTCAGAGTCTGAAAAATGGCTTCGTGCCATGAAATCTGAAATGGATTCCATGTACATAAACCAAGTATGGACTTTGGTTGTTACACGAAGGATAAAACCCACGAGGTGCAAAGAGGTTTTAGAAGAAACCAACATGGATGGTAATCGATTACTATAAAGCAATGCTTACGGTTAAAGGATTTCGCGCACAGACGAGGAGTTGACTATGACGAAACCTTCAAATTTCAGTAGAATGCTTAAATCCATTAGGATACTCCTAGCCATTGCCGCTCATTATGATTATGAGATTTGGTAAATGGATGTGAAGATAGCTTTCCTGAGAGGAAATCTACCCGAGGATATGTCTGACACAACCTGAGGGCTTCACTTCCATCGATGGCGAAAAGGTATGCAAGCTTCAGAAATCCATTAATGGATTGAAGCAAGCTTCCAGGAGTTGGATTATTCGTTTTGATGAGGTAATCAAAGAGTTTGATTTCTCACAAAATTCGAATGATCATTGTGTGTATAAGAAGGTTAATGGGACTGCAATCGTATTCCTTGTGTTGTATGTAGATGACATACTGTTACTCGGAAACGATGTCTCTATGTTGCAATCAGTTAAAATTTGGTTGTCCAAATAATTTGCCTTGAAAGACCTTGGTAAAGCAACTTATATCCTTGGGATATAGATTTATAGAGATAGATCAAAGGTTGCTTGGTCTTTCACAATCATCGTACATACATGAGATGCTAAAGAGGTTTAGCATGGAACAATGCTATGTACGAGGCCCGATGTATCGTATGCTCTAAGTGTTACGAGCAGATACTAATCGGATCCTGGTGAGGGTCACTAGGTGGCTGTCAAGAATATCCTCAAGTACTTTTGAAGCACTAAGGATGTTTTCTTGATGATTGGAGATGGAAATCTCCTAAAGAGCGGGCATTCAGATGCCAGTATCTAATCTGATAAGGATGATTCTGAATCATGATTAGGTTATACACATTCACACTGAATAGCGTGGCGGTCAGTTGGAAAGAATTCCAAACAAGAGAGGATGCGATTCAACAACCGAGGCAGAGTACCGCCGCGTGAGATCTTATGAAAGGAAGCAATTTGGATCAAGAAGTTCATTACTGAACTTGATCTGGTCCCTAGCTGTGATGGGCCCATAGGATTGTATTGTGATACAATGGGGCTAATGCCCAGGCAAAGGAACCAAGGTCTTATCGACGATCCGAACTCGTACTCCGCCGATTCGGGAGGTCATTAGTCGAGATGATATCCTGATAGAGAGAATTCCCACAGAGCAAAGTGTTGCTGTTCCATTGACAAAGCCATTGTCACAGGAGAATTGTGATTCTCATGGACTCGCTTATGGTATTGGATACTAAGACGATTGGCTTTAGGTCAAGTGGGAGATTTGTAAGTACAAGTCGACTTGTACTACTGATAAGTCGACTTGTTCTTAAAAAAGTACCGATAAGTCAACTTGTACATTGCATAAGTGTGGATGCTTACTAGCGGTAGTAGGTTCATTGGATGACCTGCCATGAGATCATCACATGGATATCTTATCTAGTGTCAGTGATAATCTCATCATAGCAATGGTGCAAGTATCCTTAGACTTGAGGTACTCAAGGATATCTTGGATACTGATCCTGTGCTTTGACTCCATTCCTTGTTGCCTTCCAGAGGTAACTCATAGGGTGGTGCTTGGGTACAGTTTGAGGTATTCGAAGATAATTGAGTAGCCAATAAAGGATTCATCACTACGGATTAGCGGAGGAGATACCCATGGCCTCTTGTCGGGATCATTACTTGTAAATCTCGGCGGAGTGAATATGTCATGAAGAGTGTCTTCATGGACATATAGAGTAATGAGTCTAGGGCGAGATCTGTTATCACTGGGCTAGACTCGGTCTAGTGAGAGTTGACACTTTGACCATACTCATAACCAAGTGGGGTATAGGATGGTGAAAGGACGAATTGCACTGAGAATTGTACATGGAAGGGTTTGTGATCCGGTTCGTGATGAATACATCAAACCGATTACTTTACAGTCAATTAGGGGTCATGATGTGTTGCTAGATACCGCTCATGACTTGCTCAGATTAATTGTTAATCTAAGTGGCCAACATAACAAGGAGCTAAAGGGTCACACGCTTAAGAGTGTCTCGAGAGAATCTATAAAATAGTAATTGGACGAGTTCCAATTATGGAGACATTAGATTAAATGGATCCCAATGAGATTGGGATATGTCCCGATGAGATCGCGACATTAATATTGCTAAGAAAGGTTTCAGAGTGTTTTGACAGATCGGGGCCGATGGTAGGTAGGACCAACCCAGTTGGACTGGACCTTAGCATTTATATTCTAATTAATTAATTAAGTAAATTAATTAATTATTTATTATATAAATTGGACATGTGCACGTTGGAAACTAAAGGGAGAAGAGATGATAGCTTTTGACTTTTCAAAAGCTTAGTTTATTATTAAATAATGAATGGTTAAGAACCATTCACGTGGATGGCCTTCTCTCAAGCATAAAGTCTTCTTTTAAGAGTTAAAGAAAAAGCGAAGAGGGCTTGGTGGGGTGGTCGACGGTTGCAAAGAGGAAAAGAAGAAATGGAAGCTTAAGAGTTAAGTTTCCTTTGAAAATGGTTTTCATGTCTTCTTCTTCAAGCATCATCACTTCTCTTCTTCTCCAAGCACAAAGTTCCAACGTGAATCTCAAGCTCTCCGGAGACGGTAGGTCTAGCGACTCTTAATCTGTTCTAGCTATTCCCGGTCAAAGGGTTTGACTTCGGTTAGGTTTCGATCTCTGCGTGGATCACTTTTAGAGATAGTCTCTTTTGGCTATTTAGGTTTATGTCTTCATACGGATACCTGGATCCTGGGTTCGGGAAGGTCCCGGGAACAAAAATTTTTGTTTTCCGCTGCCTGTACATGTGATGTACCTCCCAGGATTTTCCTACAGATCTCGATCTCCAATCTCTTACCTATGGCCTTGTTAATCTTTGCCAATCATTGTCCTTTTGTAAGACCCCTTGTTTTTCTTGCATCAGTCGTCGATCCTAAATTAGCAAAGAAAAAAGCATATAATGTTGAGACCCGATCCGAAAATCGGATCCCAATCGGAAAATGAATAACGGGGGACGAAAACGAAGTGGCGAAAGGCGAATTCGAAAGAAATCGAATTCGAACGACCAGAACGAAAGCGGAAGCAAAACGAATGCAAATCGATTACAGAATCGAAATAAGCAAATCAGAACGGGTACAATCAAAATGCGGAAACAAAATGCGAAAGCGCATAGCAAAAACGAAGCGGAATCGAATCGCAACATACGAAGAAATAGATCGAACCAAAGTAAACAAACCCGACATCCGGAAACAAAGAAGGAACACAGGATCACAATCGCGTTGGAAACCCTAAGACGTTCCAAAATCCGGTATATTTTTTTTTCTTTTCTTCTTATACTCATTTATCAAACTCATACAAAGAAATCTTATATCCTTTTTCCTAGGAAATTCTTTTTCATGCGAAAACTCAAAACTTAACCATATTCTTACACATTAGTATTAATCCCAAAAATCATATTCATACTAATTTTTATCGAAATTTCGGCAGCATAACGGCTGCCTTAATCCTAACCCAAACCTGCAAAGTATCGAAAAACACACTTCTATATGCCAAACAGATCTCAGAATCATCGGACTCTCCCGTCCGGAACCCAAACACCAGCAAAACGCAAACCTAAATCTAATACTTCTATAATTCTCAATTCAATACCAAACTCATAATTCAATCAAATTCCTAAATCAATCATACATATTTATACCCAAATTATCCATAATTTCATATACAAATTTCATAGCACCCTCAAAATCATCAAACCGAAATCATTTTTTCTCATATCTTCCAAGATTTCATACATAACCTATAAGTAACACAATTGAGAGCGAGCGCGCTGCGACCAGTTCGCGATCGCGACCACTGCCACTTTCCTCTTTTCTTCTTTTTTTTTTTTCTTTCAAAAACTCCTAACTTCCAAAATTCACAACTTCTGACTCAAAATTCCAAATTTGCAAATTTGGTATCAATAGAAAGCTGAAAGGAAGCTCTACAATTTCCATAGAGAACTTAAAAACCAATTTGGCCTCTAAGGGAGTCAAAATTTCACTCAAAGTTTCTGTCCACTAATGATCATGCCAAACAGTAACAGAAACTTTTAAAAATCATAACTTCCTTTTCCATGGTCCAAAAATTCCATACTTTACATCAATCGAAATATAAAAACATAATCTAAAACGTTCATGAAGCACTTAGAGGCAATTTCAACCTCTAACTAGGTCAATTTTTCAATCAAAGTTTCTGCCCCTAAGCATTTACCCTAAACCACATCCAACTTCACAATTTCACATCTTTCAATTTCCATAATCAAAAATAGCATATTATACATCATTGAAAAGCTATAAACTTCCTCTACAACTTTTAATAAGGCTACTTGATCCAAGTCAAACCACATCAGTACAAAATTTGCCTCAAAGAACAGTACACGCAAACTTACCCTAATTAGCATTTTCAAAAACAAAGCAAAATAACTTAAATTTGAAATATCATAACTTTCAATCTCGGTATCGAAACACGTCATACTTTATAGCGACAGAAAGCTATCAACAGAAGCTACAACTTTCATGAAGACTATTTTATCAAATTCTGCCTAAATCAAACCAGAAAAACTTATGAAAGTTTCAGCTCAAAAAGTCAACTCTGCTACTATTCATCCCAAAAAGTCAGACTTGCAATTCCCTAAAATTTAACACTTTCACTATTCATTTTGTACTTTTCAATTCCATTTAAAACAATCCATTTACTAAAAATTTCATAGCACCCTCAAAATCATCAAAACTGAAATCAAATTTTCTCACATCTTCCAAAATTTCATACATAACCTACAAGTAACACAATTAAGGGCGAACGCGCTGCGACCGGTTCGCGATCGCGACCACTGCCACTTTCCTCTTTCTTTTTTTTTTCTTTCAAAAACTCCTAACTTCCAAAATTCACAACTTCTGACTCAAAATTCCAAATTTGCAAATTTGGTATCAATAAAAAGCTGAAAGGAAGCTCTACAACTTCTATGGAGAACTTAAAAACCAATTTGGCCTCTAAGGGAGTCAAAATTCTATTCAAAGTTTCTGTCCACTAATGATCATTCCAAATAGTAACAGAAACTTCTAAAAATCATAACTTCCTATTCCATGGTTCAACAATTCCATACTTTACATCAACGGAAAGATAAAAACATAATCTAAAACTTTTATGCTTCACTTAAAGGCAATTTCAACCTCTAACTAGGTCAATTTTTCAATCAAAGCTTCTACCCCTAAACATTCATCCTAAACCACATCCAACTTCACAATTTCACATCTTTCAATTTCCACAATCAAAAATAGCATATTATACATCATTGAAAAGCTATAAACTTCCTCTACAACTTTCAATAAGGCTACTTGATCCAAGTCAAACCACATCAGTACAAAATTTGCCTCAAAGCACAGTATACACAAACTTACCCTAATTAGCATTTTCAAAAAGAAAGCAAAATAACTTAAATTTGAAAGATCATAACTTTCAATCCCGGTATCGAAACACGTCATACTTTATAGCGATAGAAAGCTATCAATAGAAGCTACAACTTTCATGAAGATCATTTTATCAAATTCTGCCTAAATCAAACTAGCAAATTTTATGAAAGTTTTAGCTCAAAAAGTCAACTCTACTACTATTCATCCAAAAAAGTCAAACTTTCTAAATCCTTCAATTTTTCACACTTTTTCTTTTTACTTCTTGCTATTTAACTTCATTTCAATCAACTCATCCACTTGATCATTCATATTACTAAATCAAATTGTCACTCAAGGTTCAGGGTCCAACATTTCTCCCCCTCTTAAAAGAATTTCGTCCTCAAAATTCACACTTACTTAAACTCCAAGTAACTCATTATTGCATAAATTTCTTTCTAAATAAAAATCATCAAGCACTTTCTCACTAATTTCTTTCCAAAACTCATAATCAATCACTTTCTCTTATCAATTTCCTCATCATGCATATTCTCAATCTTTCCCCAAAATTCTCAATTCTTGATTCACATACCAGCCATATCATATATTCCTATCATCAAATTCATCTTTCCAATATTTCTCAGTATCAAAATCAATCATCCTAATTCATCATGCATTTCAAATCTCAATTTCATGAACTCTTTCCTTAAATTGCTCAAAATTCTTATCATCTTCATCAAATTATCACTTTTCTTCATCACATAATTCATGACAAATCATTCATATCAATTTCACATTCCTAAAGTCATTCATACTTATTGTCATCGAAATCAAACGATCACTTAGCACATTCTCACAAATTCAATTTCTCCTTACACACTCTTCTTAATCTTGTATGCCCAGTTAAGATCCTAATACTGGGCTCAATCTTAACAAACATATAGCCCAAGTCCTAATACTGGGCTTTGATACCATCTATGTTGAGACCTGATCCGAAAATCGGATCCCAATCGAAAAACGAATAACGGAGGACGAAAACGAAGTGGCGTAAGGCGAATTCGAACGACCAGAACGAAAGCGAAAGCAAAACGAATGCAAATCGATTACAGAATCGAAATAAGCAAATCAGAACGGGTACAATCAAAATGCGGAAACAAAATGCGAAAGCGCATAGCAAAAACGAAGCGGAATCGAATCGCAACATACGAAGAAATAGATCAAACCAAAGTAAACAAACCCGACATCCGGAAACAAAGAAGGAACACAGGATCACAATCGCGTTGGAAACCCTAAGACGTTCCAAAATCCGATATTTTTTTTTTCTTTTCTTCTTATACTCATTTATCAAACTCATACAAAGAAATCTTATATCCTTTTTCCTAGGAAATTCTTTTTCATGCGAAAACTCAAAACTTAACCATATTCTTACACATTGGTATTAATCCCAAAAATTATATTCATACTAATTTTTATCAAAATTTCGGCAGCATAATGGCTGCCTTAATCCTAACCCAAACCTGGAAAGTATCGAAAAACACACTTCTATATGCCAAACAGATCTCAGAATCATCGGACTCTCTCGTCCGGAACCCAAACACCAGCAAAACGCAAACCTAAATCTAATACTTTTATAATTCTCAATTCAATACCAAACTTATAATTCAATCAAATTCCCAAATCAATCATACATATTTATACCCAAATTATCCATAATTTCATATACAAATTTCATAGCACCCTCAAAATCATCAAACCGAAATCATTTTTTCTCATATCTTCCAAAATTTCATACATAACCTATAAGTAACACAATTGAGAGCGGTAGCTGCGACGATTCAGCGATCGCGACCACTGCCACTTTCCTCTTTTCTTCTTTTTTTTTTTTTCTTTCAAAAACTCCTAACTTCCAAAATTCACAACTTCTGACTCAAAATTCCAAATTTGCAAATTTGGTATCAATAGAAAGCTGAAAGGAAGCTCTACAATTTCCATAGAGAACTTAAAAACCAATTTGGCCTCTAAGGGAGTCAAAATTTCACTCAAAGTTTCTGTCCACTAATGATCATGCCAAACAGTAACAGAAACTTTTAAAAATCATAACTTCCTTTTCCATGGTCCAAAAATTCCATACTTTACATCAATCGAAATATAAAAACATAATCTAAAACGTTCATGAAGCACTTAGAGGCAATTTCAACCTCTAACTAGGTCAATTTTTCAATCAAAGTTTCTGCCCCTAAGCATTCACCCTAAACCACATCCAACTTCACAATTTCACATCTTTCAATTTCCATAATCAAAAATAGCATATTATACATCATTGAAAAGCTATAAACTTCCTCTACAACTTTTAATAAGGCTACTTGATCCAAGTCAAACCACATCAGTACAAAATTTGCCTCAAAGCACAGTACACGCAAACTTACCCTAATTAGCATTTTCAAAAATAAAGCAAAATAACTTAAATTTGAAATATCATAACTTTCAATCTCGGTATCGAAACACATCATACTTTATAGCGACAGAAAGCTATCAACAAAAGCTACAACTTTCATGAAGACTATTTTATCAAATTCTGCCTAAATCAAACCAGAAAAACTTATGAAAGTTTCAGCTCAAACAGTCAACTCTGCTACTATTCATCCCAAAAAGTCAGACTTGCAATTCCCTAAAATTTAACACTTTTACTATTCATTTTTTACTTTTCAATTCCATTTAAAACAATCCATTTACTAAAAATTTCATAGCACCCTCAAAATCATCAAAACTGAAATCAAATTTTCTCACATCTTCCAAAATTTCATACATAACCTACAAGTAACACAATTAAGGGCGAACGCGCTGCGACCGGTTTGCAATCGCGACCACTGCCACTCTCCTCTTTCTTCTTTTTTTTTCTTTCAAAAACTCCTAACTTCCAAAATTCACAACTTCTGACTCAAAATTCCAAATTTGCAAATTTGGTATCAATAAAAAGCTGAAAGGAAGCTCTACAACTTCTATGGAGAACTTAAAAACCAATTTGGCCTCTAAGGGAGTCAAAATTCTATTCAAAGTTTCTGTCCACTAATGATCATGCCAAATAGTAACAGAAACTTCTAAAAATCATAACTTCCTATTCCATGGTCCAACAATTCCATACTTTACATCAACGGAAAGATAAAAACATAATCTAAAACTTTTATGCTTCACTTAAAGGCAATTTCAACCTCTAACTAGGTCAATTTTTCAATCAAAGCTTCTACCCCTAAACATTCATCCTAAACCACATCCAACTTCACAATTTCACATCTTTCAATTTCCACAATAAAAAATAGCATATTATACATCATTGAAAAACTATAACCTTCCTCTACAACTTTCAATAAGGCTACTTAATCCAAGTCAAACCACATCAGTACAAAATTTGCCTCAAAGCACAATATACACAAACTTACCCTAATTAGCATTTTCAAAAAGAAAGCAAAATAACTTAAATTTGAAAGATCATAACTTTCAATCCCGGTATCGAAACACGTCATACTTTATAGCGATAGAAAGCTATCAATAGAAGCTACAACTTTCATGAAGATCATTTTATCAAATTCTGCTTAAATCAAACCAGCAAATTTTATGAAAGTTTTAGCTCAAAAAGTCAACTCTGCTACTATTCATCCCAAAAAGTCAAACTTTCTAAATCCTTCAAATTTTCACACTTTTTCTTTTTACTTCTTGCTATTTAACTTCATTTCAATCAACTCATCCACTTGATCATTCATATTACTAAATCAAATTGTCACTCAAGGTTCGGGGTCCAACATATAACATACTCTTAATTGGTTAGATAAGAAAAATAAGTAAAGTTAATAAATTTCACCAATGTTTTGAGAAAGATCAAACCTTCAGTGCTTGCAGAAGAAGAACCCACAGTGGATGTAATTGTTTGATTTACTGGTGTCTGATAAGCCAAAGTTGGAGGCATCTCTTGAGTCGTGGATGGAGAACTAATGTTGCGACGCTGATTCATAATTTGTTCATATTTATCTCTAGGATGAATAATAGGTTGAGAAGGTGTGACTTCTCTTGGTGTTGGAATAGGCTGAGAAGGTGCACGTGTGACTTCTCTCGGTGTTGGAGTAGGTTGAGAAGGTGCATGTGTGACTTCTCTCGGTGTTGGAGTAGGCTGAGAACAAGCATGTGTGACTTCGTTCGGTGTTGGAGTAGGCTGATAAGGTGCAGGTGTCGGATTTTGTGGTTGTGTACAAGAAGATGACGCATTAGCTGCGTCCCCAAGAAGTCGACGATGCGCTGATCGCAATTTTATCGATGCGATGCTACTTGGTGCACCTTATTCTTCTTGGGTTGACACGGTGCCATGTGAATTACCTGCATCATAATTGAGATTAGATTTCAAAGTTCAAAACCAAATGCATTTCCAGTGTTCACTTAAAAGGCAACAAGAAAATGTCGCTGAAGATAAATGTTGCAGAAGATAAAGTTTGACCCAAAATGACTCCAACTAGTTAAGGATTGTTGTATAATGAAATAATAGCTATCCTAATTAACATGAAAATAAATTGATAACTTAGATGATTCACAGTTAGAAGATAAAACTTAGAAAAAACTGAAATGTACTTTTGCATGAGTGTCATGTATACCTTATTCAAATGCAGCAATCTTTAGAACAAAAACAAAGTATCATGCAAAATGAAGTGTTCTTTGTGGTAGAGAAGCAGATTGTGCAATTGTGAGTGTCGATGAGATGCATTGGTAGATTGTGCATTCTGCATTTGTGCATTGTGCATAATGCATATCAACATGCATTGTGAATTGAAAACATCCATTTATTCACTAATCAAAAACCATGTCTCAATGAAGAAATAGATGTGAACACTGCCAGGAACAAAAGCTTTAAAGGGAGCTACTGACTTGAGTGTCTGTTCAATCTTTTGTGTGGTGACTAGGTTAAATAGAGCCTCAATGTCCTATGTTGACATATTACATTGAGTGATTTCTTTAATTCATGCAATAAAGGAGACGGAAAAAGGCAAAGACCCTAATTTTTTTTAGAAGTACCTTTCAGTTGAGAGGCATGAGTAATTATGAGACTGTATTTTGAAGCTAAGAGGGTGATCCATATTATAGGGTATATATTTAGACATTGTAATAGAATTGGATAATAAGAGATCTACAATAGGGTATGTTTTACTTTTATAAGATGACCTATTTATTATAAAAATGATCTGGTCTGTAGTTGGATTGTCTACAATTGAATTAGAGTTCATGATCATATTTTGTTTCTGTGATTGTATATAAACATATCTTTCAACATACGTATTTTGTAAATTGTGTGACTCAATATTTATTTGCACTACATTGACATATATAGACTCTGACACACCTATTTTTTAAGGTTATTTCTTTTAAAAAAAATCCTTTTCCAAACTAACATGCTTGTGTGTCCACCTCTGAATTCCAGAGAAGAAAACATTTTAACATAAGGTCATGTGTCAAGTTGTGATCTCCTAAATATTTTCAATAAACTCTCATGTCCTTCCAAAAATGCTCCAATATTGCAACATATATATATGAGCTATAGATAAAAATCTCCACCTTATTAGATATGCCGCATTTAGTTATTATACTCTAAGAAATACTTATAAGATCGCAAGTCTACATATATGAACAATATACAACAATCTTCAAATCAAGAATATGCTCTTTATAGGTTAGTGGTAACCATGCTTAATACCTTAAAAAGTTAATCAAGTCCAACCAATACTTGAAATTCTCCATGTTAATAAGTTTTCCAACATATGAATTGATTTTCTAAAGTGTGATCCTTTTCCAACAATATTCGATCATATGTAATCAATAATCTTGTGAAATATCACATCCTTTTCCACATCACTGTTATCTAAGTCCCTTTTTGTGCTAGATTAGTCTACCTTAAAAAAAATCATCAATTTTCCTTTTATCACCTTGTTCCTTGTGGTAGAGAAGCAGATTGTGCAATTGTGAGTGTCGATGAGATGCATTGGTAGATTGTGCATTGTGCATTTGTGCATTGTGCATAATGCATATCAACATGCATTGGCAGATTGTGCATTGTGCAATCTGCCAATCAACATGATATGCATTATGCACAACATGAAGGATCTGGAGTTGACAAGTTTTTGCATTATTTATATGCACAATCATAATTCACATCATCAAGTTCTTTTATCTTATCCTTTTGTTTTATGCTTAAACTCCAAAAAAAGAATATAGTTTAAGCTAGTCTAATCAAGATACTCCTATGTTTGACAGACAAAATTTTGTTTTGGGTTGGCTTTCCTTCTAATTTTCTTTGGTGACTATGTATGATGTATTATGGGAAGGAGTCAGTTCTCGATAGCAACAAACAGATTGCAGACAAGGTTGTCAGAATTTAGAACAAGTAATAAAGGATTGGCCTAGTGACTTAAGACAAGGAAAGTATTATTAACACATTAATAATGCTTTGCTCTTCATGTTGTTGTATTTTAGTGTTCATGAATTGTATAAAAATCACATTTAAAAAGAAAGTATTACACTTCTTAGAATGAAAGTGCTTTTAGGTACTCGTTTTATTCTCTCCAAATCAAATTGAAATGTAAGATTATATAGAAAAGCTTTATCATTTAAATCAGGCTTTAGTTTTTTGAAGAAAATCTCAAAATAAGCCTACTTCCAAATGGAAAGGTCTCATATCATAATAGTCTTAATTAAAGATTTATAGTTATCCTTCAATTAATATGAAAATAATTAAAAGGTTATTTTAACAAAAACTCCAGAACTAGTACATAAGAGACCTAAAAATCTCCATTGCATGTTCTTCAGTCCGCATCGTTTTTCACAGGCAGCATTATGTGTCAGATTCAGGAAGTGTTATGTCTTTGAACAACAATTACTCCACATAATTCACATCATCAGAAGCATGTACTCAGTATGAACAATAATCTAAAATGGTTTTAATTAGTGTGTTAGGTACCCACAAGAGAGTAATATATTCTACAAATAAAGTTAATCTATCCCTGAAGCAACGTACTGAGTTCCTGAAGTGGATTACAACTTAGTAGCAGCATAGAAAGGAAGCACCCAAGAAGTTCTATAGGTTCCATGCCTATGCATAGCTTACATGTACATAGGACTTGAATATAGGAAGGAAAAAGACATGTCAAAGTGGTGATAGAACTTGAGCTTAATTTACTCACAGCTAGAGTGCTTGAGTATGTTAATGGATTGTACCATATGTGTCCTAATTTTATTTCAATTGAACTCTTACGTAACAATCAGTTGATATTTGTGTGTGAAGAGGAGCAATTAAAGTATCATTAACCTAGGAAACAACTTGAGGAGAAGTACATAATGGAGTGATCAATATAGAATTTATTTATGACAGCCAACGTTTAACTCTTAAAATGTTGAGATGAGTTTCTTTAGAGAGCAATTTCGAAATCACAATATCTAATTTAGGCAGCAGACTTCAATGGAGTATAGATGCATTAATAGACTTGTTCAAATTTTAAAGGCCAAATACATTGGCTATCATGAATTCCCATGTAAATAGCAACATAAGAACAATCAGGTTATTAAGAATTACCACTTGCGTATAAATGGAAGAAAGTAAGTAGGGAATAAATTCAGTCAAAAGTATTATATTCTAACACAAGTATTAGATTATGTAAATGACTATCAAATGAATCTCCATGAATGGTAAAATCATCATGAAATCTTTATGATATGTATGCAAAAGTTCCTAAAGGAAACCCAAAATTCATCTTTCTTATTGCTGTAGAGTTATTGCAATACGAATCTTTCTTAATCTTCTCACATAACCCAAAGCCATGACTTCCTTTTCACTGTACACAATTCCTCCAATAATTTACTTACTAGAATTTTATATCCATTTGACCCATTTGACTATATAAACTCTAAGCACTAGCTCTACTCTCTTGTTGAGATTTAACATTATTAGTACCTAAAGCTTCAACTATGTCTTTAATAAATATACCTAAGTAAGATGTTTGAGAGGGTTATTACTGTTGCCTAGGATGAAATTATTGCTTATATAGTTATAATTTAGCTATTAGTTGGTTAATTGAAAGTTATGATCTTTCTAACTAGGGTTATGGGTATTTCTAACTACTCTCATTCTAATTGCTGCCTAGTTTATCTAATTATTTCTCAAAGGAATAAAAATTCACCTGAATTTATATATTAAATTGAATAGTTTAAATTTAACCTGAATTTTTGGATGACTAGAAAACAAGTTCACAGTCAAGTCCTATCTGCTTTAGGTGTCATTGAAAATGTCAACTGAAAATGTATATCTGTCAACTGAAAATGTATATCTACTTTCTAGAGGATTATGATCTACTACCAGAAAAAATGAACCCCTCATCCAAATGAATACATGCATGTGCTAAATATTAAGATGTATTGCTTTCTTTATATAGCATGGTTGCAATTTAAAATATTAGGATGCAAAGAAAAGGCCAGGGAAACTGACTATGAGATGAACTGACTGTCCTATAGGGATCCTCCCTTCAAACCCAAAAGACAAATAAGAAAATTTTTATGTGTTTCAATTCTAAGTTCTCATATTGAAAAATAAATAAATAGGGTTGTACTTTTCTTTCAGAACAATGCACGTAGAGTTGAATGGTTAACTAAAAATCTAAAATATAGTAATCACGAAAGTCCTACAGTCTCACCAAGATAACTACTTTTCAAGTTTTCAATGATTTAAAAGATGCAAATGATAGAGAAATGAAATCCAGTTTGTTCTTGTTCAGTTTATAGCAAAGTAAGAAGATACTAATATCAAGTGTCAAACTAGTTTAAACTGAAAAATAACAATGATGAATGAAAAGAACTTAAAAATCGAACTTGGACATACTAAAAATTCCATCACACAAACAAAGCGAGAAAGCCAACTCTCAATCAGTACCATATTTAGTCAAAGTGCAAGGGGAGGACAGATGGAAAGTCTTCAAAAACACAAATGCAAAGTCTTATGAAGATATGGCATTGCAATCCGTTTGGAAGACTAAAAGCCTAGTGTATTCAAAGTAATGACACAACAAAAAGTCAATGAACAACAAATCAACATTCAGTTTAAACAAACAGTCAATCAAATTCAGTTTAAACAAACAGTCAATCAAAGACAGCAAGAAGTCATTCATTATAGGACATGGATGCCGCATATAAAGACATGGCATTGCAATCTGTTTGAAAGACTAAAATCCTAGGCTAATTATGAAGAACATATTGTCTACTATATGTACAATGAAATGTTAATATCAAATACAAACACTTGCATCATATTGACATTAAAGCAATTGACATTAACTTATGGAATTGACATTAAAGCAATTCAGGTTGTGTCTCTAAGAGGTCGATGTTCATGGATTAACTCCAACCTTGGATAGGTTACCTTTCCTAAATTTAATCAATAAATGCAATTTATGCCAAGAAAGGCTACCCATATGCTAAAGCAACATAAATACCTCTAGATATTGCACCACAGGAAAAAAAGGGACAACTGCAGGAGCTGTTGATGTCTCAGTCCACAATATCTGTAATGTAACAATAACATTTACATCAACAACTGCAGATACGTTTAGACATTTACATCAAGAAGTACAACTATATTAACATAAGGATGATGAAGTGCTCTACATGGTTGATGCTATTGATGAGTATGCAGATGGTAAGTTGAAGGAATTTCAAGGTAAGCATACTGATAACCACATTGACAAGTATTCTTAACCATGTCAAAAGAATCCTAGAAGGCTCTTATTTTTCAGTAGATACAAGAAGTTAGTGAATACAAGTAATTAGTGTGCATTATATATCTCAAACACCAAGTTGGTCATGTTTACATGGCATTGGTATAGAAATGATAAATGTTAGGAAGCAATATTATTGCTAAGCAACAATATCATCTTTTCAAAGACGGAGATTAACAATCCAACTGCTTTCATAGCAAAGCAATAACAAACCAAAAAGCTGGAATTGAATTATAAGAAATTATTCATCATCATCGTCAGTCGAATCTTGGAATACAATATCACATTCATTGTCACTACTACTTATCTCTAAGTCATCCAAATCGTCATCTAAATGTTGCTCGGAATTAAATACAACGTTATTTATTACATCAAATGCAATATCAGTTCTATCTAAAAACTCTAAGGAACATTCCTCGACTTCGACTGGAACTGAATTAGACTCTTCAACGTCATCTGAACCTTCTTCATTACCATGCGAAGGGATATCATACACGTCTAACTTCACATTCTTGCACAATCCACCAATTTGAACCGAGTACCAAATCTTCCACCAAAAAAACTTGCTTCGCTTGGTTTGCCAAAATAAATGGGTCATCCTTGAACCAAAACTTACTAACATTGATGCTTTTCACAATGCCATTGACCCTCATATTTGAACTTCCAAGATCGTACCATTTGCATTTGAAAAGCACAACACTTTTACCCCTAATATATTCTAGCTTTATAATATCTGTCAGCATCCCATAAAATGTTATATTGTCTTCCCCATAATTTCCTAGCACTACAACGCCACAATTTTGTGTAATCCTTCGCAGATCACGGCCTTCAGTGCGAAATCGCATTCCATTAGTATTGCAAACTGTATACGTCTGCACCAAACTATGAGGTCCACATGCTAATGCATACAAAGACTCAAAGTTTTGCCCTTCATCAAAGCTAGCTAATGTCGTCATCTATAAAAAGAAAGGAACACTAGTTTATAATAAATAATCAGTAATGAACACCACGTTCAAACCTTATTCTCACTCGATGCCTAAACCACGAAGGAAATTGTTCTTTATGTCTCCTGTCAACATATAATGAACTTTGTCGCCTCAACTCATCCATGTGCTCACTATGGATCATTGAAAAAACCACTATATTAATTTCCATGAATTATCTCAATTCATTCCATATCTTAGTTTAACAGTTTCTTAGCAAAACTTACTCGATAAACGAACTAATCTCATAACAATTCATAAGCACATACCAATGTGCAATCTCTAGCTCTTTTGTAGGAAGCGCAATTATTTTTCCATACCCAATTGGCTTACATTGTTGGCAGAACACTGAAATGTCACTACCATCAACCATATCATTGAAACGGTCTGGCACGTTGAAGTTGGTTTCAATTCCTTTCAGATACATTGAGCAGAATGTCGTGCACTCTTTAACAACATATGCTTCAGCAATTGACCCTTCTGGACGTGCTTTATTTCTGAAAAATCCCTTCAGTGTACCTAGGAATCTTCACAAATGATTCAGCATAATTAGATAGGCCACTATTTAGTTGACTTTCAAGAGTAATACGATAAATTTAAAGAATACCTCTCAATTGGATACATCCATCTATACGCAACTGGTCCACCAAGTAAGGCTTCATTTGGAAAATGAATAGCCAAATGTACCATAACATCAAAGAATGCCGGTGGGTATATCATTTCAAGTTTGCACAAGATTAAAATAATCTCCTCACACATAGTTTGAACGTCATCCTTGTTCAAACTTCGTCTACAAATTCTGCGAAAGAAGTTCCCCAACTCCAGTAAAACACCTGTCACATCTTTATTCAAAATGCCACGCATCCCTAAAGGAAGAATGCTTTGTAACAATATATGACAATCATGCGACTTAAGCCCACTAATCTTCCTTTCATCCACATTAACACATCTAGATATATTCGATGCGTACCCATCTGGAAACTTCACCTGCTTGACAAACTCACAAAACTTCTTCTTCTCAACCAAAGACATTGTATAGCATGCTGGAGGTTTTCCCACAATAGTTCCATCAGCAGCCCTTATCAAGTGTAATTCTTTCCGAATATTCATATCTTCCAAATCAAGCCGAGCCTTGATTGTATCCTTGATTTTACCTTCAACATTCATCAACGTACCAAGAATATTTTCACAAATATTCTTTTCTATATGCATGACATCAAGGTTATGTCTTAATCTTAACTTATGCCAATATGGTAGATAAAAAAGAATGCTTTTTTTAATTCCAATTCAACTCTCCTTCCAATCTCCTTCTCCTCTTATTACTGGGGTGCTTTCCATAACATATATTATCCACATGACATAATTGCTCAAGTACAGCATCTCCATCTGGTAAGTTAGGTATAGTTCGATGATCACTCTTGCTATCAAACTTCTTGATTCTTCTCCATGGATGATTGTACGGAAGAAAACGACGATGTCCTAAGTAACCAATCTTACTTCTTAACTTACAAGAAGGAGTGTGCGTGTTACAAACAGCGCATGCCTTATAGCCTTTTGTGCTCCACCCATAAATAGTACCATAGGCTGGAAAGTCATTGATAGTCCACAATAAAGTCGCATGCATTCGAAACTTTTCGCCCTTTGAGGCATCAAAAACATCAAAACCATCTTCCCATAACTCACTTAACTCATCCACTAGTGGTCTCATATAGACATCAATGTCTCGACCAACAGCTTTCGGACCTGGAATAACCAACGATAACATAAAAAATGACTCATCCATACACATCCATGGGGGTAAATTGTATGTTAAAAGAACAACAGGCCACACGCTATATGAAAGTGACATATTGCCATGTGGATTGAATCCATCTGTTGCTAAGCCTAGTCTAACATTACGTGGTTCTCTAGCAAATTCAGGATATAGCTCATCAAAGCTCTTCCAAGCTTCTCCATCAGAAGGATGAACCATGGTATTTCCGTCACCTTTAGTCCTATCATTATGCCAAGTCATTTGTTTAGCGGTCTTACTTGACATGAATAATCGTTGCAGTCTGGACTTTAATGGAAAGTACCTCAACACTTTCCAAGGTATCTTCTTACCCTTGCCATCATTAATTCTCCATCTTGATGTTCCACACTTGGGACAACTTTGCAAGTCCCCATACTCTTTCCAAAACAGGGAACAATCGTACTTACATGCATGTATCAACACATAACCCAAACCTAGGCTCCGTAGAAATTGATTTGCTTCATAATAGGACTTCAAAAAAGTTTCATAATTAGGTAATACATCCTTAAACAGACCAAGTAACATGTCAAATGACTTATTGCTCCACTTGTTGTATACTTTCAAGTGAAACAACTTTATTAAAAATGACAACTTTGAAAAGTTTGTACATCCAGGGTACAACTCTTCAGTTGCTTTACTCAATAATTCATGAAAGCCTTGCCCTATAAAATCTTCGGCGCCTTTAGGACGACTCCCTCCATCCTCATCAATTGGACAATCATTTACGAAGGTACCCATATCATGAAGCAAATCTTGCATGCCATCATCCTCCTCATCACCATCACCCTCATTAATATCATTCCCCATCCCATCAATGTCTACATTTGCATTATCAAGCCTTTCTACCCTAGGCGTAAATCTATATTCTGGCTTTTCACCTTGTAGAACCCAACGAGTGTATGATTGGTCCACGCCGAATCTCATTAAATGCTCACAAACATTCATTTGGGACCTCATATAAGCATTCATGCAATGACTACAAGGGCATGAAATTTCACAATCTCTTCCCTTTTTTTCCACCACAAATTTCATAAATGCTTTCACTCCATCAATGTATTCCCGAGAAACCCTAACACTGTTCATCCAACTCTTATCCATTGACCAGAAACTACCTATTAATTTACCATAAAAATGACAACATTATCTTATGTCAGTGGGAATTCAATTTACACATAAAACACATTATGAACAACTTGGACTAATAATGTGGTCTTGCATGATTGTATATACTTATTGCACGTAATAGCTACTATTGAAAAGGTAATGGCAATAAGTTATTATAATACAAATGTTGTCTTGTTTACTTTACTCACATATAATCTAATCCCAATCGAGTTATCCTATACAAAAAACATCCATTCTTTTCAAGTTATGACATAATTTGAAAAGGTTATCTTTGTTGTACACAACCTCGCAAAAACAAGATCAAATTTATCAACCCCGTATCCTCAACCATGTTTAATAGTTCCACAGCCAAATTAATTTCCACCATTTAATTAAACTTATCAAACATGTCTATTATGTTCAAACCTCAAATTCTTAGGATTTTAAACCTTTTTGTTCAAAGGGTGACCAATAATCTCGTTATTTCACACTTATTCCTTATGATGCTGAATAAAAGTTATTAGTATTCACATAACAGTAAATTTTACACTACAACAAAACCATGCATTTTTCCACACAAGAGAAGAGTACAAATCATTGGACTTGCATAATATAAAATGCAGAATTTTCATACCAGCTCCACTACTTATGCAGGAAATATGTTAGGGCACTCAATTTACTTCAAGATTTTCCTCTGGAATCCTTAAGAGGTGAGTCAGAGTTCTGCAAAAACACCAACCGATGATGAGCTATAGCAATGAAACAAACATTACAAAATATTGTAATCTCAAGAAGGAAACTATCAATGGGTAGACAGATAACAAAATATAGCAACAATGATATTGCCACTGCATACAATATTTAAACAAGTATAAATATGAACAAAAGATAATGTTTCGCTATCTAGTTATGCTAATAGCATATATGAAGTTGAAAAATGTCAAACAATATCACCTGTTGTAATCACTCTAACCACAAATACTGTAAGAAGTATTTACAATATCACCTATAGTAACACATGTTATCCATAGAGCAAATTACAAGGATATTTAAGTATTTACAATAACTATATGCATGACTAAGGCATTATGGAAGTTAATCCAAATTGCAAGTTTCCCTTCCCTTCTCATATTCCTTATATCCACTTTCTCAAGACTTTGTATCATTGACCTACAACACTATAAAGTAGTGAGAAATATATGAAAAGGTGTAACCTTTTAAATGCTTTGTTAAAATTATGAAGATGATTTTTGAATGCTTAGTTAATTTTTTCCATGCTGAAAATGGCCCAATAAACAAGATGTCATTTGTCCCTAACTAGAATTACAGACTATATTTCCTTTTCCTAATGTCTAGGATGATGATATCGTAAAGGATGACATAATTTGGAGCTACAATACATGGTTAAAGTTTTAAAGTTAAAGGTTTTTAAGAAACTTAATGGAGTCCAATTTTGAAAAATAGGGATATTAACAACCTGAAACTTTTCAATGCTGCGGCAGTATAAATGAGAGCATCATTATCTAAATATAGGTTCACAATCTCCACCATTCTAGCATAAGGTCCAATCCCTTTTTTCTATACTTAAACGTGGCAAGCAATTGACGTGTAAGAGAGGCTTTGTGTTGGATGTTTCATATTGTAAATTCATATCTCTTTTTGTACTTTTATTTGTATACTTTGCTATGCTTTAATTCACAATTAATGATCCAATGCATTTTTGTTGCATATTAACTAATCATTGGACCATTAAGATTTTTTTAACTTTGAACTTAGGATGTGGACTATATATTTTCCAAGTTCAATTTATGTTTTATCCATTCTATCGCTAACTTTTCCTTTCAGGTGTGATAACTACTTTATCTAGTCCTTATATAGATGCCAATTGCATTTACTAAGATCTTCATTATAGGTTAGTGAGATGGTGGTTTCCTTTAGTAGCATAAGCTACTTTCTTTTTCTCTTAATATGAATATTAGGATATAAGGAAGTGCCAAATACATAAGGAAACAATAACAAATATGATATGGAATTATATATATGGTACGACATGCATGTTATCTATTTAGATGATTGACTCTGAAGGTTGACAACTATTTTTAACTCTACTTAAAGACTTCGTACTTATCTTCTAAACTCTCTACGCTTGCACTTTGAGCTTACCATTTTTGGGTTTTTTTCTTTCTTTTTTGGTCTTGGCTAGCTTTGTTCTCTTATGCATACTAGAATTTATAACAACAATATACATATATAATAGAGAAAAACAAGCAACAAATAGAATAGAAATTTCAAAACTTAGTGGGAGAAGAGAAGTCAATATTGGGGAGGGACAAAAACTAAGCTGGTTTGACGTTTAAAGCTTAACATTAGGACTTAGGCCATTGCCACCAAAACTTCACCATCTTTTTCACAGACAACATAAACACTAATCATAATTCAAGTATCATATTTCCTATTTCACTTGCCATATGAGGCAAAACTTTATAGAACAATTTAATTTTGATGGATGTTCTTGATTGAAAGATAATTTATATTCTCTTTTAAATTTTTTATCTTCTTATATTCTCTTCTAAATTTTTATTCTTCCAATACTATTTACTAAAAAATGTTAATTTTTATATTCTTTTAGGTTTTAAGCTCTCTTAAGCATTATATGAGCAATAAAACTTCACTTCAAGGCTTTATTATAAAGGCCTATGTATAGAATGAATTCTTGACATTTTGTTTTATATACGTGACATTGACACACGGTTTAATAGAGAAAAACATAAATTTTATTTTGATCAAGATGGTAGCTTGTCAATTTTATCCCAAAAAGTTAGGCTACTTCGAATAGGAAGACAAACTTAAATTTAGCTATGATACAATTTGAACAATTGTGAGGAAGGGAATTTATATATGTAGTGTTTATATTAATCTTATACAATATTTCATATTAAAATTTAGCATTCAACCTTTATCTTCTTGCATCAATTTACATTTTAAATTGAGAGCCCAAGGTGAGATTAAAAGTAGAGATTAGCTTAATGTTGAGGAAAGGCATAAGATGAACTTCCTATTATGGTTTAAGGCACGAGTAAGTTATCCATGTAATAGTATGAAAAATGAATATTGTAAGTGAGATTACAACATTAACTTTTAGTAAATTTTTTTCTACAGATGATGATATGATTACATAAATTTCTAGAAGCGATGATAGCATTATATGGTTTGGCATGTGGGCCTCATATGTATAGGAAAAATATACATATTGCATTGTTAATGGAGTTAGATTTCATATAAAAAAGCGCGACAGTCGCCTTAGAAGCCAAAATTGTGGGTTTGTTATTGAGGGATAATATAAGGATGATTTTATTGACTTCTATAATGTTATCTCTTATATTGACTCCTATGGCATTATATCTTCAATAATTGAGTTACATTACATCAAGGATAAAAAGATTGTTCTATTTAAGTGAAAATGGTTTGATCTTAACACAAAGGATTAACATAAAAGTGAATGAAAATATTACTAGCATCAATGTTAGTAACACATGCTATGAAAAGATAATATTGCTAGACCTTTAGTTTAGTTTAAGTTGCAGTAGCAGTAGCAAGAATAGACTCAAACCTATGGAGAATAATTCTATTTTATTTGAATGTATCTTGAAAAAGTGGCCTTTGGTAATCAGATTTTTTATAGCATTATGCTTATGTTTTAGATATCTTTGGAGGATTTAATAATACAAATGAGTTATATTATATGCTAGGTTTTGTTTCTACATCTTCAAGGAAAAGGAGCAAATATGGAGAATAAATGAGTCCATATACTATAACTTTATAAGAAGTGAATGAAGATTAATGAATATGGTAGGAACATGATCTTGTGTTATTGGTTATGTTCTTCAATGCCCCATTCTATTTCTACTAAAAATCTACAATCTAAGGAATATATCACCTACATACATCTATATTTAGGTTATATTCACATGATGTAATTATAGCACCAAACATGTTTGCACATATTTGCATAACAAGTATCACAATCTGCTACTAATCAAATTTGTACTATAAAATAATCTTGATGAGAATGAAAATCGTGAAATGTATTAATTTAAATTTCATTTGTATCTTATGTAAGGCTTGCATATATTCTTCATCCATATTTCTTCTTACACACTATATTAACTTTTGGCCTTTCATTCTTTATACAAACATAATCAAATCCCATCTTAACAATCATGTTCTTCAAAGCCTTTCTAAATGTACAAACATAATCAAATATCATTCCTTGCTTCAAAATAAGTCTCACATCATCTAAACTAGATGAGAAAAGTACATATATTTAGGCTTCTTCTTCCTCTTCTCATACCAAGATCATCATCAACAATATTAATATCATCATCACCTAAGTCAATATTCTCAACATCAGTACACCACAATCTCCTAACAACATATCTGTTGATTGGCTTTTACGGTATAATAGGCCGTCTAAATCATTTTATGCTTAATGTCTATATTTTAGATGTTGCTAACATGGGTGGATTTGAGGAAACATTTTCAAGTGCTGGTAAACCTTCCTCCTCCTCATCATCCCTAATTACCTCAATTGGAATATTAACCTCAGGTTCAATAAGTTTACTTAACTTAGGGTACTTCTCTCCATCCATAATCACCTACACTGCCTTTATTTTTCTCACCTCAATTGCACATATCAAAGTCCTCACATCATTGTCATTCTATAGTTGCCTCAAACCATCTTCAACTACATCATTGTCTAATTAAATATGGAAAAGTAGACTAATAATGAGGCGGTACATCTCAAATCTGTGCAAGAAAACTACTGAATAATTATATCACATTAAGAAAACTACTGAACTTTCGTTGAAAACTTCAAACGCAGAATGTTGAATGACTTACCTCCACCATGCAAATACAAATTAACTACTATAACACAATGAAAATCCAAATGTACCACATCACAAACTAAGTACACAAAACCAATCTTGAAGTTGAAGGTATGTTGAAAGGGATGTGCAGTATGTTAATCATAAGTTTCATTTACCCTCCCAATTTTTTCTACTTATCAAAGCAGAAAAATGTTGATTTGCCATTCCCTATTGGACTCTTTAGGTCACTTACTCTCCCAATTTTCTATATTCTTTAGCTTCGATTCATTATTGTAATCTTCCATGGGACAACTATTGCATATTTGATGATGATTTCCATATAAAACATATAATTTTAAACATAACAGTACAAATACCAAGTGTTTGCCCTATGATTCTCCTCTGTCAATCTTCAATGCTCAATGTTCAATGTTCAACCAATTCAAGCCTGCACATGACATTATTGAAATTTGGTTTAATCAATGAAATAAGACAAGATTTATGCGACGGGAAAGGTGATACTTTTCTGCGACGTTTTTCACTCAAACATCCTACTACTCTTTCATTAGTGTCCATAATTGAAATCTCTATAACCAGCCTAACATTGGATTAATATTTTTACTGTATATTTGAATTATCAATATATATTGTCATTATGTCTCTAAAGCTAGATCTTAATATTAGCTTAATTTGGTAGCAAAGCAAGCACACATCATCATGTTTTCTAACACACAATTAAGCTACATAAATTAATTAGATAAAAGATTACATTGCTTCCGATGAAGTGATAAATTAAGAAGGGATATGGATGACAAAAAAGGAGACATTGAATGTTTGAGATGGTACAATACCAAAAACCCAATACTAAGAATTGATAATATTGTTCGAACCTAGCAAAAACCCACTGAAAAGCCACTTCAAACAACACCCGACAGAAAATCGTATAAATTTTAACAAAATCAAGAACACAGAGAGAGAGAGAGAGAGAGAGAGAGAGAGAGAGAGAGAGAGAGAAACGAGATTCGTGGGTATTTTAAACATGCGGTATATATACTTACAACGTTATACCCAACACCCACCACAACCACCACCGACCATACCAAGTTTGAGCTTTAGCAAATCAAAAACGAAGATAAAAGAGCAGTGGGCATTGGAATGTACCTTAGGAATCAACGCGTATGGAGGAGCAACGACGGCGACGTTGAGAGGAGATTTGAAGGTGTTTGTTTATGTTGAGAGAGTGCAGAGAGTTACATGAATGAAGGATTTTGAAGAACATGAAGGAGCGCAGAGAGTTACATGAAGGCGTTTGTCTGATGAGTGTGTGGGAGGCGCGATATTGAAGAAATTTTTGAACCCAAAGTTAATTAGTTAAACGACAAAGTTTTAATTTCTTTACCAACTCTTTCGCGACGTTTTGTTTAGAAAAACTTCATAATACATATTTGGTGACGTTTTAATTGTAAAACGTCTCAATTAGTCCATCCTTTCTGCGTCGTTTTAATACAACGTCGCCGAAACCTTAACTTTTTTGTGACGTTTCAAAAACGTCACGATAAGCTTATACAATCTGCGACGTTTCCTCAGTCAAACGTCGCAGATTGTCTACTTTTTTTGTAGTGTTAGTGCTTAACGTTTAAAAGGTAACATAAAATTAGATTTATAATAGAAAAGTAGAATCGCATATACAGTTTAATATAGATATTGTTAGTCAGAACATGAATCGATCAATTTTTACTTGAGTAAGCAACTGGATATTTAAGTAATTTCATTTACATTCAAACAAGATCTTGAATGCTTTTTACAAATATTATTAGAAATAGTACAGGAAAGATTTTTTGGACATTTTTAACACAGCGAGTCTTAATGAATTAGAGAAAACTTAATATATGCAAACTTAGTGCAGGAGACCTAATAACTATGTACAATAATTTTAATGAGCCTTCATTTATAGATCCAAACTCCCATGAGTCTGCTCAATTTAAGACTTTTTTGAACGAAAATATGAAAGTGTCATACACGCGCTAACATAGACAAGTTAGTTAGTCTTTAAATTTCATATTAAAAAAATACACATGGATTTTCAGAAAACAAAAAATACAAAATCCTTAATTTTTTTTCAATTTCTTCCACAACAAAGATGGCAGGTGAGTCCTATACTGATATAAAGGGCTCTTTCTTTTAAAATGTTTTTTTTGGAGTTGTCCTATTTTTTGATGAAAAAGGGGAAAAATCATTATTCTCCTCTTTTGCTTTTGAAAATCAGATTATTTTTATATGGCAGATCAAAACGAGGGTGATTATGTTTTTATGGGTCATGGTTATTAGACCTGCAATTATGGACTGACGAGATGATAAGGCAAGGGGAAAAGCTATTTGGGGCATATATCTGGGAGAGGTTTGATTTGTTGGTGTTGCCACCCAACTTTCCTCATGGTGGAATGGAGAATCCGAGGATGGTGCTTTTGACTCCCATCGTGAGAAAAGGTGTTTCTAGTGGAGCAAAGGTCGTGGCTTATGAGTTAGCTTATAGTTGGACTAGGAATTTGATTACTAATAAGAATAACGAGCACTTTTGGTTGAATGAGGTATGTCAAAAGTGTCAAGTTCATGTTTACTATTTTTGATTTCTTATTTGCTTTACTCTTGTAGCCTCTAATTTTAAATTGCTTTGCCTAGTATGCAATGAGCGCTCTAGCTTCTGTTCATTTGACTTTATTATTTTGTCAATGCTAAATATGAATCATGTGGTGTTTCAGGAAAAGTGTAATACCCGTTATTCTTTACATGCCTATACAAGAATGTATGACGACCGAGTTCATGTGCATTTAGCTTATTAGCTCTGTTGGACCCCGATTTTTGAGTAAAATCAAGAAATAAAGAGAGAAAGTGTAAAAAAATGAAAATTTGTGAAAAGTTTGACTTTTTGGCCTTTGAGGGTTGACTTTTGATTTAGGCAAAATTTGAGAAAATAATTTACATGAAACTTGTAGATTATATTAAAAGTTTTCTGTGGCCATAAAGTTTGCAATTTTTCGATGTTGGAATCGAGAGATATGATTTTCCGAAGATATGCTTTGTTTTGAAAATACTATTAAGTATAGATTTGTGTGTTCTATGCTTCGAGACCACTCGTCGTATGGATTTATTCTGAATTGGAGTAAGTAGTCTTCATGAAAGTTTTAGATGATATTTTTATCTTTCCATTGATATAAAGTTTGCACTTTTTCGATATCGGGGCTAGGAGTTATGAGAGATTGAAAATTGGAAGTCGTTTAGGAAAAGTTGTTTTGGACAGAATCTTTGATTGAGTTTTTGACCTCTTTTGAGACCTAATTTCATTTTGAGTACCTCAGGGAAGTTGTAGAGATTCCTTTGATCTTTTTATTGACACTAAATTTGTCAAATTCCGAGTTCGGTATCGAGAGATATGATTTTTGAAAAGTTCAGTTTTGAAGTTCCGTTACTTTGTTTTTAATCCAATCCCTTTTGTAATCTTTTGCTTATAATTCCTTCGTCCGACATCCGATTAATTTGATTCTCAAAGCGTTAGATTCCTAAGACAATTAATTTCATTTTTATGAAGAATTATGATTTTTAGGAGATTAAATGGAAAGAGATTGATTGAACCAAAGTAAGATATTTGGTTATAGGTTATAAGTTGGATAATTTTTTGAATATGGTTAAGTATTTTGCGAAATTCAGGAGCTGTACAACTCCGATTGAGTTGATTCTTGAGGAAAAATAAAATTAAGATATAGGGCTACAACTATTGTGAAGGGATTGAAATTTAATTTCATCCCTAAGATTGTCAATTCCTGGAATTAAATTAGCATAATGTTCAGTCTCGGATTTTTCGCAGGTCCGATAGTATTTCGGCTGTAACTTCTTCGTTACTGATCCGAATTGAGCGCGGTCAGTGGCGTTGGATTCGTATGATTGAGAGGAACATTTATCTATAAGGAAGTTTGGACAAGTTGCTTCAAATTGATAGTGCGAATATGATCCGAAAGTAAACAGGAAATAAAATGAAGTGTAGGGGCAAACTTGGAATTAGGCTAAAATGGAGGGGCAACTTGGTCATTTCTCCCTCATTTAAAATGACATGGCAGAAAACACATGGGGTTGTCATTTTATACATCTGAAACTCACGAAAACAAGAAAAAAATAAAGAAAAGAAAAGATGAAGAAGAGAGAAGATCGAAGAAGAAGGAGAAAGGGTCGGCGATGGAAGGAAAGAAGAAGAAGGATGAAGCAAGTCGATTTTTGGGGGGTTTTTCTAAGGGATTTTCGTTGCTTTTCAAAGGGGAAGGAAGCAAGAAAAAGATAGTTACTTTAAAACTTGAAAATGTCAAAAATGGTGGAGAAAATGGTAAGAGAGAGAAAGCTTTGAGTTTTGAATTTTCTTGAGAGATGTTGGTTGGTTTAGCTTTAGATTGTTATGAATTTAAGTTTTCTAAGGTTTATTGAAGAGATTAGGCTATGACTTTGTTGATTTTATGAATTTGGGGTTTATGTCAAAGTTTGAAATTTGGGGATTTTTGGAATTATTGCTTTAGATAGCTTGGATTAATGATGAATTTGAGATTTCTTAAGTCAATTTTGATGTATTTGTTTTAGGTTATGTTTAATTTTAGATGGAAGTTAATTAAGGTTTAGGCTTAATTTTGTGTTCGGGGATTTTGTGAATTATTGGTGTAGAATCATGGAAAATATTATGGATAGGTGGAATATGAAATCAATTTTGAAGAAATTGTAAGTTATGATATTGAAATTGTACAAATTGGTTTAGGCCAATTTTGAGATTTGGGGATTTTAGAAATTCTTGTTTTAGAAAGCTTGGAAAAGTGATGAATTTGGGTTTCCTATAGTTAATTTTGAAGATTATGATTTTTATGTTGTTGAATTTGGATATGTATGGCTTAGGTTATTTTAAATTGGAAGGAAGAAAGAAGAAATAGTCAAAATGGAGCTTGAAATCAAGTTTCGGGCATTAATTCGAGGTGGGTAGCATATTTATATTTTGATTTGTAAGCTATACTTGAAAGTTTGAAAAATTAAAGAAAGCAATTTTGAAAAATTTAAAGAAGGCAAAAATTGGATTTTTGATAAATTATTGTTTTTGTAAATGGTTGAAACAATGTTGATTAATGTTTGAAAATATGATTTTCGAATGATTTCTAAGAAATGAGTACAAGTTTAAATGCATTGCTTTCAAATGATTTAATGAATTCGGTAGAAATTTCTGAAAAATTCATTTGTTGTGTATGCATTGATAAATTATGCAAAATTGTAAATTGAATGGATTGTAGTGATTGAATTGCATGCATTATGTGAATGTGCGAAAATGAAGTTTCAAAATGTGCCTTCAGGCAGTTAGATTAGTATGTCTGAAAAGTAAGATTTTCGAAAAATGCCTTCGGACAATCCGACCTTTCGTTTTCGCTTATGTGTTAAATGGGTTTGGTCAGGTCCTTGTGAGTCAGTGCACTGTCTCTATTCGTTTATAGCCTTCTCCAGGCTGCCTGCTAGTGGAACGGAGCTCCGATTTCGGACTCCCTTCACGGCTACTAATCGTCCGCTTGGGAAAGTGTAATACGTTCGCTCACTACCGCACAGAACGCTATCTTGAGGTGCAAGACGATCGTTTCGATCGAACTGACCATTTTGATATGTTACGTGCTTTTGCTTTGTTTTTGTGTGCAGCATTCATATTTAAAATTGAGAAATGAAAAAGTGGGATTTATATGAAAAGTTTGAAAAATTGAAAGGTTTGAGGAAACTATTTAAAAAGTTACAAAGTTTGAAAAATTAGTCCTTTTGGCAAAACGCTTATGAAAAATGATTTCTGCTTATTTGTCAATTTATAAATGTGTTATCCACGAGCTTTCCAGCTCACTCCCCTTCATCCCCATCTCCAGGTATTCGAGCAGGAGATCGGATGAAAGACTGTCAGGACACCAGTTCAATTTGTGTATATTTATGTGTTTTGAATAATTTGGATTATGTCTCGGAAAAGCCATTGAGGATTTGTAAAAAATCAAATGATGATGTGTTTGGAATCATTGAATTTGTATATGAAATTGTGTATGACATTGTGTATGATAATGATATTGATTTAGGAATTTGTGTATGGATTTAAGATTGAAATGTGTATTGGAATTGGACATGATTAATGATTTGAAGTGGTTTAGAAATAGGAGTGTGTTTATCTGCTGAGATCCCGGACGGAGGGTCCGGTGGATATTGATGTTTGTGAGTTTGATTGAGAATTTTAGAAGTGTATTTTGATTACTTTGCAGGTTTGAGTTAGGATAAATGCAGCCATTATGCTGCCGAATTTTCGATAAAATTGGGATAAAAATGTAATTTAGGATTTGTATGGATATATAAGAATATGATCAGATTTAGAGATTTGCATGAGAATGATTTTTCAAAAGTGGAAATTGGTTGTGTGATTTGAATGAGATTGACTAAAGATGTAAGAAATGAGAAAAAAAAATTTATAGCGGCTTTTGGACAGTCTAGGGATCCAATGCGATTCAGTGTATGTGGTCGGATGTCGGTTCCGCCGTTTACTTCGCATCTGTTTGGTACTTTGATTTTGTTTGTGCCTCCTTTGTTTCGATTTGATCGATTCGATTCCGATTTGCTTTCACTTTGTTATCCGATTTATTATTCGTATTTAGATTTTTCATTTTTCGTTTTGTGTTATCGAATACTTTGATTCTCGATTCGAAATTTTGATGCAAAATTTCCGTTCCCATTCGCTTTCACTTCCTTCGTTCTTCGTTTTAGGTTGGGATCCGGTTCCCGGATCAGGTCCCAACATTTATGGTATCAGAGCCCAGTAATAGGATCTTAACTGGACATATAAGATTGAGAAGAGTGTGTAAGGATAAAATCAAATTTGTGAGGATGTGTTAAGTGATCGTTTGATTTTGATGACAAGAAGTATGACTGACTTTAGGAATGTGAAATTTATGTGCATGACTTGTCATGACTTAGTTGAAGAATAAAAGTGATTGTTTGTTTTGGGACTGATTAGAAACATGTGTTTGTGGAACTTGAGATGTGAATTGCATAATGAATTGGGAGAAATTGATATAGCCTATACTTCTGTGAGATGAAAGTATGACTATTTGAAAGATGACATGAGATAAAAATTAAATGATGATTGAACCATATTAGGGTTTCGTAAGAAATGGACCATTGACTTGTGTCCATATCTGAAGAAATAATGAGTTATAGATATAGTAAGTTGATATGATATGAGTGGTATGAGGTACAAGAAGTGAAGTATTGTGAAGAGATTGAGAGTATGTATGATGAGAAAATTAGATAAGAAAAAGTGATTGATTATGAGGTTTGGAAAGAAATTAGTAAGAAAGTGTTTGATTATCTTCGTTTGGAAAGAAAATATATGTGAGGATGTGGCTCTTAGTGTAAAATCAAGTATGAATTTCGAGGACGAAATTCTTTTACGAGGGGGAGAAATGTTGGACCCCGATTTTTGAGTAAAAATAAGAAATATTCAAAAGTGGTTGAGTTGATTGAAATTGAGTTGAAAATCAAGAAATAAAGAGAGAAAGTGTAAAAAAATGAAAATTTGTGAAAAGTTTGACTTTTTGGCCTTTGAGGGTTGACTTTTGATTTAGGCAAATTTTGAGAAAATGATCTACATAAAACTTGTAGATTATGTTAAGAGTTTTCTGTGGCCATAAAGTTTGCTATTTTTCGATGTTGGAATCGAGAGATATGATTTTCGAAAGATATGCTTTGTTTTGAAAATGCTATTAAGTATAGATTTTTATGTTTTATGCTTCGAGACCACTCGTCGTATGGATTTAGTCTAGTAAGTAGTCTTCATGAAAGTTTTAGATGATGTTTTTATCTTTCCATTGATATAAAGTTTGCAATTTTTCGATATCGGAGCTAGGAGTTATGAGAGATTGAAAGTTGGAAGTCGTTTAAGAAAAACTGTTTTGGATAGAATCTTTGATTGAGTTTTTGACCTTTTTTGAGACCTAATTTGATTTTGAGTACTTCAGGGAAGTTGTAGATATTCCTTTGATCTTTTTATTGACACCAAATTTGTCAAATTCCAGGTTCGGGATCGAGAGATATGATTTTTGAAAAGTTCGGTTTTGAAGTTCCGCACTTTGTTTTTAATCCGATCCCTTTTGTAATCTTTTGCTTATAATTCTTTCGTCCGACATCCGATTGATTTGATTCTCGAAGCATTGGATTCCTAAGACAATTAATTTCATTTTTATGAAGAATTATTATTTTTAGGAGATTAAATGGAAAGAGATTGATTGAACCAAAGTAAGAGATTTGGTTATAGGTTATAAGTTGGATAATTTTCTAAACATGGTTCAGTATTTTGCGAAATTTGGGAGCTGTACAACTCCGATTAAGTTGATTCCTGAGGCCAAATAAAATTAAGATATAGGGATACAACTCTTGTGAAGGGATCAAAATTTAATTTCATCCCTATGATTGTCAATTCCTGGAATTAAATTAGCGTAATGTTCAGTCTCGGATTTTTCACAGGTCCGATAGTATTTCGGCTATAACTTCTTCGTTTCTGATCCGAATTGAACGCGGTCGGTGGCGTTGGATTCATATGATTGAGAGGAACATTTCTCTAGAAGGAAGTTTGGAAAAATTCCTTTAAATTGATAATACGAATCAGATCCGAAAGTAAACAGGAAATAAAATGAAGTGTAGGGGCAAACTTAGAATTAGGCTAAAATGGAGGGGCAACTTGGTCATTTCTCCCTCATTTAAAATGACATGGCAGAAAACACATGGGGTTGTTGTTTTATACATCTGAAACTCACGAAAACAAGAAAAAAATAAAGGAAAGAAAAGATGAAGAAGAGAGAAGATCGAAGAAGAAGGAGAAAGGGTCGGCCATGGAAGGAAAGAAGAAGAAGGATGAAGCAAGTCGATTTTTGGGGGGTTTTTCTAAGGGATTTTCGTTGCTTTTCAAAGGGGAAGGAAGCAAGAAAAAGATAGTTACTTTAAAGCTTGAAAATGTCAAAAATGGTGGAGAAAATGGTAAGAGAGAGAAAGCTTTGAGTTTTGAATTTTCTTGAGAGATGTTGGTTGGTTTAGCTTTAGATTGTTATGAATTTAAGTTTTCTAAGGTTTATTGAAAAGATTAGGCTATGACTTTGTTGATTTTATGAATTTGGGGTTTATGTCAAAGTTTGAAATTTGGGGATTTTTGGAATTGTTGCTTTAGATAGCTTGGATTAATGATGAATTTGAGATTTCTTAAGTCAATTTTGATGTATATGTTTTAGGTTATGTTTAATTTTAGATGGAAATTAATTAAGGTTTAGGCTTAATTTTGTGTTTGGGATTTTGTGAATTATTGGTGTAGAATCATGGAAAATATTATGGATGGGTGGAATATGAAATCAATTTTGAAGAAATTGTAAGTTATGATATTGAAATTGTATAAATTGGTTTAGGCAATTTTGAGATTTGGGGATTTTAGAAATTCTTGTTTTAGAAAGCTTGGAAAAGTGATGAATTTGGGTTTCCTATAATTAATTTTGAAGATTATGATTTTTATGATGTTGAATTTGGATATGTATGGCTTAGGTTATTTTAAATTGGAAGGAAGAAAGAAGAAGCAGTCAAATTGGAGCTTGAAATCATGTTTCGGGCATTAATTCGAGGTGGGTAGCATATTTATATTTTGATTTGTAAGCTATACTTGAAAGTTTGAAAAATTAAAGAAAGCAATTTTGAAAAATTTAAAGAAGGCAAAAATTGGATTTTTGATAAATTATTGTTTTTGTAAATGGTTGAAACAATGTTGATTAATGTTTGAAAATATGATTTCCGAATGATTTATGAGAAATGAGTACAAGTTTAAATGCATTGCTTTCAAATGATTTAATGAATTCGGTAGAAATTTCTGAAAAATTCATTTGTTGTGTATGCATTGATAAATTATGCAAAATTGTAAATTGAATGGATTGTAGTGATTGAATTGTATGCATTATGTGAATGTGCGAAAATGAAGTTTCAAAATGTGCCTTCAGGCAGTTAGATTAGTATGTTTGAAAAGTAAGATTTTCGAAAAATGCCTTTCGGGCAATCCGACCTTTCGTTTTCGCTTATGTGTTAAATGGGTTTGGTCAGGTCCTTGTGATTCAAAGGTAATCGCCTCTATTCGTTTATAGCCTTCTCCAGCTGCCTGCTAGTGGCACGAGCTTGATTTGGACTCCTTCACGGCTATCTTGGTCCGCTATCTTGAAAAGTGTAATCACGTTTTGCTCACTACCTGAAAAGATCGCTTGCGGAATGTGCAGTAAGTTTTGTTTCGGACTGAACCAGACCATTTTGATATGTTACGTGCTTTTGCTTTGTTTTTATGTGTAGCATTCATATTTAAAATTGAGAAATGAAAAAGTGGGATTTATATGAAAAGTTTGAAAAATTGAAAGGTTTGAGGAAACTATTTGAAAAGTTACAAAATTTGAAAAATTAGTCCTTTTGACAAAACGCTTATGAAAAATGATTTCTGCTTATTTGTCAATTTATAAAGGTGTTATCCACGAGCTTCCGAGCTCACCCCCCTTCATCCCCATCTCCAGGTATTCGAGCAGGAGATCGGATGAAAGACTGTCAGGACACTAGTTCAATTTGTGTATATTTCCGTGTTTTGAATAATTTGGATTATGGCTCGAAAAAGCCATTAAGGATTTGTAAGAAATCAAATGATGATGTGTTTGGAATCATTGAATTTGTATATGAAATTGTGTATGACATTGTGTTTGATAATGATATTGATTTAGGAATTTGTGAATGGATTTAAGATTGAAATGTGTATTGGAATTGGACATGATTAATGATTTGAAGTGGTTTAGAAATAGGAGTGTGTTTATCTGTTGAGATCCCGGACGGAGGGTCCGGTGGATATTGATGTTTGTGAGTTTGATTGAGAATTTTAGAAGTGTATTTTGATTACTTTGCAGGTTTGGGTTAGGATAAATGCAGTCGTTATACTGCCGAATTTTCGATAAAATTGGGATAAAAATGTAATTTAGGATTTGTATGGATATATAAGAATATGATCAGATTTAGAGATTTGCATGAGAATGATTTTCCAAAAGTGGAAATTGGTTGTGTGATTTGAATGAGATTGACTAAAGATGTAAGAAATGAAAAAAAAAATTTATAGCGGCTTTTGGACAGTTTAGGGATCCAATGCGATTCAGTGTATGTGGTCGGATGTCGGTTCCGCCGTTTGGTTCGCATCTATTTGGTACTTTGATTTTGTTTGTGCCTCCTTTGTTTCGATTTGATCGATTCGATTCCGATTTGCTTTCACTTTGTTATCCGATTTATTATTCGTATTTAGATTTTTCATTTTTCGTTTTGTGTTATCGAATACTTTGATTCTCGATTCGAAATTTCGATGCGAAATTTCCGTTCCCATTCGCTTTCGCTTCCTTCGTTCTTCATTTTCGGTTGGGATCCGATTCCTGGATCGGGTCCCAACATTTATGGTATCAGAGCCCAGTAATAGGATCTTAACTGGGCATATAAGATTGAGAAGAGTGTGTAAGGATAAAATCGAATTTGTGAGGATGTGCTAAGTGATCGTTTGATTTTTTGACAAGAAGTATGACTGACTTTAGGAATGTGAAATTGATGTGCATGACTTGTCATGACTTAGTTGAAGAATAAAAGTGATTGTTTGTTTTGGGTGTTAAGAATATGATTGATTAGAAACATGTGTTTGTGGAACTTAAGATGTGAATTGCATAATGAATTGGGAGAAATTGATATAGCCTATACTTCTGTGAGATGAAAGTATGACTATTTGAAAGATGACATGATGATAAAAATTCAATGAGGATTGAACCATATTAGGGTTCCGTAAGAAATGGACCATTGACTTGTGTCCATATCTGAAGAAATAATGAGTTATAGATATAGTAAGTTGATATGATATGAGTGGTATGAGGTACAAGAAGTGAAGTATTGTGAAGAGATTGAGAGTATGTATGATGACAAAATTAATTAAGAAAAAGTGATTGATTATGAGGTTTGGAAAGAAATTAGTAAGAAAGTGTTTGATTATCTTCGTTTGGAAAGAAAATATATGTGAGGATGTTGTTCTTAGTGTAAAATCAAGTACGAATTTTGAGGACGAAATTCTTTTAAGAGGGGGAGAAATGTTGGACCCCGATTTTTGAGTAAAAATAAGAAATATTCAAAAGTAGATGAGTTGATTGAAATTGAGTTGAAAATCAAGAAATAAAGAGAGAAAGTGTAAAAAATGAAAATTTGTGAAAAGTTTGACTTTTTGGCCTTTGAGGGTTGACTTTTGATTTAGGGATAATTTGAGAAAATGATCTACATGAAACTTGTAGATTATGTTAAGAGTTTTCTGTGGCCATAAAGTTTGCTATTTTTCGATGTTGGAATCGAGAGATATGATTTTCCGAAGATATGCTTTGTTTTGAAAATGCTATTAAGTATAGATTTGTATGTTCTATGCTTCGAGACCACTCATCGTATGGATTTAGTCTGAATTGGAGTAAGTAGTCTTCATGAAAGTTTTAGATGATGTTTTTATCTTTCCATTGATATAAAGTTTGCAATTTTTCGATATCGGGGCTAGGAGTTATGAGCGATTGAAAATTGAAAGTCGTTTAGGAAAAGTTGTTTTTGACAGAATCTTTGATTGAGTTTTTGACCTCTTTTGAGACCTAATTTGATTTTGAGTACTTCAGGAAAGTTGTAGAGATTCCTTTGATCTTTTTATTGACACCAAATTTTTCAAATTCCGAGTTTGGTATCGAGAGATATGATTTTTGAAAAGTTCAGTTTTGAAGTTCCGTTACTTTGTTTTTAATCCGATCCCTTTTGTAATCTTTTGCTTATAATTCCTTCGTCCGACATCCGATTGATTTGATTCTCGAAGCGTTGGATTCCTAAGACAATTAATTTCATTTTTAAGAAGAATTATGATTTTTATGAGACTAAATGGAAAGAGATTGATTGAACCAAAGTAAGAGATTTGGTTATAGGTTATAAGTTGGATAATTTTCTGAACATGGTTCAGTATTTTGCGAAATTCAGGAGCTGTACAACTCCGATTGAGTTGATTCTTGAGGCCAAATAAAATTAAGATATATGGATACAACTCTTTTGAAGGGATCGAAATTTAATTTCATCCCTATGATTGTCAATTCCTGGAATTAAATTAGCATAATGTTCAGTCTCGGATTTTTCGCAGGTCCGATAGTATTTCGGCTATAATTTCTTCGTTTCTGATCCGAATTGAGCGCGGTTGGTGGCTTTGGATTCGTATGATTGAGAGGAACATTTCTCTATAAGGAAATTTGAAAAAATTGCTTCAAATTGATAGTGCGAATCAGATCCGAAAGTAAATAGGAAATAAAATGAAGTGTAGGGGCAAACTTGGAATTATGCTAAAATGGAGGGGCAACTTGGTCATTTCTCCCTCATTTAAAATGACATGGAAGAAAACAAATGGGATTGTAATTTTATACATATGAAACTCACGAAAACAAGAAAAAAATAAAGGAAAGAAAAGATGAAGAAGAGAGAAGATCGAAGAAGAAGGAGAAAGGGTCGGCCATGGAAGGAAAGAAGAAGAAGGATAAAGCAAGTCGATTTTTGGGGGGTTTTTCTAAGGGATTTTCGTTGCTTTTCAAAGGGGAAGGAAGCAAGAAAAAGATAGTTACTTTAAAGCTTGAAAAGGTCGAAAATGGTGGAGAAAATGGTAAGAGAGAGAAAGCTTTGAGTTTTGAATTTTCTTGAGAGATGTTGGTTGGTTTAGCTTTAGATTGTTATGAATTTAAGTTTTCTAAGGTTTATTGAAGAGATTAGGCTATGACTTTGTTGATTTTATGAATTTGGGGTTTATGTCAAAGTTTGAAATTTGGGGATTTTTGGAATTGTTGCTTTAGATAGCTTGAATTAATGATGAATTTGAGATTTCTTAAGTCAATTTTGTGTAGGAAAATCCCGGGGTGTCCATCACATGGACACAATGCGGAAAACAAAACTTTTTTATTCCGGGAAGTTCCCGAAAGCCAGGATCCAAGTGTATGTATAAATAGTCAAACCATAACGACCAAAGGAGACCGTCTCTAACGGTATCCACGCAGAGGTCGGAAACCTAACCGGGACAAACCCTTTGACTCGGGAATAGCTAGACTAAGGAAAAGACTGCTAGATCTTACCTTAGCCTTGGATAGCAAGTGATCAAACCTTGAGGAACAAGCTTGGAGATGAGAGAGAGATGAAGAGGAACCTTGAAAATCAAATTTTCCAAACCCTAAACCATGAAGTTTCGGTTCTTCCTCTCCAAAAGCCACGGCCTTCTCTTGCTTAGCCTTATTTTCCATGTCTTATAATTAATTAAAGACCATCAAAAGGCTTGGATGGGAGGAGTTCACGTGGATGGCTATTAACCCATTAATAAATGAAGTTAATCATCATCTTTGACTTAGTCAAAAGTGACTTAGTCATCACTTTATCTTCTCCCATAAGCAATCCAACGAATTCCTTCAATCTTAAGGCTTCTCATATGTTCCTTTAACTCATTAAAGGGCATATAAAAGGCTTGAATGGGAGAGCCCCACGTAAGTGGGTGATAAAGCATTAAAGAAATGGTTTAATGATGAAGTTTGACTTTTCAAACTTCATCTCCTCCCATTAGGTAATGACACATGTCCATATATATTAATTAATTAATCTAATTAATTAATTGATAGATATAGTTGCTGAAGCGGTCCAGTCATACTAGGGTCGGTCCTATCGGCCTGGCGGGCCCCGGTACCGAAAAATCAGCGGAGACCCTTTTCAGCAATGTCGATGTCACGATCACATCGGGACATATCCCAATCTCATCGGGATCTATTTAATCCTATTGCTCTCCAGATATTGGATCACTATCCAAAACCATTTTACAGATTTCCGAGTCACTCTTATGCGTGTGACCCATTAGGTTCCCGGTTATGTTGGCCACTTAGATTAACACTTAATCTAAGCAAGTCATGAGCGGCGTCTAGCAACACATCATGACCCCCAATTGACCGGAAAGTAATTGGTTTGACTAATGAACCCGAGCTCATCAGGAACCAGATCACGAACCTTTCTATAGACAATTATCGTGCAATTTGTCCTTTCACCATCCTATACCCTACTTGGTTATGAGTATGGTCAAAGTGTCAACTCTCACTAGACTGAGTCTAGCCCAAGCGATATCGGGTCTCGTCCGGACTCATTACTTTATATGTCCATGAAGACCCTCTTCATGACACGGGTGTGCTCGGCCGCGAGAGACTTCAAGTAATGATCCCGACGAAGCTATGGGTATCTATTCTGCTATTCCGTAAGTGGTGAATCCTTTATTGGCTACTCAATTACCTTCAATACCTCAAATGCACTCCAAGCACCACCCTATGAGCGACCTCCGGAAGGCAACAAGGAATGGAGTCAAAGCACGAATCAGTATCCAAGATATCCTTGAGTACCTCAAGTCTAAGGATACTTGCACCATTGCTATGATGAGATTATCACTGACATTATAATAGAATACCCATGTGATGATCTCATGGAAGGTCATCCAATGTACTTACTACCTCTAGTAAGCATCCATATGTCAAATCTAAATATCTCAATATTTACGCTTTAGAGATCTACCGCTGATCCAATCAAGGAATATGACATGTGCTAGTCTATCCGGATTAACAATGTCCAGCCTCGTTAATCCTATGACTAGGATAATTTAGATATCTTGACATAATTGCACATGATAAGAATCTCGATAGTATGATCACATCATAATTTCCTTCATGCTATGTCATATATCATGGACTTCATTAATTTGATTAAAGATCAACATCAATTCATAACAAAATGAACATCAAATAAATAAAATATGCCTTGCTTTATTTATTCATAAAGTCATGCATGACTATGAAAAAATGTGCTAAAGGGATTGCTTTTAGGGCACTACTCTAACAATCTTATGGTATCGACATACATAAGTCGACTTACATTTGGTGAACAAGGCGACTTATTATCAAGATCGAAGCATAAGTCGACTTACAGATGGTACAAGTCGACTTACACCTACAAATCTCCCACTTGACCTAAAGCCAATTGCCTTGGTATCTAATACCATAAGCGAGTACATGAGAATCAAAATTCTTCTGTGACAATGGCTTTGTCAACGGATCGACAATGTTACGCTCTGGGAATTCTCTCTATCGTGACATCACCCCGCATGATGATCTCCGAATCGATGGTATCGGCGAGTGCGTGTTTGGATCGTTGATGAGACCTTGGTTCTTTCGCCTGCGCAATAGCTCCATTGTTGTCACAATACAATTGTATGGGCCCATCACAGCTGGGAACTACACCAAGTTCAGTAATGAACTTCTTGATCCAAACAGCTTCCTTTGCTGCATCCGATGCTGCAATGTACTCTGCCTCGATCGTTGATTCAGCAGTCGTCTCTTGCTTGGAACTCTTCTAACTGACTGCTCCTCCATTCAGTGTGAAAACGTAACCTGATTGGGACCTGGAGTCGTCCTTATCAGATTGAAAATTGGCATCTGTATGCCCTCTCACTTGGAGATTTCCATCTCCATATATCAAGAAAACATCCTTAGTTCTTCGCAAGTACTTTAGGATATTCTTGACAGCCACCCAGTGACCCTCACCGGGATCCGATTGGTATCTGCTCGTAACACTTAGAGCATATGATACATCGGGTCTCGTACATAGCATTGCGTACATGATAGATCCTACTGCAGATGCATAAGGGATCATATTTATGCGCATCCTCTCATCCTGTGTCTTAGGACACATAGACTTCGAGAGCAATATCCTATGAGACATGGGAAGATACCCTCTCTTGGATTGCTCCATGCTAAACCTCTTTAGCATCTTGTCTATGTACGTTGACTGTGAAAGACCAAGCAACCTCTTCGATCTATCTCTATAAATCTTTATCCCAAGGATATAAGTTGCTTCTCCAAGGTCTTTCATGGCAAATTGTTTGGACAACCAAATTTTTACTGATTGCGAGATTGAGACATCGCTTCCTAGTAACAATATGTCATCTACATATAACACAAGGAATACGATTGCAGTTCCATTAACCTTCTTATACACACAATGTTCATCCGGATTTTGTGAGAAACCAAACTCTTTGATTGTCTCATCAAAACGGATATTCCAACTCCTGGATGCTTGCTTTAATCCATAAATGAATTTCTGAAGCTTGCATACCTTTTCGCCATCATAGGAGATGAAGCCCTCAGGTTGTGTCATATACACATCCTCAGTCAGATTTCCATTCAGGAAAGCTGTCTTCACATTCATTTACCATATCTCATAATCATAATGAGCGACAATGGCTAGGAGTATTCTAATGGATTTAAGCATTGCTACTGGACTGAAGGTCTCGTCATAGTCAACTCCTTGTCTTTGACGAAAGCCTTTAGCCACAAGCCTTGCTTTATAGGTAATCACATTACCATCCATGTCGGTTTTCTTCTTGAAAACCCATTTGCACCCTATGGGTTTGATTCCTTCGGGTGCATCAACCAAAGTCCATACTTGGTTTTCGTACATGGAATCCATTTCAGATTTCATGGCACGAAGCCATTTCTCAGACTCTGAACTCTTCAGAACCTCTTCATAGGTAGTAGGCTCATCATCCTCTATGAGCAATACGTCATTCTGTTCACTCACGAGAAATCCATATCTCTCGGGAACAGAGCGTATCCTACTTGACCTACGAATTTCGTGTGTAGTAGAAGGTTGAATCGCTACCTCATCTGTATGAGTTACAGCCTTGTGTTCAGCGATTGATTTGCTTCGTCCGAGCATCTTGAACTTCTTCAAGCTCAATTTTGCTCCTCTTGTCCTCTTGTAAAAGAAACTCTTTCTAAGAAGACAACATGCCTTGAAACAAACACCTTTTGTTCCTCACCAGTAGAATTGATATCCTCTTGTTTCTTTAGGATATCCTACGAACAGACACCTATCAGACTTTGCTTCAAGCTTATCTGACTTTGTCCGCTTCACATAAGGTGACAACCCCAAAATTTCAAATAAGAAAGATAAGGTTTCTTGTTAGTCCACATCTCATATAGAGTAACATCAACTGTCTTTGATGGAACTCATTTAACAAGTAAACAAATTGTCTCGAGCATACCCCAAAAGGATTTTGGTAATCGTCAAAGCCCATCATAGATCGAACCATGTCCAAAGAAGGTTCGATTTCTCCTTCTGCCACACCATTGTCTTGTGGTGTGTAAAGTGGAGTCCACTGAGATAAAATCCCATTATCTCTGAGATAATCCAAAAACTCTTGGTCTAAGTATTCGCCACCACGATCAGATCATAATGTCTTAATACTTTTCCCAAGTTGTTTTTCTACTTCATTTCAATTGTTTGAACTTTTCAAATGCTTGATTTGTATCTCATCGAATCTGAGATACCCATATCGAGAATAATCATCGATAAAGGTAATGAAGTAATGACAACTGATCGCGGCTTATCGTTCAATCCGAAGATTGATCCTTGGAAACCGGTCAAAATCAATTTATACCAAGAATTGCAACACAGGTGCAACCTCGAATTGACTCTCAAGGAACCAGTGCAGAATTGATTCTAAGACTATCCTAATGTTTGAATTATGCAAGAAAGCAGTTAAAACGGGAGTTTTGGTTTAATCTTTAAAATTAAAGAAAGCAAGGCATGAAATAAATATTTTTGGGATTTTTGAAAGGCAAGACAATTTGAAGTAATTAAGATTGAAAACAGTTAACTAAAGTTCTCCTGAAAATGTGGCTCGGGTCATCATCACTCAAAATAAATATCGGGGTTTGAAATCCACTAAGTTTCGAAAGCTCAACCTTAACAACTCGTTAAGTCCAAAATTTAATTAATCAACTCGATTAACTAAATCTTGTTAAAAACCTTAGTGTATGGTATGAAATGGTTTATGCAATAGGTTAACCAGATAAAACACAATCAATTCAATCAAACACAACTAGGTAGATTAAATTAACTCATGCAAATCTGTTTAACATACACGAAACTTCATGTATTTCAGAACAACATTCCAACAGAAACTAATCCACACCATAAATCAAAGTTTAACATCCGATTAAACTATAACCGGATTCAATCCATCATATCTCGCAATCTCCAACTCGGAGGTTTTACAAAAACATGACAGAAATCTAAAACAATGGTTGATTACCCCTTGAAGCTCATGGAACTCCGACCTTCGCTACATTTTCGGGAGACGAAACCTTAGCCTTGCATAACCGTGGAAGAAGCCATCACTGCTGGAACTCCAAAGTTACCCATGGCTCCAACGACGACTGGTGGAAGAGACAGAATACAAATGATGGTTGAGGATGAGGAATGAAAGGGTTGCGGTTGCTGATGTTCGTCGTTGGTGGTCTCCCACCTGCAAAATAAGAAAATTAAACCTATTAGAGAAAACAGAGAAGACGAAGAAGATGGAGAGCTCCCTCGGGAATGCGGCCATCCTCATTTAACCTAAAACAGAAGGTTTTATAGGAAGTCTGCGCGGGCCGGGTCGGAACAGTGGATAATTTTGCTATTTAAGGGCCGGGGTATCCGACATTCGTCGCGACTAATGAATAAAGTTCGTCGCGACGAATGAAAATGGTCACTCGTCGCGACGAATTAATTTATACCAAATAACTTTGTCGCGGCGAATGTCTGCGTTGGTTCGTTGCGACTAATAGCTCGTTCGTTGCGACTAACAGTTCGTTCGTTGTCTCGTTCGTTGCGACTAACGGCTGTTCGTTGTCTCGTTCGTTGCGACTAACGAATCTAGCCTGTTGACTTTATGATATTTTGACTCCTTTTTCTCTGCAATATAAAATAACAATTTGCAGTATCAATTGTCCTTAGAAAAATTATAATGCAATCAATGTCAATTTGCACAATTTTACTAACAAATTGCATAAAACATAAGCTCACTGCAAGGGACTAATTTAAGCACAAAATCACGAATTAAGAGTCAAAAAGTACATTAACAGCCATGAAAGTGTAGCCAATTTATATGATAAACTTAGGTTCAATCAACAACCACTTCTGACATGGATGGACATCAGACCACATACATCTGAATGTATTAGGTCTAATAATCCAGTTGCTCGTTCACCCTTTCCTTTAAAGGGTAACTTAGTCATCTTGCCTAATAAACAAGATTCACATGTTTCATATGATTCATAATCAAATGACCCTAAACATCCACTCTTATGGAGCTTAGCGATGCGTCTCTCATTTATGTGGCCAAGGCGACAATGCCATAAGTAAGTTGATTTTAAATTATCTCTTTTATGTCTTTTCTTGTCATTGACATTCAAAATTGGATGTGACATATCTAATATGTAAATTCCATTGCATAATGTACCAGTACCATAGAGCATTCCATTTAAACTAATAGTACAACCATTGCTCCCAAAAGTTACATGGAAACCAAATTTATTTAAACAAGAAATGCATAATATGTTCTTTATTAAAACGGTACAAAATAACAATCATCCAAATTGAATACAAGCCCACCGGGAGTGTCAAAACATAAGTCCCTACGGCTAATGCAGAACTTTTGCTCCATTACCAACACGTAGGTCCATATCTCCCTTAATGAGCCGCCATCGTCCCCGAGGCCCCGTGATATCATTACATATGTGTGAGCCACAACCGGTATCTAATACCCATATGTTGTGATCGAAATGATATTAACCTCAATGACAAACATATCTCAAGAAGTCGAGGCATCGATGCCTTCTTCGCTTCGGGGACTCTAGATAGACTTCTGGTTTAGCCTCCGGTGGGCGGTCTTGCCACAATGGAAGCGTGTTCCTTTTGGGGCGTTACCTTTGGTTTTCTTTTGGTCGTTCTTCCTACTTTCGATCTCTATCGAAACATCAACAAAGAAGTGGATCGAAAGTGGAACATTGCCTAGTTCCTCAGATCTGAGAACAATTCTCAGATCATTCAGCCAATCAAGAAAATTAAGTCCAGATAATTTGTTCGAGTCCATTAGTGAGCGCAAGTTCACATTGGAAGACATCTTCAAACAACCTAACCATAGAGAGAGAGAAAGATCGTTAGAATAGACTTAAATGCAGGATTTAAGTTAAATGCATGATCATAAGGACTTAAATGACATGCATACAGCTCCCACTAGTTTCATAGAATCCATAACCCTCATTATGAATCCAAGAAACAAAGTGACAAAATGTCCTAGTGGGTCGATATCCGACATTGCTAAGAATGACTTTGGGTTTGCCCAACAAGCCACTTCTTAGGTCAATCGGTAGGTATCAGTCATACCAATTGCATCATCGATAACCGACATTAAGAATGACCTTGAGGTTAGCTCAACAAGCCACCTTATGTCTCGGAGGTATCGGACATACCAGCTACATCTTAGACACAACTATCGATCAGTGCTATCAACGGTTGATGTGTGCACAAACATTGGGTTATCAACACTTAACGCGCGTACATCTGATGTACACTACCCAACTTCGCCTCTGTCCATGTTGACCTTGAGGTTAGCTCAACAAATCAACGCTTCTAGGAAAACCGACCCATTAATCCGAAAATCTTATTTTCATGGTTCGAACATATTCGTATAGAGTGAGCTTGAGGTTAGCTCAACAACTCAACCCTAGAAGAACTCTGGTTCTTACCATATTAATGGAAGGCGTTAGTTTTCAAATTACGAGGAGGGATTTCCAATTCAGGTCTCATCCAAGCTATGGGATTATAGTCACCATGACTATATGGAGTAATTTAGGCATTGCATCAATCACATTGAATTTATACGAAAATCATCCATCATCCCGCTTAGGCATGATATAAGTCGACTTATCCAATGCAAGTCGACTTATGCTGCTGCGCATGTACAAGTCGCCTTGTATCAATATACAAGTCGCCTTATACGACTCTTGCACATGTAAGTCACCTTATCCAACTGAACAAGTCGCCTTGCACAAGGAAAATTGCTATCTAGTCGGCTAATTCTCAATCCAAGCATTCCCAATTCACAACACCAATATAACAAGTATATAAACCTTTATATTAATGTGCTAATGAAACATTTTCATCAAATCATGCATGCCATATAGTCAAACTATATAGGAAAAACTTGAAACCGATTAAACACTATTAATGACTAGATTTCCACATAATTTTAAGAATATCAAATTATCATGCTAAGTATCTCTAGGTAGGCTACACATTATCAAGATTACTCCGGCACTTGTCACAAAAATTGCGACGGCCAAAATAACCAAGATAACGGAATAATCTAACGAGACGCTAAAGTGACCTATTCGACATCCAAAAATTATTGGAAACCAAATTTCAAGAATCTCATTTTGGCATGCATACCAGATCAATATAACACATTTTTAATCACATTAAAAATGATTCAAGGCATTGGAATTCAGAAATACACAACCAATCATTTCAAACAAAACAGACCCAGCAACTTTCTCAAAACTGCCAAGCTCTGCCTTTTGCTCGAAATAATCATTGAAACAATTTCAATAAATGCTGAGAAAATTACAGAGGTTATAACATGTTCCCAACATGTTCCATGAATGTTTCCAGGATTTATTTCCTGCAAAAACTCATCCAACCTCAGCAATCTAGCCGAAACAGAATCTGTGTTTTTCAACACAGACATTCCCAGCAGCATACAATAAATTCGGAAATAAATAGTAAATCACCTTGAAAACATTTTTCCATCCACCGAGACATTCAAAAACATCTTAGGGACGTGTCAGTGAAAACCCATTTGAAAAACAATTTTTCTAGAATTTATTCTCGAATTTACAAGTATACCTGTTTCAGAAATGTTCAACAGGACAGCATCCGAAACTTAGGGAATTAAATTAGCAAAACCATATCAAATGACATTGATAAATTTTTTCCTTTTATAGAAACATTCAGCAACATCTCATGAGCAGGTCTATGCAAGAAAATTTCGAAAACCCTAATTCTGGATAGAATTCGAAATTAACACAGGCAGCATGCTACACAGCTCAATTCACAAAGGAACTCCGACCTAGTTATCATTTTAACTGTTTATACAACACAAGTGGCTTTGATACCACTGTAGGAAAATCCCGGGGTGTCCATCACATGGACACAATGTGGAAAACAAAACTTTTTTGTTCCGGGAAGTTCCCGAAAGCCAGGATCCAATTGTATGTATAAATAGTCAAACCATAACGACTAAAGGAGACCGTCTCTAACGGTATCCACGCAGAGGTCGGAAACCTAACCGAGACAAACCCTTTCACCCGGGAATAGCTAGACTAAGGAAAAGACTGCTAGATCTTACCTTAGCCTTGGATAGCAAGTGATCAAACCTTGAGGAACAAGCTTGGAGATGAGAGAGAGATGAAGAGGAACCTTGAAAATCAAATTTTCCAAACCCTAAACCATGAAGTTTCGGTTCTTCCTCTCCAAAAGCCACGGCCTTCTCTTGCTTAGCCTTATTTTCCATGTCTTATAATTAATTAAAGACCATCAAAAGGCTTGGATGGGAGGAGTTCACGTGGATGGCTATTAACCCATTAATAAATGAAGTTAATCATCATCTTTGACTTAGTCAAAAGTGACTTAGTCATCACTTTATCTTCTCCCATAAGCAATCCAACGAATTCCTTCGATCTTAAGGCTTCTCATATGTTCCTTTAACTCATTAAAGGGCATATAAAAGGCTTGAATGGGAGAGCCCCACGTAAGTGGGTGATAAAGCCATTAAAGAAATGGTTTAATGATGAAGTTTGACTTTTCAAACTTCATCTCCTCCCATTAGGTAATGACACATGTCCATATATATTAATTAATTAATCTAATTAATTAATTGATATATATAGTTGCTGAAGCGGTCCAGTCACACTGGGGTCGGTCCTACCGGCCTGGCGGGCCCCGGTATCGAAAAATCGGCGGAGACCCTTTTCAGCAATGTCGATGTCACGATCACATCGGGACATATCCCAATCTCATCGGGATCCATTTAATCCTATTGCTCTCCAGATATTGGATCACTATCCAAAACTATTTTACAGATTTCCGAGTCACTCTTATGCGTGTGACCCATTAGGTTCCCGGTTATGTTGGCCACTTAGATTAACACTTAATCTAAGTAAGTCATGAGCGGCGTCTAGCAACACATCATGACCCCCAATTGACCGGAAAGTAATTGTTTTGACTAATGAACCCGAGCTCATCAGGAACCAGATCACGAACCTTTCCATAGACAATTATCGTTCAATTCGTCCTTTCACCATCCTATACCCTACTTGGTTATGAGTATGGTCAAAGTGTCAACTCTCACTAGACTGAGTCTAGCCTAGTGATATCGGGTCTCGTCCGGACTCATTACTTTATATGTCCATGAAGACCTCTTCATGACACGGTGTGTCTCCGCCAGAGACTTCCAAGTAATGATCCCGACAAGAAGCTATGGGTATCTATTCGCTATTCCGAAGTGGTGAATCCTTTATTGGCTACTCAATTACCTTCAATACCTCAAACTGCACTCCAAGCACCACCCTATGAGCGACCTCTGGAAGGCAACAAGGAATGGAGTCAAAGCACGTAATCAAGATTCAAGATATCCTCGAGTACCTCAAGTCTAAGGATACTTGCACCATTGCTATGATGAGATTATCACTGACATTATAATAGAATACCCATGTGATGATCTCATGGCAGGTCATCCAATGTACTTAATACCTCTAGTAAGAATCCACATGTCAAATCTAAATATCTCAATATTTACAGTTTCTGAGATCCACTGCTTGATCCAATCAAGGAATATGACATGTGCTAGTCTATCCGGATTAACAATGTCCAGCTCGTTAATCCTATGACTAGGATAATTTAGATATCTTGACATAATTGCACATGATAGGAATCTCAGTAGTATGATCACATCATAATTTCCTTCATGCTATGTCATATATCATGGACTTCATTAATTTGATTAAAGATCAACATCAATTCATAACAAAATGAACATCAAATAAATGAAATATGCCTTGCTTTATTTATTCATAAAGTCCATACATGACTATGAACAAAATGTGCTAAAGGGATTGCCTTTGAGCACTACTCTAACAATCTTATGGTATCGGACATACATAAGTCGACTTACACTGGTGAACAAGGCGACTTATCAGTACCGAGCAAGCATAAGTCGACTTACAGATGGTACAAGTCGACTTACACCTACATTTTGATGTATATGTTTTAGGTTATGTTTAATTTTAGATGAAAATTAATTAAGGTTTAGGCTTAATTTTGTGTTCGGGGAATTTGTGAATTATTGGTGTAGAATCATGGAAAATATTATGGATGGGTGGAATATGAAATTAATTTTGAAGAAATTGTAAGTTATGATATTGAAATTGTATAAATTGGTTTAGGCCAATTTTGAGATTTGGGAATTTTAGAAATTCTTGCTTTAGAAAGCTTGGAAAAGTGATGAATTTGGGTTTCCTATAGTTAATTTTGAAGATTATGATTTTTATGATGTTGAATTTGGATATGTATAGCTTAGGTTATTTTAAATTGGAAGGAAGAAAGAAGAAGCAGTCAAATTGGAGCTTGAAATCAAGTTTCGGGCATTAATTCGAGGTGGGTAGCAAATTTATATTTTGATTTGTAAGCTATACTTGAAAGTTTGAAAAATTAAAGAAAGCAATTTTGAAAAATTTAAAGAAAGCAAAAATTGGATTTTTGATAAATTATTGTTTTTGTAAATGGTTGAAACAATGTTGATTAATGTTTGAAAATATGATTTCCGAATGATTTCTGAGAAATGAGTACAAGTTTAAATGCTTTGCTTTCAAATGATTTAATGAATTTGGTAGAAATTTATGAAAAATTCATATGTTGTGTATGCGATTCAGTGGTAAGAGGCGTGCTTGTAAAAGCAACAAAACCTTGAGGTTGGGTGTTCGATTTCCACCAAAGAGGACAATCTTGATTTGTGTTGGATGTCATATATAACCATGAACGCATACTGTTGGGTGGAATGCTAGCCAGTGTGGGGTCCAACATTAAAAGGCGCTTTTAATGTTGGACCCCACACTGGCTAGTATTTCCACACAGCGGTGTTCATGGGTTATACCGGGCATCCAACAAAATCAAGATTGTCCTTCGTGGGAATCAAACACCCAACCTCAAGGTTTTGTTGCTTTTACAAGCACGCCTCTCACCATTGAGCCAATTTAAATGTTGGGACTTGATTCGAAAACCGGATCCCAACCAAAAAACGAAGGACAGAGGCAAAAAATGAAAAGCGAAAGCATCAAAAGCGAAAGCGGAAGTATCGAAACAAGGAAATACAGAGGCGAATGAAACGAATATGAATCAAATTATCGAATCGAAATAAATGATATGGACTATCACATCGAGTAATAAAGTGGATCGAATCGAATCTTACAAAGCGAACGAAATAATCAAATTGATACAAACACCGACATCCGTTGCAAACACGAAGCATAGCAAACTGATCGCGTTGGAAACCCTAAGACATTCCAAATCCGGTATAATTTTTTTTCTTTTTCAAATTTTTATATATTTATTCAAACTCATTCAAACAGAAACAAATAATTTCCACTCTTGGAATACAAATCTTAAATACTTAATCATATTCTTATATATCCATACAAGTTCCAAATCTCCTTTTTATCCCAATTATTATCAAAAATTTGGCAGCATAACGACTACATTTGACCTAACCCAAAACCTGCAAAGGTCTAAAAACACTTCTATATTTTCCAAATCAATCATACAATCATCAAAATCCACCAGACCTTCCGTCCGGGATCTCAACATAACCCAACGCAATCCTATTACTAAAACGCGCAATAAATCACAATCTGTCAACTTCATCCAAACACAATCAAACACAATTCCAATCCTAACACTTCAATAATTCTCAATCGACCATACAAAATCTCAATCAATCCCATTCATAATTTAATACCATCATATTTCATATGTAATTTATAATCCATGATCAAAATAAAATCCCATTCCTAAACAAACTCATACATCCATAATTCAAAACTCAATCCAAACACGTTCAAAACATATCCAATACACATTCACTATTTATAAACAAATCCATTCATATTCACCTCAATACAATAGACAATTCCATAATTTACTCACATCTTCCGATTTCATAATCATACACAAACTCAAATCCATACTTAATTTCAGCATTTATTTACAATCCGAAAATAATACACTAACATCAAACTTTACTCATAAATACAAAACATGCACAAATCGAATTGAAATCGCGATCGTCTTCCATCCGATCTCCTGCTCGAAAACCTGGAGATGTGGATGAAAGAGGGGGTGAGCTTTCGCTCCGTGGATAACATATTTATACTAAAAAATAAGCAAAATTATTTCAGTAAAAATGTTTATCATTTCTAAACATTTCTCGATGTGAAAGTTCAAAACTTAGTTCTTAGGCCTTTCAATTTATTCAAAACATTCTTAATCAATTTCCAAAATTCTCACGATTTCAAAACTCTTTTCTCAAAATCTCACAATTGTTCCTCCAAATTATGCACAATTTCAAAAAACATGAAAGCATCAAAACCATATACAAAACAAAACACATAACACATCAAATGGTTTGGGTCGGTCCTAACAGAACGAACTGCACATTTTCGCATAGCAGTTCTGTGCAATCGTGAACGGAGGGGAGTCTAAAATCGAAACTCCTAAGCCACTTGCGGGCAGCCGGGAGAAGACTATCAGAGGGAGACAGTGCACTGACTCTTACGGAGGGGACCTCATCAAACCCACATAATACACATAATTCGAAACCGAAAATTCGGATTGCCCGAAGGCACTTTTCTGAAATCTTGATTTTCAAACTTTTCATATTGTGTCATACTAGACACATTCACATATTCACATATCTCACATATTCACATATCACATCAAAAAATATATTCAATCTCAATTCAGCAATTTAATCACGTATAGATCAAAATCAGAACAATGAATGTAAGTTATTTCTTTAAAACATAAATCAAACGTATGCAGATTCATAAAGCACATTGTTCAATTATTTTTTTCAATTTATTCAAAAACATAATTTTTCATAAATCTTGTATTTTCGTAAAAACATTCCAAAAACATTTTCATAACTTATCAAATTCGTCGAAAATAACGAATTTAACAATTTACGCGATTTCTTAAATCCAAATCACTAAAATGAACGTCAAAATCTTTCTTCATTTCTCAATTCATTTTATAACTCGTAACCCTTTTCCAAAAACATTCGGAAACAATAAAATTCAATACTTTCTCATTTTTTCAATCAGTCTCTCAAATCCTTTGAAAACAAGAAATTGAACCTTTGTGTTTTTTTTAAACTTCAGAAATTTTCTTAATTCATCAAACATTTAAACTTGCAACACCTTTTTTTTTAAATATTCGAACTTAACCACTACTTTCTAAAAAATTCCAAATAGTCAGAAAATCATAACTTTTCTTTATAACACTCCCAAAAATATTTGGAAATCAGATTTTGTTTTTCACAAATTTGCCTAAATGATATTTTTATACAATTTCCAAAGTATTCGGAAATCATCATTTTCAAACACGTTTATAAACAATATTTTATAACCAATTCAGAGTATTCAAAAATCCCAAAATTTTCAAATATTTTCATAAACAATGGTTTATAAGTAATTCCAAAAGTATTTGGAAAATCCTAATTTTCAAACCTTTACGAAACTATAGTTTAGAAACACTTTCAAAACTATTTGGAAATTCTAATTTTCAAACCTTTACATAAACTTTATAACAATTTCAAAAGCAAATACAAGTCAAAATCTTTCAATCATTTTCATATACAATACTTCAAAATAATTTCCAAAAGTATTATGAAATCCTAATTTTCAAACATTTCCATAAACAATATTTTCTAGACACTTTAAAAATAGTCGAAATCATAAATTTTCAAACACTTTCATAAATGATATTTTATAACAATTTCAAAAGCTTTTGGAAGTCTTAGGTTTTCAAACACTTTCAAATATCAAAGGATGCAACATTCATAGGAATGATTAAAACATTCAAACATAATGAATTTAACAATAATTTCTACTTAATCAAAACCTTCAAATCAAAGAATGTACCGACTTTCATAATTTATCAAAACAAATCATAAACAACTAATTTAAGAAGTTTTCTTACTTTATCACAATCATTTTAACGAATAATTTTAATCATTTGGAAATCATAATTTCAAACATTAATCATAATTTTCAAGCAGTTATATAAACAAGAATTTCTTAAAACCCAATATTTGCTTTCTTAAAATTTCAAAACTCATATATAGCTTATAAATCAAAATATAAATATGAAACCCACCTCGAATCAATGCTTGAATCTTGTCCTAATCATCAATTTCTCCAATCCTTCCTTCTCTCTTCCAAGTTAAATTTTCCTAAACCAAAAATACCCAAATTCGACATCATAAAAATCATAATCCTCAAAATTCACTTAGGAATTCACCAATTGATCATATTTCCAAGCTATCTAATTCAACAATTTCGAAAATCCCCAATTTATAAAATTGGGCATAACCCTAATTCATAAAATTCAAAATTAACCATCAGTCATAGCATAATCACTAAAAACAACCTTATAAATCTCAAATCCATAACAATATCAAGCTATCTAAACCAAGACTTCATCAAGAAATTTCAAAATCAAAACTTTCTCTCTCTTACCTTTTTCTCCTCCATGATCGAATTTATCAAGCTCCAAAGGAAGCCATCTTCTTCTTGCTTCCTTCCCCTTTGAAAAGCATCAAAATCCTCTAGGAAACCCCAAAAAAATCAAACCCATATGCAGCTGTCTTCTTCTTCTCCTTTGCCATCTCCACCGAATGCTTCTCCTCTTCTCTTCTCTTCTCCAACGTTTCTTTCTTTCATTTGCTTTGTTCTGGAATTTTCGTGCTTCCCCTTTGTAAAAACGACAACACCCTTCAATCCCTTGACATGATTTGTAGCCCCATGTCTCAATTTTATTTTTCCTCAAGAATCAACTCAATCGAAGCTGTACAGATCAAGATATCTCCAAATTACTGAACCATGTTCAGAAAATTATCTAACTCATAACCTTTAACCAAATCCTCTCACTATGATTCAATCAATCTCTTTCAATTTAGTCTCCTAAAAATCATAATTTTTCATCAAAATGCAGATAAAAGTCTTAGGAATCCAACGCTTCAAAAATCGGATCAATCGGATGTCAGATGAAGCAATTAGACGCAAAGGATTGAGAGAGGGTCGGATTTTAAACAAAATAACAACACTTCTAATATGCAAATATAACCAGATTTTTCAAAAATCACAACTCTTGATCCTAAACTCCAAAAATTACAAACTTAGTGTCTATGGAAAGATAAAAAAAGATCTACAACTTTCATGATAAACTAGAAAATCATTTCGCTCTCTAAAGGGGTCAAAAACCTAATCAAAGTTACTGCCCTTTTAAACATCACCTAACAAACTCCAAACTTTCAAAATTCATATCTTCCAATTCCCACATCGAAAAATTGCATACTTTATAACGTTAAAAAGATTGATAAACAAGCTACAACTTTCATGAAGACCACTTATTCCAATTCAGACTAAATCTATACGACGAGTGGCCCCAAAGTCGAGCACACGCAAATATACACTTATGGTCATTTTTACAAAACAAACTTTTTCTGATCATAACTTTTACTCCCGATATCGAAAAATATCAAACTTTATAATGACGGAAAGCTCTCAACATAAGCTACAAGTTTTATGATCATTTTCTCCAATTTGGCCTAAATCAAAAGTCAACTTTTAACCCCAAAAAGTCAAACTTTTCTTAATTCTTCAAATTTTCACACTTTTCTCTTTATTTCTCAATTTTCAACTTCCATTTCAAATCAACTCATTCTCTTAAACTTTCATAACCCATACAAATCGACTCAAATATTGAAGTCATCAAAACTAAATTCTTTTCTCATAAATTTTTCTTAAATTCATCAAATTTTCTTAAATTCATAAATTTTCTCACCAATTTCTTTCTCATTTAAATTCATTTTAATATTTCTAATTTTCACCAAAAGTTTGGGGTCCAACAAATTAGCCTTAGAAAAAAATGGAGAAGATCATTAAAAATGACAAAGTGTAAATGCCTAGATTTCTACATTTGACATAGAACTTAAATTTTATTTCTAGGATAATAATATGCTTCACAAGTCTTAATATACTTCCTTATTTAAGGCAAACAAGTTAAGGTATAAAGGTTCCCTTATTTCAAACCTTTAGTCACCTTAATAATCTTTGTTAGAGATCTATTAATTAATATGTTTGAAGATACAATTGTAATAAATTATTCAATACATTTAATAAATTTTAAAGGAACCCGGATGTATACAAAATAATAAAGGAACTTCTATTAACTTCCTAGTGATGAAGATAATATCCTTCCCATCACCTGATAAAGTCTCTTCTTCATCACTTGATTACTCCTTTTGAGCTTTAAATTCCAAGTTCTTCATCTTTGTAGATAACTCCTCCTATTATCCTTTAGGCATATTTTATGAATGAAGAGAGATTTAATAAACTCATTTCATGTATGACATTCAAATGCTTGACTTTTTAAATAATATGATCTTAGTTTTCTAAGCTTGATATGTAGACCTAAGTAATTTTCTTATCATATCAATATCAATACAAGATTTGGCCATGCCTTTAAGAGAATTTATAATATCATTAAATCTAAAGCTCATGCTTAAGGTTCTTTGATCACATTTTGTCTATGTGAGTATATATTAATATGTAAGCATGTAACTTTTCTCTCTTTAACTTGGTTAGTTTCTTCGTATGTGACTTTTAAAATATGCCAAGTTTCATATACCAACTTAGACATGGATACATATTAAATTCATTTCAACTAAATGCATGAATTACAAAGTGGGTGTCTTTACTATTAAGTGAAATGAGCCTATTGTTATTGGTGCACTAGGTGTCAAAATCTAAACTATCTTTATTCTTTAAATTTCAATTAGTGCACAAGGTGTCAAAATTTTAGTATGCCAAATCTAAAGGACTATTTGGTTGGGTCTCTCTCTCTATCGGGTGTTCATTTGTGGAGTATAAACTAGGTAAGAGCCATCTTCTTATTTAACTATGATTCATTTCTTAACACAAGAACTGCTCCCTTACCAAAACAAATATTCTAATGTATGTTTTAGATATTAGTGTGTTAGCATTTGTTAATTACAAGTTTTGATCCTTTTGAGTTGATGCTTACAAAAATATCACCGTACATTCTCAGTGCTTCTTGTGTTTAATTTGGTGGTTTTATTATTACAACAATGCAATGGTTGTGAGTTTTTATTCTTAAACATACTTATTTTGTTAGGAAAAACATCAAAACACTTAGGAAAATGGAAAATTTTTTCACTTTTTTCACCTTTAATTTGATAATGGTGAGAACGTATTTGCAGATGATAAGTTAAAGTCACCCTTAAACTAATTAGATTGTGAGGAAAAAATGAAGTTAAAATTTTAATTTTATAAATACTCTAAAGCATTGAAGGTGGAATTGATTATAATAGAGCTTTCTAACTATGAAATCATATGGTGGGATTGGTTGGTTTCAATTGGAGAGGAAACAGTTAGAGAACTGTAAAAACTTAGGGAAAATTAAGGATTTAATGATGAAAAGATTCATACCTAGCCATCACTCTAAGGACTCGATGAAGATCAAGCATCCCAAAGCATATGTTATAATACAATGCTTTCTTCTTATGTTATTGTTAACGTGTTAACTAAAGATTAAATGTTCTATAAGATTAATATGGATAATACCATAACGATTATTATATCTAACTATGAAATCACTTTTTTAAATAACATTTTGTAGAAATGAGTAATGTTGATAGATCTTAGATGTATAGAATATTAACTGTAACATCCCACCCCCTCTTGGAAGGGTAAAATAGTAAAATTGGCATAGGATGAGACTAATAGGGAATATTTAGTACTGTTCATGCATAATAGGATTGATACACAGTATCAGTTGTGTACATGGAATTACGGTATATGCATTCATGATAATTCCCGGTAATTGGGCCTAAAGCAATTTTATTGGGATTAATGTGGTGAATGGGTTTGGAAAAAAATATTATGAGTGCGCTATTAAGCGTTTTAGATTTTAAGGGATTTTTGGGAATTTTTCTGGAATTTTCAGGAGAAAATTCCCGGACCGACAAAATTGCCAGTAACTGGCCTAAACATGTTTTGGGGTAGAAAAGGTGATTTTCGTGATTGAAAAATTATTTGGAGTGCAATTTGTTACATGTTTTATAATTTTGGGAATTTCATTAATTCTCGAAAAAATAATTGGGAAATTCTTGGATCGGATAAATGCCAAGTGGCGAACCGGTTGATTTTTCTCTGTTATTTGATCTTAAACCATTACATATTTGGTGGGACCCAAAAGTGGACCCTTTAAATAGGTGGGAATCGAAAATGGGGTGAAATTATTTGGTTTTGGTTTTAATTTGTCAAAAAATGTGATTGGTTCTTTGACTTTTCTACATCCTCCTCCAATTGCCAAGTGTTCCTCCATTTAATGTATAATCATCCTATGCATTCTCGATTCTTCTAGTGGAAGGAAAGAAAGATGACTTGCCTTATTTTACTTCATTCTCTCACGGCCATTAGCAACAAAATGAAAGAGTTCCTTGCTTTTGAATGCTCCTCCACCAAAACTCACTTCATCTTGGCCTCTCCATCCAAATTTTCATTTTGTTCTAGTTAAGTGTTATCTTCCTCTAAACTTAAGAGCTCCTCTCCATGCAACCAAGCTCCTTCCTTTCTAAGAGGACCTTACACTTGCATGTGTTAGAATAGAGTGGAGAAGGTGTTGAGTAAGAGTAGTAACTAAAGAATTGAAGAGTTTGAAGATGGAAAAAGCTTGAATTGGTAAGTGTTTAATTATGTTTTGATTATGTAGTTTATGAATCATGGTAGTTAGGAGCATCCAATGGGAATTGTGATGTTATTATTAAGTTTATTGATGCTTTATTTTGATGAGAAAAAGGCATTGGAAGTGATTGAACTAAAGTTAACATTGAATCTGGGAAATTGGAATTATAATTGATGTTACTGTTTTATTCATAAATTATTGTGTAGAAATGAAAATGAGGAAAGGTTAGTGGCTACTGAAACTTTGGGATGTTGGCTTCAATTTAGTGTGAAATAGGTGTTGTTGAATTCCAATGATAGAAGGGTCAATTTCTGTATGGAAAGTTACTGTTCCATTGCCTGTAAACAGTAACCGCAACCATGACATCTGAGTTTTGTTGATTTTTCAGAATTAATTGAGATGGAATTAGGGAAAATGGTCTTCATGGAAGTTGTAGCATATTGAATTATATTTCCATTGCTTCTGATCTTGTTATTTTTAGAATTGTATATTGGGAGATATGAATTGATTACTAATGACTGGTTTTGAGCATTTTGGATGAAACCTAGCTTAAGTGTGATTTTGTGAGTTTACTGATTGGAGGCAATTTTAACATTTTATGTGGACTGAATTGGTGTGAGTGAGCTTCTGAAAAGTTGTAGAGGAAGAGATTACCTTGAAATTGATATATGGTTTGTAATTTTTAGAAGTCAGAATTGGGAGTTATGATTTTGCAAAAATGAACCCTACATTAGGTTATGAATGGCTGATCATAACAGTAGCTTCCATAACAGTTTTGAAATTGTTAGAGATCGAATTGGATGATGAGTGCTTCATGAAAATTGAAGTTTGAGATGTTATCTTTACAGGGATATAAAGTTCTGATTTTACTGACTTGTGTATAGGGAGATATGCTTGTTGTAAGGTTACTGCCCAAATTGACGGATTGCAGGGACAGTAACATTAAATGAATTAATGGACTTGCTTAGAAATAGAATCTGATTTTGGATTGTTCATGAAAGTTGTTGAGGACAATGTGAACTTATTGACCATATTTTTGTGGTAATTTATTTCTGAAGAATCAGTGAGTTATGAAAGTGTCAAGGTACTGCCCTGTGTTAATGGGAATGGAGTAGGCAGAAGGTTTGATGGGATATTTGACACCCTTAGGGTTGGAATTGATTTTTATGGTCTTCTTGAGAATTGTAGAGCTTTTCATAAGCTCTCCAACAAGGTATAGTTTGCATTTTTCAGAAATGTGTAGAAAGAGTTATGGGTGTTGGAAGTTTGGTTGGAAATCAGAAAATAAAGGGAAAAATAAGGGCAATATTTATATATATTACTTGTTGAATTTTGATTTCTTTCGTGAATAACTTTTCCGTCCGACGTCCGATTGACCTGATTCTAGAGGCATCGGATTCATTGAATATTGAATTTCATTTTATAAGAAATTGGGAATTTTTAGATGGAAAATTGACGTGGCCCCGGGTGACGGAACTTTTAATCACTGTTTTATTTAATTGGGGACCTATAGAGGTCCGAATTGCGCACCGTCAGCGCCAATAGGTTTCTGAATTTTTGATGAATTTTTATAATGGAAAAAAAGGGGGATTAGGGTTGGGAATTCATGAACATGCATATATCATCATCATGAGCACAAATTTCATATTTAGTGACTCGTGCTTTTTCTGATTCATATAGAGGCCAATTGGAGCGTCGATTGACCGACGTCACAGAGACTTCCCGGCATTAGCTCGGAAGTAATAGGTGAGTAACCTAGTTGGTTTCTCAAATTTTTGGTTGTTTACATGCTCAACGTGAATTACGTGCAAAAGTGAATTGAATGATCACTGCATGACTACTGGCATGTATGGTATTGTATTGTATGATTTTACTGTACTGAATGATACTGATACTGATAGACTGGGCTTTATAGCCATCATACTGAACACTGTTATACTGGGCTTTATAGCCATATCATTGACTTACTGCTACACTGGGCTTTATAGCCAAACACTGTACATTCATTGAATCTTGCATCGCATGCATAATTGCATGATCGGATAATGGGCGTGCCCCAAGTTGCTATTTTCTTGATAAGAGCATCGAGCTCTCATCTTTGTCTCGACCGCCTGGAGCCCGAGGGGAGAAATCCCTGACGCGTCCCCACTGAACACTGTCTGAGCACTTGGGCACAATACTGAATAACTGGAAAGAGTCACATATGCATTGCATTCGCACAAGTAACTGTTCTGTGATAAGTACTGCTCTCATGATGGTATGTGTTACTGTGAATGGTTTTCATTCTTCGACATTGTTATTAATCGCCATCGGTAATTGATTATTACTGGATTGTGCTGTACGCCATGGGCGTAATGCATGATTTGAGTGAACCATCGATGATGGTTTCTCACTGAGTTCGCAAAACTTACCCAAAATTTGCATCTATTTTTTAGGTCCTGAAGAATACCCCAGTTGACACGGAGTATGTCTCGAGACGAGTAAAGGTTAGAGATCGGGATCGGTTCGCGTCTGCATTAGTGTCTTAGTAAATTGTGTTCCGCAATCACCGCTTAACAAGGCTTTGTATTTTCTTGAGCCCATTGTGGTTTTGATGTTTTTGCATTGGCTGATTGTAAATTATTACTGGATGACTGTAATAACTGAAACTGGTTTTTATTGAACACGGATTTTATTTACTTACTGTGTTTGCCGTGTTAACGTGGAATTAATGGCTCCAAAAAGAAGAAGAAGAAAAAAATGTATACTGAATTTTAAATCGACTGATGTAGTACGCCACTCTCGTGGGACACGGACTCGGATATCACCAACGATATCGGGTTCGGGTCTTACGGGAGTGGGGTGTTACATTAACACCCGATGGTTTCATTAATCCTAAGTTTGTTGAGGGAGTTTAAGCTTTTATTAACTATACTCGTTCTCAGCCTTCATATATAGATGGTCAAAAGATCAATGTTGGACCAATGGTGGTTGACAAATTAAATCCCACTTATGTTTTGATAATAATAAAATGTATAGAATTGGTTAAGAAATTATTTCAGGTATTTTGGGATTGTTATTGTGCAAATCAAGATGGGCAAGTGATTAATCATTGAGGAAGTAAGATGGAAGCTTCCTTATAAGTGCAAGAGACATTAATAAAGAAGATTATAGAAGATTTGATTGGATATTACCGTTGAAGCCTACATAAGTCGACTAGCACATCATAAGTCCACTTATATATTAAGATCCGAACAACTTAAGTCGACTAGAACATCATAAGTCGATTAATAAATGAAGATCTATCCACACAAGTCGACTAATAGTCCATAAGTCGACTTATCGAAGGACACAAGTCGACTTACACAGTATAAGTCAACTTATTGAAGAGCAAAGATGATATTTTACGTAAATCATTGACACAAGTCGACTTATACACTCGACAAGTTGACTTATGGGTACAACAAATTAATTTCAACGGTTCAATTAGCCACAAATGGAAAGGAGGATGTTAAGGAACAGTCATAACAATTAGACAACGGCTATATGGGTTCCCAACATCTATTTTTCTTCAAATATAAGAGTGGATGATCAAGGAAAAATATAAGAGGAGTTCTACAAGAAAAATACTCCACTATTACTTCATACTTTGCTCATTATTGCTCTTATCTTGTCACACCATTGCATTGAGCTTTGTTCTTCAATCTTTATCTTATTTCTCTTACAATTTGAGTGATTAGTGAAAGGTCACGTGTGAGATAGCTTGAGCCGGAAATCAATTAGTGTTGGTAGGATTTGTGCCGGAAGACAAATCATTTGTAAAGGTAGGCGGTATTGTAAGAGTTCACACTGAACTACAAAGTGTGTAATAAAGTGGTTTGCAAAATCCTAAGTGGGAGCTTAGGTAGAGGACGTAGGTCTTAGCACTGAACCTCTATAAAAATAGTGTTTGATCTTCTTCCCTACTCCTTGCATTTAAATTTGTTTAAATTACTATTGTGTGAATTAATTTATGATTTTATTGTAGAAATTTTTGAAAAGATTTAAAGATCTATTCAACCCCCCTTCTAGATCGTTTACAACTGGTATCAGAGAAGAAGTATCCAGGGATGACACACAGCAAACTAGCGGAAGAAGGTAATACAAATTATCTCCCTCCTTTGTTTAATGATACTAACTATTCTTCTTGAAAAAATCCTATGAAGTATCACATTATAAGCGAGGGAGTGGAATACTGGAAGATTATCATTTTTGGTCCTCAAGCTCCTTTGAAAGAAAACGGTGAATTAAAAACAGAGATGGAGTATGAAGACAATGATTGGAGGCAAGCCTACATCAATGCGAAGGCTATGAAACTAATATACTACGCTCTCACGGTCGAGGAAAGAAACCGAGTTAAGTCTTGTACTAGTGCTAAAGAAATGTGGGAAAGACTTCGCATCACCCATAAAGGAACCAACCAAGTCCGAGAGACAAAGATCAACATGCTTCTCAATGATTATGAAATGTTTGTTATGAAGGATGGTGAGTCTATTTCCATTATGCTTGATCGTTTTGCAGAAATCATAAATGAATTAGGCAACCTTGGAAAGCATATGACGGATAGCGAGAAGGTGAAGAAGATTCTCCGCTCACTACCAAAAGAATGGGACTCACAAGTCACAGCAATTATGGAGTCTAAAGATCTCAATCATTTGGAATTCAACGCCTTGGTGGGATCACTCTTCAACAATGAGATCATTCTCAAATCGAGAGGAGGTAGAGGTAAGTCAAAAAAGTCAATTGCTTTAAAAGCTAATGCTTCTTCTCTTGATGAAAGTGATGAAGAAATAGATGAAGAAGAGGAAGACAAAGAAATAGCAATGTATGCCAGAAATTTGAGAAAGTTCAAAGGACTACTCAAAAATAGAAGGAAAGAATTAAATGGTGGTAGAAATGGAGAAAGAAGGAAGTTTGCCATGGAAAGAAGATCAAAGGAGTATGATGAAAAGAAGAGCAATGAAGAGTGTTTGAAATGTGGAAAAAGGGGAGATCATGCTAGAGAATGCGAAAGCTCAGCTTCCACTTCAAATTTCCAGAAAAGTGACAAATATGACAAAGGGAAAAAGAAAGCTAGTCTAGTAGCCACGTGGAGTGATGATGAGGAAGCATATCAAAGCAATGATGAAAACAACCTTGCTCTTATGGCAGATAGCTTCTTGACAAGTGATGATGAGGATGAGGTAATAATCTCAGATCAAGAACTTAGAGATTCTTTTACTGCTTTACAAATTGATTTTGAAGAAGCCATTAAGATCAACAAGAAATTGAGAAAGAAAATAAGAGAATTAGTTAATGAAAATAGTGTTTTGCTTAAGAATGTTGGTGTTTTGGAATGCACTAACGAAGATCATTCTGCATCCCTTACTGAAAAAGAAAATCTTACTAATGAACTTGGTAGACTTAGAAAGGAGTTTTCTTATGTGGTTGGAAAATTTGCTGGTGGAAATACAAAGTTTGAAGAGATGTTGTCTTTACAAAGATATTCAATTTTTAAACATGGTTTAGGATATGATCCTTTTCATAGAGATTATTCCTTGATTTCTAAATTCACTAAAGACGGAAAAGTTGCTCAATGTGCTAGATGCTTGAAAGATGGTCATATAGAAATTGCATGTAAAAGTATTAGGAGATGTATCAATGTTAAGAAAACTTAGGTGATTAAAGGTACAACACCTCCTAATGTGGTTTATATGACTAACTAAAATGGACCCAAGATGGCTTGGGTACCAATGAGAAGAAAGGATGTTTCTGTTGTAGGTACAAGCAAGGAATAAAAATCCACCAAGCGCATGGTGTTGGACCCCGAACCTTGAGTGACAATTTGACTTAGTAATATGAATGATAAAGTGGATGAGTTGATTGAAATTGAGTTGAAAATCATGACAAAAAAAAAGAGAAAGAGTGAAAATATGAAAAATTGTGAAATAGTTGACTTTTTGGTCTTTGAAAGTTGACTTTTGATTTAGGCATAATTTGAGAAAATGGTCTTCTGGAAACTTGTAGGTTATGTTAAGAGCTTTCTCTAGCCATAAAGTTTGCAATTTTTCGATATCGGGAGTGGAAGTTATGATCAGTCAAAGTTTATGTTTGATAGGGTTTGACTTTTATTATGGTTGAAACTTTGACTGAGAAATTAACCTAATTAGAGGTTAAATTGAGCTTTGATGTTCCTCATAAAAGTTGAAGGGTTTGATTTGACCTTTATTTTGATATAAAGTATGCAATTTTTCGATCTCGGAATAATAAGTTATGATTTTTACAAGTTTATATTGTGGTTTTAGCAAGTTTATATTGTGGTTTTAGCATGATTATTAGAGGATAGTATCTTTGACCGAAAAATGAACTCCTGTAGGAGTCAAATTGAGTTTTATATCCTTCGTGGAAGATGTAGAGCTTCCTTCAAGCTTTCTATAGAGACTAAGTTTGTCAAAATTGGAGTTCGGGATTAAGAGTTATGAATTTTGAAAGTTTTGGATTTTTTATGTGAAAAAAAAGAGGAAAATTGTTTTATCCCCGTCACTAGGGCGACACATCGCCCTAGCGATGGCGAGCGTTTGGCTAGCGTCGCTAGGGCGACGCGTCGCCGTAATGATGGCGGGCGTTTCGCCCGCGTCACCAGGGCGACCTAGACCGCACGACGCCGTTTTGATTCTTTGGTTTTCTTGACTTTACTTTCTCAAATCCGACCTTTGTTCACTATTTTGCTTATATCTTTTCTGTCCGACATCCGATTGAGTTGATTCTTGCGGCGTTGGATTCCTAAGACAATTATATACATCCTCATAGAAATTTGTGAATTTTTGAGATTAAATTAATGGAGATTAATTTAATCAAAGTGAGTTGGGAAATTTTCCAAATATGGTTTAGTATTTTGTGAAATTCGGGATCTGTAGAGATCCGATTGAAGTGATTCTTGAGGAGAAATAAAGATAAGACAAAGGGATACAAATCATATGAAGACATGAAATGTCAATTTTTCCCCTAAGTCCTTCGAATTATGAATGGAAGTTCGGATTAGGGTGTAATTTTTGGATTGGGAACACCTGAGATTATTTTAAGCATAACTTTTGATCTGAGAATCGAAATGAGGTGATTCTTATTTTTAATTAAACTAGAGACATAAGGCTACAAATGTTATGAAGACATTAAGTTTCAATTCTGGGATTAAGAATGTGAATTTTTGGACGGAAATAATCGTACATGGAAAATATCTTTGAATATGGATTTACCCGAACTGTTTTGCGCATAACTTTTGGTGTAGTGATCCGAATTGAGCGCGGTCGGTGGCATTGGATTCGTATGATTGAGAGGAACATTTATCAAGAAAGAAGTTTTAACAAATTCCTTCAACTCGATAGTGCGAATCAAAACCGCAAGTGAAAATAACTTAAAGTAACATGACAAGGGCATTTTAGTCTTTTCATCAAATTTAAATGACATGGCCCTTAAAAATCAGATGATGTCGTGGGAGAAGAGAAGATTCACGATTTTTCTGGAAAGAAGAAGAGAAAATAAGAAGAAAGAGAAGAGAAGAAGTTTCGTATGGAGGAAAAAAAGAAAGAGAAAGTAAGATTTCGATTTTTTTTGGTCTTTAAGCATGAGTTTTGCATGGATTTCAAGAGGAAAGGGGAAGAAGAACATGGAAACTTGCTTGGAGCTCTCATGGCCGAAACTTAGAGAGAGAAAGTAAGAGAGAGAAAATTTTTATGTTTGAATTTTGATGAGTTTATTGGTTGTTTTAGCTTAATATGGTTATGAATTGAAGTTTTCTATGATTATTTGAAGAGATTAGACTATGGTTATGTTTAATTTTGGTTATGGAAGATTCTAGAGAGAGAAAGCTTAGTGAAGAAGATGATGAATAGTGAAATTTAGGGGTTTTTGAAATTGATGATTTAGATAGCTTGAATTAGTGATGAATTTGAGATATCCTAAGTTAATTTTGATGTTTATGCTTTAGGTGAAGTTTAATTTGAAAAATTGTAAATTGGAGGTTTAGGCCAAATTAGAAATTTGAGGATTTTGTGAATTAATGGTGGAGAATCATCAATACTAGTATGAATTGATTAAATATGAAATCAATTTTGAGGAAATTGCGATTTATGATATGAAATTTGTGTAAATTGGTTTAGGTCAAATTTTGAAATTGGGGATTTTAGAAATTCTTGTTTTAGAAAGCTTGGAAATATGATGATTATGAATTTCCGATAGTTAATTTTGGGAATTATGCAATTTATGATGTGGAATTTGAATGATTGTGGCTTAGGTCGATTTTAATTGAAAGAAGGAAAGAAGCAAGGATCAAATTGGAGCTAGGATCAAGTTTTTGGCATCAATTCGAGGTGGGTAGCATATTTATATTTTGATTTGTAAGTATATATGACTTTTCGAAAATTTAAGAAAGTGAAAGAAAAGATTTTCGTACTTTACTCGTTTCTAAATGATTTTTGAAAAATTATTACAAGCTTAAATTCATTGTTTGAAATGATTTGATAAATCCATAGAAATTTCTGAAAAATCATATGTTATGAGTGCATTGATAAATTATGCAAATTGTTGAATTTATGGAATTGCTTGATTTGATTGAATTGTATGAATTATGTAGTATGAAAATCAAGTTTTCGATTTGTGCCTTCGGGCAATCCGAAAGTTTCAGTTTTGAGTTATGTGATTAAGTGGGTTTGGTCAGGTCCCTTGGTGAGTCAGCGCTGTCTCTATTTGTATAGCCTTCTCCCGGCTGCCCGCTAGTGGCACGGAGCTTCGATTTCGGACTCCTTTCACGGCTACACTGGACCGCTATGCGGGAAAGTGTAGTACGTTCTGTTCACGGCTGCACAGGACCGCTATGCGGGAATGTGCAGTACGTTCTGTTTGGACCGAACTAGACCATTCTGATATGTTATGTGTTTTGATTTGTTCTTTGTGCTGCATTCATGCTTAAAAAATTGAGAAATGAAAAAGTGCATTTGTTATGATAAGTTTGAAAAATTGAAAGGTTTGAGGAAACCGTTTTGAAAAGTTACAAAGTTTGAAAATTAGCCCTTTTGGCAAAAAGATTATGAAAAATTGACTTCTGCTTATTTGTCAATTTATAAATGTGTTATCCACGAGCTTTCGAGCTCATCCCCCCTTTCATCCCCATCTCTAGGTTTCGAGCAGGAGATCGGATGAAAGAATGTGAAGACGTCAGTTTCGACATTTGTATAAGTTAGATTTTGAGTAATTTGGATTTTAGTATGGATGTGTATATGGTTTAAGATAAGTTTGGAAAAAGTGTACTTGCGTATAAGGTTGAGTTTTGTGTATGGTTTTGGAATTTGTATATGAAATTGTGTATGATTTTTGGGATATATATTTATGTTTGATTCTGAGTTTGAGTTTAAATCATGAGACTAGTAGATGGAATTAGAATTATGAAAGTGTTTTAGAACTAAGATTGCGTTTGTTTTCTTTGAGATCCGGATGGAGGGTCGGTTGATTTTGATGATTATTGATTGATTGGGCTTTTAGAAGTGTTGTTTTGAACACTTTGCAGGTTTGGGTTAGGATAAAAGCAGCCGTTATGCTGCCAAAATTTCAATAAAAATTGGGATAAAAATGTATTTTGAGATTTGCACGGATATATAAGAATATGAGCAAGTTTTGAGATTTGCATGAGAATGAATTTCCAAGAGCGGAAATTGTTTGTTTGATTTGAATGAGTTTGCCTAAAGATGTAATAAATGAATATGAGAAAAAGAAAGAAAGAAAATTATACCGGATTTGGGATAGTTTGGGTTTCCAACGCGACGCTTCTTTAAGATAATTTATGCACGGATGTCGGACATTTGTTAAATATCGATTCCGCTTCGTTTCGTTTTGCTTCAGTACATTTGTTATGCTTCCGTTTCGATTCTGTATTCGATTCGCATTTGCTTTGCTTCCGCTTGCTTTGTGATTCGAGTTCGCTTTTACTATTCGCTTCCGCATTTTGTTTCCGATTCGAAATTTCGATCCGAAATTTCGATCCGAAATTTCCGTTTCCATTCGCTTCCGTCTCCTTCGTTCTTTGTTTTCCGGTTGGGATCCGTTTCCCGGATTGGGTCCCAACACATGGTACATTGATAGTGGATGTCGACTAATTGGTAACAAGTCTGCTAACAAGTTGACTTGTGTGGGTCAATAAGTCGACCTATGATATACACAACACTATGGAAATGAAGAAATTTCAGGATAAGTCGACTTATACAAATCGACAAGTCGACTTATGAGGGTCGATAAGTCGACTTATGGAGGTAAAACAAGTCGACTTATGTTTACACGGGTTCCATTGTTGGATTGTTATGTTATGTAATGACTTTGCATTTTCTTTGTGTTTGCTTATGAACTGCCAATCGAATATAAGTTATCTGGGTCTTCTTTAAAAATTATCTTTTTCCCAAAATCTCCGAAAATATATTCTCTTCTACTTTTGAGATTTATTCATGATGATGATGTTTCTGCATCATGATGGTTTTTGTATCTAGCCAAGACCAACATTTCATATTATTTGTATTTGCTTGCTACTTGATACTATTTGTATTTGATGACTTGTTTCTCTATTTAATGTGATTACGATAATTTTTCATCTTCATATTTGTGTTTTATCTTTATATTGATGACCATTTGTGTTTCATCTATTTCATCTTTATATTTGTGTTGGTTTGTATTAGTTGTTTTGATTATGACAAAAAGGGGGAGTAAAATGGAAAATTGGATATTCTTTAGTTACTTGATTAAGGGGGAGTATGTATGTTAAATTGTTTTTGATTTGAGTCTATCTTGGTTTCAATTTACTTTGATTTGATCTTACAAGGTTATTAAATTCAATGATTTATATGATTGAGGGGGAGACTTCTAACCAAAATGACAAGGTATAAAAACCTTGATCAATGTTTCTTTCTTTTCATTTTTTAAACAATTTCTAAGTGTTTTGTCATTATCAAAAAGGGGGAGATTGTTGAACCAATGGTGGTTGACAAATTAAATCCCACTTATGTTTTGATAATAATAAAATGTATAGAATTGGTTAAGAAATTATTTCAGGTATTTTGGGATTATTATTGTGCAAATCAAGATGGGCAAGTGATTAATCATTGAGGAATTAAGATGGAAGCTTCCTTATAAGTGCAAGAGACATTAATAAAGAAGATTATAGAGGATTTGATTGGATATTACCATTGAAGCCTACATAAGTCGACTAACACATCATAAGTCCACTTATATATCAAGATCTGAACAACATAAGTCGACTAGAACATCATAAGTCAACTAATACATGAAGATCTGTCAACACAAGTCGACTAATAGTGCATAAGTCGACTTATCGAAGGACACAAGTCGACTTACACAGCATAAGTCGACTTATTGAAGAGCGGAGATGATATTTTACGCAAATCGTTGACACAAGTCAACTTATACACTCGACAAGTCGACTTATGGGTACAGCAAAATAATTTCAACGGTTCAATTAGCCACAAATGGAAAGGAGGATGTTAAGGAACGGTCATAACAATTAGACAACGACTATATGGGTTCCCAACAGCTATTTTTCTTCAAATATAAGAGTGGACGATCAGAGAAAAAGACGAGAGAAGTTCTACAAGAAAAATACTCCACTATTGCTTCATACTTTGCTCATTATTGCTCTTATCTTGTCACCCCATTGTATTAAGCTTTGTTCTTCAATCTTTATTTTATTTCTCTTATAATTTGAGTGACTAGTGAAAGGTCACGTGTGAGGTAGCTTGAGCTGGAAATCAAGTGGTGTTGGTAGGATTTGTGCCGGAAGACAAATCATTTGTAAAGGAAGCTTGAGCCGGAAATTAAGCGGTATTGTAAGAGTTCACACTGAACTACAAAGTATGTAATAAAGTGGTTTGCAAAATCCTAAGTGGGAGCTTAGGTAGAGGACGTAGGTCTTAGCATCGAACCTGTTGGGCCCCGATCCGCTTTAAGCTTGTTTTCTTTATTTTGAGGTTTAGATTGGTAAATTGCTTTTAGTTAGAATTATTTGAGATTTTTGTGTTTAGTTAATGTTTATAAATTAAAAGGATTTAGTTAAAATTAAAATTTTAAGAAATTCTTAGAAATTAAAAAGACTAAGTTGGTGTTAGGACATTTTAGGAAGATCATAAATGCTTTTAGGGCTTAAGGTTTATGAGGATAGGCTTTTAGCCCTTTTAAAAAGTCATTTAAATGAAGTAGGAAAGGATTTAATGAAGAGTTGCCATGAGTGAGGGGAATGAGCCATGAAAATTACAAAGAATGGAAGAGCTTTATTAAAACTACGTAGTATTGCTATAGGTTATAAGTTAGAATAAATTCCCTTAGTTTTTCTAGAAGACCACAGAAATTATAAGGAAAAAAGAGACTTTCGAAACTTAGAAAGAAAAGAGAGGAGACTTTCGGTTGAATAAGAAGAAGAGGAAGAAGAAGAAGAGAAGTGAAGCTTAGGTTTTCATGTGTTGGAAAAGAGAGGTTTAAGAGATTTAGGCAAGAAGAGAGTGGAAAGGAGGATTTTAATCTTCCATTGGAACAAAAAAAACAAAATCGTGGGTTTCCTTAAGGTAAGAGAATTTCAAAATTTATGGAGTTTTTAGATAGGTTTTGATGTTAATAGTTTAGATAAGGAATGGGTAAGGTTATTTGGAGTTACTTTTATGTTGTCCTTTCCTAAGGATTATGAATTTTGCTTTTCCTATTGCTTATGGGATAATTATGTACAATGAAGGTTAATTGAGGCATTGGGAGGAAGAAACAAGGCCTTTGGATCAATCTCAAAGTTAAAAGAATTAAGGTGGGTGATTCTTTAATAATTGAGTAATAAGTTTACTGAACTTTTTATAATCAATGCTTTCCAAAGACTTTGTTTTTGTGAATAATGTACTTTTTGTGATATGTTTAATTTGAAGATGTAATTCTTTGATTGTGAATTCATGTTGAAATGATTTAATATTGGTTTCGGAGAATTTATGATTTCGAAAAAAGATTTGCCATTTTGTCCAATTATGTGAAAATGGATTTGTAAGGCCAGTTACGGCTAATACTTTCAAATTGTGTGAAATATGTGTTATCTTTGGATTTGTGGTGGTCCCTTCTGAGTCAGGTGCACTTGTCTATTATAGGCTTCTCCCGCCTTGTTGGAACCGATTACCGGATATCCAACTACTTAATCCGAAACCTTCATACTTATACATGAATCGGGTTCCAACCGAAAAACGAAACGAAAGAACAAAAACAAAAGCAAATCGGACAAATGATTCAAACAAACTTGCGGGCAAATTTTTGACAAAATTCAACTAATCTGAAAATTTTACATTTTTGTGAGAGAGGGTAGAAAATTTGTTGAGAAAACCAATGGTTCGAAAATCGGGAAAATCGGAAGTCAATTGCAAAGGTTATAAGAGGAAAATTTGAATTGACCAAATGAATAGTAAAATGTCAACTTCCGACTCTCATAACTTTTTACTCCTAACTCCAAACAAGACATATCATGCCTTCATGGAAAGATAGAAAGACCCTCTACATCTTTCATGAAGGATGGAAAAACCGATTCCCGCTCAAAAGGGGCGAAAAACCCTTCCGAAGGTTCAGCCCAAAATACCATATGAATAGTAATCCGAGAATAGTAAAAAGATTAGTGGCAACAATTTTCAATTGATCATAACTTTTTCATCCTAAGTCATCTAATGGCCCATTTTATACCATTTTAAAGATCTTAACACGTTCTACATTCTTCCAAAAGACCTCTTAATCCAAATCAACCTTTCGGAGATCTAAAACCTAAGCGAAGTTGCTGCCCAAACTTAGGAAAATTTAGACAGCATCTCCCCTAAAAATGCATCTAGCCAAAATCTTCAAATTCATTTATCCAAATTACAAACCTGCATAAAACCACTTCAATCTTCCATATTTTCAATCATCCAACTACCAAAACAACTCAATTGTCTCAAATGGGCAGCAACATCACAATCTTAAGATTTCTAAATATTTCTCAAACTAATCATCAACTCACTTCCAACTCATAATTGAAATACAATCTCATCTTTGCTTTTTATCAATTCCAAACATACAATCATACATGCTTAATAAACTTTATCTTTGACACCTCAAATATTAAAGGAAACATATACAATACACTTTCACTTCAAACTCTTACATTTTCACAGAAATGAGCAAATACAATGCTTCAAAGGCATTTTAGCCCAAATACATCAAAGTCTAGAAGAACAAAACACAAAGTACTTCTTTAGTTTCAAAATGCTATCTAAAATCAAATTTTCTAACATATGACTTCAAAACCATCAAAATGCATCGGATTTGCCTCAATCCCGATGCAATGACCCAGATTCTTGCTCAAAACCTGTGGAAGGGAAAATGGGGGGGTGAGCTCGACGGCTCCGTGGGTAATAAGTTTATAATAGAACAGAAGCAAAAGCACTTTTAAACTTATTTTCCATGTATAAACATTTCGCAGTAGAAATTTATCAAATTCTCTTTTTCAAATTTTTACCTTCCTAAAATAATCATAAACAATTTCATAATTCCCCAGGCGAAAGCCTCAAATACTTAGTTCTTCAAAATCTCAAATTCTTCGCAATTGGAACAATTCATCATATAAATGCAGCACCTTTTCCAAATGTGACACATAATACATATATCAATACATGCACTATTCATAATCATGCAAAGATGTTGTGCACAATCAATTGGCTCGAGATTTCCGTAGAACAGGACGGATAACCCGAAGGTTATACCGTAAACAGGACGGATAACCAGAAGGTTATACTGTAAACAGGACGAGTCTGATTTCTCAGGATCTCGTAGGCCCACAAGCGGGCAGTCGGGAGAAGGCTATACGTCGACGTGCACGTGACTAACAGGACGTTACTCTCTCGCCCAAACAAAACACATAATCATATAATTCATGCTAGCAAATTGGATTGCCCGAAGGCACATTTCGAAACTTAACTTTCGCATATTATGTCATATCGCAAAATGGCATTTACAATTTCACATAACATTCACTTGCCATACAATTTCACATAATATGCACATTGCATAATCTAATCACACATAATCTAATCACACAAAGAATGCAACACTTTCGAATTAGTCACATAAGCTTCAATTTTCTCAAATTTATTGAAACATTTCAGATGATGATAATTTCAAATCATTTCAAAAACATTGGATTTAGTCATTCGAAAATCATAATTTTCAACCAAATACTTTGTTTCTTGATTTTTTTCAAAATCACACAAATTGGCCTCTAATTCAAAGTATAAACGCATTACCCACCTGAATTTCCTTAAACTTTATTCTCGGACCAATGACCTTTCTTTTAACCTCCTCTCCTCTACTTCCAATAGCTTCTCTAAACCTTCATCAAGCATAAAAATTCCCAGTTTACCAAGAGAATTTAAGGCTGGAAAAAATTAAAAGAATGGAAAACATGACTCAAAACCTATCTCAATGATATCAATTATTTTCAAGAATCTCATGCCTTAAAGAGACCCATAAATTCTGATTTTCTTAAACCTCCCTTACCTTTCTTCTTTCCCTTTTTCTTTAATGCCTCAATTCACCTTCATAAACACTATAATCCCAATTTAACATCAAATACAAATGCTGGAATTTTCAAGAATGGTACAAAACTTGACTTTCAACCTTTAAAACCTCACTTAAACTTTTCCTATGCCTTTTCTATGCTATATTAACTAAAATCCCCCCTCAAAACTCATCAGAACTTTCAAAATCTCAAGCCCTCAAATCATTATTCTTTCCTTCTTCCTTCACCAATCACTCTTCAAACCACCAATTTTAACATGAAAGGCAAATTTTCATCTTAAAGGATAACAAAATTCACAAATTTTAGGAAACAAAAACATGAAATTACTTCCATAAAATCTTACCCATAATTTATCCAATCCATTAGCATCAAAACTTAGCTAAATAACTAATAAAATTAAAAAAAATCCTCTAACCTATAAGAAACCCACGTAAATCAGAATTTTAACTTAACTTCATAACTCTTTTTTTTTTGTTTGTTCTTTCATTAATCTCTCTTCACACCACCCTTTGGAAGCAAGAAACACAATCTCTAACATAAAACCCACAAAAATTCGAAAATCCTTACCTTGGGAGATGACCCACGAATTCCTCTTCTTATCTCCAATGGATGAAAACCTCTTCCCCTTTCTTCTTCTTCTTCAAGAAACTCTAAAACCACTTCTCCCAAGCAAGAGAACAACAAAACCCAACTCTTTTCTTCTTCTTCTTATTCCTCTTTGCCGAACCACTCTCTTTTTTTCTCCTTGAAATTTTCGACACTCTCTTCTTACAAGACTCTCACAAACACTTCTAAACCAAGATGAACTAACCTCTCTTCTTCTTCTCTTCATCTTCTTCTTCTTCTTTTGTCTTGACCGAAACCCATCTCCTTTGTTTCTTCATTTCCCCCTCTTTTTCGTCCAACACCCATGCCAAACGACCACACTTCATGACCTTCTCTTCTATTTAATTCCTTTTTATTTCCTTTACAAGCTTCTCTTCCTTAACTACCAACCTAAGCATTAGCTACCAATTTCGTGGGCCTCATTTAAGTTATTAAGCCAAAGCTTCCTTCTTTTAATCTTGTTTACTTTGTCAACTAATTAACTTAAGTGTTAAGCCCACTTAAGCCCAATTCCATCTTTCCCTCCTTATAACTTTCACTAATTTCAAACTTTCCCTCCTTCCAACTTAAAAATTTCGTGGGCCCCCTACAACCCACCATAAAAGTCCTTCTTTCTTTATGCAAATGACATTTTAAAAGGGCTACAAGCCCAAGCTTCTATCTTTCTCATTTACTTGCAATGAAAATGGACCTTAGCCCATACTTCCTTTACTCTTCATTTATTTACAATTTAAAATGGACCTAGCCCAATTTCTTCTTTTCTTCTCCATTTAATAACATATAAAGATTACAAGGCCCATCTTACTAAACCTTAAGCCTTCAAAACATTTATATCTTCCTCATTTTCAACAATTTAATAAAGCTCTAATTGAACTAAATCCACACAATCTCAATCTCCTAAATTCGTAAGACCCTCAATTCATATAATTCTTTTTACTACTAACCATGCATCACAAAATAAAAATTTCTCAACAAATCGAATTTCACTAAATCCCTTCATTTAATAATCATAACCTTCACAATAAAATCCTTAATTTATTCCAACCAAATTAAAATTCTCAAACTAAAATCGCAAAATAAATTAAACATGCCTCAACATAATTTAAACATGCTTTATGCGAATCGGGGCCCAACATTTCTCCCCCTCTTAAAAGAATTTCATCCTCGAAATTCATATCTTTCTGATCTAGTGGGGAAGGGTTTACTTCCTCTTGTACTCATAATGAGTATAAACATGTAGCTCTTAGAGTATCACAGAGGTAACTTGTCCTATACGTGAGGATTTACATCGGGGTCGTGCTAAATGACTTTGTGCTAACACACTTAACTCTTATACCTCTTCTTGCTAATTTTCATGCTCTTGCCATTGATCCTTTAAACACATGCATCTTTCATAATTCACTGAAGTTTTATCACTCAATCATATTCACCTATTATTAAGATTCTCAATTCTGGCCTTCTATAACTTGTAGGCCTTACTCATTACCATAATACTAAAGCAATGACTTCTTCTATCATCTAGAACTACCCTTGGATCTCATGGTCCTATGAACTGATAAGCCTTAAGCATATCCTTGATGGTTAAAACCATCAATTTAAACATTTGCGTGTTTACGCGACATTCAATGTATTCCTGTTAGGTTGCATAACTTATGTCACCAATTGTACTTGTTAACATTTCCCTTTCTTAATCACCTTTCTTCATTTCATATATGTCGTCTTTCATTCACCATGTATCATTCTTCCTATTATCTGATTTCAATCTTGCAATATAATTCACAATCTTTACTCTTTAATTAAGTCCCACGTGCTATGCTTCTTTTTTTCCTAGTTCCGATAATCTCAACATCGGATTTATGCTGAATGCATTAAATATACAACTTAGCTTCACTTGGAATTTCTTACTTGTACAATCATAATTCCTCGATAGTTATGTAAATTTCCTGCTTCTTATATTTAATTTTCTCAATTCAATGATTGCCCCAAACGTTTACAATTTGTACATGCCTGCTCATTTCTCAGATGTTCCTGTACATATATTGGCTTCCAACCTTCAAAACAGTTATTCATGTAGCAATGCTAAAGCATGTATCAAATTATCAACTCATACGGTTGCAATTGCCTCTATGCAGACAAACTCACTTTATCATGCTGTATTGGATTTTATCCTAATCCTTTATACATCATCAATGTACATTATAAAAATCTCCACATTCATATGACATAGTTTGCATCAATAGAATCCTTCGAAATTTGTCTTACTTACATTCCTAATACGCTTTAAACATTTTTCTTCATGTATTCTTCCATACATCATCAAATCTTGGATCATGTGGGTCTCCAATACCATAGTGCTATTGGACATGTGTTAACATAAACAAATTATAGCAATTTCCATGTGTCTCCTCATTAGCCCTCTTGATTTCCTTAAATAACTGATTCCTCCTTACAATACATTGTCTCACTTTCTTTTTATTTCCTAAATGATTTCCTTCCTCACATTAATTTTCTCTATTTCTTGCATTCCCTCATACCTCACTTGGACTTATTCTCATGCTGACTTATTCATACTAATTTCTCCTCATATTGTAGCTTATTTGCAAATTCACATGATTACTCCTCGTATAAAAAAATCATTGTCTTCTCAATTTCATAACTTCATTCATGCGATCTTTACGTCATCATAATACATACTTTCTATGACCTATTTGATCTCTTTGCTTGAATCTCCATTCAGGGAGTGCACTCACTTTCTAATCATTAACTATTTCTTTCCGATCAGTTCTTCCAATGATCATCTTTAATATAAAAAATCTCTGATCTACTTATTCTAACTTAATCAAATTCTTCTTGAAGGACGGCTTTCTTGTACTATCATCTATACTCTTCATGCAATCCTGATCAAATCACCTATCATCATCACAGTATCGGCTATTCTTAATATCTCGGGAGGACCTATTTCTATCATCCTCACAAGGTTAAATATGCTCAAATCATTCAAAACTCAATGGAGAAATGACCTTACTTATTGCCGTATATACTTGGGTGACATCATCAAATTTATCCCTTCTTGTCCACTTATTAATGCTATTTTACATACATGCTACTTGGACTCCATTAATCCTAGATATTATTCTTCTCTTTATTATTGAAGTTCTTATCTTAACTTTTAAACTATGGAAACTATAGCTAACAAATTATCCCATATATCGCAAGTTTCGTCATCTATCATGCCCACACATGAATTACCTTAATGCTTAATACACTCACTTTCATATGGTGATACCACAAATATCATCCCATAAATACTCTCAATAACCAACCCATTTAACCTTCTTGAACTTATACTAATATCATTACTCTTCATATTAGCTTCCCTTGAACTTCGCATATATATAATTATAAGTCATTAATTCAATTGTGTACATGAAAATTCATTGCGTGAATCATATAGCACATATCAATTAGGTAGCAATTTCTTAATGCATTTAAGGCACACTTTATGCAAAAATCATGATGCAATGAAAAACATTAACTTTTTCTTGTATCGAAAACAAAATGGCTTACTGCATTTATTATAAACATATACCCACATAGGTTCCGATTTCATCTTCGTAAAACCTAAAAATTTACTATTGGCATGAAGTTCCACTTGTCCCCCTACTTTTCCTCAATCAATTTGAAATCGTCGATGCCTAATCCTATCAAACTCTGTGCTCAGTTCATTCCAAACATCGAAAGGAATGTCGATATGTACTCTGATCGAGATCGAAATCATCCGACCGTTAAGGACGTCAACTTAACAATCCGAGACTCCAATTCTCAACCAAAGACTTTCGACACCTCCAATATAATGGCATTGAATCTCTAATTACCATATTTACCCATGCACTGATTCTCCTTTCTACTAAGTCTATCAACTGAAACTCTTAACAATTTCTTATACGTGTAACTTATACACATGTGCCCATGAAAGCTCCTAATACTAGCACTCTGACACCTATCCGAAGATTGCCCATGTAAAAACATCATTCTCGTCATCTATATCAAACAATCACTTAGCACATTCTCCCAAATTCAGTCTTAACAAACATATAGTCCAAGTAAAATCCTACTACTGGGCTTCTCTAATTATCCACAAAGTTTCATTTTCTCATATCCTGAAAGAGTATCATCCTTTTCTTCACTCGTTTTATCACCTTAAAAGCTTATGCGTGTAACTCAAATACATGCGCCCAAGTAAGATCCTATTACTGGGCTCTGATACCATAAATGTTGGAACCCATTACCGGATATCCAGCTACTTAATCCGAAACCTTCATACTTATACATGAATCGGGTTCCAACCGGAAAACGAAACGAAAGAACAAAAACAAAAGCAAATCGGACAAATGGTTCAAACAAACTTGCGGGCAAATTTTTGAAAAAATTCAACTATTCCGAAAATTTTACATTTTTGTGAGAGAGGGTAGAAAATTTTTTGAGAAAACCAATGGTTCGAAAATCGGGAAAATTGGAAGTCAATTGCAAAGGTTGTAAGAGGAAAATTTGAATTGACTAAATGAATAGTAAAAAGTCAACTTCCGACTCTCATAACTTTTTACTCCTAACTCCGAACAAGACATATCATGCCTTCATGGAAAGATAGAAAGACCCTCTACATCTTTCATGAAGGATGGAAAAACCGATTCCCGCTCTAAAGGGGTGAAAAGCCCTTCCGAAGGTTCAGCCCAAAATACCATATGAATAGTAATCCGAGAATAGTAAAAAGATTAGTGGCAACAATTTTCAATTGATCATAACTTTTTCATCCTAAGTCATCTAATGGCCCATTTTATACCATTTTAAAGATCTTAACACGTTCTATATTCTTCCAGAAGACCTCTTAATCCAAATCAACCGTTTAGGAGATCTAAAACCTAAGCGAAGTTGCTGCCCAAACTTAGGAAAATTTGGACATCATCTCCCCTAAAAATGCATCTAGCCAAAATCTTCAAATTCATTTATCCAAATTACAAACCTGCATAAAACCACTTCAATCTTCCATATTTTCAATCATCCAACTATCAAAACAACTCAATTGTCTCAAATGGGCAGCAACATCACAATCTTAAGATTTCTAAATATTTCTCAAACTAATCATCAACTCACTTCCAACTCATAATTGAAATACAATCTCATCTTTGCTTTTTATCAATTCCAAACATACAATCATACATGCTTAATACACTTTATCTTTGACACCTCAAATATTAAAGGAAACATATACAACACACTTTCACTTCAAACTCTTACATTTTCACATAAATGAGCAAATACAATGTTTCAAAGGCATTTTAGCCCAAATACATCAAAGTCTAGAAGAACAAAACACAAAGTACTTCTTTAGTTTCAAAATGCTATCTAAAATCAAATTTTCTAACATATGACTTCAAAACCATCAAAATGCATCGGAGTTGCCTCAATCCCGATGCAATGACCCAGATTCTTGCTCAAAACCTGTGGAAGGGAAAATGGGGGGTGAGCTCGACGGCTCCGTGGGTAATAAGTTTATAATAGAACAGAAGCAAAAACACTTTAAAACTTATTTTCCATGTATAAACATTTCGCAGTAGAAATTTATCAAAGTCTCTTTTTCAAATTTCACCTTCCCAAAATAATCATAAACAATTTCATAATTCCCCAGGTGAAAGCCTCAAATACTTAGTTCTTCAAAATCTCAAATTCTTCGCAATTGGAACAATTCATCATATGAATGCAACACCTTTTCCGAATGTGACACATAATACATATATCAATACATGCACTATTGATAATCATGCAAAGATGTTTTGCACAATCAATTGGCTCGAGAGTTTCGTAGAACAGGACGGATAACCCGAAGGTTATACCGTAAACAGGACGGATAACCAGAAGGTTATACCGTAAAAGGACGAATCCGATTTCTCAGGATCTCGTAGGCCCACAAGCGGGCAGCTGGGAGAAGGCTATACGTCGACGTGCACGTGACTAACAGGACGTTACTCTCTCGCCCAAACAAAACACATAATCATATAATTCATGCTTGCAAATCGGATTGCCCGAAGGCACATTTTGAAACTTAACTTTCGCATATTATGTCATATCGCAAAATGGCATTTACAATTTCACATAACATTCACTTGCCATACAATTTCACATAATATGCACATTGCATAATCTAATTACACATAATCTAATCACACAAAGAATGCAACACTTTCGAATTAGTCACATAAGCTTCAACTTTCTCAAATTTGTCGAAACATTTCAGATGATGATAATTTCAAATCATTTCAAAAACATTGGATTTAGTCATTCGAAAATCATAATTTTCAACCAAATACTTTGTTTCTTGATTTTTTTCAAAATCACACAAATTGGCCTCTAATTCAAAGTATAAACGCATTACCCACCTGAATATCTTTAAGCTTTATTCTCGGACCAATGACCTTTCTTTTAACCTCCTCTCCTCTACTTCCAATAGCTTCTCTAAACCTTCATCAAGCATAAAAATTCCCAATTTACCAAGAGAATTTAAGGCTGGAAAAAATTAAAAGAATGGAAAACATGACTCAAAACCTATCTCAATGATATCAATTATTTTCAAGAATCTCATGCCTTAAAGAACCATAAATTCTGATTTTCTTAAACCTCCCTTACCTTTCTTCTTTCCCTTTTTCTTTAATGCCTCAATTCACCTTCATAAGCACATTAATCCCAATTTAACATCAAATACCAATGCTGGAATTTTCAAGAATGGTACAAAACTTGACTTTCAACCTTTAAAACCTCACTTAAACTTTTCCTATGCCTTTTCTATGCTATATTAACTAAAATCCCCCCCTCAAAACTCATCAGAACTTTCGAAAATCTCAAGCCCTCAAATCTGTTATTCTTTCCTTCTTCCTTCACCAATCACTCTTCAAACCACCAATTTTAACATGAAAGGCAAAATTTCATCTTAAAGGATAACAAAATTCACAAACTTTAGGAAACAAAAACATGAAATTACTTCCATAAAATCTTACCCATAATTTATCCAATCCATTAGCATCAAAACTTAGCTAAATAACTAATAAAATTCAAAAAATCCTCTAACCTATAAGAAACCCACGTAAATCAGAATTTTAGCTTAACTTCATAACTTTTTTTTTTTGTTCTTTCATTAATCTCTCTTCACACCACCCTTTGGAAGCAAGAAACACAATCTCTAACATAAAACCCACAAAAATTCGAAAATCCTTACTTGGGAGATGACCCACGAATTCCTCTTCTTATCTCCAATGGATGAAAACCTCTTCCTCTTTCTTCTTCTTCTTCAAGAAACTCTAAAACCACTTCTCCCAAACAAGAGAACAACAAAACCCAACTCTTTTCTTCTTCTTCTTCTTCCTCTTTGCCGAACCACTCTCTTTTTTTCTCCTTGAAATTTTTGACACTCTCTTCTTACAAGACTCTCACAAACACTTCTAAACCAAGATGAACTAACCTCTCTTCTTCTTCTCTTCATCTTCTTCTTCTTTTTTTGTCTTGGTCGAAACCCATCTCCTTTGTTTCTTCATTTCCCCCTCTTTTTCGTCCAACACCCATGCCAAACGACCACACTTCATGACCTTCTCTTCTATTTAATTCCTTTTTATTTTCTTTACAAGCTTCTCTTCCTTAACTACCAACCTAAGCATTAGCTACCAATTTCGTGGGCCTCATTTAAGTTATTAAGCCCAAGCTTCCTTCTTTTAATCTTGTTTACTTTGTCAACTAATTAACTTAAGTGTTAAGCCCACTTAAGCCCAATTCCATCTTTCCCTCCTTATAACTTTCACTAATTTCAAACTTTCCCTCCTTCCAACTTAAAAATTTCGTGGCCCCCCTACAACCCACCATAAAAGTCCTTCTTTCTTTATGCAAATGACATTTTAAAAGGGCTACAAGCCCAAGCTTCTATCTTTCTCATTTACTTGCAATGAAAATGGACCTTAGCCCATACTTCCTTTACTCTTCATTTATTTACAATTTAAAATGTACCTAGCCCAATTTCTTCTTTTCTTCTCCATTTAATAGCATATAAAGATTACAAGGCCCATCTTACTAAACCTTAAGCCTTCAAAACATTTATATCTTCCTCATTATCAACAATTTAATAAAGCTCTAATTGAACTAAATCCACACAATCTCAATCACCTAAATTCGTAAGACCCTCAATTCATATAATTCTTTTTACTACTAACCATGCATCACAAAATAAAAATTTCTCAACAAATCGAATTTCACTAAATCCCTTCATTTAATAATCATAACCTTCACAATAAAATCCTCAATTTATTCCAACCAAATTAAAATTCTCAAACTAAAATCGCAAAATAAATTAAACATGCCTCAACATAATTTAAACATGCTTCATGCGAATCGGGGCCCAACACGCCTGCCCGCTAGTGGCCGTGGAGTTCTTCTTAAGGACTCCTATTCGTCACGACTACACATGACCGCTTCGCAGAAATGTGTCGTTCGTTCTGTTTCGGATCCACCCGAATCATTTTCCTGTGCTTATGTGATAGGTTGAATTGTAAATTGTTGATGTGATAATTTTGTAAAATGATTCGAAAAATGAGAAACATTTTAGTAATGTGACGTTGTTTGAAAATGAGTAAATGATGGTTTTTGCTTATTGCTTGTTTATTAAATTATCACCCACGGAGTCGTCGAGCTCACCCCCATTTCTCCTCCACAGGTACTGGGCGAGAAACCGAGTCACCGCATCGGGATTGAGGCAACTCCGATGCAATTTTGCTTTTGAAATTGTATTTGAAGTTGTGTTTTTGAGAAAACAAGCTTTAGGTCGCATTTTGGGCGTTTATGTATTTTTGGCTACTTTTGATGTAATCGGGTCAAAATGCCCTCTAAAGTTTGTATTATTTCTACTTTCCTTGTAAATGAAACAAAAATGGGGTTTTAGTGTATCTTTGGTATATGTTGTATGATTGAGAATGCCAAAAGAAATGAATGAAATCATATAACTTGATGGATTGGAATTGAAGAAATGCTTAGAAGTAAGATTGCTTTGTGATTTGAGAATGTTTAAAAGCTTAGGAGTGTGTTGATGCCTTTGAATATTGAATTATTATGCAGGTTGTAGCATTGGATTGAAGATTTGGGTTAGGAGTAAAATACGGGAGGTGCTGTCCAATTTTTTCCAAAATTGGGTAGCAACTTCCATTTGACTTTAGATTAGTTTAAAGCTTGAATTGGTTTGGATGGTCTTCTTGAAGAATGTAGGGCATGATTAGAGCTTTCCAACGACATAAAATTTGTCTCAATTGGACTTAGGATGAAAAAGCTATGAGAGTGGAAAGGTTTCAGCTACTGTTCATGAGGGACTGAAATTTTGCAGCAACTTCGGAAGGCTTTTTCACCCTCTTAGAGGCTGATCTGGTTTTTCCTTTCTTCATGAAAAATGTAGATTATCCTTCTATATTTAAAATGAGGTATGATTTGCAATTATTGGAGTTAGGAATAAAAAGTTATGAGGTTGGGAATGTTGACAGTTACTGTTCATTTAGGTAAATTACTGTTACATTGGCTAGTTTTTAGGCTGAATCTTTGGCTGTGTTTTTAACCCTCTAAATGATTGTTTTGATTTTTGATCCCTTCATGAAACTTGTAGAGCATCTTTTTATCTTTCCAATGAGGTAAAATTTGTCATTTTTAGACTTGTGTGCTAAAAGATATGGATTTTCAAATTTTAGCATTGTGTAGGGAAATTGAGTGTTAATAGCAGTACCTTTGAAGCCATTTATGACTCTCTTAATTACTGAATTAGTTTTTAAATCCTTATAGGAAGTTGTAGAAATCCCTTTTATCTTTCTAATGACACTAATTTTGCAAAATTTCGATTTCGGGGTGAAAAGTTATTAAAGTTTAAAGTTAGAGAAGTTTTCATTAGTGTTAAGAGTTGAATTTTCAATTTGGGGCAATTACACCCCGTTTCCTATTTTATTCGTTTCTCCCCCGTTTGACCTCCGATTTGCACGATTTTTGAAGCATTATCTTCAGAAAATAAATTCATACCCCTTTTTGATAAAATGAGAGTGTTGGGTTTTAGTTGGACTTTACGGACATTACGAAAGAGAATCAATTTTGTGACGGGTTTCGATATAAGTCCGTTTTTGGGCGATTTTGTGACCTATAGAGATCCGATTGAAGTGAGGTTCATTTCTATTTTCCTTAAAGATATGGAATTTCATTTTAGCATCGGATTTCATTATGGGCCCTAAGCAAATAAATTTTTACTTGAGGATAATTATGGTGAATTTATCAAGTTTTGTTCGGATGATATTAAATTAAGTTCAATTCGAGGTTTCCTTCATGGTGAGGAATTCCTCCCTCGTGAGATGCGTGCCCAGATGTCACGAAGGACGTCGGGCCCGCGACCCACCGGGGAGGGGTTCCAACAGAACCTCTATAAAAACAGTGTTTGATCTTCTTCCCTACTCCTTGCATTTAAATTTGTTTAAATTACTATTGTGTGAATTAATTTCTGATTTTATTGTAGAAAATTTTGAAAAGATTTAAAGATCTATTCAACCCCCCTTCTAGATCGTTTACAATTGGTATCAGAGAAGAAGTATCCAGGGATGACACACAACAAACTAGCAGAAGAAGGTAATACAAATTATCTCCCCCCTTTGTTTAATGGTACTAACTATTCTTCTTGGAAAAATCCTATGAAGTATCACATTATAAGCTGAGGGAGTGGAATACTGGAAGATTATCATTTTTGGTCCTCAAGCTCCTTTGAAAGAAAACGGTGAATTAAAAACAGAGATGGAGTATGACGACAATGATTGGAGGCAAGCCTACATCAATGCGAAGGCTATGAAACTAATATACTGCGCTCTCACGGTCGAGGAAAGAAACCGAGTTAATTCTTGTACCAGTGCTAAATAAATGTGGGAAAGACTTTGCATCACCCATGAAGGAAACAACCAAGTCCGGGAGACAAAGATCAACATGCTTCTCCATGATTATGAAATGTTTGTTATGAAGGATAGTGAGTCTATTTCCATTATACTTGATCGTTTTGCAGAAATCATAAATGAATTAGGCAACCTTGGAAAGCATATGACGGATAGCGAGAAGGTAAAGAAGATTCTCCGCTCACTACCAAAAGAATGGGACTCACAAGTCACAACAATTATGGAGTCTAAAGATCTCAATCATTTGGAATTCAACGCCTTGGTGGGATCACTCATCAACTATGAGATCATTCTCAAATCAAGAGGAGGTAGAGGTAAGTCACAAAAGTCAATTGCTTTAAAAGCTAATGCTTCTTCTCTTGATGAAAGTGATGAAGAAATAGATGAAGAAGAGGAAGACGAAGAAATAGCAATGTATGCCAGAAATTTGAGAAAGTTCAAAGGACTACTCAAAAATAGAAGGAAAGAATTAAATGGTGGTAGAAATGGAGAAAGAAGGAAGTTTGCCATGGAAAGAAGATCAAAGGGGTATGATGAAAAGAAGAACAATGAAGAGTGTTGGAAATGTGGAAAAAGAGAAAATCATGCTAGAGAATGCGAAAGCTCAGCTTCCACTTCAAATTTCCAGAAAAGTGACAAATATGACAAAGGAAAAAAGAAAGCTAGTCTAGTAGCCACGTGGAGTGATGATGAGGAAGCATATCAAAGTAATGATGAAAACAACCTTGCTCTTATGGCAGATAGCTTCTTGACAAGTGATGATGAGGATGAGGTAATAATCTCAGATCAAGAAATTAGAGATTCTTTTACTGCTTTACAAATTGATTTTGAAGAAGCTATTAAGATCAACAAGAAATTGAGAAAGAAAATAAGAGATTTCGTTGCTGAAAATAGTGTTTTGCTTAAGACTGTTGATGATTTGGAATGCACTAACGAAGATCATTCTGCATGCCTTACTGAAAAAGAAAATCTTACTAATGAACTTGGTAGACTTAGAAAGGAGTTTTCTTATGTGGTTGGAAAATTTGCTGGTGGAAATGCAAGTTTGAAGAGATGTTGTCTTTACAAAGATATTCAATTTCTAAACATGGTTTAGGATATGATCCTTTTCATAGAGATTATTCCTTGATTTTTAAATTCACTAAAGACGGAAAAGTTGCTCAATGTGCTAGATGCTTGAAAGATGGTCATATAGAAATTGCATGTAAAAGTATTAGGAGATGTATCAATGTTAAGAAAACTTGGGTGATTAAAGGTACAACACCTCCTAATGTGGTTTATATGACTAACCAAAATGGACCCAAGATGGCTTGGGTACCAATGAGAAGAAAGGATGTTTCAGTTGTAGGTACAAGCAAGGAATGAAAATCCACCAAGCGTATGGTACATTAATAGTGGATGTCGACTAATTGGTGACAAGTCTGCTAACAAGTTGACTTGTGTGGGTCAATAAGTCGACCTATGATATACACAGCACTATGAAAATGAAGAAATTTCAGGATAAGTCGACTTATACAAATCTACAAGTCGACTTATGGAGGTAAAACAAGTCGACTTATGTTTGCACGGGTTCCATTGTTGGATTGTTATGTTATGTAATGAGTTTGCATTTTTTTGTGTTTGCTTATGAACTGCCAATCGAATATAAGTTATCTAGGTCTTCTTTAAAATTTTTCTTTTTCCCAAAATCTCCGAAAACATATTCTCTTCTACTTTTGAGATTTATTCATGATGATGATGTTTCTCCACCATGATGGTTTTTGTGTCTAGCCAAGACCAATATTTCATATTATTTGTATTTGCTTGCTACTTGAGACTATTTGTATTTGATGACTTGTTTCTCTATTTAATGTGATTACGATAATTTTTCATCTTCATATTTATGTTTTATCTTTATATTGATGACCATTTGTGTTTCATCTATTTCATCTTTATATTTGTGTTGGTTTGTATTAGTTGTTTTGATTATGACAAAAAGGGGGAGTAAAATGGGAAATTGGATATTCTTTAGTTACTTGATTAAGGGGGAGTATGTATGTTAAATTGTTTTTGATTTGAGTATATCTTGATTTCAATTTTCTTTGATTTGATCTTACAAGGTTATTAGATTCAATGATTTATATGATTGAGGGGGAGACTTCTAACCAAAATGACAAGGTATAAAAACCTTGATCAATGTTTCTTTGTTTTCATTTCTTAAAAAATTTCTAAGTGTTTTGTCATTATCAAAAAGGGGGAGATTGTTGGACCAATGGTGGTTGACAAATTAAATCCCACTTATGTTTTGATAATAATAAAATGTATAGAATTGGTTAAGAAATTATTTTAGGTATTTTGGGATTATTATTGTGCAAATCAAGATGGGCAAGTGATTAATCATTGAGGAATTAAGATGGAAGCTTCCTTATAAGTGCAAGAGACATTAATAAAGAAGATTATAGAAGATTTGATTGGATATTACCGTTGAAGCCTACATAAATCGACTAGCATATCATAAGTCCACTTATATATCAAGATCCGAACAACATAAGTCGACTAGAACATCATAAGTCGACTAATACATGAAGATCTGTCAACACAAGTCGACTAATAGTCTATAAGTTGACTTATCGAAGGACACAAGTCGACTTACACAGCATAAGTCGACTTATTGAAGAGCGAAGATGATATTTTACGTAAATCGTTGATACAAGTCGACTTATACACTCGACAAGTCGACTTATGGGTACAAAAATGATTCAATTAGCCACAAATGGAAAGGAGGATGTTAAGGAACGGTCATCACAATTATACAACGGCTATATGGTTTTTCAACAGCTATTTTCCTTCAAATATAAGAGTGGATGATCAGAGAAAAAGATGAGAGAAGTTCTACAAGAAAAATACTCCACTATTGCTTCATACTTTGCTCATTATTGCTCTTATCTTATCACACCATTGTATTGAGATTTGTTCTTCAATCTTTATCTTATTTCTCTTACAATTTGAGTGACTAGTGAAAGGTCACGTGTGAGGTAGCTTGAGCGGGAAATCAAGTAGTGTTGGTAGGATTTGTGCCGGAAGACAAACCATTTGTAAAGGTAGCTTGAGCCGGAAATCAAGCGGTATTGTAAGAGTTCACACTGAACTAGAAAGTGTGTAATAAATTGGTTTGCAAAATCCTAAGTGGGAGCTTAGGTAGAGGACGTAGGTCTTAGCACCGAACCTCTATAAAAATAGTGTTTGATCTTCTTCCCTACTCCTTGCATTTAAATTTGTTTAAATTACTATTGTGTGAATTAATTTCTGATTTTATTGTAGAAAATTTCGAAAAGATTTAAAGATCTATTCAACCCCCCTTCTAGATCGTTTACAATCAAATGTTCATGTAAAAAGTGTAAACATATTCGTTTTCTTCCCATTGATGAAATTGAATTTCTATTTGGTAAGAAAAGGGCTTGTTTCAAATTATTTTGAGTGGACACGACATGGGGAGCCATTAATTTGTTACACCTCAAGGGGTAATGAAGTAAACTCATCAATAAGTGTGGATGGTAAGGGGGATTAGTTTTATAACAAATAAAGTGGGTGCAATTGAAAATCCTTACACCCAAATGATTTATGATACAACCGGTAGTACCTTTCAATTAAATATAAAAAATCTTGAAGAAGAACAAAAGCCAAATGCAAAAAAGTTTTTAAACTTACTAAAATCAGCTAACCAATAATTATGGCCAAATTATGAGACCATGACTCAATTATCTTCAGTTTATCAAATATTGAACATAAAGTTTAAAGGGCATATTTCTTATCGAAGTTTGGATAAAATTCTTACTTAGTATAATGAATCACTTTGTCTTGATCATACTGTAACATCTCATCACCGATGGGAGGGGTAAATTGGTGAATTAGGACAGGTTAGTAGTTTGCATTACATATTTTGATGTGAACATTCATTTGGTCTCTAATTTAAGAGGAATGAGTCATTTGGCACATGCACTTATACGTACATGCATTCATGACATTTTTCGGCATTTAATTGTGAATATGATATGTTTTGTGATTTTTGAGAAAATTGTGTTTGAGAATTAGAATTGGAACTGTTTTAGAGTGATTGTCACTTGATAGTGACCCTTAGAAATTTTTCGGATAATTCGGGAGAAAAAGGTTCAGACCGGAAAATTTTCCGAGTGGCGGACTAATTGACTGTATTGTACTGAGATAATTGTTCTATGGCATGGAAAATTAGATTTATGATTTTAGAAATTCATATGCCGAACCATTGAAATTTGGAGACAAATTGGACTAGAAATGAAATTGAAAAGTGAAATATGTTACGGAATTGGCAAGTGACAAGTACATACGTTTGATTGTTTAAATAACCCTTAATGCCCTAGATTTTCGACTTTCTCCTTTGGCAATCACGGAAATCACTTTGGCAAAATTGTCTTCTCCATCTTAGGGCATGTTATTTTCTCCCATCGTTTGATCCTCCTTCACCCATGATTCTTGCTTGCTCCTTCCTTATTGTTTGAGATCAACCCTAATCCATGAGAAGATGAAGATTGTCGAAGTTTTGAGAGAGACCCGTGGGTGTTAGAGAGAGGAAAAAGGGTTAGATAAATTTTCGGAAGTTTTCGAAGGAAAGCTTGATTTGGTAAGTGATTTCTGTATATGTTGCTTATTGTTAGTGTAAATGCATTTATGGGGTTTATTATGAAAGTTTGGGGTAGTTGAAAGTGAGTTATGGTTGAATTTTAGAGAGAGAAATGTAAAAAGGGAATCGGAGAAGAAGATCTAGAACCGCACGTCGCGACGAGAGGATTATTTGGACATCGCGACGAGTGTACGTCGTGACAAGTGATTCGCCGCGACGAGTGGTAAGTTGGTCGTCACGATGACCCACTGTGTAGACACCGCGGCAAGCGTCTTTTGACACCGCGACGAGTGATCCCTTGACGTCGCGGCGAGCCCCTGTTTTCTGAACCGATTGATTTTAGTTGTTGGGGCATAGCTAATGGCGTAGACCTTCAATTGAGGTGATTCTTGATTCGTTATAAACTAGAGAAAGAGGTCTACAACTGAGGTAAAGAAAGAAAATTTGAATTCAGGTTTTAAGATCTCTATTTGTGAATGAAAGTTGGGTTTAGATTGCTATTGCAACCTAAGGGCTGTTTTTTGATAATTGGGGTATAATTGTGAGATTTCTGAATTTAAGGAAATGCTAATAGGGTTTTAGAAACTGAGTCTAATGGGTGAATTTTGATCTAGAGAATAGTGACACTGGTTTTGAGGTCTTTCTTGATAATATCCTAGTAGGTATGACTTGGTAAATTGACTGAATGTTAGAAATGAAATTGGTGGAGTTCCGTGATATGCCATTGAAATGAAATGAGTCATTATTGAGCAATTGAGTGAAAAGTTAGTTTTTGACAAAAGAAAGTGGAAATTAGGAAATAGAGTCGGGAAAGCCATGAACATGCATCGTACATCTTTTCTTTAAGACATGTGCATCATTGAGTTTTTCTGATTGTGCATTTAGTAATGGGAAATGATTTGACTGTTATAGAGGCACCGATGGAACGATATTCCACGGATATTGCTGGAACTTCCAGGCAGTAGCTCGGAAGTTACAGGTGAGTAACCTAGTTGGTTCCTCAATCTATATGTGTTTAATATTATGCACTTATGCCATGTGGAGATGAATAGAGGGTTATGTGTGTTAGCCTTTGATTGATTTCAGACCATAGGTGTCCGAAGTATTGGGAACTTGACATCGAAGTGCTATTTGTGTGTTCTGTTTGTGAATGCTTCAATGAAATAAATTGTGAAAACTGTTATGACTGAAATACCGGACTGAAGGTCCGAAGGAATGGGAATTGGACATTGAAATGTAAACTGGCTGTAAATGTAAATTGGGACATATTCATTCATGCATAAAGGCATGTTCAGATAATGATAGTTGTGACCTGAGTCGCCACTGATACTGAAAAGAGTCTCGAGCTCGAACATTGTTACTGAAACAAGCCTCGAGCTCGAAGGGAGTTAGTGCATAACCAAAGGGCTCTCCTACTCCCTAGACGCGTCTATTGAACACTATACACTGTTTAAGCGCTCGGTCACAATGCCGTAATAAAATGGGAAGTGTCACATGTGCATTGCATATACATATGATTGAACATGGACTGAGTGAAAGGCGAAATGCCTTATATTTGTGTTAAACCATGTGATATTTCTGACCAGAATACTATGTGATATTCTATAAATTGGTTGTATATGCATGAATTGAGTGAACCATCGATGATGGTTTCTCATTGAGTTCGCAAACTCACCCAACATTGCAAATATTTTTCAAGAATTGAAGAGTACCCCGTTAGACAAACGGGAGTATGCCTACTGCAAGCAAGTCAGAGTTTGAAGTCGGGATCAGTTCACGTCTGCATTAGTGTCATTCTGATTCATGTGTAAATTTGTATTTCTGCAATTTTTGCATAATAGTACTGTTATTGTAGAGGGCCCAATTGGTCAATGTTGTATTATAATTTGATTACTGAAAGCATTCAGAAATGACATTGGGCCCAATATGGGGTATGGATTTCTGTACACGAAATGGTTAATTACTGTTGAGTGTCTTATGACTGAAATTGTTTTATGATTGAAAACGTTTTCATATTAAAGCGGGCCCAAATTATTTACTGACTTCCTCGCGTGTGATGGTTTTTAAAAATAAAAATGTCTTACTGAGTTTTTGAACTATTTTAATTACTCTAGCATACCACCCTCGTGAGGCTCGGGCTCGGATATCACCCTCGATGTCGAGTTCGGGTCATGCGGGAGTGGGATGCTACACATACAATGGTTGATCATTTTTACAATATAAAGAAACTTATTAAGGGTTTTGTTTTGTTAGTTAAAAAATTGATTGTTTCAATTTGGGATGTATTTTTTTGGGAGATGATTTGGAATTATAAGAGTTTAAATTTTATAGTCAATCTAGGTTCAAACCTAAAATGTGTACTATGAAACAAAAATTAGTAGCTTGGAAATGAATGTATTATTTCTTACTACCTCTGAAACTTTAAAGACTATATGCATCTTGTTGTTACTGCATCTCACATAAGATGACATAACAAACATGAATAAGAAGATGAAATAATGAGTCATCCATCGGATGCACTTGTATGAAAACATTTCAATAAAATCTAATATGTAACATCCCGTTACCGATGTGAAGGGCATATCGGTATTTGGGTGGATTGAGCAGTGAGTGCATTCATAATTGAATTGCACGTATAGTGACCTCGCGTCAGTGATAAATGAGATTAATTGCACATGCATACATGGTGACATGCATTCATGATTATTCCAGCATTTAATTGTGATTGTGAATTGTGAGAAACTGTGTGAGATATGAGTTATTAAGAACTAAGTGATAAGTGGAATTGAGTAGTCAAATTGGTTAGATTGCGAAGTGATTGAGAATTTAAAGAGTATTGAGTTGTATAGTTGAATTTGAGTGAGATTGGAAGTTTAGAGAAGTGGAAATGTTAAATTGAGTATAGAATCGAGTGTTTTATATTTTTGAGAAATTATGAGAATTTTTCTGGAATTTTTAGAGATTTGAGTTCGGACCGAAAAATTGACCTAGAGACTGATAATTGTGAATTCGATTCCGAAAGTGAGTGAGATATAGCATGAAAATTTAAAGTTATGAGTTTAAGAAATTTTGGTGATGAGCCAAAGAAATTAGAGATTGGAATTAAGAGATTTGAGGACTGATAGATTTTAAATCTCAGTTGAAATCAGCCCTGAATATATATATATATATATATATAAGAGATTTGGGAGTGAGGGTTTTAACATTTTTCCTTTACCTTCCTCCTTCTCCGTCGGCGATTGCGAGCTTCTCCCTTGGAGATTTCGTTGGTTTCCCTTCTTTGTGAGTGAAAGAGTTGTTAGAGATCGGGAAATATTGAGGTTGGCTAGTGTTGAGGTTCATCGTGCTTGGGAAAGGAAGGAGAAGAAGCTAGAGATTTGCGGTGATTTTGTGGTTTCACGATCATTTGACTTGGTAAGTGTTACTGTGTTTAATGCTGTATTTATGGTTATTGTTAGCATTTATGGCATGATAGAGTAGTTGAATGAGTGATTGGGTTGAGAGAGACAACATTAATGGCGGAAATGCGATTTGGGGAGATTTAACCAATCGACGTCATGATTTAATTAGATTAAAATGTTTAATTGACGTCGCGACGAGCGGAAGGCTCTAGACGCCGCGACGTGTGGTTAATAGATGTCGCGGCGAGCTGGCGAAAGTCCACGTCGCGACGAGGGCTAGGTGACGTCGCGACGAAGGCGTGAAATGGACTTCACGCCGCGGCGAATGGTTTGCACTCTGCGGCGAGCGTCCTCTGTGCACCGCGACGAACGTGTGAGGTTGCGGCGAAGAAAGGAATTTGAGATGAAAGTGATTTGGGTTTTATGACATATCTTTTAGTGTTGACCTCCAATTGAGATGATTTTTGATTCGTTGTGAACTAGAGAAAGAGGTCTACAAGTGTGGTATTAATTGAGAGTTGAATTATTCTAGAGGGATCGTGAATTATCGAAAGTGAATCAAATCTAGTATCAATTATGACCTAAGTGTTATAATGTGACAATTAGAGTTTGAATTGAGGACTTCTTGATTGAGATAGGCCTAGTGAATAGTGAATTGCGGTTGTGAAGTAAGAGATAGCGGGATTGGATTAGAGAGCTGGAAATCATGATCATGCATCATATCATTGCGAATCGAGACATGTGCATTAGTGAATTTGATTAAATGAGCAATTAGTGATGAGAATTTACTTGAATTGATATAGAGGTGCCGTTGGATCATCAAACCACGGACATTACTGGGACTTCCAGGCAGTAGCTCAGAAGTTACAGGTGAGTAACCTAGTTGGTTCCTCAGCTTTTGTGTGATTAAATGTGCTGTGAGTGTGTATTAAATAAGTGTTAAAGTGAGTGATATAAATGTAAAGTGATTGAGCTAAATGCGATAGATGATAGTGATTGTGTGAATGTGATTGTTTATAGTCGTGAGACTAATGTGCTGAGATTATAAGTGAATATTATGAGAATGTGAATAAGTGTTCTGAGTATGCTAAGTGTAGTGGAATGAGATACATGTGAAATGTGTTATAAATGTGAAGTGAATGTGCTAAGAATGCTAATAAAAGTGCTATGAATGTGCCATTTAGTTGCCAGTGTGAGTGTTACGATTGCGAGATAAATGTGTCGAGGTTGTGATTAAATGTGAAATGTGTTGTGAATGTGAATACTTGAGATAAGTGAATGAAGTGATATCTACTAGAAATGTGAGCATTTTGAATGCGAATTAGTGTAAAGAATTATGAGTAAGTGTTTTGACTGTGATAAGCGAGTGAAGTGATATATATATATATAGAGATGCGATAGTATCGTAAGTGCATGCTAAGCATGAAAATAAGTGGTAATTAATCAACAGGATCGGAGCTTAGTGATCGAGCTTTAAGCTCGATATCGTGAATGGGCCTATACCAAAATGGCAAGAGTGCATACCCGTAGGCTCTCCTACTTGCCTAAAATGCGATTATCAGAAAGAGAATAGGCATACCCGAGGGCTCTCCTATCCCATATGTGATTGGGCAAGAGTGCATACCCGAGGGCTCTCCTACTTGCCGTAAAAGTGATTAGTGTGAAAAGTGCTCGATCGGGACAAGGATAATGCTCACCACAACAAATGACATAAATGAGAATTTGCATACATATGCATCCGATCGTAGTGAAATTGAGAATGTGTATGAGTGATACATCGTGACTAGTGTGAAAGGTGATACGCCTTATATGTGTAAGAGTTGCAATGCATGAGATGAAGTGAAATGTGATGACTTCTCAGTGATGTGTTTAATTTGTGATTATAGTGAAATGTGAAGTTGTTGATAGTGTTCAAATTGTAAATTGTGAGTATGTGATATATTGAATATATATGCATGAGTTGGGTGAACCATCGACGATGGTTTCTCATTGAGTTCGCAAACTCACCCAATATTGCAATTATTTTTCAGGGATCGAAGAGTACCCCGTTGGACAAACGGGAGTATGATTACCGCGGGCGAGTCAGAGTTTGATGTCGGGATCGGTTCACGTCTGCATTAGTGTAGTGATGTCTTATATGTCTTGAATTTCTGTAAGTTATTCAGATTGGTGATTTTGTTCAGTGGGCCTAATTGTTTTAGTGTGTGAGTAATTTTGTAAAAAGACAAATGATTTCAAAGTTTTAAATTGTAGTGATTGCTCTAAGACTCACCCTCATGGGCACGGGCTCTGATATCACCATCGATATCGAAGTTCGGTCCAAGGGAGTGGGTGCTACATTTGTGATATCAGAGCCCAGAAGTACAATCTTACATGGGCGTTCTGAGAAAATTGTGTCAAATGCATGCATCTAAGTCATGTCTCAGCAGACAGTGACAACTGATCCCCAGTCTAGCATATGAGTCACATGCATTAGCATGTATCAGTCGTTTGAGCGGTTCGCAATAGTAAGGAAAATGATAATGTGTGAGAATGTGATAAGAGAAAGCTATGTACATTACGAAATCACAGAACGTGCATAGTTTGATCCAATAAGAGACGATTAAGTGTATCGATAATGATGGATATATTAAGGATCATGCGACACCCAGTGTTATATCGGGCATATCCTCAAATGTAGGATATGAAGTTATAGTTATGGATTAATAGAGATATGATAGACATGGTAAGAGGTCAAGCGATAAAGTGGATGAAAATAAAGTGTTCTATGATATAGAAAAGTTACAATTGAGATTGATTACCGTGACGAGAGTTATGAATAATGATTTATGACTGAGAATCAATTGTCTTAGTGAGAAATCAAGAATGATTGTGTATAGTTATGAAAATGATTGAGTGTGATAAGTTCGTGGGTATGAGACAATTATGAAAAGATTAAATTGTAAAATACTGATAATGGTAGATGAAAAAGTGATTAAGGTTCAGCTGATTTGCCTAAGTGAATACATACCTGATTATGGGAACCCCGTGGTAAGCGAAAATAGTAAACGTAATTGTCTTATTTGTGGAAAAGGCATGGGAAGCAACTAATGAGTTAGTGGAAAATTGCCATCCAATTTTATAGAATGAATGTGTTTATGTTGATCAATTGGGAATGAATAGAGATTGATTCGATCTTTTGCACGAGGACGTGCAAAAGAAAAGTTGTTGAGCTCAGATTTTATTGTCACTGTAAGCGTACATTTGATAGTGGAATCACCCTTATGGGTGAAAGGATTGAGCGTAAGTGAATATGATATAGGAGGAAAATAGGTGGCCTATTAAATAAGTTCCGATTATAATTCCTGTGGCCCCAAGTTCGAGATGAGTTAGAGCAAGACATGAGAATGTTAGTAGCGATCAATTGAAAAAGAAGTGAGACTATTAATGATCGAGAACTGGTACCAAAAGAGAAAGGTTATCGAGAATTAAGTGGGATTTCAGTGTTCTTAGTAGTATGGGCTACTAATGAGTCAATCGATGTGAGTGCCTATTCAAATATGATGTGGTGATTATAGCAGTGCATACAAGATATTAGTGTGAATGAAATTGTTTAAATGCCTTACAGAGCCTCATTACAAGGAATGCTCTAATCTTGTAATGCATGATATGAATTACTTTTATTGGGAAAAATTTATGCGTAATCAAAATTGACCTTCTCGAGGGATTAAGAGTGACTGATAAATAGTGATGAGAAATAGTTGATTGATAAGGTTTTGGTGAACAGTGTTAATGATTGATAAGGTTTTGTTAATCCGGTAATCTGATTTAAGAGTGATCTTTGATGAGATAAATTTTTGAAATGAAGAAAAGGAGTCCTAATCCTAGCGGAGACTCAAGTGTAAGAGATAAAATATGTTACTGAAAAAAAAAGTGTACATTATGTTGATGAGATGACTCTGATTGTGTAAGAGAATTGTTGAATGTTGAGGAAATGTTAATTGTGAATATGAGAAGAATATAAATTTGTGTATGTTTTGTGCAAGTGTGATTTGAAAGTACAAAAGAGATATGATGAATGTGTTAACAACCAGTGTGTAACGATGGCAATAAATTGGGTTATGTGGAGAACTAAGGTATAGGAAGTTGTGTCAAAATATGTTGCGATGAAACTGAGAAAGTTATGAGAAAAATTGTTCCTCATCGGAGATAATCGATTTTATAGAGTTATACGAATTAATTATGGGTATCAGGAAATTGGTGTACTACTGAAGAGTAAAGTGTCCCAATCGTATTTAAATTGGAAAGCCACTATGAGCACCGATGATCGATTAAATGTGTTTGAAAAGTGAAGATGATAAATTGGCATCGTTGAGGAAATTGGTAATCATGTAAGTTTCATAAGAGTGAATCTTAATCTGATCGAATGAATAGTGAATGATTTAGTTTTCGAGTATGGCATTGGGAGATTCAATGGTGATAGAGATAGTGATAAATTGCGAAATTTTCCAGGAGAGTATGTATACGAGATTTGGGGTTATTGAGAATTAATCAATGTTTGGATTCGGCCAAACAAAGTTAAAGATTTTCAAGTTTTACCGTGACAAAATGTTTGAAAAAAATGTGAATGGTATAACGGGTAATGGTAAAAGAGAAAATTGGAGATTTTGCAATAATTAATGAAATGTCCCCGAATAGGGTTATGAGGCAAATCGTTGATATAGTGCAAAGTGATTCTATGTATTTGGGGGTAAGTATAACTTCGTGAGCTATACTGTTGGACCCCGAACCTTGAGTGACAATTTGATTTAGTAAGATGAATGATCAAGTGGATGAGTTGATTTAATTAGAGTTGAAAAACAAGAATTAAAGAGGAAAAAATGTGAAAATTTGAAGAAATTAGAACGTTTGACTTTCTGGAGAGAGAATGTTTGACTTTGAGAGTTGACTTTTGTTTGAGGCAAAATTTGATAAAATGATCTACATGAAACTTGTAGATTATGTTAAGAGTTTTTTGTAGACATAAAGTTTGCAATTTTTTTCGATATTGGGAGTAAAAGTTATGATCAGTCAAAGTTTATGTGTGATAAGGTTGACTTTTGACTTTAATTATGATGACTGAATCTTTGACTGACAAATTAACCTAGTTAGAGGTTAATTGAGTTTTGATGTTCTTCATGAAAATTGAAGGGTTTGTTTTGATCTTTATTTCGATATAAAGTATGCAATTTTTTGATCTCGGAATGATAAGTTATGATTTTTACAAGTTTGTATAGAGGATAGTATCTTTGACCAAAAAAATGGACTTCCGTAGGAGTTGAATTGAGTTTTATGTCCTTCGTGAAAGATGTAGAGCTTTCTTTAAGCTTTCTATAGAGACTAAGTTTGTCAAAATCGGAGTTCGGGATTAAAAGTTATAAATTTTGGAAGTTTAGGGGAAAAAAATAGAAATGGAAAATGATTTATCCCTCATTACTAGTATGCGACGCCAGACGCCATAACGATGGCGAACGCTCAGCGCCGCCGCTCTGGCGGCGCGCATTGTCAGAAGCGATGGTGAGCATTTTGGCTCGCGTCGCTAGGGCGACGTCTGCGTCGCCGTAGTGACCGTGCCCTATCCTCGCCCTAATACGACGTCGTTTTGCTCCTTCAGTTTTCTTGCTTCCTCATCCAATCCGACCTTTGTTCACTGTTTTGCTCATATCTTTTCCGTCTGACATCCGATTGAGTCGATTCTTGCGGCGTTGGATTCCTAAGACAATTATCTACATCCTCACAGAAATTTGTGAAATTTTGAGATGAAATTAATGGTGATTAATTTAATCAAAGTGAGTCATGAAATTTTCCAAGCATAGTTCAATGTTTTGTGAAATTCAGGATCTGTAGAGATCCGATTGAAGTGATTCTTGAGGCGAAATAAAGATAAGACAAAGGGATACAAATCATATGAAGACATTAAATGTCAATTTTGCCCCTAAGACTTTTAATTTCTGAATTTAAGTTCGGATTAGGGTGTAAAATTTGGATTAGGAACACCTGAGAGTATTTTGAGCATAACTTTTGATATGGGAATCGAAATGAGGCGATTCTTGTTTTGAATTAAACTAGAGACATAAGGCTACAATTGTTATGAAGACATCCAGTTTCAATTCTGGGATTAATAATGTAAAATTTTGGACGGAAATAATCGTACATGGAAATGTGTTAGAATATGGATATTCCCGAACTGTTTTGCGCAGAACTTTTGATGTAGTGATCGGAATTGAGCGCGGTCAGTGGCGTTGGATTCGTATGATTAAGAGAAACATTTCTCGAGAAGGAAGTTTGGACAAATTCCTTCAGCTAAATAGTGAGAATCAAACCGCAAGTAAGCATGACTTTAAGCTTTGAATGGAGGGGCATTTTGGTCATTTGACCCTCAATTAATGACTAGGCACTTTGAATAAATAAAAAGACAGATGTGAGTGTCGTTTTAAGTGGAAAAAGCTCGATTTTTTCTAGAAAAGAAGAGAGAAATAAGAAGAAGATGAATGAAGAGGTTTCAGATGGAGAAAGAGAGAGAGAAAGCTTTGTTTCAATTTTTCTACTTGTTTCTTAGGGATTTTGAGTGGATTTCAAGAGGAAAAGGTGGAAAAGCATGAGAGCTTCCTTTCAAGCTAGGAAAATTAGAATTTGGTGGAGAAATGAGGTAAGGGAAAATTTTCAACTTTGAGATTTTGTTGAATTTTTGATTGAGAAATATAGATAATGATATGGGTTTGTGGTTTATGAAGTTGGTTTTGATATTAATGCTTTAGGTTGGGTTTAATTTTGGATGGAAATTTGTTTAAAGTTTAGGCTAAATTTTATGGTTGAGAATTTGGTGAATTTTTTTGTGTAGAATGAAAGATAATAATATGGGTTTGTGGAATATGAAATTAGTTTTGAGAAAATTGTGAATTATGGTATTGAATTTGGATAAATTGGTTTAGGTCAATTTTAAGATTTGGGGATTTTTGAAATTGAGGATCTAGATATTTTGGAATTAATGTGGATTGATGAATTGTGAGATTAATTTTGAAAATTAAGTTATTTATGATATTGAATTTGGGTGTATTGGTTTAGGCCAATTTTGAAAATTGGGGATTTTCAAAATTGGAGATTGAAATAGCTTGGAAGTATGATAATTATGAATTTCCGATAGTTAATTTTGAGATTTAGGCAAATTTATGATGTGAAATTGAATGATTATGGCGTAGGTCGATTTTAATTGAATGAAGGAAAGAAGCAAGGATCAAATTGGAGCTTGGAACAAGTTCCTAGTGTCATTTCGAGGTGGGTAGCATATTTATATTTTGATTTATAGGCAATATACGAATTTTTAAAAATGAAAGAAAGCAAAAGTTTGGATTTTGATAAATTATTGTTTGTAAATGTTTGAAAATACGAATTGATTAAAAGTTTGAATTTTTGATTTCCGAAGGTTTTCTGAAAAATTATTATAAGCTGATTTGATAAATTGATAGAAATTTCTGAAAATGCATTTGTTGTGTATGCATTGATAATTATGCATATTGTTGCATTTATTGATTAATTGAATTAATTGAATTATATGATATGTGTGAATTTGTGAGATTGTTTTAAGTTGATGAAATAATGTTAGAAAAGTAAAATTTTGGAAAGGCCTTCGAGCAATTTGAATTTCCGCTGATATGTGTTATGTGGGTTTGGTAGGTCCTTTGGTGAGTCAGTCATTGTCTCTATGTGTATAGCCTTTTCCTGCTGCTTGCTAAGGGCACGGAGTCGATTTTGGACTCCTCACGGCTACATTGGACCGCTATGCGGAAAGTGTAAGACGTTTCGCTCACGATCGCACAGTGATGTTTATGCGAGACCGCATGCAAGACGCTCTGCTTGGACCTAGCTGCACCATTCGATATGTTATGTGCTTTCAATTTTGTTTCGAATGTTGCATTCATATTTATGAAAATTTGAGAATTTTGAAAAAAAGTGAGATTACTATGGAAAGTTTGAAAATATAAAAAACGGGTTTGAGGAAATTGTTTGAAAATTATAAAGTTTGAAAATTAGCCCTTTTGGCTAAAAGATTATGAAAATGTTTTCGCTTATTTGTCAATTTATAAATGTGTTATCCACGAGCTTCCGAAGCTACCCCTTTCATCCCCATCTCCGTGTTTCGAAAGAGATCGGATGAAAGAATGTGAAGACGTCAGTTTCGACATTTGAATACGTTAGCTTTTAAGTAATTTGGATCTTGAGTATGAATATGTTTATGACTTTAGATAAGTGTGGGAAAAATGTATTTGTGTATAAAGTTGAGAATTGTGAATGATTGTGAAATTTGTATATGAAATTATGGATAATTTGGGAATATATATGTATTATTGATATGGGAATTTGATTGAATTATGAGTTTGGTATTGAATTGAGAATTATGGAAGTATTAGATGTAGGTTTGCGTTTTGCTGGTGTTTGGATTCCGGACGGGAGAGTTCGATGATTCTGAGATCTGTATGGCATTTAGAAGTGTATTTCTTTACCCTTGCAGGTTTGGGTTAGGAAAAGGCAAAGTTATGCCATTAAATTTCGATAAAAATTAGGATGAATATGATTTTTGGGATTAATACCAATGTGTAAGAATATGGTTAGTTTTGAGAGCTTGCATGAGAAAGAATTTCCAAGAAAAAGGATATAAGATTTCTTTGTATGAGTTCGATAAATGGTCATAAGAGATGGAATAGAAAAGAAAAGAAAAAAATTATACCAGATTTTGGAACGTCTTAGGGTTTCCAACGCGACTATGATCATTCGATAAGTTTTCTTTGATTATTGTTTCGGATGTCGGATGCGCTCGCTTGATTTCGCTTTTGCTTCAAATCTATTCGCTTGATTTGATTAGTTAAAATCTATTCGCTTGATTTGATTAGTTATTGCTTCCGCTTCCGATTCGCCTGCTTTGCTTCGATTCCGCTTTTGGCTTCGCATTTTGTTTTCGATCCGATATTTCCGCTTCCTTCCGATCTGAAATTTTCGCTTCCTTCGCTTCCGCTTGCTTCGCTTTCCATTCTCGCGATGTAGTTGGGTTCCAGAACGGATCTAACATTTATGGTATCGAGCAAGTGTGGAAGTGTTCAGTTTAAGTAGTTGGGTCTCGGATCCAACATATACTATGATTAATTATTTGAAATTGTTGTACCGAGTGTTGCTATGAGAACATGGAGATTTTAAATTGTACGTAAAAGTTTATGAATATGCAAATCAATAATGATCGAGATATTTCGAGAATCAATGATTGGAAAAGGAATTAATCGATCATGTAGTCACAAAGTTAAGACAAGATGCAATAAAATGGATCGAATGAAATTCAATAGAGTATAAGTTTGTTATTGGTGAGTGTTAATTGTCAAACCGGAAAAGGGCAAAAGAAAATAGTATGAATTATCGAAATTCCAAATCAATTGTGTAGTGTAGATAAAGTATTGGCAAAGACCCATGGGTGTTGAAATTTGTGAACCTTGAGAGGAATTGAAACCGACTCTATTGTTGAGGATAGTGATGTGTAAAGTGTAATTAATAAATATGTGTAGAAGCGCATAAAAGGGACTGTAGAGAAATTGCAAAGAGCGATCGAGCCTAATACTGCATAGAGTGTATCGAAGAGAAATTGATGGTCCGTAATGAAAAGTCTTATGATTATATGTGAGAGTGACCAACAATACTCGATCGTTGGAGATAAATGTGAAACCGATGTGTTTGGAATCTATAGGTCATGGGATCGATGTGTAGTCTAGAGTGAATTGTAGTACAAGGAATGTTTTATGAGTGTAGTGTATTATGTTAATGAGTAATTGAATTCAAATAGAATTGAGAAACCCTAGAAAAAAAATGAAATGATTTGAGTGAATTGAGGCCATTGGAATCTTATGAGATTAGTGTTTTAACACTAAAGTGATATAATCTGTTAATCAATAAATGAAATGTTTCAAGGTGTATCACATCGGCCTGATACGCTTAGATAAGATAGAGGAAAGAGGGGAAACTGGATTCGTTATAAAGTGGCCTCTATGTGAATGTGATATGAATAGAACCAAGGATTAGAAATTAAGTTTCAAAATCTAAAAGATGATTCGGGCTTATTAAGCGTTATATGAGCTGTGATACGTATTATTGATAGCAAAAGTGAAGCATTGTGAGTAATTATGAGGAATCGGTTAGGATAAGTGTAAAGATAAAGGACAGATAAAGAGTGATCGATTGCATTGACTCAGTATATCTGATCGAAATTGATTATATAGTGAAATAAGTGAGAGACCATATATAGTAATCGGAGTAACTCCCCGCCTTCCCGATCATCAGATATGAAATTTCGAGGACGAAATTTTATTTAGGAGGAGAATTGTAACATCCGTTCTATCGATGTGAAGGGCATATCAAGATTTGGGTGGATTGAGCAATGAGTGCATTCATAATTGAATTGCACGTATAGTGACCTCGCCGATGATAAATGAGATTAATTGCACATGCATACATGGTGACATGCATTCATGATTATTCCAGATTTAATTGTGATTGTGAATTGTGAGAAACCGTGTGAGATATGAGTTATTAAGAACTAAGTGATAAGTGGAATTGAGTAGTCAAATTGGTTAGATTAAGGATTGAGAATTTAAAGAGTATCGAGTTGTATAGTTGAATTTGAGTGAGATTGGAAGTTTAGAGAAGTGGAAATGTTAAATTGAGTATAGAATCGAGTGTTTTATATTTTGAGAAATTATGAGAATTTTTCTGAATTTTAGAGATTTGAGTTCGGACCGAAAATTGACCTGAGACCGATAATTGTGAATTCTTGCCCAAAGTGAGTGAGATATAGCATGAAAATTTAAAGTTATGAGTTTAAGAAATTTTGGTGATGAGCCAGTGAAATTAGAGATTGGAATTAAGAGATTTGAGGACTGATAGATTTTAAATCTCAGTTGAAATCAGCCCTGAATATATATATATATATATAAGAGATTTGGGAGTGAGGGTTTTAACATTTTTCCTTTACCTTCCTCCTTCTCCGTCGGCGATTGCGAGCTTCTCCCTTGAGATTTCGTTGGTTTCCTTCTTTGTGAGTGAAAGAGTTGTTAGAGATCGGGAAATATTGAGGTTGGCTAGTGTCGAGGTTCATCGTGCTTGGGAAAGGAAGGAGAAGAAGCTAGAGATTTGCGGTGATTTTTAGTGGTTTCACGATCATTTGACTTGGTAAGTGTTACTGTGTTTAATGCTGTATTTATGGTTATTGTTAGCATTTATGGCATGATAGAGTAGTTGAATGAGTGATTGGGTCGAGAGAGACAACATTAATGGCGGAAATGCGATTTGGGAGATTTAACCAATGCACGCTATGCACAAATTAGATTAAAATGTTTAATTGACGTCACGACGAGCGGAAGGCTCTAGACGCCGCGACGTGTGGTTAATAGACGTCGAGGCGAGCTGGTGAAAGTCCACGCCACGACGAGGGCTAGGTGACGTCATGGCGAAGGCGTGAATGGACTTCACGCCATGCGAATGGTTTGCACTCCGCGGAGCTGCCTTCTGCTTGCCACGAACGTGTGAGGTTGCGGCGAAGAAAGGAATTTGAGATGAAAGTGATTTGGGTTTTATGACATATCTTTTAGTGTAGACCTCCAATTGAAATGATTTTTGATTCGTTGTTAACTAGAGAAAGAGGTCTACAAGTGTTGTATTAATTGAGAGTTGAATTATTCTAGTGGGATCGTGAATTATCGAAAGTGAATCAAATCTAGTATCAATTGTGACCTAAGTGTTATAATGTGACAATTAGAGTTTGAATTGAGGACTTCTTGATTGAGATAGGCCTAGTGAATAGTGAATTGCGGTTGTGAAGTAAGAGATAGCGGGATTGGATTAGAGAGCTGGAAATCATGATCATGCATCATATCATTGCGAATCGAGACATGTGCATTAGTGAATTTGATTAAATGAGCAATTAGTGATGAGAATTTACTTGAATTGATATAGGCGCGTTGGATCATCGCACCACGGACATTACTGGGACTTCGTGCAAGAGTTCGGAAGTTACAGGTGAGTAACCTAGTTGGTTCCTCAGCTTTTGTGTGATTAAATGTGCTATGAGTGTGTATTAAATAAGTGTTAAAGTGAGTGATATAAATGTTAAGTGATTGAGCTAAATGCGATAGATGATAGTGATTGTGTGAATGTGATTGTTTATAGTCGTGAGACTAATGTGCCGAGATTATAAGTGAATATTCGAGAATGTGAATAAGTGTTCGAGTATGCTAAGTGTAGTGGAATGAGATACATGTGAAATGTGTTATAAATGTGAAGTGAATGTCCGAGAATGCTAATAAAAGTGCTGTGAATGTGCCATTTAGTTGCCAGTGTGAGTGTTACGATTGTGAGATAAATGTGCCGAGGTTGTGATTAAATGTGAAATGTGTTGTGAATGTGAAAACTTGAGATAAGTGAATGAAGTGATATCTACTAGAAATGTGAGCATTTTGAATGCGAATTAGTGTAAAGAATTATGAGTAAGTGTTTTGACTGTGATAAGCGAGTGAAGTGATATATATATATATAGAGAGATGCGATAGTGACTGTGTAAGTGCATGCTAAGCATGAAAATAAGTGGTAATTAATCAACAGATCGGAGCTTAGTGATCGAGCTTTAAGCTCGATATCGTGAATGGGCCTATACCCAAAATGGCGAGAGTGCATACCCGAGGGCTCTCCTACTTGCCTAAAATGCGATTATCAGGAAAGTGAATAGTGCATACCCGAGGGCTCTCCTATCCCATATGTGAGTGGGCGGTAGTGCATACCCGAGGGCTCTCCTACTTGCGTAAAAGTGATTAGTGTGAAAAGTGCCCATATCGGGACAAGGATAATGCTTAGTCACAACAAATGACATAAAATGAGAATTTGCATACATATGCATCCGATCGTAGTGAAATTGAGAATGTGTATGAGTGATACATCGTGACTAGTGTGAAAGGCGTACGCCTTATATGTGTAAAGAGCGGCAATGCATGAGATGAAGTGAAATGTGATGACTTCTCGATGATGTGTTTAATTTGTGATTATAGTGAAATGTGAAGTTGTTGATAGTGTTCAAATTGTAAATTGTGAGTATGTGATATATTGAATATATATGCATGAGTTGGGTGAACCATCGACGATGGTTTCTCATCGAGTTCGCAAACTCACCCAACATTGCAATTATTTTTAGGGATCGAAGAGTACCCGCTGGACAAACGGGAGTATGATTACCATGAAGCGAGTCGAGTTCGATGTCGAGATCGGTTCACGTCTGCATTAGTGTAGTGATGTCTTATATGTCTTGAATTTCTGCAAGTTATTCAGATTGGTGATTTTGTTCAGTGGGCCTAATTGTTTTAGTGTGTGAGTAATTTTGTAAAAAGACAAATGATTTCAAAGTTTTAAATTGTAGTGATTGCTCTAGTACTCCACCCTCGCAGGGCACGGGCTCTGATATCACCATCGATATCGGGTTCGGGTCTGGCGGGAGTTGGGTGCTACATAATATGAGTTTGCAGTCGAAAGTCGAAATGTTAGATTGGGATTGTTAATAGATGGATTACAACATTTTTGTCTATCCGGACAACAATATCCATCATGGTCAATCCTAATTACTCCTTATAATTTGTCACCATGGATGTGTATCAATGAGGCATACATGTTCTTGATGGTGATTGTGCTAAGGTCTAAAAATCTAAAACATAAAATGGATGTATTCTTACAACCATTGGTATCTAAATTGCATCATCTTCAAGAATTTGGTGTGGAGACATATGATGTGTAACATCCCGTTACCGGTGTGAAGGGCATATCGATAATTCGGATGATTTCAGACTGAGTGCTTTCATAATTTGATTTGCATATGCATTTATAGCCTCTATTTTATTGATAAATGTTTCTTAGTGCACTTGCATATGTATGTACGTACATGTATGACATTTCTCGACTTGAGTATGTAATTGGAAAATTTGGCGATAATTATACGGATTAGGTTTCGATCATAGAATTGGAGTGGAAATTTCATTTAGAGAATTGAGAAATGGAATTGGAGTATAGGATTAGGCATTTCCTAATTTTAAGGATTTATAGAAATTTTTTGGGAATTTTTAGAGTTATGTGTCCGGACCGAAACTTTGGACAAATGACTGATTAATCGAGTTCCGATTCCGAAATTGAATGACAATTGGTATGAAATAATTTGGGTTATGATTTTAGGATTTGTTATTCAGAGTCATTGCAAAATTAGGAGAGAATTAGAATAAGAAAGCGGATTCTAGACCCTAAGAATTGGGCATGTGGCATAAAAGTGCCAAACATGCCTTAAGCCTTAGTATTTAAACCCTAACTCTTTGAATGTCTCCACAAAGTTTGCTCCTTTACCTTTGAAAGAAAAATTTCTTCTTGATCATCTTCTCCTCTTCGTGGATCATCCTCTTGACTTTGCTTCCTTTTCATTTTATTCTTGCTAAATTGCTTCCCTGCTCACCATTAAACCTAGCTTAAGTTTTGAAATGGAGAAGAAATCGTTTGGTGGAAAAATGGGAGAAAAACCGTGGATGTTGCTTGTTTGAAGGGTGGAGTATTTAAGTAACTTGTGGAAGTTTGGAAGCTTGAATCAAGTAAGTTTTTACTTGTTTATGTTTTAAATAGTTTGATTTGAGCCTTGAATTAAGGTATTAATTGTTTGAGAATTTAGAAGTTTCGGATGATAGGGTTATAAGAAAATTTGTTGATTTTGATTTTGGGTGATTGTTGAATAATGATTAAATGATGGAATTGAGGTTAAATATGAGTTGTGTTTAGTGTATGGAGTTGCTTTGGAGTGTTCGTAAAGGGATAGGTTGAGTTTTGAATGAAATTTAGAGAGAGAATTGGAAAAGGAGAACCGGAGAAGATGAACCAGAGTCCGCACGTCGTGACGTGTAATTAATTAAACGTCGCGACGAGCGGAGAGTTGGACGTCGCGACGAACAATTAATTCTACACCGCGACGAGCCAGTTTCGTCTGCACGTCACGACGACCAGCAGCGCACGTCGCGGCGAGCAGAGGATTTTACGCCGCGGGAGAAGAAAAGAGTGCGTCGCGGCGAGGACCCCAATTGTTTGAAATTGAAGTGTTTTGTTTTAATTGATAATTTTGAGGTTAAATTCTAAATGGATTGGTTAGTGATTGATTTATCTTGTTTTAGAGACTAAGAATTTTGAATTTAGAAGAATGGAGTTTCAGAATTTATTTCGGTGGTTCTCAAAATCGGATCGAAGTCGAATAGTGAATTTGATTTCAAATTAAAGATAATTCCTAAGATTTGGATTTTGACTTTAGAGAGTTCGGAGTCTGGTCAATTGAATTATTGTATTAGGAATTGCTATGAATTTGAGTGATAAAGAGTTGAATTGGAAAGATTCGGGAATAAGATCGGGAATATCATAACATGTGTAGTACGAAATTCATTGACACATATGCATTATTGAGTATTGAAATTGATACAATTAGTAATGTTATTTATATTCTGATTGTTATAGAGGTTCAAGTGGATTGTCGATCGTCCGACGTAGGTGAGACTTCCAGGCAGTAGCTCGGAAGTCAGAGGTGAGTAACCTAGTTAGTTTCTCAACCTATATGTGTTTAATTTTATGCACTTATGCCATGTGGAGAAGTGGAGGATTTTGTGTGTTTGTTTTGATTGATTTCGGACCACAGGTGTTCGAAATATTGGGAATATGTGATAGAAGTGTTAATTGTGCATAATTGAAATAGAATTGGTTATACGTGAAATTGGATATAGTGTAGCGCCCCCTTACCAGAGGGTATCCACCGGAACTCCCGTAGGTCATTCCGATAAATATCCCACGACAAGAGACCACTACTGACAACAACCGCTACACTCCTCATGGCATCACAATCATAAGACAGTAATAAGAAATTGACTACTTTTTAAAACCAAATTGGATTCCGCTTTCATTCACTTAAAACTCAAGAATTTACAACCACAAGATTTTTAATTTACACATGACCCAAACACTCGATATTAAGTATCATACTTGCATCGCATAAGAAATGATCTAACTATAAGTCTCCAAAAGAAAGCCCAAATGACCGACCTTTGAGCCATTGTTTCTATCGTCAATCCACAAGATACTTCTACAATCTGAGGGAGCTATCCGCTCATGCTTATGCCTGAAAAATAATTGCAATTTTGGATGAGTTTATGAACTCAATGAGAAACCATCATCGATGGTTCTCCCAATTCATGCATCATATAAGCATGTAACAAAGATACACTCGATGTTATACAAAACACAATAGTAATTCAATCACAGACATAAAAATATACAGACGATAATAACATTGTCAAATGTTGATTCAAGATGCAATGCACATGTGACTCTTTTCCAGCTCATTTCAGATTGTGACCGAAAGCATAATGATCGATCAAGATAGACGCTGTCTGGGAGAATTATCTCCGTCGAGCTCGAGGCTCGGTTCAAGATATCGAGCTCTGGGCTCGGTTCAAGACTGAAGGCGCCTCGGTTCACAATTTTCCTTTTAACAACAGGATGCAATTGGCATGAATGCACATGTCCCATATCAAGAAACATGGTAATACACAAATTCAAATACACAATATAATCATACAATCCAATTAATAGTTGCTTAATGCTTATTTCACGACCAATTGGGCCATATATAACCACATAATCCCCGTAGGGCGCTCAATTCACGCCTTAATCCACGAATCCCGTAGGGCAATCAATTTACAACAATAATTCATGTATTCCCGTAGGCAATCAAACCACAGCTAACACATAGATTGAATAACTTGTTAGAGTAGTGCCCTAAAGGCAATCCCCTTTAGTGCATTTTGTTCATAGTCATGTACGCACTTTATGAATAAATAAAGCAAGGCATATTTCATTTATTTGATGTTCATTTTATTATGAATTGATAGTGATCTTTAATCAAATTAATGAAGTCCCCGATACATGACATAGTATGAAGGAAATTATGATGCGATCATACTATTGAGATTCCTATCATGTGCAATTATGTCGTTGTTCAAATTATCCCTAGTCATAGGATTAATGAGACCGACATCGTTAATCCGGATAGACTAGACATGTCAAACTCCTTGATTGGATCAAGCAAAGGAATCTCGAAAACTGTAAATATTGAGATATTTAGATTTGACATGTGGATGCTTACTAGTGGTAGTAAGTACATTGATGACTCGCTATGAGATCATCACATGGATGTCCTATACAAATGTCGCGATAATCTCATCATAGCAATGGTGCAAGTATCCTTAGACTCGAGGTACTCAAGGATATCTTGGTACCGATTCGCACTTTGACTCCATTCCTTGTTGCCTTTCAGAGGTCGCTCATAGGGTGGTGATTGGAGTGCGACTTGAGGTATTCAAGGTAATTGAGTAGCCAATAGAGGATTCACCACTGCTATAGCGTAAGAGATACCCATGGCCTCTTATCGATCATTACTTTGAAGTCTCCGCACCGGAGCATACATATGTCATGAAGATGGTCTTCATGGACATATAAAGTAATGAGTCCTAGGACGAGAACCGATTACACTTGGACTAGATTTGATCCGATCGCCTAGTAAGAGTTGACACATTGCCCATACTCAAACCAAGTGGGGTATAGCATGGTGAAAGGACGAATTGCACCAGAATTGTCTATGGAAGGGTTCGTGATATGGTTTCATTAGTCAAACCAATTACTTTTCGGTCAATTGGGGTCATGATGTGTTGCTAGATACCGCTCATGACTTGCTCAGTTAAGTGTTAATCTAAGTGGCCAACATAACCGGAACCTAATGGGTCACACGCATAAGAGTGACTCTGAGAATCAGAAAATAGTTTCGCATGTAGATCCGATATCCGGAGAGCAATAGGATTAAATGGATCCCGATGAGATTGGGATATGTCCCGATGAGATCGCGACATCGACATTCTTTGAAAACCGCTTCCGGTGATTTTTCACGGGGGCCCAGAGGCGGTAGGACCGACCCAGCTTGATCGACCACTTCAGCAATTATATATATTAATTAATTAAGTAAATAATTAATTAATTATATATATATATATATATGATTTTCGGTGGAACCAAAAATGGTGGAGATGAAATGGTTTGAAAAGTCAAACCTAATCATTATTTAGCATTTTAAGGCATTATTATGCCTCCTACGTGGATGAGCCATCCACCATGCCTTCTTATGTCTTTAAATGGTTAAATATACATATAAGAAGTGTGGAAAGAAGGCTTGTACGTAGGTTGAAGAGAGAAGAGTCGAAATTGCTTAAAGAGTTAAACTTTGGAAATTGTTTTCATCTTCTTCATCTCTTCCATTCAAGATTGTTTCTACTTCTCCAAGGCTCCACCAAGATCATTTCATTTGCTCTCCAAGGCTAAGGTAAGAGCTAGCACTCTTTTCTTTAGTCTAGCTATTCCCGGGTCAAAAGAGTTTGTCCCGGTTAGGTTTTCCGACCTCTGCGTGGATACCGTTAGAGACGGTCTCCTTTGGTCGTTATGGTTTGATTGTTTGTACTTACACATGGATCCTGGCTTTCGGGAAATCCCGGGGTAGGCATCACATGCCCATAGTTGCACAAGTCGACTTGTACCATTGTGCAAGTCGACTTATACAGAGCCATAAGTCGACTTATACATATACAAGTCGACTTATATCATGCCTTGGTGGGATGATGGGTGATTTTCGATAAATTCAATGTGATTGATGCAATGCCCTAAATCGCACCATATAGTCATGGTGACTATGATCCTGGATGAGATTAATTAGATGAGACCTAAAATCCTCAACTTAAAATATGAAAACTAACGCCTTCCATTAATATGGTAAGAACCGAGTTCTTATAGGTCGGGTTGTTGAGCTAACCTCAAGCTCACTCTATACTAATATGTTCAAACTATGAAAATATGATTTTGGATTAATGGGTCGGTTTTCCTAGAAGCGCTGATTTGTTGAGCTAACCTCAAGGTCAACGTGACAGAGGCGGTTGGGTAGTGTACATCCGATGTACGCCGCATCAAGTGTTGATAACCCAATGTACGTGCATACATCAACCGCTGATAAGACTGATCGATAGTCAGGTCTAAGATGTAATTGGTATGTCCGATACCTCCCGAGACATAAGATGGCTTGTTGAGCTAACCTCAAGGTCATTCTTAATGTCACCATCGATGATGCAATTGGTATGACCGATACTACCGATTGACCTAAGGTGACTTGTTGAGCTAACCTCAAGGTCATTCTTAGCAATGTCGGATATCGACCCACTAGTCATTGTGCCATTTTGTTTCTTGGATTCATGATGAGGGTTATGGATTCTATTGAAACTAGTGGGAGCCATATGTATGTCATTTAAGTCCTTATGATCATACATTTAATCCTATTCTAACTTTCTTTCTCTCTATGTTTAGGTTGATCAAGATGTCGACTAGTGTGAATCTTCGCCACTAATGGATGCAAACAAATTAACCGGACCAAATTTTCTTGATTGGTCATGAATCTAAGAATTGTTCTCGATCCGAGGATCTAGGATATATCCTTGATTTTCCGCTTCGGATCCACTTCTCAAGGAGCTTCGATGATGATCAAGGCATATCGTAAGCATATAAAAGATGCGACATAGCCACCGCATTATGCTTGATCGATGTCACCCGAGCTGCGAAGCGGACGAGTCTATGGATGCTCACACGATAGTGTTTCATCTTAGAGAGTTGTTTGATGAGCAAGCACGGTCCGAACGGTTCGAGACCTCAAGGTTGCTCTTTACAACGAAGATGACTCTGGTTCATCTGCAGGCAATATGCATCAAGATGAATGGCTATATCGAGAGGTTGGCCGCCTTAGGTTTTGTGATGGATTACGAGTTAAGTATAGACTTAATTTTGTTGGTTTGTCGATAGTTATTCACAATTTGTGTTGAACTATCGAGTGAACCAAATATCCACCACAATTCCCGAGAAATGATCAATCTGCTCAAGACAAAGAGAACAAGTCGTCAAGCAAGATAGCAAGGCGTTGCTATTGGGATTCTTCTTCCTCTGGTTCCAAGAAAAGGAAAAGAAGAAAAAAGGCTCGAAGTCGAAAGGAAGTGCAGCGAAAGGCAAGAAGAAGATCAAAGAGATCGCACTAAAAGGTACCGCTTCCATTGCGGTAAGACCGGTCATCGGAGGCGAATCGCAAAATCTATCTGGAAGAACTGAAGCAGAAGAAGGCATCAGCTGCCTCGACTTCTTCAAGTATGTTTGTCATTGAGGTTAATACTGTTTCTGATCATAACATATGGGTATTAGATACCGGTTGTGGCTCACACATATGCAATGATATGCAGGGCCTCAGGGACAGTAGGCAGCTCATAAAGGGAGATATGGACCTGCGTGTTGGCAATGGAGCAAGAGTTGCTGCATTAGCCGTAGGAACTTATGTTTTGACACTCCCCAGTGGGCTTGTACTTAACTTGGATGATTGTTATTTTGTACCCGTGTTAACAAAGAACATACTTTCTGCTTTGTTTAAATAGAGCTGGTTTCATTTGTCTTTTAGGTAACAATGGTTGTTCTATTAGTTCAAATGGAATGCTTTATGGTACTGGTACATTATGCAATGGAATTTACATATTAGATATGTCACATCCGGTTATGAATGTCAATGACGCTAAAAGATATAAAAGAGATAATTTAAAATCAACTTACTTATGGCATTGTCGCCTTGGCCATATAAATGAGAGACGATCGCTAAGCTCAACAAGAGTGGAAGTTTAGGTCATTCGATTATGAATCATATGACACATGTGAATCTTGTTTATTAGGCAAGATGACTAAGTTACCTTTAAGGAAAGGGTGAACGAGCGATGGATTATTAGACCTAATACATTCGGATGTATGTGGTCCGATGTCCATCCATGCCGTAAGTGGTTGCCGCATTTCATTACCTTTATCGATGATTATTCTCGATATGGGTACCAGATCGATGAGATACAAATCAAGCGCTTGAAAAGTTCAAACAATTCAGAATGAAGTAGAAAACAACTTGGTAAAAGTATTAAAACATTACGATCCGATCGTGGTGGTGAATACTTAGACCAAGAGTTTTGGATTATCTCGTAGATAATGGGATTTTATCTCGATGGACCCTCCTTACACACCACAAGATAATGGTGTGGCGAGAAAGGAGAAATCGAACCTTGTTGGACATGGTACGATCAATGATGGGCTTTGCACGCTACCAAAATCCTTTTGGGGATATGCACTTGAGACAAATTGCTTACTTGTTAAACGAGTTCCATCAAAGACAGCTTGATGTTACTCCATATGAGATGTGGACTAACAAGAAACCTTATCTTTCTTATTTAAAAGTATGGGGTTGTCCCTTATGTGAAGCGGACACAATCGATAAGCTTGGAGCAAAATCGACAAGTGTTTGTTCGTAGGATATCCTAAAGAAACAAGAGGATATCAATTCTACTTTGCCGAGGAACAAAAGGTGTTTGTTTCGATGCATGCTGTCTTTTAGAGAAAGAGTTTCTTTTAAAGAGGACGATGGGAGCAAAGTTGAACTTGAAGAAGTTCAAGATGCTCGACGACGCAGATCAATCGCTCGAACTCAAACCGTAACTCATACAGATGAGGCAACAGCTCAACCTTCTACTACACACGAAAATTGTGAGGTCAAGAGGATACGCCTGCTTCGAGAGATATGGATTTCGTGAGTGAATGAATGACGATTGCTCATAGAGGATGATGAGCCTACCACCTATGAAGAGGTTACAAGAGTTCGAGTCCGAAAATGGTTTCGCGCCATGAAATCAAATGGATTCCATGTATGAAAACCAAGTATGGATTTTGGTTGATGCACCTAAAGGGATAAAACCTATAGGTGCAAATGGGTTTTCAAGAAGAAAATCGACATGGATGGTAATGTGATTACCTATAAAGCGAGGCTTGTGGTTAAAGGCTTTCGCCAAAGACAAGGAGTTGACTATGACGAGACCTTCATCCAAAGAGCAATGCTTAAATCCATTAGATACTCCCAGCCATTGCCGCCATTATGATTATGAGATATGGCAATGGATGTGAAAACACTTTCTGAATGGAAATCTGGTGAGGATGTACATGACACAACTCGAGGGCTTCATTTCGATGGCGAAAAGGTATGCAAGCTTCGTAAATCCATTTATGGATTGAAGCAAGCATCCAGAGTTGAATATCCGCTTTGATGAGACAATCAAAGAGTTTGGTTTCTCACAAAATTCGATGAACACCGTGTGTACAAGAAAGTTAATGGAACCGCGATCGATTCCTTGTATTATATGTAGATGACATATTGTTGCTAGGAAACGATGTCTCAATGCCGCAATCAAGAAAATTTGGTTGTCCAAACAATTTGCCATGAAAGACCTTGAGAAGCAACTTATATCCTCGGGATAAAGATCTATAGAGATAGATCAAGAGGTTGCTTGGTCTTTCACACCAACGACATAGACAAGGTGCTAAAGAGGTTTAGCATGGAGCAATCCAAGAGAGGGTTTCTTCCCATTGTTCATGGATAACACTCTCAAGTCTATGTGTCCTCGAACACGGGATGAGAGGATGCGTATGAATATGATCCCGTGTCGCCTCCGCAGAGGATCTATTATGTACGAATGCTATGTACGAGACCCGATGTATCATATGCTCTAAGTGTTACGAGCGATACCAATCGGATCCCGGTGAGGGTCATCAGGGTGGTGCCAAGAATATCCTAAAGTACTTACGAAGAACTAAGGATGTTTTCGATATATGGAGATGGAAGTCTCCAGTGAGCGGGCATACAGATGCCGCTTTTCTGATAAGGACGACTCCAGTCCCAATCAGTTATGTTTTCACACTTAATGGCGGGCGATCGGTTGGAAGAGTTCCAAACAGAGACGATCGCGATTCAACGACCGAGGCAGAGTACATTGCCGCATCAGACGCAGCAAAGGAAGCAGTTTGGATCAAGAAGTTCATTTCTGAACTTGGTGTGGTTCCTAGCTGTGATGGACCCATACAGTTGTATTGTGACAACACTGGGGCTATTGCGCAGGCAAAGGAGCCAAGGTCTCATCAGCGATCCAAACACGTACTCCGCCGATACCATTTGATTCGGGAGATCATTGCTCGAGGTGATGTCCTGATAGAGAGAATTCCCACAGAGCAGAACATTGTTGATCCGTTGACAAAGCCATTGCCACAGAAGAATTTTGATTCTCATGTACTCGCTTATGGTATTAGATACCAAGGCGATTGGCTTTAGGTCAAGTGGGAGATTGTTAGAGTAGTGCCCTAAAGGCAATCCCCTTTAGCGCATTTTGTTCATAGTCATGTACAGACTTTATGAATAAATAAAGCAAGGCATATTTCATTTATTTGATGTTCATTTTATTATGAATTGATAGTGATCTTTAATCAAATTAATGAAGTCCCTGATACATGACATAGCATGAAGGAAATTATGATGCGATCATACTATTGAGATTCCTATCATGTGCAATTATGTCAGTATCTAAATTATCCCTAGTCATAGGATTAATGAGACCGACATCGTTAATCCGGATAGACTAAGACATGTCAAACTCCTTGATTGGATCAAGCAAAGGATCTCGTAAAACCGTAAATATTGAGATATTTAGATTTGATATGTGGATGCTTACTAGTGGTAGTAAGTACATTGATGACCTCTTGAGATCATCACATGGATGTCCTATACAAATGTCGTTGATAATCTCATCATAGAATGGTGCAAGTATCCTTAGACTCGAGGTACTCAAGGATATCTTAGTACCGATTCTCATTTTGACTCCATTCCTTGTTGCCTTTCGAGGTCGCCATAGGGTGGTGATTGGGTGCACTTGAGGTATTCAAGGTAATTGAGTAGCCAATAGAGGATTCACCACTTCATTATAGCGAAGAGATACCCATGGCCTCTTATCGATCATTACTTTGAAGTCTCTAGCCGAAAGATACATATGTCATGAAGATGGTCTTCATGGACATATAAAATAATGAGTCCTAGGACGAGAACCGATTACACTTGGACTAGATTTGATCCGATCGGTCTAGTAAGAGTTGACACATTGCCCATACTCAAACCAAGTGGGGTATAGCATGGTGAAAGGACTAATTGCACAGAATTGTCTATGGAAGGGTTCGTGATATGGTTTCATTAGTCAAACCAATTACTTTTCGTCAATTGGGGTCATGATTTGTTGTTAGATACCGCCATGACTTGCTCGGATTAAGTGTTAATCTAAGTGGCCAACATAACCGGAACCTAATGGGTCACACGACAAGAGTGACTTTGAGAATCAGAAATAGTTTGAGACGTAGATCCGATATCCGGAGAGCAATAGGATTAAATGGATCCCGATGAGATTGGGATATGTCCCGATGAGATCGCGACATCGACATTCTTTGAAAACCGCTTCCGGTGATTTTTCACGGGGGGCCTAGAGGCTTAGTAGGACCAATTCCCAGCTTGATCGACCACTTCAGAATTATATATATTAATTAATTAAGTAAATAATTAATTAATTATATATATATATATATATGATTTTCGTGGAACCAAAATGGTGGAGATGAAATGGTTTGAAAAGTCAAACCTAATCATTATTTAGCATTTTAAGGCATTATTATGCCTCCTACGTGGATGAGCCATCCACCATGCCTTCTTATGTCTTTAAATGGTTAAATATACATATAAGAAGTGTGGAAAGAAGGCTTGTACGTAGGTTGAAGAGAGAAGAGTCGAAATTGCTTAAAGAGTTAAGCTTTGGAAATTGTTTTCATCTTCTTCATCTATTCCATTCAAGATTGTTTCTACTTCTCCAAGGCTCCACCAAGATCATTTCATTTGCTCTCCAAGGCTAAGGTAAGAGCTAGCACTCTTTTCTTTAGTCTAGCTATTCTCGGGTCAAAAGAGTTTGTCCCGGTTAGGTTTTCCGACCTCTGCGTGGATACCGTTAGAGACGGTCTCCTTTGGTCGTTATGGTTTGATTGTTTGTACTTACACATGGATCCCGGCTTTCGGAATGTCCCGGACTCAAAATTTTAAATTCGCATCAAGGGGCATGTGATGCCTACCCGGATTTTCCTACATAACCAACTAGGTTATTCACCTAATAACTTCCACGCTAGTGACGGAAGTCTCGCCAAGTCCGTGGAACGACGGTCCACTTGAGCCTCTATAGACATTAAATGAATAGCCATTACCATCCAGATACTTGAAATGACTAAATAATGCACATGAAATCAGTAAATGTGTATAATGCATGTTCATGGCAATCCCGCCCTAATCCAATATTTTCCCATAATAAAATTCTATCAAAATTAGAAATCTATAGGCGCCGACGGTGCGCCAATCGGACCTCTATAGTCCCCAATTAAATAAAACAAAGGTTCACATGTTCCATCAATAGGGCTACGCCAAATTCCGCCTAAAATTCCCGCTTTCTCATAAAATAAAATTAAACATTCAACTAATCCGATGCCTCTGGAATCAGGTCAATCGGACGTCGGACGGAAAAGTTATTCACGAAAGAAACCAAAACTCAACAATTTATATTTATATAACTAACCCTTATTTCCCCCCTTTTTTTCTGATTTCCAACCAAACTTCCAAAACCCATAACTCTTTCTACACATTTTTGAAAAATGCAAACTATACCTTGTTGGAAAGCTTATGAAAATCTCTACAATTCTCAAGAAGACCATAAAAATCAATTCCAACCCTAAGGGTGTCAAATATCCCATCAAACCTTCTTCCTACTCAATTCCCATTAACACAGGGCAGTACATTGGCAATTTCATAACTCACTGATTCTTCAGTAATAAATTACCACAAAAATATGGTCAATAAGATCACAATGTCCTCAACAACTTTCATGAACAATCCAAAATCAAATTCTATTTCTAAACAAGTCAATTAATTCATCTAATGTTACTGTCCCTGAAATCCTTCAATTTGGGCAGTAACCTTATAACAAGCACAACTCCCTGTATACAAGTCAGTAAAATCAGAACTTTATATCCCTGAAAAGATAACATCTCAAACTTCAATTTTCATGCAGCACTAATCATCCAATTCGATCTCTATCAATTTCAAAACTGTTATGGAAGCTACTGTTATGATCAGCCATTCTTAACCTAATGTAGGGTTCATTTTTGAAAAATCATAACTCCCAATTCTGACTTCTAAAAATTACACACCAAAAATCAATTTCAAGGTAATCTCTTCCTCTACAATTCTTCAGAAGCTCACTCACACCAATTCAGTCCACATAAAATGTTAAAATTGCCTCCAATCAGTAAACTCACAAAATCACACTTAAGCTAGGTTTCATCCAAAATGTTCAAAACCAGTCATTAATAATCAATTCATATCTCCCAATATACAATTCTAAAAATAGCAAGATCAGTAGCAATGGAAAGATAATTCAATATGATACAACTTCCATGAAGACCATTGTCCCTAATTCCATCTCAATTAATTCATAAAAATCAACAAAACTCAGATGTCATGGTTGCGGTTACTGTTCACAGGCAATGGAACAGTAATTTTCCATTCAAAACTTCACCCTTCTATCATTGAAATTTAACAACACCTATTTCACACTAAATTGAAGCCAACATCCCAAAGTTTCAGTGGCCAGTAACCTTACCTCATTTACATTTCTACACAATAAGTTATGAACAAAACAGTAACATCAATTCTAATTCCAATTTTCCAGATTTAAGGTTAACCTTAGTTCAACCACTTCCAATGCCTTTTTCACATCACTTGACATCCAAATAAATACAAATTAAATATTTCTACAGTCATACATATACTAGGGCTAATACTGAAAAATTGGCAGCACTAAATTCCTCAATTCAAATACTCAAATAATTATCCATATTCCATTTAAAATTAAGCCATAATCACTTCTATCATACTACTTTTAATTCATCCATAACCCTAACCTTATACCCATTAATCCAAGCAATAAAAGACATCAATATCATGCATCCCTAAACATACTAGATGCTCCCAACCTCTCATTCAAAGCTTCTACCAACCATGACATGCAAGTCATGCTAACAACATCATTAAACATAAGAATTAAAGAACTTACCTATTAGCTTTTCCTCCCTTCTCTTCCCTTCAATTCTTTCCTATGCTTTCTAAAAATCTTACCCTCTTCATGAAGAGTCACGAGCTTGTTGGATGTTAGTAGAAGTAGGAGAATCCTTGAATGTTTGGAGGAAGGTGACTTAAGAGAGAAACAAAAAGAGAAATCAAAGGAGATGTAAAGGAAGTGGGTTTTCGGTGGAGGAGGAGTTTTTAGCATTTAAAACAATTCTCTACTTCTATTCCTTAAGACATAACCGTGGGAGATGGTAAAGGAGCAATTAATGATAGCAAAAGATGGCAAAATATGATTGGTTCCAAAATTAAAGAAAAGTCAAATTATCAATTGTTTAATCCAGTCTAAAATGTTACTCCATTTAACTCTAATGACCCTACTTTCAGTCCCAAAATAATATACCCCATATTACTGTGCCATTAGGTAGCGATTTTTGCTACCGAAAATCGACCGATTCGCCAATTGGCGATTTTTTCGGTCCGAGAATTGTCTCCGGAAAAATCCAGAAAAATTCCTAAAAATCCCTAAAAATGTAAAACAATTTATGGTGCAATCCAAATAATTTTCCAAACTCGATTATCCCATTAATTTCATCTGAAGTTCAATTTCAACCTTGTTTAAAATGACATGAATGCATGTATACTATGAGCATGTGCAACCAATCAAGAATTATAGAGGCTATATGTCAGATGTGCATGCCGAGATATAATTTAATATCCCGAACTCGTCCCAATTACTAAAATACCCTTCCTATAGGAGAGGGATGTTACAATTCTCCCTCCTAACAAAAATTTCGCCCTCAAATTTCTTACGATTGATCGAAAAGGTGAGGATACTGTCTCCTCATATGCTCCTCGGTCTCCCTGTAGCCTCCTCAACGAATGGTTCCGCCAGAGAACCTTCACCAAAGGAATACTCTTATTCCTCGCTTGTTTCACCCGAGACCGATAATCAATCGGCTCCTCCACATAACTCGACATCGGAGACCTCAATCTCTGAGCCAGATCACATGTGTCGGATCCGACCGATATCTGCTAAGCATACTCACATGAAAGACGCTATGTAATCGAGACATCTCACTCGGTAAAGCTAGCTCAGAGGCCAAAGGTCCGATCCTCTCAAAGATCGCATATGGACCAATGTACCTAGGGCTTAACTTACCCTTTCTCCCAAATCTCAAGACACCACGCCACGGTGACACCCGTAAGAATACTCGTCGCCCACATTATACTCAATGTCCCTCCTATCTTTGATCTACATAGCTCTTCGCTCTATCCCGAGCCGCCTGATGCGACTCAATCGGCCTCACCTTGTCAACAGATCCTAATCACCAGACCTCAATCATCCTCTCACCCTCTTCATCCCAATACAGAGGCGATCTACACGGTCGCCCATACAAAGGCCTCATATGGAGCCATCCCGATGCTACTATGATAATGATTGTTATAAGCAAATTCAATCGTATGATATCGATCCCATGCTCCTCTCAACTCCAATACACAAGCCAAGCATATCCTCAACAGCCTTAATCGCCCTCTCACTCTGCCCATCTCGTTCGAGGATGAAATGTCAGATCTTGAAATTCAGCTTAGTACCCATAGCAGATCAGAACTCGCCGTAACCTCAAGTAAATCTGAGATCCTTGTCGATACTATCGACACCGGGACCCCATGCAGCCTCACTATCTCGCCACATACTTCGGGCCAACTGATCCATGGTATTATTCTCCTCATCGGTAAGAAATGGGCCGATTTAGTCAACCGTCCACTATGACCCAGATAGCATCATGTCGCCTCGGCGTCCCAGGCAACCCCATAATGAAATCCATGGTGATCCATTCCCATTTCCACTCGAATGGGCAACGAATGAAGCTTCCCTCATCGAGCTTGGTGCTCAAATTTAACTTGTCGGGCACGTCAAACACCTGACACAAACTCACCACCGCTTCTTCATACCGGCCACCAAAATGTTGCTTAAGGGTGTTATACATCTTGGTAGTACCAGATGCATAGCATATGTGGCCATGTGAGCCTCCTCCAAGATCTCTCGCCTCGGATCATCCACATCAGTACACAAAGCCTCCGTCTCATCCATAAAGTCTCATCCTCACATCAAACTCGGATCTCAATCGCCTTTCACTTTCTCAATCGGTCTCACCATAACAGATCCTTATCCTCGAACTCTCCGATCCCGCCCAAGAGCATCGGTCTCAGTCTCAATGTAGCCAATAATACTCCATCGTGCTCCAAATTCAACTGCACATTGAAAGCCCTCAATCAATCGATTAGGCAACCTCATTGCACAATCAGCCGCATTTGCAGTGTGACTTCCTACTCGAGCATCTACCCCACATTGGCTTTCCCAGATGATACTCGATAGTACAATCGTAGTCCTTCAACAACTCCAGCCACCTCCTCATCTCTCAAATTTAACTCCTCCGCTCAAGAAATATCTCAAACTCTTATGGTCAGTAAAGATTTGAAAAGTCTCACCATATAGGTAATGCCTCCAAATCTTCAGAGCAAAAACAACTGCAGCTAGCTCCAAATCATGAACAGGATAGTTTACCTCGTGGGACCTCAACTGTCTCGAGGCATAGCGATAACTCTACCGTGGCTTTGCATCGTAACACATCCCAATCCTCGATGTGATGCATCACAGACACCTCAAATCCTCCATCCCCAGATGGAATAGCCAACACCGTAGTAGTCAACCGATGTTTCAACTCCTCAAAACTCTTCTCGACACTCCTCGGTCCACTGAATGGCACATTCTTCCTCGAAGTTTTGTCGAGGGCCGAGATCAATGAGAACCCTCGACAAACCTCCGTAATAACCACCAATCCGAGGAAACTCAATCTCCCACATTCCTAGGAGCTTCCCACTTCAAAGACCGCCTCCACCTTACCTTTGATCCACCGAATACCTCTCCAAATACTATGCGCCCCAAAAGATCACCGATCCAAATAAAATTCACATTTGCTGAATTTGGCGTACATAACTCTCTCTCCTCATCGCTCAGTAACACAATCCTCAAATGCTCACTATGCTCTGCTATTCCTCGAATACACCAAAATGTCATCAATGAAAACAATAACAAACCGATCCAGTAGGGCTGAAATACCTTATTCATCAAGGCCATAAAAGTCGCCGGGCATTAGTCAACCCAAACGGCATCACTAGAAACTCGAAATGCCCATACCGCCTCTCAATGCACTCTTAGGCACATCGACCTCTGCAATCTTCAATCGATAGTAACCAGATCGCAGATCTAACTTGGTGAATACCGAGCTCCTCAGAATCGATCAAACAAGTCATCAATCCTAGGCGGTGGATACTTGTTCTTACAATCACCCGATTCACCTGCCTATAATCGATGCACAGCCTCAAAGTCCCATCCTTTTTCTTCACAAATAAAACTGGAGCTCCCCATGGTGAGACACTGGGTCTGATAAACCCCTTCTCCAACAACTCCTGCAATCGAGCCTTCAACTCCCCGCCCACAAAGCCATCCTATATGGAGGTATAGATATAGAGCAGACTGAACGAGGTCAATAGTAAACTCCGCCTCCGATCCGGTGGCAAACCCAGAACTCATCAGAAACACATCCGAAATTCCCTAACCACGGAATATCCTGAGCCTCCGCTCAACTCGTGTCAACCACATGAGCCGATATGCCTCACACCTCCCCGCATCAATCTCGGGGCACTAAGGAAAGAGATCATCCGGCCGGCACCGCTCGACTAACTCCTCCAACATCGCTCAGTCGACCAGAGACTCCAACACAACCTCCTCGTATAGCAGTCCATGATAGCCCTATGGGCCGTCGGTCGATCCATCCCGTAATCACATCGATCTCTCTCGCCGCAATACTATAAGGTCGCCTCAATATCGCTGATCAATCTGGATCGAGCATCCCCATGCACCTCTCCTAATGCAAGAGTAGTACCTAGAGGTGTATCGACCTCCACCCCATACCGTAACATCTACCTATCCCCATGCAATCTACATGTCATATGAGGTGCAATAAAGGAATGTGGATCCAGGATCCAAAGAGAGCAAATGCTTCAATATCGAAAGGAGAAGCATACCACCACAACATCGGGGAATCTGGGCCTCTGTCACGCCATGGCGATATACTCTACTTTGGGGCGTGGTCGGCTGCCCGACCTCAGCCCTCACAAAGGACCCTCACTTACCACGGCCTCTACCTCGGCCCTCCGTCCGGATCCACCCACTCTACTCACAGACAACAGATTACTCCCAACTCGCCCACTACCAAGAAGTTGAACTCTCAATGTATCGTGGCAATCCCGACTGATGTCTCCGTCCGAGCCAGCACCTTAAGCAGCTCCAAGAAGCCACCAACACTCCCCATCTGTGTCTCCTCTCACAATGTGGGCACACTAGGAAATCTGTCCAGAGCCCCCGCCACTACTACTACTACCACGGTCCAAATCTCCCCTCCGCCAAAACCAGATCGTCTCGAACCTCCCGAAGACCTGAAAGTCCTGCCCTAGCGCTTACTAAAGCTCCTGCCAGAGCTGCCCTGACTCTCACTAGGCCGCTTACCCCGGGACCCAATCTCAGCCTGCCTCTGTCTCATCAGCTGCTCCACTCTAACGGCAGCAGCTCTCAACTCAATAAATGTCCCCATGTCCGACCGAGCCAACCTGGTACGAATCTCAATGTTGAGGCCATTCTCGAACCTCCGGCACTTATCAGCCTCAGTGGGGATCATCACAGTGGCATAATCCATCAGTTCATTAAATTTCACCTCATATTCTGCCACCGACATCCTACCCTGCTTCAGTTCCAGAAACTCCTGCATCTTCATATCAAGATAGACCTTGGGCATATAATTATCCCTGAAGGCCCTCAAAACTCAGCCCATGACAAGAACAAGGCTGGTGGTACCGCTCGCACAGCCTTCCACCACTTATATGCCGGGCCCCGCAATGTTGATACCAAGATAATCGAACCTCTCATCGTTCGCATCCATCCGTCAAGACTCTCCGTCCTCTCCAACCATCCTCACCTCGCCGGGTCTCAGATCGCCATAAAATCTACATCCCCGCCATGCAAGAAGTCATACCTCCTCTCCGCCTCACGGAACGCGAGGAGGCGATCCTCGAAGACAAGGCATAGACGACTCTCTACTTGCTCCCACTGAGCCTTGGTCAGCTGGCTGCTCAACCTGATCACCTAATGCAGAAGACCTAAAACAAAACAAGAATTCTAATCAGTTTCAATAGCCCATCCGATTCATACCTACATTGTTACTATTCCCAAAAGATGCCAAACCATGCTCTGATACCACCTAATGTAGCGCCCCTTACCGTAGGGTATCCACCGAACGCCAGTAGGTCATTCCGATAAATATCCCACGACAAGAGACCACTATCGACAACAACCGCTACACTCCTCATGGCATCACAATCATAAGACAAGAATAAGAAATTGACTACTTTTAAAACCAAATTGATTTCGTTTCATTCACTTAAAACTCGAGAATTTACAACTGTCAAGATTTTTAATTTACACATGACCCAAACATCGCATATTAAGTATCATACTTGCATCGCATAAAAAAAGATCTAACTATAAGTCTCTAAAAGAAAGCCCAAATGACCGACCTTTGAGCCATTGTTTCTATCGCCAATCCACAAGATACTACTTACAACTCGAGGGAGCTATCTGTCTATGTTTATGCCTGAAAAATAATTGCAATTTTGGATGAGTTTGCGAACTCAATGAGAAACCATCATCGATGGTTCTCCTAATTCATGCATCATATAAGCATGTAACAAGATACACTCAGATGTTATACAAAACACAATAGTAATTCAATCACGACACGGAAATATATACAGCAATAATAACATTGTCAAATGTTCGCCAAGATGCAATGCACATGTGACTCTTTTCCATTCATTTCAGATTGTGACCGAAAGCGCATAACAAAGGATCAAGATAGACGCGGCCTGGGGAGAATTATCTCCGTCGAGCTCGAGGCTCGGTTCAAAGATATCGAGCTCTAGGCTCGGTTCAAGATCTGATGGCGTCTCGGTTCACAATTTTCCTTTAACGACAGGATGCAACAGGCATGAATGCACATGTCCCATATCAAGAAACATGGTAATACACATCCAAATACACAATATAATCATACAATCTAATTAACAGTTGCCTAATGCTTATTTCACAGTCAATTGGGCCATATATAACCACATAATCCCGTAGGCGGCCAATTCACAGCCTTAATCCACGAATCCCCGTAGGCAATCAATTTACAACAATAATTCATGTATTCCCCGTAGGGCAATCAAACCACAGTTAACACATAGATTGGAATAACCAACTAGGTTACTCACCTAATAACTTTCACGCTAGTGACGAGAAGTCTTTGCCAAGTCTGTGGAACGACGGTCCACTTGAGCCTCTATAGCACATTAAATGAATAGCCATTACCATCGGTATACTTGAAATGACTAAATAATGCACATGAAATCAAGAAATGTGTATAATGCATGTTCATGGCAATCCCGCCCTAATCTAATATTTTCCCATAATAAAATTCTATCAAAATTAGAAATCTATAGGCGCCGACGGCGCCTAATCGGACCTCTATAGGTCCCCAATTAAATAAAACAATGGTTCACATGTTCAATCAATAGGGCTACGCCAAATTCCGCCTAAAATTCCCGCTTTCTCATAAAATGAAATTAAACATTCAACGAATCCGATGCCTCTGGAATCAGGTCAATCGAACGTCGGACGGAAAAGTTATTCACGAAAGAAACCAAAACTCAACAATTTATATTTATATAACTAACCCTTATTTCCCCCCTTTTTTTCTGATTTCCAACCAAACTTCCAACACCCATAACTCTTTCTACACATTTCTGAAAAATGCAAACTATACCTTGTTGGAAAGCTTATGAAAAGCTCTACAATTCTCAAGAAGACCATAAAAATCAATTCCAACCCTAAGGGTGTCAAATATCCCATCAAACCTTCTGCCTACTCAATTCCCATTAACACAGGGCAGTACATTGGCAATTTCATAACTCACTGATTCTTCAGTAATAAATTACCAAAAAAATATGGTCAATAAGTTCACAATGTCCTCAACAACTTTCATGAACAATCCAAAATCAAATTCTATTTCTAAACAAGTCAATTAATTCATCTAATGTTACTGTCCCTGAAATCCTTCAATTTGGGCAGTAACCTTATAACAAGCACAACTCCCTGTATACAAGTCAGTAAAATCATAACTTTATATCCCTGAAAAGATAACATCTCAAACTTCAATTTTCATGAAGCACTAATCATCCAATTCGATCTCTATCAATTTCAAAACTGTTATGGAAGCTACTGTTATGATCAGCCATTCTTAACCTAATGTAGGGGTTCATTTTTGAAAAATCATAACTCCCAATTCTGACTTCTAAAAATTACACACCAAAAATCAATTTCAAGGTAATCTCTTCCTCTATAATTCTTCAGAAGCTCACTCACACCAATTCAGTCCACATAAAATGTTAAAATTGCCTCCAATCAGTAAACTCACAAAATCACACTTAAGCTAGGTTTCATCCAAAATGCTCAAAACCAGTCATTAATAATAAATTCATATCTCCCAATATACAATTCTACAAATAGCAAGATCAGTAGCAATGGAAAGATAATTCAATATGCTACAACTTCCATGAAGACGATTTTCCCTAATTCCATCTCAATTAATTCATAAAAATCAACAAAACTCAGATGTCATGGTTGCGGTTACTGTTCACAGGCAATGGAACAGTAACTTTCCATTCAAAACTTCACCCTTCTATCATTGAAATTTAACAACACCTATTTCACACTAAATTGAAGCCAACATCCCAAAGTTTCAGTGGCCACTAACCTTACCTCATTTACATTTCTACACAATAAGTTATGAACAAAACAGTAACATCAATTCTAATTCCAATTTTCCAGATTTAAGGTTAACCTTAGTTCAACCACTTCCAATGCCTTTTTCACATCACTTGACATCCAAATAAATACAAATTAAATATTTCTACAGTCATACATATACTAGGGCTAATACTGAAAAATTGACAGCACTAAATTCCTCAATTCAAATACTCAAATAATTATCCATATTCCATTTAAAATTAAGCCATAATCACTTCTATCATACTACTTTTAATTCATCCATAACCCTAACCTTATACCCATTAATCCAAGCAATAAAAGACATCAATATCATGCATCCCTAAACATACTAGATGCTCCCAACCTCTCATTCAAAGCTTCTACCAACCATGACATGCAAGTCATGCTAACAACATCATTAAACATAAGAATTAAAGAACTTACCTATTAGCTTTTCCTCCCTTCTCTTCCTTCAATTCTTTCCTATGCTTTCTAAAAATCTTACCCTCTTCATGAAGAGTCACGAGCTTGTTGGATGTTAGTAGAAGTAGGAGAATCCTTGAATGTTTGGAGGAAGGTGACTTAAGAGAGAAACAAAAAGAGAAATCAAAGGAGATGTAAAGGAAGTGGGTTTTCGGTGGAGGAGGAGTTTTTAGTATTTAAAACAATTCTCTACTTCTATTCCTTAAGACATAACCGTGGGAGATGGTAAAGGAGCAATTAATGATAGCAAAAGATGGCAAAATATGATTGGTTCCAAAATTAAAGAAAAGTCAAATTATCAATTGTTTAATCCAGTCTAAAATGTTACTCCATTTAACTCTAATGACCCTACTTTCAGTCCCAAAATAATATACCCCATATTACTGTGCCATTAGGTAGCGATTTTTGCTACTAAAATCTAATCGATTCGCCAATTGGCGATTTTTCCGGTCCGGGAATTGTCTCCGGAAAAATCCAGAAAAATTCCTAAAAATCCCTAAAAATGTAAAACAATTTATGGTGCAATCCAAATAATTTTCCAAACTCGATTATCCCATTAATTTCATACAGAAGTTCAATTTCAACCTTAAGCCGGAAAATGACATGAATGCATGTATACTATGAGCATGTGCAACCAATCAGTAATTATAGAGGCTATATGCTGTATGTGCATGCCGAGATATAATTTAATATCCAGAACCCGTCCCAATTACTAAAATACCCTTCCTATAGGAGAGGGGATGTTACATATAGGGTGATAGATTGTGACACAGTTGGGGTGTATGGAACATGTGCATTCATGCCATTATGCATGATTAGATAATTGACAGTTGTGACCGGTACAGTCACCGTATTCAGGGCTTTAAGCTCAACGCACAGGGCCTCGAGCCCAACAATTTTTAGAGCTTTATGCTCAACGTATTAGGGCTTCAAGCCCAATGTTTCAGAGCCAGTGGCTCAACGTGAATGAGCTCAGGCGCACTGTCACAACAACGAAATAAAATGAAAGAGTCACATGTACATCGCATATATGAATGTTCAAATGTGAATTGTATAAAAGGTGAACCGCCTTATAAATGTGAAAATTGAATGCATGTGATTCTTGGTTGTGATAATATATGATATAGTGTGAACTGTTTGTTATGCATGAGTTGGGCGAACCATCGATGATAGTTTCTCGCTGAGTTCACAAACTCACCCAATATTGCATTTATTTTTCAGGACAACGATAGTTGACTCCTAGCTCCAGTTAGCGAGACTTTTCCTGCTGCGTGAGTGCCGGCGAGAGGAGCATGGCTCACAGGTCGGTCAGCTGGGATCTTTTGGGAATGACCTAGTTAGGAGTTATTTTAGTCCCTTTTGATGTTGTATAGTTGTAATCAGTCAGAATTGTGAACTTATGGTTTTTAAGAAATGAAATGAGAAGTATCTTTGGTTTTAAAATTTAGTGATTTTTGATATTGTAGTTTAATTTTATTGATGCCATGAGGTTTATAGAAATGATCGAATCGTAGTGCACCCTCATCGTAGGTTATGTATCGGTAAGACCTACGGGCGTCCGATGTATACCCTACGGTAAGGGGGCGCTACATGATGTGTCTCTTAAACCAAAATTTTTTTAAAAGTAGCTTTAATATGAACTATTAGTTATTTCTTTTGCGTATGATATGTTAACTGGATGGAGCACAAGAAGGAAATTGACTTGTCCTTACTGTGGCAATGATTATGATGCATTTTATCTTCTTAGCGGGGCCAAAACATCTTGATCTGACAACCACATAAAATTTTGTTCCTCCAAATCATCCATTTAGATGCAATAAATAAAATTTCGTTAAGAATAGGATGGTACAAGCACCTCCTCTCCTTTACAAAGTTGGTGAAGAGATATTGCAGGAGATTGATAAATTAAGGTTGTTGAAAGTTATAGAACTTGAAGCTGAAGAAGTTAATAGAAGCATTAGTAAAAACTTTGGTTGGAGAAAACAAACTATCTTTTGGGATTTGACATATTGGAAACTAATTTGATACGTGATAATCTAGATGTGATGCATATTGAAAAAATATTTTTGACAATTTGTTCAACACTGTAATGAACATTGAAAAGGAAAGAGGACAATACAAAATCGTGAGATCATTTAAAACTTTTTTGTAGATGGAATGAGTTAGTTAGATAAAGATCTTTGAATGAGTAAATATCCACAAGCATGTTACACTTTGGCAAAAAAAAAAGGAAACTTTGTGTGAATGGTTAAAGTTTCCCGATGGTCAAGTTTCAAGCTTGGCAAGATGTGTGGACACAAGGAAATACAAATTATTTAGTATAAAAAGTCATTATTTTCATGTATCTATGCTTAGGCTAATTCCAATTGTATTTCGAGAGTTTCTATTAAGTTTGCTTTTCAAAAGCTTAACATCATCTAAAACAAAATTGGCTGAAATAGAAAAACTACAAAGGAAAATTCTAGTTATCTTATGAAAATTAGAAGGGATTTTGCCTCCAAGCTTCTTTGACTGTATGGAGCATCTACCTGTACATCTAAAACAAGAGGCAAAACTTACTGGTCCAGTTCAATATTGATGGATGTATCCGTTTGAGAGTTAATTATAGTTAATATTTAAATAAAACTTATGGCATATTTTAATCACAAAATTGTAATAACCTAGTTGTAATGTAGGTATTTGCATCAACAAGGCTAAAGTTGAAGGTTCGATATGTAAAGCGTATTTAGTAACGGAAGCAAGTACATTTTGTTCATATTATTTTTAGTTGTATATATATACAAGAGAAAGAAATTTTCCTTATAATGACGATGGGAAAGAAACGGGTGACGTTGATGTTAACTTATCCATTTTCATATATCCTGGAAGAATATATAGATGCTCAACAAGAAGAATGTTAACAGCAGAAGAAATAAAGGTTGCCAATGGTTTAAGTTATATTTGAAATTGATTATTTGATTTTTTTAGGTTAATGGTGTTCACTGACCACGCGTCGTAACGCTAGTCAAAATTAATTAACTAGACTACTACTGTAGCAGTGGCAAGTCTAGGTCGATCCCACAGAGAGTGTGTGTAAAGTTTAAGAAATGAAATTAATCAGTGTTTAGGAAAAAGGGGGGTTTTGGATTTTTAAAGATGAAAATAAAATAAAACTAACTAATAAAAACAAATAAAAACAATGCAAAAATGATAAAAAGTGAGAAATTCGGTAGGGACTCGGTTCCTTGGTTCAATCTCGGCCTACACCCTGACTAAGTATATTTTATTAATTTTTTGTGCTTTGACCTCTCCTAGAAATTATTAATCGTGGGTTAAAAATTAACTCGGATTTTTCCTTAAGTTTTGTTTAATCAAGATATGATCGTTGATTAAACCTAACCACCTAACAACCTATGATACGATCTCTAGATTTAATTGGGCAGTAGCATTACGAATTAGGAAAACCGATTAATCAAGGCAACAATCACATACACTCGGGTCATTTAACCTAGGTCATGTTATCCCTAATGATTACAAATCATTAGTCGCTACAAGTGAATTTCAACATAACAATTACGGATTATATCAAAATTCTAGCAATGGGTTTGAAATTAATTATTCAATGAATGCATTAAAATCATCAATTTAAAATACCCAAAGGGTTCATACACAAATAGCCGAATAATAACGAAAATCCGATTATCCATACACAAAACCCAAACTAATTAACATAGGATAACACAATCAATCCCTAATGAGAGAAAGAAACAAAAAAATAATTAAAATAATACTTAACCCGGGTTGTCGATGTCGATATTACCTCCGAACTGGCGTCGGGATGTTTAACTCTTCATGGATCTTACCAAAAAAAATGTTTCAACTCCCATTTTAATCCCCAACTAAAAACCCTTTTGTTTCTTGTTCACTACCGTAGCTCTCCTCTCAATTTCATTGCACTATTTATTGATTTGACGAATAAACCTTGAGGTTTATTGTCCACGCCACTGTTCTGCTTCTCCAAAGGCCTGCGCAAGCTCACTCTCCTCGCCTACAGCCGCAAGCCAAGCCAGCTCTCCAAGCCTTCAGCGTCGCGCTCTCCTTTCTACTGCTGCCGCCTCCTTGTTTTATTCTCCAACTTCTTGAGTCTACTATTGCTTGATGGGACAAATAAAGGTCTCACTCAACTTAAAACCCCTTGTTGCCTGTTTCACCTCCTGTGCGTCTCCAAAAACGATGCGTCTCCTTGCTTCCACGTTGGCAGTATGCTCCCTTCCTGTGTAACGCTGCGTTTAACGCAGCGTTAACGCATGCATGAAACGCATCACGCAGCCACCAAACATTTTTTTATTTCTTTCAGCAGGTTGCATTTGGAATTTTCTTTCTTTCTTTGTCTTCCATTTTTCATCTTTTAATTTTCTTTGTCTTACTCCATGAAGACAAGCAAGAATTGATCTTCGGAAAATATCCCAAATGCGGTACTTTTGACTCACTTTAATTTCTTTGTTCTCAAATTGTACCTAAAAACAAATATGAATTAAAGTGAGTATTTTAAGCATTTTTGCATCGAAAATCGCTAAGTGAAAATAATTAAAAATATCAACAATTAAGCACATATCAAATACCCCCACACTTAGCTTTTGACCGTCCTCGGGCAAACCATCAAAATTAAGCTAAAAAACTGAAACATTTACTCAATTCTCATATTTTCCAAGACAATATAATCACAAACAAAGATGAATAGCTTTCAAATTTCATAACAAGTAATCAACATTCCAAGCTTTTACTCATGATCAATCAACATTCAATATCTTCAAAAACTAAGCAATCTAATGGTAGACTCGGAAATGTGTTTAATTAAAATAAATCAATTGGTACACTCAATATCATTAATGAACATGACAATCCACAACTTTGTATATCATTTCATTTCTCCACCACTAATGTTCACATGCAAAATCATGAATCAAAGGACTTTTAAAGGTTGTAATGTGGGTAAGGGTAAGGTGAGGAAAATTTAGGTTAAGTAATATGCACGTCATCAAAGCTAGTGAAACAAAAGTAACACTCAATAAAAAACTGGGTACCGTCAGTTATGACGAATGCAACAATTACATTTCACAACCTCATTCAGCTAGCACACACAAACCACATGAAGCACAAATCAATCTGAAGGAATCACTCATATAATTTATCTCAATGAAATCACAAGAGTGAACCTTTCAAGCAAACCTCAACCTCATATTCAACATTCTCAAATAACTCAACCATTACAACTCTAGGAAGATGCATGAATACTTTTAAACACATATGCAATTCTTCCTTGATATATTTATTCTAAACAATTTTTTTTCATTTTTTTTCAATTTCTTTTCTTTCTCTTTTTTTCATTTTCTTTTCATTTTCTTTTCTTTCTTTTCTCTTTTTTTTTGTAAAAAAATTAAAATAAACTACATCAACATGGGAATCTCAATGATAAGACATAAAATAACATCCCAAGATTATAACTAACCCTCATATGTACACCCCCACACTAAGAATGTAGCATCCCGTTACCGATGCGATGAGCATCGTGTTATGAGTGTAGAGTTGTTAGTGCTTAATTTGTGATCGAGTATTTTGTGGCCTCTGATTTTAGAGAGATAGATCATTTTGCACATGCATATACATAGTGACATGTATTCATGATTGTTCCGGCATTTGATAGTGATTGTGTTTGGAAAAGTGAAATTGAGATGATTTTGTGAATTGTGATTATTTAAAATGTTGAAATAATTGGGTTAATGAAATCTTGCGATTATGAATTTTGGTGAAATTATTGTATTTGTATATGCTGGTAAATTTATGGTGTATTGGAAGATATATTTATAGTTGGGAGCAAGAATTAATTAAATGAAGTGTTGGAGATAGTTTGGTTATATTGGAAAGGGGAGAACTAAATGGAGTTAGTTCAAAAGTAACTAAGTTATAGTTTATTCATTAAGAAAGTGACATGTGTACTTGGACTTTGTACCCTAGCTAGGAGTAGGTGGTCACTATTCCTTGAGGGCTGATGGGTTAAGTCTTGTCCAAGCCTTCTTTATTCATTTTCTTCCAAAAACTTTTCTCTCGGAGACATAGAACTTTCCTACCCAAATTATCTTCTAAGGGACTTTGGTGTTCTTTCTTTCTTTCACCAACCTTTCTCTACCTTTGGTGTTGTCGACTCTAAGGAGAATCCATAAGCTGATCTTTTCGTGTGGAGTTTAGAGCTTGAAGATCTGTTTGAGTTCTCAACAGGTAAGTGTTAGAGAAACCCCCTTGCTATTAGAGATTTATGAAATAAAGTTGAGAGATTTCTATCGTTTTCATGGAAAGATATATTTCATGTGTTTGTTCATAAATCCTGGGTAGTTGGGGAGGAATAAATTCTGTTATAGTGTTAAATGAGTGGTTGAGAAAACTTTTAGTGTTCGGTGATATGTCCTGGACAGGAAAATCAGCTGAAGGAAAATCAGCTGAAGCAAAAGCAGACGATATGGACGTGATATCGATAGATTTAGACAAAATTTCCTTCTTGAAAGTTGTAGATCTTTCTTTTCTCTATGAGATAGATGTCAAGTTTGTCCAATTTGGATATTGGAGTCAAAAGATATGATCTATATAAGTGGACATATTCTGAAGCGAAAACCAGTTGAAAGGAAAATCAGCTGAAGCGAAAATCAGCTGAAGAAAAATCAGCTGAAGCAAAAGCAGACGATATGGACGTGATATCGATAGATTTAGACAAAATTTCCTTCTTGAAAGTTGTAGATCTTTCTTTTCTGTATGAGATAGATGTCAAGTTTGTCCAATTTGGATATTGGAGTCAAAAGATATGATCTATATAAGTGGACATGTTCTGAAGCGAAAACCAGCTGAAAGGAAAATCAGCTGAAGCGAAAATCAGCTGAAGAAAAATCAGCTGAAGCAAAAGCAGACGATATGGACGTGATATCGATAGATTTAGACAAAATTTCCTTCTTGAAAGTTGTAGATCTTTCTTTTCTCTATGAGATAGATGTCAAGTTTGTCCAATTTGGATATTGGAGTCAAAAGATATGATCTATATAAGTGGACATGTTCTGAAGCGAAAACCAGCTGAAAGGAAAATCAGCTGAAGCGAAAATCAGCTGAAGGAAAATCAGCTGAAGCAAAAGCAGACGATATGGACATGATATCGATAGATTTAGACAAAATTTCCTTCTTGAAAGTTGTAGATCTTTCTTTTCTCTATGAGATAGATGTCAAGTTTGTCCAATTTGGATATCGGAGTCAAAAGATATGATCTATATAAGTGGACATGTTCGGGAAGAAAAAATCAGTTGAAGCAAAATCGAAGGAAGGAAAATCAGCTGAAGCGAAAACCAACCAGGCGAAAACCAGCTGAAGGAAAAACCAGCTGAAGCAAAAATCAGCTGAAGCGAAAATCAGCTGAAGCAAAAATCAGTGAAGCAAAAAATCACCAAGCAAAAACCACCAAGCAAAAATCGAAGGAAGGAAAAATCAATTTGAAAAAACCAATTGAAGCGAAAACCAATTGAAGGAAAAAACCAGCTGAAGCAAAAATCAAATTGAAGCAAAATCAGCTGAAGCGAAAACCAGCTGAAGCAAAAATCGATTTGAAGGAAAACGATGCATGCATAGATCGATGTTTGAGGATAACTTGAGTTATAGAACTCCAAATGACCGATTCTTGAAGCATTGGATTCCTAACACATTTCTTAATCTCTCCACAAACAATTTATGGGTTTTAGTATTAAATTGGAAATGATTAAGTGAGTCAAAGTAAGGGTATTGGTGGAGGGAACATGAACTAGATGTTTTACTGAACATGTTTCAGTGATGTGATGATATCTTGGTCTATGGTATTCCAATTAATGTGATACTTGATTCGTTATGAACTAGAGAAAGAGGTCTATCATTGTGATAAAGATTGAGAGTTTGAATTTTGATTTACGGGATTGCAAGTATCGAAAAAGAGTCCATTATAGTTTCTAATGTGACCAAAGAGTTACGTTGTAACTAGCGGAGTATGATTAGAGTTTGAGTGAGTGAAATTGAATTAAAGGGAATGCTATTGACCTAGTGAATAGTGAATTTTGGTTGTAAAGTGGCGATAGCGAATTGGGTTTAGTGCCGTAGAATCATGAACATGCATCATACAAGTTTGAATTAAAGACATGTGCATTATTGAATATCTTTAATTGAGCACCTAGTGATGAGAAATTGTTTGATTGTTTTAGAGGCTCCGTTGGATCGTCGGACCACGGATATTCTTTGGGACTTCGAGCGTAGCTTCGGAAGTTCTGGTGAGTAACCTAGTTGGTTCCTCGACTTTTAAGTGATTATATGTCTTTGTGAATATGTATAAATTAAGTGTAAAGGTGAGTGATATACATGTGAAGTGAATGAGCTAAATGCGATAAGTGTTAGTGATTGTACCAAGTGTGATCTACATAAATGTGAATTCATGTGAATGAGAATCGGTGTATATAATTGTGAATAAGAGCTCGATTGTGACAAGTGAGTGAAGTGAGATAAATGTGCTAGTATTTGTGTAAGTGTGGCGCATGCCTAGCATGATATGAGCGTAATATTTACCGTTGTGACTAAACACACGATGATTGAGCTTTGAGCTCGATTTTCGATGAGAGGGCCTAGAGCCAAATCGGCGATAGTGCATACCAGAGGGCTCTCCTATTTGCCTAAATTGTGATCATTGTGAAAAGGAATAGTGCATACCCAGAGGGCTCTCCTATCCCTAAAGTGAGTGGGCGATGGTGCATACCCCGAGGGCTCTCCTACTTGCCAAAATGTGAATATAAATGCTCAGTCACAACAATGTCATAACAAGAGACTTTGCATACATATGCATCTGAGTGTATAGTGTGATGGAGAATCGAGTGACATACTAAAAATGTGGATTGATATGTGATATTGTAATTGTGTAAATTGTGAAGTGTAATGTGAGAATTATGTGGCGGTGTAAAGTGCGCATTGTGATATTGCGTGTGATATAATATAATGTGTAAATTGTGAATAGTGTTTATAAAGCGTTAAAATGTAATTTGAGATATAGTATATGTATATGCATGTGTTGGATGAACCATCAATGATGGTTTCTCATTGAGTTCGCAAACTCACCCAACATTGCAATATATTTTTCAGACGGCGTCGGTAGGACTCTAGCTCCGGGATAGAGCGTTTACGCAGTGAGTATTCGTGATCAAAGGCGTGATGGATCATAGGTCGGTCACCGGGGTGACTTCTTTTAGGGAACATTGTTTTGGGATGACTTAGTATAGACGTTTGTATCGGTTTCCTTTTGAGATGTATTTAGCTTTGTAGGGAACCGATAGATCGGTCTATATTTTGGGATTGATGTTATAAATGAATGATTATTATGGTTTTAAATTTGAGTGATTTTCATATTGTGGAATTTAGTGTATTGATGCTATCACGAGTGTTTAGAGATTGTTTTCAGTAGTAGCACTTCCTTATCGTGGGATATCGTCGGAACGACCCACGGGCGTCCCAATGTGTACCTACGGTGAGGGGCGCTACATTAGGTGATATCGAGCATGGTTTGGCATCTTTTGGGCATAGTGTGTTTTAGGCCCGAATTTCGGTCTGTGGTAATTGATCGAATTCTTATGTGTTGTAGGTCATCCGTTCTTGGGGATCAAGTGGATCAACCAGCTGACCTAGGATCCGTGGGAGCTAGTAGAGAGTCCCCTATGCCTCATTACGATGAGTTGCCTCGAGTTCCGTGAGACGGGAGCGAGGAGGTTCGATAAATGCAAGGGCGGCGGTTGACTTCTATGGCAGTACCGACCCTGCGGAGGCTGAGGGATGGTTAGAGAGGACTGAGAGAGTCCTGGATCAGATGAGTTGTGATGCAGAGGAGCGTTTTGACTATGCAAAGGTCATTGCTTGAGGTCCAGCTTACCGTTGGTGGAAGACTGCTCCGGCGCTTCTTCCAGCCCCGCTTATTGACTTGGGATGATTTCTGCGGGCATTCAGAGATAATTTCATGCCCAAGGATTATCTAGAGATGAAGATGCAGAATTTCTTGAAATGAGACAAAGCGGATGTCGATGGCGATTATGAGGTTCGATTTAATGAGTTAGTGGGATATGCCTCTTACGTGGTCGCCCAGTCCGGCGGATGCGGAAGTTTGAGGTGGACTCGATTTTGAGATCCGTTCCCGCCAGCCAGAGCGGATATGGATTCCTTTATTCAATTGAGGCATTGCGGTGAGAGTTGAGCGACTTCCGAGACGAGGCAATGAGTCTGGTCGGGCCCCAGATGGCAAAAGACCGAGCGGTAGTCGAGGCGGTGAGTAGAGGATCTAGTAAGCGCAAGCCAGGACTTTCAGTCGTCTGGCGAGGCAGGCAGCGATTTAAGCGAGAGGCGATTTTCTCGGTCTGGTTTGATGGTGGCCGTAGTGGTGCTAGAGGCTCGGGATGAGTATCCCTACCGTGTGAGTTCTGCGAGAGGAGGCATAGTGGAGAGTCTTTGGAGACTCTTGGAGCTTGTCTGAAGTGTGGTTCAATGGACCACCGACTCAGAGTGTCCTTTCACTTGTGGAGGCCCGATCTGCTATGACGGGTAGATCTGGCGGTCGACCACAGTGCAGCAGAGCCGTGGAGGTGGATCAGGTTCAAAGGCGGCGGAGGCCGAGGCCGGCAGAGGGATCGATGGTGAGATCTGAGGAATGAGCAATGGGCCGGTCCCAGTGCTAGAGTCTATGCTATGACTCGGCGGGAGGCTCGAGTCTCGGATGTTATTCTGGTATGCTTCTAATTTCGGTTTTGAAGCATATGCATTGATGGATCTGGATCCACTCATTCATTTATTGCACCGCATGTGGCATGTAGATTACATTGTGATAAAGAGAGATGCGATTGTGGGCTAGAGGTGAGTACACCTCAGTAGTACGCACAAATGTTGGGAGAGGTGCAGTAAGGGATGTGTGATAGTGATTGATCAAAGCGAGTTGAGTGCGGATCTCATAGTGCTATCCTCGAGAGAGATTGATGTGATCCTAGGTATGGACCTGCTTCTCGCCCATAGAGTGTGATGGATTGTTATACCAAGGAGGTTGTGTTGGAATCTCTGGTCGGTAGAGTCTTTTTTTGAGGTATTAGTCGCAAGGCCAGCTAGGATGATTTCTTTATGAGTGCCACGAGATTGATGCAGAGAGGATGTGAGGCCTATTTGGCCCATGTGATCGATTCTAGAGTTGAGCGAGATTAGAGGATGTCCCCGTGATCGGGGAGTTTTGGATGTGTTCCCGATGAGTTCTGGGTTTGCCACGGATCGGAGACGAGTTTGGGATAGACCTCGTTCGGTACCGCTCCTATATCTATTCCTCCATATAGGATGGCACCGGTGGGCCGAGGGAGCTTAAGGCTCGATTCAGGAGTTATTAGATAAGGGTTCATTAGACCCGTGTTTCGTCTTGGGGAGCTCCAGTGTTGTTTGTGAAGAAGAAAGATGGGACATTGAGGTTGTGTATCGATTATAGGCAACTTAATCGGTTCTTGTCAAGAATAAGTACCCACCGCCTAGGATCGATGATTTATTTGATCGATTCTGAGGAGCTCGAGTGTTTACTAAGTTAGACTTGAAATCGTGGTATTATCGGTTGAGGATAGCGGAGGCCGATGTGCCTAAGAGTGCGTTCGGGAGTAGGTATGGGCATTTCAGTTCTTAGTGATGCCGCTTGGATTGACTAATGCCCCGGCAGCCTTCATGGCCTTGATGAATAAGGTCTTTCACCCTACCTTGATCGGTTTGTGATTGTGTTTATTGACGATATCCTAGTGTATTCGAGGTCCGAGAGGAGCATGCGAGCATCCGAGGACTCAGATTGCAGATTATGAGAGAGGCGCTTGTATGCCAAATTTGCGAAATGTGAATTACGGCTTGATGAGGTGGTGTTCCTAGGACACATAGTGTCCGGTGAGGGTATCCGAGTGGATTCTCACAAGATTGAGGCAGTGCAGAGTTGGAAGGTTTTGAGGCAGTGCAGAGTTGAGGAGTTTCCTCGGACTAGCAGGATATTACCGGAGGTTTGTCGAGGGGTTCTCAGTGATCTCGGCCCCTTTGACGAAACTTCTGAGGAAGAGTGTGGTTTTCGATGGACGATGAGTGTCGAGGAGCTTTGAGGAGCTCGGCGGCGTTTGACTCGGCACGATGTTGGCGTTGCCATCGAGGTCCGGAGGATATGGTATTCAATGATGCGTCGCAGCGGGTTTGGGTTGCGTCTTGATGCAGCATGGTAGAGTGATAGCGTATGCCTCGAGACGCTTGAGGTCTCATGAGAGGAATTACCCAAAGGCATGATTTAGAGTTGGCTGCGGTTGTGTTTGCCTCAAGATCTGGAGACATTACTTGTATGGGAGATGTTCCAGATCTTCACGGATCATAAAAGCTTGAGGTATCTGTTGAGTCGTGAGAGTTGAATCGAGGCAGAGGAGATGGACTGAGTTGTTGAAGGATTACGATGCACTATTGAGTACCACCGGGGAAGGCCAATGTGGTGGCGATGCCTCGAGTAGGAGATCGCATGGTAGTGTAGCTCGATTCAGTGTCGAGGTTGCCGTGCCTAGTTCATTGAGAGCACTTAATGTGCGAGATGGATTTGGCTCAGATGGAGCCTTGATACTACTCGAGATTGAGACCGATATTGCAGGATCGGATCCGGGCAGTTCAGGATCAGGACCCAGTGTTAGTGAGATTGATGGATAGAGTCAGAGCAGGGTTGACTGCTGAATTTGAGTTGAGAGATGGGACTCTTTGGATGGGTCAGAGATTGTGTGTGCCTAATGTGGGTGAGCTGAGATAAGAGATTTTAGAGGAGGCGCATATAGCCGCTTATGCGATGCACCCTGGAGTCACCAAGATGTATAATACTCTCAAGTTGCATTTTTGGTGGCCAGGTATGAAGAGACAAGTGGCAGAGTTTGTTTCTCGATGTTTGACGTGCCAGCAGGTTAAGGCTGAGCACCAGGCCCCAGTGGGTAAGTTGCATTCGTTGCCCATTCCGGAGTGGAAGTGGGAGCGAATCACTATGGATTTTATTATGGGGTTGCGAGGGCCGAGGCGGCGATGATGATCTGGGTCATAGTGGACCGATTGACCAAGTCGGCTCATTTCTTGCCAAAGGCGAGAACAATACTCTCGATCAATTGGCTCGAAGTATGTCACGAGATTGTGCGATCGCATGGGGTCCCAATGTCTATAGTGTCCGATCGGGATCCCATTTACTTGAGGTTACGGAGGAGCTGCGATCATTGTTGGGTTCGAGGTGAACTTTAGTCTGCTGTTTATCCTCGCACGGATGGGCGAGTGAGAGGACTATCAAGACTGTTGAGGATATGCTGAGAGCTTGTGTATTAGAGTTCAAAGGTGCTTGGGATCAATACTTGGCTCTGATTGAGTTTGTGTACAATAATCAGTACCAGAGCAGTATTGGGATGGCACCGTATGAGGCCTTGTATGGCAGGCCGTGCAGATCACCTCTTTACTGGGATGAAGAGGGTGTGAGGATGCTTGAGGGCCCCGAGCTGATCCAGGATACAGTGGATAACGTGAGAGTGATTAGGAGTCGCATTAAGGCGGCTCAGGATAGACAGAAGAGTTATGTGGATCAGCATCGACGAGAGATAGAGTATGCTGTGGGTGATAGAGTGTTCCTTCGAGTGTCTCCTCGAGAGGAGTTACGAGGTTTGGCCGTAAGGGCAAGTTGAGACCCCTGCTATATCGGCCCGTATGAGATTACTTGAGAGGATTGGACCATTAGCCTATAGATTGGCGTTGCCTAGTGAGATGTCCCAGCCATACGATGTTTTCATGTGAGTATGCTCGGAGATACCGCCGCACCGTCGCGTGTGATTCCGCTCAAGAGATTGAGATAGCGAGTGATATGAGTTATATTGAGGAGCCGTACAGATTATCGGATCAAGGGTCAAGCAATTGAGGAGCAGGTGATTCCATTGGTGAAAGTCCTATGGAAGAACCATTCTTCGAGAGGAGGCAACTTGGGAGACCGAGGAGCACATGAGGAGGCAGACCCTCATCTGCTCGACTACCGTATGAAATTTCGGGACAAAATTTTCTTTTAGGAGGGAGAATTGTAGCATCCGTTACCGATCGATGAGCATCGTGTTATGAGTGTAGAGTTGTTAGTGCTTAATTTGTGATCGAGTATTTTGTGGCCTCGATTTTAGAGATAGATCATTTTGCACATGCATATACATAGTGACATGTATTCATGATTGTTCCGCATTTGATAGTGATTGTGTTTGGAAAAGTGAAATTGAGATGATTTTGTGAATTGTGATTATTTAAAATGTTGAAATAATTGGGTTAATGAAATCTTGAGATTATGAATTTTGGTGAAATTATTGTATTTGTATATGCTGGTAAATTTATGGTGTATTGGAAGATATATTTATAGTTGGGAGCAAGAATTAATTAAATGAAGTGTTGGAGATAGTTTGGTTATATTGGAAGGGAGAACTAAATGGAGTTAGTTCAAAAGTAACTAAGTTATAGTTTATTCATTAAGAAAGTGACATGTGTACTTGGACTTTGTACCTAGCTAGGAGTAGGTGGTCACTATTCCTTGAGGGCTGATGGGTTAAGTCTTGTCCAAGCCTTCTTTATTCATTTTCTTCCAAAATTTTTCTCTGAGACATAGAGCTTTCCTACCCAAATTATCTTCTAAGGGACTTTGGTGTTCTTTCTTTCTTTCACCAACCTTTCTCTACCTTTGGTGTTGTCGACTCTAAGGAGAATCCATAAGCTGATCTTTTCGTGTGGAGTTTAGAGCTTGAAGATCTGTTTGAGTTCTCAACAGGTAAGTGTTAGAGAAACCCCCTTGCTATTAGAGATTTATGAAATAAAGTTGAGAGATTTCTGTCGTTTTCATGGAAAGATATATTTCCTGTGTTTGTTCATAAATCCTGGGTAGTTGGGGAGGAATAAATTCTGTTATAGTGTTAAATGAGTGGTTGAGAAAACTTTTAGTGTTCGGTGATATGTCCTGGACAGGAAAATCAGCTGAAGGAAAATCAGCTGAAGCAAAAGCAGACGATATGGACGTGATATCGATAGATTTAGACAAAATTTCCTTCTTGAAAGTTGTAGATCTTTCTTTTCTCTATGAGATAGATGTCAAGTTTGTCCAATTTGGATATTGGAGTCAAAAGATATGATCTATATAAGTGGACATGTTCTGAAGCGAAAACCAGCTGAAAGGAAAATCAGTGAAGCGAAAATCAGTGAAGGAAAATCAGCTGAAGCAAAAGCAGACGATATGGACGTGATATCGATAGATTTAGACAAAATTTCCTTCTTGAAAGTTGTAGATATTTTTTTTCTCTATGAGATAGATGTCAAGTTTGTCCAATTTGGATATTGGAGTTAAAAGATATGATCTATATAAGTGGACATGTTCTGAAGCGAAAACCAGCTGAAAGGAAAATCAGCTGAAGCGAAAATCAGCTGAAGGAAAATCAGCTGAAGCCAAAGCAGACGATATGGACGTGATATCGATAGATTTAGACAAAATTTCCTTCTTGAAAGTTGTAGATCTTTCTTTTCTCTATGAGATAGATGTCAAGTTTGTCCAATTTGGATATTGGAGTCAAAAGATATGATCTATATAAGTGGACATGTTCTGAAGCGAAAACCAGCTGAAAGGAAAATCAGCTGAAGCGAAAATCAGCTGAAGGAAAATCAGCTGAAGCAAAAGCAGACGATATGGACGTGATATCGATAGATTTAGACAAAATTTCCTTCTTGAAAGTTGTAGATCTTTCTTTTCTCTATGAGATAGATGTCAAGTTTGTCCAATTTGGATATCGGAGTCAAAAGATATGATCTATATAAGTGGACATGTTCTGGGCAGAAAAAAAATCAGCTGAAGCAAAATCGAAGGAAGTAAAATCAGCTGAAACGAAACCAGTGAAGCGAAAACCAGTGAAGGAAAACCAGCTGAAGCAAAAATCAGTGAAGCGAAAATCAGTGAAGCAAAAATCAGTGAAGCGAAAACCAGTGAAGCAAAAATCGAAGGAAGGAAAAATCAATTGAAGCGAATACCACCAAGCGAAAACCAATGAAGGAAAACCAAATGAAGCAAAAATCAGTGAAGCAAAATCAGTGAAGCGAAAACCAGCTGAAGCAAAAATCAGACGGAAGGAAAACAGTCTGTGCATAGATCAGTGTTTTGAGGATAACTTGAGTTATAGAACTCCAAATGACCTGATTCTTGAAGCATTGGATTCCTAACACATTTCTTAATCTCTCCACAAACAATTTATGGGTTTTAGTATTAAATTGGAAATGATTAAGTGAGTCAAAGTAAGGGTATTGGTGGAGGGAACATGAACTAGATGTTTTACTGAACATGTTTCAGTGATGTGATGATATCTTGGTCTATGGTATTCCAATTAATGTGATACTTGATTCGTTATGAACTAGAGAAAGAGGTCTATCATTGTGATAAAGATTGAGAGTTTGAATTTTGATTTACGGGATTGCAAGTATCGAAAAAGAGTCCATTATAGTTTCTAATGTGACCAAAGAGTTACGTTGTAACTAGCGAGTATGATTAGAGTTTGAGTGAGTGAAATTGAATTAAAGGGAATGCTATTGACCTAGTGAATAGTGAATTTTGGTTGTAAAGTGAGCGATAGCGAATTGGGTTTAGTGCGGTAGAATCATGAACATGCATCATACAAGTTTGAATTAAAGACATGTGCATTATTGAATATCTTTAATTGAGCACCTAGTGATGAGAAATTGTTTGATTGTTTTAGAGGCTCCGTTAGATCGTCGGACCACGGATATTCTGGGACTTCCAGCGAGAGTTCGGAAGTTACTGGTGAGTAACCTAGTTGGTTCCTCGACTTTTAAGTAATTATATGTCTGTGAATATGTATAAATTAAGTGTAAAGGTGAGTGATATACATGTGAAGTGAATGAGCTAAATGCGATAAGTGTTAGTGATTGTACCAAGTGTGATCTACATAAATGTGAATTCATGTGAATGAGAATCAGTGTATATAATTGTGAATAAGAGCTCGATTGTGACAAGTGAGTGAAGTGAGATAAATGTGCTAGTATTTGTGTAAGTGTGGCGCATGCCTAGCATGATATGAGCGGTAATATTTACCGTTGTGACTAGAGCACAAGATTCGAGCTTTGAGCTCGATTTTCAAAGAGAGGGCTAGAGCCAAATCGGCGAGAGTGCATACCCGGAGGGCTCTCCTATTTGCCTAAATTGTGATCATTGTGAAAAGGAATAGTGCATACCCGAGGGCTCTCCTATCCCTAAAGTGAGTGGGCGAGGTGCATACCCCGAGGGCTCTCCTACTTGCCAAAATGTGAATATAAATGCTCAGTCACAACAATGTCATAACAAGAGACTTTGCATACATATGCATCTGAGTGTATAGTGTGATGGAGAATGCGAGTGACATACTGAAAATGTGGATTGATATGTGATATTGTAATTGTGTAAATTGTGAAGTGTAATGTGAGAATTATGTGATGTGTAAAGTGCGCATTGTGATATTATGTGTGATATAATATAATGTGTAAATTGTGAATAGTGTTTATAAAGCGTTAAAATGTAATTTGAGATATAGTATATGTATATGCATGTGTTGGATGAACCATCAATGATGGTTTCTCATTGAGTTCGCAAACTCACCCAACATTGCAATATATTTTTCAGACGTCGTCGGTGGGACTCTAGCTCCGGATAGACGCGTTTACGGTGAGTATTCGTGATCAAAGGCAGCGATGGATCATAGGTCGGTCACCGGGTGACTTCTTTTAGGAACATTGTTTTGGGATGACTTAGTATAGACGTTTGTATCGTTTCCTTTTGAGATGTATTTAGCTTTGTAGGGAACCGATAGATCGGTCTATATTTTGGGATTGATGTTATAAATGAATGATTATTATGGTTTTAAATTTCAGTGATTTTCATATTGTGGAATTTAGTGTATTGATGCCATGCGAGTGTTTAGAGATTGTTTTCGTAGTAGCACTTCCTTATCGTGGGATATGCGTCGGAACGACCCACGGGCGTCCCAATGTGTACCCTGCGGTGAGGGGGCGCTACAAAGAATTTTGTATATCCACAACCTCAACAATCACAAATATTCCACTAGCTTTATGACTTAGGTAGGACATTTGGTTAAGTTTAAAAGAATAAAATGTGGTTTATACAAAAAGAAATGTTAAAGCTCAAAGGGGTTTATCTAGGGAAAAATCATGTCAATAGGGTAGGTCATTTCGCCAATGTAGCTTATGAAAAACAAAGAATGCCTAATCATATCCATGTTAATGCATGTGATAAAAATGTGGTCTCGAATAGAAATTCAACGCAAAATCAAGATGTACATGTCATGAAGGTCACACATTATCAAAAGGCAATGAGACTGATATGGATGTGTCAGTCAATTAAGGCTCAAAATCTTACCGGCTTTGTCTACCATTAATCACTACTCTTCTAAAGATAATGCGTATTGACCAATCACAAGAGCAAAAGTACATGCTAAAGTTGCTATGAAATTATCCAGTCAATTCACACTCCAATCATGATTATATAATCCTAGAAGCAATAGAAAATGAGAAAATGTTTGTTTCATTTGTTTTATTCTTTCTCTCATTTTGATTGAAAACTTAAAAACAAGTAAAACAAACAAATTCGAAAACACACTTGCAAATAAAAAGTAATGCGAAAATATAAATGAAAAGAAATTTACTTCCCTTGGGTTGCCTCCCAAAAAGCGCCTTTGTTTAGGGTCGCTGGCTCGACTCTTTTTTTCTCCTCACGTTACAAAATTGTGATCTTCGGGTATCACATATGGCTCCTCCACGTGAGGTAATACCGGATAAGGCCTTAGTTGATCGTCATCCCCGTTTAGCATCTTCCCTATCCTCAGCTTCTCAATTCGGACCGAGTCCATACATTCTGGAAATATTTCGAACATTTTTTCACCTTTTTCTTCATCATTCAATTCCTCCAATCTGTAATGTAAAGGTAAAGAGTTAGTTTCAAAAATAATTATGGACTCGGTACTTACCTCTGAGCTAAAAGATGTGTCCTTTGTGACTTCGAGCTCCTTCTCCACTTCTTCGACACAAACAATTCGTTGAGGGTTGACCTCAAAATTCTCAAGCTCCTAATCACTTTGAAAAATTTTCCCACAGACTTCAATTGGATACACCTCGGGTTGATACGGCTGTGTCTCTTCTCGTCGCAATTTGAGGTGATCAAGGCTTATTGCCATCTGACCCATTAGGTTTTCCCTCCTCTGTTGGTGTGCTCTTGTCTCTTGTACGAATTCTTACATTTCCTGCTGCATCTCCCGTTGACTTGCTATGATTTCCTGAAAATCCTGGTGCAATTGCAAGTTGGAAGCAACAAGTTTGGTAAGAATTTCTTCTAAAGATGCACCTGAATCAAATTGGCTCTCGGGATCTTGGGACCAAGTGTTTTCTGAAAATTGCCCTCCATTCTTCTAGAAGTGTAAAGTATTATCCTGCAACGGCAACATCAACTCTTCCAGAGATGGAACGGAGTTGTGATAGTAAGCTTCTGATCTGTACGAGAATTGCTGTGTGTCCTGCAAACTATCATGGAAGTAATTCTGCTGATTATCCCATCCATAACAAAAGTTAGGTTGATCAGTCTAAACATTGTTATATGATTGAGAATATGAATTATAAAAGAAATTACTTCCGTCTATATCAATTTTTTTTTCAAACACAAAATGAGAAAATGAAAAGATCACCAAATAACAGAAAAGAAGTTAATCACAAACAAATATATACAAAACACCAATTAAATCACAAACAAAAACTAAAACACCACAGTCCCCGACAACGGCGCCAAAATTTGATCACGCGTCGTAACGCTAGTCAAAATTAATTAACTAGACTACTACTGTAGCAGTGGCAAGTCTAGGTCGATCCCACAGAGAGTGTGTGTAAAGTTTAATAAATGAAATTAATCGGTGTTTAGGAAAAAAGGGGGGTTTTGGATTTTTAAAGATGAAAAAAAATAAAACTAACTAATAAAAACAAATTAAAAAAAAATGCAAAAATTATAAAAAGTGAGAAATTTGGTAGGGACCCGGTTCTTTGGTTCAATCTCGGCCTACACCCTGACTAAGCATATTTTATTAATTTGTTGTGCTTTGACCTCTCCTAGAAATTATTAATCGTGGGTTAAAAATTAACCCGATTTTTCCCTTAGGTTTTGTTTAATCAAGATACGATCGTTGATTAAACCTAACCACCTAACAACCTAGGATACGATCTCTAGATTTAATTAGGCAGTAGCATTACGAATTAGGAAAACCGATTAATCAAGGCAACAACCACATACGCTCGGGTCATTTAACCTAGGTCATGTTATCCCTAATGATTACAAATCATTAGTCGCTACAAGTGAATTTCAACATAACAATTACGGATTATATCGAAATTCTAGCAATGGGTTTGAAATTAACTATTCAATGAACGCATTAAAATCATCAATTTAAAATACCCAAAGGGTTCATACACAAATAACCGAATAATAATGAAAATCCGATTATCCATACACAAAACCCAAACTAATTAACATAGGATAACACAATCAATCCCTAATGAGAGAAAGAACAACAAAATAATTAAAATAATACTTAACCCGGGTCGTCGTCGTCGATATTACCTCCGAACCGACGTTGGGACGTTTAACTCTTCATGGATCTTACCCAAAAAAATGCTTCAACTCCCATTTTAATCCCCAACTAAAAACCCTTTTGTTTCTTGTTCACTACCGTAGCTCTCCTCTCAATTTCACTGCACTATTTATTGATTTGAGGAATAAACCTTGAGGTTTATTGTCCACGCCACTGTTCTGCTTCTCCAAAGGCCTGCGTCAACTCACTCTCCTCGCCTGCAGCCGCAAGCCAAGCCAGCTCTCCAAGCCTTTAACGCCGCACTCTCCTTTCTACTGCTACCACCTCCTTGTTTTATTCTCCATCTTCTTGAGTCTACTATTGCTTGATGGGACAAATAAAGGTCTCACTCAACTTAAAACCCCTTGTCGCCTGTTTCACCTCCTGTGCGTCTCCAAAAACGCTGCATCTCCTTGCTTCCATGCTGGCAGCATGCTCCCTTCCTGTGTAACGCTGCGTTTAACGCAGCGTTAACGCATGCATGAAACGCATGCGTGGCTACGTGAAACGCAGCCACCAAACATTTTTTTATTTCTTTCAGCAGCTTGCATTTGGAATTTTCTTTCTTTCTTTGTCTTCCATTTTTCATCTTTTAATTTTCTTTGTCTTACTCCATGAAGACAAGCAAGAATTGATCTTCGGAAAATATCCCAAATGAGGTACTTTTGACTCACTTTAATTACTTTGCTCTCAAATTGTACCTAAAAACAAATATGAATTAAAGTGAGTATTTTAAGCATTTTTGTATCGATAATCGCTAAATGAAAATAATTAAAAATATCAACAATTAAGCACTTATCATTCACCACTAAAATACATAATAATACTTTTAGATTACACGAGGAATGGTTATACGAGCTAATGCCGGAAAAAAAAATAGGATGATATCAATAAAGAAGATGAAAGACACTTTCCTCGATAGTTCAAGAAATATGTAAGTTCTCACTTACAATAATTGAAATGGTTGAATTATCAGATAAAAGTGTTTAAATGACATTATAATATTTAATATGATATTTTTTATGTAGGCCTTAGAAAATCAAATAAAGAACATGTTTATATGTCATCTTGTGAAAGAACATTTGCGACTTGTTAAATCATATCTGGTGTATTTTTTTAATGGATATAAATTTCATACAGAATATTATGGTCATAACGTGACAATAATAAATAGTGAAGTTTTCATATAGGGAGAATTGATGGATTACTATGGCAAATTATTGAGATACTTGAAATTGAGTTCCCCACATTGCCAATAAAATAGAGTGTAATATTTAAGTGTAAACGGTTTGATCTAACTGCTAATATTGAAACAAAAATGATACAATCTATTTGAATCAACCAGCAAAGAAGATTTAGACAATTTGAATCTTTTGTGTTGGCGATGCAAGTGACCCAGGTGTATTATGCCCCTTTTCCTAGCTTAAGAAGAGATCATTCAAATTGGTTGGTCATTTGCAAAGTAAAACCTAGAGGTGTTTTTGAATTACATGGAAAAGAAGTAAATAAGAGAATTGAAAGTGAAGCATTTTTGGAAGAGATTCATGAAATAAATGCATATGTAACATATAACAATAATGAACTTTTGATCCATCCAAATAATGAATATGTTGAAATTTTATCTAAAGAGGATAAGGAATCTATAGAGGGCAAAAGATATGAAGAGGAGCCTAAATTAGATTCTAATTCTTTAGAAAAAGAAGATGATGATGGTCTTGATTCACAATTAAGTGATGATAGAAATTAACTTGTGTAAGTAATAAAATATTATATGAATAAATTTATTATTGCATCAACAATAATTGTTAAATTTAATTTATATTGTTCTATTAGTGAAATAATCAATAAAATGTGAATTTCAAGTTAAAAATATGTCATAGAAGAGAAAACAAGAATGTTGCAGCTAAAGGTCAGCTCACCACCATTTGGAGGAGACATTGCATGTCTAGGATCACATTCTACAGATGCTACAAAATCACGTGCTACATGTTCAATTAGTGCACATCCAAATGTGGCATAACCTTACTCACCTACATTCTTTGTACCATCCAACAGCCCTACTGTTGTACCATCCAATAGCCCTACTACTGCACCATCCAACAACCCTAATCCCAGGCCAGAATCTGAATCTATAATGACAGAGATATCAGGAGTAAATGTTGCAGATGAGGAGGTGACCTCTAGCTTGGAGATAAGGGAGTTGATGGAAGAATTTACATCACAATTGTTAAAAAGTTTTATAATATATGATAACACCATCAATTTATATTGAAGTTATAGGTTTTAATTTGAAAATAATCTAAATTAGCTTATATATTAGGTTAGTTCCGTCTTGAATGTGCTCCTGAAGTATCTCATCTAATTTCAAGGAGAGGATAGAACTAAAGGGTTATATAAGGAAGAATACTTCTCAAGGAACAAAATATTTTTATTATCAAGAGTTTCAGGTATAAAAAATAAATTCTTTAACCTTTTTTATTTATTTAATTTTTGATAGGTATGGATTGCATTGTATTTTTATGGGTAACTTGATATGTGTTTAGTGGTTAATTTGATTGTTTAGTGTGTGTCTAGGTTAAGAATTGTGTTAGTTCATAAACATTTGTGTTTTAAGTGTTATTTGGGTAAGAACATGTCTTTGAGCTTCAATTATATATATATGAGTTGTCATGATGAGTTTGTTAGTATTTCAGGACATTCAAAAGAGTTTTAGAGGAGACCCGAATCAAAACACAACGCCACGATCGTGGGGATTATGCCACGATCGTGACAGAAGCACTAACATAGGCCCACAATCGTGGCAAATATACCACGATTATGATAGAAGCTTGAGCATAGGGCCAAGATCATGGGGGATATGCCACAATCATGATAGAGAGTAGATAACCAGGCTACGATCGTGCACTAGGGGCCATAATCGTGACTTACATGCAGACAGACGCGGAGTCACTTTTAGATTTGAGTTTTCAAAGGACATTTTGGACTTTAGAAAGACACTAAGGTTACCTTAATTGGAAAAGACTATAAAAGGATAATGATCGAATCCTAGAAAGGAATTGTCATTCTGCCTACATTTGGAAACCCAAAAGAGAGAGAGAGAGAGAAGAGAGAGAGAAAAGAAGAAAAGGATGGTTCTGACGCCGAAGCTTCCCATAATAGGTGATCTCTTAACATCATTGCTTTCCCGATTCATCCAATCTGAGTTTCATTTCCTCCCCATTTACTTTTTTATTCATTAAATATGTAAGATTGAGATGGGTTATATGGTTATGTGTAAACGATCTAGAAGGGGGGTTGAATAGATCCTTAAAGCTTTTTGTAAAATTCTACAATAAAATCAGAAGTTAATTCACATAAAAGCAATTTAAACAAATTTAAATGTAAAGAGTAGGGAAGAAGAGCAAACACTGTTTTTATAGAGGTTCGGTGCTAAGACTTACGTCCTCTACCTAAGCTCCCACTTAGGATTTTGCAAATCACTTTATTGCACACTTTGTAGTTTAGTGTGAACTCTTACAATATCACTTGATTTCCGGCTCAAGCTACCTTTACACTTGATTTGTCTTCCGGCACAAATCCTACCAACACCACTTGATTTCCGACTCAAGCAACCTTTACACTTGATTTGTCTTCCGGCACAAATCCTACCAATACCACTTGATTTTCGGCTCAAGCTACCTTTACAAATGATTTGTCTTCAGGCGCAAATCCTACCTCACAAGTGACCTTTTCACTAGTTACTCAAACTGTAAGAGAAATAAGATAAAGATTGAAGAATAAAGCTCAATACAATGATGTAACAAGATAAGAGCAATAATGAGTAACTTTGTAGCAATAGAAGAGTATTTTCGCTTATGTATCTTCCATACACTCTTCATCAATCATTCACTCTTTATACTTGAAGAAAAATAGCTGTTGGAAGCCATTGTAGCCGTTGTATAATTGATATGACCATTCCTTAATATCTCCTTTCCATTTGTGACTAATTGAACTGTTGGAATTAATTTGTTGTACCCATAAGTCGACCTGTCGAGTGTATAAGTCAACTTGTCGAGTGTATAAGTCGACTTGTGTCAACGACTTACGTAAAATTTATCTCCGCTCTTCAATAAGTCAACTTGTGCTATGTAAGTCGACTTGTGGTCCTCGATAAGTCGACTTATGTACTATTAGTCAACTTGTGTTGTTCTCGCTTGATATATAAGTCGACTTATGTTGGCTTCAACAATTATATTGCGTGAAATCTTGATCTTTAATTGTTGGGATACATATCTTTGAAGTTCCTTATCCGTAATCTTCATCCTTGAATATCTCTTGCACATTTAAGGTAATTTCCATCTTGATTCCACAATGATTAACCTCTTTCCCATCAAAGATTAATGCTATCTTGATTTGCATAATTCTTTTATTGAATATCAATCCCAAAATACCTAAAACAATTTCTTAACCAATTCTATACATTTTATTATTATCAAAACATAAGTGGGATTTAATTTTTCAATCACCATTGGTCCAAAATTATGGATTTTGAGTTGTTAATGATGTTCTAACTTTACCTTTGGGATTTTGCTTATATTTAATGTTAGTATAGTTGAATTATGTTTACTTGATTCGGATGTTATAATTGATTAATGTTTTTGCATGTTTCAGTAACAAACCGAGAGGTTAAACCAGATAAAAATGATTAGATTAGATTAACGAGAGTTAAGCAATCTAATTGACCACTTGAACAATCTAGTTAGTAATTCATGGAGAGAGATCCCATGTAAAACCTGATTGTTTATTAGAGAGCTTTACAACTAGTTAGAATTGTGGGTAACTTGTGAATTGAGAGATTGCAAGTCCCTCATTCGATTAGGGTTCACAATTTAGGGAATGATTATAACTTGAGAGAAAGTAATCAACCCTACAATCGTCTAGACTTGATACCCCATAAATACATAAAAGGCTAGATTAGCATTAATGATATGTAAAATCCCCTTTCCCGTAATTTGATTACTTCTCTTGTTGGATTTCCATTGTTATATTTTTCGACTGTTGCTAGTTTGTTTAATTTTGTTTACCTTTCAATTCAATATTTGAATTTGAGTTTTAAGCAAAGCACAACCTATATTAAGTTGTACCGAAGCACAATCCATGTGGGACGATATCTCCTTTTTACTACAAGTAATGACATGTATACTTGCGTTTTTAAGCATAAAACATAATTGGTGTTGAAAAAAATTAAATACAAAAAGAGAAAAGAAAAAGGAAAAACATGTAGTAGCTTCATTAAGTGCAGAGAACTAGTCTTATCCATTTGCATATCTTAGAAGTATATCTTTGTTATCCTTTTGCACGTAGTATTTTAAAAATGCTTGTGATAAACACCAAAAACCTATTTATCCCACCTTAACCCTAGCCACATTATAAACCGAAATAAAGCCCTTTTGATCTATCCTAGCATGTAATGATTGTGGAGAAGAATTGGTGTACTAGCAAGCCTATGATAGTGTGGATTGTTATAGGAAGTTTGAGTGAAACACTAACCATTAAACGCTTGAGAGAAAAGAGTGAAATTCGTAAGGAATTTCATTGTGAATTTATACTTATCTTTAAGTGATGGTTTTATGGGTTGAGTTTGTTTATGTGCGCCAATAAAAATTAGTCATGATGTGTGTAGTAGCTTAACACTTGAGTTAGCCAAAGGTTGAGGGATTGCATGCTTTAATCTTTGTGAAAATGAAGTGATAGAATTTTATTCGTTGTATTTGATTTTTCCTTGAGGACAAGTAAAAGTTTAAGTGTGGGGATGTTGATAGGTATAGATTGCATTGTATTTCTATAGGTAATTTGATATATGTTTAGTGGTTAATTTGATTGTTTAGTGTGTGTCCAGGTTAAGAATTTTGTTAGTTCAAAAACATTTATGTTTTAAGTGTTCTTTGGATGAGAACATATCTTTGAGCTTCAATTATATATATATATGAGGTGTCGTGATGAATTTGTTAGTGTTTCAGGGCATTCGGAAGAGTTTCGGAGGAGATTTGAACCAAAACACAGGGCCACAATTATGGTGAATATGCCACGATCGTAACAAATGCCTGAGCATAGGGCTACGATCATGGGGGATATGTCACAATCATGACAGTGAGCAAATAACTGGGCCACAATCGTTGCTTGCGTGCAAAGAAATGATTGATTAATGTTTTTACATGTGTCAGTAACAAATTGCGAGATTGAATTGGATAAAAATCATTAGATTGAATTAAAAGGAGTTAACCGATCTAATTGACTACTTAATCAATCTAGTCGGTAATTTCATAGAGAGAGATCCTGTGCGAGACCCGATTGTTTATTAGAGAGCTTTAGAAATAACTAAAATCAAAGGTAATTTGTGAATTGAGAGATTGCAAATCCATAATTTGATTAGGTTTATAATTTAGTGAATGATTATAACTTAAGAGAGAGTAATTAACCCTACAATCATCTAGAACTAACACCCCATAAACATATAAAAGGCTCTATTAGCATTAATGATAGGTAAAATCTCCTCTCCTATAACTACTTCTCTTGCTGATTTCCAATGTTACATTTTTCGATTGTTGCTAGTTTGTTTAATTTCATTTACCTTTCACTTCAACATTCAAATTTGAGTCTTAAACAAAGTACAACCTGAATTAAGTGGTACCTAAGCACATTCTCTGTAGGATGATATCTGCTTTTTACTATAAGTAACAACCCGTATATTTAGTGTTTTTAGCGTAAAACAAGTAATTGGTTTTACAATCAACAAGTTTTTGGTGTCGTTGCAGGGGATTGTTTTGTTTATCATCTTGTTTAGTTTAGGTGACTTTGATTTAAGAGTGTTTGATACTTTTCCTTGTGTTTTTGCAAGTGCATGAACACAAAGAGCACGAGAAGGTCTAACGAGCTAAATTGACAAGAGTTTTCAAATATTACAAGGCACGAAAAAGAGCTAAGAAGAGCTAGATGTTAAGAAACTATACAAAGGAATATGGCAGAAGAAGGAGAACAAGGAGGAGTTAAGAGGATGCTGATGGAATTTACAAGGGCAAGTTTTAGTCCTCAAAGAGTTGTAAGGTTAACAATTCAAGCCAATATGTTTGAGATCAAGTCGACACTCCTCAATATACTTTAGAGGAGTGTGCAGTTTTATGGGCTATTCAACGAAGATCCCAACACCCATCTTGCAAATTTATTGGAGATTTGTGATATCTTCAGGTTTAATGGGATGTATGATGATGCTGTGAGTTTAAGATTGTTTTCGTTTACCTTGAGGGATTAGGAAAAGGCATGTTATAATTCACTCAGTGCAAGCCAAACCACTACTTGGGAGCAGCTAGCCTAAGCTTTCCTAGATAAGTACTTTCCCTTGACCAAGACAACAGGAATTATCAAAGAGATCACCAACTTTCAACAAAGTGATGGGGAGTTATTATATGAAGCTGAGGAGAGATTCAAAGAATTACAAAGGAGTTGCCCCCACCACAACCTTCTAAGAGAATTTCTTTTATAGATATTCTATAATGGTGTAACTTAAAGCACAAGGAGAGCAATAGATGCAACTATGGGAGGGTCTTTGATGAGAAAAAGCATTGATGCAACTCATGACCTTTGGAAGAGTTGACGAATAACAGCTGTATGTGGTCAAATGAAAGCAGTAGACAAGGGTCCAAGTAGGAAAAAGTAATGATTCCACTTAACTTAATAATAGCTTTACAAGCACAAATTGTGGCCATTGACAAGTAGTTGAGCAATATGTAAGGAGCTTCTTCATCTATAGTCAATACTATGCAGTTACAATATGAATTATGTGGGCAGGACAACCATGGTACAGTTGCATGTTTCTTGTTAGGAGCGAGTGGTACTGAACAAGTAAATTACTTCAGCCACAACTAGGTAACAATTCATACTCTAACACTTCCAATCCTGGGTGGAAAAACCACCCAAATTTTTCGCAGGGTACTAGCAATGCAAGTGGCTAAATGAGAACACAAGGGCTTCCTAGATTTCAGCAAGACCGACTTAGATCTTTGGAGAACAAGATGGATAAGTTAATGGACATATTGGGTTCAAAGTTCTCAAGCCAAGAGGAAGGTCAAAGAAGACAATAAGAGAGTTAAAAAAGAATAGAGGCAAAGTTTGACCAGATAAGTCAACTTGCTAATGCTTTGTCTTCTAGGATTGCAGGAAGTTTACCAAGCAACATTGAGGCCAATCCAAAGGAACAACTTAAGGCAATCGCACATAGAAGTGGCAAGCAATTGGAGGAGCCAAGTGTACAAAAAGATAGCCAACAAAAGGAAAAGATAGACTACAAAGAAGAAGAGAATTCATATATACGACCACCACCGTACAAGCCTAAGATTCCATATCCGCAAAGGATGAGACAACATCAACTTGACACTCAATTCTCCAAATGTTTTGAGAAGTTGAAGAAACTTCAGATTAATTTGTCTTTGGTGGAAGCATTGGAGTGTATACCCAAGTATGCAAAGCTTCTCAAGAATATATTGACAAACAAATGCACTTGGGAGGACAATCAAACGGTGACCTTAACAGAGAATTGTAGTTCGATCATCATAAGCACAATGCCTTCAAAATTACAAGATCTAGGGAGTTTTATTATTCTATGTGTTGTTAGTGATTTTGAATTTTCTAAATGCTTGTGTGATTTAAACACAATTATTAACTTGATGCCTTTATCTAATTTAAGGAAATTGGGGTTAGGAGATGTCAAGCCAACATCATGCTTATCTAACTGGTAGATCAATCCATCAAGATGCCATTTGGGGTAGTAGAAGATGTTCTGGTAAAAGTAGATAAATTTATAATTCCTGTTCATTTTGTTGTGTTAGACTTTAAAGAAGATAGAAACTGTCCATTGATTTTGAGTAGGCCTTTTATGAATACTGGTAAGGCATTAGTTGATGACTTGATGTACATAAAGAAAATTTGGTTTTGAGAATTGGAGATAAACAAGTTGAATTTAATGAGTAAATCTTTGAAGAAACTGATGGGTGAAAGTGCTTGTATGAAGATTGATGTTGTGGATGATTGTGTTAAGGAAATCGAAAAGGAAATTGAACGCGAAGTTGAGAAAGTTGTTGAAGTGCATAAGAATGAGAGTGTGAGTGAAGAGGAATTGTGTGAGGAGGGTGAGCAAGAGAAATTAGAGAGAGAGGATACACCAATACCACCTTTCATTGTCCAAACATGTTTTTTATGTGCTAAAGTAGAATCAGTGGTCTAAAGTGAATAACTCCTAACTAACTTGGTGGAATTAGTAGAAGTAACTCCCTTATGAGTTGGTGAGTTATTGGAGAAAGTAGATGGTTTAATTTATCTGGTCCATAATTTCTTATAACCCTATATAAAGGCGTCTTTTATAGTTTATTTTGGCATCATATCATACATTCAACATCTACAAGAAATAATTGAAAGTTTTAAAAGAAAGTTCTTGTTGAGACCTTCAGGTTAGAAGATCTTCAGTGGTTTATCACAAAGTGCTTAAGTTAAAAGTAACTTGAATTTTTTGTATTGTTTCATTGTGAATGGATCAATATCCTAGGCGCCATTGACTATTTGTAGTACAAGAAATCTCGTAATCTAGTGGAGCATCGAGACAAGAGCAACATAGGAACCAAATCTTGTATCATCTCAAGTTCAGAGCTAGGTTAAGTGGCTGCATTTTTCATATGATCAGCTTGGAACTGCCTCAACAGTTGTATGGAATGCTGATACAGGTTAAGGTCAATGCCGTCCACATTCCTAGCTACTCGTGCCTGCAAGATTGACTGAAGTAGAACAATTTGTAATTGAATATTTGAAATAGCTTAAGATTGTGGAAAACAGCAATTCTTAGCAGGAATTGTATGGAACCCTCACCTCGTTGTCAGGTTGAATAAGAAGTTCACCAATAAATTGGTAGATAGAGCCAATTCTAAAGCTAAGGTCTCTGAGGTGTTGAGTGTCAATTTTTAGGGAGGCATTTCCATGACAAATGATGGCTATGGCCGTCTCCACAGTATACTCCTGTAGCCTGGGGAAACAACAGAACGCATTTGTATAAAAGATAGCAACCTGAGATCAGAAAAGGAAATAGCATATATTTAAATAGGCAGTCGGTGGTGAAAATGTCCTATTCATTAGCTAGGTTTTCTTACTACTCATATCACAAACCCAAATATATGCAAGTGAAGACTGTTTCCTTAGAAGTAACTATTTTCTCATGTCAAAATGCTACATTACAAGACAATGACAAGTCGAAGAAAGTCTTCCACTTATAAGAAGAAAACCACAAACTGCATCCACTTTGAAATCCAACATCTAGCTAAAGAGTGCTAGATAAAATAGTGACAATAAATCTAAGGTAATAAGAGCAGGATAGCATTGTATATTATGCCACACTCCAGATGTATTTGGCCATTGGTCTCAAGACAACCGAGTCCTTTTCTTTTTTCTTTTCCTTTGAAAGTGGAGGCACAAGCCTAAGGATGGTTTTGATTATACAGTTTTCTTTTCTGTGTTCCAGCACACACTCTAAAATGAGTAAATATTCCACAAAACAAGGTGATGTAACCTGCCATAATACCATTTTCAAGATACTTGGCTAAAACACTACAAATACAACAGTCCGTGCTTCATCACCAGTGTTTTATACCAAATAGAAATAGTGATGTCGTCATAAGAAACATGTTAACTACATAGCATCAGTTTTACCAACTTCTAAGGAGGTAAAATAAAACAAATTACCAAGCAATACATGCATTCGTACCAAATTCCACTTTATCAACTAATAGGGATACTGAAAAAGAACCACCTTCTGAGGAATGCATATACAATGTAACGTATAAAGTAGCTAATCAGTTGGATTGTTAGGAAACTTTCTGTATTCAGTTAGCAGTTGTATACATCTGACATGTTATTAGTTGAATATTGAATTGGTAAATAAAGGAAAAAGATCTTTTAAAGGACAGTTTCGAAGTATTTGAATTTTTCTTCTTAATCCTTCTTGAATCCCTTCTAATTTCTAACCTTCTCCAACACCATTCTTCCAAGTCTAGTTCTATTTTCCTAGCCTCTTCTCTTTCTCTAATTTGTACTAATATCACTCAATAACCAGGGTTCTTCTTGGCAAACCTATATAGGCTCTAAAACACTGTCCTTTCCACATAGATAAAAGGACTAAAACTATTGCTGTCTTAACTTCAATTTCAGTATAAAATTTTTTTCTCAAGCTCAGCTCAGTGCCAAAGTTGAGAAACCTCCTTGAAATGAGCTACAAACTAGTAGACAATTATACTTTTTGTGGGATTTGATTGTTATCATACAGCTTTGCTGGATTACTTGACATAAATGCAAATGTCTAATCTTCTCTTTTCAAAAGGAAAAGGAAAGAACGTTGAAAGACCTTCATGTTGCAAATAAAAGCTCAATGAGAAACCAGATCATGTTATTCACATCCTTAGAAACAAAAGACACGGCAGCACAGATATACATATGAAACAAATAGGAATACTAGCTTTGAAGGGCAGAGGCCAAAACCCTTACTTTCCAGTGACTCTAAGTGAGGCTCCTTGCCGGAGAAAAGAAGATGATGGATGCAGGTCTTCTAAAGTCACCAATACACCAGATTGAATTGAAGGGTTTGCCATTACTACCAAATTCACATCAGAAGTGCAAATTCTAGCTGCATATTATATATAGATTTTTAAGGGACATTTTTTGGAAACATATGAGTAGATGTCCAAAATTAATTAAAGGGGAGCAAATGGTTCAGTGATGAAAGTATACAAAATACAGAATTGCTGACACATACATCATAATTGGAAATTAGAACTAGAATAGTAAAAAGGTGTCCAACCTTTTTGTTAGAAGGAAATAAAACATTAAGCTTTAAAGCATAATGTTTACAGAAGATGGACATATTTACTCTAAGAAAAACTGCACCCACCCCAAACAGAACTAAACAATTAGAGAAAAGAGGACAGAGAAACGAAGAAAGCAATTTCAATTTTTAAGATTGAACATGAACTCAATTCTGTATATTTGTACCAGCAACATAGAAAATGTGTTCTGAAAATAAATGATTAATAAACTTTATAATAAAGGATGTGCGGTTGATATACTATAGTGTATCAAATACAAAACTCAAGTTAAACCCCCACAATAAATTCACATAACAAAAATGATGGGAGGAAATAAAAACTTCACAAGTAACAGTAGAAAGAAATGCATTACATGTATATACTCCATATAAGTGAAGCAATAACTAAAACTATTAACAAGTGCATACAACAAGACAATGAACCATGTGTTCATTTGCAAAGCCGTCTCGGCTTTCTACAATCATTCTCCCCTTTTTCCACATGTTAGTTTCTCTTATAGGCTGCCATAGGCCAAGAGGTTAGATAAATAAAGTTGGCCCAAACTTGATTTATTCACTCTTCTCAATGCAGAAAGAGAAATTTGAAATCTTTTATTATTTTCCAAGTGACTAGAGTCTTTATTCCATATGAAATCCTTTGTTCCAATTACGGTGTTCCGACCATGTTCCATTAAATCTCATCCACACATTTATGTGAGGTCACATAAATGTATAGATGAGATTTAATGGAACATGATTGGAACATCATAACTGGAACAGAGGATCTGTTCCCCTTTATTCTAACAACTGAAGCTTTTGGCACGACGTGATTGATTTGGAGGTATCACATCAAGCATGCTTGAACAGCTTCATGCTAAGCCAATGGAAATACACAGCAATGACTATGATGGGAAGCGTCAAGGGCACTAGAAAGCAATAATACCTGATACAGAGAAGAAGCCAGATCAGGAAAACTAGACCAAAAATCAGAAGAGACGTTTTCAAACCTATGTAACTCCATTCTTAAAGGATAATGATCAGTTAAATGGACAATGCATCAAGGGATCCATTACTTCTATGCCCAAATAGTTTGACCTTAAAGGATGTCCAAAAGCTTATGATTTATTTAAAGGATGATGATCAGATAAATGAAGAAAAAATTATTGTTTTATTTAAAATTTTAAAACACCTTAAGTCGAAATTTGTGTATTTTATACTAAAGCCCTAATAATAGAAGATCTTGCCAATCACCTAATTCAACATATCAACTCCCATGACAAAGTAACAAGTTTTCCAATGAAAACAAAGATCTTGATCCTATCAGCCAACAATAGCTAGTTAGATTCAGGTAAAATGATTGCATAATACAAGTAAAACAAACCGAACTTCAAATGGCAAGTTTAGTACCTATCATTTTGAATAGCACAGATGACAGGGTTATCAGAAGATGGGAGAAACTTTGATACAATTGCAGCAAAAACGAAGCCAATAAAAGAAACTGACCAAGCGACGATAAGGAACCAACCCCATGAAGTCACCTTGGCATAGTTCAACTGAGAAGGAGGAACCATTAGTCCAACAAAAGCTCTGTGACAGATGGTGATAGGATGAACCAGGACCAATCAAAGTCAAAGCTTCACTTGTTAGAATAAAGACTTCAATCACCCGAAATATAATAAAAGGACTCCAAAATTTTTCTTTTTGTATCAAGAAAAGTGAATAACTCAATTTGGGCCAACTTTCTTTGTAACAATGCACCAAAACTCTTGGTCAACGGCAGCCCGCAATAAAAACTTAATATGAGGGAAAAGGGGAAAGAATGACTGCACAAAGCCGAGAGGGGATTCATTGGCTTTGCTTTGCAAATGAACACAAGGTTCATTATCTTGTAGTGTGCACTTGTTAATAGTTTAAGTGTTTAATCGATTGCTATGCTCCTGTGGGAATATACTTGTAATGTTTTTCTTTCTACTATTACTTGTAAAATTCTTATTTCTTCCAACCATTTTTGTGTGAATTTATTGCAGAAGTTTCACTTGAGTTTTGTATTTGACGCACTATAGTTTATGAAGTGGACATCATTTACTATCAAGTTTATATATCTTTCATTTTCAGAACACAATTTCTCTGTTGCTGGTACAACTATACAGAAGTTGGGTTCATGTTCAACCTTAAAAACTGAAATTGCTTTCTTTCTCTTTCCGTCCTTGTCTTTTCTCTCTGACTGATTAGTTCTATTTGGGGTGGCTGCAACTTTTCTTAAAGAGTAAATAGTTCCAATCTTTGTACACGTCTGGCTTAAAGGTTAATGCTCTATTTCCTTCTAATAAAAAGTTTGAACACCTTCTTCGCTATTCTGGTTCCATAACTGGAGTACCAGTTATTGACATACAAACTAAAACTTTATCTTCAGCAACCACAAGCCAAGGATTCAGGAATAAGATCCGTAAGACACAATATGTCATAATACAAGTTGATTTTCAAATACTCAAACATGGTTTTAAATTGGCAGTTTCATCACCAAGCCACACGTATATCAAACATGATAGAAAGACCGAAAAGAAAAAACTGAAATGCCAAGACATAATCGAGAAAATAAGAAACAGGAGAGCTTAAGGCCATAAACCCATCTCATATATTTTGAGCCGGCATAAAAACTATAACAGAGAAAGAAAGAGACACAAAAAAGACAAGAAAAAAAATGAGCAATACAGGTTCAAGGACAAAAACCAAAAAGAAAAAAAAATCAGGGATTAGAATGAAAAATGACAATGGAAAACTAAGAGCAAGCGATAAAGAATCAGAAATGTCAGGGAAAACAACCGTAGAACATAGAAATGACCAGGGCAGCCAAAGTTAAATCATATAAAAACCCAGAAAAAAATCCATATATTAATACTAAAAAAAGAGGTTCCGGCAGAACATCGACGTATCATAACTCAATCAGACAATAAAGGGCCAACAAAACAACAAAAGTAAAGAAAGTGACAGTGGAGATAAGACTCGAACAGGAACAAACCATATCTTATCTGAGCTGCGACTTCGACTCCTTCTTCGGCGATGTAAAATGTCTGGAAACCTCAGTGATAAATCTGGCACTTCCTCTGTAGCCTGCGACTATAGGCGCTGCCCTAGCCGATCTCGTCGTGGTATCCTCAGCTTGGAAAATGGGTGATGGCTTTCCTCATTCGAAGATGATGGCGATACTGAGATAAGAGCTTAAAGATGGCAACTATAATTAAAAACACACGAGGGATCAATGGTGGCAACCTCTTAAGAAACTCAGACGAGTGACGACGAATGGTAAAAACTAAAAAGAACAGAAATGGAGGAGGAATCAGATGGTGCAATATGGTGTGATATGATAGCAACGAATACAGATAATATAGTGATGGCATTTAGGCATTGGTCCGCGTTGAAAGGGGGCAAGATCACGAGGAGACCTAGTTGAAGTCCAATCTTAGGGTCGCTTAACATTTTCTCTTAGGCTACAGTTGGACTGAGTTGAGCCCAAGAATGAGTAGACAGTTCTTATCCTCCTCAAAGTCAAGAACTTCAAAATCCATATAAATAATGAACTTGTCCACTTGAATTAAAATGTACTGCACCACTCCTAATATTTTTCTATGTTCATGAAAGTTCGCCTAAGAATTAGTGGACAGCTCTTACCCTCAAAGTTTAAAACCACAAAATCCACAAGAATAATGAACTTGTTCACTTGCATTAAAATGTCTTCCACCACTCCAAATGATCTTTTAATATATTGATCAGCCAACTGAATTAGGATTGACGTTGGGTTGACCTCTTCGAGCCCCAATTTTTGGAAGATCAACAAGTGTATAAGATTGATACTTGTCCCTAAATCGCAAAGACAGTGAGTGAATTCAAATTCACCAACTACACAGGGTATTGTGAAACTCATCTTTCAGCTAAGATGGTATCTGGTTGGTTACTATTAAACTACAGGTGCCTGTTAAAGCTACCATTTGGTATCTTCCCATGTACACTTCTTTGATAATATGTCCTTAAAAAACTTAACATATTTGTGTATATGTTTTAAAGAATAGATGAATGAAAGATTAATCTGCAACGTTTTCAATTCCTCCACAAATTTTGCAAATTGTACATCCAATTTAGTCTTTTGCAGTCATTAAGGACATGGAACTTTGGGTGGATATGGTGTAGGAGCAACATAAGGAGGGTATTCACTCATGTCCATATCTTTCTCTTTTCCTTGATCTTTCTTAATAGGAGGAGGATTTGCAGCTTTCATCTTTGTGGGTTGTTTAATTTCCTTCCCATTTTGAAGTTTAATAGCTTTTAGTTGCTCCCTCGATGTTGAGGCAGAACTATCGAGAGACTTCCTACACTTTGTGCAGACAAAGCATTTGACAATTGGCTAAACTAAACATCTAATTTGTGGACAGATAAAGCATGATTCTTTGTTACATGATCGAATCTACCTTCTAAACTCTTTTAAGCACAATCTAAGCTTCAAGCTTCTCTAAGATTTTTTCCAATTTAGCTTCTATAGAATTTGGTTTCTCCTATTAGAAACCGAGTGGCCCTTGAGGTAGAAATTAACCTCCAACATTATTTGACCATGAAAAATTTAGAAGATTCTTCTACCTAAGATTGTACGTGTTTGAATAGGGATTGTTCCCTTTATCAGGTCAGAATTGGATATTATAACTTGTGAATGAAAATGCTACAAGGATTATAAGAACTTAAGAATGAACAAGGCAATCTTCTTGAACTTATGTGATGAGTTAAATAGTTTAGAAAGCTTAAAGCTAATAAGCCATTTGATTATATAGGAACAAGTAGATTTTATTATTGACTACAAGGCATAGTGAGACAACTAGAGTCGATGGAGAATGCTGTCATCATTTGACCTAGATAATCGTCTTGTAAAAAGAGTCATTACTCTACCATTCTTTACTAATACACCTCTTGAGATTCAAAATAATTCAAAATTCTTTTATATTTTCAGGTATTATTATATATCTAATTATCATTTTCATCATGTCATTATTATTAGCAATTATTTTAATATTGCAGTTTTATTTTTTAGGATTGTATAGAAGCAATAAATGATACACATATTAATGAACATATCCAACTGATGAACAAATACCATATATGAGTAAAAGAGCTTATCCAACCAAAAATATTTTGTATTGTTGCTCATTTGACATGCATTTCACATATGTTATGGCTAGATGGGAGGGTACCACAAATGACTCTCAAGTTCTTTTAGAAATAGTGACAATATAATGACTTCATTTCTTATACCACCATAAGGTATTACATTATTTTAGATAAACAATGTAATTATGATTAATTTTAATAACTTTTTGTTAATATTATGTTCTTTATATTTTAGGTAAGTTCTATTTGGTTGATTCAAGCTATACCAATATAACTGGATTTCTTTCACCATATTGAGGTGAAAAATATCATTTGCAAGATTATAGAGGACGATGAAGATCTTAAGGTCCACATGAATTGTTTAACGACATAAATAATTTATTAAAAATGATATTGAAATATGTTTTGCATTCTAAAATCAAGATTTCGTATACTTTCAAACATATCGAGTTATTATATGAAGAAAAAGTATATTTTTATTGGTTGTATGTTATACACAATTATATTAGAATTCATAAACAAAGAAACAAATTTTTGACAATTATGTTGAAAATGAAGAGTAAATTAAAGAAAGCGAAAACGAAAATGCAAGTTCTCAAATAAAGTATAATATCACTTTAACACAATTTAAACTATGTCTTAGAAGCGAAATGAAAATTTTTCTTTAAAAAAGTATTTCATTCAAATAAATGATAGTGTACATAAGATTCATCAACAAGATTACAATTAATAGGAGGCTAACCCCTATATATTAAAATTAACCACTCTAAATGATTAATTTTGTCATCATTGTATGAATTTTATGCAGTGTTTGGTTACTGTCCCCACGCGTGGGGACAGTAAACAAAACAACAAAATCCTATCTCCTGTATGTGTTTGGTTAACATCCCTGAATTTTTGTCCCCCGAAGCCGGAAGACAGAGACAAGAAAATTTGTTTACCCAAATTTCGTAGGACATCGATGCTGCCTGCTGTCTACCTCTCAAAATTACCCAACCTCTGAAACGCAGTGCCCTTCTTTCTCTTTGGCATATCGTCCTTCCCATCTTCACAGATTCATTGCTGCCTCCCGCGCCCGCCTTCGCATCTTTCCAGATTCAGTCGTCTCTCGCACGGTGGGGTCTGAACGGTTCTCTGTCGCACGGTGGGCAAGACTCTTCATGTTGGGACTCTTCTTCCACTGGTAAGTTTTTGTATATTTCCAGAAAATTTGTTGTTGCCTTCGAAGAGCTCCATACGCAAGTGTTCTTCTTCTCTTTTTCGAATGTGGGGTCGAAAAATTCGTTATGCGAAAGAGTCGCAGATCGAAAAATAGTTGTGTCATCCGGTGGTTTCCTCTCGTAACATTTGTCTTATTTTTTGTTTAAACAGACTGGGTTTTTGTTCATCGGTACGCAAGTGTTCAAGCTCCAAAGAATTTCTTGTGTAACATTTAACAGGTAATTCCATTTTTCTGATTGTTGTCTGCTGTGGGTGTTTGTTCATCGGTTTGGGTTTTTGTTCATCGGTGTGTGTTATAACAGGTATGTGGATCACTTGTGGTTGTCTGTTGTGTTTGTAATAACTTCTAAGATAGGAACCAAAAGCTATTGAGTTTGAGCTGATTTAGACTTCAAATTAAACACTGCGTATAGGTGTGGTTTGTGTTAAGTCAAAATGACTTTACATAAAAATGATTTTGATGTATAACAAACAAAGAGAGATCATATACAAGAAAAGCAAAAGCAGAACCTGAGCAAAATGCAAAGCACGCAGACACTGCAAATGCAAAGCGACGAGACGCAAATGCAAAGCAGACCAGATGCAAATGCAAAGCAGACCAGATGCAAATGCAAAGCGCACCTGCACCATAAATGCAAAGCGAGCGCAGACGAAAATGCAAAGCGAGATGCGATGCAAATGCAAAGCGAACCTGACGCAAATACAAAGCGGATCTGAGGCGAAGTAAAAGCAGACGAAGAGTCGATTCGAGTTGAATTCTGAAACTCAACTGATTAACCGTTTCTTTAAAGATTAAAGATTAAAGATTCAAGAATCAAGAAGCGATTAGAGGCGAAGGCTATAAATTCAAGTCAAGTCGAAAACGAAAAAGTCACGATCTTAGAAAAATTACACAAAGTCAAAAGCGATTAAGTGCAAACTAACTGAGTCTATCTTCTTTGTAACAAAGTGTTCAAATATTTTTCGAAAAGAAAAGGTGTATGAGATAACTGCAGAGACTAAGTGTGAAAGAATACTGGTTGTAGAGACTTGAAGAGGCTCGTGAAAGAATACTTGTAACGATTGAAGAGATAGTGAAATCTCAGAAGAAACTCTGAGGACTGGACGTAGCCCACGGTTTGGGGTGAACCAGGATAAATCCGCGTGTCTACCACTCTTACTCTCTATCTCGTTTTTAGTTTCAAATTTTATCATTACTTACTGTTCATATACATAGTATTGAGAAGTTTGATCAATCGGAATAAATAAAAATTCTGTAAAGATTTTTATTCCTAACAAGTAATTCTGAAAAGACTTATAAAGAGGGGAATACACAATTCAACCCCCCTTCTCGTGCATTCTATTATTGTTTTCTAAGTGCTGTATTAACGTGTGATTCACTTGATTGATATCGAGCAAGGTATCCAAGAATCACTTTGGCGAAGTGTGGATTAAAGATAATGGCGAGTCATATATATACATCATTGAAGGAGCCTCGGTCACTAGACCTCCGGCATTCAACGGAAGACTATCACTCTTTGGAAAGATAGGATGCGGTTATTCATCGAATCTACTCATGTTGACCTTTGGGACGTTATAGAAACGGACCTTACACACTGTAGATGAAGAAGGCAATTCTATTCCATGGAGCAGATGAGCGGTGATCAAAAAGCAAGAATACGTTAAATTCAAAGCGAAATTTTTCTTGACATGTGCCTAGCGGGAGCGAGTATGACAAAGTGCACGGTTGTGACACTGCAAAAGAGATGTGGGACACATTGTCTATTGCTCACGAAGGCACAAGCCAAGTTAAAGAATCCAAGATAAGTATTCTTGTGCATCAATATGAACTTTTCAGGATGGAAGATGAAGAATCTATTGATCAAATGTTTGGAAGATTTCAAACAATTGTCAATGGATTGAAAGCTCTTGGAAGGACATACAACAATCAAGATCATGTTCGAAAGATTCTAAGAAATCTTCCTTGTAGGAAAATCCTGGTGTGAGCATCACATGCCCACGGTGCGAAAAACAAAATTTTTTTGTTCCGGGACCTTCCCGAAAGCCAGGATCCATGTGACTATATAACAAAGTCAAACCAAACGACCAAAGGAGACCGTCTATAACGGTATCCACGCAGAGATCGGAAAACCTAACCGGGACAAACCCTTTGACCCGGGAATAGCTAGAATAAGTTGAAGACTGCTAGATCTTACCTTTTTCTTGGAGATCTACAAAGAAGACGATGAAGGAGAAGCTTGGAAGATGAAGAGATGATGGAAAGCTTGAAAGATGAAAACCCTTTTTCTTCTTTCTTGCAAAACCCACGAAGAACTTCAATGAATAATAATAAACTCTTTCATTTTCCGTCTTTTATCATAACCAACGATGATCTCTCTTCCTCTTTCATTATTTTTGTCTTTTAGTCATTAAATACATTAATGACTAAGCAAATAAAGGAAGCTTCTCCAACCATCAACGTGTACAATTATATATATATATATATTAATTAATTCTTTAATTATATATATATATATATATATATAAATAAATGCTTTGAAGTGGTCCAATCACACTGGGTCATTGGTCTACCGGCCTCTAGGTCCCGATATGGGAAAAACCTCCGGAAACATTTTTCAGCAATATCGATGTCGCGATCTCATCGGGACATATCTCGATCTCATCGGGATCCATTTAGTCCGATTGCTCTCCATATATTGGAACTCTGTCCAAAACTATTTTACAAATTCTCCGAGACACTCTTATACGTGTGACCCATTAGGTTCCCGGTTATGTTGGCCACTTAGATCAACACTTAATCTAAGCAAGTCATGAGCGGTATCTAGCAACACATCATGACCCCCAATTGACCGGAAAGTAATTGGTTTGAAGAATAAACATATATTCATCACGGACCATATCACGAACCTTTCCATAGACAATTACCGTGTAATTCGTCCTTTCACCATGCTATACCCCACTTGATTATGAGTATGGACAATGTGTCAACTCTTACTAGACTGACTACGTCAAATCTAGTCCAAGTGATTTCGATTCTTGTCACGGGACTCATTACTTTATATTTAATATGTCAACGAAGACACTCTTCATGACATATGTACTCTGATCAGAGATTTCCAAGTAATGACCCTGACAAGAGGCCATGGGTATCATCTTCTGCTATCACAGAAGTGGTGAATCCTCTATTGGCTACTCAATTACCTTCGAATACCTCAAACTGTACCCAATCACCACCCTATGAGCGACCTCTGTAAGGCAACAAGGAATGGAGTCAAAGCACAGAATCAGTATCCAAGATATCCTTGAGAACCTCAAGTCTAAGGATACTTGCACCATTGCTATGATGAGATTATCACTGATATTAGAATAGTACATCCATGTGATGATCTCATAGCAGGTCAACCAATGTACTTACTACCTCTAGTAAGCATCCACATCTCAACCCTAAATATCTCATATGTACAGTTTCTGAGATCCACTGCTTGATCAAATCAAGGAGCTTGAGATGTGCTAGTCTTTCCGGATTACCAATGTCCAGTCTCACTATGACTAGGGATAATTTAGATACTGACATAATTGCACATGATAGGAATCTCAATAGTATGATCACATCATAATTTCCTTCATGCTATGTCATATATCAAGGACTTCATTAATTTGCTTATAGATCAATATCCATTCATAAATAATGAACATCAAATTAATGAAATATGCATTTCTTTATTTATTTATAAAAAATGTACAATATTTTGTACAAAACGCGCTAAAGGAGATTGCCTTTAGGGAACTACTCTAACAATCTCCCACTTGACCTAAAGTCAATCGCCTTGATATCTAATACCATAGGCGAGTACATGAGAATCAAAACTCTTCTGTGACAATGGCTTTGTTAACGGATCAACAATATTCTGCTCTGTGGGAATTCTCTCTATCTGCACATCACCTCGACCAATGATCTCCCTGATCAGGTGATATCTGCGAGTAATGTGTTTGGATCGTTGATGAGACCTTGGTTCTTTTGCTCACTGCAATAGCCCCATTATTGTCACAATACAATCAGTATGGGCCCATCATCGCTAGGAACCACACCAAGTTCGAAATGAACTTCTTGATCCAAACTGCTTCCTTTCTTTGCGTCTGAAGCGGCAATGTACTCTGCCTCGATCGTTGAATCGTGATCGTCTCTTGTTTGGAACTCTTCCAACCGACCGCCCCGTTCGGTGTGAATATGTAACTTTGATTGGGATTTGGAATCATCCTTATCAGTTAAAATCGGCATCAGATACCGCTCACTTTGAGATCTCCATCTCCATATATCGAAAACATCCTTAGTCCTTCGCAAGAGTACTTGAGGATATTCTTGACAGCCACCCAGTGACCCTTACCAGGATCCGATTGGTATCTGTTCGTAACACTTAGAGCATATGATACATCAGGTCTAGTACATAGCATTGCGTACATGATAGATCCTACCGCAGATGCATACGGGATCATATTCATGCACATCCTCTCATCTTGTGTCTTAGGACACATAGATTTCGAGAGTGTTATCCCATGAGTGATGGGAAGGTACCCTCTCTTGGATTGTTCCATGCTAAACCTCTTCAGCATATTGTCTATGTACGTTGATTGTGAAAGACCAAGCAATCTTTTTGATCTATCTGTATAGATCCTTATCCCAAGGATATAAGTTGCTTCACCAAGGTCTTTCATGAAAAATTGTTTGGACAACCAAATCTTGAATGATTGTAGCATCGAGACATCGTTTCCTAGTAATATTATGTCATCTACATATAGCACAAGGAATACGATTGCAGTCCCATTAACCTTCTTATACACACAGTGTTCATCCGGATTTTGTGAGAAACCAAACTCTTTGATTACCTCATCAAAACGGATATTCCAACTCCTAGATGCTTACTTCAATCCATAAATGGATTTCTGAAGCTTGCATACCTTTTCGCCATCATAGGAGATGAAGCCCTTAGGTTGTGTCATATACACATCCTCAGTTAGATTTCCATTTAGGAAAGCTGTCTTCACATCCATTTGCCATATCTCATAATCATAATGAGTTTCAATGGCTAGGAGTATCCTAATGGATTTAAGCATTGCTATTGGGCTGAAGGTCTCGTCGTAGTCAACTCCTTGTCTTTGACGAAAACCTTTAGCCACAAGCCTTGTTTTATAGGTAATTACAATACCATCCATGTCGGTTTTCTTCTTGAAAACCCATTTACACCCTATGGGTTTTATTCCTTCGGGTGCATCAACCAAAGTCCATACTTGGTTTTGATACATGGAATCCATTTCAGACTTCATGGCTTGAAGCCATTTCTCAGCCTCTGAACTCTTCAAAACCTCTTCATAGGTGGTAGGCTCATCATCTTCTATGAGCAATACGTCATTCTGTTCATTCACGAGAAATCCATATCTCTCGAGAACAGAGCGTATCCTACGTGACCTACGAATTTAGTGTGTTGTAGAAGGTTGAACTGTTACTTCATCTGTATGAGTTACAGTTTCAAGTTCAGGCAGTTGATCTGCGTCTGTTCGCGCATCTTGAACTTCTTCAAGTTCTATTTTGCTCCCACTGTCTTCTTGTAAAAGAAACTCTTTCTCTAAAAAGACAGCATGCTTTGAAACAAACACCTTTTGTTCCTCAGCAAGGTAGAACTGATATCCCATTGTTTCTTTAGGATATCCTACGAATAAACACTTGTCAGATTTTGCATCAAGTTTATCTGACTGTGTCCGCTTCACATAAGCAGGACAACCCCAAACTTTCAAATGAGTAAGATAGGGTCTTTTGTTAGTCCACATCTTATATGGAGTAACATCAACTGTCTTTGATGGAACTCTGTTTAGCAAGTAAGCAATTTGTCCGAGTGCATACCCCAAAGGTTTTTGGTAACTTTGCAAAGCCCATCATTGATCGTACCATGTCTAACAAGGTTCGATTTCTCCTTTCTACCACACCATTATGCTGTGGTGTGTAAGGAGGAGTCCATTGAGATAATCCAAAAACTGTTGGTCTAAGTATTCGCCACCACGATCAGATCGTAATGTCTTAATACTTTTTCCAAGTTGGTTTTCTACTTCATTTCTGAATTGTTTGAACTTTTCAAATGGTTTAGATTTGTATCTCATCAGATACAGGTACCCATATCGAGAATAATCATCGATAAAGGTAATGAAGTAAAGAGAACCACTTCTAGCATGGATGGACATCGGACCACATACATCTGAATGTATTAGGTCTAATACTCCAGTCGCTCGTTCACCCTTTCCCTTAAAGGGTAACTTAGTCATCTTGCCTAATAAACAAGATTCGCATGTGTCATATGATTCATAATCAAATGACCCTAAACTTCCACTCTTATGGAGCTTAGCTATGCGTCTCTCATTTATATGGCCAAGGCGACAATGCCATAAGTAAGTTGATTTTAAATTATCTCGTTTATGTCTTTTCGTGTCATTGACATTCATTATTGGATGTGACATATCTAATATGTAAATTCCATTGCATAATGTACCAGTACCATAAAGCATTCCATTCAAACTAATAGAACAACCATTGTTACTAAAAATCAAATGGAAACCAAATCTATTTAAACAAGAAAGAATAATATGTTCTTTGTTAATACTGGTACAAAATAACATTCATCCAATTTAATTACAAGCCAGTGGGGAGTGACAAAAGTAAGTGCCTCTGGCTAATGCAGAACTCTTGCTCCATTTCCCACACGCAGTCTAGTTCTCCTTCATGAGTATCTCTTCATCCACGAGGCCCTGCGTATCATTGCATATGTGAGCCACAACCGTATTTAATACCCATATGTTATGATCGAAGCAGATTAACCTCAATGACAAACATACCTGAAGAAGTCGAGGCATCTGATGCCTTTTTCTGCTTCAATTCCTCCAGATAGACTTTACAGTTCCTCTTTCAGTGGCCAGTCTTGCCACAATGGAAGCAAGTTCCTTTTGGTACAGTCTCTTTGGTTTTCTTCTTAGCTATACTTCCTTTCGGTTTCTTAGATCTCTTCTTCTTCAGTTTCCTTTTCTTTGAACCAGAAGAAGAAGCCACCATAAGCACTTGCTTACTATCCTTCTTGATAGAATCAACAGCAAGTGGATCAGGAAGTAGAACATCTAGGACATAGCCCAGTTCCTCAGATCTGAGAACAATTCTCAGATTTCTCAGCCAATCGAGAAAATTTGGTCCAGTTAATTTGTTGGAGTCCATAAGTGAGCGCAAATTCACACTGGAAGTCATCTTCAATCAACCTAAAGAGAAAGAGAGAAAGAATGTTAGAATTTGATGCATGATCATAAGGACTTGCATGACATGCATATGGCTCCCACTAGTTTCAAAGAATCCATAACCCTCAGTACGAATCCAAGAAACATTATGACAAAATGTCCTAGTGGGTCGATATCCGATATTACTAACAATGACCTTGGGTTTACCCAACAAGCCACCTTAGGTCAATCGGTAGGTATCGGTCATACCAATTGCATCTTAGATATCCGACATTACTAAAATGACCTTGGGTTTACCCAACAAGCCATCTTAGATCTATCGGTAGGTATCGGTCATACCACTTGATTCATAGATGCAACTATCGACTAGTGCTATCAACTCGTGATGTATGCACACTCATTGGGTTATCAACTCTTGATGTGTGTACATCTGATGTACACTACCCAATTTCGCCTCTATCCACGTTGACCTTGAGTTTACTCAACAAATCAACGCTTCTAGTTAAAATCGACCCATTAATCCGAAAATCTTATTTTCATGGTTTGAACATATTCGTATAGAGTGAGCTTGGGTTTACCCAACAACCCAACTCTATAAGAACTCTGGTTCTCCCCATATTAATGGAAGACGTGAGTTTTCATATTAAGTGTGAGGGTTTTCAGGTCTCATCTACTTCTTCTCCAAGCTATAGGATTATAATCACCATGACTATATGGAATGATTTAGGGCAATTCATCAATCACATTGAATCTATACCTAAAATCATCCATCATCTCACCTATGCATGTTGTAAGTCGACTTATGCCTCTGTATAAGTCGACTTATGAAAGTGTAAGTCGACTTATGCAATCGTGTACGCGAACAAGTCGACTTGTAACATTATCTGAAGTCGATTTATCGTCTACGATTACTTGCAGACAAATCGACTTGTGCATGTGTAAGTCGACTTATCCGTGTAGAATTGCTATCTAATCGGCTAATTTCTCAATCCGTTCAGTTCAAATTCACAACACCAAGTCTAATACACTTTACCTTGATGTACCAATGAAACACTTTCATTGTTGCTTACCATATATAGTCAAACTATACATGAAAAACTTGAAATCGATGAATTCACTCTTATTCATTTAGATTTTCAAATAATTTTGCGAATATCAAACTATCACCCTAAGTATCTCTAGGTAGTCTACACTTTATCAAGACTACTTCGGCACTGGTCACAAAATTTGTGACGGCCAAAACAATCAAGATAAGGGAATATACTAACGAGACGCTAATGAGACACATTTGGCATCCGAAAATTGTTTGGAGACCCAATTTCAAGAAAATCAATTTGGAAAGCATGCAACATCAATGTAACACATTTTTAATCACATTAAAAATGATCCAAGGCATTGGAACTGAAATCTACACAATTTCTAATTTCAAACAAAACAGCTCCAGCAACTTTCTCAAAACTGCCAAGCTTTTCCTTTTGCTTGAAAAACTCATTGAAACAATTTCAATAAATTCTGAGAAAATTAAAGAGGTTACAAAACGTTCAAAAAATTCTCCATGAATATTTTCAGGATTTATTTCCATCAAAAACTCATTCAACCTCAGCAACTAAGCCAATGTAGAATCTGTGTTCCTCAACACAGTTATTCCCAGTAGCACATAATAAATTCTCAAATAAATAGTAAATCACCTCGAAAACATTTTTTCTTTCTTATAGTCATTAATAAACATATTAGAGACATTTATGTGAAAGAAAATCCGAAATGTTTTTTTCTACAATTTATTCTAGAATTTATAAGCATGCCTGTTCAAGGAATGTGCACAAAGACAGCAACCAGAACATTAGGGAATAAATTAGTAAAACCATATCAAATCACATTGATAAATCCCGAGCTTCCACAAACATATGCAACAACATCTTGTGAACATATCTGGGCAAGAAAATTTCGAAAACTATATTTCTATACTGAATTAAAAATTCACTCAATTAACATGCATCATCGTCACAAGCAATATGGAACTCCGACCTAGTCATGGTTTCTTCGTTATATACGACACAAGTGGCTCTGATACCACTGTAGGAAAATCCCGGTGTGAGCATCACATGCCCACGGTACGGAAAACAAAATTTTTTTGTTCCGGGACCTTCCCGAAAGCCAGGATCCATGTGACTATATAACAAAATCAAACCAAACGACCAAAGGAGACCGTCTCTAACGGTATCCACGCAGAGATCGGAAAACCTAACCGGGACAAACCTTTTGACCCGGGAATAGCTAGAACAAGTTGAAGACTGCTAGATCTTACCTTGTTCTTGAAGAGCTTGAATCAACGATGAAGAGAAGGAGAAGCTTGGAAGATGATGGAGCTTTTAAGAAGAAAGCTTATGTTTTTAGAAACTCTTTCTCAAAACCTAATATATTTCATCCATCGTTTTTCTCATATAAACCAACGATGATCACCATCTTTCTCCACATTGAGCCATGTGTCTTTGAACTCTTTAAAGACACATAAATAGCTAATGGTCATGAAGCATCCACGTTAGCCTTTATATATATATATATATATATATATATATATATATATATATATATAAAAGTTAAGATGACAAAGCCCTCCTCTCCTTTCCACGTTTCAACATATATATATATATATATATTAATTCTTTAATTAATTAATTATATATATATATATATATAAATAAATGCTGAAGTGGTCCAGTCACACTTTGAATTGGTCTCTAAACCTCTAAGGGTCCCAGTATGGGAAAAACCCCTGGAAACGTTTTTCAGCAATATCGATGTCGCGATCTCATCGGGACATATCTCGATCTCATCGGGATCCATTTAGTCCGATTTCTCTCCATATATTGGAACTCTGTCCAAAACTATTTTACAAATTCTCCGAGACACTCTTATGCGTGTGACCCATTAGGTTCCCGGTTATGTTGGCCACTTAGATCAACACTTAATCTAAGCAAGTCATGAGCGGTATCTAGCAACACGTCATGACCTCCAATTGACCGGAAAGTAATTGGTTTGACGAATAAACATATATTCATCACGGACCATATCACGAACCTTTCCATAGACAATTCTGGTGCAATTAAATCGTTTCACCATGCTATACCCTACTTGGTTATGAGTATGGGCAATGTGTCAACTCTTACTAGGTCGACTACGTCAAATCTAGTCCAGTGATTTCAGTTCTTGTCACGGGACTCATTACTTTATATTTAATATGTCAACGAAGACACTCTTCATGACATATGTACTCGATCGAGATTTCCAAGTAATGACCCGACAAGAGGCCATGGGTATCATCTTACGCTATCACGAAGTGGTGAATCCTCTATTGGCTACTCGATTACCTTGAATACCTCAAACTGCCCAATCACCACCCTATGAGCGACCTCTATAAGGCAACAAGGAATGGAGTCAAAGTACAGAATCAATATCCAAGATATCCTTGAGTACCTCAAGTCTAAGGATACTTGCACCATTGCTATGATGAGATTATCAGCGACATTAGAATAGTACATCCATGTGATGATCTCATGGCAGTCAACCAATGTACTTACTACCTCTAGTAAGCATCCACATCTCAACCTAAATATCTCATATATACGGTTTACGAGATCCTTTGCTGATCAAATCAAGGAGCTTGAGATGTGCTAGTCTTTCCGGATTCCGATGTCGATCTCGATAATCCTATGACTAGGGATAATTTGAATCTTGACATAATTGCACATGATAGGAATCTCGATAGTATGATCACATCATAATTTTCTTCATGTTATGTCATATATCAAGGACTTCATTAATTTTCTTATAGATCAATATCCATTCATAAATAATGAACATCAAATTAATGAAATATGCCTTTCTTTATTTATTTATAAAGAATGTACAATATTTTGTACAAAAGCAGCTAAAAGCGATTGCCTTTAGGCCTACTCTAACATTCTAAGAGATGGAGACCTAAAGTTCTTGCGGTCTGAAGCCAAAGACTTGAGCATGTTAAAATTTGGATGAGTTCTTTGGGATCCTTAAAGATTCATGAAGTAGAACTCAACGCGAAGACAAGCTCAAGCGAGATAAGTCAATAGCACTGAAGGCCGAACAAAAGAATCATAAGACTCAGAGAAGGAGGAAGTCATCAAAAGCATTGAAAATTGAAGAATCAAAGGATGACAACTCCAACCAATCTGAATCAGACTCAAGTGATGAAGATGACGAATTATCTTTCATTTCGGAAAGATAAGGCGCGTGTGGAAGAAAAAGCCTAGAGGAACCGGACATTCGGAAAGAATGGGATAGATGAAGCTAAACCGGAGAAGTCTTCTATCATTTGCTACGAGTGCAACCAGCTGGACACTACTGAGTCCGAATGTCCTACTCTTAAGAAGAAACCAAAGAAGAGTAGAAGGCAAGAAAAGCATGATGGCAACATGGGAGGACCTAGTTTTATCTGAATCGGAATCTGAGCTCAAGTCATCGAACATGAAAACATTTGCCTAATGGCCGGGAAGATAGTGATGAGGAGGTAAAATCGATTATGATAATTTGCATGATGCCTATTCGTAATTGTTAGAAGATTCTCATGCTATTCGAAGCACAAAGACAAGTCGTTAAAGAAGAAGTATGTAGAAAATATTAGACATCTTGAGGTAATAGAGAGAGAAAATGTTTGTTTAAAGAAACAATTAGAAGATAAAAAGAAAATTGTAGATAGATCAGAAGAGATTAATCAATTTAAACTAAGGATTAAGAATTTATCAGTTGATTTAGCTACTTTCACAGAAAGTACAAAGAAAATGAATGAGATGCTTGGAAAATGTAGACATCCGAGTGATAAGACTAGATTATGGTTTACAGGAAACAAGATTCAGGTCTACGTAAAAATCATCATTCAAAAAAGAAAATATAGGATGATTCATTTTAATCAACATTCTAATAATATGCATCATAGATCACATCATATGCATACTACTAACCATAAAGGACCCAAAAAAATTTGGGTACCAAGAAATAAAATAATTTCTCCTGCAGATATCCTTCCTTGGAAGATCGGCAAGCACCATTAGTATTTAGGCAAAGGATGCTCGCGACACATGTGGAAAGAAGGTCTATGTTCCTAGACCTTGAAGATAAGAAAGGAGGATCGGTAACTTTGGAGACAACCAAAGCGGGCTAAATTATTGGAATCGGAAAATAGGTAAAGATTCCTTTGCATGCATAAATAATGTACTGCTTGTTGATGGTCTAAAGCATAACTTGATTAGCATAAGTCAATTCTGTGATTCTGGTTTCACAGTTTCATTCAATCAAAATCTTTGCGAAGTGAGAAACAAGGATGGGTCTATACTTTTCTCTGCCAAGAGAAGAAACAACCTTTACAAAATCAATTTAGAAGATTTTCAAAAACAAAATATTTCATGTTTTCTATCTTCTGAAGAAGAAAGACTAATCTGGCATAAAAAACTAGGTCATGTCTCTTTGAAACATATTTCAAAATTGGTAAAACATGATTTGGTAAGAGGTTGCCAAAAATAAGTTTTGACAAAGAACTTTTCTTTGAAAATTGTTTGAAAGGAAAACAAGTTAAAACCTCTTTCTCTTCTAAAAGTTTTGTAACCTCATCAAGACCTTTAGAAGCTGTACATATGGATTTATTTGGTCCTACAAGGACATTAAGTCTTAGCGAGAAGAAATATGGACTCGTCATTGTTGATGACTTTACTCGATTTTGTTGGATATTGTTTTATCACACAAAGATGAGTCTTTTAAGTGCTTTAGAATCTTATCCGAGAAAGTTACGAGAATGAAAAAGAATGTCCATGCTTGATGTCGGGAGTGACCATGGTGGAGAATTTGAAAATGAGAAGTTTAGAGTATCTTGTGAGGAGAATGGAATTTTCCACAACTTCTCAGCCCTAGAACTCCACAAAAAATGGAGTTGTTGAAAGAAAGAATAGGGCGATTCAAGAGATGACAAGGACAATGCTATGTGAGGCGAATCTTCCTAAGTATTTACGGGTAGAAGTCATGAATCTGACATGCTATATTCGAGAATAGGATCATGTTGCGACCTATGTTGAAGAAGACTCCTTACGAGTTATGGAATGGAAGAAGACCAAGCATATCTTACTTTCATCCATTTGGGTGCAAATGTTCCATTACGAATCTGAAAGAGTCATTGGATAAATTCGATTCAAGACCTATCCGAGAATCTTCTAGGCTACTCATTATCATCTAAAGCGTTTGAGTTTACAACTTGACTTCAAAGATTGTTGAAGAGCGATCCATATCAAGTTTGATGATAATTCTCAACCCCATAAGGAAGATGGCGTGGAGAATGAAGGTCTTTCAAAGAACTTAGATGATACCTCGAAACTCCCTCGTCGGACACTCGTGAGAACAAGATTGAAGATATTCCGAAACTATAGAACTAAGGCGAAATTGGAGATATAAAGTTCTCATCCGGAAGAACTAGTTATCGGTGACACCTCGTAAGGAGTTAGGACAAGGTCCAGATTCAAGAGAAGCTAATGTAGCCTTTATCTACGAAGTAGAGCCTAAGAAGATTGAGGAAGCTCTTGAGGCGAAGCTTGGGTGTTAGCCATGCAAGAGGAGCTGAATCAATTTACTAGAAATAACGTCGGTCCTTAGTCCCAAAACCTTTTAAGAAATCCATTATTGGAACGGATGAGTTTTCAAGAATAAGTTAGGCGAATCGGGAAGAGTGAGTCGTAATAAGGCTAGATTAGTAGCCAAGGCTATAATCGGCAAGAAGGAATAGACTATAATGAAACATATGCTCCAAAGGCGAGACTTGAAGCTATAAGGATTTTGTTAGCATATGCGATCTGTCATGATATAAATTTGTTTGAGATGGATGTTAAGAGTGCATTTACGAATGGTTTTATAGATGAAGAGGTGTATGTGAAACAACCACCGGCTTTGAAGATGTTAAAAACCGGACTATGTCTATAAATTCACAAAGCCTTATACGATGCAAGCAAGCTCCTAGAGCTTGGTATGATCGTCTGAGTACCTTCCTAATAGAGAATGGTTTTAGTAGAGGTCAAGTTGACAAGACGCTCTTTAGAAAGAGTTTTCATAATGATTTTATCTTAGTACAGATCTACGTTGATGATATCATTTTTGGTGCTACTTCAAAAGAGTTGTGTTTAAAGTTTGAGAGCTTAATGAAGAAAGAATTTGAAATGAGTATGATGGGCGAGTTAAAGTTCTTTCTTGGGTTCCAAGTTAAGCAGACCGAAGAGAAGATCTTCATTCATCAACAAAAGTATGTGAAAGAGTTATTGAATAAGTTTGATATGAATAATGTGAAGCCTATGGCAACTCCGATGCATCCTTCAAACCTTTTGTCGAAAGACGAACTTGGTAAGAAGGTGGATCAAACCCTTTATAGAGGATGATCGGCTCTTTCTTGTATCTTCTGACAAGTAGACTGATATTACATTCAGTGTATGCTTGTGTGCAAGATTTCAAGCCGATCTAGAGAGTCTCATTTATTCTTTGTTAAAGAATTTTGAGATATCTCGCAGTACTCTTGATCTTTGCTTAATGTTTGAGAAGGTAAAGATTTAAGGTTAATTGGATATTGCGATGCGGACTATGCTGAGAGCAGAATCGAAAGAAAAGAACAAGTGGAGGATGTCATTTTCTCGAAGAAATCTAGTCTCCTAGTCAAGCAAGAGACAAAGCTCAATTGCTCTATCAATCGTTGAAGCGAGAATATATATACGCCATGATTCTTGCTCACAGACGCCGTGGATCAAGTATCGACTTGAAGACTATTCATTAAAGAGGAGGAGATTCCAATTTATTGCGACAACACCATGATAAATCTATGAAAGAATCAATTGACATTCGAGTGAAGCATATAGAAGTCGGACATCATTTCACGAGAGATTATGTTGGAGGAAAGTGGTGCTTCTACAGTTTGTTGAAACAGAACTTGGTGGGCGGACATCTTCACTAAACCACTAAGTGAAGAACGGTTTGAGAAGATAAGGCGCAATCTTAACATGGTGATGTTAAATGAGCGGTCGAGCTAAAATAACGTGAAACTAACGGCGTTAGTTACATTGAGTTCTGTTGGTAACTTCTCTCACAAGAAAGATTTTGGAGGAAAAATCGATAATCTCGAGGTTCTTAATGATTCTAGAACCCACGGACCATAACCTATATGTAGATGAAGATGAAATTATAGTAGTCTTGTCATCATCTCCTGACGATTCATTTACGCTTTACCAATTCTCTCAAAAACATTTAAGCTCAAAAAGTTATCCGGAAGATATTTTCACTCTATACAATGAAAGCGACCATGGTTTATGGAAGACTTGTGGACTTTGAGTCACTAAGAAGAGACGGCATAGATGTAGAACCGAAATCATAAGAGCTGGTTGGAAGAACTTCTTTCGGATACAAGAACCGTCTATCTGAATGAGGTATATGAGTTACGGAAGAACGCTCGTCGATAGATAACACCATTGTATCCTCTGTAGAAAGAATATCATTCTTGTCACAAAGGATTTGATAAAGAAGGTGACCATTGTCCATCGGTTGGTGAGAATTATCTACCAAGGCGGATGGATGACCTTAGTCGGAATGAAAGAAGAAGATATCAAGAGGCAACTATATGGCACAACTAACTCGAGGGAGAGGAAGACATCAAATTTGATTCCGAAGGCTAGGGTGCTTCACGCAATTTTGTTTAATTGCATTCTACCCAGAGTCGGTTCAAGACATCTAGTGACCACTCTGGATGAACAATGTCTTTTTTACCTACTGAATCGAAATCCCATAGATTTACCCTTCTTAATCTTTCACTATATGGTTAAGGGGTTAAAGGAAACTACCAGTTATCCTTATGGTATGATTTTGACGAGGATTTTAATGAATCCATGTTAAATGCACTGCAGTATCGAGACAAACTGTTCTGTGAAGAGCAAGATCGATGCACACGATCTGACGAATGGGTGCGAACACGAGACAAAGACCAAGCCGACTCTTGAAGGAAGTCAAGAACGAGGGGAGCGTGTTGAAGAAGACTCTGTCTCAAGTTCACGAGTCTCGGTGAGTATCAAATCACCTCTTCTTGAACTAAGGAGAGTGCTAGGTAGACCTCTCATGAAAATGGCGAGTCCTCTTTTCAAAGAAAGTCAATCTCGAGAGACAAAACAAAGTCGCCAAAGAGACAAGGAGAAAGTCTTTTGAGCGAAGTTGTGAAGAAAGCAAAGAGATCACCAAAATTAGGACTCGAGGCAGCAGGAAGAAAAGATTGCGGAGAACAGTCGAGAAGAAACTTCTAAATCTTGTGCACCCAGAGCCACAAGATCCTTAGTCTCTATACGGAAGAAGATACGGCGGAAAATCCAAAGAGACGAGAGGAAGAGAAAAGCAACATCTGAGAAAAGAAAATCTCCAACGAAGAAATCAGTAAAACTAACTGAAGCAGAGAAAAAGACTAAGAAGGTTAGTCGAAAGAAGATCATTTCAACTGCTGAGGACATTAGTCAACAGAAAGAAACTATTATTACTGTTCAAGTAGAAGCGAAGGAGGCGGTTCTGATTCGAGATACCTATTGTTCAACAAGAAGAAGAACCAGCTAAAGAAAGCACGGTTCAAGAAACACCTGTTGCTCAACAGGAGGAGCCAGTAGATGAAAGCCCGGTTCAGATGACTCCTAATGACGCACATCAAGAAGCAAAAGCAGTCTCAGATTCGGAGGATGATAAACCGTGTCTAATGGTATACAACTACCACAAGTTTTGAGGAAGCGAAGTTGAAGATCAAAATGGTGGAAGTTGTTACGAACGAAGACTATATTGCAATCGATGTTCAACCAAAGGAAGAAGATAGTAGGCGTGGTACAACCTATGGTGATTAATCATAACACATGGGAGTTACTCAAAGAAGGCGAAAAGATCTTCTATGATACTTTGGGATTTCTTGCTACTATGCCATATCCTACAAAACGTCCACGCCATCCGTGTACTATTTTCCCAATCACTAAAAATACTGAGATAATGGTTGCACGGATATCTGCCAAGATTTGAAAAGATTTTACCAGGGGAAATTAAAATTATATCCTCGAAGATGATGCTAGTGATGATCATCATGAGATCAAATTGCGAAGAGGTGCGAAAAATTGATGAAGCATGCGCGCCTGCAAAAAGTTAGATAAAGCGGCTGCGGCCGTACTAATAGTGAGGAAGGCTGTCCGATGGGGAAAGAATAAAACGGAACATTCTGAGTTCCTCGTTCAGACAGTTCTTCGTATTAGCCTTTTGTCTAATACACTTGTCTATTAAAGCACAAGCTCTACCCTCGCAGGAAGGCGATTCTTGATCTACTGCTCCTTTTGATTTAGATCTTCCTGAAGCTGAAACGTTCATTCTTCCACCTACCTTTGAGATCAATGAAGACTACATCCCATCCTCTGATGCTTACACTACTTCAATTCCTTTTGCTCCTCCATCAGCAGAAGTTGATCAAGCCTCTTCGACGGTTGATCCACGGATGAAGTTAACAGATTCGTGGTGAACTCAGCGACATGAAGGAGGCGGTGAATGATCCGAGAAAGATGATAGCGAGCTATCGCCAAGAACCATAATCGTTAATAATTTTTGATTATAACAAATAGGGGGAGAGTAGGAAAAGAAGATAATCAACAGAAAAGGAGAGGATGTTCAGACAAAGAAGGTGTGACCACAATGACAGACGAAGAAAGGAAGAAGATAAGTTTTTCTACTTTGCAAAATCAGTAAATTTACTTTGTTTTCTTTTCTTTTCTTGTATGTAATTTGTTATATTCAAAAGGGGAGATTGTTAAGTCAAAATGACTTTACATAAAAATGATTTTGATGTATAACAAACAAAGAGATCATATACAAGAAAAGCAAAGCGAACCTGAGCCTTGAAATGCAAAGCAGCGGTATGACGCAAATGCAAAGCGAACCTGACGCAAATGCAAAGCGACGCAGACGCAAATGCAAAGCAGCAGATGCAAATGCAAAGCGAACCTGAGCATAAATGCAAAGCGAGCCTTGAACACGCAAATGCAAAGCGAGACATAAGACGAAATGCAAAGTAGATCTGAACACGCAAATGCAAAGCGAGCCTTGACGCAAATGCAAAGTGAACCTGACGCAGATGCAAAGCGAGCCTTGACGCGCAAATGCAAAGCGAACCTGAGCGTAAATACAAAGCGGAACCTGAGCGCAAATGCAAAGCGAGCGTAGATGCAAATGCAAAGCGAGACGAGACGCAAATGCAAAGCGTATACACATACAAATGCAAAGCGGAACCACGACGCAAATACAAAGCGATGCTGAGGTTAAGTTAAAAGCAGACGCAAGAGTCGATTCGAGTTAGTTATAGAACTCAACTGATTAACCATTTCTTTAAAGATTAAAGATTCAAGAATCAAGAATCAAGAAGCGATAGAGGCGAAGGCTATAAATTCAAGTCAAGTCGAAAACGAAAAGCTAGCGATCTTAGAAAAATTACACAAAGTGAAAAGCGATTAAGTGCAAACTAGTGAGTGCTATCTTATTGTAACAAAGTGTTCAAATATTTTCTGAAAAGAAAAGGTGTATGAGATAGCTTGCAGAGGCTAAGTGTGAAAGAATCTTGGTTGTAGAGACACAAGAGGCTCGTGAATGAATACTTATAGCGATTGAAGAGATAGTGAAATCTCAGAAGAAACTCTGAGGACTGGACGTAGCCCACGGTTTGGGGTGAATCAGGATAAATCTGCGTGTCTACCACTCTTACTCTCTATCTCATTTTTTAGTTTCAAATTTTATCATTACTTACTGTTTATATACATAGTATTGAGAAGTTTGATCAATCGGAATAAATAAAAATTTTGTAAAGATTTTTATTCCTAACAAGTAATTCTGAAAAGACTTATAAAGAGGGGAATACACAATTCAACCGCCCTTCTCATGCATTCTATTATTGTTTTCTAAGTGCTGTATTAGCGTGTGATTCACTTCAGTTTGTTATGGTTATGACTCTTCTAGATGGGCAGCATTTTTGTATATAAGTTGTGGTTGTTGGGAATTTTGACTACATCTCTTTATACCTAAAGACTTATGGTTTGGTGTGATTATATTTGTACCATAAAACATCTCTTTATACCTGAGCTTGATTTCTGTTGATGTATAATCCAGTGATCCTAAATTCACTGCATTTAGGAATGATTTGAGTTATTACCTAGAATATGTAACAGTATAACAACTTAATAACTAGGACTAGCAACCTTTGACAACAACTTAAAACAACTAGGACTAGCAAGTGGCTTTCAAGGAATTAAAAAATGCATATATGATCCTTCAAACTTACAGCTCAAACACCTTCATACACTAAAGGTAATACAATAGTTCATGACCTGCAAGATTTAAAAGAAAGGAAAGAAAAATCTGAAAGAGTATGACAAGCTAACGTACTTAAATGAACTTGAACCAAAAAATACAGCAAGGAAAACCTTAATCATTAGAAAACAGAATGGAATGTTCAGTGTGTATGGGGGAATGTTGTACACTTATCTGACATATACATCATTTAGAAACTAAGAATCAGCAGACTTGGAAGACTAGCTTCAATCACTCATTGAGCCTTTGCTACGTCTTGCAAGCTTCTTACCAGCATAGGTCTGTTAATATGATAGTGTTAGTTTAGCATTTTCACTCATTGAGCCTTTGCTACTTCTTGCTACCTCTCGTAACATTTGTCTTCTTTTCTGTTTAAATAGGCTGGGTTTCTTTGCTACTTCTTGCAAGCTTGTCTGCTGTGTTTGAAATTAAACACTGCGTATTGGTTTGTTGTGGTTCAAAACAAATATGACTCTAATCTGGATGGGCAACATTTGTTGTATATATATTGTGGTTTGTTGGGAATTATGAATTTGTTTGTTTGTTTTTCAATTGCTGTATCTCTCTTTCTTTTTTGTTTTAATAATCTCCAAGCATGTTAAGGCTGCTGGAAGGCTGACAAAATGTTATGTACATATTGTTAAGTTGAATTTGAAGTTGATTCTGGCTAAATTTAGTTAATGTTAAAAGCAGTCATTAACTTTAAGTCACTTTGGAGAAAAGAAGATATAATTTTCTTGCACAAAATCATGAACTCACTTCAAACATGAACTCACTTTGATATGACTCAGAATCAAACATAAAAGTTGCATAAATGTCTGACATAAATATTGGATTAAGTTTAATGCACAAATGTTAGACATCCAACATAAATAATGAAATCTTTCCTTCAAACTAGAACTGAATAAAGAAATAGGATGAAATAATATGATGGTTACATATAGATTATGAGAACACTTACAAGATAAACATAGAGTTTCAATTTCATTCAAGTATGGTCTGTTAATGATTGGGATTCAATTCAGCTCTTATAGGGAAAGAATAAAGTAGTTAATGCTTGGAATGCAATGACACTACGTCTTGTACTTATCAAGGATGTCATTTGTTTATACATATAGATTCCGATTGATATCATTTAAAGGTAGGGAAACAATGAAGAGAGACTTTACTGATACTACAAGATAACTTTCTGGACTTATTTCAAACTGAGTTTCATGTCTCCCATCATTTGTGAAACTCATGTATGGGCTTCAAATAATTTTGGACGTCTTCTATTCTTTCAAATGGTCTTCTGCCCTTCCAACATTTGTGAAACTCATCTTAAAAGTATTGTTAAGTGTATCATGTAATTTAATTTTCAGGTTTATTTATTAACAAGTTGAAAATTTTCATCATTGATGCCATCATTTATATGAACTTCCAACTTAACTTTTCCAAAGTTATTTTCTTACTAAATTTACTGCTTTTCAATTATTATTAATATAATACAAGTCTAATATTCGAAAGATATATACAATTATTAGTTGGACAAAACTAATTTGATGAAGGCCGTATCATATGCAATAGATGGCAATACACCCAAGTGTTGCCATATATGCCTTATCTTTCATTTCAGGGCTTGGGGATGGTATATCTTTATTGCTATATATGTTTTTTGAATATCCTACTAGAAGACATTATCATGAGTTTTAGTGAATTATAATTTTGCCCCCGTCCAGATGTGAGTTGACATTTTCTTTGCTGATTGTTAACTCTTTGCAGACATTATTTTATTTCCAAACATAGATAACAAGGTTCGTGAAGCAATGTTACAGTGCTTGACTTTTCTTGATGCTTGGAATGGGCAGTTGGAATTAATGAAAGTGGTAATATTGGTAGTGTTGGCAGTATATAGGAAAAAACGGAAGAGGAGTGACAATGTATTAGGAATTAGGGCATTGACAGTGCCAAGTCGGCAAGCTAACATACATAGGATATTGCATGAGGGTGATAGGAATAGCCAGTGGGATTTAAGGATGGATTTACGTACATTCACAGTGTTATGTGAAATGCTTCAAGTCCACGGTAGGTTGATGAATACTGGCCATCTTCCTATTGAAGAAAAAGTATTAATTTTCCTAAGAATATTAGCACAAAATGAATCTAATAGAGTGTTACAAGTAAGGTTGATGAGATCCGGAGAAACAATAAGTAGAGCCTTTCATAGCGTGTTGAAGGTCAGACTAAGGCTTCAACATCATTGTATGTGAAACCAGTCCAATCGAGATGATTGCAATGACTCTAAATGGAAATGGTTTAAGGTTAGTAAACTTTGTTATCTAGAACAAATTGTGTAATATCACAATTGCAAAAAACTTAACTCTGACTTCGTTTTCCTTAAATTTTGTTCAAAGGGTTGCCTTGGTGCTCTAGATGGGACATACATAGATATTACGGTTCCCCAAGCAGATAAACCCAGATACAGAGGTCGGAAAGGGAAAATATGCACAAATGTGTTAGGGGTGTGTGATAAGAACTTAAATTTTGTTTATGTTCTTGTAGGATGGGAGGGTTCAGCATCAGACTCAAGGGTTTTGCACGATGCAGTTACGAGGCAGAATGGGCTTCAAGTGCCACGGGGTATGTAACCTATGAATTATAGACAAATGTTTGATGATAGGTATGCACAATATAATAGTGTCTTTTGTGTTTAGGAAATTACTACTTAGTCGATGCTGGATATACCAACGGTCCTGGCTTTCTTGCACCTTTTAGAGGAACAAGATACCATATTCAAGAGTGGGCAAGAGATGGAAGGGCACCTAGAAACCGAGAGGAGCTCTATAATAAGAGACACTCATCTGCAAGAAATGTAATTGAACGTGCATTTGGGTTACTGAAAAAAAGATGGAAAATCCTAAGAACTCCATCTTTTTTTTCAACAACCACTCATGTGCACATAATTCTTGCATGCACCCTTCTGCACAACTTCATTAGGTTACATATGAGTGCTGATCCAGCTGAGCAGACTGATCTTGAAGCTGAGGATATGCCAATTGGAGAAGATGCTTCCTTGCCTGAAACTGTTGACCGTGTTGAGACAAGTAATGAATGGAGTCAATGGAGAGAGGAATTAGCAACGAATATGTTTGATGAATGGAGAAGAAACAATTAAATTGTGAACTTTCTTTTAGAGTGTTAGTTGTTAGATTATTGAATTGCGAGATTCATTTCATGAGGCTTTAATTGTAATAGAATTGAGGAATTGTTTATCATGTGTATTTCTGTTATTGGATTTGAATGAAACTGAATATGTGAAGACAATTAAATTGATTTCATGGATGTGTTGAACCGTCAAAATAGCATGTTATTGCAAATTGAATATTGTATTACTTCATCTGGAAATTGCTATCAATTTATTTTGCTTAAAAACATCTACTTAATGGTTTGACACGTTATGGAATTGTTGACATTGCGTGCTTTAGGTGCAATGTCAAGGATATGGACTGACAGTGAAACGGATGCATTTGTGACCTTGATGGAGGAGGCTGTGATAGCTGGTTATAGGGCAGATAATGGACAATTCAAGCCTGGTACTTTCCAAATACTTGCTCGTCAGATGGTGGAGAAGTTTCCTGAGTGTGGGATTGAGAGGAGACATGTGAAAAATAAGGTGAAGAGGTTAAAAGATAAATATCAGACGGCTTTTGACATGTTAAATTGCAGTGGCTTTGGTTGGAATGAGTCCAAACAATGCGTAGAGGTCGATAGCAAGCAAGTCCTTGATGAATGGATGCGGGTAATGCTTTGCTTATTGTTGATTGTTTTTTAAAGTGCCCGAAAAATCTTATGTAATATGTGGTGACGTTTTCTTATGTGTATTCCAGAGGCACCCAAACAAGTACTACACTCCTGGGAAGCCATTCTCGTTGTACCCAAGACTTGAATTTGTTTTTGGTCGGGACAGAGCCAATGGTGGAAGTGCTCAAAATGCAGCTGATGCTGTTGACTTTGTTGATGATGGTGAAACAGAAGGAGAAGCCACCGTAAATGAACCAACTTTTGTTGACCTTTTTGATGAACCCGCTCTACAAACAACTCCTGCTCAGACAAGTTCAGCCCATGTTTTTCCCTCTGTCGCATGTTCCAGCAACGGTCCGGGTAATGAACAAAACAAAGTGAAACGGAAGATGAGGGATAGCGAAGCGCTCGCAAGCCTTGCAGTATCATTTGATCGTGCCATTGACACTAGCAAAGAGAATGCTAAGGTTATTGCAGAGGCAATTGAAGGAATGCAAGGAGCTAAGTTGGGTGAAGAGCTCCATAAGTTGGGCTTCACAGTTGCCGACATTGTCAGGGTTGGGAAGATATTCGGGAGGCATGCTGATTTAAGGACTATGTTCGGGGTTTACCGGTAGAAGTTAAACATGCTTATGTTAGGAACCTTTTAGATAATGACATATGACTTGCTGTATTATTTCTTTAATTTGCATGGGGATGGAAGTTGGTTACATGTGAACTTGAATGATGGATGTTTGAACAATTATCTTACTTATGAATGTTTGGTTTACTTATTATTTATTGTTTGTCATTTTCTTGCGTGTATGGATGATGATAATATGATTGTTTTCAGGTTCTAAATTATGGGCCGTTACAATTTTTATGTGGTCTTCGCTGGACGTGAAGTTGGTATTTTTACCAACTGGGATGATGTCAGAGAAGTGACTGAGGGGTTTCCAAATGCTCGATTCAAGGGGTATCGGACATTGGATGAAGCACAAAATGCTTTTGCCATGGGCTCATATAGCCCGAGTCAGCGAATGTGAGCGTTGTGCCAACCGCCAATCGTCCTCCTCCTCGATGCCAACTGCAGTCCCACAACCAACAAATGAACAACTCAAAGCAGTTGCCCCTTTGCAGACAAACAAAGATTGGAATCATGAATTTTTACTCATAGCCATTGGCATCATTTTGGGAATGATTATTCTGCACATTATAAATAAATTCTAAGGCCTTTATGTATGATGAACCAATTATGTTATTATGAGCAGAGTATTTAAATGTCTTTTTTAATGAATGTTGAACCTATCATGTAATTACTTATATGCATGTATGTTGAACCTATTATGTAAGTAATTCTATGAATGCTTAGATGATGTATATGATTGTATGTTGACCTAATTGTTACAAAATTTGTATTGAATAACATTAATATTAATAATATTATTATTGGTCCCAAATTATTATTATCAATATTATTATAATATATTTCTTATTACAATTATTATTTTCTTATTATTAAATGTATTATAAACTTTGTTTTTGTTATCATTTGTTTATTATTATTATTATTGTTATTATTAAACATTTTTAACTTATTTATGTTTCGTTATTATTTTTGTTATTAAAATAATCATAAAATTATTATTAATGGGCATCGTGATTAATTTCAAATTGTTATTATTATTCCAAGTTATTTTTAAGCTAATACAAACCATTCATAATATTTCTAATCATATTAAGGACTAGGGCATATTAAATCATTTGCATTATATTTGTTTCTTGTCCTATGCAACCAAACACATTACGCCCGTAAGATGTAATGGTTTCTCTGCTACATCAACCACAACCAAACGCCACTCGCCTCCTGCATTCGTTACATCTCTTTTTGTTACATCTGCGACCACTGGAGACTATGCAACCAAATCTGACGTTAGGGACTATAAACTACTTATCATGATTTTTCTTTAATATTATTATTTGCAAAAAATTTAAATAGTTTCTTATAAAATATCCAAAATATTATGTAAAACTCTAACCTATTCAAAATTTGAAAAAAGTTAATTTTGTGTCGATCTAATATTTAATTATCGGCTAATTATAATTATTGACACCTTTATTCACTAAATTTTATTAACTATCATTTTATTTTTATTATATTCAAAATTATGCATCAAATTTAAATTCCAAATTTAAAACCCAAAAACATCTAGGTTTTTATAAATCATAATTATTATAATCATATTTAAGTCATATCTTTTATTGTGAAGTACACTTATATTATAATTGAATCAATTGCTAGAATTTGACATATTCAGCAATGCATAAATAACAAATTAATTTTCAAAATAATTTGAAATTTTACATTTGTTCATGCTCTCACACAAAAACTCACACTTCAAATTTCATAAAGAAATTGAAAAGTCAATGCTACGTGGCAATATTAAGAAGCACAAGATCAGAATCAGAAACTTCAACAGTTGATTCGATCTCTTCATGGGAAGCGTTGGATTATCTAATCCAACTGCAGATAGAAAAACCCTAAGGGTTAGTGACATTATACAATGTTGCATAAGCCTCATTTGTTTGCCTCTTTCACTTGCTCTCTGCAGTCAGTCTTCTCAGTTCTCACTGTGAGACAGTTTCTAGTTAGTAAAGTTATTTTTTTTAAGGTGCGATATTTTTATCTTCTTTTAGTCTTCTTAACCTATGTTATTCATGGGTTTTAGCATTATTTGATTTACCCTTTTACTTCATTCATTTATGATACGTATTATTTAAATTGAATTATTGTGTTTATCTTTTATCAGTTGTGTGGTTTTTAAGATGTGTAGGTTATGATCTGAAGTAATTGCTTGGTTTTTTCATTAGGTATGAAAAAGAATTTGTCGTTTCGTTCAAACTTCTAGATGAGGTGAATAATTTCTTTGGATAAATGATAGATTTGCATTGTATGGTACATGATATTTATTGAATAATAATTTCAAGCTACATTCTTATAATACCTTTTTAAGATCTATTTCCTTGAAGGCTTGAACTCAATGATGTTGTAATTGATTATGAGTGTTGAATCATTGTCATGAAAATCTTAGTTCTTGTTAGTGAGCCCCTATTTGGGATTTTGATAATTCATTTTAATCCAGCTATGGTTGATGTAGATAGATCTTTTTTATGATTGTTGAAACTCAAAAGAAGGAAATTTAAGTTGAGGCATGATTTCGATTTACTTTCCTATTTATCAGTGAATTTTTTTTCACTATTTAGTTTGCTTCTTAGTGGCTATAGTTTAATGGTAAATCCCACACGTATTGTTATGGGGATCTGGGCTTGAAACCCAGGAGCCACATCTATGAGCATTAACTAAACTATTTGGAATTTATGAGATTAGACAAAAATTACTGATTGTTGATCATGGATCATTTATTTTTGCTTTTCGTTCACTTTCAAAGTGTGAAAAATAAACTCACAATGATCTTTTTTTTATGGTTTTGTAATTTGTTAACAATCCTTTATGTTGATTAAACGCATTTGTTTTTGTAAATTCAGCTTATAGGCCAAGTTTTATAATAGGTAAGGAGAAGGTTCATATTAACATTGTGGTCATTGGCCATGTCGATTCTAGCAATTCAACCACCACTGGCCACTTAATCGACAAGCTTGGGGGTATTAACAAGTTAGGCCAAAAAGACAAGTTGTTGTAACGTGATCTTCAAAATTATATGATTGTACATTTAAAATTTTAATATAATATTATATATGTCTATTAATTGTTATTTTTTAAAATAGGAAATGTAAATTCTAAAAAATGTGGACGAGGACCAACAGTCAATGCTATACTTGCCAAGAAGAAAGCTGAAGGAAAATAAATTGGTATCTAATTTCCTCTTCTGTACTATAAGGTATGTGGTAAGCTTGCCAACCTTTTCAAATTGGAAGTTACTATATGCATTCGACAACTTACACTTAGTGTCTCTAATTGGAAAGGTATTTCAGTTGTTTTTGCACATTTTGCCCTCCAAGTTTGTTATTTAATGCTTCTGCCTCAGATCCTTCAAGTGCCATAATATCAAATATTCCAACTAGTCGTGTGAGTTTATAAATTTATAAAATCTAGAATAGTTAGCATTACTTCTTATCATTATCATCATATTATTATAAATTATAGTACTAAATTTATGGTTTAATATTTTATAAGCTAATTTGTAACATCTCGTTACCCATGTTAAGTTAAAATTGTAAATGTGAGAGATTCACTAAGAAATTAGGAATGTGTTTCATACTCATGCATTATGTGATATGCTTATGCACATGAATACTGAATCGTTGTAGATGAAAATGACTGTACATGCATTTATTGACATTTTGGGTGTAATTGTTTATAAATGTGAGTATATTGAGAAATGTTGGCCCCTAAAAATTTCTTCTTGATGAATAAGTATGATTTACATTGATTATGAGGTCTTTATGAAATTTTGTGGAAATTAATTATTATGTTGATGTTAGAAAGATTATATGATATAGGTTAATTGAAATAAAGTGTAAAGGTTATAAGAATATTCAATGGGTGTCTTTGCCAAGACACTTAAGGTTAAAAGAACATAAGCCTATAAGGAAGGGTAAAAGGGGCTTTTTGGGCTCATTAAGCGTAGAAATGGAAGAAAGAAATGTAGTCTTGCTTTTTAAGAAGGGGAGTGTTGGACCCCGTCTCCGAGGCCCAACATTCGGACCCATATAAGTATGGAAGACCCAAAATCGACACAAAATTGGCCACAAAAGGAGAAATCTTGAAATAGAAAATTTGGCTTTGGATTTTTAAGAAAATATGTTCCTTACGCTCTCACGGTTCCAACGCCACTGAAATCGTTCAATTCGGATTTGAAAAGAAAAAGTTATGATAAAAATGCTATCTTAAAGAAAACAGTGAAAACAGTCCCTCTACCGACTTCATGTAAATATTTGAAAACTTTAGAGGCAAAATTACTTATCGGCTCCTTCATAAAAAGTGTAGATTTATGTCTCTAGTTTCATTTAAAACAAGAATCGCCTCAACCCGAGCCCTATAGCTCCAGATATTTAAAAATTTGTGAAGTATATTCAGAAAGAATCAGCCGACCTTCACACTTTGTTTCAAACCACCCTTTTCAATTTAAAGTAAATACTGGAAAATCAAGTGTAAAAAGATAGAAAAATTTCTTAGAAATCCATCGGTTCGAAAATCAGCTCAATCGGAGGTCTATGCAAAATGTTATGACCAAAAGAAGGAAGAAGGGTTGATAAATAGAAGCAGACGATAAAACTGAGACGCAAAAGTCAACACAAACGCAAAAGTCAACACAGACGTAAAAAGTCAACTCAGACGCAGAAAGTCAACTCAGACGCAGAAAGTCAACTCAGACGCAAAAAAGTCAACTCAGACGCAAAAGTCAACTCAGACGCAAAAAGTCAACTCAGACGCAAAAAGTCAACTCAGACGCAAAAAGTCAACTCAGACGCAAAAGTCAACTCAGACGCAAAAGTCAACTACGTCTCACTACTCTCCAGAATGTCTCTACTTAAAAGATGCATAACTTTCTACTCAGAACTCTAAATTAGACACGGTCAGAAGCGTTGGAAAGCTAGGAGAAAAATCTATATTTTTCAAGAAGGACTCACCAGCAAGCTCGGACTTTAAGGGAATCAAAAGTTCCCACTAAGACAGGTCGGCTAGCTCTCCACAAACAGTACCAGAACTTGCAATCTCTACAACTTTTGACCCAGAACTCCAAATTTAGCAAACTTAGTGTCTATGGAAAGCTAAAAGAATTATCTACAACTTTCATGAAGACCACTGACCTATATTCCAACTCTATATGGGTCAAAAGTGGACTCAAATCTTCTCTACCAATCATCACTTTGACAAAGACCTACATTTAATTCCAACGACTTACACCTACCAATTTAACTCCTCTTAAATAGTTCATAAAACCTCACGAGAGCTCTACAGCCCATTAACAACCTCAACAATATTAAATGATCTCCTACTACTTGTACTAACCTGAAATTGCAGAAACACAAGATACCTGAATTCGCAAGACTTTCACAACTCACACACCATAGCAAATTTTTCAACAAGCTCTCCCAAGACAAAAACCCAGCAGAAACCCAACAACAACTCAAACACAACCTTCATTCCACATCTTCTACCCAAACACATGCATTAACTACAAGTAACACAATTATACATAAGGGAATACTTGTTCTCTTCATTCTCATTTCTAATCCAACCAAAAGTGCATTTATAGCTTTGATTACATAACAACATATTCACCATGATTTAACACCAAGTACAAAATACAAAAGATGCTCCATGCTTGTTATGCTTGCAAAGCTATCCCAAAAGTGAGTCACTAACTTAATGCAAAAATATCTAAAGTCTTGGAGTTTTCCCGATGCCTTGCAAGTTCGATGCTAGACTTGAGCTTTTGCACTGTGGAGGAAAATGGGGTGAGCTAACACTACTCGATGGCTAATCGCCTATAGCCATCGTAATGAGCCATGCAACACATATATTCATACATATAGTCATGCATATATCAAACAATCCTAATACATTCACGTAACATCATTTTAGGCGTAATAAACATTACATTACATAAAGCCTAACATGACAACTTTATCAATTATAACACTTATGATGCATCATACACAACAAAGTTTGAATGAAAATGCACAATCACGTGGCTAGAGAGTTTCAGAACACAACGAGTAAACCAAGTTTATCGTAAACACAACGAGTCCGATTTCTCGGGATCTCGTGGCCCAATGAGCGTAAATGAGAGAAGGCTAGTCAGCGTGCACGTGACTATCACAACGGGTTCTCTCTTGCCCACACACACAAATAATCTATGCTCAAATAGTTTCATTCATAGGTTTCTTCAAAATTTTCCAGTATGCACAATTCCATACTTTACATAATTCCATACTTTACATAATTCCATACTTTACATTTCTTTCAAAGACAAGATGCCACATTTCACATACATATCCAAATATTCATCGGAAATCAACTTTTTACACAAATATAAGACAAAGCACATAAGCATACAAGGTCACCCATTACATAATGACTATAAACGCATTACCCACCTAAAATGTCAGAAATCTGAGTTCACAAATGTCCTTCCTCTTTCTCTTGAGTGAGGTGTCTTTTGTTCCCTTCAATAAAACACATTTCGATTTAATTTCGAAACTCATCGGAAAGTTATAACATTCAAGAATCAAAGGAAAACTAACAATAACCTCAAACCTAACCTATCTATAACCCATTTAAACTAGAATAACCATAACCTTCCTTAACAACCATAGATCTCACCTTCTCTTCCATTTTTCTTCAATCTCTACATAAACCCTAACTTTCATCCTACACCATTTTTGAATCTAACTTAAGAAAAGATGAAAGCTTACCTTTCTCACTTGATTTCTCTTCTTTTTCTCCTTCTTTCTTCTTCTCCACAAGCCTCCCACGATTTTTCTCTCTTCCCTTCTTCCTTGGCCGACCACTCTTCTTTCTCCTCTAGCTCACGTTTTCTTCTCTTCTCTTCTTGGGTGACTTACGACTCTTGCTACTTTTCTCCTCTTCCTTTAATTCATTAACTCATTTATTCCTTTACATCTCCACTTAAAAGCCTACACCAAAACTACATAGTTTTGGTATTGGGCTCTCCCTCTTACCATGCTTTTGGGCCCTTCCTCTAATAACTTACAAGCCCACCATACCTTAACCCACTCATCTCTAATCCTCCTTCCACTTAATCCATTTACCTAAAGCCCATACTTTCCAATATTGAATCCAAGCCTTCAATTAATTTCTAACTTCTAATCCCAAGCCCAACATAAAAATATTTATATAAACACATAATTAAATCAATTAAGACAAAATAAATAATTAACGAATAAATCCATAAATAAATAAATAATTAATTCAAATAAAATAAAAATTTTTTCGGGGCCCAACAATTCTCCCATCCTAAAAGAATTTCGTCCTCGAAATCCTTACCTGAATCCATGAAGAGGTAGGGATACTTCTCCTTCATGGCTTCCAAAGGTTCCCAAGTTGCTTCCTCGGTCGAATGGTTCCTCCACAAGACCTTAACCAGCTTCACACTCTTGTTCCTTAACACTTTTTCCTTTAAATCTAAGATTTCCACTGGTTGCTCCTCATAAGTCAAATCCTCTCTCAACTGAACCTCTGAAGGTTGAACTATGTGTGAAGGATCCGATCTATACCTCCTCAACATCGACACATGGCACACATTGTGAATCTTAGACAACTCCAATGGCAAATCTAACTTATAAGCCAAAGGCCCGATCCTCTCAATAATCTCGTATGGGCCTATATACCTTGGGCTAAGCTTGCCCTTCTTGCCAAACCTCAAAACACCTTTCCATGGAGAAGCTCTAAGAAACACCTTCTCACCCACTTCAAATTCCATCTCTTTCCTATGGGCATCCGAATAGCTCTTCATCCGATCTTGAGCTGCCTTAAGCCTCTGCTTCACTAGCTTTATCTTATCAATCAGAACTCGCACTTTCTCAGTCCCATGAAACTTCCTTTCACCTTCCTCGTCCCAACATATAGGAGTTCTACATCTCCTACCATACAAAGCCTCATAAGGTGCCATTTGAATTCCCGAATGATAGGAATTATTATAAGCAAACTCAATCAAAGGTAAGTGATCATCCCACAAACCTTTGAAATCCAAAGCACAAGCCCTCAACATTGCCTCCAAAGTTCGAATGGTCCTCTCCGACTGTCCATCAGTCTGCGGATGGAAAGCCGTACTGAAATGCAATCTAGTCCCCAAGGCCTCCTGCAAACTCTCCCAAAACCTAGAGGTAAACACAGGATCTCTATCGAAACTATCGAACTTCGAATCCCATGAAGCCTAATCACCTCATCCACATACTTCTTAGCCAACACATTCAAGGAATCATATTTAATTGGCAAGAAGTGAGTGACTTAGTCAACCTATCCACAATCACCCATATTGCATCATGCTTCTTGCTAGATCTCGCAATCCCATCGTAAAATCCATAGTTATCTTTTCCCATTTCCACTCCGAATAGGCAAGGATTAAGCTTGCTCAAGGTGCTGGTGTTCACTTTAATTTCTTTGGCACACCAAACATCTTTTAGCATACTCTGCTACATCTTTCCTCATTCCTTTCCACCAGAAATGCTCTTTCAAATTCCGATACATCTTAGAACTCCCTGGATGCATTGCATAAGGAGCATTATGCGCCTCATCAAGAATCTCATCTCTCAACTCTAACTTGCCCGGGACACACAATCTACTACCCACAACCATCAATCCATCTTCCCTTACCTCTACATTAGACGGCTTGCCATTCTTTATCTCTTCCCTAAGCTTATTCAAGTACTCATCATGATCCTGCAATTCCTTGATCTTCTCTTTCAGCACTGGCCTCACCCTGAAACTTGCCAAAATACACTCAGGCCTATCTTGCCTCAACATCACATCAAGTCCGCTAAATCCTTCAAAGAAGGGAAGATACACACTCTCATGTGAGCCATAGTGGACTTCTACTCAGAGCATCCGCTACCACATTAGCTTTCCCGGATGGTAATCTATCATCAAGTCATAATCTTTTAGCAACTCTAACCATCGCTTTGCCTCAAATTCACTCTTTTGGGTCAACAAGTATTTAAGGCTCTTATGATCTGTAAATATCCTAGTGGTAACTCCATACGATAATGCCTCCAAATCTTCAATGCAAAGATTATAGCAGCCAACTCCAAGTCATGGATCGGATAGTTCATCTCATAAGGCTTCAACCGCTAGAGGCATAAGCAATCACTTTCTCTCCTTGCATCAATACACACCCTAAACCCTTCCTGGAGGCATCATCAGACACAATGTACTCATCATCACCGAAGGCAATGTCGAAATCGGTGCGGTTGTGGCGCTTCTTCAACTCCTCGAAACTACTCTGGCACTCCTCAGTCCATTCAAATTTTTGATTCTTCCTTGTCAACTTGGAAAGTGGAGCAGCTATCAAGGAAAAGCCCTCCACAAACCTCCTGTAATATCCAGCTAATCCCAAGAAACTTCTCACTTCAGCTACATTCTTTGGCGCTTCCCATCTAACCACAGCCTCTATCTTCTGCGGATCCACATGCACTCCCCGCTCAGAGATCACATGCCCCAAAAATACCACTTCCTTTAGCCAAAATTCGCATTTATCGAATTTGGCATACAGCTCATTCTTCCTCAATGTCTTCAAAGCAATCCTTAAATGATCCTCGTGCTCCTCATCACTCTTAGAATATACCAATATATCATCAATAAAGACAATGATAAATTGATCTAAGAAAGACCTGAAGACTCTATTCATCAAATCCATAAAGACTGCAGGAGCATTCGTTAACCCAAAAGGCATAACCAAAAACTCAAAGTGGCCATACCTCGTCCTAAAAGCAGTCTTTGACACATCGGTCTCCTTAATCCTCAACTGATGATAACCCGATCTCAAATCTATCTTGAAAAGACTCTAGCCTTTGCAATTGATCAAACAAGTCATCAATGCGCGAAGCGAATACTGTTCTTAACGAAGAGTATGGTTCACTTCCTATAATCCACACACATCCGAACGACCCATCTTTCTTCTTCACAAAAGAACCGAGCTCCCAAGGCGAAGAACTCGGTCTAACATAACCCTTCTCTAAAAGATCCTCCAATCGCTCCTTAAGCTCCTTCAATTACTGCCGAGCCATCCGATAAAGCGAAATTGAGATCAACAGATGCTCGAATGAAGCTTCGATGGGAAACTCAATTTCCCTAGGAGGAGGTAGTCCTGGCAATTCCTCGGGAAAGACATCCGGGAATTCCCTGACTACTGGAATGTCTTCCAACCTCCCTCTATCTGCCTCCATATCTAGCACATAAGCCAAAAAGGCCTCACACCCCTTGCTCATCATTCTCTCTGCCATCATAGCTGAAATAACCCGAGGTGGATCGACTTTTCTATCTCCCATGAGTATCACTTTCTGCTATCCTCTAGCTCGAACTCCACCGCCTTACATTTACAATCTAAAGTAACATGATACCTCTCTAATGTGTCCATACCTAGGATCACATCCAATCCTCCCATCTTCAAAGGCATCAGATCCACCACCAATTTTCCTCCACTAATCTCTATCTCACAATCTCTATACACTGATGACAATAATATATTGGCGATTGAGTACTCACAATCAGCGGAGTATCCAATGGGCTCAAACTCTTCCTAGAAATAGTCCCACCAAGACACAAAAGAATGGGTAGAACTCGAGTCAATCATAGCAAGCACATAATCATCAAACAGCTTTAACCATACCCGCCATAACTTCGGCGCGGTCTCGCCTCCTCTCGAGTCATGGCAAACACTGGCCGAACTTGCCCTCTGGATCTGCTCGAGGATAAGCTCTCTTAGGACCTCCAGAGCTACCTACTTGATCCAGCCTTGAGCCATCGCCTCTGCCTCCTCCTCTGAGGTCAGATCTGAGATCTCTCTCTCTGTCCGGCTTGGGACAAAACTTAGCGATATGCCCTTCCGCCACAATTGAAGCATGCACGATACTCAAACATTGTCCCTTATGATACCCCCACAATGCTCACACTTTGGAAGAGGTGGCCTCTCCCATCCATCTTCTACCGCCCATCGATGAAGCTTGGTGAGAAACAGTGGAATCCTCAATGATCTAGGTCGGCTTCCACCGTGCTCCTCTCCTCGATCAAGCAGAAAGGTTCAGCACTTCTCTCGGGATTGAAGTACCACCTCCCTCCGAACCGCTCTCCCCTTCCTCTTCCCGTTAATCGCACTCTTGATGTTCTCGAGGTTCTCCACCTCAGTATTTGCTTCAACTAATCTGCTGTAAGTCACGTGTTTCTCTTTATCACCTTCTCTCGATAGCAGTGCAAACCCGACTCAAATCGACGCAGACTTAGCACCTCACTCAAATCATCTCTCGCAAAGATATCTAGACAATTGTGTGAACCGACGCTCAGATTCATCGACCGTCATCTCCTCTGGGGTAAGGCTTAGGAACTCCTCTCGCTTCGCTAAATGTACACCTCGAGACAGATACTTCTTCCTCAGACACAATGAAGTCTCCCATGTCAATCCTACCGGCCAGTCCGACTCCCGACCACGCCTCCCACCAATGCAAGGCATCACCACAAGCAGGTGGTAGCATAAACCACTTTGTCGCCAACCTCACAATCCATCCGATCCAAAGACTCTCTCTGCTTTCCTCAATCAGTCTCGACTTCTTCCGGATCCGAGGTTCCAAAGAAATCCATCGCCCATACTTCCTCGACTTGTCAAACCGCCTCCCTTCTATTTGGGGCAACCAGAGCTCGAGGCATTTGACCCATAGCCCGAACAAAAGCTTGGGTAAATGCTTGGAACAATCTGGGGTCTAACGCAGGCACTTGCTCGACAGACTAGGTGATGGCTGAGTCAGTGAACGAAGAGGCTCACTACCACCCTAGTAGGGGCCTCACCACTCCCCGGCTACGGACTCATCCATGCTCTCCTCCTCAACGGAGAGTCAGGTGCAATTGAACCTTGCAAAACTCCTCGTGTCCTTTGACGAGGTGGCATCGTACTCTTCAATGAAAATACTAGTGATTAGCTACAATTGCTTTTTTTAAGCTTAGTTCTATATGTATGCATGATATGCATGTCACGTAATGCAAACAATCAATTCATAAAGTAAACATTTAATCACATACAAAACAATGTTCCCTACTATACATTTTAAGCCTAGGAGTAAGCTAAGCTCGATACCAAACAATGTTGGACCCCGCCTCCGAGGCCCAACATTCTAACCCATATAAGTATGGAAGACCCAAAACCACACAAAATTGGCCACAAAAGGAGAAATCTTGAAATAGAAAATTTGGCTTTGGATTTTAAGAAAATATGTTCCTTACGCCTCACGGTTCCAACACCACTGAAATCGCTCAATTCGGATTTGAAAAGAAAAGTTATGACAAAATGCTATCTTAAAGAAAACAAGGAAAACAAATTCCTCTACCGACTTCATGTAAATATTTGAAAACTTTAGAGGCAAAATTACTGATCGGCTCCTTCATAAAAGTGTAGATTTATGTCTCTAGTTTCATTTAAAATAAGAATCGCCTCAACCCGAGCGCTATAGCTCCAGATATTTAAAATTTATGAAGTATATTCAGAAGAATCACCACCCTCCACACTTTGTTTCAAACCACCCTTTTCAATTTAAAGTAAATACTGGAAAATTAAGTGTAAAAGATAGAAAATTTCTTAGAAATCCATCGGTTCAAAATCAGCTCAATCGGAGGTCTATGGAAAAAGTTATGACCAAAAGAAGGGAGAAGGGTCGATAAATAGAAGCAGACGATAAAACTGAGACGCAAAAGTCAACACAGACGCAAAAGTCAACACAGACGCAAAAAGTCAACTCAGACGCAGAAAGTCAACTCAGACGTAAAAAGTCAACTCAGACGCAAAAAGTCAACTCAGACGCAAAAGTCAACTGCGTCTCACTACTCTCCAGAACGTCTCTACTTAAAAGATTCATAACTTTCTACTCAGAACTCCAAATTAGACACGGTCAGAAGCGTTGGAAATCTAGGAGAAAAATCTATATTTTTCAAGAAGGGCTCACCAGCAAGCTCGGACTCTAAGGGAATCAAAAGTTCCCACTAAGACAGGTCGGCTAGCTCTCCACAAACAAGCACTTTAACTTGCAATCTCCACAACTTTTGACCCAGAACTCCAAATTTAGCAAACTTAGTGTCTATGGAAAGTTAAAAGAATTATCTACAACTTTCATGAAGACCACCGACCTATATTCCAATTCTATATAGGTCAAAAGTGGACTCAAACCTTCTACTACCAATCTGTCACTTTGACAGCACCTACATTTAATTCCAACGACTTACACCTACCAATTTAACTCCTCTTAAATAGTTCATAAACCTCCAGAGAGCTCTACAGCCCGCTAACAACCTCAACAATATTAAATGATCTCCTACTACTTGTACCAACCTAGAAATTGCAGAAAACACAAGATACCTGAGTTCGCAAGACTTTCACAACTCACACACCATAGCAAATTTTTCAAAGAAGCTCTCCCAAGACAAAACCCAAAGAAACCCAACAAAGAACTCAAACACAACCTTCATTCCACATCTTCTACCCAAACACATGCATTAACTACAAGTAACACAATTATACATAAGGAATACTTGTTCTCTTCATTCTCATTTCTAATCCAATCAATAAGTGCATTTATAGCTTTGATTACATAACAACATATTCATCATGATTTAACACCAAGTACAAAATACAAAAGATGCTCCATGCTTGTTATGCTTGCAAAGCTATCCCAAAAGTGAGTCACTAACTTAATGCAAAAATATCTAAAGTCTTGGAGTTTTCCGATGCCTTGCAAGGTCCGATGCTAGACTTGAGCTTTTGCACTGTGGAGGGAAAATGGGGTGAGCTAACACTACCAAATGGCTAATACGCCTATAGCCATCGTAATGAGCCATGCAACACATATATTCATACATATAGTCATGCATATATCAAACAATCCTAATACATTCACAGAATATCATTTTAGGCGTAACAAACAATACATTACATAAAGCCTAACATGACAACTTTATCAATTATAACACTTATGATGCATCATACACAACAAAGTTTGAATGAAAAATGCACAATCACATGGCTAGAGAGTTTCCGTAAACACAACAAGTAAACCGAAGTTTATCGTAAACACAACGAGTCTGATTTCTCAGGATCTCGTGGCCACAAGCGGGCAGCCGGGAGAAGGCTAGGTCAACGTGCACGTGACTATCACAACGGGTTTCTCTCTTGCCCACACACACAAATAATCTATGCTCAAATAGTTTCATTCTTAGGTTTCTTCAAAATTTTCCAGTATGCACAATTCCATACTTTACATAATTCCATACTTTACATTTCTTTCAAAGACAAGATGCCACATTTCACATACATATCCAAATATTCATCTAAATCAACTTTTACACAAATATAAGACAAAGCACATAAGCATACAAGGTCACCCATTACATAATGACTATAAACGATTACCCACCTAAAATGTCGAAATGAGTTCACAAATGTCCTTCCTCTCTCTCGAGTGAGGTTTCCTTAGTTCCTTCAATAAAACACATTTTGATTTAATTTCAAACTCATCGGAAAGTTATAACATTCAAGAATCAAAGGAAAACTAACAATAACCTCAAACCTAACCTATCTATAACCCATTTAAACTAGAATAACCATAACCTTCCTTAACAACCATAGATCTCACCTTCTCTTCCATTTTCTTCAATCTCTACATAAACCCTAACTTTCATCCTACACCATTTTGAATCTAACTTAAGAAAAGATGAAAGCTTACCTTTCTCACTTGATTTCTCTTCTTTTCTCCTTCTTTCTTCTTCTCCACAAGCCTCCCACGATTTTTCTCTCTTCCTTCTTCCTTGCCGACCACTCTTCTTTCTCCTCTAGCTCACGCTTTCTTCTCTTCTCTTCTTGGGTGACTTACGACTCTTGCTACTTTTCTCCTCTTCCTTTAATTCATTAACTCATTTATTCCTTTACATCTCCACTTAAAGCCTACACCAAAACTACATAGTTTTGGTATTGGCCTCCTCTTACCATGCTTTTGGGCCCTTCCTCTAATAACTTACAAGCCCACCATACCTTAACCCACTCATCTCTAATCCTCCTTCCACTTAATCCATTTACCTAAAGCCCATACTTTCCAATATTGAATCCAAGCCTTCAATTAATTTCTAACTTCTAATCCCAAGCCCAACATAAAAATATTTATATAAACACATAATTAAATCAATTAAGACAAAATAAATAATTAACGAATAAATCCATAAATAAATAAATAATTAATTCAAATAAAATAAAAAAAATTTTCGGGGCCCAACAGGGAGTGATTGAACCCAAGTTTAATATATAATTGGCTACCCTTTCATGGTTGTTAATGCACTTTTTGACTCTTAATTCATGATTTTTGTGTTTAAATTAGTCCCTTACGATGAGCTTGTGTTTTATGCAATTTGCCAGTAAAATTGTACAAATTGACATTAATTGCATTATAATTTTTCTAAGAACAATTCATACTACAAATTGTTATTTTATATTGTAGGAGAAAGGAGTCAAAAAGGATCAGAAGAGTCAACACGGCATGAAGTCCTTAAGGCACGTCGCGGCGTGAACTTGCCGCGGCAAAATGTAATTCCCACATCGCGGTGCATTAACACAGATCATACGTCGCGACATCAACAATTCAACACGTCGCGGCGAGCAAGCCAGATCGTACGTCACGACGTCGACAATTCAACATGTCGCGGCGAGCAAGTCAGAGCACACGTCGCGACGAATATTAATTTATACGTTGCGACGTGCAGACGGGCATTCGGACTTTAAATGGAAAAATCACTCACTGTACTGACTCGGCCCGTGAACCATCCTTTAAATATTGCTGAATTAGGTTAGAACGAGCATCATCTGGCTGGGCAATCATCATCTTCTGGGGATCGACAGATGACAGAGAGAAGGGAGACGAGCGAAGAGAGAAGAAGAGGAAGCAACATTGTCCACCACCCAGGGTTCCCTTCGGGGTTCCCTGGGGATAATTTCACATAGGTTTTGTTGCCCATTTTTTACTGCCGACTCCATCATGGTAGCTTGGATTCGTCACGAGTTGTGAAGGTTTCGGTTAAAATGCATGGTTAGGCATTTGTTTTCTCTTGAAGATGCAGTAATGGCTGGAGTTCACCGAAGGGGAGTAGCTTAATCTGTAGTTTAGATATGATTTATAAATGCCTAGGTCTAGGGTTTGTAATTTGTAGTGAAGCTACTTGATTATAGCTAAATGTTTGACATTTAATGTGTTGTTTGGATTGGTAATTTACATTGTCACATTTAACTACATTGTTGTGAACAACCGAGTTGGGGTTTATTGCTTTGTAGTTAGATTAGCTTAATTATAGTTTAATTAAGCGTTGAACAATTTAATGTGTTATGGATTTGTTTATGTAGAATTATGTGCTTAAATATATGAAGTCTCATATATGTCAACTTGTGATCTTGTCGATTCTCTTTTATCTGCCTAGTTGTGTTTGATATTGAGTTGATGCTAGATTTCATTTGACCCATTGCATTGGCAAATCCACCACACACACTAAGATGCTTTTAACAAGGTTTTAAGCAATGGAGTTCATTGATTAAAGCCTTGGACTTAAATAATCCTTTAAGGTTCTGAGGCTCAAGAGCACTCAATGGGGTCTTGAGAAATGGAGTCGAGAGTGACAGGAGTCCATTAATCAAGATCCTGGACTTAAAGATAGTTCTTTAAGGTTTACCATTCAAACTTAGTGATTTCTAATCCCATCCGCACACACTAAGATGCTTTTAACAAGGTTTTAAGCAATGGAGTTCATTGATTAAAACCTTGGACTTAAAGGTTCCTTTAAGGTTCTAGGGCTCAAGAGCACCTAATGGGGTCTTGAGAAATGGAGTCGAGAGTGACAGGAGTACATTAATCAAGACCCTGGACTTAAAGAGAATTCTTTAAGGTTTACCATTCAAACTTAGTGATTTCTAATCCCACCGCACACATTAAGATGTGCTTAACGGGATCTTGAGCAATGGAGTTCATTGATCAAGATCCTGGACTTAAAGAGTCCTTTAAGGTTCTGAGGCTCAAGAGCACTCAATGGAGTCTTGAGAAATGGATTCGAGAGTGACAGGAGTCCATTAATTAAGACCCTGGACTTAAAGTGAGTTTTTTAAGGTTTACCATTCACACTTAGTTTTGAACTGTGATAGCCAAAGCTCGTTTTCAAGGGGATTTTATCACTTGTTTTATTATTTTCTTTTTCTGTTTTCAAAAATCCAAAAATACTTTTTACATGCTTTTTAGTGTAGTTAATGTTTTCAAACAAAACCCCCTTTTTTCTCACTGATTTCACTTGCATTTGATGACATATAGGCTAGTTTAGGTCCATTTCATTAGGTTTCGATTAAGTGAGATGACCCGAGGTTGCATCCTATACTGTAATCCTTGGTATAAATTATTTTTGACCGGTTTCCAAGGATCGATCGTAAGGTCGAATCGACAGAGCCGCGATCAGGGAGAAACATGAATTAGGAGAGAAGAAGAGAAAATAAGAAAGAAAAAGAAGAGAATTTCAGTAGTTGAGAGAAAAGAAAAGACTTGAGCTAGGGTTTCATCATTTATTTATCTTGAGAGAGATTTTGAAGTTATTCAAGAAGAGAAAAATGAAGAGGAAGAGAAGAGCTTCTAATTGAGCCAAAGATCTCTTCATTTGGTGAAGAATCAAGGTAAGATAATTTTGAATCTTTTGGATTTGTTGAAAGAGTTTTAGGCCACGGAGTTAGAAAATAAATGGGTTTAAGTATTCTAGAACTAATTTTAGTGATTGTGCGTTGTATACTTTTTCAATTTGAAAACCCTATTGAGTTGAGATTTGATAGTTTAATGAATTCAAATTGTTAATTGAATGGTTATACTCAGGACTTTTCAAGTTTGCACAGTGTAAAATTTCAAGTCTTTCTTAGGGGTAAATTTTGTATTCTGACTTTAGGGTAAAATCTATATTAATCTAGGTTGAATTAGACAAAGTTGTCTTCTAGAACGTTGTAGCTTATCTTTTTATCTTTCCAACGGTATATAGTATGAAATTTTTGGAAATCAAAGTGGAAATTTATGGTCCTTATAAGTGGAGATGCTCAGGAGTATAGATTGTATCGTCTAGTGATGACCTATCGTCTGGTGCTGACGTATCGTCTGGTGACATGTACTGTTCATCTTACATCTTCTGGTCAAATTTTGAACCTTTAAATGATAGAATCTATCTTCAAGATTTTCATAAACGTTGTAGATGTTTAAGTCCTCTTTCAAACTGTTTAAAGAACACCTTAATATGATAACTCTACAGCAAGTTATGGAAATTATTCCAAATAGGTCTTAGACTGAAACTTCTTCTTGTCATTGTTCATCTTGTATCATTTAATCCAATTTTGACCCTTTAGATAATGAAATATCACTTTAAGATCTTCATGAAAGTTTTATATCTTGAATTCTTCTTTCAAAAAATACAAAGAACATCTTGATTAGATATCTCTAGAGAAATTTATGCCAATTGTAAAACATCTTCTGTGTGTTGTTTATAAACTTCTTCTGGTTACTGTTCATCTTGTATCGTCTGGTCCAATTTGACCTTTTAGATGACAAAATCTCAATCAAGATCTTCGTAAAAGTTGTAGATCTTGAATTCTTATTTCAAACTATTAAAAGAAAACCTCAATCTGATATCACTAGAGAAAGTTATGCCAATTGTAAAACATCTTCTGTGTACTATTCATAAACTTCTTCTAGGTACTGTTCATCTTGTATTGTCTGGTCAAATTTTGACCTGATATATGATAGAATTTTTCTTTAAAATTTTCATTAAAGTTTTAGATCTATAAGTTCTATTTCAAACCGTCTAAGTATGACCTTAATCTGATACTTATAGAGAAAGTTATGCTATTTTCTCCGAAATAGGTTCAATATGATTGAGGACAGAACCTTGTTTAATTCTTTCGACCATAACTTTGTTATCCGACCTCCAAAAGAAGTGATTCTTGGACCAATAGATTCCTAGCAAATTTATTTCTATTTCTCCATAAAATTTTATGGCTTTTTATAATACATTGTGATTTTAATGGTTCTAGTGAGGTATAAACCTAAGTATAAATTATATTTAGAGGAGTCTTAATATGAGACTGATTTTGTGATGACACTAATGGATAAATACCGAGATTGTCATGAACATACATTGTACATATTTTATTACATACATGTGCATTGTTAAACACTTATATTTGTGCAAATTGTGACATATGTTTTTGTGTTATTTGATATAGAGGAGCAACTAGAACGTCAACCTCCAGATGTTGCCGGAACTTCTAGGCATTAGCTTCGGGAGCAACTTGTAAGTAACCTAGATGGTCTCACTCAATTAAATGTTTGTTTTATACTATATTTGAATTTTTGAATGAATGTGTCTTGATTGTTGATTTCTAGGCAATGAAGGTCTGATGATTGTGATATTTGTTTGAGATATTGAAGTACTAGTTGAATGTGAATGCGATGGACTAAATGTTTATGATATGATTGATTGCGAAAAGTGCATTCCATACATTAATGCATGATCAAATAATAAGAGTTGTGACCTGAGTAGTCCAACGTGAAAAGAGCTTAAGCTCAGTTATGCACATCAGAGCCTCAGGCTCAACGCTTAATGAGCCCGGTATCTACAACAGATACGGGACAACATTAAAATGAGCCCAGTGTCCACAATAGATACGGGACAGTTTAAGCACTCAGTTATAATATCGTAATAATTGGAAATGAGTCATATGAGCATTTTAATAAGCATGTTGATTGTTTGAAATTCCAAATTGGTTACTCGTAAGTGAAAATGTGATATGTGTTCAATTATGCAAAAATGCAAAGATGTGAATTATATGTTATATGTGTTGATGTGATGCATGAATTGAGTAAATCATCGATGATGGTTACCTCATTGAGTTTGCAAAACTCATCAAAATTGCAATGTTGACTTTTCAAGACCGAGAGACGACTCTTGCTATTGAGAGGTGCTACAAGTGGTACAGACTAGTGATTTGGGAAGAGAAGTAATGACTTAAAGGTCGATCAACTGGGTTTTGGACAGAGTAGACAAATTTTTGTATATTTCCGCTTTCATATAGTACTTTTGTATTAGACTATGATGATGTACATGTAGGAAATGTTGAAAGACATATTGTAGACCTTCGGTAATTACAAAAATGAAATGAGGAAAAAGTTAGTTTTTAAAATATTGTGATTTTCTTATGATGCTTTATAAGTGAATGAAGATATGATGCCATATTAAGTGAATGTAATAATTGAACGTAGCGCGCCATTGTCTTAGATTATGTACTGGAATGGCCTCTAGGCGTCCCAGTATGTATTCTAAGGTAAGGGGCACTACATAATTAGTTAATTCTACTTTTTTTATTTATTTTGTAGGAACCAAATCAAAAGTGAACTTCATATGGAAGAATAGCCAGAAAAATTTACCTTGGAAAGGTTTAGCTTAAATTAGTACGTAATTGTTTGGAATAATTGTAATAAATATAATTATTTTTGGATATTAAATTTTCCAATTTTATATATTGGAAATTAGAATTTTGTACATTTTGTTGATTTTTTATATACTAATAATTTTATTTGCTTTTGTACTAATATCTTGGCACTAAAAATCATATCATTTGTGACAACTGCTATTTTATGGCTACAAATGCAAAAAATTTATCGATTCAGAAATTAAATTATTAAATTTAATAACATTATTTGTGACAAATACTAATACATTAATGATGAATTTATTGTGACATATAATCTTTATTTAGTGGCAACATTATTGTAACATATAATTTTTATATTGATGAAATTTGTAGACAATATGGTCATTGATACAAATTTTTTATCACTAATGCAATTTTATTGTTGAATTGACAATTTTATTTGTGACAATAATAAACACATTAGTGACAATATTTTATGCAAGAACAAAGTTTCATTTTTGTGATAAAATGATGTTGACACTTCTTCTTTAAAATGTTAGTGACGAAGAAGTAATAGACACTGATAAAAAAACACGAGTGATAAATATTTTGTCACTATTTTCAATTATTTGTGGCGATGATGTTGTCACAATAAAATGAAGTACTATTACGACTTAATTCTTCACTACTTTATATTGTTTGTGACGATAAACTTATCACAAATATGTAAAGTTACTGTGACTATATAATTTTGTCACACATTTAATAGTTTTTAGTGTTAGTACTTTTATCATAAAAGTATTACATAATTGTAACCATTTTTTAAATTAGTCACTATTTCGTTAGTGACAGTAGGTGATGACTTTAAAAATTGGACACTGTTAATTATAGTAACTAATATTACTGCTTTTAGTGACAACTTGTACTTTCACTAAAAATATAATTTCTTGTAATTTATAGAGATGCCAATAAAAAAAAAGTTTTAAGATGTTGACCCATACACATTCAATTATCACTTCCGCCAAGGGGTTTACAACTTAGAGGATGTTCTAGTATTAATTCACAACAATTGCAAGCTCAAGCAATCATAAGGAGAATGTCATTGACACAATCATCATAACCTAAACTTTTGCAATCAAGTACAAATAAAGCAAACATTAATTAGTTATGCCTTAAACTTTTTGATATTTTGATATTTATCTCATTGACTTTGACATATGTGTGCTATTGATAAAGGTGACAAAAGTTATAGATCAATGTAATATAAATTTGTGATAATTTGATATATATATTTGTCCCATTAGTTTGTAGATGTATATTCTATTGATAATGGTGACAAATGTTTGTTTTGTATAAATACAGATGTAAATATTGAATTCTTTTAGAAAAATCAATACGAGTTATTACACATTCACTTCAACCTCTCTCTTTCTCTATCTTATATTGCTTTTTATGCATTTTGACAAGATATTCAACGAGTTAATTTTTCATTGTCTATTGGTTATATATAGTAGTATTTTTTACTTCATTACATAATTCATATACAATTTCAAAATAAAATTTTAATAACATAGTTGAAATTAATATTACCACTACATTGTTGAAATTCAATACAATATCCTTATAACATAATTACAAATAAAAAGTACTAGAACTATAACAAATCCTATTACAATGTTCATTAATATACACTTAATTTCTTTTTTTAATAAATTTATTTCCTCCTATAAAAACTTCATTTGTTCTTTAAATGCTTCTTTCAACCTCCTTCTTTAACATTGACAATTTGCTCCTTAATTTTTGAATAACTTGAACGAATCTTCTATTCTTCAAACACTTCTTTCAACCTCCTTCTTTAACATTGATAATTGGATCCTTAATTTTTGAATCACTTGAATGACTCTCTTAGTAAATTCTTCATCATACCATTTGTCTCCTAACCTAAAACATTTAATTTCATTATAAAAAACCTTAAACACAAGTTTAACATTCAATTTCACTATTCAAATAACAATAAATTCTCACCGGATAGTTAGGACATCAATAAAATTTCTAATTAGGATTATGAGCACTCTGTGAAGTCCTTAATGGGCCTTTAGCCTACAATAGCAAACAACATTACCTAAATTTGAACTCATTGTTGTATTAGTCAATGATAATGATGATTCGATCTGCATTCTTAAGAAAATCACAACGTAAATTTGCCTAAAAAGACATCATTAATGCTAAATATAAGATAATATTTGCTAGTGATGAATATAAAAATCCCAACTGTCCAAACTTTTCTAATATATCATCACGTAAGTCACTTCAATATTAGTTAATTGTATTCAAACAACTTGAACTTTTCTTTATGACGTCCTAATCTTTTTGTTGTAACATAAATATTTTCTTATCTTTGATTACTTAACTTTATCCCTATGTTTATCATCATCTTGTAAGTTACTCAAAATACTTGTACTATTTAACGCAATATGTTCTTAGTGTTTAATATAGTATGTGAAATCTCATATCAGTTAGAGAGGAGAACGAAGTATGCCTTATAAGGGTATGAATACCTCTCCCCCTAAAATGCACTTTTCCAAGGGTTGGAAAGAGCAAAACTGTGAGGGGTTTGACCCTAGGGGCAACCTAAAGTGGACAATATCTGTGAGGGGAAGGGGGGGGGGGGGGGTTTGAGCTATTACAAATGGTATCATAGCTGGTACCTGAGTCATTGTGCTAATTAGGCTGGGCCCTAAGGAGGGTTGAGCCCTAAGGGGATGGATATTGTGAGATCATACATCAGTTGGAGAGGAAAAAAAGTATGTCTTATAAGAGTATGGATACCTCTCGCCCTAAGACGTGTTTTTCCAAGGGAGGGAAGAGTAAAACTATGAGGGGTTTGGTCCTAGGGACAACCCAAAGTGGACAATATTTGTGAACAGATGGTCTGGGCTATTACATAGTTTTAGATGCATATGTTTTCCTCCAGTACAAAATAAAACTTCAATTACTATGGTTCCCTTTATCCATATTAAACACTTTGCAACCTTGGTGTTTTAATCAATTAAGAAGTAGCCTAAATTTGTCATTATTTGCATCAAGGTCCTTTCAAGACTCTTGGACAAAAACATTAAGGAGAATGGTAGATTCATCTATCATCTATAATTTAGTTGCATGCTCCTGACCTACCTTGTTAGCCCCAAATTTTTTTTTAAAATTAAGCATGATTAGACTAATTAAGTAATTGAGTTAGCATTATTTGAGATGATAGTAATTAAATATGATAGCATTAAATAGCATATGACATAAATTGAGTAAGTTAATTTAGCATAAATTAAATTGAGATTAATTAATGTATGATAGCATTAAATGAGTTAGTTGGGCTTTAATGAGGTAGAAAAGAAGAAGAGAGAATAAGAATAGGATGGGCTTGAGAGAATTAGTGGGCCTTGAGTAGTATAAAGTGGGTTTCACTTTTATCTTTATGTTAGTAATGCTTTAAATACTATCTCAACTAAGGAAAATTAATGTTTTCCAACTACCTTGGAATGAGTATTGATTGAGTTTCGAATTGTGTGTAAATTGAATTGTGATTGCCATTATGTGAGAAATTGATTAGTATATGATATTACTTGAAATTGTCATGAATTGAATGAGCATGAATGAGATCATGAAATGTGAGCTAAGCATGAAATATATTATTTCAAGAATCAGCTTTATGGATGCATGAAAATCCATTTTCAGAAAATCAGCTAGCGGACAAGACAAGTCCAGTTTTTATGCATGAAATTCAGTGTTATCGGGTTAGTTAAGTCCACCAAAGAAAGTCACGTGCCGTTGACCAAGATAGCCTTCTCCCTACGCTGATAGTGGCATAGGATGTTCCTTTTGGACTCTCAAGATATGACTACACTTGTGTAGCTCATCAGTAACCCGTGGACTTTTCGAACCATCAGCTATGTGATTTCGTGTTAGCATATGTTTGCAAGAATGAGAATTACATGGAGCATGAACATTGTGTTTTGAGATTGATAAATTTCATGAAATGCATGATTGTATGATTGCTATACCAAAGTGCTAAAAGTATGATTAATGAAGCAATGTAGCTTATTAGCCTAAATATAAACGTGTTACCTACGAGCGAAAGCTCACCCCCTCCAATCCCATCCCATCTCCAGGTGAAGAGCGCGATTTCGAGGAACGAGCATAAAAGGCATACTCCAAGATTTTGTTTTTGATGAAACTCAAGTCATTTAGTTGTAACCAATGCTTTAGATGCATTTCAAGAAAACAGTAGCATTTTGGAAATGTATTTTGAATCATGTTGTAAAAGGGTTTGAAATGCCCTCTAAAGCCTTGTAATAACTTATATTTTCATATGAATGCAAGAATGATCAGTTATAATGTATTTTGTAAAATCCATGTATGTTTCAAAGCATTTGCATCATTGTATAGCATGAACATGGTTAGATGATTAAGAGTGCGGTTGTTGCCTAAAATGGTATTTGGAAATACCTTAGAGTTTAAACATGTTATATGAGGTTGCATGTTGAGTTTTATGCAGGTGGAAGTATTAGGATTGAAAAATTGGTTAGTTGCATTTTCAAGGGAAGTGTTGTCAAATTTTCCTAAAATTTGACAGAACTTCGCCTCAGTATTAGACCCTCTTAAGGGTTGAATTAGATCCGGAATTCTTCTTGAATATTGTAGTAGAAATTCAGAGCTTTCTAAGGATATATCGTTTGTCTCATTTGGAGTTAGGGTTAAAAAGTTATGAGGATTAGAACACATTCGATTCATCGCTCATGTTGCAAATGTTATCGTTACATTGGTCTTATTGAGCAGTGACCTTTGAGTGAGTTTTTACCTTGATGAATGATGGATCTAGCTTTTACACTCTTCATGAGAATTGTAGTTCACCTTGTTATCTTTCCATGGAGGTATAGTATGAACCTATTGGAGCTAGGGGTAAGAAGTTATGAGTGTTGAAAGATGAGGGCTCCAAGTGGTTTTGAAGTGAGAGGGTTAGAAGTTTTGTAAAATGGCGTGTCCGTTAAACGGACACGAATGTCCGTTAAAAGGACAGCCTCGGGTGCCAAAACACCCCTTCCCCTGCCCATGTCCGTTAAACGGACTTGCATGTCCGTTTAACGGACATTTGCGAGCCATTTAGAACACTTCCACCCGTATGTGTCCGTTAAACGGACACAGCTGTCCGTTTAACGGATAGCTACGGGAAAATGGGCAAATTGGACTATGTTAAAGGCCGAATTTGGTTTTGTGGTCTTCATGAGAGTTGTAGATATAGATGTCTACTTTCAAATGGCAAAATAACGAATACATTCCGACCTCTATATTAAAATTTATGGCAATCGCGCCAAAAGAGTTTCATTTCGATTTTTGAAGTGAGCATGGTCTAGTGTTTTGGGTATAATTCCCTCATACTACCTCCAATTGAGGTGAGGCTTGAACCATTGGATTCATAAGACATATATATTTCACTACATAAAATTTTGTACCATTTGGAGTTAAATTGAGGAAGTTTTCATTAAAGGAAGTGAAAGGCCGGTTGAGAGAGCATATTTCAGGTATGAACACCTTTGGGTATTTGAATCATATCTTGAGTTATATAACTCCGATTAAGGTGATTATTACCTCTATGAAAACGTCAGGCTTTAAGATATATTTGTTATGAACAAGTCCAAATGTGAATTTGATGTTTAGCTAGTGTGCGCTCATCACTTTTATGGAACAAAGAAATAATGGCACCGCAATGTCCTAAGCGCAAGGTTTCAGGATCATGAAGTGGGCCCTTGAAACGAGGTCCGACATTATTGTGGTATCAATGCAAGTGATAAGTGTAAGTTATATTTAGTTAGGTCCCGGATCCAACATCTGAGGTACCAGAGCGAGTGTGATAAGTGTAAGTTCCATGTAGTTGGGTCTCGGATCCAACAGTTGGGGTTCGGTCTCCGGGTCGGGTCCTAACAACTGTGGTATCAGAGCAGCTCTAGGTTTATGATTTCCTAGGAACCCTAGTGGGTAGCCTCAAGGGTAGAGTCAGCATGCATCATGTTACATGAACCCTATGCATTGTTTTAAATACAGTACATGCATCATTGGTTTTGAATTGTTTTACATGATTTGAACTGGTTTCACAAAGCATGAGCTAAAGATTTGAAATGGTTTTCATTTAAAGGAGTAATATGCCGCCTCGAAGAAGAACTCGAGGAGCTCAATATCGATCAGGCTTTCAAAGGGGAAGTACGGATGAATCCCACATTCCCCAGGACGCAGGGACCATCCCTGTTTCAGATTCAGAGGCACCAAGTGTGCAGCATGAAGTACCTCTTCAGCCTCCTCCTATGCCAAATCCAATAGACCCACAATTCTTTCAGGCCTTTGCCCAAAGCTTTCGATATGCTATGGGCCGTGGAAGGCGAGTCTAGTGCCAACTCCAAGCAGATCGGAGGGGCGATGACAAGCTCCGGAAGTATGGGGCTGTCGATTTCAATGGACTACTAATCCCGAGGAGGCGTAGCATGGTTGAAGAGGACCGAGAGGGTCCCAAGCGAGATGAAGTGCTCGGATGAAGAGAAGCTAAATTATGCAGCTTAGTCTCACTTTCTGGGATGCACTTTGCCGGTGGGAGCCGGTGCCTCGAAGTCAGCAAGACCTCCAGAGCCGACTTGGAGGAAATTTTAGAAGCCTTCAGAGGAAGTACTTCTCGATGGTCTACGCCCAAGAAGGCCGGGAATTTTGAACCTTACCTGAGGGATCTCGACAAGGAGTGAGTATGAATCAAGTTCACTCAACTTTCTGTATGCACCAACATTGTGGCCAATGAAGTGGACAAGGCCGCAAGTTTGAAGGGGGATTGCACTTAGGGATCAAAGAGAAGGTGCTAATCCATAGTTTCCAGGATTACCAACAGTTAGTGGATGCAGCGCTCTAGGCTGAGAAGCTGGAGAATATTAAGGCTGAAGTGAGCAGGAAAAGGAAGAACAGAGAACAATCCTCCAGGAAGGGAGTGGGTGCTCCAGCACCTAAGAGGAGCACCAGGACCCATCATACTCAGAGTGGCATGGGCAGTAGAGGTCTTGCCAAGAGTGAGCAGTCCAGGGCAATTTCTGAACAGGTCTCTAGTGTGGGAGGCCCAGGAAAGTCATGGAAGGGCAAGAATCCCAGCAGGATCGGTCTGGGAAGTTTCATCCAGGGAGGTGTCTCAAGGGTTTGGTGGTTGCTTCCAGTGTGGAGAGAAGGGGCATATGATGAGAGATTGTCCCCAGAGGCTGAGACAGGAGGGTTCCCAAGTTCAAGCTCAGAGGCAGACGGAGATGGTGGGAACCAGCCGACCACAAGTAGGCGCTTCAAGCATTCGGAGGGTTAATCCTTCAGGAGGCCAAGAGCATGTGGTCGTGCACCAGCCTAGAGTATTTGCCATGAACCGAGAGGAAGCTGCAGCTTCTCCCAAGTTGTCACGTATGGCTATGCTATTTGACTCTCTGCTTATGTGTTAATTGATACTGGCTCTACACATTCGTTTGTATCTGCAAGTATGAATTTGCATGTTGTGTGTCCTGAGATTATGGATAACTTTCTAGTTGTTAGTACTCCTTTGGGGAGTAAAGTAGTGATCGCTTTGATTTACAAGGATTGTGAGCTCAAAGATCGCGGTACTAGGTTGGTAGTAGATTTGCTACTCTAGACCTTAAAGGACTAGATGTCATACTAGGAATGGATGCCATGGAGAAGTATAAGGCAAAGCTAGATTGTAGTCTCAAGGAAGTAGAATTTGATCTGGGCAATGATCAGAAAGTGATCTTCAAGGGGGACAGAAAACTGTCAGCGCCAAAGATTATTTCAGCCTTGTTAGCTGACAGTATGATGAGCCAAGGGTGCAAGGCTTTCTTGGCGCATGTGGTGAGTCCAGAGGTAAATGTTGGAAGATTGCAGGATTATCAGGTTGTCAGGGATTTTTCAGATGTGTTCCCAGAAGAGTTACCAGGGTTGCCGCCGGTGAGGGAAATTGAGTTCGAAATTGACTTGATTCCTGGAACCGCGCCAATCTCTATACCACCCTACGTAATGGCTCCAGTTGAGTTGAGAGAACTCAAGGAGCAATTCGTGAGTTGTTAGAGAAGTAGTTTATCGTGCCAAGTTCATCACCTTGGGAGCGCCATTCTATTCGTTAAGAAGAAGGATGGAACCCGCGATGTGTATAGATTACGGAAGCTTAACAAAGTGATGCTTAAGAATGATATCCTTTACCTAAGATAGATGATCCGTTTGATCACCGCAGGGAGCAAGGGTCTTTTCAAGATAGATCTCAGATCGTTATCATCAACTCCAATCGTGGAGTCCGATGTTAACAAGACAACCTTCAGACCCGCCACGGGCACTATGAGTTCGTGGTCATGCCATTCGGACTGACCAATGCTCCGGCTGCATTCATGGACCTTATGAACAGAGTTTTTTAGGATTTCTTAGATCAGTTTGTCATTGTATTCATTGATGACATTCTGGTCTATTCCAAGGATGAAGGGGAGCATGAGCAGCATCTCAGAATAGTATTGCAGAGATTGAGAGAGCAGAGTCAGATGCCAAATTCAGAAGTGTGAATTTTGGTCGCATGAAGTAGTTTTCCTCGACATGTGATTTCCGAGAAAGGGATCCATGTTGATCCGAGGAAAGTAGAAGCAGTAGTGAATTGGCAAGAGCCTAAGATAGTGAAAGAGGTAAGAAGCTTCCTAGGTTTGGCAGGTTATTATAGGAGATTCGTGGAAGGATTCTCACGATAGTCGCCCCTATGACTAAGTCATAAGCAAGAATCAGCAGTTCATATGGAGTGAGGAATGTCAGAAGAGCTTTGAGGAGCTCAAGAACATATTGACAAGTGCTCCAGTATTGGTTTTGCCCAATGGGAATCAGGGGTATACAGTATACAGTGATGCTTCGAGAAGAGGCTTAGGTTGTGTGTTAATGCAAAATGACAAAGTGATAGCCTATGCTTCACGGCAGTTGAAGCCATATAAGTTGAATTATCCGACTCATGACTTGGAGTTAGCAGCAGTAATTTTTGCCCTAAAGATTTGGAGACACTACCTATATGGGGTTCAGACTAGGATCTTCACGGACCACAAAAGTCTTAAGTACATTATGAGTCAGAAAGAGTTGAATTTAAGGCAGAGACGATGGTTGGATTTGCTCAAGGACTATGACCTGATGATAGAGTATCATCCAGGCAAGGCAAATGTAGTAGCGGATGCCTTAAGCAGGAAATCTTCGATAGCTTATGTTCAGGCAGTTTACTTGCCTTTATTGGAACAGATGGCCAAATTGAAGATCAGTTTAAAGCAGGATGAATCAGATGGTATTTTTGCTCAATTCAGGGTGAGACCTATCCTTAGGGAGAAGGTCAAGGAGTTGCAGGCGGGATACGTAATTAAGTAAGCTGAGAGATGAAATTCAACATGGTAAGCAGTCAGAAATGCAAGTAAGGGATGATGGGCTAATGGTAGTCGGAAACAGGTTATGTATTCCGAATGATAAGGCAGTTAAGGATGAGATCATGGATGAGGCACCCAATGCGCCTTATTCCATGCACCCAGCAACACCGGGATGTCTGAGGATTTGAAGGAGCATTTCGGTGGAAAGGTATGAAGAGAGATGTAGTGAATATGTGAGCGGTGTTTAGTGTGTCAGCAAGTCAAGGCTGAACACCAAGCACCTTCAGGCATGTTGCAGCCATTGTCCATTCCTGAATGGAAGTGACAAAGGATCACTATGGATTTTCTGATGGGTTTACCCAGGACTGTTAGGAAGCATGATGCTATATGGGTCATTGTAGATCGATTAACCAAGTCGGCCGCTTTCGGCAATTAAGCGATGATTAGCTTGCGGTGTTAGCAAGAAAATACATTGATGAGGTAGTGAGGTTACATGGAGTACCAGATTCTATAGTATCCGACAGGGATCCTTGATTCACATCGAGATTCTGGAGTAGTTTGCGGGAAGCATTAGGAACTAAGCTGAATTTCAGTACGACGTTTCATCCTCAGATGGATGGTCAGTCTGAGAGGACAATCCAGACTCTAGAGGGGATGCTTAGAGCATGTGTCATGGACTTCAGAGGAGCATGGGATGATCACTTGCCGTTGGTCGAATTTGCCTATAACAATTCGTACCATTCGAGCATACAGATGGCTCCTTATGAAGCCCTTTATGGCAGAAGATGCAGGACTCCGATATGCTGGGATGAAGAAGGTGAAAGGAAACTGGTAGGACCAGAGTTGGTCCAGATGACAGTTGAGAAAGTGGATGTAATCAAACAGCGACTTAAGGCAGCCCAGGACAGAATGAAGAGTTATGCCGATGCTAACAGAAAAGAAATGGAATATGCAGTGGGTGACAAGGTGTTCCTCAAGACGTCTCCATGGAAGGGATTTATGAGATTCGGCAAGAAGGGGAAGTTAAGTCCTCGCTATGTAGGTCCGTATGAAGTATTGGAGAGGATTGGGCCGTTGGTCTACAAACTGGCATTGCCGCCAGAATTGTCGCAGATTCATGATGTATTCCATGTCTCGATGCTGAGAAGGTACAGATCAGATCCTTCTCACATCATTCAGACCTCAGAGGTTCAGCTGAGTGATGATCTGAGCTATGAGGAGATGCCAGTGGCAATTCTGGACAACAAGAATAAGGTTCTCAGGAACAAGGCAATTCAGCTAGTTAAAGTCCTTTGGAGGAATCATGCAGTTGAAGAGGCGACGTGGGAACCTTTGGATGCAATGAAGGAGAAGTATCCACACCTCTTCAATGAATCAGGTAAGAATTTCGGGGACGAAATTTCTTAAGGGGGGGGGGGAGAAATGTTAGCCCCAATTTTTTTTTTAAATTAAGCATGATTAGACTAATTAAGTAATTGAGTTATCATTATTTGAGATGATAGTAATTAAATATGATAGCATTAAATAGCATATGACATAAATTGAGTAAGTTAACTTAGCATAAATTAAATTGAGATTAATTAATGTATGCTAGCATTAAATGAGTTAGTTGGGCTTTAATGAGGTAGAAAAGAAGAAGAGAGAATAAGAATAGGATGGGCTTGAGAGAATTAGTGGGCCTTGAGTAGTATAAGGAGGAAAAATGAGAAGGGAAGAAGAGTAAATGAATGGGCTTAAGTATATGGGCTTAAGTAAGTAAAGAAGGAGTATAAAAGAAGAGAAGATAAGTGATTTTAGTAGGAAGAGAAGAGGGAGCACGAAATTTTAAAGGAGAAGGGAAAGAGTTATCGTGAATGGAGGAAAGAAGAAGGAGAAGAGAAGAGTCTTGCTAGGGTTTGATTTTCCTTGAGTTTTAGAGGGAGTTTGAAGAAAGTTCAAGAAGAAAAAGTAAAGAGGAGAAGCTAAGCTACCTTTTGAGCCAAGAAACTCTTGGGTTGAGTCAAGATCTAAGGTAAGTTATGTTTCAAGAGTTGGTTTTTAGTTGGGTATTTGGTGTAGAAGGTTTAAGAATCAAGTGGGTTTAGTGATTCTTAAGCTAATTTCATGAAAGAGGTTTTATAGAATTTCTATTGGATTTATGTTGATTTGGGTTATTATTTTCTCTTGAAGAAGAGCAAGAGAGAGGAGAAGAGCAAGAGGAAGAGCTCCATTTAGCAAGGATTTAACAAGTATAAGGTGGGTTTCACTTTTATCTTTATGTTAGTAATGCTTTAAATACTATCTCAACTAAGGAAAATTAATGTTTTCCAACTACCTTGGAATGAGTATTGATTGAGTTTCGAATTGTGTGTAAATTGAATTGTGATTTCCATTATGTGAGAAATTGATTAGTATATGATATTACTTGAAATTGTCATGAATTGAATGAGCATGAATGAGATCATGAAATGTGAGCTAAGCATGAAATATATTATTTCAAGAATCAGCTTTATGGATGCATGAAAATTCATTTTCAGAAAATCAGCTAGCGGACAAGACAAGTCCAGTTTTTATGCATGAAATTCAGTGTTATGTGGGTTAGTTAAGTCCACCAGCAAAGTCACGTGCACGTTGACCAGTATAGCCTTCTTCCGGCTGCCCGATAGTGGCATAGGATGTTCCTTTTCGGACTCCTCAGCATATGACTACACTTGTGTAGCTCATCAGTAACCCGTGGACTTTTCGAACCATCAGCTATGTGATTTCGTGTTAGAATATGTTTGCAAGAATGAGAATTACATGGAGCATGAACATTGTGTTTTGAGATTGATAAATTTCATGAAATGCATGATTGTATGATTGCTATACCAAAGTGTTAAAAGTATGTTTAATGAAGCAATGTAGCTTATTAGCCTAAATATAAACGTGTTACCTCTTTAGTTAAAGCTCACCCTCCAATCCCGTCCCCATCTTCAAAGAAGAGCGCGATTTGAGGAACGAGCATAAAAGGCATACTCCAAGATTTTGTTTTTGATGAAACTCAAGTCATTTAGTTGTAACCAATGTTTTAGATGCATTTCAGAAAAACAGTAGCATTTTGGAAATGTATTTTGAATCATGTTGTAAAAGGGTTTGAAATGCCCTCTAAAGCCTTGTAATAACTTATATTTTCATATGAATGCAAGAATGATCAGTTATAATGTATTTTGTAAAATCCATGTATGTTTCAAAGCATTTGCATCATTGTATAGCATGAACATGGTTAGATGATTAAGAGTGCGGTTGTTGCCTAAAATGGTATTTGGAAATACCTTAGAGTTTAAACATGTTATATGAGGTTGCATGTTGAGTTTTATGCAGGTGGAAGTATTAGGATTGAAAAATTGGTTAGTTGCATTTTCAAGGGAAGTGTTGTCAAATTTTCCTAAAATTTGACAGAACTTCGCCTCAGTATTAGACCCTCTTAAGGGTTGAATTAGATCGGGAAGTCTTCTTGAATATTGTAGTAGACGTTCAGAGCTTTCTAAGGATATATCGTTTGTCTCATTTGGAGTTAGGGTTAAAAAGTTATGAGGATTAGAACACATTCAGTTACTGTTCATGTTGCAAATGTTACTGTTACATTGGTCTTATTGAGCAGTGACCTTTGAGTGAGTTTTTACCTTGATGAATGATGGATCTAGCTTTTGCACTCTTCATGAGAATTGTAGTTCACCTTGTTATCTTTCCATGGAGGTATAGTATGCACCTATTGGAGCTAGGGGTAAGAAGTTATGAGTGTTGAAAGATGAGGGCTCCAAGTGGTTTTGAAGTGAGAGGGTTAGAAGTTTTGTAAAATGGCGTGTCCATTAAACGGACAGCCTCGGGTGCCAAAACACCCCTTCCCCTACCCATGTCCGTTAAACGGACTTGCATGTCCGTTTAACGGACATTTGCGAGCCATTTAGAACACTTCCACCCGTATGTGTCCGTTAAACGGAGGCAAATTGGACTATGTTAGAGGCCTAATTTGGTTTTGTGGTCTTTATGAGAGTTGTAGATGTAGATGTCTACTTTCAAATGGTGAAAGAACGAATACATTCCAACCTCTATATTAAAATTTATGGCAAACGCGCCAAAAGAGTTTCATTTCGATTTTTGAAGTGAGCATGGTCTAGTGTTTTGGGTATAATTCCCTCATACGACCTCCAATTGAGGTGAGGCTTGAACCATTGGATTTATAAGACATATATCTTTCACTCCATAAAATTTGGTGCCATTTGGAGTTAAATTGAGGAAGTTCTCATTAAAGTAAGTGAAAGGCCGGTTGAGAGAGCATGTTTCAGGTATGAACACCTTTGGGTATTTGAATTATATCTTGAGTTATATAACTCCGATTAAGGTGATTCTTGCCTCTATGCGAACGTGAGGCTTTAAGCTATATTTGTTATGAACAAGTAAAAATGTGATTTTGATGTTTAGCTAGTGTGCGCTCATCACTTTTATGGAACAGCAATGAATGACACTGCAATGTCCTAAGCGCAAGGTTTCAGGACTGTGGAAGTTGGGCCCTTGAAACGGGGTCCGACATTATTGTGGTATCAATGCAAGTGATAAGTGTAAGTTATATTTAGTTGGGTCCCGGATCCGACATCTGAGGTACCAGAGCGAGTGTGATAAGTGTAAGTTCCATGTAGTTGGGTCTCGGATCCAACAGTTGGGGTCCAGTCTCCGGGTCGAGTCCTAACATAACTCACCCTAAATAGTGGAAGTAATAAAATAATTATTAAACATGATCTCCACGTTGCATGAAAAATGAATAAATTTAATGTTTCCATAGTTTCATCTTTTAGAGACCTTCAGATGATGTTATAAATTACATCTCTATATCGAGTTCTTCCTACCCTACTAATTAAATGTCACTAACTATCAGGTGTTAGCACTCGTGAAATGCCAACATCAATATTAGCTTTAGTGTATGATACAATTCAATATGATCATGCCAAAAGCTCAATTGAATAATGACTCTGGTTTGAACATTAATTATGAAAAAAGTTGTGTTTATATGTTAGGAGAAGATACTAACAAAAGCTAAGGAGCACCATAAACTCGCACATGAAACATGCATTTATAGCTAAGAACTTTTTCCTTCCACTCTATTTCAGTCATATGTTAAACATGTCTTAAACATTAAGAAAAGAAAATAGGAGAGAGAGCTCACAAACATGCCTTAAACATTAAGAAAAGAAAATAGGAGAGAGAGCTCACACTCTCCATCCTAACTTGAAGGCCCAGCAATAACAACTAAGTGAAAGATTTGAAATAACTAATTATCTAGAGCTTAAAAATGACACAACATGTTGGACCCCGTTTTCGAAGCCCAACATCCGAAGTCATAAACCTTGGGCTTGCGTAGTACCTTGTAGGGTTATTTCCAATAACCCTAAATAACCATCATCCTATAAGATTGGAGTGCTCACACTAGTCAAACACCAAAATTTCAATTTGACTTCATCAAAGAAATTGAAGCTATGAATCTCTAGTTTGTTTTGAAGCAAGAGTCATCTCAATCAGAGCCTTAAAGCTCAAGATAAACTTAAAAAGCTAAAGCAAGTATATACCCCAATTATGCTCTCCCAACCGGCCCTTCACTTTCTCTCCAACAAACTTATTTAAGTCGTCTCCAAAAGATACAAAATTTTTTGGGGAGATAGTCAAAGATGTTATAAATCCATTGCTTCAAGAATCACTTCATTTGGAGGTCAGATGAGGAAGTTATGGCCAAAAGAATCTAACACGTTTATGCCTTTACTCGCATTGTACATGTCTTGGCGCAAATGCCATATCTTTTGCTACCGATGTTGGAATGATTTTTTTTAAACCATTTGAAAGAGGACCTCGAGATCTAAAACTTTCATGAAGAACTTGAAGGGAGATTTGGCCTCTCAAAGGGTCAAAAATATAACAGAAGAAGGAAACAAAAAGTCAAACTAAGATGATGTTGACAAAAAACTTTATTGGTTTATTACTTAACTATAAAAGTGAAACCCACCTTGAAGTCCTTGACTATGGCTTATTCAAATATGCTTCTCCTCTTGTTCCCCTTGTCCTTCTTGATTTTCTTCAACATTAACAAAAATCCCCAAATCAATAGGTATTCCAATGGAGAAACCCATAAGATATAATCACTAAAATTGATCATAGAACCCTTAAACCCATACATTTCTTAAGCTATATGAACCAAAATCTTATTAAAAGTCCAAAATATGAAATGTTGGACCCCACCCCCCACCCGTAGGTGTTTGCGAGTTATCTCATGCGAGTGTTTCATGGGTTATACCGCGGCATCCAACCTTAATAAGTATTGTCCTCTTTGGTCATGGGTGAGCCACGGCTCGAACCCGTGAACTCAAGGTTTTATTCCACTTTATGTGGACGCTCTCACCATTGAGCCAATGGTGAGAGGTCCATAAAGTGAATAACGAGTCATGAGTTGATCTCATTAAAGAGGACAATATTGAAGTTGATGAAGAATCTTGAAGCATGAATGGAGTGAATCAACATTAAAAACACGCTTTTAATGTTGGACCCCACCCCCACCCGTAGGTGTTTGCAGTTTATATCTGCGCGAGTGTTTGCGGGTTATACCGCGGTTTCCAACCTTAATCAGTATTGTCCTCTTTGGTCATGGGTGAGCCACGGCTCGAACCCATGACCTCAAGGTTTTATTCCACTTTATGTGAACACCTCTCACCATTGAGCCATCCCTTCTCAAAAGCATCAAACTTTTCAACAATCTCCTGCTTTAAAGAACCCCACAATTGCTTATTTTCTTACACCTCCTTTACCTTTCTCATTTCTCTTTTCCTTTAATGCCTTCAATTACCTTAATTAACCTTAAACAAAGCATAAAAATCCTAATTACCATAAGATACACATGCTGGAAAATTCTAAGGTTTGGGAAATAAAGGAAAGGCAATTGGACCAATCCAAGATGCTAGCAAGGAAAATTAAGGTGGGTAATTTCTTAATAATTGAGTTAATAAGCATGTTAAAGTTTATTATAAATGCTAACTATTGCTTTCCAATGATTTACAAAGCTTGAATTAATTGCTTTTGTGATGTTTTACACTTGTATGTGGTGTGCTTTGAGTATGAGTTTTATGTTGGAATGATTGATTGAATGGTTTGTTAAATGAAAATTATAAGTATTGGTGATTTTGGAAAATGATTGAATTATGTGATTTTGGAAAATGCCATGTTTGGCAAGTATGTGTGAATAATGTGAAAATGCATGATTATGTGGGTTTGTTGTGATCCCCTCCGTTAGCAAGTGCGCACTTGTCTATATAGGCTTCACTACCTTTGCCCGTAGTGGCCCAGAGTTCAAATCGGACTCCCCTCATTCACTGCCTACATGATCGCATTTTCGGACATGTAGTAATGCTCGTTAGATCACTCAAACCACTTGTATGTGATTATGTGCTGTTATGTTATGATAGTTTGATATGTGATTATGTGTTTTCGTATGCTCTTGTTGAATCTTTATTGACTTTGCCAATTGTTTGATGTGTGGTATTTTGTAAATGAATAAATGAAACTTGAACATGGTTTTTGCTTATTTCTTTTTTTATTAAGTTATTACCCACGGAGCCGTCGAGCTCACCCCCCATTTTCCCCTCCTCAGGTAGCAAGCAAGAATCCGGGTCGTCGCATCGGGATTGAGGAAAATCCGATGCATTTTTGTTGGTTTAGAAGTCTCAAAGCTTTAGTTTGTTCTTTGTAAATGCAGTTTTATCTTTTTGGTTGTATTTGGGCTAGAATGCCTTGAAAGCATTGTATTTACTTATGTCCGTGAAAATGTAAGAGTTTTGAAGTTAAAGTGTATTGTTTGTAAGATTGAAAATGATAAAAACAAGGACGAGATGGTATTCCTTTAGGAATTCCAATGATAAATGCCTATGATTGAGTTTTGGACTTGATGTTGAAATAATTAAATTGACATTGTTGTTGAGATTGTTGGATTGGATTGTAGTTGGATGATTGAAGATTGGGAAGATTGAAGTGGTTTTGTGCAGGTTTGGAGCTTGGATGGTTTAGATTTAGGATTTGACTAGAGCATTTTTAGGGGAGATACTGTCCAAATTTTCCTAAATTTGGACAGAAATTTTCGCTTAAGGTTTAGACCCTCCTAATGAGGGAATTAGCTTTGGAAGTCTTCTAGAAAATTGTAGAGCATGTTAAGATCTTGAAAACGGTATAAAATAGGCCATTAGATGACTTAGAAGTAAAAAGTTATAAGGGTCAGAAATTGGCCGGTTACTATTCATATGGTCAATTACTATTCCTTTGGTCATTTTGCATTTTCTCTTATAACTTTCTCGTTTGGCCTCCGATTCACCCGAAATTCGAATCAGTGATTTCTCATCAAGTTTCCTACCTTTCCTTGCAAAAATATCCAATTGTTAGCTTAATTGAATTTTGTCGGAATTAGCCCTCACGTTTGTCTTGTTGCTTTGCCCTATTTGAATTATGCTTCGAGATGTTCGCTTTGCTTCCGCCTTATGCCTTTCGAACCGATGTGCTTTTGTTTCCTCTTTTGTTTTGTTTCCTTCCGCCTTATACCTTTCGGTTCGAGTTGCTTTGGCTTCCGTGTTCGTTTGTTTCCACACTTTGTTATCCGATTCGATTCGTTTGATCTGCTTTTGCTTTCGATTTGAGCCTTCGCTTTTGTTTTGTAATTTGCTTCAGATTCAATTCTTTAGTCTTTGATTTTCATGTGCTTCATAATTTGTTTTCAGTATGTTTCTTCGTTTCTGTATGCTTTTCTTCCGTTCCGTTCGATTTACTTTTGTTTTTGTTCTTCGTTTCGTTCTCCGGTTAAGACCCGAACCATGTATAAGTATGATAATGGATTTTAAGATGAATTAAAAACAAATTTATATATCGGGACTTTCGGAGTAGTTTAAGGTTTTCAACGCGGATTCAGATTCCAATTTGATTTTTCGTAAGAGGTTGGATATCCATAAATGGGTTCCAACATTTATGGTATCAGAGCAAGAAGATGTTATAAGGAATCATGCGTACGTATGAGGGAATCTGTATGAGTAGTTGGATTTCGGAAACGGGATCCAACATGAAACCTAAGCTTACCTTGAATCTTCATCAAACAATGATTTTCTTGGCTCTAATGGAAACTCTAATCCTCCTCTTTCTTTTTCTCTTGTTGAACAACACCAAAATCTCTCTAGAAGGCTTAGAAAAGATGAAACTAGCTCAACTCTTTTCTTTCATCTCAACCACCGAAACCTCTCTTCTTCCTCTCTTTCGTTTTTGTTATTTCACTTTTTTTCTCCCATTAAACAACACTTCTTTCTTCTCATTTTACCCTTAATGAATGATAAAGGTCCACTTTGCCCTTCCTTTAATGCCTTATGGTTTTTAAACTTAAGGGACTTGCCAAATTTGGCCTTACACTCCCCCACTACTTTAATAATTCAATGCCCTTAACTTATACCATTTTATCTTACCCACATTAACAAGCTAATCTTTTACAACCTAATTAATCTAGCAAGACCCCAAAATTCATCTCATCATGCTAAAAATTTTCAGGTGCCAACATTTCTCCCCCACTTAAGAAAATTTCGTCATCGAAATTCTTACCTGAGCTATTGAAAAGGTGTGGATACTTTTACCTTATGGCCTCCATGTGCTCTCATGTGGCCTCTTCAACAGAGTGATTTTTCCATAAGACTTTGACCAGTTGAACTGTCTTGTTCCTCATGATTTTTTCCTTGGTGTCTAAGATCTCTACTGAAATCTCCTCATAACTCAGATCGTCTCTCAACTGAACCTCAGTGGTCTGAATAATGTGGGACGGATTCGATCTGTACCTTCTCAACATGGACACATGAAAGACGTCATGGATCTGTGACAATTCCGGTGGTAGCGCCAACCTATAGGCTAGCGGTCCAATACTCTCTACAATCTCATATGGACCCACATATCTCGGACTCAACTTACCCTTCTTACTAAACCTTATATGTAACATCCAACCCCCAATGGGAAGGGTAAAATAGTAATTTGGTCAGGGATGAGAGTGATTAGGAATGATTTGGCATTTTCATGCATACTGGTATTTGTGAACAGTGAATTTTGCACATGAAAAATAACTGTACATGCATTCATGATATTTCCCGGTATTGGGTCTAAATAGAATTTTATAGTGAATAATGTGGATATTATGTTTGAAAAATTTATTCGGAATGGATCATTATAGGTTTTACATTTTCTGGGAATTATAGGAATTTTTCTGGACTTTTCCGGAGAAAATTTTCGAACAAAAAAAAACCGCCAAGTGGCGAACAGATTGATTTTCGGTATCAAAAATTTCTATCCAATGGCACTACAATATTGGGTATATTATTTTGGGATTGAAATGAGGGCTATTGGACTTGAATGGGTCAAATTTCATTAGGGTTCTTAAGAAATCCTATTACTTGTTTTGTTCTTTAGCCTATTTTGTCTTTTCTCCTAATTGGACAAGTGTCCTTTGACTCACCATAAATTAATCTTATGTTGGTGGTTCTCCAACCTTCCACGACACTTGCATCTTCAAAGGGAGAAAGGAGTTTGTCTTCATTCTCCCTTCCTCTTCATTCACATAGCTCCCTCTTTCTTTGTCACTTTTAAAATTTTGTTCATCTTTCCTACTTCCCTCTACTTTGCTTTCTCCTCTTTTAGTTCACCTAAAGAGCTTGACTTAAACCTCACCCCTTTTTAAGAAGGTGATGATCGTGTATGGTGTTGAGAAATAGAGGATTGGTGGATTAGTTGAATAAGTGAAGAGATTGAAGTTGGAAAAGCTTGATTAAGTAAGGTTTATGCTAAGCTTTCATTATTCTTTCATATGGTTGTTAGAAGCATTATTGTGATTTTTATGTGCATTAATGTCATGGAATTTTGGAGATTTATGTTCAAGTGAATGTATGAATGATCTAGTGACTGATTTCTTGTCCATTTCGATGCTTAGTGATGTGTTATTGGTATTGGAAGTGATAGAATCTAAGGTTAGTACCAAAGCTGGAAAATTGGTTTTGTACTAATTACACTGTTTTAATCATAACTAATGGTGTGGTTGTGCAAATGAGGTTCGGTTTGTGCCAAATGAAACTTTAGTTGATTGGATACAATTTTGTGTGAAATAGGTGTTGTCGAATTGTAGCTCTAAGAGGTCTAATTTTGGCTTTGAAAATCAGAATCATGGGCTGTGGGAACAGTACCTGGATTGATGACCTAATTGTTTTGATAATTTTTCTAGATTAATTTAGAAGGAATGGGTGAAAATGATCTTAATGAAAGTTGAAGCCTATCTTGTTAGCTTTCCATTTCCACTGATTTTGTAATTTTTCGATATGTACATTGGGAGTTATGAACTGTTAACTAATGACTGACTATGTGCATTATGTTGGAACCTAGCCATAAGTGTAGGTTTTGTTAGTATTCTGATTGGAAGAAAATTTAGAGATTTTCTTGATTTGAATTGGCACAAATGATCTTCTGGACAGTTGTAGAGGAAGCAATTATCTTGAAAATAAGATATAGTATGTTAATTTTGGATAACAAAATTGGGACTTATGAATTTTCAAAGATTGGATTGAAGTTAGGTCATTGACGAGTGGTCAGGGCAGAAACTTGCATGACAGTTTTGAACTTCTTAGGGATAGAATTGGATTTTGAATCCTTAATGAAAATTGAATTATGAGATCTTATCTTTCCAGTGATATAAGGTAGTGATTGTTTTGACATTTGTTCTAGGAGATATGCTGCTTTGAAATGTACTGTTCAGATTGGGAAATTTCAGCGGGCAGATGCTTTGGTGAATTGTTTGGCCTAGTTGGCAAATGAATTTGATTTCAGGTTGTTCTTAAAAGTTGTAGATAACATTGGGATCTTTCTGTGAACATTTATTGTGTAATTTTTGACTGAGGAACTGGAAAGTTACAGATTTTATAAACTGTTGCACTGTTTGGACAAAATGTTGTATTGTTTTGAAAAGCATTATGAGGGCAGTAAATTTAATTGCATTTTTGACACCCTTAGAGGTGAAATTGGCTTTTGTGTCCTTCATAAAACTTGTAGAGCTCTCTTTTCTCTATAAAATAGATATCAAGTTTGTCCAATTTAGAGTTCAGAGTAGGGAGTTATGCCCTGTATAAGTTGGGATGTCAGAGGATGTTTGTTCCAGATCTGCTAATGTAGTAGCATAAGTCGGCTTGCATCTCAAACAAGTCGACTAGGATATACACAGTAGCATAAGTCGACTAAGATTCTTAAGCAAGTCGACTAGGATCATATATTTTCCTTCTTTTGCTTATAACTTTTCCGTCCGACGTCCGATTGACCTAATTCTTGAGGCATCGGATTCATAGAATATTTAATTTCATTTTCATGGGAAATTGGAAATTTCTGGAAGGAAAATTGATGTGGGTCCGGGTAGTGATTCTTTGGTCACTTTTTTTATTTATTTTTGGACCTATAGAGGTTCGAATTGAGTACTGTCAGTGCCGTTAGATTTCTAATTTTTAGACGGATTTTTGGTGATTGAAAATTTGGATTTAGGGTCGGGAAAATCATGAACATGCATTGTACACATTTTAAGCGCTACATGTGCATTCTGAAATATTACTGATTGGATTTTTGGTAATCATTGCATACTGTAATTGGTATAGAGGCACATTTGGAGCGTCGATCCACCGATGTCATTAAGACTTCCAGGTATTAGCTCGAAAGTACAGGCGAGTGACCTAGATGGCTCTCGTTCAATTATGATATGTCGAATGTGGGGAATAATGGAGGGATTAGGATTGAGTATTATTTCTGACTGGATTCCGGACAGATGGTCCGATGAATTGGGAGAATTGACATAGAAGTGTTTTGGATGCATACCGTGATCAACCGTGATATATTGTGATCAATTGTGAAATACTGTGATAAATTGTTTGCTATGATTAATTGCTTGAAGTGTCTTGATGTGCTCACTATGAATCGATTGCTGTTGCTATGACCAATATGATGATCGCTTATTGATTGTATGCGCCATCGCTTACTTACGATGTACTCAATTGCGATTGATGGAATCATGGTATTATATGTGATACTGACTGTTAACTTGGGCATATGCATTGCATACATTAATGCATAAACTGATAATAACAGTTGTGACCGGGCAAACTCATCGACATCAAAACGAGCCTTGAGCTCGAAGGAGATAGACACTGCTAGACGCAGCGTCTCGGACATCGCTTCATCGTTTATGCACTCGGTCACAACACTGAAATAAACTGGAAAAGTGTCACACGTGCATTGCATACATATTTGACTGAATACTGTCAATTGCCTTATAAAATTATGATCTGCTTATATCTATTGATTGAGATGGTATTTCTGACTGTGCTATGACTGTAATTTGCTTGTATGCTGCATGAATTGAGCGAACCATAGATGATGGTTCCTCACTGAGTTCGCAAAACTCACCCAAAATTTGCATCTATTTTTCAGGTCTTGAAGAGTACCCCGTTTGACACGGGAGTATGCCTACCGTACGCAAGGGATAGATAGAAGACGGGATCAGTTCGCGTCTGCATTAGTGTCCCATAGAATTGCATTTCAAAATGCTCTATATTTATCGTGGGCCCAATGTTGGTTATGTCATTACATGGCAATTGTTGTTGACTGTTTGTAATAACTGAAAATGCTTCCTGTTACATTTGGGCTCAAAATTGTATACTGTGCACATGAAAAAAACAATAATATATTGATACTGAGTTTCGACTGACTGATGTAGCACGCCGCCCTCTCGGGGCACGGACTCGGATATCACCAACGATGTCAGGTTCGGGTCACGCGGGAGTGGGGTGTTACATTTAGGTGGTATCGAGCCCGTAATGCAATTTATCTGGGCACGATCGAAAGATAGGTTAAGTTGCATGCATTTGAGTCGTGTCGCAGCGCATCAGTAGCAACCGATCCCGATCCGAGTCGCATGCAGTAGAAATCCTACGTGTGAACATGTGTTATGTGATTAAGTGTGAGAAAAGTGAGAATGTATCAGAATGTGAACCTATGGAAGTGTATGAGCAATTAGGAAGGGAAAGAAAAAGGGAAAATTTGATAATGAGACTTATATTGTACTGTTGTTATAAACCCGAAATGTGGTATAAGTATGACTACGTTAGCATGAGTTGATTGAGGAAAGAATGATACCAAAATGAATCAGGGGATTGAAAGTGGCAATATTACGGTGAAAGAAAACATAAATGTCTATAGTTTGGAAAGGTTCACAGTGGATATGAGAAACATAGTGGCTAAAGTATGCTTTTGTGAGAGTAAAAATTCGAGATGATTAGGTAATTAGAGTTGTGACTTGTATATTCAACGAAATGGAGATAATTGGAAATGAGCAAAAAGTATATGGTCCGATCAGGCAGATATGGATTCACTACATTTGTGTTAGGGGATATCATAGATGATGATAGCGAGATTGCAATGAGATTAAACAAAAGAACGTAAAGAGCGAAGAAGTAGAAATGGTGAGACGAAAGTGTACAGATGAACTGTTGTGAAACGGTTATGATCATGAGCGCATGAGTTTGAGACCAAAATGGTTATACGAATATTGTGCTAAGAGTTTGTGAATCAGCATAAGGGGATAGTAGGGGAAAAGAAAGACTGGAAATTTCTACTGATAGTGTATCGGAAACTTCTGGATTGGGTGAATATATGTATATGGAACAGAAATGGTAAATGGATGGATGAACAGATAGAGGTACAGTGTATCTGTATCCATGAACGTAATATGTTGTCGTGTTTTGGGGACACATCCCCGAATATACTAGAAATGTGAATAATCATGGATTGTGTGAGGAAAAAAAAGTAGTAGTAATGAGATGACAGTGTATAAGTCAAGTTGATATGACCTTAAAAAGGCCAAGCTTGCATGTAAATGAGATGGGACTAAAACTATGTGAAAAGAAGTACAATGACAAGTGGGAAAGGAAACAATGATAGTGATAGTGAAACAAGGACAATGATAATGAAACAATAATAGTGGTATATGAAAAGAATTGTCGAGTTGAGGGTAATACATCTTTGTGAGTATACCTTGGATAGTGAAACAATTGAACTTATGTGTGGAAATAATAGAGGAAACGATCGGTGATTTATTGACTAAGTGATAATCATAGTTCCTATAGTATAAGGGTCATAATTTATAGTGCTTGTTCGGGAGGAAATTAAAATGTCAAATGACGTAACGTATGTGAAGAATTCAAAGAAAGAAGAAAGACACGATTATGAAATAATTCCTCTGTTTGAGGATTGGCACAAACAGAAAAGAGTTTTGTAGAATCCTTAGTAGTATAAGCTACTAATTGGTCCCCGGATGAGATGAAATGATTTTGGTAATGTATAAACCAAGTGGAAGTGTCAATGAAATTGTTTAGTGCCTCACAGAATCTTAGTGCAAAGGATGTTCCGATCATTCAAGTTATGCATTCAGGTTATGGCATAAACTTGGAGACAGCGAGTATAGTTGGAATTGATTCTTATGAGATACTACGAACGATTAAATGATTGAAAAGCAATTATGGAAAATAGTTGGTTGATGAGAATTTCGTGAACTGTATCGATGATTATAGCAAGAAATTGAGTTAAGATGAACAGACGATTCAAGTTAATAGCGATCATGATGGGAACAAATCGAAAATAAGTATGTACTAAATCAAAAGTGAAATGGAGTCATGTTTTAAGAGGAGATTCAGGCATAACAAGTGGAATATACTACTGAGGTTATATGCATTGTGTGTACAGTACTGTAGAGGATTCAACTACATGAGTGGATTTATTGCAATTGAAGAAAATCGGTCTTTATAAGATTTGATGCAAAGGGAGATCTAAATTGAAGCTAAGAAAAATAATACCAACCCACAAAGTGAAATACTCAATGAAATGAAATGTATGAAGGTACGAGTACGAATGAATAGGCATTGGCATATATCGATGTGACTGAAAGAAAATTAAATGAACAGAGAAATAGAGACAAGAAGTCCTAAGGGGAAACTGAAAATGACGTGAGGTAATGTCACCTTCATTAAGGGATTGAAAATAAAGCAATTGTAGACTCAATGAAAACAAAATTGAGTGATGTCTGTTGAAGTTAGCAATACCCCAATAGAGATATATGCATGGTTAATAAATGGTATCAATTGGAGACTATGATCATAAATGAGATGAATCATGGAGAAATTTAACACTGATGATAAGCATATCCTTTGGAGATTGGGCAGTGTATACTGAAGTTTCACTAAGTGGTATTAGTCTTAATGATAGAAATTGTTCAAGCTTTGGAGACCTTAGATATGCTAAGGCATTCCTATAATGCATAAATTGTGTAATTTCGAGAACATTATTGAGTTTGAAAGGCATGCACAAATCAATACTATACTGGTAAAGGTAGAGTGTAGTCTAAAACAAAGGAATGTATAACAATCAAGTAAAAGTAATCGAATGTAGATATTGGGTTTCCAAATCTATGACAATAAAGAGTGTAAAATGTCAAGCAGAAGATGGGGTAAACTGAGATGTTACTAGTGTATTGAAGGTTTAGATTCAGCGCTAATGGAAAGAGGTAAGAGAGTTTAAGAGGTCAGGAGTCAAACTGGTGAGTTTTATAATGAATCGGACTGTTCGAGTGACATCGGAAGAACGATATTTGATAATTTACAGAAGAAGTTTGTGTACCTGACAAAAGTAACTTGAGCAAAGGAATTATTAGAAAAGCGTACGTACGGAATACGCTAAAAGTGTATTTTAGCTACGAAGGATATAGGACTCTGTGATTATATGTTCGAATTTCTTACAGTGGGGAGTGCTTAAAGGTTTTGGAATTCATAGGAATACGAGCTTGGTATATAACTCTGAGTGACTATAGGTATAACGATGATGATCACAATAAGGGATTATATATTTTTGCATTAAACTGAAAAGTGCCTAATAATAGTCAAAGACCAAAATCTATTCGAGATACTAGTGATGAGTGAGACGAAGGAAAGTGACTGAGAAAAACTGAATGGGTTAGATGAGGTGGAACCGGATTGGACAAATGAAATATAGTAAAATGCATATACGAATAGAGTGCGTGAACACTAAAGAACAGTGAATTGTCAAAGGAGAAATGAATCGGAGCTAAGAGTCAATGAGATATGAAGGATCAATGGATTAGGTGAATGAACACCTGGTATAGTGAAATGGGCATAAGTGTCAATGGGTTACCACCAAAGGAAAGTGAAGAATCGAAGACGAGGTGAAGTGTTTTTGTAAGTATCACCTTGGCAAGGTGTACTCAGAATTGAAAAAAAAAATATTAATGAAGCTATATGAATTGGTCTGTATGTTACTGGTGAAAGAGGTATTGGATTTATAAAACGTGATAAGTGAATAGGTTCGAAAATAATGATCTGATCCATTGCATACGGAATAAAGTTGGTGTCTACTCTGAAATGGTCAAGTGAGATAGTTAAGATAGTGAGATAGCCAAATAAGTGACTGAAAACTTATTGCGTCTGTCTACTGTGATCTTTCGAAAAATGAGTAACTAAGTGACGAGGTGTATGGGAAATATAGGGGGTTATGACAAATGATCATTTTTCTACCATATTGAACCAGCGACTAGGAATTTCGCGGACGAAATTTTTATTAGGAGGGGGGAATTGTAACATCCCACCCCCAACGGGAAGGATAAAATAGTAATTTAGTCAGGGATGAGAGTGATTAGGACTGATTTGGCATTTTCATGCATACTGGTATTTGTGAACAGTGAATTTTGCACATGAAAAATAGCTGTACATGCATTCATGATATTTCCCGGTATTGGGTCTAAATGGAATTTTATAGTGAATAATGTGGTTATTATGCTTGAAAAATTTATTCAGAATGGATCATTATAGGTTTTACATTTTTCGAGAATTATAGGAATTTTTCTGGACTTTTTCGGAGAAAATTTTCGGACCAAAAAAAACCGCCAAGTGGCGAACCAATTGATTTTCGGTATCAAAAATTTCTATCCAATGGCACTACAATATTGGGTATATTATTTTGGGATTCAAATGAGGGCTATTGGACTTGAATGGGTCAAATTTCATTAGGGTTCTTAAGAAATCCTATTACTTGTTTTGTTCTTTAGCCTATTTTGTCTTTTCTCCTAATTGGACAAGTGTCCTTTGACTCACCATAAATTAATCTTATGTTGGTGGTTCTCCAACCTTCCACGACACTTGCATCTTCAAAGGGAGAAAGGAGTTTGTCTTCATTCTCCCTTCCTCTTCATTCACGTAGCTCCCTCTTTCTTTGTCACTTTTAAAATTTTGTTCATCTTTCCTACTTCCCTCTACTTTGCTTTCCCCTCTTTTAGTTCACCTAAAGAGCTTGACTTAAACCTCACCCCTTTTTGAGAAGGTGATGATCGTGTATGGTGTTGAGAAATAGAGGATTGGTGGATTAGTTGAAGAAGTGAAGAGATTGAAGTTGGAAAAGCTTGATTAAGTAAGGTTTATGCTAAGTTTTCATTATGGTCTTTCATATGGTTGTTAGAAGCATTTATTGTGATTTTTATGTGCATTAATGTCATGAAATTTTGGAGATTTATGTTCAAGTGAATGTATGAATGATCAAGTGACTGATTTCTTGTCCATTTGGATGCTTAGTGATGTGTTATTGGTATTGGAAGTGATAGAATCTAAGGTTAGTACCAAAGCTGGAAAATTGGTTTTGTACTGATTACACTGTTTTGATCGTAACTAATGGTTTGGTTGTGAAAATGAGGTGTGATTTGTGCCAAATGAAACTATAGTTGATTGGCTACAATTTTGTGTGAAATAGGTGTTGTCTAATTGTAGCTCTAAGAGGTCTAATTTTGGCTTGGAAAATCAGAGACATGGGCTGTGGGAACAGTACCCGGATTGATGACCTAATTGTTTTGATGATTTTTCTAGATTAATTTAGAAGGAATTGGTGAAAATGGTCTTAATGAAAGTTGAAGCCTATCTTGTTAGCTTTCCATTGCCACTGATTTTACAATTTTTTAATATGTACGTTGGGAGTTATGAACTGTTAACTAGTGACTGACTATGTGCATTATGTTGGAACCTAGCCATAAGTGTAGGTTTTGTGAGTATTCTGATTGGAAGCAAATTTAGAGATTTCCGTGAATTGAATTGGCACAAATGATCTTCTGGAAAGTTTTACAGGAAGCAATTATATTGAAAATAAGATATAGTATGTTAATTTTGGATAACATAATTGGGACTTATGAATTTTCAAAGATTGGATTGAAGTTAGGTCATTGACTAGTGGTCAGGGCAGAAACTTGCATGACAGTTTTGAACTTCTTAGGGATGGAATTGGATTTTGAATCCTTAATGAAAATTGAAGTATGAGATCTTATCTTTCCAGTGATATAAGGTAGTGATTGTTTTGACATTTGTGCTAGGAGATATGCTGCTTTGAAATGTACTGTTCAGATTGGGAAATTTCAGTGGGTAGATGCTTTGGTGAATTGTTTTGCCTAGTTAGCAAATGAATTTGATTTCAGGTTGTTCTTGAAAGTTGTAGATAACATTAGGATCTTTCTGTGCACATTTATTGTGTAATTTTTGACTGAGGAACTGGAAAGTTACGGATTTTATAAACTGTTGCACTGTTTTGACAAAATGTTGTACTGTTTTGAGAAGCATTGTGAGGGCAGTAACTTTGATTGCATTTTTGACACCCTTATAGGTGAAATTGGCTTTTGTGTCCTTCATAAAACTTGTAGATCTCGCTTTTCTCTATAAAATAGACACCAATTTTGTCCAATTTGGAGTTTGGAGTAGGGAGTTATGCCCTGTATAAGTTGGGATGTCGGAAGATGTTTGTTCCAGATCTGCTATTGTAGTAGCATAAGTCGACTTGCATCTCAGACAAGTCGACTAGGACATACACAGTAGCATAAGTCGACTAGGATTCTTAAACAAGTCGACTAGGATCATATATTTTCCTTCTTTTGCTTATAACTTTTCCATCCGACGTCCAATTGACCTGATTTTTTAGGCATCGGATTCATAGAATATTTAATTTCATTTTCATGGGAAATTGGGAATTTTTGGACAGAAAATTGATGTGGGTCCGGGTAATGATTCTTTGGTCACTTTTTTATTTATTTTTGGACCTATAGAGGTCCGAATTGAGTACTGTCAGTGCCGTTAGATTTCTAATTTTTAGACGGATTTTTGGTGATTGAAAATTTGGATTTAGAGTCGGGAAAATCATGAACATGCATTGTACACATTTTAAGCGCTACATGTGCATTCTGAAATATTACTGATTAGATTTTTGGTAATCATTGCATACTGTAACTGGTATAGAGGCACATTTGGAGCGTCGATCCACCGATGCTACTAAGACTTCCAGGTATTAGCTCAGAAGTACAGGTGAGTGACCTAGATGGCTCTCGTTCAATTATGATATGTCGAATGTGGGGAATAATGGAGGGATTAGGATTGAGTATTGTTTCTGACTGGATTCCGGATAGATGGTCCGATGAATTGGGAGAATTGACATAGAAGTGTTTTGGATGCATACCGTGATCAACCGTGATATACTGTGATCAATTTTGAAATACTGTGATAAATTGTTTGCTATGATTAATTGCTTGAAGTGTCTTGATGTGCTCACTATGAATCGATTGTTGTTGCTATGACCAATATGACAGATTGTTTATTGATTGTACAGTTACTGCTTACTTACGATGTGCTCAATTGCGATTGATGGAATCATGGTATTATATGTGATACTGACTGTTAACTTGGGCATATGCATTGCATACATCAATGCATAAACTGATAATAACAGATTGTGGACCGGAGCAAATTTCACGACATCGAAAACGAGCCTTGAGTTCAAGGAGATAGACACTCCTAGACGCGTCTTCACGGATCATCGTTCACCGCTTATGCGCCGGTCACAACACTGAAATAAACTAGAAAAGTGTCACACATGCATTGCATACATATTTGACTGAATACTGTCAATTGCCTTATAAAATTGTGATCTGCTTATATATATTGATTGAGATGGTATTTCTGACTATGCTATGACTGTAATTTGCTTGTGTGCTGCATGAATTGGGCGAACCATAAATGATGGTTCCTCACTGAGTTCGTAAAACTCACCCAAAATTTGCCTCTATTTTTCAGGTCTTGAAGAGTACCCTTTTTGACACGGGAGTATGTCTACCGTACGTAAGGGATAAATAGAGGATGGGATCAGTTCGCGTCTGCATTAGTGTCCCATAGAATTGTATTTCAAAATGCTCTGTATTTATCGTGGGCCCAATGTTGGTTATGTCATTACATGGCTATTATCAATTTTTGTTGATTGTTTGTAATAACTGAAAATGCTTCCTTTTACATTTAGGCTCAAAATTGTATACTGTGCACATGAAAAAAACAATAATATATTGATACTGAGTTTCGACTGACTGATGTAGCACGCCGCCCTCGCGGGGCACGGACTCGGATATCACCAACGATGTCGGGTTCGGGTCACGCGGGAGTAGGGTGTTACATTATAACTCCTTTCCAAGGAGATGTCTTAAGAAAGACTTTCTCACTGACTTCATACTCCTTTCGGTGTGCATCAATGTAACTCTTCATTCTATCTTAAGTTGCTTTAAGCCTTTGCTTAACTAACTTGACCTTGTCAACTGTCATCTGAATTAACTCTGGTCCCATTAGTCTGCTTTCTTCTTCTTCATCCCAACATACCGGAGTTCTACATCTACTCCCATACAGTGCTTCATATGGAGCCATCTGAATACTTGAATGGTACGAATTATTGTAAGCAAATTCGACCAATGGAAAATGTTCATCCTAAGCTCCTTAAAAATCCATCATACATGCCCTAAGCATTCCCTCAAGGGTCTGAATGGTCCTATCAAATTGTCCATCTGTCTGAGGGTGAAAAGCAATGCTAAAATTCAGTTTGGTTCCTAAAACTTCCTACAAGTTTTCCCAAAATCTCGAAGTAAATTGAGGATCTCTTTCAGAAACTATAGAATCTGGAATCCCATGTAGTCTCATAATCTCATCAATATACTTCTTTGCTAGCACATGCAGAGAATTAGTCTATTTAATTGCTAGAAAATGGGCTGACTTCGTCAATCGATCCACAATAACCCATATGGCATCATGCTTCCTACTGGTCTTGGGCAATCCCATCAGAAAATCCATAGTCACCCTTTGCCACTTCCACTCAGCAATAGACAACAACTTTAACTTGCCTGAAGGTACCTGGTGTTCAGCCTTCACTTGTTGACACACTAGACACTTACTTGCATATTCTGCTACATCTTTCTTCATGCCTTTCCAGCAGAAATGCTCTTTTAGATCTCTGTACATCCTGGTGCTACCTGGGTGCATGGCATAAGACGCATTATGTGCCTCTTCCAGTATCTCATCCTTCACCTCCTTCACATTTGAAATGCAGAGCCTATTCCCTACAGTCATGAGTCCATCATCTCTCACTACCACTTTAGGCTTCTTGCCCTTCTGAAATTCCTCTCGGAGCTTACTTAATTCTGCATCTTGTGCTTGTAACTCCCTAACCTTCTCCCTGAGTATCGGTCTCACTCTGAAGGTGAAAATAAAACAATCAGGTTCCTCTTGCTTCAAACTAATTTTGAGCTTGGCCATCTCTTCCAATAACGACAGATAAACTGTCTGAACATGGGCTATTGATGACTTCCTACTCAAGGCATCTGCTACGACATTTGCCTTGCCTAGATGGTACTCAATCAACAAATCATAATCCTTGAGCAATTCAATCCACCTTCTCTGCCTCAAATTCAGCTCCTTCTAACTCAATAAGTACTTGAGACTTTTATGATCAGTAAAGATCCTCGTCTGAACCTTATACAAATAATGTCTCCAAATCTTCAAGGTAAAAATCACAGCTGCCAATTCTAAATCATGTGTCAAATAATTTAACTCATAAAGCTTTAGCTGCCACGAGGCATATGCTATTACCTTGTTCCCTTACATCAGTACACAACCCAAATCTTTTCCTGAAGCATCACTATACACTATATAACTTTTCTCTCCTATAGGCAAAGTCAAAACTGGAGCACTTTTCAATCTGTGCTTAAGCTCCTCAAAGCTTTTCTGACATTCATCACTCCAGATAAACTTTTGATTCTTCCTTAATAACTTAGTTAGTGGAGCAGCAATCATGGGGAATTCTTCCACAAATCTCTTATAGTAACATGCTAGACCCAGAAAACTCCTCACTTCTGTCACTATTGTGGGCATGCCAATTCACTATTGTTTCAATTTTTTTTGGATCCATATGTACCTCATTCTTAGAAATTACGTTTCCAAGGAATACCACTTCATGAAGCCAAAATTCACATTTGCTAAATTTGGCATAAAGCTCCCTCTCCCTCAGTCTCTGCAGTACTATCCTTAGGTGTTCCTCATGTTCTCTTGCATTCTTAGAATACACCAGAATTTCATCGATAAACACTATAACAAACTGATCTAGATACTCTTTTAAGACCCTGTTCATAAGATCCATGAAAGTAGTTGGAGCATTGGTCAATCCAAAAGGCATAACTAGAAATTCATAATGTCCATACCGTGTTCTGAAAGCTATCTTGTTTACATCTGACTCCTTGATTCTGAGTTGATGATAGCCAGACTTAAGATCAATCTTTGAGAAGACCGTTGCTCCCTACATCTAGTCAAACAAATCATCAATCCGGGCCAAGGGATACTTATTCTTAACGGTCAACTTGTTGAGTCTCCGGTAATCAATACACATCCTCCAAGTTTCATCCTTCTTCTTAACAAACAGAACTGGTGCTCCCCAAGGTGACGAACTCGGCCTTATGAACCCTTTCTCTAATAGCTCCCCCAACTGTTCTTTAAGCTCCTTCAGTTCAGCTGGAGCCATTCTAAACGGTGGTATAAAAATAGGGGCTATTCTGGGAATCAAGTCAATGGCAAACTCGATTTCCCTCACCGGTGGCAAACCAGGTAATTCCTCTGGGAACACATCAGGGAATTCCCTCACAATCAGAAAATCATCTAACCTACCTTCATTAACACTAATGTCCACAACATACGCCAAGAAGGCTTCACACCCCTTTCCCATCATTCTGTCAGCTAATAAAGTATAAATAATTCTTGGCGATAGTGTTTTTTTGTCCCCCCTGAAAATCACCTTCTTACCATTGCCCATATCAAATTCTACCTCTTTTAGGCCATAATCTAATTTCACCTGATACTTCTCCATAAAATCCATTCCCAAAATGACATCTAACCCCTTTAAGTATAGAGGTAGCAAGTGCACTACCATTCTAGATCCATCAATGAAGAGCTCACATTCTCTATATACTCAACTTATTAGCACATGCCTCCCTAGAGGAGTGCTAACAATCAAAAAATTATCCAAAGGCGCCGATTTCACACCATGTAATGCCATGCTTGCAGAAACAAAAGAATGTGTAAAACCAGAATCAATTAAAACATAAGCTTCAGAATTAAATAGCTGAACCATACCGGTGATAACTTCATGTGCGGCTACAGCTTCCGCCCTTGTCATGGAAAACACTCTTGCCTGTGCTTGACCCCTTGGCCTTCCTGGAGGAATAGCCTTCTTTGCAGTTCCAGAGCTGCCCACATCAGTAACTGGCCTGGTTTCCACTGTTTCTGCTCTCCTTAGGACTTGAAGCTGTGACCTTTCCTGTCTAGACATTTAAGGACAGTCCTTGATCATATGCCCCTTTTCTTCACATCGAAAACATGCCCCCAGTAACTTGTAGCACTCTCCCCTATGTAGCTTCCCACAATGCTCACAATAGGGGTTCATGTTCTTGCTCCTCTCTGTCCTGCTATTATCTCCTGCTGATGAGGCATGCACTGACACTGCCCTTAATTGTTTACTCTTATTGGTGACGCTACTCCCTGCCTAACCCTGAGTGCGGGAGCTCTTCTCACCCCTTTCAGCTATCGGAGTTCTCACCCCTTTTCTGGAAGAATTCTCTCTATTCTTCCTCTTGCTACTCACCTGTTACTTGATATTCTCTAGCTTTTCAGTCTAGAATACAGCATCTACCAACTGTTAATAGTCTCAGAAGTTATGAATTAGCACCTTCTCATTAATTCCCAAATGGAGACTTCCCTTAAATTTACGACACTTGTCCTCTTCATTTGCCACAATGTTAGTTGCATACTTGGAAAGTTGGGTGCACTTCAACTCATACTCGCTCACACTCATATCCCTCTGTGTGAGATTCAAAAACTCCCTAGCCTTCTCTTGTATATACACCCGTGATTGGACCATATTTATACTACAAATTAGGCCTGTTTTCTTTAGTGATTATGCATTTGTTGACGCCTGATCTATGATTTTTATGCTTATTTTGGTCCCGCACATTGAGTTTTGATAAATTGCACATTGTCAGTATTTTGTTGTCATTTTTCATTAATTCTGCATAATTTTTATTGGGACAATTGATACTGCAAATGGGTTGTATTTTGTAGGACCAAAGGAGTCAACGTTCAAGAAGTAAACATGCATGAGATTCATTTGGGCGAACGAACCTCAATTCGCCGTAGCGAATAAATTAAATACAATTAATTCGCTGCGATGAGTGACCAAATCCATTCGCCGCAGCGAACTACAGCCATTCGCCGTAGCGAATGTCGGGTAACCCGGCCTGTAAATGGCAATTAATCTACTGTTCTGACCCGGCCTGCACAATTCCCTATAAAAACTAACCATTTAGGGCAAAAACAGGGAGCCGCATTCCCGAGGTAGCTCTCCTTCTTCGTCTTCTCCGTTCTCTTCTGATAGTTTTGTTTTCTTTATTTTGCAGATTCGCCGCCACTTCCAGACGACGTCCACCATCACCAACTGCACCTCCTCCATAGTTCGTCGCATTTATTCTCACCGCTCGTCGTTGGAGTCATGGTCGAGGTGATTGTCCAGCGATGATGGAGTCACCCGAGATCATGCGTGGCTAAGGTTTCCTTCTCCGTAAGATGTAGCAACGGTCGGAGTTCCATGAGCTTCAGGGTAATCAACCATTGTTTTAGATTTACATCATATTTTGTAAAACCTCCGAGTTGGAGATCGCATCAGTATGATGGATTGAATCCGGTTATAGTTTAATCGGATGTAAAACTTGATTTATGTTATGGATTGATTATTGTTGAATGCTGTGCTTAATTACATGGAGTTCATGTATATTAGTTGGATGATTGCATTAATTAATTTAATCTACCTAGTTGTGTTTGATTAAGTTGGTTGTGTTATTATTTGGTTGATTTATTGCATTAATCATTCATCGCATACACTAAGGTTTTTAACAAGTTTTAATTAATCGAGTTGATTAATTAATTCTTGGACTTAACGAGTTTTTAAGGTTATGTTTTAGAAACTTACTGGATTTCAAACCCCGACAATTATTTTGAACGATGATGACCCGAGCCACATTTTCAGGAGAGTTTTTATTAATTGTTTTCATTCCCATTTAATTTCAATTGCCTTATCTTTTCAAAATCCCAAAAATATTTATCTTTGCTTTGGTTTAGTTTAATTTTAGATTAATCAATCAAAAACCCCTTTCTTTTATTGCTTTCATTGCATGCATAATTCAAACATTAGGTTAGTCTAGGATCAATTGGTGCATTGGTTTCTTGAGTCGGCCGAGGTTGCATCCTGTATTGCAATCCTTGGTATAAATTTTATTTGACCGGTTTCAAGGATCAAAATCTTGGATTGAATGATAAGTCGCGATCAAATTGGTGTTGCATTTCTTGGAAACCAAATTAATTGGTTTTTAGGTTAGCCATTGTTTGTTTTAATTTTAATTTTGTTGTTTGCATTTTGTTTGCATTGCATAATTTTATTTTATTCATTCGCTTAAGTATTTTTAGTGTTAATCCTGCTTGTGATTTCGATTACGCTTTGTTTTAAGTGTTTATTCGATTGTTCTTGTTTATGTTGCTTAATTTTGAGTTAATTTTGTTTGCTTTGCTTATTCAGGTTTCTAGGCTCGTGACGAGTTCATCATTCGTCACAGCGAGTTCATCAGTCGCCGCAGAGAGTTCATATATTCGCCGCGGCGAATCCTTAATTTTGTTCGATTCGCCGCGGCGAGTGTCTCGCATAGCCATTTAACCGTGTTAATATCAGCCTCATTTTATCCGCTATCGTTTTAGTGAGCTCATTTAGGAAAACTCTTTTTGTGCATGCCCCGTAGACTTAGGCTAGTTCATTTTCAACCCGAAATTGAGCGACACCTTAGGTAAATTCGAAAAAACAAAAGAGAACAAACAAACCTTAGCACACTAGAGCATCAGGTAGAAGAGATGGCTGAACACCAGGACTATCCCGGTCACCCACCCCGAAATGGAGATCACGGTCTTAACGGTGACCAGGAACGCGTAGATGACAACAATGGGAACATCAGACGTAGGACCATCCGAGAAGCTACAACCTCGGACGTTAACTACGATCCTTTCACTACCGCCTGCCCTAACTTCGACGTAAATTTCGAAGTTAAAGGCTTACTGATTAACTCCCTTCCCAAATTTCACGGTTTGGCGGGAGAGGACCCCTACATGCATCTTCAGGCCCTCACAATGATCTGTCAGAGTATGAAGCCTGTAGGAGCACATCTGGACCAGGTGCTGTGGAAAGTATTCCACTTGTCGTTAGAAGGAAAGGCCCGGAGTGGTACATGAGCCTCCCAAGGCATGTCGCAAATGCCTATCATAGTTGGGTCAACTTATGGAAAGCTTTTCTGGAAAAGTATTTTCCAGCCTCTAGGACTTCATCGATGCGAAAAGAAATCTATTCTGCCAAACAGGATTATGACGAGTCCTTGTATGATTTTTGGAACAGATTTCAGGATCTGTTGTCTCGATGCCCCCATCATCAAATTCCCGATGAACAGCATTTGTTCAATATTTCTACGATGGGGTGAAGAATCGGAAAGGGAATGTTAGATGCTGCTTCGGGAGGATCGTTGATCGACCTCACCGCACCTGAAGCATGGGCCTTGATCAAGAGGATGGCCCTCAACAATCAGCAGTACAGTGTTAGAGATTCCAGGAGTGTCCATGAAGTGGGAGCCATGTCGGCTCAGACAAAAAGGATGGAAGGCCTGGAATCGAAGGTGGATTCCCTGGAGCATAGGATAACTTCACAGTTATCCTCGATCATGGCTGAACTTAAGAATCTGAATGTGCATCGCCTATCGCCTTCTACTGAACTGACCGCACCCAGTTGTGAATCTTGTGGGTCGGTGATGCACATTTCTAGTGTCTGCCCCGAAAGGTATGAAGAAGTCTCTGCAGTGTACCCGGGGAGACAAAATCAAAAGTGGGACCCGTACTCCAACACATATAATGAGGGATGGAGATCCCACCCAAATTTTAGTTGGAGGAGTAACGCGGAAAGAGAACCAAACCGATTTCAACAAGGAAGTGGAGTTGGATCATCTACAAACTAGTTCCAGGATCAGCGAGCATTGACGGTGCAACAACCACCGCCACCAAAGGAGGACACTACCCAGCCGCTGCACAACATGATGACTCTCATGAAGGAAGAGAGGAATTCTACTGCAAATCAATTCAACGCAATTGCTAATCTGATTCAGCAGGACTCCTCAAAGAACGCTGCCCGCTTTGAAAGGCCTTGGAAAACGCATGGATCAATGGGAAACCAAGGCAGAAAACCTGAACTCATACGTCACTCAGTTATCCAAGATCTTGAGTGAAAATCAAGCGAGGAGTAGTGGATCCATTCCCTCCAACACGGTCATTAACCCGAAGAGTTTAAATGCAATTGAGTTGAGGAGTGGAAAGAAAGTGCATTTCGACATTCCTGAAGAAGAAGAATGCACCGAAGAAATTGAGGTTGAAGAGGCGCCTCAAGTGAGAGAAAAGCAAGCTGTGCGATCAGAAAGTGATCGCGAAGAAGAATTGTTGAGGAACAAGAAGCAATCAACCATGAAGGAAAAAGAGCAACCATCTAGCATGTCAGGAAGAAGAGCTGATAAGGATAAATCGAGCAGAAATGACCCTGCCAGTAAGGAAGTCAACTTAAAGGACCTCCCTTTTCCGAACTCGTATCTGATGAGCAAGAGAGTTAATGAGCTCAAACACGAAAAAGAAATCATTGACCTGTTTGGAAAGGTTGAAGTAAATGTGCCTTTACTGGACCTAATTAAGAAAGTGCCAGCCTATGCTAAGTATTTGAAGGACCTGTGCACCAACAAGCGTAAATTTAGGCCAAACGAGAGGGTCCAACTGAGCTCAAATGTGTCGGCTTTGTTTAAGCCCCAAATCCCGGTCAAGTGCCAAGACCCAGGCTCATTTACCATTCCTTGTGTTATAAGAAAGGTAACAATTGGGAGAGCATTATTGGATTTGGGAGCAGCGATTAATGTTATGCGAAATCATTTATGAGGTCCCTCGAGTGAAGAGCATAAAACCTACATCGAGAGTGTTACAATTGGCCGACAGATCCTTGGACATCCTGTGGGCATTATTGAGGATATTTTGGTCCAAGTCAAGGGTTTAGTGTTTCTGCCGATTTTTATGTCTTTGGATATGTCAACTGAAGTGGTGCAGGACACTTCATTGATCCTTGGACGACCTTTCCTCCGGACGGCTGGTACAAATATCAATATGATAGAAGGGAAGATTACCATGGAGATGGGTGATCGATCCATAAGCTTCAGCATGTACGAAGCCATGAAACACCCACATGAGGATTACTCTCTCCTTGGAGTCAACATGCTTAGTGTTCTTTCTACTCATTCAGACTCTGAAGAGGATCTGCACGATAAGTCATCTAATCTTGAATTGTGTTCGCTCGGCATCGAAGAGAATTCTTCGATTGATCCTTTCAATTGTCCAGAAAAATGCAGAAACCTTTTCTCCCTTGAGCTTCCTAAGTTGGTCCCTTCCGTTTTACAACCCCCAGAGCTAGAATTGAAGCCCTTACCTCACTCATTGAAATACGCTTTTCTGGAGCCCAATGATAAATTACCAGTCATAATCGCAAATTCATTGTCTGAGCTTGAAGAAAAGCAACTTTTGAAAGTGTTGACGGAGCATAAGCGCGCAATGGGATGGTCGTTAGCAGACATACCTGGGATTAGCCCGGCCCTTTGCACTCATAGGATATTGTTGAATGAGGGTTCCAAGACAGTAAGGCAACCCCAGCGAAGATTGAACCCGCTAATCCTGGATGTAGTGAAAAAGGAAATTACAAAGCTGTTAAGTGCTGGGATTATTTATCCCATCTCGACGATGAATGGGTCAGCCCATTCATGTGGTTCCCAAAAGAGCGGGATCACTTGTGGTGAAAATGAGAGGATGAGCTCATCCCTACTAGAGTGCAAAATTCGTGGCGTTTGTATTGACTATCGCAAATTAAACGACGCCACTCGAAAGGACCACTTTCCTTTACCCTTCATCGATTAGATGCTAGAAAGGCTAGCCGGAAATCGCATTCTTGTTTCTTAGATGGTTTCTCGGGTACTTCCAAGTACCCATTGCACCTGAGGACCAAGATAAGACCACGCTTACATGCCCTTCAAAGACCTTTGCTTATCGCAGGATGCCTTTTGGTTTATGTAATGCTCCCGGTACCTTCCAGCGTTGTGTGATGGCTGTCTTTTGTGATTTTTTGGAAGAAAGTATGGAAGTCTTTATGGATGACTTCATAGTTCACGGCGATTCATTCAATTCCTGCCTCTTCAATCTGATCAAAGTTCTTAAGAGGTGCATTGACAAGAATTTAATCCTAAACTTTGAGAAATGCCATTTTATGGTGAATGAAGGAATATTGTTAGGACATTTGATTTCGAAAAAAGGAATCGAAGTTGACAAAGCCAAAATTGAGGTCATATCTTCTTTGCCCTATCCTCATCAAGGTCGTGATATTCGTTCATTTTTTGGTCACGCGGGATTTTATAGGCGATTTATTAAGGATTTTAGCAAAATCGCCCTTCCTCTTTCCAAACTATTGCAAAAGGACGAAAAATTTGAGTTTGATGCTTTGTGCCAAGAAGCTTTTGATACACTTAAAGCCAAACTCATTTCTCCTCCTATTTTGGTTGCACCTGTTTGGCATCTGCCTTTTGAGCTTTCATGTGATGCTTCCAATTATGCTGCAGGAGCCATGTTGGGACAACGTGAGGACAAGTTGGCTAGAGTTATTGCATATGCGTCCAGGACATTAGATTCAGCTCAAGTCAACTACACCACAATTGAAAAAGAGCTATTTGCTGTAGTTTTTGCGCTAGACAAGTTTCGACAGTACCTGCTTCATTCGCACGTCATCATCTTCACCGATCACGCTGCTGTTAAGTACCTCTTGACAAAGCCACAATCCAAACCCAGATTAATTCGTTGGACTTTGCTTCTTCAGGAATTTGATATTGAGATCAAAGATCGGGCTGGTGCAACAAATCAAGTAGCTGACCATTTGAGCAGATTGCCACATGATACTAAAGGAATAGACCCTTCTGATCTGACCTGTGACTCCTTTCCTGATTCCGTCCTGTGTGCCGCAGTTCTTAAGGAGCCTTGGTATGCACATATTGTCAACTACTTGACATCACATTTGACCCCTGTCTGCATGACTCGGGGGCAGGCTCAAAAACTGAAGAGTGAAGCTCGGCATTACATTTGGGACGAGCCTTACCTTTGGAAGATATCACGATGACCAAGTGATTCGTCGATGTGTCCCTGATGAGGAATTCAATGATATACTATCGGCCTGCCACTCCATGGTTTGTGGGGGACATTTCAGTGCTAGAAGAACAACTAGAAAAGTTTTGGATTCAGGATTCTTCTGGCCTACAATTTTCCGGGACTCTTTCCATTTTTGCCAAGCGTGCGACAAGTGTGAACATTTCGGAGGGTTAGGGAAGCGCCATGAGATGCCGCAACAACCAATGATGTTCTGCGAAATCTTTGATGTTTGGGGTATCGACTACATGGGACCGTTTCCCCCATCGTTCGGGTTCGTGTATATTCTCTTAGGAGTGGACTATGTTTCGAAATGGATCGAGGCTGTGCCCACTAGACAAGATGACGCGCAGGCAGTCACTAAATTCCTCAAATCCAATATCTTCTGTCGATTTGGAATTCCCAAGGCAGTGGTGAGCGATCGTGGAACCCATTTTGCAACCGGATTATTACTAACTTGCTTTCCAAATTTGGAGTTACCCATAAGGTCTCTACCGCCTACCACCCACAAACTAATGGTCAAGGTAAGTTTCAATGCAGAGAGGTTAAGCACATTTTGGAAAAGATAGTCAAGCCTCTAAAAGGATTGAGTCTGCGTTTAGAGGAAGCACTGTATGCGTGTCGTCGCTTATAAATCCCGATAGGAATGTCTCCATACCGTTTGATTTATGGAAAGGCCTGTCATTTACCGTGGAGCTAGAGCATAAGGCCTATTAGGCGGTAAACAATGCAACATGGATTTTGACCTATCGGGAATGGAAAGGAAACTCCAACTGCAAGAATTAGAAGAGCTGCGACTTGAAGCATATGAGCACTCTCGGCTCTACAAAGAAAAAACTAAGCTGATACATGACAAGATTCTTCTCCGGAAAACTTTTAAGGAAGGCAACAAAGTGCTCTTATATAAAGCCCGCTTCACATTCAAACTTGGCAAATTCAATCATCGTTGGGAAGGGCCTTATGTGGTAGTTAAAGTACATAATTTTGGTATGATAGAACTTTTGCAGGAACAAATTGGCGCACGATTTCAGGTCAATGGACATCTGCTCAAGCTCTATCATGGGACTCCTCAACCGCCGTAATTATCAGGTTCCTTCTTTCCCTCACTTGTTTATCTATTATACGTCTCTGCTTTTGTTGCAAATTTTCATCGTCGTGATTCATTGTTTAAGTGTGGGGGAGGGAACCAACCAGTAGGTTTAGAGTAGTAGGTAGGATTTCCATTTCCATTTGAATAAAGTGTTTCCCCTTTGTTAGCTATGTGTTCTTCCTAGTTTAATACAGCATGATTTGATTGAAGAGAATGGTTGATACGTGGGATAATAAATTGAATGTTTATGCAATTTGTGCAGGATCCTTAGAATTTGTGTTTTGTTTTGGGTGATTAGTCGCGGCGAACATCGCTGTTCGCCGCGGCTAATGTAGGGTTTTCCGTTTTATTCGCCGCGGCTAACGATTGCCTTGTTGCGGCGAATAAGTCCGGTTTTGTCCCTCTGGACCGTTGGTCTTCTTTTTCCAAGGCCCTTTTTGGTCTTTTCCTCTCTCGCGTCCCTTCGTCTCCCGCGTCTTTTTCTTCTTCTTCTTTCTCCTTCCCTCCTCATTTCGCGGCCTTTTCGCTGTGCCCTCGCCGCCTCCTTCTCCTCGCCGTTGTGCCCTTGGTGTGCTTTAGAAGCTTCCAACATCCTCAAATCTTCTCCCATTTGTATTTTCGTCATTCAGTAAGTGTTTTTATCCATTCCTTTTGTCCATTTCCATTGTTATTTGTTAGATTTAGGGCGAACAGCGAGCGCCATTCGCCGCCGCGGCGAATTTAATATCTCGCTTGCGAACGTAGGTATCGATTCGTTGCGACGAATGTTCTTATAGCCGCAATGACGAAGGTGCCCAGTTCATTGCGTGAAAAATCTGTTAGGCTGCAGCGAATGGCAGAGGCCTCCTCTCGCCGCAGCGAATGCTCCTGTTCGTTGTGGCGAATGGTTGAGAAATTTAATTCTGTGTAATTTTCTTAGTAAAATGCCTATTCTAACGTTTGTGTGTGCAGGATTATGCCTAGAATGAAGCGAGCCTCTAGACCGGAGCAGCAGCCATCCTCTTCTTCCTCCCATTCCTCCGATCACACCCTTTCCCCTTCCTCGCAACCTTCCCGTTTTCCCTCTCGTCTGGTTGATCCCGAAGTGCGATCACCGGCAACTCGTGTTGCCAACAAGATATACTCAAGGAAAACCATTTCTCTAACCCCAAGAACAAACCCTTTTGTCCGTCGACTTTTGAATTAGACTTAGTGGCCTTGCTCAACCTAATTCTATTGGCAACCTCACCTTTGTCCGCCAAGATTACTCCTATGCTCACATTCTCCACACCTACGGAATTAATTTCCGGGGTGTTTCCATTCTCGATGTTTTCACTTCCGTAATTATCCGTGAGCATTACCATCTCCCTGTCGTCCCTCATTGCCAATATTCCGACCTCCTCCGTGATTACCCATGGGAGGAAGTCATTGGTACTCTCTGCACTGCAGGGTCTCAGTGGCTTCAACCCCGAGGTTCTCAACGGTACATCCGTCGGACCACCCTCCTTCCTGAAGCTCGTCCCTGGTTACATTTTATATGTAACAATATTATGCCTACCCTCCACCTCTCCAACATCCCCAAAGAGCAGGCCCTATATATCTACCTGCTGATGACTGGCCGCCCTGTAGACCTAGCCCCCGCCATCTCCGCTACCCTTTGCCAGTGTGTTCTCTCCACCAACCCTAAACACAAACTCCTTTTCCCCCATCTCATTTCCGATCTGTTCCGGGCCTATCGAGTCCCGGAGCATCCTGCCGATCTCCTCTTTCCGCCTGCCCCTCCATTTGTCTATGTCCGTTTAGGTCAGCCACGTGCCATCCCACCCCCGCCTCCTGCCCAACCTGCTTCCGCATCTTCTCCCTCTCCTCCTCCTAGCCCTCCATCCCCTCGAGCACCCTCTCCCTTCCCTCCAGTCCTTCCTCCCGTTTCCTCTCCGCCTCATCTTCCTCCTTCCCCGCCCTCTGTTCCCCCTGCTCCTTCCGAGGTGGCCATGCTCCGAGAGGACGTCCTTCGGCTTGAGGCCCGGTTCACTTCTTTCGAGACTCAGGTGGCCGCCACGCATTCCCTGCTCACTATGATTGCGGCCCACCTCGGGCTGCCTATTCCGCCTCAGGCGCCGGCTTCTTCAGCTGCTCCTCGCTCTTCTTCTTTGCCTCCGGATCCGCCACCGATAATCTCAGAGCGTAGTCTAGGTGTTTATTTTCTTTTGTTGTTGTTTTTCTGTATTTTCTTTTCTTTGATGTACTTTTGTTTCGCTCTTTGGATCCTCCATGTTGAGCAATTTGTCTTTTTGAGCTTAATGATATATCCACATTTCTCTTTTGTCTATTTGTGTTTCCTTTTCAAGGTGCCTTGCTATATTGCCCTTGTGGACAATGCCATGTTTAAGTGTGGGGAGCTCTTCCTCTTATATATATTTTTGCATTGTACACCTATTAGATTTGTGCATAATTTGTGGGCCCGCTGCTTTTACTGATAAATTTGGACTCAACCAAACATTTTCTGCACCTGTTCTTTTGTGCCCTTGCATGCAAATCATTTACAAGTTTCAAAAACTGATATTTGAGTTTTTGAAAATACTCTCCATTCTTCGAACGATAATTGGATCTGGCAAAATTTTAACTTTTGAAGTTTTCAAAACAAAGTGAATGGGAGCATGCTAACAAGATAGTATTGTCAGTTTTTAAGACTTGAGATTGAGCATTAAGACAAAACCCTTATTGGAAGGATAATCGAGCCAAAAAATTTTCTTCTATATCTTTGTGTGTGCATCTACTTAGCTCATTCTTCTCTAGAACTTATGTCAGTTTTTACTCAAAGCTTGATGGACTAGATTTTTGTGGATATGATAGAGGCGTTCCTTCTTTCAGCCCTTTCCCTAAACACCAACCCTCAAACACCGTTCCCTTGCTAGCCCCTTTGAGCCTTCTTTCTATGAGCATTTGCATGCATTATTTTCAGATGATGTCAATAGTCAGTCTGTTGAAAAAAAAATGAAAAATGAAAATGAAAAAAATGTGTTAGTCTTGTGTATCCCAAAAAAGGGATTGTTGAATCCCAAAATGGGATTAGTATCTTAAAAAAAAAAATTCAATTCAGTTTAGTAAAGATCTAGTTTCTGTATAGATTATGGACATTAATCCCTCATTTTATGCCATGCTCATATTTTTCTTTTTCTCACATCATCCATTCATTTAGCCTTCCGCTCATTACATCCCTTAAAGACCTCTTGATCTCCAAATTGATAGTCCTTGTAGTGGAGAAATAGAATTGATATGCTTATGGTAGGAGATGTATTAAGCGATTGAGAGAAAAAATATCCCTACTATACAAGTGAGATGAGCGTAAACATCATATCCCGAGTGATTCTCTGTTGTTCAATCTCATGTGCTTAAATTCTTTCAGTGTTTGTTTTATTAGCACTCTTTCAATTTCTTTGTGTTTGCATTACGATGAAGTGGATTAAATCGATTCATTATTATTTGAGCATGGGCGGAATTTTCTTTTACTCTTGTATCTTTTTGACTCTTGTAAACTTTGTCCAGGAGTACAAAGGTCTAAGTGTGGGGTAATTTGATTGGACCATATTTATACTACAAATTAGGCATGTTTTCTTTAGTGATTATGCATTTGTTGACGCCTGATCTATGATTTTTATGCTTATTTTGGTCCCGCACATTGAGTTTTGATAAATTGCACATTGTCAGTATTTTGTTGTCATTTGTTATTAATTCTGCATAATTTTTATTGGGACAATTGATACTACAAATGGGTTGTATTTTGTAGGACCAAAGGAGTCAACGTTAAAGAAGTAAACATGCCACGAGATTCGCTGGGGCGAACCAGAACCTCAATTCGCCGCAGCGAATAAATTAAATGCAATTAATTCTCTGCGACGAGTGACAAAATCCATTCGCCAGAATAATTACAGCCATTCGTCGCAATAATGTCGGGTAACCGACTGTAAATGGCAATTAATCTCTGTTCGACCCGCCCAAGACAATTCCTATAAAACTAACCATTTAGGGCAAAAACAGGAGCCGCATTCAGAGGTAGCTCTCCTTCTTCGCCTTCTCCGTTCTCTTGATAGTTTTGTTTTCTTTATTTTGCAGATTCGCCGCCACTTCTAGACGGCGTCCACCATCACACCACCGCACCTCCTCCATAGTTCGTCGCATTTATTCTCACTTTGTTAATCGTTGAGTCATGGTCGAGGTGATTGTCCAGCGATGATGGAGTCACCGAGATCATGCGTGGCTAAGGTTTCCTTCTCCGTAAGATGTAGCAACGGTCGGAGTTCCATGAGCTTCAAGGGTAATCAACCATTGTTTTAGATTTTGTCATATTTTGTAAAACCTCCGAGTTGGAGATCGCCTCAGATGATGGATTGAATCCGGTTATAGTTTAATCGGATGTAAAACTTGATTTATGTTATGGATTGATTATTGTTGAATGTCGTGCTTAATTACATGGAGTTCATGTATATCAGTTGGATGATTGCATTAATTAATTTAATCTGCCTAGTTGTGTTTGATTAAGTTGGTTGTGTTATTATTTGGTTGATTTATTGCATTAATCATTCATCGCATACACTAAGGTTTTTAACAAGTTTTAATTAATCGAGTTGATTAATTAATTCTTGGACTTAACGAGTTGTTAAGGTTGTGTTTTAGAAACTTAGTGGATTTCAAACCCCGACAATTATTTTGAACGATGACGACCCGAGCCACATTTTCATGAGAGTTTTTATTAATTGTTTTCAGTCCCATTTAATTTCAATTGCCTTATCTTTTCAAAATCCCAAAAATATTTATCTTTGCTTTTGTTTAGTTTAATTTTAGATTAATCAATCAAAAACCCCTTTCTTTTATTGCTTTCATTGCATGCATAATTCAAACATTAGGCTAGTCTAGGATCAATTGGTGCATTGGTTTCTTGAGAGTCGACCCGAGGTTGCATCCTGTATTGCAATCCTTGGTATAAATTTTATTTGACCGGTTTCCAAGGATCAAAATCTTCGGATTGAATGATAAGCCGCGATCAACCCGGGAGGGGTACTTCTTCCAGAATACTTCCCCAAAATCTCTCCATGTCAACACTGGTGGCACAACCTGACTATGGGGCACTGATTCCTACCAATGGAGTGCATCCCCCTGCAGCAAGCTAACTGCATAATCCAGCTTCTCTTCATCATTACATTTTATCTGCACTAGGACCCTCTCTGTCCTCTTCAGCCATGTTTCAGACTCTTCAGGATTGGTGGTTCCATTAAAATCTACCGCTCCGTACTTTCGGAGCTTATCATACTACTCGCTCCTATCCACTGGAGCTGGTACCGGAGCCTGTGACCCTTGACCCATGGCATAAGTAAAAACTTGAGCAAAGGCTTGAAAGAACCACAAATCCATAAGTGGCATAGGAGAAGGAGGCGACGGTACTTCATGCTGCACACTAGGTGCCTCAAGATCAGGAGCAGAGTGTGTCCCAGCATCTTGCGGGACATAGGATTCATCCGTGCTCCCTTAGTAAGAACCAGATTGAGTTAGAGCTCCTCGAGTTCTTCTTTGAGGTGGCATTTTCACTCCTTGAATAGAAACCATTTAAAAACTTTAGTTCATACGAAACAAATTTCAAAACATGAAAAGCAGTTTAAATCATATAAAACAATTTCAAATCATGAGAAACAAATTAAAAATTTCATGCCTTTTTGCTTCCCATTTCATACTTAGGATACTCCAAAACCTAATCCAAAATTTGGACCTAAACCGAGCTGCTCTGATACCATAGTCTGTTGGACCCCATTTTCGAAGCCCAACATCCGGAGTTATAAACCTTGGACTTATGTAGTACGTTGTAGGGTTATTTCCAATAACCCTAAATAACCATCATCCTATAAGAGTGGAGTGCCCACACTAGTCAAACACCAAAATTTTAATTTGACTTCAACAAATAAATTGCAGCTATGAATCTCTAGTTTGTTTTGAAGCAAGAGTCATCTCAATCGAAGCCTTATAGCTCAAAATAAACTTAAAAAGCTATAGCAAGTATATACCCCAATTATGCTCTCCTAACCGACCCCTTACTTTCTCTCCAACAAACTTATTTAATTCATATCAAAAAGATACAAATTTTCTTGGGGAGATAGGAAAGATGTTATAAATCCATTACTTCAAGAATCACTTCATTTAGAGGTCGGATAAGGAAGTTATGGCCAAAAGAATCTAACGCGTTTATGCCTTTACTAGCATTGTACATGTCTTGGTGAAAATGCCATATCTATTTTTACCAATGTGAGATTGATTTCATTTTCAAACCATTTGAAAGAGGACCTCAATATCTACAATTTTTATGAAGACCTTGAAGTGATATTCGACCTTTAAAAGGGTCAAAAATAACACAGAAGAGGGGAACAAAAAGTTAAACTAAGACGATGTTGACGTCATTCTAAGACGATACTGACGTCATACTAAGACGCAAAACTAAGACAAAGCGTCTTAGGTACCAAAACTAAGACGAATGAAAACTAAGACGAATGAACAGTAACTGAGATGATGCTGATGTCATACTAAGACGTTAAACTAAGACGAAGCCATAAAAAAGGCATAACTTTCACTACAAATTTCGGATTGAGATTGTTCTTAGACCGTTTTAACAAAGACTTCTAGACCTGCAACTTCTATGGAGACCTCATAAACTATTTTTGTCTCTATAAGGGTTAAAATTTCAAATCAATGCAATTGTCCCGAAAGTTCACCCTATGCAACAACACCAACTTCAAATGATCATAACTTTCCACTACGATCTCCAAATCTTACAAACTTTATATCGTTGGAAAGCTGGAAAAATCATCTACAACTTCTAAGAAGACAATTTTGCTTAAATTCAACCCAGAAATATCCCTGATATTAGTACACAATTTTTTTTCCTATGTAACCTTGAGTATCATGGATGAAATCAAAATCATAAACCATTAATATCAAAAGATCGTAGTTTTACAAAGCTTTAGTGGGCATTTCAAGTCCCCAATACATGTACGTTTCAAAATATCCTAAAATACTAAAGATATATGAACAATAAATTTTCTTAAAATGCAACTAAAGCCTTCGTTTACTAGATTTGCTTAAATTACAACAATATTTCAAAAGAGGAGTGATGCCTTGGTCCTTGGCTACTTAATCTCTTGCTCATCACCTGCTTAGGGGGAGGAAATGGGGGTGAGCTTAAAGCCCGTGGGAAACAATTTTATAGTTTGTAACAAGAAAAATATTTTAAAAACTTTTTTCATACAGAAATTCATTGGTATGCAAATCATGAATGCATTACTCCAATCAACTTGTCATGAAACACATAAACACATCAAATGGTTCAGGTGGATCCAAAACAAAACGTAGTACGCGTTTCTACATAATGGTCTTGCGTAGCCGCGAACTTATGGAAGTCCCTGAAGGAGCTCCATGTCATTAGCGGGCAGGCGGGGGAAGCCTTTAACTTGGTCAACGTGCACACGACATAACTTAGGGGAATACCACAAACCCATATAACACATATTTCATAATCTTGTAAGCTTGATGCCTAAAATGGCCCTTCTCCTAAAAACTTGCTTTATCTAAACCATTTCCAAAAGTATAGTTTCAAAATCATGCATTATTTCAAAGAATCATTTTAAAACAACTTTTAATGAATCATCACTCAAATAATGCATAATCATGTAACACAATCTTACAGCATTTAGAAAACATTAAATGCACGTGAATGAGGTAGTTGAAAAATCATTTACTGTGATTTCTTGACAGAAAAATTTATTGGCTTATTATTTAACTATAAAAGTGAAACTTACCTTGAAGTCCTTGACTATGGCTTATTCAAATATGCCTCTCCTCTTACTCCCCTTGTCCTTCTTGATTTTCTTCAACATTAACAAAAGTCCCCAAATCAATAGGTATTCCAATGGAGAAACCCATAAGACATAATCACGAAAATTGATCATAGAATCCTTAAACCCATACATTTCTTAAGCTATATGAACCAAAATCTTTTTAAAAGTCCAAAATATGAAACCTAAGCTTACCTTGAATCTTCATCAAACAATGATTTTCTTGGCTCTAGTGGAAACTCTAATCCTCCTCTTTCTTTTTCTCTTCTTGAATAACACCAAAATCTCTCTAGAAGGTTTAGAAAAGATGAAACCTAGCTCAACTCTTTTCTTTCCTCTTAACCACCGAAACCTCTCTTCTTCCTCTCTTTGGTTTTTGTTATTTCACTTTTTTTTCTCCCATTTTCGTTTTTCTCCTTTTTAAGGAAGGAAACAACACTTCTTTCTTCCCATTTTACCCTTAATGAATGATAAAAGTCCACCTTGCCCTTCCTTTAATGCCTTATGGTTTTTAAACTTAAGGGATTTGCCAAATTTGGCCTTACACTCCCCCACTACTTTAATAGTTCAATGCCCTTAACTTATACCATATTATCTTACCCACGTTAACAAGCTAACCTTTTCCAACCTAATTAATCTAGTAAGACCCCAAAATTCGTCTCATCATGCTAAAAATTTTCAGGTGCCAACACAACCATATAATATTAACACATAACATTTGTAGCTAAGAACTAATGGTAGAAAGTAAGTAAATACTACAATAGACATTAATTTCTTTGTCCATTCCCAATTGTAGAGTTGGAAATATGGTTAGGTAAATATAAATGAGTTGGGCAAATTCACATTGCAAATAAGGAGACTTATCTCAGTTTTGCCTTTACGTTTCTAACACAATCTTTTGTTACTTTAATATACTTAAACCTCATCTTGGCAGCTAAAGCTAAAGTAAGGGATGTGATAAGGAATGGAATATAGAGCTGTCATTGGAGAGGATTCTCATATATCAAAGCCAACATGACAACTTACATGCCCATAGTAATCTTAAGTATATTAGTATAATTGGAATATACTTAAATTTAGGAAATTAATGTTAAATTACAATTGGAATATAATGGAATTTAGGAAATTAATTCTTAAAAACATCTTTTACAAAATTTGAATCTTTTCAAAAATTATAAGCAAAAAATCTTGATAGGTGTAGCACCCCCTTACCGTAGAGTATACACCGGGACGCCCGTAGGTCGTACAAATGCATAACCTACGATGATGGTGCACTACGCTACGATCAATTCTATAAACCTCATGGCATCAATATAATAAAGCAGTAATATCAATTTCACTAAATTTTAAAACCAAAGAGTACTTCTCATTTCATTTTTTAAAATCATAAGTTCACACTTCTATCCGATTACAACTGTACAGATCCAAAATAAACAGTAACAACTCCTATCTAGGTCATCCTCAAAAGATCCCAGCTGACCGACCTGTGGGCCATGCTCCTCTCACCGACACCCAAACAGTAGGAAAAGTCTCACTATCTGGAGTAGGAGTCACTAACGTTGTCCTGAAAAATAGTTGCAATTTTGGGTGAGTTTGCGAACTCAATGAGTAACCATCATCGATGGTTCACTCAATTCATACATTACGCAAAATTGCGTACAAAACAACACAATATCATATTCAAAATCACAGTCATAAATTTACTCAACAATTATCACACATTTACCTTTAACCAATTGCACACTCACAGCACAATCACATACTGAATGCATAATGATTTCCATTTCATTTTAGTGTTGTATCAAGGCGTCGATATCCCATTTCGGGCACATCACACACACACGTAAATCGCGTTTTCGGGGGTAGGAGAGCCCTCTGGGTATGCACTACTGCCCACGCGCACTAGGGATAGGAGAGTCCTCTGGGTATGCACTATTCCCTTTTCACAATTTCATAATAGATGAGCTCATAGCTCCGATCAGAATGTGTTCCAATCACAACTATCAATTACCGATTTCTATTCATGCCTAGCATGCGTTCACAATTCATAATAACATACTCATGTGAAACACTCAATCATACTCACAGATAGTTCACACAAAGCATTTAACACACCAGAGATTGAGGAACCAACTAGGTTACTCACCTCTAAACTTCCGAGCTACTGCCGGGAAGTCTCTGCTGCGTCAGAGGATCGACGCTCCACTTGAGCCTCTACAATAATCATAATATCCGAATATCACTAATTGTACCAATCTCAATAATCAAGGATGCAAATATATCAAATGATTTATGTACTATGCATGTTATGACATTTCCGACCGCATTCCCGAATTATCACAATTCAGTGTTTTCACACTAATCCATAGCAATTTCTAATACCATAAGTCAATTGGATAAGTTCTAATCCTCCAAAGTCAAATTTCAATGCATAGGAATTATCGATAAATCAGAATCAAATTCAATATTCAATTGCCATCCAATTTCGAGAACCACCGAATTAAATTTCCAAAATTCCTTTCTTCTAAAGAGAAATTCTTAGTCCCCAAATCAAGATCAATTAATCACTCCCCAATCATTAATAAAATAACCTCAAAATCATTTAAAACATAAAACTTCTCCTTCGGAAAACAGACGTCCTCGCCGCAGCGTGAGATCGCTTTCGCCATGTAGAGCGTCTCTCTTCACTTCATGCACGACGCTGATTTCCTTCTACGCGGCGTGATCCTTTCGCTAATCAAAGGCGTGCGTCTTAAGCTCGTCATGGCGCAAGTAACAAGGATTTGCTCACCGAGGTGTGTTCATCACACGTCGCGGCGTGCAACCTTAGTTTCACGCCCGAAACCCAGAAATTCCCAGATTTTCTGATATAAAACCATCCCAGTCCATTCTAAACACTCCAAAACAACATTCTACAATTAACACAACTCATTCCTAACCTTAAATCCATCAAATAAACATTATACCATAAACACCCAAATCAAAATCCACATTTTCCTTTAAAACCTAAATCATCCGAAACTTAAAACTTCTTAAACAATTAATACCTTAATTCAATGCTCAAATCAAACTAGGTAAAACATAAACATGTAGGAACTTACTTGATTAAAGCCTTTAACCCTTTGAAAATCACCAAGCAAACTCAAATCCCCAACCTAAGCTCATCCACGGTTTTTCTCCCATTTCAACCCAAACTCCATTTTCTTCTTCCAACTCCAAGCAAAAGGGAAATGATCAAGGACAAAAGAAGGAATAATTTGCAAGGAGAACACAAGAAGCAATTCCAAGAGGAGATCCACGCAAAGAAGAAGGAAAACAAAGCAAATTTATTTCAAGGGAAGAAGACAAGCATCGTGGATCATTTTTCAAAGGAGAAGAGTCTATATACTAAGGAGGTTAAGGCTTGTTTGGCAAATTCATTTGCCACAAGTCCAATCCGAACAACCTCAATCCAATTTCTAATTCTAATTTCTCCCGAATTCTAATGGTTCAGACCCTAATTCCTCAAATCATAATTCAATTTACCTCATAGCAAATTTTCAATCAAATTCGGAACCGGAATCACAATTAATCAGTCACTAAGCCATTTTTCCGGTCCGAACCTAATACTCCGAAAATTCCAGAAAAATTCCTATAAATCCCCAAAATTAGAAAACGTCTAATCATATACTCAATTTTTCAATTTTCAATTCCTAAATTCAATTTAACACTCCAATTCACTAAGCAAAACCCAGTTAACCTTAATCACAAAATTTCCAATTTAATCTCCAATTTCACAATCAAATCGGAAATCTGTCATACATGCATGTACATACATATGCTTGTGCAATCATGAACATTTATCAATAATGTAGAGGCTATGAATGCATATGCAAAATACGTACGAGCTGAACTGTACCCATCCCATCGGTGACGGGATGTTACAATTCTCCCCTCCTAATAAAAATTTTGTCTCGAAATTTTCTTACCTGACTGATCGAACAGGTGAGGATACTGTCTCCTCATGTGCTCCTCAGTCTCCCAAGTTGCCTCCTCTGATGAGTGGTTCTTTCAAAGTACTTTCACCAATGGAATCACCCTGCTCCTCAATTGCTTGACCCGCGATCCAATAATCCGCACCGGCTCCTCCACATAACTCAAATCGCTGGCTATCTCAATCTCCTGAGCCGGAATCACATGAGTCGGGTCAGATCGATATCTCCGAAGCATGCTCACATGAAACACATCATGCAACTGGGACATCTCACTCGGCAATGCTAATCTGTAGGCCAACGGTCCAATCCTTTCAGTAATCTCATATGGACCGATATATCGAGGACTCAACTTGCCCTTACGGCCAAATCTGAGGACTCCTCTCCACGGAGACACTCTGAGGAACACTCTATCACCTACAGCATACTCCATCTCTCTCCGATGTTGATCCACATAGCTCTTACATGCATCTGAGCCGCGCTTGATGCGACTCCAAATCAACTGCACCTTATCTCATCAGATTTGATCAACTCGGGACCTCTAACATCCTCATACCCTCTTCATCCCAAAGAAGAGGGATCTACTGTCGTCCATATAACGCCTCATACGGTTGCCATACCAATCTTGCTTCTGATGCTCGATTATTATACGCAAACTCTACCAGAGGCAAATACTGATCCCAAGCACCTCGAAACTCCAATACATAGGCTCTCAACATATCCTCAACAGTCTGAATAGTCCTCTCACTCTGCCCATCTGTCTAAGGATGAAATGCTGTGCTGAAGTTCAATCTCGTACCCATTGCCGACTGCAAACTTCTCCAGAACCTCGAAGTAAACCTGGGATCCCTATCTGACACTATCGATACTGGGACCCCATGCAGTCGCACAATCTCTGCTACATACTTCTGGGCCAACTGGTAGAGAGTATTACTCTCACTCACTGGCAAGAAGTGAGCCAATTTGGTCAATCGGTCCACTATGACCCAAATAGCATCCTGCTACCTCGGCGTCCTGGGCAACCCCATAATGAAATCCATCGTAATATGTTCCCATTTCCACTCCGGAATGGGCAACGAATGCAATCTCCCCACTGGGGCCTGGTGCTCAACCTTAACCTGCTGGCACGTCAGACATCGAGAAATAAACTCCGCCACATGCCTCTTCATACCTGGCCACCAGAAATACAACTTAAGAGTGCGATACATCTTGGTGACACCAGGATGCATGGCATAAGCAGCCAAATGAGCCTCCTCCAAGATCTCACGCCTCAAATCCTCTACATCAGGAACACACAATCTCTGGCCCATCCAAAGAGTCCCATCTCTCAACTCAAACTCAGAAAGTCATCCAGATCTGACCCTATCAATCAATCTCACCAACACTGGATCCTGATCCTGCACTCTCCTAATCCGATCATGCAATACCGGCCTGAGCCTCAAAATAGCGATCAGAGCTCCATCCTGACTCAAATCCATCTACACATTAAGAGCTCTCAACTGAACCAAGCACGGTAACCTCGAAGCCTGAATCTGAGCTGCACTACCATGAGATCTCCTACTCAATGCATCAGCCACCACATTGGCCTTCCCTGGGTGGTACTCAATAGTGTTGTCGTTGTCCTTCAGCAACTCTAACCATCTCCTCTGCCTCAGATTCAGCTCTCGCTGACTCAACAAGTACCTCAAGTTCTTATGATCGGTGAAGATCTGGAACGTCTCCCCATACAAATAATGTTTCCAGATCTTCAAAGCAAAGACAACTGCTGCTAACTCTAAATCATGCACAGGGTAATTAATCTCATAGGATCTCAACTGTATCGAAACATACGCTATAACTTTCCCATGCTGCATCAGCACACAGCCTAAACCCTGCTGCAAAGCATCACTGAAAACCTCAAAACCTCCTGCTCCAGATGGCAGGGCTAACACTGGCGCCGTAGTCAACCGATGTATCAGCTCCTCGAAACTCCTCTGGCACTCATCTGTCCATCTGAAGGCCACACTCTTCCTTAGAAGTTTTGTCAAAGGGGTTGAGATCACAGAAAACCCCTCGACAAACCTCCGGTAATATCCTGCTAATCCGAGGAAACTCCTCAACTCTGACACATTCCTCGGAATCTCCCAACTCCTCACTGCCTCAATCTTGTGAGGATCCACCCGGATACCCTCACCAGACACGATGTGGCCTAGGAACACCACCTCATCCAGCCAAAATTCACACTTAGTGGATTTGGCATACAGCTGTCTGTCCCTCATAATCTGTAACACTATCCTCAGATGCTCCGCATGCTCCTGTCTATCTCTCGAATACACCAGAATATCATCGATGAATACAATCACGAACTGATCCAAGTAGGGCTGAAAGACTCTATTCATCAAAGCCATAAAGGCTGTCGGGGCATTAGTCAACCCGAACGGCATCACTAAGAACTCGAAATGCCCATACCTGCTCCTAAACGCACTTTTAGGCACATCGGCCTCTGCGATCCTCAACTGATAGTATCCAGATCTCAAATCCAACTTAGTAAACACCTGAGCTCCCTGCAACTGATCAAATAAATCATCAATCCTAGGCAGTGGGTACTTATTCTTAACTGTAACCCGATTGAGCTGCCTATAATCGATGCACAGCCTCATAGTCCCGTCCTTCTTCTTTACAAACAATATCAGAGCTCCCCACGGTGAAACACTCGGCCTAATGAACCCCTTATCCAACAACTCCTGCAGCTGAGCCTTAAGCTCCCTCAGTTCCACCAGTGCCATCCTATACGGAGGTATCGATATTGGAGCGGTACCTGAAACGAGGTCGATCTCGAACTCTGTCTCCCGATCCGGCGGCAAACCCAGTAACTCCTTGGGAAATACATCTGGAAATTCCCTAATCACGGGAATATCCTGCAACCTCTGCTGCACTCTGGAATCCACTACATGTGCCAAATAGGCCTCACAACCACCTCGCATCAACCTCAGAGCACTCATAAACGAGATCATCCTGGCTGGCACTGCCTGACTAACACCTCGAAATACAGCCCTAGGCTGACCAGGAGACTCTAACACGACCTCCTTGGTATAGCAATCCATGATAGCCCTATGGGCAGTGAGCCAGTCCATCCTCAAAATCACATCAATCTCTCGAAGGGGCAACACAATCAGGTCTGCATGCAACTTCGACAGATCAATCATAATCGAACACCCCTTGCAGACCTCTCTCAAAACTGTAGTACTACCTAGAGGCATACTCACCTCTAGCCCACATTGCAACATCTCCCTATCCACATGCAATCTACATGCCACATGCGGTGCAATAAAAGAATGCGTGGACCCTGGATCTATTAATGCATAAACCTCAATGCCAGAGATCAGAAGCAAACCTGCAACCACATATGGAGAATCCTGGGCCTCCTGCCTAGTCATGGCGTAGACCCTGGCCTAAGACTGTGGCCGACTGCCACGACTCTCGGATCCCACAAAGTAATCTCCAGCTCTGCCTCGGGCTCTACCTCAGCCCCTGAATCCAGGTCCACCGCTACGGCTCTGCTGCACCGTCGTGCTGCTACCAGCTCTCCCACTCAACGCAGACTGAGCTCCCAAAATCTCTGGACAGTGTCGGATCTGATGCTCCATAGAGCCACATCTTAGACAAGCTCCAGTAAACCTCCAACACTCTCCACTATGCCTCCTCTCACAAAACTCACACAACGGAGGAAGCTAGCCGGAGCCTTTACCACTGCCACTACTACTACCAGAATGCCTAAATTTCCCCCTCTGAACAGAACCAGACTGCCTGGGTCCTCCCCAAAAATCTGAACCTGCCCTGACGTCTGCTAAAGCTCCTACCAGAGCTGCCCTGACTGTCACTAGATCTCTTGCTCCTAGATCCCTGTCCAGTCTCAACCTAACTCTGTCTCAAGAGCTGCTCAATCCTCACTGCAGTTGCTCTCAGTTCCACAAAGGTGCCCATATCAGACTGGACCAACCTGGTACGAATCTCCAAATTAAGTCGTCCCTCGAATCTCCGGCACTTATCAGCCTCAGAGGCCATCATAACAGAAGCATATGCCGACAACTCATTGAACCTGACCTTATAATCGGCCACTGCCATGGACCCCTGTCTCAAATCTAAGAACTCTTGCATCTTCATCTCCATATAGACCTTGGGTGTATAGTTATCCCGAAAAGCTCTCAGAAAATCTGCCCAAGTCAAAACACAAGATCTGGTGGAACTACCCGGGACAGTCTTCCACCACTGATAAGCTGGACCCTGTAGCAAAGAGATAACATAATCAAAACGCTCATCGGGGTCACAGTCCATCTGATCGAGGACTCGCTCGGTCCTCTCCAACCATCCCTTAGCCTCAGCAGGGTCTGTGCTGCCATAGAATTCCACAGCTCCCTGCTTACGCAGACGATCATACCTCCGCTCCCGTCTCAGCTCCCGTCTCATGGGAACTATAGGAGGCTGCTCCTCAAAAAAAGGCACAGAAGACTCCCTACTCGCTCCGACTGATCCTTGGTCAGCTGAGTGATCTACCTGATAACCAAAGACGGATGACCTACAACAAAACCACAAACTTGATCAATTTTTGCTTTTCTTATAAGGATTCAAGCCTAAGATACTCTATGCCCAAAAGATGCCAAACCATGCTCTGATACCACCAATGTAGCGCCCCCTTACCGTAGAGTATACACCGGGACGCCCGTAGGTCGTACCGATGCATAACCTACGATGAGGGTGCACTACGCTATGATCAATTCTATAAACCTCATGGCATCAATATAATAAAGCAGTAATATTAATTTCACTAAATTTTAAAACCAAAGAGTACTTCTCATTTCATTTCTTAAAATCATAAGTTCACACTTCTATCCGATTACAACTGTACAGATCCAAAATAAATAGTAACAACTCCTATCTAGGTCATCCCCAAAAGATCCCAGCTAACCGACCTGTGGGCTATGCTCCTCTCGCCGGCACCCAAACAGTAGGAAAAGTCTCACTATCTGGAGTAGGTGTCACTAACGTTGTCCTAAAAAATAGTTGCAATTTTGGGTGAGTTTGCGAACTCAATGAGTAACCACCATCGATGGTTCACTCAATTCATACATTACGTAAAATTGCGTACAAAACAACACAATATCATATTCAAAATCACAGTCATAAATTTACTCAACAATTATCACACATTTACCTTTAACCAATTGCACACTCACAAAGACAATCACATCTTGAATGCATAATGATTTCCATTTCATTTTAGTGTTGGATCAAGGCCAGATATCCCATTTCTGGGCACATCACACATCACACAGAAATCGCGTTTTCGGGGTAGGAGAGTCCTTTGGGTATGCACTATTCCCTTTTCACAATTTCACAATAGATGAGCTTATAGCTCCGATCAAAATGTGCTCCAATCACAACTGTCAATTACCGATTTCTATTCATGCCTAGCATGCGTTCACAATTCATAATAACATACTCATGCGAAACACTCAATCATACTCACAGATAGTTCACACAAAGCATTTAACACACCAGAGATTGAGGAACCAACTAGGTTACTCACCTCTAAACTTCCGAGCTACTGTCGGGAAGTCTCTGCTGCGTCAGAGGATCGACGCTCCACTTGAGTCTCTACAATAATCATAATATCCGAATATCACTAATTGTACCAATCTCAATAATCAAGGATGCAAATATATCAAATGATTTATGTACTATGCATGTTATGACATTTCCGACCGCATTCCCGAATTATCTCAATTCAGTGTTTTCACACTAATCCATAGCAATTTTTAATACTATAAGTCAATTGGATAAGTTCTAATCCTCCAAAGTCAAATTTCAATTCATAGGAATTATCGATAAATCATAATCAAATTCACTATTCAATTGCCATCCAATTTCGAGAATCACCGAATTAAATTTCTAAAATTCCTTTCTTTTAAAGAGAAATTCTTAGTCCCCAAATCAAGATCAATTAATCACTCCCCAATCATTAATAAAATAACCTCAAAATCATTTAAAACATAAAAATTCTCCTTCGGAAAATAGACGTCCTCGTCGCGGTGTGAGATCGCTCGCCACGGCGAGACGTCTCTCTTTACGTCGCAGCGCACGCTAATTTCCTTCTACGCGGCGTGATCCTTTGCGCTCGCCGCGACGTGCGAAGATCATCCGCTCGCCGCAGCGTGCCCTGCAGACGACGTGACGTGCAAACAAGGATTTGCTCGCCGCGGCATGTTCATCACACGTCGCGGCGTGCAATCCCAGTTTCACGCCCGAAACCCAGAAATTCCCAGATTTTCTGATATAAAACCATCCCAATCCATTCTAAACACTCCAAAACAACATTCTACAGTTAACACAACTCATTCATAACCTTAAATCCATCAAATAAACATTATACCATAAACACCCAAATCAAAATCCACATTTTCCTTTAAAACCTAAATCATCCGAAACTTAAAACTTCTTAAACAATTAATACCTTAATTCAATGCTCAAATCAAACTAGGTAAAACATAAACATGTAGGAACTTACTTGATTAAATCCTTTAACCCTTTGAAAATCACCAAGCAAACTCAAATCCCCAACCTAAGCTCATCCACGGTTTTTCTCCCATTTCAACCCAAACTCCATTTTCTTCTTCCAACTCCAAGCAAAAGGGAAATGATCAAGGACACAAGAAGGAATAATTTGCAAGGAGAACACAAGAAGCAATTCCAAGAGGAGATCCACACAAAGAAGAAGGAAAACAAAGCAAATTTCTTTCAAGGGAAGAAGACAAGCATCGTGGATCATTTTTCAAAGGAGAAGAGTCTATATACTAAGGAGGTTAAGGCTTGTTTGGCAAATTCATTTGCCACAAGTCCAATCCGAACAACCTCAATCCAATTTCTAATTCTAATTTCTCCCGAATTCTAATGGTTCAGACCCTAATTCCTCAAATCATAATTCAATTTACCTCATAGCAAATTTTCAATCAAATTCGGAACCGGAATCACAATTAATCAGTCACTAAGCCATTTTTTCGGTCCGGACCTAATACTCCGAAAATTCCAGAAAAATTCCTATAAATCTCCAAAATTAGAAAATGTCTAATCATATACTCAATTTTTCAATTTTCAATTCCTAAATTCAATTTAACATTCCAATTCACTAAGCAAAGCCTAGTTAACCTTAATCACAAACTCCAATTTCACAATCAAATCAGAAATCTGTCATATATGCATGTACATACATATGCTTGTGCAATCATGAACATTTATCAATAATGTAGAGGCTATGAATGCATATGCAAAATACGTATGCAAAATACGTACGAGCTGAACTGTACCCATCTCATCGGTGACGGGATGTTACAATAGGTGACGTTGAATCAAAATTACAGTGAAAAATCTTGATAGCAGAAAATTCTTCAAAAAATAAAAAAGGTACTAATTGAATCACACCCTGAGAAAAGCTCACCTATAAGAGTGACTATTAGATGAAGATGCTTACAACGGATAATCTTTGAATCCAATGACTTGGTCCTTATAATGATAGTGACAAATGAGAGCGAAGCATATGAGACGATGAGGGATTTTGACAACTTTAGGGACTCGAGCTAGTCTCCAAGACCCAAACACAAGATAGTGAGGGATCATTTTTGTTAAGTAAGACAGTGAGGTACCATTTGGGAATTCCAAATGTAGAAACACAAGATGGTGAGGGTTAGATCGTTTTTGTTAAGTAAGATGGTGAGGATTAAGTTTTCATTCATTATTTTCTAATTAGTTAACTTAATATATTTTTTTAAGTTAAGAAAATTTTTAATGATTGAAGTGGTCCCATAAATATAAAAATAAATAAGAACTTAATATTTTTAAAATGGTTGACCTGGCAACGTGTGACCTATAAATGAAGTTGAAAAAATTTAAGACTTGGGCCATACTGAGGGTGTCATCAAGTCTATAATCATTTAGTTATAATAGGGTTAAATTTTAACATTTTCTAAATCTTAGAGTTTTAAGTATTTTCTCTAAATTATTAGAGTTAAACTTGGTTGCAAGAAAAAAAATTTACCCTCTTGCCTCTTTTGGTATTAGATTATGTTTGAATTGGTTGAAAAGACAATTCATGAATTGAATATGCATTAGTCTTAATCAAGAGGAAATCTAGGATTGCTTCATTATTGATTTATACACACGTCTGTGAATAGTAAATGGATATGAGTCTCTTTCAGACTATTTGATTTTCTTCTAATTCTTGACCATATAATTTCTGGTAGGATCATCACCAGGTGTGAACATTTGGTACAATTATATCAAATTTTGTGCAGACAAAGGGTGGAATAATCTGTTGGACATGGGTCCCTCTCACATGGAGGGACTCCATGTCTACAATTGTGGCACCGAAATCGATGCCGCATACTGCATTTGTTGGACCCCGTTTTCGAGGCCCAACATTCGGAAACACACAAGCATAGCAGACCCAAAACTGACAACACACTGGCCACAAATTTGGGAAAACCTCCAAAAGGAAATTTGGATCGACTTCTCAAGGAAATTTGTTCCTCAAGATCTAACGACTCTAACACCACTGAAAACGCTCAATTCGGATTAGAAATGAAAAAGATATGGTCAAAATATTGTCTTAAAGAAAAACAGTCAAAACTGAACACTCTACCGACTTCGTATCAAACTTTGAAAACCTTATAGGCTAGTTTGCCGATCAGTTTCTTCATAAAACTTGTAGGTTTAGGTCTCTATTTTAATTTAAAATAAGAATCGCCTCGATCCGAGTCCTATAGCTCAAGATATTTTAAAATTAGTGAAGTATATTCAGACTTTACCAACCGATCGTCATAATTTGTTTCAAACCACCTTTTTCAATTTAAAAGCAATACTAATAAATCAGGTATAAAAAGATAGAAAATTTTTTAGGAACCCAATGCTTTGAAAATCAGCTAAATCGGAGGTCTATGCACAAAGTTATGGCCAAAAGAAGGAAGAAGGGTCAAAACCAAAAGCAGACGATGATGTCAGCAAGTAGTTTCTCTTCTTTTTCTTCTTCTTTCAAACCTCCAACAGCTCTCCTTCCTCTTGGCCGAAAACTCCTTCTTTCTTCCTAGCTCACGATTTTGCTTTCTCTTCTTTCCTTTAGCTCTACAACAACTTGCTTCCTTCTCTTCCTTTAATTCATTTATATCTCAACTTAAAAGCCTACCTCAAAACTATGTAATTTTGATACTCCTTTAAAGCTCACTTGCATTTCCTTTTGGGCTCTCCTCCTTCTACTTATTCTATTCTTTCCCAAAGCCCATTCCATCCAACAAGCCCTTATTTGTCTCATAAGGCTCTACACTTCCAAGCTCATTTCCAATTAATCCAATTAATTCTAACCCTTCACTTTAACTTTAAAATTTCCAATCATACTAATAAATAAATAAATAATAAAATTTTCGGGACCTAACAATTCTCCCTTCCTAAAAGAATTTCGTCCTCGAAATCCTTACCTGAATCCATGAAGAGGTATGGGTACTTCTCTTTCATGGCTTCTAAAGGCTCCCAAGTTGCCTCTTCGGTCGAATGGTTCCTCCACAAGACCTTTACCAGCTTTACAATTTTATTCCTTAACAACTTTTCCTTTGAATCTAAGATCTCCACGGGTTGCTCCTCGTAAGTCAAATCCTCTCTCAACTGAACCTCTGAAGGTTGAACTATATGCGAAGGATCCGATTTGTACTTCCTCAGCATCGATACATGAAACACATTATGAATCTTAGATAACTCCAATGGCAAATCAAACTTATAAGCCAAAGGCCCAATCTTCTCAATGATCTCATATGGGCCTATGTACCTCGGGCTAAGCTTGCCCTTCTTGCCAAACCTCAAAACACCTTTTCATGGAGAAGCTCTAAGAAACACCCTTTCTCCCACTTCAAATTCCATCTCTTTTCTATGGGCATCCGAATAACTTTTCATCATATCTTGAGCTGTTTTAAGCCTCTGCCTCACTAACTTAACTTTATCGACTGTAATATGTACCAATTCAGGTCCTACAAGCTTCCTTTCACCTTCCTCATCCCAACAAATAGGATTTTTGCATCTCCTACCATACAAAGCCTCATAAGGTGCCATCTGAATTCCCGAGTGATAGGAATTATTGTAAACAAACTCAATCAAAGGTAGGTGATCATCCCACGAACCTTTGAAATCCAATGCACAAGCTCTCAACATCGCCTCCAAAGTCTGTATCGTCCTCTCTGATTGTCCATCAGTCTGCGGACGGAAAGATGTACTAAAATGCAATCTAGTCCCTAGAGCCTCCTGTAAACTTTCCCAAAATCTAGAGGTAAACCTAGGATCCCTATCAGAAACTATCGAGCTTGGAATCTCATGAAGTCTGATTACCTCATCCACATACTTCTTAGCCAAAACATTCAAGGAATCTGTCTGTCTAATTGGCAAGAAGTGTGTTGACTTGGTCAACCTATCAACAATCACCCATATAGCGTCATGCTTCTTGCTAGTTCTCGGTAATCCCATCAAAAAATCCATGGTGATCTTCTCCCATTTCTATTCCAGAATCGGCAATGGATTAAGCTTGCCTGAAGGTACTTGGTGTTCAGCTTTCATTTGCTGACACACTAAACATCTTTTAGCATACTCTGCCACATCTTTCCTCATTCCCTTCCACCAAAAATACTCTTTCAAATCCCGATACATATTAGAACTCCCTGGGTGCATTGCATAAGGAGCATTATGCGCCTCATCAAGGATCTCATCCTTCAGCTCTAGCATGTCTGGAACACACAATCTATTGCCCATAACCATCAATCCATCTTCCTTCACCTCTACTTCAGAAGGTTTGCCATTCTTTATCTCTTCTCTAAACTTGCTCAAGTACTCATCCTGTTCCTGCAATTCTTTAATCTTCTCTTTCAATACTGGTCTCACTTTAAAATTTGCCAAGACATAACCAGGTTCAACTTGTCTCAACGTCACATCAAGCCTGGCTAATTCCTTCAGCAAAGGAAGATACATCGTTTCCACATGTGTCATAGTGGACTTCCTACTCGGTGCATTGGCTACCACATTAGCTTTCTCCGGATGGTAGTCTATCATCAAGTCATAATCTTTCAACAATTCTAACCATCGCCTCTGCCTCAAATTCAGCTCTTTTTGGGTCAACAAGTACTTAAGACTCTTATAGTCTGTAAATACCCTAGTAGTAACTCCATAAAAGTAATGTCTCCAAATCTTCAATGTGAAAATTATAGCAGCCAATTCCAAGTCGTGAATAGGATAGTTCATCTCATAAGGCTTTAATTGCCTAGAAGCATAGGCAATCACTTTCTCTCCTTGCATCAATACATACCCTAAACCCTTCCTAGAAGCGTCACTGTACACAATATATCCATCATCACCATAAGGTAATGTCAAAATCGGTGCAGTAGTAAGCCTATTCTTCAATTCCTCAAAACTGCTCTATCACTCCTCAGTCTACTCAAATTTTTTATTCTTCCTCGTCAATTTGGAAAGCGGAGCAGCTATCATAGAAAAGCCCTCCACAAACCTCCTGTAATATCCGGCTAATCTCAAGAAACTTCTCACTTCAACTACATTCTTAGGTGCTTCCCATTTAACCACAGCTGCTATCTTTTGTGGATCCATATGCACTCCACGCTCTGAAATCACATGCCCAAGAAATATTACTTCTCTTAACCAAAATTCGCATTTGTCAAATTTGGCATACAATTCATTCTTTCTCAAGGTCTCCAAAGCAACCCTCAAATGATCCCCATGCTCCTCATCACTCTTAGAATAGACCAATATATCATCAATAAAGACAATGATAAATTGGTCTAGGAAGGACTTGAAGACTCTATTCATCAAATCCATAAAGACTGCAGGAGCATTTGTTAACTCGAAAGGTATAACCAAAAACTCAAGGTGGCCATACCGCGTCCTAAAAGCAGTCTTGGACACATCGGTCTCCTTAATCCTCAATTGATGGTAACCCGATCTGAAATCTACCTTGGAAAAGACTCTCGCCCCTTGCAATTGATCAAATAAATTATCTATCCGCAGGAGCGGATATCTGTTCTTAACGGTGGCATGATTCAGCTTCCTGTAATCCACACACATCCACAACGACCCATCTTTCTTCTTCACAAAGAGAACCGGAGCTCCCCAAGACGAAGAGCTCGGCCTAATGTAACCCTTCTCCAATAAGTAGTCCAATTTCTCCTTAAGCTCCTTCAATTCCGCCGGAGCCATTCGGTAAGGCGGAATTGAAATCGGTGTAGTACCTGGAAGAAGCTCAACGGGAAATTCAATTTCCCTAGGTGAAGGTAGTCCTGGCAGTTCCTCGGGAAAGACGTCCGGGAATTCCCTGACTACAGGAATGTCTTCCAACCTCCCTCTATCTGCCTTCGTGTCTAACATATAGGCCAAATATGCTTCACACCCCTTACTCATCATTCTCTCTGCTGTCATCGCTGAAATAATTCGAGGCGGACTGACCTTTCTGTCTCCCATGAATACCACTTTTCTTCCATCCTCTAGCTCGAATTCCACTGTCTTCTGCTTGCAGTCTAAATTGGCATGATACTTCTCTAATGTATCCATACCTAGGATCACATCCAATCCTCCCATCTTCAAGGGCATCAAGTCCACCATAAATTTTCCCCCACTAATCCCTATCTCACAATCTCTATACACTTTACTGATAATAATGTACTGGCCGATCGGAGTATTCACCATCAGCGGAGTATCTAATGGGCTCAAATTCCTCCTAGGCACAGTCCTACCCGAAGACACAAAGGAATGGGTAAAACTCGGATCAACTAAAGCAAGAACATCATCATCAAACAATTTTACCATACCCGTCACCACTTCTGGAGCTGTCTCTGCCTCCTCTCAAGTCATTGCGAAAACTCTAGCTGGTGCTTGCCCCCTGGATCTGTCCGGAAGATGAGCTCTCTTAGGCACTCCAGAGCTACCCACTTGATCCACACCTTATACATCCCCTTCTCTCTTTCTCCGGAAGCTTGCATCTATGATCCCTCTTTTCTATCCGGCTTAGGACACTGTTTGGCTATGTGTCGTCTCTGTCCACAATTAAAGCATACTCCTGATACTCTGTAACATTCTCCTCTATGATGCCTCCCACAATGCTCACATTTGGGAAGAGGTGGCCTCTTCCCATCTCCTCTTCTACTGTCGCCCACCGTTGAGGCTTGGTGAGAAACAGTAGAGGTCCTCATGGACTAGGCGGCTCACCGGCCGCTTCTCTACTCAGATCAGACAGGGAAAGATTCTGGCACTTCTCTCAGGAATAGAAGTACCACCTCCCCTCCCGAATCGCTCTCTCCCTTTCTTTTAAATTGCTAATCGCACTCTTGATGTTCTCGATGTTCTCAACTCTCAATGCTGCTTCAACCAGCTGTTGAAAATCGCCAAAGTTCTGCACTACCACCTTCTCTCTGATAGCTAGGTGCAGGCCCGACTCAAACCGGCGATACTTTGCAGCTTCACTAAACATCATTTCTGAAGCATACCTTGACAACTGAGTGAATCAGCGCTCTTATTCAGCAACTGTCATCTCCCTCTGGGTGAGACTCAGAAACTCCCTTTACTTCTGCTGAATGTACACCTCAGATAGATACTTCTTCCTGTAAACAGCCAGGAAGTCTTCCCATGCCAACCATATCGGCTTTAGCTGACTCCCCGGTACACACTCCCACTAATGCAAGGCATCACCTTGGAGTAAACTGGTAGCATAAACCACTCTCTCATCATCCTTGCACTCCATCTGATCCAAGACCCTCTCGGTCTTCCTCAACCAGGTCTCAGTTTCCTCAGGATCCATGGTCCCGTAGAAGTTCACTGCTCTATACTTCCTCAACTTGTCAAACTGTCTCCCCTTCTTAACTGACGTCGAATCAGAAGCTTGTGGCATTTGACCCATAACCTGAACAAAGGCTTGAGTAAATGCCTGGAACAATCTCGGGTCTAAAGCAGGTACTTGCTCAAACTGACTAGGCGACTGCTGTGTCTGAGATCGGAAGGGCTCACTACTTTGCCCTCGAGAAACCTCAGCCACTCTCGGGGCTACGGACTCCTCCCTTGGGAGAGAGTCAGGTGCAATTGAACCTTACAAAACTCCTCGTATCCTTCTACGAGGTGGCATCTTACTCCTTCAATAAAAATATTTATGATTAGCTACAACTCTTTTTAATCTTAGTTCCTATATGTATGCATGATATGCATGTCACTTAATACAAACAATCAATTCATAATGCAAACATTTAATCACATAGAAAAACAATTTCCCTACTATGCATCCTAAGCTTAGGAGTGAACCTAAGCTTTGATACCAAACAATGTTGGACCCCGTCTCCGAGGTCCAACATTCGGAAACACACAAGCATAGCAGACCCAAAACCGACAACACACTGGCCACAAATTTGGGAAAACCTCCAAAAGGAAATTCGGATCAACTTCTTAAGGAAATTTGTTCCTTAAGATCTAACGATTCTAACGCCACTGAAAACGCTCAATTCGGATTAGAAATGAAAAAGATATGGTCAAAATACTGTCTTAAAGAAAAACAGTCAAAACTGAACACTCTACCGAAACTTTGAAAACCTTAGAGGCTAGGTTTCCAATTGGTTCCTTAATAAAACTTGTAGGTTTAGGTCTCTATTTTAATTTAAAATAAGAATCGCCTCGATCCGAGCCCTAGAGCTCAAGATATTTAAAAATTAGTGAAGTATATTCAGACTTTACCAACCGATCGTCATACTTTGTTTCAAACCACCTTTTTCAATTTAAAAGCAATACTGATAAATCAGGTATAAAAAGATAGAAAATTTTCTTAGGAACCCAATGCTTTGAAAATCAGCTAAATCGGAGGTCTATGCACAAAGTAATAGCCAAAAGAAGGAAGAAGGGTCAAAACCAAAAGCAGACGATGATGTCAGCAAAACTAAGACGAAGATGACGTCAGCACAGACGAAGATGACGTCATCATAGACGAAGATGACGTCATCACAGACGAAGATGATGTCATCACAGACGAAGATGACGTCAACACAGACGAAGATGACGATGACGTCATCATAGACAAAGATGACGTCAGCACAGACGAAGATGACGTCATCATAGACGAAAATGACGTCAGTACAGACGAAGATGACGATGACGTCATCATAGATGAAGATGAGATCATTACAGAAAAAGATGACATCATCATAGATGAAGATGTCGTCATCACAGACGAAGATGACGTCATCATAGACGAAGATGAAGATGAACAGTAACTTCGTCTGACTTTCTCTCCAGAACGTCTCCACTTATAAGATGCATAACTTATCACTCAGATGTCCAAAATTTACAAACGTTATACCTTTGGAAAGATAAAAGAAATATCTAAAACTTTCCAGAAGGGAATTTTGCCAAAATCTATCTTTATCAATCCCAAAATTCCCCTAAAGTCAGAAGATAAGACTTTCATTCCTGCACCAACACTGCACCCAATTCTTAACTTCATGACAATATTTGAGACTCTTAGACACAGAATTGAAATTCGATGTCTTCTTACAAAATGTATCCATATATCTCTAGTTTAATCAAAATTAAGAATCATCTCGTTTGGATTACTAGAGAAAACGTTGTGGCTAAAAGACTGAAGCATATTCAGTGAACATTTTTCAGATCACTACCAATCTTATCTCTAAATCTTTCCTTATCACAACTCATAAACCTTGCAAATTCCAGCAAGCTATACCAAGACAAAACCCAACAACAACTCAATGATCAAAAGACTCATACATATACCCTTTTTAAAGTCAAGCTCAGATCGCAAATCAACAAATTCACATGAAGAAGAGAGTACTAGAGCTCTCATCTCTTTATCAATCACTCAAGAGTTCAATCATAGCCTTAATTACATATCAGCATATTCATCATATCCATCATGAATCATGTACCAAAATATAACATATGAGATGCTCAATGCTTAATATGCTTATAAAGCCATTCCGAAAGCTAGTTATTAACTTAATACAAAAGTGTCTAAAGTTTCTTGGAGTTATGCCTGATGCCTTGCAAGGTTCCGCGATCAACTAGAATTTGCACCTAAGGAGGGAAAATGGGGTGAGAAAACACGACTCAGTGGCTAACACCTTTATAGCCATCGCGCAATGAGCCATACAACACATAATCAAGAATCCATAACATTTGCAATTAACATAATATGCATAAATACCCAACTTTGTCACATAAGTCATAATTTACCGAACTCATCACATAAGGCATAACATGGGATCTTTTATCAATTAAAACACATAATATGCATCATATACTCAAAATATAATGAAATGCACACAATTAGCTCGAGAGTTCTTTAAACACAACGGTTTACATCGTAACACAACGAGTCCGATTTCTCTGGATCTCGTGGCCCGAAGCGGGCAGTCGGGAGAAGGCTATGGGTCATCGTGCACGAGACTATCGAAATGGGTTCTCTCTCGCCCAAACACAACCAATTTATGCTCACATATTCAAACACAAGAATAGCATTTTATGCTTCTTTCATTGTATCAAATCATCATGGTTTCATTCTTTTCTTTCAAATCAAGGAATACGCTTCCAGTACACACACAATTTAACAAAGATAGCACACATAGGGCATTTTCCCATTATACAACAACTATAAAAATGTTACCAACCTAATGTCGGAATCCAAATTCAAGATTGCCCTTCCTCCTTGTCTTGAGTGGGGTTTTCTTGATTTCCTTCAATTAAATCATACTCTATTAAATAAATACATTCTAAAAGAAAGGCATAATATTCATAAAATCAAGCAAAGGTAAAATAAACTTTAAACCTAACCTACCCATAAGCCATCTATGCTAGAATAACCAAAACCCTAACTTAGAAATCCAAAAATCCATAGATCTTACCCTTCTCTTCTATCTTTCTTCAATCTCTACAAATACCCTAACTTCCATTTCATCCCATTTTCGAACCCAACACAAACAAAGATAGAACTTACCTCTCACAAGTAGTTTCTCTTCTTTTTCTTCTTCTTTTAAACCTCCAACGACTCTCCTTCCTCTTGGCCAAAAACTCCTTCTTTCTTCCTAGCTCAAGATTTTGTTTTCTCTTCTTTCCTTTAGCTCTACGATAACTTACTTCCTTCTCTTCCTTTAATTCATTTATATCTCAACTTAAAAGCCTATCTCAAAACTATGTAATTTTGATACTCCTTTAAAGCTCACTTGCATTTCCTTTTGGGCTCTCCTCCTTCTACTTATTCTATTCTTTCCCAAAGCCCATTCCATCCAACAAGCCCTTATTTGTCTCATAAGGCTCTACACTTCCAAACTCACTTCCAATTAATCCAATTAATTCTAACCCTTCACTTTAACTTCAAAATTTCCAATCATACTAACAAATTTTAAGACTCAAAAAATACATATATATATATACACACATAATTAAAACGATTAAAGAAAAATTAAAGAATAAATCAATTAAATCAATAAATCAATAAATAAAATAAAATTTTGGGGGCCTAACAGCATTAGTTGAAATAAATGAAAACAGACAACTGCTTTGTAATTGCCTTACGCGGTGGAGTGCCTATATAAGGCACTCCCTGCTTCATCAAAAAACCATAACAAATACAAAACGAAAACCAGAGCAAATCAAATGTTTTGAAGTTGGGAAAAATATTCCTAAATGGTTGGTGAGTAATAAAATAGTGAGGTTACTATTTTTAGGTTGAGAAACACCTTCTGAGCCACTATTTTGGTTTTATCTTTATATACCTACTATTTGGGATAGTTGAAGAATTATTTTGAGTTTTGTCCGTGGACGTAATCCAAAATTAAGGGTGAATCACATTAAAAATTCTTTTTCTAATTTGCTTATTTTATTTTTCCTTTTCACAAAATACACACGCTACGCCTAACAAGTGGTATCAGAGTTATGTTTTCATTGAAAGTATTTTTTGAAAAGAAGCACGTCACCGGGAAGACAAAATTACAACAAATTTTTTGGCGTGATTCGTTCGAAAAGTTGACGTAAAATGGAAAAGGTGATGAATAATACTCAAAGTATTTTAATAAATTTACAAGGTGATGGCACTGTACAACAATAGTGACTGGATCCCACGACACTATTTACGATACTATTCACAAGTTACTATTTAATGGGCTCGTGGTTGTAACACCCCACTCCCGCAAGACCTGAACCCGACATCGACGGTGATATCCAGGTCCGTGCCCCGCGAGGGTGGCGTGCTACATCACCCAGTAGAAAACTCAATATAACTTTTTTTTAACACATACTCACACATATTATCGTGAATGCGGAAAACAATTTATATAAACAATTGATGGCCTTGGGGCCTGTTTACATTACAATTTATTTCAGTCAATTGACTTTACAACTTGTCCAATTTAGTAATACAAAAGTCCAAGAATAGAAATACTAAGACAGACGCGAATCGATCCCACCACTTCTCCGCTTCCTCAACCAACAGATGTCATCGCCTGCTGCCTAACGGGTATTCTTCTAAGTCTGAAAAATATATGCAAATTTTGGGTGAGTTTTGCGAACTCGAAGAAACCATCATCGATGGTTCACTCAATTCATGCATGTTCAATCGACTTACCAAATATCACATCGATCACGATTCACAAATGTAATCTCAAATAATACATACCATTACATTTCACAAATGTAAGGCGTATCACCTTTCATACAAACCAAATTCAATCATACCATATATGCAATGCACATGAGACCCTTTCCATTTTCATTACGTTGTTGTGGACTGTGCGCTGGCTCGTCGATGAATCGGCACATTGCGTTGAGCGATGGCTCTCAAACATTGGGCTTGAAGCCCTAATACATTGAGCCCGAGGCTCAATACGTTGGACCTGAGGTCTGTGCGTTGGTGAAAGCTCTCATATCGTTAGGCGTGATATGCCCCGATCGGTGGGTTGCTCGGTCCTGTTGCCTTTATCTCGATCATGTCCTTATGCATGAATGCATATGTTCCAATTTCCATTTACAGTTATTTCTATCACTTACATTCAATGCCATTTCCTATTTCTTCGGACCTTCGGTCCGGTATTTCAATCATATATTTTTCCAATTTATTGCATCACACCATATCGCATTTAGAAGTCACATCCAATGTATTGAAACAGACAATTAGCATAATTGCAAAATCTTAAACACATAAGGTTGAGGAACCAACTAGGTTACTCACCTGTACTTCCGAGCTAACATTTGGAAGTTTCAGTCATGTCGGTAGATCGACGCTCCAAATGTGCCTCTATAACAAACAGAGAGAAAATCCGATCACTAATTATCCAATCCGAACTAGTATAATGCACATGTAAGTGTATAATGCATATTCATGAGATTTCCGGCCCTAAATCCAAATTTTTCCCATCATAAAAATTCCATCAAAAATTAGAAAACTATAGCCATCGACAAGATTCAATTCGGACCCGATCGGTCCAAAAATAAATAAAACAGTGACCATAAAACAATTTCCCGGGGCTACGTCAATTTCCCGTCTCAAAATTCCCAATTTCTCATAAAATGAAATTCAATATTTCACTAATCCGATGCCTCAAGAATCAGGTCAATCGGACGTCGGACGGAAAAGAAATTGACAAAAGAAACACCAAAATTCAATTTAAACAATTAATATCTATATATATACCTAACCCTTATTCCCTTCTTTAATTTCTTGATTTCCAATCCAACTTTCACCACCAATAACTCATTACACACAATTCAGAAAATTACCAACTATATCTCATTGGAAAGATCATAAAACCCTCTACAATTCTCAAGAAGGCCATAAAAATCAATCTCACCCCTAAGGGTGTCAAAAATCCCTTCAAAGCTACTGCCTACTCAAATCCCATTAAAACAGACCAGTACATTGCAAATTCCATAACTCTCTGATTCTTCAGCCAAAAATTACCACATAAATATGCTCAATAAGTTCACAATTTCATCTACAACTTTCATAAACAACCCAAAATCAAATTCACTTGCTAACTAGGTCAAACAATTCCACAAAGAATCTGTCTACTGAATTCAACCAATCTGGACAGTGATTTTGCAAACAATATAACTCCTTGTACAAATGTCGAAAAATTGCATACCTTATACCCATACAAAGATAAAACATAGTAATACACTTCTCATGAAGGGATCAGAATCAAATTCCATCATTAACCAATTTAAAATAGTCTTGCAAGTTACTGCCATTATCAGCAATTCACATCCTAATGCAGGGTCAGTTTTTGCAAAATCATAACTCCCAACTCTGACCTCTAAAAATTACACACCATATATCATTTTCAAGGTACTTTCTTCCTCTGAAACTTTTAAGAAGATCACTCACACCAATTCAGTTCACATAATTTGCTAAAATTTCTTCCAATCCGCAAGCTCACAAACTCAATACTTAGGCTAGGTTTCATCAAAATGCTCAAAACCAGTCAATAGAAATCAGTTCATATCTCCCAATATACAACTCGAAAATTAGCAAGATCAGTGGCAATGGAAAGCTAACTCAATATGCTACAACTTCCAGGAAGACCATTTTCCCAAATTCCATCTCAATTAATTTAGAAAAATCAGCAAAATAATCAGGTCATATATGCGGGTACTGTTCACAGACCCTACAACCAGAAACTTTCCATGCAAAAATTCACCTTCCTAACATTACAATTTAACAACACCTATTTCACACAAATTTGAAGCCAACATCCCAAAGTTTAATTGGGCACAAACCTCACCTCATTTACACACCTACACAATTAGTTATGATCAAAACATTACAATAGGTCAAACTCACATTTTCAGCTATACTATACAATTCCTCTTCCTATCATGCCAATTGAACTTCTAACACCATATGCATTTCAATAAAGCATAAAAATCAGTATGCCTAACATTCATACATTCACTAGGGCTAACATTTACGAATTGGCAACACTCAATTCTTCATTTTAAGTAAAATCAATCATCAATATGTAATCAAAATCAAGTAAAAAAACACTCATTCCTACTACTTCATCAAATCTTACTTCAACCTAACTTTATACCCATCATTTCCACCTATAAGTTTCATTAAATTCATGCATCAATACTCATAATAAATGCACCATAACTCCAATTAAATACATCTAACAACTATGATTCAATACTACATAATTAAAGCTTAATTAAAAATTAACTTCAAACCTTACCTACTTAAACTTCCAATCTTCACTTCCTTTCAAATCTTTGCTTCCTACCTTCTCTAACAACTTCTCCTAACACCAAGCAAGGCAAGCTCTCCATGGCAAGAAAATAACTTGATTTCATGAAGGAGCTCTTAAGGTTTGGAGGGAGGTTTGAGAGAGGAAGAAGAAAATCGATGGTGAGAGGAACAAATGAAGAAGGTTTTCGGATGGTTGCAAAAGAAAGCAAGGCAACTTGACTTTTCATGCTTTAATTCAATGAATTTCGGATGGAGATGGAAAAAAACAAGGCATTTGGTCTTTTATTCAATGAGTTCCCGTAATATACAAGCTAACCATTCATTCTAAGGTGGGACACTTGGCAATTTAAAAGAAGAAAAGACAAAATGAGTTAATCTCAATTAATTAAGCACTAATCCCACTTAAACTCTAAACATGGCACTAACATAATTCCCAAAATTATTTATTCACTAATCTCATGCCATTAGACAATCCCTTTTCAGTACAAAAAGGCTCACTCAGCCCGTCAGTTGAAATTTTCCGGTCCGGGCAAGAACCCCGAAAAATTCCAGAAAACTTCCCATAAATCCCTAAAAATGGAAAACAATTTATGACACACTCAAAATAATTTTCCAATTACGATTATCCCATAAATTTCACAAAAGGTCTCAATTTGAAACCTAAGCCGGAAAATGTCATGAATGCATGTTTACCATGTGTAAGTGCAACAACCCATCAGTCATAGAGGCTATAAGCGCATGCCGAGCTATAATTTAATACTTCTAACCCGTCCCAATTTACCAAAATACCCTTCCCATCGATGATGGGATGTTACAGTGGTACTATTCTAGTGGGGTCCGATGATACTACTCCGGTGAGCACTATTCACAATTTACTATTTATTACGTCTCGTCGTACTATTCCAATGGGGTCCGACAACACTATTCTGATCCCGTGTTAAAATTTTAGAAGATATTTTTTCTGCCAAATTTTGACGTCCTAGTTCCATCTTTGAAGTCATTTTTCTCAAATTCGGCATAATTTGGAAAATGGAGGTGAAGACCAGCAAAATGATCAATCTAAACGGTATTAACTATCGTAAATGACAAACCAAGATGAAAGATCTCTTGATGATTACAAAGATGCATTTACCGGTATTTTCGACAACTAAATTAGAGGAGATGTCCAATGAAGAATGGGAGATTGAGCATGAACGAGCGTGTGGTTATATTCGATAGTTGTACAATCACATTTGTAATGAGACTCATGCAAGAACGTTATGGAATAAGCTGGAGCAGCTGGAGCAACTGTATGCTTCAAAGATCGGAAACAACAAATTGTTTTATCTGACAAAATTAATGCAGGTGAAATACTAAGAGGGTACTTCTGTAGCTGATCATTTAAACAATATGGAATGGATGGTTGATTAGTTATCAAAGATGGGTATAAAGTTTGACGACAAGGTGATTGTTCTAATGGTGCTAGCTTCATTACCAGAGTCTTGGGAGACTTTGAAGGTGTCTTTGACAAATATTGCACCAAATGGCATATTATGTTGGACCCCGAACTTTTAGTAGAAATTAGAAATATTAAAATGAAATTAAATGAGTGTTTTTGTATATGAATTGTGTTATAGATATTTTTATGCTTTAAGAAAATTGATGAGAAAAGAATTGATTGGTTTTGATGACTTTGATATTTGAGTAGATTTGTATGGGTTATGAAAGGAGTTGATTGAAATGGAAGTTCAAAAGCAAGAAATAAATAGTAAAAGTGTGAGAATTTGAAGAATTAAGAAAGTTTGACTTTTTGAGGATGAATAGTTGACTTTTTGATTTGGGCTGAATTTGAAAAAATGATCTTCATGAAACTTGTAGCTTATGTTGAAAGTTTTCTATCTCCATAAAGTATGATATTTTTTTATATCGGGATTGAAAGTTATGATCTTCCGAAGTTAATGTTATTTTACTTTGTTTTTGAAAATACTCTTAAGTGTAGGATTGTGTATGTTGTGTTTTGAGAAAAATTATGGACTGATATGTTTTGAATTGAGTAAAGTGATCTACATGAAAGTCATATAAGATTTTTCCTAGCTTTTCAATGATGTGTAATATGTTATTTGTGGATGTGAGAATTGGAAGATATGAAATTTGGAAGTTGGATGTTGTTTTAGGATGACAATTTCTGAACAGAAACTTTGATTGAAAAATTGACTTAGTTAGAGGCTGAAATTGCTTTTAAGTTCTTCATGAAAGTTTTTTATTGTGTTTTGATCTTTCCATTGATGTAAAGTATAAATTTTTGGATTATGGAATAAGAAGCTATGATGTTTACAAGTTGTTGTTACTGTTTAGCATGATTATTAATGGACAGAAGCTTTGAAGTGCTTTTTGACTCCCTTAAAGGCCAAATTGATTTTTCTGTCCTTCATGAATATTGTATTTTGCTTTTTGATCTTTGCATTGATATAAAGTATGAAATTTTTGGACCTTGGAGTAGAAAGATAGAAATTTAGAAGTTATGTGACTGTTTACGGTGACATAATTTTGGACAGAAAATTCGAGCAGATTTTTGATTCCTTTAGAGATAGAATTGATTTTCGAGTTCTTCATGGAATTTGTAGAGCTTCTTTGGAGCTTTCCATTGATACTAAGTTTTCAAATTTGGAGTTTGGTAACAAGAGTTATGAATTTTGGAAATTTCGGATATATATATATATATATGAAAAATCCTTTTGTTTTTGTTATTTCCTTCCCAATCCGACCCTCTTTCAATCTTTTGCTTATATCTTTTCCGTCCGACATCCGATTGACTTGATTTTTAAAGCGTTGGATTCCTAAGACAATTATATACAACAGAATGGGAAATTTATAATTTTTTAGATTAAATTGAAAGATTTTTATTTAATCAAAGTGAGTTAGATAATTTTCTGAACATGGTTCAGTCTTATGAGAAATTCTTGATATGTGGAGATCTGATTGATCTGATTCTTGTTGTAAAATAAAATAGAGACATGGGGCTACAAGTAATATGAAGGAATTGAATTTCAATTTAGCTCTTAAGACTTTCAATTTCTGAATGGAAGTCGGGTTTAGTGTGCAGTCTTGGATTAGAAAAATCTGAAAGTATTTTGGCCCTAACTTTTGCTCTAGTCATCCAAATGAGGTGATTCTTGATTTGAATTAAACTACAGAACTAGGGTTACAAATGTTCTAAAGGATTCGAGTTTCAATTTAGTCTTTAAGAATGTCAATTTTCGGATGGAAGTCAATCTCTGGAAAATGTTTCAGCATAGTGATAGTCCGAAATGTTTGGAGTATAACTTTTGGAGTAGTGCACCAAATTAAATGATTTTGGTGGCGTTATGAAATTAAGACAATGAGAAAAAATTCTCTAGAAGGAAGTTTTAGCAAATTCCTTCAATTTGATGGTTATAAAAATGTCCTAATGTAAGCATATATTAAAGAGAATTTTAGGGGCAAATTTGGAAGATTACTTAAAGAGTTAAGTTTTTAGGCATATAAGGAACGAATAAATGGTGTTTTTGCAATCAATTAAAGACAAGTAGTTGGGCTGTTGTTTAAGAGGGAAATGAAGACACGAAAATTAGAAGAAACAAAAGAAGAAGAGAAAGAAAGGAGAAGAGAGCAAGCATTTTGGTGGAAAAAGAAGAAAGGGGAAAGGAGAGCTAGGGTTCGATTTTTCTTCAATTGTTAAGAGGGTTTTTGATGTTTGTCCAAGGAAAAAGGTAGAAGAGCATGAAAGCTTCCTAAGGAACAAAGAAATTTTGAATTTGGTGGAGATAAAGGTAAGAGATGACTTTTGAGCTTTAAATTTTTAATGAGTTTTTGGTTTAGATATCTTGGAAATGTGATGGGTTTGTGAATTATAAAGTCAATTTTGATGATTGCATGGTTTATTTGGTTCAATTTTGGATGATTATGAATTAGGGTTTATGTCTTAAATTAGGGAATTGAAGTGAGGAATGGAGAAATTGAAGCTTTGGACAAGTTTCAAGCATAGATTTGAGGTGGGTAACGTGTTTATATTTCGAATTATAAGCTAATTGTGTATTTTTGAAAAATAAAGAAAGAAAAAAATGCTTATAAATTATTGTTTTTGAATGATGGAATTAATTGATTTTGGAATGATTTACAAATTGTTAAATTCATTGTTTTGGAATGATTGGAAAATTTACTACAATTGTTTCGGATGTTTTTGATAAAATCGATGCAATTGTTACTTTCTTTGTTTTCAATGATTTTGCTAAGATTTTATTGATTTTGCTAAGATTTTATTTAATTCTGAATGTTCTTGAAAAATTGTTCCAAGTCTTAAATGTTTTGATAAATTAAGGAAATTTCTAAATTCCTTATTTATTTATTGGATTTTGGAAAAAATCAAGTATGCATAAAGGTTTGAAAATTATTATTTTTCGAATGCTTAAATTCTTTGATTTTGTAATGATTTGAGAAATTGATCCAATCGTTAAATTGATTGTTTTCGAATGATTGGATAAATTGTTAAAATTCGCTTCGGATGATTTGATAAAAATCAATACAATCATTACATTCATTTGCTTTGAATGATTTTGCTAATTATGGAATGTTTGCATTCAAGAAGTGAATTGTTTTGAAAATTTATTGTTTATATTTTTGAAAAGTCAAGAAAAAGATTAAAATGTTTCGAAATTATTGTTTTCGAATGATTTGAATAATTGTCGAAATTGTTTCGGACAATTTAATATGATGATTCAATTGTTACATTCAATGGTTTTGAATGTTTTTGAAAAATTGTTACAAGTTTTAAATTTTTTGATAAATTAACAAAATTTCAAAAATTATGAAAATTGTTACTTTCATTGGTTTTGTAATGACTTAAGAAATTGTTACAATTGTTAATTTGATTGTTTTGAATGATTGTAGCGCCTTTTAGTTTTGAATGATTGAAGAATTACTATGTGATTTCGTTTTGTTATGTGAATTTTGATTATTGCTAAAATCGTTGCATTTTTGAATGATTGTGATTATGTTATGTGTATTCGATTGGTTTTGTGAAATTGTGAAAGTTATTGTGTTGAGTGTGACATGATCATGAAAAGAATTAAGTTTTGAAATATGCCTTCGGGCGTTCTGATTTTCAAGTATGAATTATGTGTTATGTGGGTTTGGTTAGGTCCCATAAGTATGAGTCAAGTGCACTTGTCTCCTTTTTAATAGGCTTCGCCCGCCTGCCCGCTAGTGGCATTGGAGCTCCGATTTCAAACTCCCATAAGTTCAAGGCTACACTAGACCGCTATGCGGGAAAGTGTAGTACGTTCTATTCACTTTACAGAGACATTGCTTGAAATGTGCGATACATCCGTTGGACCGATCCAAACCATTTTGATGTGTCTTCTTTGTTTTTGATTTTGTTTGTATTTGTGTGCATTCATGTTTTTGAATTGTGAAAAATGTGAGAATTTTTTAGAAATGAGCAATCGAGGATTTTCATACGTGAAATTATTGAAATTGTTTGTGAATGATTTAAAAAGTTTGAGAAATAAGCATTTTGAAGTGAATCACACGTTAATACAGCACTTAGAAAACAATAATAGAATGCACGAGAAGGGGGGGTTGAATTGTGTATTCCCCTCTTTATAAGTCTTTTCAGAATTACTTGTTAGGAATAAAAATCTTTCTGAAATTTTTATTTATTCCGATTGATCAAACTTCTCAATACTATGTATACGAACATTAAGTAATGATAAACTTGAAACTAAAAACAAGATAGAGAGTAAGAGTGGTAGACACGCGGATTTATCCTGGTTCACCCCAAACCGTGGCTACGTCCGATCCTCGAGTTTCTTCCGAGATTTCACTATCTCTTCAATCGTTACAAGTATTCTTTCACGAGCCTCTTGGTCTCTACAACCAAGATTCTTTCACACTTAGCCTCTGCAGTTATCTGTACACCTTTTCTTTTCGAAAATGTTTGAACACTTTATTCTGATGAATAGCTTTTCACTAGTTTGCACTTAATCACTTTTTCACTTTGTGTAATTTTTCTAAGATCAGCAGCATTTTAGTTTTCGACTTTGACTTGAATTTATAGCCTTCATCTCTAACTGCTTCTTGATTCTTGAATCTTGAATCTTTAAAGAAACGGTTAATCAGTTGAGTTCTGTAACTAACTCGAACTGACTCTTGCGTCTGTTTTTTTACTGCGTCTGCATCTGCTTCACATTTGTGTATGTTTTGCTTTTGCGTCTGCATCTGCTTCACATTTGCGTCTGTTTTGCTTTTGCGTCTGCATCTGCTTCACATTTGAGTCTGTTTTACTTTTGCGTCTGCTTTGCTTCTGCGTCTGCGTCTGTTTTGCTTTTGCGTCTGCGTCTGCTTTGTATTTGCGTCTGCGTCTGCTTTGCATTTGCGTCTGCGTCTGCTTTGCATCTGTGTCTGCGTCTGTTTTACTTTTGCATCTGCGTCTGCTTCGCATTTGTGTCTGTTTTGCTTTTGCGTCTGCATCTGCTTCACATTTGCGTCTGTTTTGCTTTTGCGTCTGCATCTGCTTCACATTTGCGTCTGTTTTGCTTTTAAATCGCTTTATACGCGTCTGCATCTGTTTTGCTTTTGCGTCTGCGTCTACTTTGTATTTGCGTCTGCGTTTGCTTTGTTTCTGTGTCTGCGTCTGTTTTGCATTTGCGTTTGCGTCTGCTTTGCATCTGTGTCTGCGTCTGTTTTGCTTTTGCGTTTGCGTCTGCTTCGCATTTGCATCTGCGTCTGCTTTGTTTTTCTTGTATATGATCTCTCTTTGTTTGTTATACTTCAAAATCATTTTTATGTAAAGTCATTTTGACTTAACAATCTCCCCCTTTTTGAATATAACAAATTACATACAAGAAAAGAAAATAGAACAAAGTAAATTTACAGATTTTGCAAAGTAAAAAATACTTATCTTCTTCCTTTCTTAAATGCATTGTGGTCACACCTTCTTTGTCTAAACATCCTCTCCTTTTACATTGATTATCTTCTTTTCTGCTCTCCCCTATTTGTTATAATCAAAAATGATTAACGATTACGGGTCTTGGCGAGCTCGCTATCATCTTTCTCGGATCATTCACGTCTCCTTCATGTCGTTGAGTTCACCACGTAATCGCTAACTTCATCGGTGGATCAACCGACAAAGAGGCTTGATCAACTTCTGGCGATGGAGGAGCGAAAGGAATTGAAGTAGTGTAAGCATCGAGGATGGGATGTAGTCTTCATTGATCTCAAAGGTAGGTGGGCGAATGAGCGTTTCGCTTGAAGATCTAAATCAAAAGGCGAGCAACATCAACAACCTGCTTTCCTTGCGAGGGTAGAGCTTGTGCTTCATAGGCGATGTATTAGACAAAGGGCTATCTGAAGAACTGTCTGAACGAGGAACTCGATAAATGTTCTGTTCTTATTTTTCCCCTCTTGGACGATCGTCCTCACTATTAGTATGGCTGCACTCGCTTTATCTTACTTACGTGCGGCGTGCATGCTTCATCAATTTTTCGCACTTCTTCTGCAATTTGATCTGCGGACAGATCATCACTAGCATCATCTTCAGGATATAATTTTGATTTCCCCGGTAAAATCTTTTGGGAATCTTGGCTGTATATCCGTGCAACCATTATCTCTGTATTTTTAGTGATTGGGAAAATAGTACACGGATGGCAGGGACGTTTTGTAGGATATGGCATAGTAGCAGCAAATCCCAAAGTATCATAGAAGATCTTTTCTTCTTCTTTAAGTAACTCCCATGTGTTATGGTTAATCACCATAGGTTGTACCACAGCTACTATCTTCTTTACTGGTTGAACACCGATTGCAATAGCAGTCTTCTGTCTGGTAACTACTTCTACCATTTTGATCTTCAACTTCTTTTTCCTCAAAAACTTGTGGTAGTTGTATACCATTAGACACGGTTTATCATCCTCCTAATCGTCTTCTTGTTGCTTCTTGATGTCGTCAATAGGAGTCATCTGAACCAGGCTCTCATCTTCTGGCTCCTCCTGTTGAGCAATAGGGGTATCTGAGCAGATGCTGCTTTCGACTTCTTTCTACTTGAGCAGTATTGATAGTTTCTTTCGTTGACTAACGTCCTCAGCAGTTGAAATGATCTTCTTTCGACTAACCTTCTTAGTCTTTTCTCTGCTTGATTAGTTTCTTGATTTCTTCGTTGGAGATTTTCTTTTCTCAGATGTTGCTTTTCTCTTCCTCTCAATCTCTTTGGTTTTTCTGGCCGTATCTTCTTTCAGAATAGAGACTAAGGATCTTGTGGCTCTGGGTGCACAAGATTTAGAAGTTTCTTCTTTACTCTGTTCTCTGGCAATCTTTTCTTCCTGTTGCCTCAGAGTCCTAACTCTTGGTGATCTCTTTGCTTTCTTCACAACTTTGTTCAAAAGACTTTCTCCTTGTCTCTTTGGCGCACTTTGTTTTGTCCTCTGAGATTGGCTTTCTTTGAAAAGAGGACTCGCCATTTTCATGAGAGGTCTACCTAGCACTCTCCTTAGTTCAGCAGTAGGTGATTTGATACTCACTGGAGACTGAGAACTTGAGACAGGAGTCTTCTTCAATACACGCTCCCCTTCAGTTCTTGACTTCCTTGAAGAGTCTGCTTGTTCTTTGTCTACTGTGTTCAGACCCATTCTCCGTATCGTGTGTGCATCGATCTTGCTCTTCACAGGAACATTTTGTCTGATACCGAGGTGCAGACGAATACTGGATTCCTTAAAAATCCTCGTCAAAATCATACCATAAGGATAATTGGTAGTTTCCTTTAACCCCTTAACCATATAATGAAAGATTAAGAAGGGTAAATCTATGGGATTTCGATTCAGAAGAAAGAACAGGCATTGTTCTTCTAGAGTAGTCACCAAATGTCTTGAACCGACTCTAGGTAGAATGCAATTAAACAGAATTGCGTGAAGCACCCTAGCCTTCGGAATCAAATTTGATGTCTTCCTCTCCCTTGAGTTATTTGTGCCATATAGTTGCCTCTTGATATCTTCTTCTTTCATTCCGACTGAGGTCATTCATCCGGCCTTGGTAGACAGTTTCTCACCAACTGATGGACAGTCGGTCACCTTCTTTATCGATCCTTTGTGAAAAAATGGATATTCTCTCTGAGAGGATACAATAGTGTTATCTATCGACGAGCGTTCTTCGAAACTCATATACTTCATTCGTATAGACTAGTTCTTGTATCTGAAAGAAGTTCTTCCAACCAGCTCTTATGATTTCTGGTTCTACATCCATGCCGTCTCTTCTTAGTGACTCAAAGTCCACAAGTCTTCCATAAACCATGGTCTTCCATTGTATAGAGTGAAAAATATCTTACGAGAGCTTTTGAGCGAAATATTTTTAGAAGATTGGTAAGCGATGAATCGTCGGAGATGATGAAAAGATCGCTACAATTTCATCTTGATCTACATATAGGGATATGGTCGGTGGGTTCTAGAATCATTAAAAACCTCGAGATTATCAGATTTTTCCCTCCAAAAATATTTTTTGTGAGAGAGTTACCAGCTGTAACTCAATGTAACTAACGCCGTTAGTTTCCACGTTACTTTAGCCTGACTGCTCATTTAACATCACCATGTTAAGATTGCGTCTTATCTTACAAACCGTTCTTGAGCTAGTGGTTTAGTGAAGATGTCCTTGCCACCAAGTTCTGTTTCAACAAACTGTAGAAGCACCACTTTCCTCTGAACATAATCTCTCAGGAAATGATGTCTGACTTCTATATGCTTCACTCTGGAATGCTGAATTGGATTCTTTGATAGATTTATTACGCTGGTGTTGTCGCAATAAATTGGAATCTCCTCCTCTTTAACTGAATAGTCTTCAAGCTGATACTTGATCCACAGCGTCGTGAGCGTGACTTCATGGACATATATATACTGCTTCAGCGGTTGATAGAGTAATTGAGCTTTGTCTCTTGTTGACCGGAGACTCGATTTCCTCAGAAAATGACATCCTCCACTTGTGCTTTTCTTTCGATTACATCTCGGCATAGTCCGCATCGCAATATCAATTAACTCGAAATCTTTACCTTTCTCAAACATTAAGCAAAGATCGGTAGTACTGCGAGATATCTCAAAATTCTTTTAACAACAATAAATGAGACTCTCTAGGATCGACTTGAAATCTTGCACACAAGCATACACCTGAGCAGAATATCGGTCTACTTGTCATGAAGATACGATAAAGAGCCGATCATCCTCTATATAGGGTTTGATCCACCTTCTTACCAAATTCGTCTTTCGACAAAAGGTTTGAAGGATGCATCGAAGTTGCCATAGGCTTCACATTATTCATATCAAACTTATTCAAAAACTCTTTCACATACTTTTGTTGATGAATGAAGATCTTCTCTTGATGCGCTTAACTTGCAACCTAAGAAAGAACTTTAACTCGCCCATCATACTCATTTCAAATTCTTTCTTCATTAAGCTCTCAAACTTTAAACACTGACTCTTTTGAAGTAGCACCAAAATGATATCATCAACGTAGATCTCAGATTAGGATAAAATCATTACGAAAACTCTTCCTAAAGAGCGTCTTATCAACTTGACCTCTACTGAACCCATTCTCTATTAGGAAGGTACTCAGACGATCATACCAAGCTCTAGGAGCTTGCTTCAGACCATATAAGGCTTTGTGAAGTCTATAGACATAGTCTGGTTTTTTAACATCTTCAAAGTCAGGTGGTTCTTTCACATACACCTCTTCATCTATAAAGTCATTCAGAAATGCACTCTTAACATCCATCTGAAACAACTTTATATCATGACAGATTGCATATGCTAACAAAATCCTTATAGCTTCAAGTCTTGCCACTGGAGCATATGTTTCATTGTAGTCTATTCCTTCTTGCTGATTATATCCTTGTGCTACTAATATAGCCTTATTACGACTCACCCTACCTGATTCGTCTAACTTATTCTTGAAAACCCATCTTGTTCCAATAATGGATTTCTTAAAAGGTTTTGGGACTAAGGACCAGACGTTATTTCTAGTAAATTGATTCATCTCCTCTTGCATGGCTAAAACCCAAGCTTCGTCTTGAAGAGCTTCCTCAACCTTCTTAGGCTCTACTTCAAAGATAAAAGCTACATTAGCTTCTCTTTTGAATCTGGACCTTGTCCTAATTCCTTCTGAGGTGTCACCAATAACTAGTTCTTCTGGATGAGAACTTTTATATCTCCAATTTTGTCTTAGTTCTATAGTTTCTGGAATATCTTCAATCTTGTTCTCATGAATGTCTGACGAGGGAGTTTCTGAGGTATTATCTAAGTTTTTTGAAGGACCTTCATTCTCCATGTCATCTTCCTTATGGGGTTGAGAACTATCATCAAACTTGACATGTATCGTCTCTTCAACAGTCTTTGAAGTCAAGTTGTAAACTCGAAACGCTTTAGACGATAATGAGTAGCCTAGGAAGATTCCTAGAAAGGTCTTCGAGTCGAATTTATCCAACAGCTCTTTCGTATTCAGAATGGAACATTTGCACCCAAATCGATGAAAGTAAGATATGCTTGGTCTTCTTCCATTCCATAACTCGTAAGGAGTCTTCTTAAGCATAGGTCGCAACATGATCCTATTCTGAATATAGCATGCTGTATTCACAGCTTCTGCCCAGAAATACTTAGGTAGATTCGTCTCACATAGCATTGTCCTTGCCATCTCTTGAATCGTCCTATTCTTTGTTTCAACAACTCCATTTTGTTGTGGAGTTCTAAGGGCTGAGAAGTTGTGGGAAATTCCATTCTCCTCACAGTATACTCTAAACTTCTCATTTTCAAATTCTCCACCATGGTCACTCCTGATACTGGCTATGGACATTCCTTTTTCATTCTGTAACTTTCTGGATAAGATTCTAAAGCACTTAAAAGACTCATCTTTGTGTGATAAAAATAATATCCAACAAAATCGAGTAAAGTCATCAACAATGACGAGTCCATATTTCTTTCTGCCAAGACTTAATGTCCTTGTAGGACCAAATAAATCCATATGTAATAGTTCTAAAGGTCTTGATGAGGTTACAAAACTTTTAGAAGAGAAAGAGGTTTTAACTTGTTTTCCTTTCAAACAATTTTCACAAAAAATTCTTTGTCAAAACTTATTTTTGGCAAACCTCTTACCAAATCATGTTTTACCAATTTTGAAATATGTTTCAAAGAGACATGACCTAGCTTTTTATGCAGATTAGTCTTTCTTCTTGGAAGATAGAAAACATGAAATATTTTGTTTTGAAAATCTTCTAAATTGATTTTGTAAAGGTTGTTTCTTCTCTTGGCGAGAAAAAGTATAAACCCATCTTTGTTTCGACTTCATAAAAGATTTTAATTGAATGTAGCTGTGAAACGAGAATCACACAATTGGTAGCGCTAATCAAGTTATGCTTTAGACCATCAACAAGCGATACATTATTTATGCATGTAAAGGAATCTTTACCTATTTTCCGATTCAATAATTTTGCCTGCTGGTTGTCTCCGAAAGTTCTTGATCCTCCTTCTTATCTGAAGGTCTAGGAACATAGACCTTCTTCCGTCATGTGTCGCAAGCATCCACTGTCTAAATATCAATGGTGCTTGCCGTATCTTCAAGGAAGGATATCTGCAGGAGAAACTATTTTATTTCTTGGTACCCAAATTTTCTTGGGTCCTTTATGGTTAGTAGTATGCATATGATGTGATCTATGATGCATATTATTAGAATGTTGATTAAAATGAATCATCCATATCTTCTTTTTGAATGAAAGATTTTTACTGAGGCCAATCTTGTTTCTGTAAACCTAATCCGGTCTTATCACTTGTATGTCTACATTTTCCAAGTATCTCATTCATTTTCTTTGTACTTTCTGTGAAAGTAGCTAAATCAACTGATAAATTCTTAATCATTAGTTTAAGTTGATTAATCTCTTCTTATCTGTCTACAATTTTCTTTTTATCTTCTAATTGTTTCTTTAAACAAACATTTTCTCTCTCTATTACCTCAGTATGTTTAATATTTTCTACATACTTCTTCTTTAACAGCTTGTACTGTTTCAGAATAGCATGAGAATCTTCTAACAATTCTGAATAGGCATCATGCAAATTATCATAATCTGATTTTACCTCCTCATCACTATCTTCCTCGGCCATTAGGAAAATGTTTGCATGTTCTGATGACTCGGAGCCTGTATCTGATTCAGATGAATCTAGGTCCTCCCATGTTGCCATCATGCTTTTCTTGCCTTCTCTACTCTTCTTTGGTTTCTTCTTGAGAGTAAGACATTCGGACTTATAGTGTCCAGGCTGGTTGCACTCGTAGCAAATGATAGAAGACTTCTCTGGTTTAGCTTCATCTTTCCCATTCTTTACGAATGTCGGTTCCTCTGGACTTTTCTTCCACATCGTCTTATCTTTACGGAAATGAAAGATAATTCGTCATCTTCATCACTTGACTCTGATTCGGATTGGCTGGAGTTGTCATCCTTTGATTCTTCAATTTTTAACGCTTTTGATGACTTCCTCCTTCTCTGAGTCTTATAATTCTTTTGTCCGCCTTGATCTTATTGACTTATCTCGCTTGGGCTTGTCTTGACGTTGAGTTCTACTTCATGAATCTTTAAGGATCCCATAACTCATCCGACTTTAACACGCTCAAGTCTTTGGCTTCTTGCACTGCAGTAACTTTAGGTCTCCATCTCTTAGGAAGACTTCTTAGAATCTTTCGAACATGATCTTGATTGTTGTATGTCCTTCCAAGAGCTTTCAATCCATTGACAATTGTTTGAAATCTTCCAAACATTTGATCAATAGATTCTTCATCTTCCATCCTGAAAAGTTCATATTGATGCACAAGAATACTTATCTTGGATTCTTTAACTTGGCTTGTGCCTTCGTGAGCAATAGACAATGTGTCCCACATCTCTTTTGCAGTGTCACAACCGTGCACTTTGTCATACTCGCTCCTGCTTAGGGCACATGTCAAGAAAAATTTCGCCTTTGAATTTAACTGTATTCTTGCTTTCTGATCAGCCGTCCATATGTTCCGTGGAATAAAATTGCCTTCTTCATCTACAGGTGTGTAAGGTTCGTTCTCTATAACGTCCCAAAGGTCAACATGAGTAGATTCGATGAATAACCGCATCCTATCTTTCCAAAGATAGTGATAGTCTTCTCCGTTGAATCTTTGGAGGTCTAGTGACCGAGGCTCCTTCAATGATGTATACATGTGACTCATGCATTATTTTTAATCCACACTTCGCCAAAGTGATTCTTGGATACCTTGCTCGATACCAATTGAAGTGAATCACACGTTAATCTGACTTAGAAAACAATAATAGAATGCACGAGAAGGGGGTTGAATTGTGTATTCCCTCTTTATAAGTCTTTTCGAATTACTTGTTAGGAATAAAAATCTTTCTGAATTTTTATTTATTCGATTGATCAAACTTCTCAATACTATGTATCTGAGCGTAAGTAATGATAAAGTTGAAAATAAAAACAAGATAGAGAGTAAGAGTGGTAGACACGCGGTTTATCCTAGTTCACCCCAAACCGTGGGCTACGTCCGATCCTCGAGTTTCTTCCGAGATTTCACTATCTCTTCAATCGTTACAAGTATTCTTTCACGAGCCTCTTGGTCTCTCTACAACCAAGTATTCTTTCACACTTAGCCTCTGCAGGCTATCTCTACACCTTTTCTTTTCAGAAAAATATTTGAACACTTTATTCTGATGAAGATAGCACTTTCACTAGTTTGCACTTAATCGTTTTTCACTTTGTGTAATTTTCTAAGATCGTGACTTTTTAGTTTTCGACTTCGACTTGAATTTATAGCCTTCGTCTCTAACTGCTTCTTGATTCTTGAATTTTGAATCTTTAAAGAAACGGTTAATCAGTTGAGTTCTGTAACTAACTCGAACTGAATCTTGCGTCTGTTTCTTTACTGCGTCTGCATCTGCTTCACATTTGTGTTTATTTTGCTTTTGCGTCTGCATCTGCTTCACATTTGCGTCTGTTTTGCTTTTGCGTCTGCATCTGCTTCACATTTGCCTCTGTTTTGCTTTTAAATGCTCGCTTTATACAAATCTGCATCTGTTATGCTTTTAAGGTCGTATATGCGCTTTGTATTTGCGTCTGCGTCTACTTTGCATTTGCGTCTGCGTCTGCTTTGCATCTGTGTCTGCGTCTGTTTTGCTTTTGTGTCTGAGTCTGCATCTGCTTCGCATTTGTGTCTGTTTTGCTTTTGCGTCTGCATCTGCTTCACATTTGCGTCTGTTTTGCTTTTGCGTCTGCATCTGCTTCACATTTGCGTCTGTTTTGCTTTTGCGTCTGCTTTGCTTCTGCGTCTGCGTCTGCTTTGCTTTTGCGTCTGCGTCTGCTTTGTATTTGCATCTGCGTTTGCTTTGTTTCTGTGTCTGCGTTTGTTTTGCATTTGCGTCTGCATCTGCTTTGCATCTGTGTGTTGGACCCCGATCTTTGAGTGATCATTTGAATTATGAAAATGAAATTTAAGGAGTGCTTTGTGTATGTCTTGTATAAGAGATGACTTAAAATTTAAAGAATATTGAGAAGAAAAGAAATGATCTGATTTTGATATCTTTGAGGTTTCGAGTGGATTGGTATGGTTTATGAAATTAAGTAGATGAATTGATTGAAATTAAGTTGAAAATCATGACTAAAAAGAGAAAGAGTGAAAATATGAAAAATTGTGAAATAGTTGACTTTTTGGCCTTTGAAAGTTGACTTTTGATTTAGGCATAATTTGAGAAAATGGTCTTCTGGAAACTTGTAGAGTACGTAAAGTGCTTTCTGTAGCCATAAAGTTTGCAATTTTTCGATATCGGGAGCGGAAGTTATGATCAGTCAAAGTTTATGTTTGAAAGGTTTGACTTTTATTATGGCTGAAACTTTGACTGAGAAATTAACCTAGTTAGAGGTTAATTGAGCTTTGATGTTCTTCATGAAAGTTGAAGGATTTGATTTGACCTTTATTTCGATATAAAATATGCAATTTTTCGATCTCGGAATAATAAGTTATGATTTTTACAAGTTTATATTGTGGTTTTAGCATGATTATTAGAGGATAGTATTTTTGACCGGAAAATGGACTCCCGTAGGAGTCAAATTGATTTTCATGTCCTTCGTGGAAGATGTAGAGCTTCCTTCAAGCTTTCTATAGAGACTAAGTTTGTCAAAATTGGAGTTCGAGATTAAGAGTTACGAATTTTGGAAGTTTTGGATTTTTATGTGAAAAAAAAAAGAGGAAATTTGTTTTATCCCCGTCACTAGGGCGACGCATCGCCCTAGCGATGGCGAGTGTTTAGCTCGCGTCACTAGGGCGACGCATCGCCGTAGTGATGGCGATGTTCCGCCAGCGTCACCGAGGCGACCTCGCCCATGCATGCCGCCTTTTGATTCTTTGGTTTTCTTGACTTTACTTTCTCAAATCCGACCTTTGTTCACTATTTTGCTTATATCTTTTTCGTCTGACATCCGATTGAGTTGATTCTTGCGGCGTTGGATTCCTAAGACAATTATCTAAATTCTAATAGAAATTTATGAATTTTTGAGATTAAATTAATGGTGATTAATTTAATCAAATTGAGTCGGGAAATTTTCCGAACATAATTCAGTATTTTGTGAAATTCGGGATCTGTAGAGATCCGATTGAAGTGATTCTTGAGGAGAAATAAAGATAAGACAAGGGGCTACAAGTCATATGAAGAGATGAAATGTCAATTTTTCCCCTAAGGCTTTTAATTTCTGAATTTAAGTTCGGATTAGGGTGTAAATTTTGGATTAGGAACATCTGAGAGTATTTTGAGTATAACTTTTGATCTGGGAATCAAAATGAGGTGATTCTTGTTTTATATTAAACTAGAGACATGAGGTTACAATTGTTATGAAGACATCGAGTTTCAATTCTGGGATTAAGAATGTGAATGTTTGGACGAAAATAATCGTACATGAAAAATGTGTTAGAATATGGTTTTACCCGAACTGTTTTGTGCATAACTTTTGATGTAGTGATCGGAATTGAGCGCGGTTAGTGGAGTTGGATTTGTATGATTGAGAGGAACATTTCTCGAGAAGAAAGTTTTAACAAATTCCTTCAACTCGATAGTGCGAATCAAAACCGCAAGTGAAAATGGCATAAAGTAACATGTTAGGGGCAATATGGTCATTTATCTATCTTTTAAATGATGTGGCTTTAAAACAACAAGGAGTTGTCATTTTTTAAGAGGAAAATACGATGATGAGTGAAAAGAAAAGAAGAAGAAGAAGAAAGAAGAGTGGAGAAGTTTCGTATGGAGAAAAGAAGAGAGAGAAATTTAAGTTCCAACTTTTCTACTTGATTCTTAAGGCTTTTGGGATTTCTCCAAGAAGGAAAAGGATGGAGAATGAAGAGCTTCCTTCAAGCCAAAGAAATTGAAAATGGAGGAGAAAGAGGTAAGAGAAATTTTTCAACTTTGAGTTTTTGATGAATTTTTGGTTTAGAAACATGGATAGAGACTTGGGTTTGTGATTTATGAAGTTAATTTTGATGTTTATGCTTTAGGTGAAGTTTAATTTGAAAAATTATAAATTGGGGGTTTAGGCCAAATTAGAAATTTGGGGATTTTGTGAATTAATGGTGTAGAATCATCAATAATAGCATGAATTGATGAAATATGGAATCAATTTTGAAGAAATTATGTTTTATGATATAGAATTTGTGCAAATTGGGTTAGGCCAATTTTGAAAATTGGGGATTTTCAAAATTGGAGACTGAAATAGCTTGAATATGAGAGGAATTGATATTTCCTAAGTTCAATTTGAGAAATTAAGTTAATTATGATATTGAATTTGATTGGATTGATTTAGGTTCAATTTGTAATTTGGGGGTTTTTGGAATTAGTGATGTAACTATCTTGGACTTAGTAAGAATTGATGACTTATGCATCAAATTGAAGGATTAAGTTATTTATGAGATTAAATTTTGATGAAATTGATTTAGGAATTTTTCAATTGGAAGGAAGAAAGGAGAAAAGGTCAAATTGAAGCATTGGACAAGATCTTAGCATGGATATGAGGTGGGTAGTATATTTATTTATTGAATTGTAAGCTAAGAATGCGAATTTGAAAAATTAAGAAGCAAAGTTTTGATAAATGATTTTATGAAAATGATTTTGAGAAAATACAAGATTTATGAAATTCATGAGTTTCAAATTATTCGATTTATGATTTAAATGATTTAAAGACATTAGTGCATGTTTGGTCATTAATGTGATTATTATGTGATTAATTTGGTGATGTGCATTTGTAGCGCCCCCTTACCGTAGAGTATACACCAGGACGCCCGTAGGTGGTACCGATGCATAACCTACGACGAGGGTGCACTACGATTCGATCAATTCTATAACCTCATGGCATCAACACAAAGAAGGCAATAATATCAAATTCGCTAGAATTTTAAAACCAAAAGATTCATTTCCATTCATTCATGAAACCGTCAATACATCATCAGTCATATACATACAACCGTACAAGTCTAAAAGAACTAAAATGGCTCCTAGCTAAGTCATCCACAAATACCCAAAGATCCCCAACCGACAGACACATGGGCCATGCTCCTCTCGCCAAGACACACAATGAATAAGTCTCACTGATCGGAGCTAGAAATCAAACTATCACTGTCCTGAAAAATATATGCAATGTTGGGTGAGTTTGCGAACTCAATGAGAAACCATCATCGATGGTTCACCCAACTCATGCATATACAGACAATCACATAATATCGTATATTACCACATTCAAGAAATCACATGCGATCAATTTCAGTATTTATAAGGCGATATGCCTTTCACACAATTCACGTGTAATCATTCATATATGCAATGTGCATGTGACTCTTTCATTTTCTTTCGTTGTTGTGACCGTGCTTTGAGCTCATATCGTTGAGCCATTGGCTCTGGAAACATGGGCTAAAAAGCCCTAATCGTTGAGCATATAGCTCGACAATCGTTGGGCACGAAGCCTGTGCGTTGAGCTTAAAGCTCTCATATCTGATGGCTGCACGGTCACAACCGCCTTTTTATCTGATCATACTGTTATGCATGTATGCACATGTTCACTTTACAATACATGCATCATATTAGGATTCCACATACCTAATTTTCACCATTTGAAATCAATTATGAACAATTTATGCACAACCAACACTTCTATATCACAGTCCAAATATCCCGAACACCCGTGGTCCGGAATCAATCAACTCAAACACATATAGTCCGTCCTTAACTCCACATGGCATATTTGCATAAAGTTAAACACATAAAGGTTGAGAAACCAACTAGGTTACTCACCTCAGAACTTTCGAGCTACTGCCGGGAAGTCTCACCTACGTCTGATGATCGGCGATCCACTTGAGCCGCTATAACAATCAAATTATAAATAACATTATAAAATGTACCAATTCTAATGTCCAATGATGCATAAGAATCGAATAATGTACGAACTATACGTGTTATGACATTTCCGACACAAATTCCAAATTTCCCGATCTCAATTTCTAAATTCCTAAATTCCTAATCTCCAAATTGAATTTAATCCATAATAATTGAATCATCAAATTCATAAATCCCTCACTTAAAACCTCAATTTCAATTTTTGAAACAAGCATTCCTCGCATGACATCGGCTCCCTGCCATGGCGAAGCTCCTCTCAAACCACCTTCGCCGCTGCGAACCGCGCGCCATTCGTCCTCGTCGCGGCGCGCCTTACGCTCACGTCGCGGCGTGCGAAGCAATCCTGCTCGCCACGGCTTGTTCGTCATGCGCCGCGACGTACAACCACGGACACGCCCAAAAAATCCAGAAATCTCCAGATTTTCAACAGCAATCATCACCAATTCCAGAATTTCTTCTTACAATTCACTCCTAAATAATTCCATACATATCATACAACAAATCTTTAACCTTTATTTCATCAAACAATTAAATTCCCTAAAATTCAACCCTAAATTCACCGAAAATCATCATCGAAAACCCTAATCACAAATCCTTTAATATTCAAACCAAATCATCCACATAACTTTATAAATCAACTAATCAAACCATACAAGACAAGTTAGAAGTAACTTACTTGATTAATAACTTCAAATCTCCAAAGATCACACCAAATCAAAGCTCACGACACCCACGGTAGAACACCAAACACAAAACTCATTCCATCTCTTCTATTCTTCACCCAGCCAAGGAAATGATCAAGGACAAAGGAAGAAAGCAAGCAGCATAAAGAAATCAAGAAGCGATCCAAGGGAAGCAGATCACGAAGAAGAAGAAAGCTTCGTGGAAGAAGAATTTCAAAGGCTAGGGCTATATATATTAAAAAATCAAGGGCTTGATTGGCTAATTTAAATGCCACCAGTCCGATTCAAACCACCTCAAGTCAATCTCTAATTCTAATTTCTCCCGAATTCCAATGGCTAAACCCTAATTCCTCAATTTAAATTTCTCACCTATCCGTGCCATTGGATAATCAATTTCGGAACCGAAAATCCAATTAACCAGTCATTGATCAATTTTCCGTTCCGAGTCTATTGCTCCGAAAATTCCAGAAAAATTTCTATAAATCCTCAAAAATAGAAAACTCATTATCCTATACTCCAATTTCACAATTCCACTTTCTAACTTCCATTTCCCATTCAAATTCAATTTCCAAGTCTAATATGACCTAATTTCCACACATGACCTAATCATCTCCAAATTCAAATTGTCCAAATTAAGTCGGAAATATGTCATACATGTATGTACGTACAAATGCCAATTTTACACAAACTCTATAATGCATGCACAAGCCAAATACGAATGCAATGAACTGTACACATCGCATCGGTAACGGGATGTTACAGCATTTCATTAGATTGATTATGTGAATTTATGTAAATATATGCTTGTGTCATTTATGACACAATTTGATGTTATGAGATGAAAAATGTGAAAAGCAAGATGTTTGAAAAGTGCTTTCGAGCAATCTGAATTCTGTTTTCGTTATGTGTTAAGTGGGTTTGGTCAGGTCCTTTTGTGAGTCAGCGCTGTCTCTACTTGTTATAGCCTTCTCCCGGCTGCCCGCTAGTGGCATAGGAGTTTCGATCTCGGACTCCCCTCATTCACTGGCCGCATGAAATCGCTATCTTGAGAATGTGCGATACTTCTATTTTGGACCGAACCAAACCAATTACGATGTGTTATGTGTTTTAATTTGATTATGATGTGATACACTATGAAGTGATGCATTCATGTTTAAGGCTGTGCATGTTTTGAAAAGGTTTGAGATTTTGAGAAGCGAGAAAGTAAATTTTCAAGCATGAAATTCCTAAAACTGGATATAAATGTTTTGAAACAAATGAAAATTTTGAGAAAAATCTTAGAAAGTGTTGATGAAATTGAAAAGTTTGAAAATGAGTTTTTGGAGAAATTCTTAAATGGGAAATGTTTGAAAAGTTTGAAAAATAAAAGATTTTTCCGCTTATTGTTCAGTTTATAAATATATTATCCACGAGCTTCCGAGCTCACCCCCCCCCCCTTTCATCCCCATCTCCAGGTTTTCACGCAGGAGATCGGATGGAAGAGGAGTATGATGTCAACCCAATAGTTTTAATGTTGGAGTTTAGTTTTGAAGTTGTGAAAAAGGTTTATGGATTATGTATTGCTTTTGTTTATGGCTTGAAAAGTCATCATGTAAATTTATGATGTATCTCAGTTATGAGTTATGTATGATTGTGGAATAGATTTTGTACGTAATTTTGAATTGAGATGGATATAAATGGCAATTGGAATGTATATGAATGGCTTGTGTTTGAATTGTGAATATTTGATTGAGATGTATTATGGAATGCATTTATGAAGTGTTTAGAACTAAGATTGTGTTGTTGCCGGTGTTTGGATTCCGGACGGGAGGTCCGAAGATGCCTTGTGTTATTGAGTTGGGATATTAGAAGTGAGTTTCTTGTGTTTTAAATTTTTGGGCTGTCAAAATACAGCTGTTATGCTGCCGAAATTTCGGTAAAATTTCGGTAAAAATGGTTTAAAGAAATGAGTTTGAGGATTTATATTATTGTATAAGAAATGATTAAGATGAATTAAGTGAATTGAAATTGGTGAGGATGAGTTTCCAAAAAGGGAATTGTATGGAATGGTTATGATTTGAATGAGATTGATTAAAGAGAAAAGGAATGAATAAGAGGGAAAAAAAATTTATACCGGATTTGAAATGTCGTAAGGTTTCCAACGCGATGAATTTGCTATGCTTCATGTTTGAAACGGATGTCGATGTTTGTTTCAGTTTGATTATTTTGATTCGCATTCGATTCGGAATTCTGCTTTTCGAGTTTCTCCGCTTTGTTATTCATATTTCTGATGCACAATTTTTCTGAGTATTCGTTTCGCTCCGATGATGCGATTTGTATTCCGATTAGCGATTTCTCGCTTTTCGATTTTTCGTCTTTTCGTTCCGTTTTTCGGTTGGGATCCGGTTCCCGGATCGGGTCTCAACACTGTGTCTGCGTCTGTTTTGCTTTTGCGTCTGCGTCTGCTTCGCATTTGCGTCTGCGTCTGCTTCGCATTTGCGTCTGCGTCTGCTTTGTTTTTCTTATATATGATCTCTCTTTGTTTGTTATACTTCAAAATCATTTTTATGTAAAGTCATTTTGACTTAACACATTTTGCCAAATTTTCTACTGTGAAATCTTTTATAACATGGCAAAAAGTTTAGAAAATGACTTTTGCTTATCTTTCGATTTATAAACATGTTATCCAAGAGCTGTCAAGCTCACCCCTTTCATCCCCATCTCTAGGTATCGAGCGGGAGATCGGATGAAAGAAAGTCAAGACTTTTGATCGAGTTTTGCATATCTTGTATATTGAGTAAATTGTATTTTGGTATTGGTTTGTATATGGCTTGAAAATGCCGTTAAAGTTTGTAGTGTATTTATTTTGGAATGTAATTGAATTATGGACTTGTGTATGAAATTTGAGATATAAATTTATGTATGATTATGGGATATGAATTGTGGTTGTATATGAATATTATTGGTTTGGGTTTGGATTGAATTATGAATTTGTATATTGAATTGAGATAAATTATGAATTCGTGTAAGTTATGAATGATTGAGATATGAATGTGATTGTATGTGAATGGGATTTGATTATGATATAGATTCCGGACGGGAGGTCCGATGTTGCTGATTATGGATTGAGACTTATTGAAGTGTTTTAGGTATAGAATTGTGTTTGTTTATGCTGAGATTCCAGACAGGAGGTCCGATGAATTGTGTGTATTGGTTTGGTATATAGAAGTGAGTTTAAAACCATTTGCAGGTTTTTGGGATTGTTTAAATACAGCCATTATGCTGCCCAATTTTTGAAAAAAAAGACAAATGAGATTTTGGTTAAAAGATGAATTATGGGATATGTATGAATGTATAAGAAGAATCTTATGATTTGAGATTTGGATTTGAGGATGAATTTCCAATTGGGAAAAAAATTAAGTTGCTTTGTATGAGTTTTTAATGAATGAAAGAGAAAAAGAAAAAAATTTATACCGATTTTGATCGGCTTAGATTAAATGTCTTAGAGTTTTCCAACGCGACAAGCTTGTTTTGTTTAAAAGTTTGAGTTCTCGAATGTTGGAAATTTGAATTTCGTTTCGATTTGTGTTCGATTCTTTCGCCTTATGATTCGCTTTTCGCATTCGTTGTGTCCGCCTTCCACTTATGCTTTTGATTGAGTTCGTTTCCGCCACTTTGTTTTCCGATTTGTGTTTTCGTTTTCTGTTCGTTTTCCGGTTAGGGTCCTGTTCCGAGATCGGGTCACAACATATTAAATATAGAGTTTGTTAAAAGCAGTATACTAAATGAAGAGATGAGACGTAAATCATAACATGTAGCCTCTTCATCATATTCAGATATTCTGCTGATAAAAAATAGAGGAATGAGTCAATCCAGAGGTCTAAAGTCTAGAGACAAGAGCAGAGGAAAGTCAAACAGATATGCAAATGTGAAATGTCATTACTGCAAGAAGAAAGGCCACATCATAAAATTTTGCCGAAAGTTGAAGAAGAAAAAGGCAAAGATGTGAAGACAGACTGTTGGGTCCCATTCCCGAAGCCCAACCAAGGTGTTGGACACCGTTCCCAGAACCCAACTATCCGATTTGAAGTCAAAAAACGTAAGCGGATTTCCTTATAGGGTATTTCAATGAACCCTCACTTGCTTTGAATCAATTCTTTCGAATTCAAAGCTAAAAGCTACCAATTTTTTTGGACAGGTAGAAAAACGAGTTAGAAATCCAATGTTTCAAGAATCAATCAATTTGGAGGTCGGACGAAGGAGTTACGGTGAAGAGAATCCAATATGTTTATGTCCTTATTCCAACTGAATAGGTCTTGGCGCGATTGCCATAACTTCTTCTACAAATTTCGGATTGATTTTGTTTTTGCACCATTGGAAAGAAGACATCGAGATCTACAACTTCATGAAGACCTCGAAATGAGATTCGGCCTTTAAAGTGGTCAAATTCGTGATTTACTCAAGCTGACCCGAGGATGTTAGTTAAACGGACATGCATGTCCGTTTAACGGACATACACTAGCTGAAAAACCATTTTTCATCCGAGAACGTCCGTTATGTCCGTTTACACTGGGTTGAGGGTCCTTTTTCACCCGAGGAGGTCTGTTAAACGGACATGGGTGACCCAAAACTCCTTCCAAAGCCTCTCCAATGCTTCCAACATCTAGTCTAATACCATATTACACTTATAATCCCCCCAAATTGAACCCTTCAAGTGTCATAATGCTCCTCAAACATTCAATTACCAAATTAAATGCATTAAACTCCCAAATCTCAACTCAAAATAACTCATAAAATACACAAACTCTCAACATTCACCATAGTTGTCATGTTCATACCTCTCATACAACATCATCACTTATAAAGCTCATAACTCTCAACTCCGATATCCAAATTTTACAGACTTTATGCCGTTGGAAAGTTAAGAGGATGAATTACAACTTTCAAGAAGACCACTTTGCCTAATATGGCCTAAATCAACCCAGTTTTCTCCCATGAAGTCAACACACAATTTTCACCCCTATGAAAACCTAAAATAGGCATTGCACACAACAAGATAAATAAGCACATACCCAAGGGAACTTCTCAAGTTCTCAATTCATTTCCAAATCAAAATGGAGTTCATACAAAGCTTTCATACATAGCTTTAATTACATATCAAAATTACACATAAAACTTGACACAAGTTACAAAATACATTGGATGCTCAATGTTCAATATGCTTATAAAGCTATTCAAAAGTCTAGCTACTAACTTAATACAAAAGCTAACTCTCTCGAAATTGTCCAAATGCCTACAAGGATTTACTGATCTTCTTAATCTGCACCTGAGGAGTGGAGAAATATTGGGTTGAGCTACACAACTCAGTGGCTAAGATATTTATAGCCATTATCGATGAGCCACACAATCAAACATATACATACATATACATATACATATATATATATATATATATATATATATATATATATATATATATATTCACATAAGCATACACTTCACAATGAAAGTTCAACATTGACAATTCAATTCACATTTAACAATTCATAACATCATCAGATATTTGATGTAATTTAATTCAAAGCATGGCTTAACACATCAAAATGCAAATGCACAACCAAATGGCTCGAGAGTTCCGTGAAACAAAACGGTGAAACTAAAGTTTACACCGTGAACGAAACGAGTATATTTTTGGATCTCGTGGGCCCCAAACGGGCAGCCGGGAGAAGGCTTTATGTCAACGTGCACGTGATTACAAAACAATTCCTCTCTCGCCTACACACAATCAATTTTCATGCTCAAATCAATCATTCATATTCTCATACTTTTCTTTATACAAAATGTCATGACACAATTCAATGACATAGCAAGATCATACTCAACTCAATTATATCAAAAATTCATACATATTTCAATGCATAACATGCCATAAAACACATCATAATGCATTTTCCACATCACAACATTTCAAAGCAAGCCATTTAGCACACAATACACAAACAAGGCATTTTGCTCATATTACACAACAACTATAAATAAATTGTGTACCTTGTACTCTTAGAAAATCCAACTTCAATGGTGCCCTTCCTCTTACTCTTGGGTAGGTTCTTGATTTCCTAACACAACCAAAATTCTCATAAATTCTAATTCAATTGGAAATTCCCTAAGTTTCCATAATCTCAACAAAATGAAATTAACCCTAATCAAGCTCCAATTGAACCTACCCATAGTTCATATAGGTTAGAAAACTCAACACCTAGCTTAGAAACCCAAAAACCCTATGGATCTCACCAACTTCTTCTTCCCCCAAAAATTTCCAACAAAAACCCCTTTCTCTCTCTACAACTTCTCATTCACAAAACCACAACCCATTTCTTAACTAAAGCATGAAGAAGATGATGAACTTACCTTGAAAGCCTTGATTTCTTCTTCTTCCCACAAAATTTTCCTTCCTTTCCCTTCCTTCTCCACGATTTTTCTCTCTCCTTTCTTCTCTCTTTCACATTTTTTCCCTCTCCTTTGGCTGCTCACGATATCTTCCTCTCCTCTTCTAATTTTTTTGCCCTTTGTGTTACTCCTTTTCTTCCAATATTACCCCTCACTTACATGGCCTTTCCAACTTTGCCCTTGCTTTGTCTTATATGGCTCTAACCGCCACTTAAGCTAACTTAATTCTAACTTAAACCTAACCCTTCATTCTAAATTCAATTTTTAATTCTTCCCTCAAATTTCTAATTAATGGCCCAATTCTAAAATAAAAAAAATAAATAAAAATTAAACCAACATACAAGCATAAATAACTATTTAAGAAATTTATAAGAAATTAACAAAATTCAAGATCCAACATAGACGAAAGCAGTAATGATGAACAAAGTAACATTGTTAATGTATTCAACCTTGTTATTGATATAGAGATAGTAAGCCTGGTGTCACAAAAAATAAGTTGGATAGTTGATAGTGGAGCTACTATTCATGTTACATCTCATAGACAATTTTTCTCATCATACACACCTCGAAATTATGGCATTGTTAAGATGGCAAATGGAAATATGTCAAATGTTGTTGGCAAAGGAGATGTTTCTTTAGAGACAGCGAATGGTTCAAGACTATTGCTGAAAGATGTCAGGGACATTCCTAATATGCGTCTAAATTTGATTTCTGTAAACAGGCTAAATGATGAAAGTTTTCGAAATACTTTTGCAAACAGAAAATGGAAGCTTACTAAGGGCTCCTTAGAAGTTGCCAAAGGTCAGAAGCACTTAAGACTATATATGATACATGCAAAACTCTCTAGTGATGTTGTCAATATAGTAGAGAATGATAATGCAGTTGATTTGAGGCATAAAAGACTAGGCCACATTAGTGAGTAAAGGATGACTCAGCTTGTAAAAAGGAATATGATGTCTGGTCTAAACCAGATATATTAGAAGAAATGCGCAGATTGTCTAGCAGGGAAACTGTTGGACCCCGAACTTTTCTTGAAAATTATAAATTATAAAATAAAATTAAATGAGGAAATATAGTATGATTCTTTGAAATAAATGAAAAGTATAAATGAATTTATGAGCTTTTGATAAAATGAAAGACAATTGGGTTTTTTTGTGTTTTGCATATGATTGATAAAAAGATGAGGTATTGTGTTTTGTGTTTGGATGTGGGAATTGAAAGATGTGGATAAGTGAAGTGTTATTTAGGTTGAAGAATTTGGCTAGTGAAAATTTAGGAGAAATGCTGTCAAAATTTTACTTATGGGCAGAAACTTTGACTAAGTTTTCGACCCTCTTAGAGATATAATTTGACAAAAGGGTCTTCTTGAAGATTGTATTTTAGTTTTTTATCTTTTCATTGATGTATAATATGTTATTTTTGGTTGTGGAAATTGGAAGATATGAAATTTGGAAGTTTGGATGTGATATAGGATGACACATTATCTGGCAAAAACTTTGACTAAAAATTGATCTAGTTAGAGGTTGAAATTGCTTTTAAGTTCTTCATGAAAGTTTTATATTATGTTTTTATCTTTGCATTGATATAAAGTAAAGAATTTTTGGATAATGGGATGAGAAATTATGAATTCTAGAAGTTTTGTTACTGTTCTGATGATAGTATTCGAACAGTAACTTTGATTGAATTTCTGATCTATATATGAGCTGAATTTTCTCTTAAGTTCTGCATGAATTAGATTATGCTTTTATCTTTCCATTGATGTAAAGTATGCAATTTTTGGACCATGAAATTTGGAGTTATGATTTTTACAAGTTGTTGTTACTGTTTGGGAAGAGTATTAGTGGACAGAAACTTTGAGTGGCTTTTTGACTCCCTTAGAGGCCAAATTGATTTTTATATCCTTCACGAAAGTTGTAGGTTGCTTTTGATCTTTGCATTGATATAAAATATGACATGTTTGGACCTTAGAGTTGAAAGATAGAAATTTTAGAAGTTGAGTTACTATTTTGGGATGACAAGTAGGGGTAGTAACTTTGATTGAGATTTTGACCCCTTTAAAGACGAATTTGGTTTTGCAGTTCTTCATGTAAGTTGTATAACTTCCTTTCAGCTTTCTTTTGATACCAAGTTTGTGAATTTTGGACTTCTTTGTAAAACTTTATGAAATTTAGAAGTTGGAAGGTCGCGTTGGCGATCGACTCGCTCGGTCGCTCCCGCTCGGTCACTCCCGCTCGGTCGCCCTGGCTAGCGACCCGATCACTCGGCCTCGCCTGACCACTTGGCCTCACCCGATCGCTTGGCCTCGCCCGCTCGCTCGGCCTTGCCAGCTCGCGAGTGTGAGCTCTAATTTGAAATTTTTCCTGACCGACCTCTCTCCATCCTTTTGGCCGTAACTTTTCTGTCCGACATCCGATTGACTGATTTTTGAAGAGTTAGATTCCTAAGGCATCCCTCTATCTTTACATGGAAAATTGTGGATTTTTTAGATTAAATTGAGGATTATTTATTTAGTCAAAGTGAGTTGGGAAATTTTCTGAACATGGTTCAGTATTTTAGTGAATTCTTGGTCTGTAGAGATCCGATTGATCTGATTCTTATTGAAAAATAAAATAGAGACATGGGGGTACAAGTAATATGAAGGAATTGAATTTCAATTTAGCCCCTAAGACTTTCAATTTCTGAATTTAAATCAGTTTTAGTGTTCAGTCTTGGATTAGTAAGAGCTGAAAGTATTTTGGCCATAACTTTTTCTCTAGTAATCCAAGTGAAGTGATTCTTGATTTGGATTAAACTAGAGAAATAGGGCTACAAATGTTCTGAAGAACTTGAGTTTCAATTTAGTCTCTAAGAATGTCAATTTTCAGATGGAAATTGAATTAAAGTGTTGAAAATGAATTTTAGGCGCAATTTTGGAAGATCACTTAAAGAGTTAAGTTAGTAGGCTAATAAGTAAGGGCTTGATGGTCATTTGGCTTTCATTAAATGAAAAAATGAAGTGGCTGTCGTTTTTAAGAGGAGTAGCACGACACTTAAGAGAAAAAAAAAGAGAAGGAAAAGAAAAGAAGGAAAGAAAGGAGAAGAAGAGTTTCGGTGGAGATAGAGGACAGAAGAAATAAAAGCATTGGGGCTTCAATTTTTCCAAGCTTTCAAGAAGGATTTGAGAGATGATCCAAGGGGGAAAATGTGGAAGAAGATGAAAGCTTCCTATGGAGCTAAGAAATTCCGAAAATGGAGAAAGATTAAGGTAAGATTGAGATTTTGATTTATTTATTTTTGAAAGATTTTAATTCTTATGGCTTAAGAATGTTGTGGGTTTGTGAATTCTCAAGTTGATTTTGGTGATTATACCTTAGGTGATGTTTAATTTTGGATAATTGTGAATTAGGGTTTTTGTCTTGGATGAGGAAAATTAAGGAAAGGAATGGAGAAATTAAAGCTTTGGACAAGGTTGAAGCATGGAAATGAGGTGGGTACCATGTTTATTTTTTGAATTATAAGCTAAATTTGTGTTCTTGAAAAATCAAGAAAGTGAAAGAAAGAAAGTATCGGATTTTATTAATTCTGAATGTTTTTGAAAAATGGTTACAAGTTTTAAATGATTTGAGAAACTAAGAAAAGTTTCTGAAATTCATTCTTATGAATGAAGTGATAAATTATGATTTTTGTGCAATTGCTATGATTTTTGCATTCCTTGTTTGTGCATGATTGAGAAATTGAATATGAATTTGTTTGATTAATTGAGATTGCATTTGAATTGCTATATGAATTTATGTGAAATTGTGAATGTCAATGTGTCTAGTACGACACGATATGAAAATATGAATTTTCAAGTATGATTTATGTATTATGTGGGTTTGGTTAGGTCCCATAAGTTTGAGTCAAGTGCACTTATCTTTTTTTTAATAAGCTTCGCCCGCCTGCCCTCTAGTGGCATTGGAGCTCCGATTTTGGACTCCCATAAGTTCACGGCTACACTGCACTGCTATGCAGGAAAATGTAGTATGTTATATTTACGGCTGCACAAGACCGCTATGCGAGAATGTGCAGTACGTTCCATTTTGGACCGATCTAAACCATTCTGATGTGTCCATTGTGTTTTTTATTTTGTTTATATTTATGTGCATTCATGTTTTTGAATTTGTTCATGAATTGTGAAAAGTGTGAGAATTTTGAGAAATGAGCAATTGAGGATTTTCAGCCATGAAATTATTGAAATTGTTTATGAATGTTTTAAAAAGTTTTGAGAAATAAGCTTTTTGCAAAATTTTCTACTGTGAAACCTTTTATAAAATGGCAAAAAGTTTTGCAAAATGATTTCGCTTATTGTTGGATTTATAAGCATGATATCTATAAACTGTCAAGCTCACCCCCTTTCATCCCCATCTTTAGGTTTCGAGCAGGAGATCGGATGAAAGAAAGTCAAGACTTTTGATCGATTTTTGCATATCTTATATATTGAGTAAATTGGATTTTGGTATTGGTTTGTATATGGCTTGAAAATGCCATTAAGATTTGTAGTGTATTTATTTTGGAATGTAATTGAATTCTGGAGTTGTGTATGAAATTGATATATAAATTTCTGTATGATTATGAGATATGAATTGTGATTGTATATGAATATGATTGGTTTGGGTTTGGATTGAATTATGATTTTGCATATTGAATTGAGATGAATATGAATGAGATTACTTGTGATATGGATTCCAGACGGGGGGTCCGATGATACTGATTATTGTTTGAAAATTTCTGAAGTGCTTTGGTTATGTATGAGTTTGTTTATGATGGGATTCCGAACAAGAGATCCGATGAATTGTGATTGAGCTGGAAATATTGAAGTGCCTATTGTGTATGAATTGTGGATTTCTGGATATGTATGTTTGTTTTTATGGCAAAGAAAAAATAAGAATAAGAATAAGATTTGTTAAAGATGAGATTGATATATTGCATGTTTATGAAGAATTATATGAATTGAATTTGGATTGAGGATAATTTCCAAAAAGGGTAATTATATTGTTTTGGTTTGTATAAGATTGAATAACGATGAATAGAATGAAAGAAAAAAATTTATACCGGTTTGGATTAGATAAAGATCGGTTTAGTCTAAGATTTCCAACGCGATGTTTTTCTAAAGTGTATGTTATCGGATGTCGAAAATTTGATTCGATTCGCTTTTCGCATCTGTTTTTTCCGCCTTTCGCTTATGCTTTTGATTGAGTTCGTTTCTGCCCTTTTGTTTCGCTTTCTGTTTCCATTTCTGTTTTCCGTTTCTCCGGTTGGGGTCCGGTCTCGAGATCGGGTCCCAACAGAAACAAAACAGGGTTTCTTTCCAGAATTCTCTTCCATCTAGAATGAAGAATGTTCTAGATCTGATTCACTCAAATTTGTGTGGACTATTGCCAAAGTCACTCAGTAATTCACAGTATTTTGTGACTTTTATTGATGATCATTTAAGAAAAATGTGGGCCTATACTCTGAAGACTAAAGATCAAGTGCTAGATGTGTTCAAATAATTTCACACCTCAGTTGAGAGACAAACTGGGAAGAAGTTGAAGTGCATTCAGACAGACAATGGCAGAGAGTACATGAGATTATTTGATGCTTACTGTAAAGATCATAGTATTCGACATCAAATGACACCACCAAAAACACTGCAATTGAATGGCATAGCTGAGAGAATTAACAGGACTTTGATGGAAAAAGTTAGATGTCTACTTTCACATTCAAAGTTTCCTAAGACATTTTGGGGTGAAGCTTTACTTGCAGATATGTATGTATTAAATCGTTCATCATGTGTTCCTCTCCAGTATGAAGTTCCAGAAAAGATGTGGTTAGGAAAGGATGTTTCATATGATCATTTGCGGATCTTTGGTTACAAGGCCTTTCTTAAAAATGAAAGGAAAAAGCTTGATGTCAAGACACGACAGTGTGTATTCGTTGGCTATGGTCAAGATCAATTTGGCTGTAGGTTTTATGATCCGATGTGGAAAAGACTTATCAGGATTCGTGATGCTATGTTTATTGAAGATCAAACTATTGAAGATATCATCAAGGCGGAAAAGGAAGTTTCAAACTCTAATTATGACTCAAAAAGCTTCTAATTGAATCCTCCAACAGTGATGCCTAGACAAGTTGGAGATGAAGTGCAAAATGATCAAATGGAAGCTGATAATGCAGATACTCCCAGTGAAGTTGAACCACAGGATGATGATGGTGTTCCCATTCAACCCCCAGCATCTGAAGATTCTCCAGTCCCATTACGAAGATGATTGGACCAAATTTATACTATAAATTAGGCCCGTTTTCTCTAGTAATTATGCATCTGTTGACTCCTGATCTATGATTTTTATGCTTATTTTGGTCCCGCACATTGAGTTTTGATAAATTGCACATTGTCAGTATTTTGTTGTCATTTGTTATTAATTCTGCATAATTTTTATTGGGACAATTGATCTGCAAATAGGTTGTATTTGTAGGACCAAAGGTCAACATTTAAGAAGTAAACATCTTGCGAGATTCGCGCGCAATAATCAAGACCCTCCATTCGTCATGACAAATTAATGGTATTTAATGTATTATGCATGACGAGTGACCATCCGGACTTCGCCGCAGCGAAATCTGATTTACTACGCGCGGCGAATGTCGGGTAACCCGGCATATAAATGAAATTAATCCTTGATCCGACCCGCCCGCACAACTCCTATAAAATCTTGCCATTTAGGGCAAAAACAAGAAGCCGCAATCCCGGGTAACACTCTTCTTCGTCTTCTCCATGATTCAATAGGTTTTGTTTTCTTTATTTTGCAGATTCGCTACCACCGAACGGCGTCCGACTTTAGTTTCTTTGTCCCATCTTCCACCGCCGTCACCACATTCATCATTAAATCGTTGGAGTCATGAGCCGAGTAGATTTTCCAGCCGTAATGGAGTCTGCCGGTGTCATGCGTGGCTAAGCGTCGGATCTCTGAAGATGTAACAACGATGCGAGTTAGTGAGTTTAACTGGGGTAATCGATCTTAGTTTTAGATTTACATTATATTTTCGTATTAACTCCGAGTTGGAGAATACATTGTATGATGGATTGAATCCGGTTATAGTTTAATCGGATGTTAAACTTTGATATATGTTATGGATTGATTATTGTTGAATGTTGTGCTTAAATACATGGAGTTCATGTATATCGGTTGGATAATTGCATTAATCAATTTAATCGCCTAGTTGTGTTTGATTGAGTTGGTTGTGTTTTGTTTGATCGATTTATTGCATTAATCATTCTATACATACACTAAGGTTTTAACAAATTTTAATTAATCGAGTTGATTAATTAATTTTGGACTTAACGAGTTGTTAAGGTTTAGCTTTGAAACTTAGTGGATTTCAAACCCGATATTACTTTGAGCGATGATGACCCGAGCTACATTTTCGGGAGAGTTTTAGTAAGTTGATTTCAAACTTGTTTAATTTCAATCGTTTAGTTTTCTAAAATCCCAAAATATTTATTCTTACTTTGGCTTAGTTTAATTTTTAGTTAATCAAATCAAAACCCCTTTTTATTGCTTTAATTGCATGCATCATTCAAACATTAGGCTAGTCTAGGATCGGTTAGTACCTTTGGTTCCTTGAGAGTCGACCGAGGTTGCATCTGTATTGCAATCCTTGGTATAAATTTTATTTGACGGTTTCGAGGATCAATTTTAATATTAAGCGATAATGACGATCAAATTGGCGCCGTTGTCGGGAATCAAATTAATTGGTTTTCTAGGTTAGCCGGTGTTTGTTTGCATTCTATTTTGCATTTCATAATTTTGTTTCATTCGGTTTTGCTTCCATCTTTTTAGTGTTAATTCTGTTTTGTGAATCTTATTCATTGCTTTCGGTGTTATTACGCTTGTTCTGTTTATTGTGCTTAGTTGCGGGTAATTTTACCTTGCTTGTGCTTTCTTTGTGCCTCTTGGTCGTGACGAGTTCATCATTAAATCATAACGAGTTCATCATTAAATCGCAGCGAGTTCATATATTCGTCGCGGCGAATCCTCGATTGTGTTACATTACGCGCAATAACTTCTACGAATCATGACGAGCGGTGGTGAATTAAACCCTTTCGTCATTGTCGTTTTAGTGGCGTTATTAGGTGAACTTCTCTTGTGCATGCCCGTAGACTTAGGTTAGTTCATTTTCAACCTGAAATTGGCGACACCTTAGACGACTTAGGAAGAACAAGAGAGAGCAAGAAAGACTTAGCACACTAGAACGATTAGAAACCGATATGGTGAACAACAAGATTTTCTGGTTACCAACCAAGGAACGGAGATCATGGATTAAATGGTGACCGGAGAGAGTTGATGACAACAATGCGAACATCGGGCGTAGAACCATCCGAGAAGCTACAACCTCGGATGTAAACTACGATCCTTTCATCTGCTGCCTGCCTAACTTCGGCGTAAATTTGAAGTTAAAGGTTTATTGATTAACTCCTACCCAAATTTCACGGTTTGGCGGTGAGGACCCTACATGCATCTTGAGGCCCTCACAATGATCTCACAAAGTATGAAGCACAGTAGGAGCACATCTAGACCAGGTCTTTGTGGAAGGTATTCCACTTGTCGTTAGAAGGAAAGGCCCGGAGTGGTATATGAGCCTCCCAGGCATGTCGCGAATGCTATCACAGTTGGGCCAACTTGCGAAAAGCTTTTACGGAAAAGTATTTTCCAGCTTCTAGGGCGTCGTCGATGAGAAAGGAGATATATTACGCGAAACAAGATTATGACGAGTCCTGTATGATTTTTGGAGCAGATTCCAAGATCATTATCTCGGTGCCCCATCATCAAATCCACGATGAACAATTGGTTCAATATTTTTATGATGGGGTAAAGAATCAAGAAAAGGAATGTTAGATCTTTGCGTCGGGAGGTTCGTTGATTGACCTCACCGCACTGTAAGCATGGGCCCCGATAAAGAGGATGGCCTGAATCATCAACGATATAGTGTCCGCGATTCCGGAATGTGAATGAAGTAGGAGCCATGGCGGCTCAAACTAAGAGAATGGAGAGCACGGAATCAAAGTAGATTCCTTGGAACATCGGATAACTTCGAGCTTATCCTCAATCACTACTGAACTTAAGAATTTGAATGTGCATCGCCGTCACCTTCCATTTGGCTGGTCGCACCTAGTTGCGAATCTTGTGGATCGGTGATGCACATCTCGATGTCTGTCCGGAAGGTATGAAGAAGTGTCTGCTGTTTACCCGAAAGCGCACAAAATTCTAAGTGGGACCGTGCTCCAACACATATAACGAAGGATGGAGATCTCATCCTAACTTCAGTTGGAGGAATAATGAAGGAAGAGCACCCAACCGTTTTCAACAAGGGGAGTGGTGGACCATCTACAAACCAGTTTCCGATCGTGGCGTTGGCGGTGCAACCACGACCACCAAAAGAGGACACTAATCAACTTCGCATGGTATGATGGCGTTGATGAAAGAGGAACGAACTTCTGACAAATCAATTCAACGCCATCGCAAACCTCATCCAACAGACTCCGCTAAGAATGTTGCCCGTTTTAGCGCCTTGGAAAACGCATAGATCAATGGGAGACCAAGGCGAGAACTTGAACTCATATGTCACTCAATTGTCTAATAATTTGAGTGACAACCAAGTTAGAGTAAGCGGAACCATTCCCTCCAACACGGTCATTAACCCTAAGAGTTTAAATGCAATTGGTGAGGAGTGGAAAGAAAGTGCATTCGACATTCCGAAGAAGAAGAATGCAATCAAGAAATTCAGGTTGAAGATCGCCTCAAGTGAGAGAGAAGCAAGGCGTGCGATCGAGAGTGATCGCGAAGAAGAGCTTCGAGAGAAAGGAAGCAAGCCTCAAAGAACAAGGGAACTAATTTAGAGAGTTCCAACGATCAAGCAAAGGATGGAGAGTCAAGCAAGCAAGCAGGTAAAGGTGAAGAGGTAAATATTCATGAACTTTCGTTTCCTAATTCGTATATGATGAGTAAGCGCTTAAAAGAGAAACAACATGAGAAGGATATCATTGATCTGTTTGGGAAAGTGGAAGTGAATGTCCCTTTACTTGACTTGGTTAAGCGAGTTCCGGCCTACGCTAAATATTTGAAGGATCTGTGTACAAATAAGAAAAAGTTTAGGCCGAATGAGAGGGTGCAAGTGAGCTCAAATGTGTCAGCCTTGTTTAAGCCGCAGATACCAGTAAAATGTCAGGATCCTGGATCTTTTACCATCCCTTGCACCTTAGGGAAAGTGACCATAGGTAGAGCTTTGCTAGATCTAGGGGCAGCGATAAATGTGATGCTGAGTCAGTATATAAGGCCTTGGGGTGAAGAGTATTAAGCCCACATCATTATTCTCCGGTTAGGCGATAGGTCATTTAGGCATCCGTGGGAATTATTGAAGACATTACGGTCGGGTTAAAGGCTTAGTGTTTCCTGCAGATTTTTACGTGTTAGACATGACCTCGAAGTGGTACATGACACTTCTCTAATCCTTGGGCGACCCTTCTGCGGGATTGCGAGCACAATGATTAACATGAAGGAAGGAAAGATCACCATGGAGGTTGGTAATCAACACGTTAGCTTCAACATGTATGAAGCTATGAAGCACCCTAACGAGGACTACTCCTTGCTAGGAGTGAATATGCTGAGGTGCTTGTGGATGATGCATGTGTTGATTTCGCCACACCTTGACTCATCCTCTCGACACTCTCTTGGAGAAGATTATTTTGATGATAGTCAGGTGCCTATTCGGATATGGGAATGGACATGGAGCGCCGGAACCAAGTGTTGACATAGAGCTTGGATATCATTGCCCGTCCATCCCGAGCTACAAGATCCACCGTGAGCACCGGTGTTTCTCTTCCTGCATTTTCGATATATATTTATGCACGTTCTTTGATTTGATTTGATATGTTGTCTTTGCATGAATGTGTTGATTAAGTGTGGGGAGAACTCCAACCAAGATGGGTTTAGAGTAGTAGGTAGGATTTCTCTTTCCGTTTGAATAAAGTGTTTCCCTCTGTTAGCTCTATGTTCTTCCTAGTTTAATGAAGCATGATTAGATTGAAGAGATTGGGTGAATGTGCATTGATTAATTGATGATTGTAAACTGAGTAGGATCCTTAATGTAATCTGTTCTGGGTAGTTTGCCGCAGCGAGAATCGTTGTTCGCTGCGGCTAATCTAGGGTTTTTCTGCTTGTTCGCCGCGGCTAGCGACTACTTCGTCGCGGAGAATAAGGACATCTCTACCCCTCTGGACCGTTGGACACCTCTTTTGTCCGAGGCCCTTTTTGGTCTTTTCCCCTCTCGCGTCTTTTCGTCTCCTGCGTCTCCTTTTCTTTTTCTTCTTCTTCTTTCTCCTTTCCTCCTCATTTCGCTGCCGCCTTCGCTGCCTCGCCGTCGCTCCTCTCTTTGCCATCTGCTGTTTGAAGCTCCCAATCTCCTCCAATCTTCTTCCAACCGTGTTTTCACCCTTCTGTAAGTGTTCCTATTCCTTCCTCTTGTCCATTTTCGTTGATTAATCGTAGATTTGAGGCAAACAGCAAACGCTGTTCGCTGCGATTGTTCGCAGAATCGCCATCCGCCGCGGCGAACTTAGGGTTTCACAGATGCCCAGTTCGCTGCAGCGATTACCCTGTTGGCTGCAGCGAATGGAAGAGGACTTTTCTCGCTGCAGCGAACGTTCCTGTTTGTCGCAGCGAATGGTTGAAGACTTTGATTCTGTATAATTTTCTTAGTTTAATGCCTATTCTAACGTTTGTTTGTGCAGAATTATGCCTAGAATGAAACAAGCCACCAGACTGGAGCAGCAGCCATCCTCTTCTTCCTCCGATCACACCCTTTCCTCTTCCTCGCAACCTTCTCGTTTTCCCTCTCATCTAGCAGATCCTGAGTATGTTCAGTTAGCCACGCGAGTTGCGAGCCAGACCATACTCACAGAAAAGCCATTCCCTCTTACTCCGGCTACTAACCCTTTTGTGGGTCAACTCTTTCAACTAGAGTTGACCGGCCTCGCCCACCCTCGGCCAGCTGGCAACCTTACCTTTGTACGCCAGTACTACACCCATGCTCGTTACTCTCACACCTACGGAATTAATTTCCGGGGTGTTTCTATCCCAAATGCTTTCACATCTGCCATTATCCGAGAGCACTACCACCTCCCTGTTGTCCCTCGTTGTCACTATTCTGAAATGATCGCTGCATACCCCTGGGATGACGTCATTCGTACTCTCTGCCCTGAGGGTACTCAGTGGCTTCAACCCCGGGGGGCTCAGCGCTATATCCGGCGTTCCGACCTCCTCCCACAAGCCCGTCCATGGTTACATTTTATATGTAACAACATTTTACCTACTCTCCACCTCACCAACATTCCAAAGGAGCAGGCTCTGTACATATATCTGCTTATGACTGGCCACCCTGTGGACCTAGCTTCCGCCATATCCTCCGCCCTCCACCAGACATTGTGTCCTCGCCACCAACCCCAAACTCAAACTCCTTTTTCCCCATCTTATTTCCGACTGTTCGGACCTATCGAATCCCGGAGCATCATGCGATCTCACCTTTTCTTTGCTTCCCTTTTATCTCGTCCGTCTCGGTAAGCCTCCCCTTGACCTGCCCCACAACTCCTTCCTCTCCTCACCTCCTCCTCGCCTGTATCCCTCGAGCACATTCTCCCACCCTCCCGTCCTTCCTCCTGTTTCCTCTCGCCTCCTATCCCTACCTAGTGTCTTCCCCACCTTCTGTTCCCCCTGCTCCTTCTGAGGTGGCTCTGCTGCGCCAGGACGTCTTTCGGCTTGAGGCCCGACTCACTTCTTTCGAGGCCCAGATGACCGCCGACCGCGAGTTCAGTCGCTCGATGCTGACCATGATTGCGACTCACCTCGGGCTGCCTATTCCGCCTCTGCTCCCGCTCTTACGCCACGCTTCTTGGATCCGCCTACTGATGATCTGCGAGAATAGTTTAGGCTGTTTCTTTTCGTTTCTTTTGTCGTTGTTCTTTTCCCTGTATTTTCTTTTCTTCGTTGTAATTTTTAGTTAGTTCTTTGGCTCCTATTATTTTTTGTACATTTCTTTTTGAGCTTAATGATATATCCTCGTTCTCTTTGTTTTCTAGTTGCTTCCTGCTTTTCTCTGTGCCCTGCTGCTTCTGCCATTGCGGACAATGCCATGTTTAAGTGTGGGGGAACCGTTCCCTTTTATATTCTGCATTGTACACCTATTAAAATTTGTGCATTAAAATTTGTGCATTAAAATTTGTGCATAATTTTGTGGGCCCGTTGCTTTTACTGATAAATTTGGACTCAATCAAAACATTTTCTGCACTTGTTCTTTTGTGCCCTTGCATGCAAAACCCTTATAAGTTTCAAACTGATACTTGAGTTTTTGAAAATGCTCTCCATTCTTCGAACGATAATTGGTTTTGGCAAAAATTTTAACTTTTGAAGTTTTCAAAACAAAGTAAATGGGAGCATGCTAACAAGGTAGCATTTTAAGTTTTTAAGTTTTGAGATTGATCATTGAGACAAAAACCTTGTTGGAAGGATATTCGAGCCAAATTTTTCTTCTATATTTTTGTGTGTGCATCTGCTTAGTCCATTCTTCTCTAGAACTTGTGTCAATTTTTACTCAAAGCTTGATGGACTAGATTTTTGTGGATATGATAGAGGCGTTCTTTCTTCAGCTCTTTCCCCAAACACCAACCCTTAAACACTTTTTCCTCTTGCTAGCCCCTTGAGCCTTTTGCTATGAGCATTTGCATACATTCTTAGATGATCGGTAGTATGTGTTTAGTTATTAGCTGTTGAAAAAAAAAGTGTTGAAAAATGAAAAAAATGTTAGTCTTATTTATTCCAAAAAGGGATAATAATGTGTTGTATCCCAAAAAGGAGATTAGCATCTCAAAATGAGATAGCCAAAAAAAAATGTGTATTCAGTTTATTTCAGTGTTTAGTTTTAGTTTGGCTATTGACATCAATTCCTCATTTAGTGCGCATGCTCATATATTTTTCTTTCACTTCATCCATTCATCTAGCCCTCCGCTCATTACATCCCTGAAAGACCTCTTGATCTTCAAAATGATAGTCCTTGTAGTGGAGAAATAAAATTGATACAAGCCTATGGTAGGAGATGTATTAAGCAGATTGAGAGAAAAATATCCCTACTATACAAGTGAGACGGCGTAAACACCATATCTGAGTGATTCTCATTGTTCAATCTCTTGTGCTTAAATTCTTTCAATGTTTGTTTTATTAGCACTCTTTCAATTTGCTGCGTTAGAATTCTGATAAAGTGGATTGAGTCAATTTTGGTTGTTGTTTGAGCATGAGCAGAATTTTCTTTTACTCTTGTACCTTTTTGACTCTTATAAGCTTTGTTCAGGAGTACAAAGGTTTAAGTGTGGGGGAATTTGATTGGACCAAATTTATACTATAAATTAGGCCCGTTTTCTCTAGTAATTATGCATCTGTTGACTCCTGATCTATGATTTTTATGCTTATTTTGGTCCCGCACATTGAGTTTTGATAAATTGCACATTGTCAGTATTTTGTTGTCATTTGTTATTAATTCTGCATAATTTTTATTGGGACAATTGATACTGCAAATAGGTTGTATTTGTAGGACCAAAGGAGTCAACATTTAAGAAGTAAACATCTTGCGAGATTCGCGCGTGAATCAAGACCCTCCATTCGTCGCAACAAATTAATGGTATTTAATGTATTCGCCGCGACGAGTGACCATCCGGACTTCGCCGCAGCGAAATACAGCTACTCGCCGCAGCGAATGTCGGGTAACCCGGCATATAAATGGAAATTAATCCACTGATCCGACCCGGCCCGCACAACTCCCTATAAAATCTTGCCATTTAGGGCAAAAACAAGAAGCCGCAATCCCGAGGTAACACTCTTCTTCGTCTTCTCCGCAGATTCAATAGGTTTTGTTTTCTTTATTTTGCAGATTCGCTACCACCGAATTTACGTCCGACTTTAGTTTCTTTGTCCCATCTTCCACCGCTCGTCACCACATTCATCTGTTCGTCGTTGGAGTCATGAACCGAGTAGATTTTCCAGCCGTAATGGAGTCTGGGTTGTCATGCGTGGCTAAGCGTCGGATCTCTGAAGATGTAACAACGATGCGAGTTAGTGAGCTTAAGCTGGGGTGTCGATCTTAGTTTTAGATTTACATTATATTTTCGTATTAACTCCGAGTTGGAGAATACATTGTATGATGGATTGAATCCGGTTATAGTTTAATCGGATGTTAAACTTTGATATATGTTATGGATTGATTATTGTTGAATGTTGTGCTTAAATACATGGAGTTCATGTATATCGGTTGGATAATTGCATTAATCAATTTAATACGCCTAGTTGTGTTTGATTGAGTTGGTTGTGTTTTTGTTTGATCGATTTATTGCATTAATCATTCTATACATACACTAAGGTTTTAACAAATTTTAATTAATCGAGTTGATTAATTAATTTTGGACTTAACGAGTTATTAAGGTTTAGCTTTGAAACTTAGTGGATTTCAAACCCGATATTACTTTGAGCGATGATGACCCGAGCTACATTTTCGGAGAGTTTTAGTAAGTTGATTTCAAACTTGTTTAATTTCAATCGTTTAGTTTTCTAAAATCCCAAAACATTTATTCTTACTTTGGCTTAGTTTAATTTTAGTTAATCAAATCAAAACCCCTTTTTATTGCTTTAATTGCATGCATCATTCAAACATTAGGCTAGTCTAGGATCAGTTAGTACACTGGTTCCTTGAGAGTCGACCCGAGGTTGCATCCTGTATTGCAATCCTTGGTATAAATTTTATTTGACCGGTTTCTGAGGATCAATTTTAATATTAAACGATAAGCCGACGATCAGAAGATCTAGTAGAAATAGACAACCATCTACTAAATATCCAATTGATTAGTTTGTAATGCTGACTAACGGAGGAGAACCAGAAAGCTTTGATGAAGCCATGAATGATGAACATTACAAGAAATGGAAAAAAGCCATGTAAGACAAGATGAAATCCTTGCATAAGAATAAAACATTTGAGCTGGTAAAGTTAGCAGAAGGCAAGAGAGCATTGAAGAATAAATGGGTGTTCAGGAACAAGCATGAAGAACACAACGACCATCCTCGATTTAAAGCAAGATTAGTGGTCAAAAGATTCAACCAAAAGAAGGGTATTGACTTTGACGAGATATTTTCGTCGATGGTGAAAATGACATCCATACGTATAGTGCTGGGGCTAACCGCAAGTTTTAATCTGGAGGTTGAACAAATGGATGTCAAAACTGCCTTCCTACATAGGGATTTGGAAGAAGATATATATATGGAGTAGCTAGAGAGTTTCATGAAAAAAGGGAAAGAAGACTATGCTTGTAGACTAAAGAAGAGTCTATATGGTCTAAAACAGGCACCAAGACAGTGGAATAAGAAGTTTGAGTTTGTTATGGGAGAGTAAGGCTACAAGAAGACTACTTCAGATCACTGTAGATTCGTGAAGAAATTCTCTGATGATGATTTCATTATTTTATTGCTCTATGTAGATAATATGTTGATTGTTGGTAAGAATGTTTCTAGAATCAACAATCTGAAGAAACAATTGGATAAGTCTTTTGCTATGAAAGACTTGGGATCAGCAAAGCAAATTCTTGACATGCAGATTATCAAAGATAGAAACGTCAAGAAACTATGATTGTCACAAGAGAAGTACATTGATAAAGTGCTTCAGAGATTCAAACTAGACAAAGCTAAAGCGGTTAGTTGTTCTCTTGCTAATCACTTTAAATTGAATTCCAGAGAGTGCCCTTCTACAGATGAAGAGAAGGAAGAAATGTCCAGAATTCCATATGTTTCAGCAGTTGGAAGTTTGATGTATGTCATGGTATGTACACGGCCAGATATTGCTCACGCAGTTAGAGTTGTAAGTCATTTCCTTTCTAATCCTAGAAAGGAACATTGGGCTGCAGTCAAGTGGATTCTTAAGTATCTTCGAGAGTCATTCAAAATATGCTTATGTTTTGAAAGAACAAAACCTGTGTTAGCTAGTTACACAAATGCAGATATGATTGGAGATGTTGACTCGAGAAAGCCTACATCAGGTTACTTGATTACTTTTGCAAGGGGGCTGTGACATAGCAGTCAAAGTTACAGAAGTGTGTTGCACTTTTTACAATTGAAGTTGAGTTTATTGCAGCAACGGAAGCCTGTAAGGAGTTGCTATAGATGAAGAAGTTCTTTAATGAACTTGGTATCAAGCAAGAACAATATTAACTGCTTTGTGACAGTCAGAGCGCTATTCATCTTGGTAAGAACGCCTTTTTTCACTCACGATCAAAACATATTGATGTGAGATATCACTAGTTCAGAGATGTGATGGAAACGAAACAATTAAAGTTAAAAAAGATCTATACTGATGAAAATGAATCAAACATGTTAGCCAAGATTCTACCAAAAGGCAAGTTCCATTATTGTCAATCAATAGCAGGCTTGATAGAGCCCTCTATGTAATCTGGAGGGAGAGATTTGTTGGATATTGATCCCTCTCACATGAAAGGACTTCATGTCTACAATTGTAGCACTGAAATCGATGCCACATGTCGCATTAGTTGAAATAAATGAAAACAAACAACTGCTTTGGTGGAGTGCCTATATAAGGCACTCCTTGCTTCATAAAAAGAAAACACAACAAATACAGAAGGAAAACCAGAGCAAATCAAATGTTCTGAAGTTAGGAAATATATTCCTAAAGGATTGGTGAGTAACAAAATAGTGAGATTAGTATTTTTAAGTTGGGAAACACTTTGTAAGCTACTATTTTGGTTTTATCTCTGTATACCTACTATTTATAATAGTGGAAAAATTATTCTGACTTTTGTCCGTGGACGTAGCCTAAAATTAAAGGTAAACTACATTAAAAATTTTGTCTCCATTTTACTCATTTTATTTTTCTTTTTTACAAAATACACTCTTGCATCCAATATAACCAACTCATTTTGAGTCACCTGTCATGTTCAAATGGCCACATAAACAAACTATGTACAGAATTGAATCACGGGTTTTGTCCACAGACCAATCAAAAATCGGTAGTAGCTGTTGGAATCTTGACAAGACATTCCAATTTGTTGTTCACCAATTATCTCCCAATACACGTTTTGAATTAAATAAATCGTCAAGTAAAGACGAACTTTCAAACACGATGTTCCATGCGCAAGGACTCCTAAGAACGACCTGAGTCCTCTTCTAACTGAAAACGAACATCATGATAGCTATCTGTCTGCTAATCAATCAAATCTCCATGCAAAGGATGTTCCACATTTTAGTGATAATTGCCTTGCAGCCAATGCTCGACTGATTCCTAAAGGTCCCTGCTATAACTTGCTAACATCTAATGGCTGATTAATCTATAACCTAATACTGGAGTTTGCGTTGCTGCTTAAGAGACTACCATCTACATATCATTTTCACGAATTTAGATTTTATTATTAAAAGAGAATAAGAAAACTCTTCAAAGGACATTATATTCTATATTCATCTCTTTATTTAGATATCAGGTTAGGAAGTTTATTCTTAATTGACACAAACTTGTCTGAAGATGCCCTTATGTGCCATGTTGTAAAGTATCATTAACATGTTATGATCATAACCCACGAGTGTATTAGCATAATTAATACAAAGAAATGCATTGCCTAATATCTTTTTATTTATTTATACTTTCTTTTTCATGAACTGCGTGCCTTGCGGGTTATTAATTTCCATCCTAATCTTCATTTAACATAAACCATTTGACCAATTTATGTGCGTGACATATGATGATTCTAATTAACTTTATTAATCTAACTGTAAGTTGCAGCTTATCTAGACACTTATATTCAAGTTCCTGTCTATTATATATTCTGCCACTTAAAATTAAGACTGGTAGATGAGGAAACAAATGGGTTTCACACGTTACTTTTAATGGATTTACCCCTTGGAACATATAAACATTAACAAAGTTCCAACAGCTCAATTACAGATTATATGAATCAATTGTCGATTCTTACCAAACAATATATATTCAAAATCCCACCACTTTTTAATTACTGAATACTATATTTATAATGAGGATTAGATCACCATAATAAATTAACATGTATGCTAACGTCAATGTTCTAATCTCTTCATTACATTAAGATACAAAAATGTTCAGGTCAATATATGTATATAATATATAACCTCTAAAGTTGCATTAGTTCCATTTGGCACACCTGAACCACCGATGCTGTGGGGTTCATACTTGTGGCTCTTAGATGATAGCCCACGGCGTCATCGACTTGCTCAAAGGTTTCTTATTCATACCAGGCTAATCGGTATGAATATATTATTATCAACTTTAAATTTTGCCACTCAATTAAATATATTTTCTTAAAAATATAATTTTTTACTCATTTAAATTATATTTTTTCACTAAATTGAATATATAAAATATGCTTTTCAATGGAAAAGCATAATGAACTTATTCGTTGTTAATTCAGCATTTATGACTTTGTGAGAAGGTCGTCTTTGTGCCGTGTTTATGTAATTATATTTTTGTAATACCATAAATTTTAAGCTAATAATATTTCATCCATTGCATTTAGACTAACCATCTCAATGGCACGATCATATATAAACTTCAAGATAAGAACATGAATCGTGCTTCCCTCGAAAATCCTTTCTTCTCTTCTTTCAATTTTTAATCTATAAAGAAATCTGTTATATCAACAGATGATCAATTTGCTTTTCAGTGGGCACCTGCCAAACCATGTCCAATTGATGATAGTGACGTATACAATGTGTATAACTATTCATGCAGATTAATCATTACAAATTCTAAATTAGATCTATAAAAAAAAAAAATTGCTCAACTTAGAAGTTAAGAATGTAATCTTATATTCATCAAACAACAACAACAAAGATCTATCAAATGAAAGGGAAAAGAAGGGACGTGTTCCTAATTAACTGGACTGGATGGACCAACGTTTTCTTCATACTAAACGTATTTATTTCTGATATACAATTATTTCGTCAATGAAAGTGACTTTGGTATGAAGGTTACGTTAATCAATGATATTATATTACTTAATTAAAAAAAAAGTAGGTCCAATTTTCATTTTCTCCTACTCTTTCTTCATTAGTCATCAGTATTTATCCTGAGTTCAACACAATGTAAATAATAAAACAAAAATCAAACAGCAGGCGGTGTGGATTTCCTTAGATTGAAGTCACAATCTTGAACTTTTCAATCCAACTTCAAGGCATTTAAGTAATGCAAGGCCCGGTTACTTTCTCGCTAAATGATCAGTTTATCTTCACGAGCCCCCCTTTTTTTTTAATATATCTCTTTTGACTGCTCCCTTTTAGAAGTTTAAAATAAAATAAATCAGTCTACATATTAAACTGGTTTTGAAATGTAATTTGTTCGGAGAATCATAGTGCTCTGAGAAACTAAATATACAAATGTTAATTGCTAATAAGTTCGTTAAAATTTTCAACCATGATAATCAATACTCATTATAAGAAAAGCAAGAATTGGCGACGGAAAATTATTGACAAAAAATTGTTACAAATTACCGACGGACATTGTCAGAAAAAATTTCGTTTAGACGGTACTAATATCTATCGCTAAATTTGGAGAGAAATCATCCCGATAAAATTTACGACGGACTTTAATAACGATATAAAATGCCCTTCGGTAAAGAAAACAGAAATTGTTGGGGAAATAAAAAAATTTTGAGTTTATCGACGAAAAATTTCCATCGGCAAATTTTCAAGGTAAACGTCGTCATCTACTTTGACGGGAAAAATTTTGTCTAGCAGCGATACTAATATCTGTTGCTAAATATAGAGGAAAATCATTGTAACAAAATTTGCAACAGACTTTAACGATGGTATAAAATGTTCGTAGGTAAAGAAGGCAAAAATTATTGGCGGAATAAAAAAGTTTTAAGTTTACCGACGAAAATTTTCTGTTAATAAATTTTCAAAGTAAACGTCGTTGTTTGCTTCGACTTTAGTGTTTTAAAGTTAAAGAAAACAACGTCGTTTAGTTTAACATCAAACGACGTCGTTTCTTCTTTCTTCTTCCTGCCGCGTCTCCTCTCGTCAGCGTTGTTTTCTCCAGCCATTGTCATCGTGTCCTTCGGTGAAGGTATTTTCATATACTTGATGAAAGTTAATTTGGGTATTTGATTTATTTCGTTTATTTGTGTATTTTGTGATGGGAAAATAACTTTAAGGTATAAATGTTAGTAATAGAAGGAATAAGACGTGATTTTGATTGTAATGTTGAGATGAATTTCTGACGCATATAAGGAGTTTGATAAAATATTTGTTCTTTGAAAAATTGATTCCAGTTCTTTATTTTCAATTCTTTTTTAATATGAATTTCATAATTTCATTTTAAGGAACAAAGCATAACAAGTGTCTTTGTTTTTCACTAAGGTTTAAAAGTTAAGATACAATATAAAATTAGTGCTAGATTTGATTGGAATTATAAAGGGGATTTTAGCCAGCTATAGCTATCTTTAATTAGTGTTTTTCATAGTTTTTTCTTTCTTTTTATTGGAAAAAGATTAGGAGCAAGAATTGAGGAAGTTGGTGATATCTTATATTTCTCTTTATTTGACTATGTTTTTCTATGTTAAGATTGATATGTTTTGTGTTGTTTCTATTATGTTTAATGGATATAACATTTGTAAGGATTTATTCAATTAGTTATACATGCTTGATTATTTTATTGGTTGAATTTGTTTTCTTTGATGTTAATATTGGATTTGTGATGGTCCACCATAAATTTTAGGAATTGTATGAAGAACTAACATGTAAATTATGATTTGCACACTAGGATCGTTGTTATTCACACCTAGATAATCAGTTATATATGACACTTGAATTTACATATAAGTGAATCTCAAAACATTAACTCTTTTGAATTGATTTTTCATTATGTATTTATTTTATTTTTTAGTTTTTAGTTTAATTATCTTTAATCATCTCTTTACTTTTATTTAGGTAGTTGTATTAACTAAATTTAATATAATTAGTAGCTAGTTCTTTATGGGGTGATACTTTGAAATCTCACCATTGGACAGTGAAAATTGGGAAGATTTTAATATTTCAAAAACATCACTTTAGTTACCTTGAAGATTTAAGTGGAGTATTAGTTGGTTACTTGGAGGGTAGTACAAGAAGTTTACTAAGTTTCAACTAGCTGCGAAATCTTGACTACTATGACAGTTGAGATTGGTATCGTTAAGCCATCTTGCCCCTCCCTAATAAATTAGCTTAAATCTATGAGAAAATAATCTTGTTGGAGAGTAGTCTAGCATTCTAATTGTAAGAGTCTTTTTGTAGATTTTTTGAGTGAAGACAAGCATAGTTGATATATGTAAGTTGAAACATCACCCTGAGACTGAGATGGAAATGGGAAATAATAATTCAAAGGATGGATATGAATTTCAGGTTGAAGTATTGATAATCAATACTCGGGATTATCACAACATATTGTATTGATTACATATAAAATAGTTGCTGATGCATCAAAGGTTCATGTTTAAAGTTCATAATAGGATAAAATTTAGCACATTTTATCAAATACTTAAAATTGATCTTCAAAATAATTTAAGATTATTGATAATCACAAACAAAAAGTGATAATATCTTTTTATATCTTCAAATAAATTCTATATAATGTAAATCTTCAATGATGAAATTGGAATACCCTTAAATCAATGCAAATTTAGGTTGACAAAGATGGAAAAAATAAATTGTCAAACTATTGGACTAAGTAATTTCTTAACCTATAATTTTGATGATAATAAAATATATTACCATTATGAATTTACTTTTGGTGATATAAATAGATTATTATAATGAAATTAAGTAATATGTCAAAGATGAAGTTAAGCAAGGTTAGTAAAGAAACCAACTAAATAAAATATGAGTAGTTAAAGGATGAAAAAAACAATCAAAGTGGAACATATTTTCAACTTTAAGAGAGCTTCAAGGAAATTAAGTGAAGAACCAAAAATAATGAGGAATCAAGCACATTGAGATATTATAAATCATTATAATTTTCCTTGTAACCTTATCTTAGTCATTTCAATAAATTAGAGGTTCAAGCATGATCATTCATAAGTAAGACATAAAGCATAAACTATTTTATGATCAAGATAAAACTCTTTTGATCTTTAGAAAAATCTATTAATTTTCAAACATACGTAGGTAAACTCCTATAATAATTTTGAATCAATTTTTTATCAAACTATTGTATTTTAATCTTTAAAAGAACTTGAAGCATTGAAAACTTAAGTTTGAATGATTTAGTAAGTATTATTTAACAATGTATAAGAAAGATCATTAACTATTCAAATACTACTCAACGATTGGAGCAATTTGCAATGGCTAGTTAGAGGGTTATGATCGACTAACCAATTGTCTATTTAAAAGGTTAATAAGAGGGGACTTTGTCAAAGGTTACCATCAACTAGTTGAACATGTCTAAAAACTAGTCGTTATAACTACTAATTTGGGTGTTTAACAATCATTTAAGTTAGTTTTTGGTATAAATAGACCATAAATAAGTTGTAAAAAGAATCTTTGACATGATAAGTGTTGCTAAGAGCCTTGAAAGGTTAAAGAGTGTATGTGTGCATTGCATATTAAATCTCAATTTATTGGTATAAGCAAAAAAGGGAGCTTTTGAGTTGTATGGTTATGCAATTATTGTGATTAGAGAAGTTACTTGAAATATATTTTTTGTGAGGATTTCTCTTAAACTTGAACAAAATTTATAAAGGGTTACTCTTTGCCTATGACAAAGTAAGATGTTTATGAAGATTCTCCTTCACTTGTAATAAAAAAAAAGATGTGTGGAATGTTCTCTTCATCCATTGAAAAAAAGAAGATTGTGAATTTTTAGGTAAAGCTTAAAGAGTGGATATAAGTCAAGAGTTGTTTAGTGAAACTACTATAAATTAATTTTTATATCTTTTTTCCTGATTTATTTTACTATTTTTTAATTATTCCATGTGAATTTGTCATAACCTTTCATTAGTTTAGAGATAGGACAAAGAGTGAACATACAATTCACTCCCCTTTCTTATGCCACCAAACAACCAACAATTAATATTATAGTAAGTTTCATTCTTTACATATAGATTTCTAGTAAAATTTGAGCAAAGATTATTTTAACTCAACTTTCAACATTTTTTAGCCAAAAGGGCTAATATGTTAATATTGCTTCTTTTTAATGAAAATGATTACTTGTTTTAAAGAATTAGGATGACACTCTTTATCATGGTTAGAGATTTTGAATTACGGGAGATTATAGGGGATAGTAAATGGAATAAGAATGACAATTGGCTCATTTTATTAAATAGTTAGATAATGCACATTTTACTTTCTATATTAGATGAAAAGGTGATATTTAAAATTTCAAGCTGTCAAAATGCTCATGATATTTGAAACATACTTGATCTTACATATGTTAATGATTATCACAATGATATTAGTATTAATGATATTAATATTACTTATGATATGAGAATCAAGATGATAATCAAGAATCTAGTAAGAAGATGAAGAATAATCAATGGAAGAAGAGATCATATAAAAGGATACAAGTGATTACAAAAGTAGAGAATCAAATCTAAGGAACTACACCAAAAGAGCATGCAATATCTTTTTAATTCAAATATGTCTCTTTATCATTAAAATGGCATGAAATATGCTCACAATCATTATAGGCCATTACACCCAACGAATACCTAAAATGGATATAAACCATGATTTATAGGTCTTTTTCACCGGAAACTAACACTTTCAATTCAAATCATGTGAGTTATTATTTTTATGGTAATCTTAGACACACACATACACACACACACATACACACACACACACACACACACACACACACACACACACACACACACACACACACACACACACACACATATATATATATATATATATATATATATATATATATATATATATATATATATATATATATATATATATATATATATATATATATATATATATATATATATATAACTCTTTGAAATAATGTTTGTTAAGTAGAGCAAAAATAATATGAGTTGAAAAAGGTTTAAGAGATAACCCTAAAGACATAAGTTTATATATGTAGCTAAAAATATTGATTTATTAGCCTTGTAGATCAATATCAAATAGTTTCAAATAAATAGCAACAATTAGTATTACCACCATTAATATTAAATGAGAAACAATAACTAATTCTCTAACAATTTATTTCAAAATAAAAATAATCTACAGTCACCAATTGTTGAATCAAGTGAAAATGAAGAGGAGGTAACCATTAGTGGTACATAAAAGGAGATAGTGAGATCCTATCTCATAGTTTTGATAATAAAAAATGCATTGTTGTTAATAAATTTAATTTTGATGAGATTAGTAGATTTATTATAATAAATTAAGTAATATATAAAAGATGGAGTTTAACATAAGAACAAAATGAATCAACTGAATAAATTGCACAATCATAATATAAAGAAAATGAGCAAAGTCAAGCAAATATGCAACTTAACAAAGCTTCCAATAAATTAAAATGCAGAGCTAAAACAAGGAGAAACAATCAAAATCTTTATTTAACAAGTTATTGTAGTCCTTCTTATAATCATATATGATCATTTCAATGAATTAGAGAATCAATCATTATATGATCTTATATATATGTAGGTACAATGTGTAACTCTTTTATAATTACGAAAAATTTATTTTAATTTTCAAAGAAATCTCTTTATGTTTAAGCAAAATTTTGTAATAATTTTGAATCAAACTTTATCAAGTAAGTTTGTTTTCATCTCAAAATTTTGTAATAATTGAGGATCAAAATTTTGTCAAGTGAGTTTGTTTAGCAAATATGTATTGTATGAGACTAAACAAAAATTGAACTATTTATTGTACGGGCATTGTTCATTGATTGCATTATTTACTAATCAAAGTATTGTTCAATGGCTAGTTGAATGGTTATAATCGGGTAGTCGATGGTTTATTTGAAAAGTTATCGAAAAAGAATTTTGTCCATATAAGGGTCTGGCTAAGTGATGCATAACAAGTGGCTATGCAGTAAGCTAAGGAAGTAATTAGCCAACCGAACAATCTCAAAAACTAGCTATTGTACTAACTATTTTATGAGTTTAATGATTTTTATATTAGTTTTAGATATAAGTAGATCATAAATGGGTCATGGAAAGAATCTTTAACTTACTAGAGAGTTGCTAAAAGTTATAAAATGCATATGTCAATTATATAAACCATAACTTAGTTCTTTAATATGAGCAATTGTATGGTTTATAATTGTTGCAATTGATAGAAATTGCTTAAAGTACTTTTTGAGAACTCTTATTGATCTTGAATATTATTTGTAAACAATTATTCTTAACATGTAACAAAATAAGACATTCATAAAAGTTATTTTTCACTTATAATAAATAAGATGAATAAAAATAAAAAATTGGGGACCTCTAATTTAAGTGACGACCTCTCCACTTTCTGAGAGCGTTCTTTACACTAAAGTTGCAGATTTTACAAATGAAGCCGACACTTGAAAGTGGAATTTGCTCCAACAATACCTCTCTTCCACAGTCTGTATAGATATCGCAGAGAGCCCTCCTAATGCTGAAGGAATATCGGAAGATACAATAAGGTGGAGACAAACTGAGCATGGGAGATTCACAATGGTGTCAGCCTACGATTTAATCTAAGGGAGTATCATGGATGTTAATAATGGCCTATGGGAATTAATTTGGAAATGAGCAGGGCCCAACGAATTGGGGCATTCTTTTGGTTAATGACCAAGAAAAAACTTATAACCAGCCAGCAAAGAGTGGCACGTTATATCTCAACGGATAGTAAATGTCACACCTGTGGGCAAGAAGAGTCTGCACTACATATCATCCGTACTGTCCAAGAGTAAAAGCCTTCTAGAGTAAATTTCCCTCGGAGGTGGTTGATACGGATTTCTTTCAACAAGACGAAGAGCTGTGGATGAAATCCAACCTTATGAAGTATGCACATGTGATGCAAGTTGACTAGATTACTATTTTTAGAGTAGCCTGCTGGTTTTTATGACATTGAAGAAACAAAAGTCTTTTTGAAGCTGACTTTGTTTGGCCGGAAGAAGATACAAAGGCCGTTATGGAATATGTGGAGTGGATACTCAGGGCAAGAGTAGTGAAAAGCTCTGTGTTACAAACATAGGGATTACCCATGTGTAGTCTAATTGGGTGGACCAAACCACCGTAATACTGGGTCAAGTTAAACACTGATGGAGTGATTAAACAAGAGTTTACCATCGGTACTATTGGAGGTTTAATTAAAAACTAGCAAGGTCAGTGATGCGGTGGTTTTATACAGCACATTGGAAGGGGCTTGCCGCTAGCTGCTGAACTCAGGAGAGTCCAATCGGGCCTTACTTTGGCTTGGTCACTTGTTTATATACGAGTTATCGTCGAAGTAGATTCCTTAAAAGTCATTAACATCCTGTCTTCTTCCAATATAGTGTTAGCTGAGCATAATTTTTTAGTGGCAGGTACCCGTGAGTTAATCCAACGAGATTGAGATATGCAAATTCAACATGTATATCGTAAAGAAAACCAATGTGTCAATAACCTGGTCACTCTCGCAGTCGTGGCCAGCCTAAGCATGCATATTCTCCAGGAGCCTCCAATGCCAGTCATAAAACTCATCTATCGAGACAAGCAAAGAACTTTGTATCGTAAAACACTGCGCTAGTTAGATTGTTTTTTAAGTTTTTGAGTTTTTTCCTTTGTAAGAAAAAAGAAAAATAGCAAATTTTTAAATAAAAGTTAAGGAGTTGACGTAGACGAGTTGAACTACTACAAATGATTTTTGTATATGTTTTTTGAGTCGGATTTATTATTATTATTATTATCATTATTATTATTATTCTATAATTATTTTATGTAAATTTAATCGGTTATCAATTTGTAAATAGAGTAAAGAGTGAGCATACTCAGTTTATTCTCCTCCTCTCTCTTTGTCTCTCGATACAAATCTTCTTTATATATTTTATTTTATTTTATTTTAAGTTTTTTATTAAATATAATTCATTAAACTTGATCATATATGTAATAATCGACCGCATATATATTTTATTGAAATAATCTTGAACATTTATCTTTTACATAATAATATGATAAAATATTTATAAAATAAGTAAAATCATAAGGAAGGTTTGTGTATATTTATATTTCAAGATAAATATATAAATTAATTTATTTAAGAAGTAATTACAACAAAGGTAACAAACTACGCAGGACAAGCGAGTCAAACCGAACGGCCGGTCCAGCTGTAGGTCCTGCACGGACTCACCTCTTTTGTTCCAAGGGCTGGCTCTTTGGATTTGGATAAGGTTTTTCAAATAAGTAATGATTTAAGTACGATGCTGTCAATGTCAGTCCATAAACTCCCTGTATAAATTTCATCTCTCTTGCAAGTGTCAACTAACGATTCGGACTCCATTATCAGTTATCACTTGTACAAGCGTGAATTGCTCCAACTAATTCATGTCTCAATCCCACCACCATCCTCCGCGGCCACAATTACCCCTCTCCTCAACCATTCACCCGGACATTCTCCGAACACACATACTAACCCGCCTCGACGGTCCTACCCTTGCCTCCGCCGCGTGCGCTTCCACGGAGCTCAACTCAATAGCCTCCGACCAAGAACTGTGGGCTGCCCTCTGTCGCTCCACTTGGCCCTCCACCGATGATCCGCGTCTGCGTCACGTCATCTCCACTTTCCCCGACGGGCCTCGCTCTTTCTTCGCCGACTCCTTCCCTCTGGTCGACACCTCCCGTACAAAATCTACACCGTCCTCTGATCATGACCATCCGTCAGAGATAATCTCCGCCGTGGATCTTCACTACCGCAACCAGCTCATTTTCGCGAAGGTTGTGGAGACCGAGACGGTGTCAGAGTGGTTCCGATGTGCGCCGTTTAGAATTGACATGCTTGAGCCAAAGGACACGTGTCCGACGCCGGTGCCTCAGCCGAAGACAGAGAAGTGCTGCCAGGAGTTGGCGGAGGAGCTGACGTTGAGCTGGATTTTGGTAGACCCCGCCGGAAAGCGAGCGGTGAACCTGTCGAGTCACAAGCCCGTGATGGTGCAGAGGCACTGGCTGAGCGGTGACGTGCACGCGCGATTCTCGGCGATCGTGGGAGGGGAGAGAGGATCGACATCGGAGTTTGCGAACTGTGGGATAGTGGTCACGTGGGGGGCAGGGGGAGTGCACGTGAGGGAAGTGAGCTTGCAGGTGGAGGACACGGAGAGGATGTTTTTGAGCGGGAAGCACAGCTTGGAGATTTTGCAGAGGGCGTTGGAGGGTAAAAAGGGTAGAAGAGGAATTAGAGAAGAGGAAGCAAGGCGAAGGTACGAGGAGTTTGTGGAGCTGAAAAGTGAGAGGAAAGAGAGACAGATGAGGAGCGAAGGGCGGTTAGATACGATGTGTGTTGCCTTTGGGGTCTTGCTCTTTGCTTCTCTTGGACTCTTCATTTGCAACATCTTGTACTCTTGACGTGTGAGAAAAAACTTGTTATTAATGTATCAGTGTAAGGAGAGGAAAGCAGAGACCAATGAACAAATATGGTGGTTGTTCGTCATAGGGATGTCTAATTAATGCTACAGCTTAAAAAGGCTTGTTTTCAGGAAGGGGCTTTCCCTTTGTGGGAATGTTATTGGCTGGGGAGTAGGGACAATTAAGAGCATTACAATGTTGACGGGCGGTTCTGGTTCGCATAATTTTCTAGCTAATGCACGAAGAAAGCTGACCGTTTCAGGAGAGAGGATCAACGATTATGCCAAAGCTTCATATGTGACCTGAAGATCTAATGCAAATAGTAAAACAGGCAATTGCAAACAAAAAAGATTCAAAGAAGCTTAAGTGATTGGGAACAACGAAGAACCTTTATGTGCCATTAACATATACCAGTTACTTACAATTTCTCAACATCCAAGACATTAAACCTAATTGTCTGTAGAGTGTCCTCCCCAAAAATCTGGAAGAAAGGGCATTATGGTGTGGAGTGGAGGCGTTGGCATGTGTAGTGCGACTTTCATAGTTACATCACCTAGGTTCTTTTCCAATTTGGTGGGGCTAACGTAAAGAATTGACAAATGGTTGAATACCCTGTGCTTAAAAGTACCCAGGAAGGTCTACAATTGGGCCCTGGCTCCTGATTTTCTTTAGGAGAAACAACACAAATTTTACAATTCCACCGTGCAAAAGATTACCCTTCAGTCTAGCCCGTTCTTAATAAATCTAGCTCAACTGCTTAACTTCTGACCAATTACGAACATTTCAGCTTTCAAATGAGAAGTAATACATTCGAAATTAGTGGTTAGCCGCAATGGAAAGCACATGCAGATTAAGGAATGTTGCACCTCCAGGCCTCTACAAAACCTAAGCCTAGTGAGTAGTGATATAGACACAATCACGAATTTTCCAGTATCATGACTTTGCTAAATCAACGGTAAGAATACTCAGAATCTTGCCAGCGATCAAACTTCCTTAAAGCCAATACCCAATAAGATTTCTAGGTTTGCCAACCAAGCAGATATCTGTAGTCAGTCTTATGATTTACATAAATCACTCTTAATCTTTGCAAAAAGTAAAGCATTAAGTATACAAACGCCTACATATAGTTCTTCTGGTTAGTATCCTTGTACCTTCATTATTCAGTCCTGGATGCGGGCTCAGGAGGTCCTCTAGCAATTGGAATTCCACTATCAAAACTCATTTTAGGCTTTGCATAATCCACAAAGATAACTCGTCCATTCAGCTCCTGCAAGATAGCTCTTTCATTCTTGAGTTATTAAGTCAAATAAATAGGAGGAGTAAAAAAGAAAGGGCAAGACAATTACCTTGCCATTCATTTCGGATAGTGCTCTGTCAGCTTCATCTTCAGATGCAAAAGTTATGAAACCAAAACCTTTTGATCTGTCAGAAACCCTATCCGCAACAATTTTAGCTGAAAATGAAGAGAAAATAAAACCATACAGTTGATCAAATATGGAAATCTAGAGAAGAAGGCTTGTGAGGGTTGATGACGATATAAAAGTGAAAGTACCTTCAACAACTTGACCGTACCTCGAAAATGCTTCTTTAAGTCCGTACTCTGAGGTGTAAAATGACAACCCTGCAAAGACAGCAAATGGATAGTATTTTAGGTATTGGGCCATATATCTAAGCCAACTGAGTTACGTAAAGATGTTGATAGCAGAATGGTAAAATCAAAGGTTTGGCGCAGAAATTTCCGAAGTAATCACCATAAGCTAACCATCAAGAGAATGCCTCTACATCTGCTACGTAGTGCAACTTTTTGAAAAGAGAACACCACATTTTGTAAAAGTAAGCATCAGCCCTTCTTTTCACAACAACCATATTAGAATCTATCCAGAAACAGTAAAAAGAGTATTAAGTTGCTTTCCATTCTAACAAATGCACGATCAACCAATGCACAAGCACAGGGGATACGATTACGAACTGTACACTTGAAGATTGATAGGTTTAGTTGGGTATTTGATTATACTTGGACTATCTTTGCAGTTTACGCTGCAATGTAAAAAAACATTTTTCTGTAATTACGAACTTCGTAATACAGATCATAGAATTTCCATTAAACTACTCTAACAGTCTTGATCATACAACACATAGAAATTTTAGCCACTTACGAAGAAAGAGGAAGGCCAAACTATGGTGGAAAGTTGATATGTTGGTACACAATGTCATAGTTCTAAAAATGTTTCTCATTTTCAAGATCAGAAACCTCTGCTCAAAATGGACCAATAACTGCAAAATGTAAGCTTAAGACTAAATCTTATCGTTTTATTTGAAAAATGACATATCTGAAGCGAACTTGTGAACAGAATGAAAGGGCAACAAGTTGGGAAGTAAAAGTTACCCACCAGCAAGCAGTATCAAATAATCAGAATACAGCGAGAGGTACAGAAGTTAATAAGGGAGTTTTGGATTAGACATTTCAACAAACACTTTCCAGAGCTTGTAAACAAATGATCAAGCAACAAACAAATCGATGAAACACCGAGATGGGCATTAAGCTATTGCTCTTGGTGAACATTTCTTAGCTTCTCTACAGCGTCAACAGGAATTGGACAGAACAAACTGATAACAAAAGGAAGTAATAATAAATGCGAATTGAATAGTAAAAGGAAAAAAAAAAAGCGAAGAATAAGGTGGAAAGTAAGAGGAAGAGATACCTCCAACGAAAAGCTTAGTGGCAATGGTTCGGGCTGCAGGATGAAGGACAGAGCTTCTTGGTATGATACTACAACTATTGCCTGCTATTCTTCTAAACGCCGCCATTTACGTGTGAGAGAGAAAGAGAAAAAGGGAAAAGAAAGTTTGCAGTCACTTATAATTTGCTTTACGCAACTATTTTGTGGCTCCAAATAAGAACCGGACACCTACAACACCCGAGGGCTTCACTTCCGATATTTCCTTCTATCGGAAACTTTGAGGCTCTGTATGGTTTAGTGGTTCGACTTCGTTCGCTCTTTACGGTGATATGGTCTATTGGAAAAGGATCTAAACTATTTAGTTCAAAATCTTTTAAATGTTTAGTAAATAACTGCATTTTATTGTGGTAAAATGTAAAATGAATACATATTTATGCATTTCTAATTTCGGAAATTTTAACCAAAATAATTTGATTTTTCATATGCATATATATCCGTGCAAAGCAATGAAATATTTTTGCTAAGTATCTTATTAATAAGAGTTAAATAGTAATTACACAATAATATATTTAAGAGATAACAAATTCAAAAATGCTTAATTTTTAAAGATTTATTCAATTCCGTATTTAAAATTAAAAAATCAATTGAGTGATTAACTTTTAAACCTTTAACAATTCAGTTCAGTTGAAAAATTATTTTAATATCATAACATGTCTACTAAATACTATGTGAACATCTATCTAAAATTAATATTTTGAATTAAATTGTTAAAAGTTTAAAAGTTAAATCATTCAAATAAAACTTTCAAAAATTAAAACACATTAAAATTAATTATCCATGTATTTAGGAAAACACACCTACCTGTATAAAGTTATTAAGTTTTAGCCATCCAAAAGTAACTTGCAAAGGTATTATAACTTTGCAGGACAATGATGTTTTAAAATTCAAAATATTCTTATTAGAAAATATTATATGCAAATTAGACAGAATATCATATCTTAAAAACCTTTATATGCATTATTATTAAAGTAAAAATTTAGCTAGGATCTTTATTAACAAATTAACAGGCTCCCAAAATATATATATTTTATGATTCTGTCATTTTAAAGGAGCATATACTATACAAAGAACTGATACTACATTACACCAGCAAACACTATTCCTCTTCAGTATCTCATGAATGATGCAACCTCAGCAGCGCTTGATGAAACATGTCAACGAATTGGTCATCCTTTCAGAACAGGGAGTGACATGACAATGTCAGTACAAACGGCATCGGTAATTACTAATCAATACCAAGCAATTGCATAAGGATCACAGCGCCTAGCACCTAGGCAACAAAGCAAATTTGCACTAGTGGCAGAACTACAGACGATTACGTAAAAATTCATGCAACTACACCCGTAACATTAGGTAAGGGAATCAAGGGCATTTTTAAGGGCAAAGATATTTGTAAAGAAGCGAATGGGTCATTAAGAAGATATTTAAAACAAACATGCATCACGAGTCCGTTGTGGGGAATGAAATAAGCATAGTTAAGTTGCATGTCTAAATTACAAATCTCAATTGTAGACAAGAACAGTTCAAAGAACCACAACCATCTCGATTAGGCATCCTTGGGAAATTTTCTAGATTGTGCCTCAATACTTCGGAACATAGTAATCCCCATATGAGGCTCGTGACATGTAACGCGTTGATGACAAGTTCTATATCTTCTTCAACGTAAGATTTCATGTTAGGACACATATGATGTGGCAACTACAAAAAAAATGAAGATAATATTTCCTAACATTAGAATATGTGCCTAGCAAAAGTGCAACTATCCAACACATAGCATATTGTCAATCATAAAGATACCACAAAAGGTCGATGCATAAGATAAGGCAAAGTTCACACTTCAGGCATTACCACCATAGCACCTCCAGAAAAAGTAGAAGAACAACTTACCTGTACAAGCATTGAAAGTGCATCACGGACTTTTTCTCTGGTAATCAATGGTTGAGAAGTAGTGGTAGGAGTCAGAGAAGGTGGTGGGTTGGGAGGTGGAAAGGGTTGAAGCATTGGGGTGCCATATGGACGTTGCAGATTTAAAAGAGGATGAAGAGCAGGAGCAGAAGCAGGAGCAGGAACAGGAGGTAGAGTTGAAGAGACAAGAGGTACCATTGACGAAGATGAAGACGGGGACGCAAAAAATGTAGAGGGTTTCACAAGATTAGTTATCCGATTGCCACCAGTTATTGGATCATGACTGCTGTGCATGGCCATTGTAGCGTTTAGTGACAAAGAAAGTGCTGGTGCTTGTGCTGAAGGTGCAGTGGAAGCAGCAGCTGGAATGTGGGAGGACAATGGAACAGAGGACTGCCTTGAAATTGCTACATTAGCTGCACTACTTCCAACATTCAAAGCCATCTGCATCAATATATTGATGAATTCAGCCAAGAACACACTTTTAGGACCATAAAAGGCCAAATATGCACAGAATGAAACCAAACAAAAATGTCATTAACCACCATCTATGCTCATATCAATTACTTCATGAATGTATTTGGAACATCTACAAATTCTCTCACCATCACATTCTATCATTCCTTTCTATTGGTTACAGAACTATACAAACTGCTCGTATTAGATTAATCACAGTTGACAGCCTTTTGTTTAGATACATCACTTGGATAAGGGTATTTCATTATAATCTATGATAAAAAATAACAGTTTCCCACATCAATAATGAATACATAATTGCTGTAAATTGACAAGTATCAGAACTTACAATTAGTTTCAGTTTAATTACAAGAATAAGAGGTCCAGAGTACTTACATTAAAGAAGTTCTCAAATGAAGAATCCTCATGACCATCAGTGGCTGCAGAAGCAGTTGGTGATGGCTCCAAGGGACCTTCAATGACAGATATGCTTGGGACAGCCTCAAGCTCTTCAAACTCACTACAGCAGTTCACAATTTAAGAAAATACATTATAGAAGTAGAGACGGTAACATTGAACATTTTAAAATTGCATTAAGTAAAAAACTTTGAACATCAATTAAGATAAATCTTCAGCAAGTCGGATTATGCAACCGGTTTAATAATTGTCAACTCCTGATAAACAAACGAGTCATCATTTGGCATATTACTTGAAATAAAAATAACACTCTCATTTCCCAATTCTTTAAACCACATATGCATCTCAATTTTTGGCACCTTGCTTCTGATTGCATGATGATAACCAATGAGTTGATCTTCTTTCAGTGATAGATACATTTCAAGGCAGAAAACAAGTTAATAAATATGTAGTTTAAAGAAAGTCCATAGAATGAGGTGATCTGGAGGTAGTAAACAGCTTCTGAGGTTGCATGTGAAACAAGTTTGCATTTTATATGTAGAAAGGGACCAACTGACATCACATTAGTTAGGTATCATGTTATTAAATTACCTCTTGCTGGATGATACCTTTGCCTTGGGGGGGATCTTTGAGTATGCATTAAGAATCCTGTAAATAAGAAGGCATTAATTCACCCATCAAGTATCCGTGCCATATTGCAAATACTAAAAAATCTCCAACTTCACATGCAGACACACATATGCTCATAATAGGTCCAATTTCCTCTACCGTTCTGTCCATCTAACAAGTTCGTATATTATAAAATACAGCTAGATAAGATAAAATTGTAAGATGAAATTGATCTTCACAGGAGAGAGTGACACTATATTTTTCAATTTTTGACTATGAATATATTCATTATACAGAGCATCTTTAATGATTTCAGATTGAACTTTATCCAATGTACCAAAAAACACAATTTTCTTCTTTTATGTTGTTCATAGGGAATTCATTTTTACCAATTATGCCATTCACTATTAGCTTTAAAAACCTCTCTTACGTTTTAATATCCACTATGCCAGGTGTGCATTCTTAGCTCTATCATATTATTGTCTGTAATTTTTCTCTTTATTTGTAGTCACAATGCAACTTACAACCTTCATGACCAAAATCTCATTTACTCAATTATCATACTAGCAGTATCCATATAGCATGCAGTAGGAGTTTACATATTTTAAAAGTAAGAATAGACATCTATTTCCACCTCAATATGTTCAAGGAGTAGATAAATACCGGCTAAAGAGGTTGGCAACTTCCTCACATTCACGTGTATTATAAAACCAAATGCCATTAACTTCCTGGGCCGCATTCCGATACAACAGATATGGAACTTGAACTTCATATTCAAAATCTCCCAGTAGATTCTCCACTAGATTTTCTGTTTTGACATGAATGATTGAAGAAATTTGTAGTTAACACCAAGAAGTAGAAAACATTCATTTCAACGACTGAAATTTTTGGCAAATAATTGATGGCAGTCTTTCTTTTGTCCTCTAAAACCTTAACAGCTGCCCACGTATAGTCAAATTTACATTCACTCTAGAGGAGAAGAAGAATAAGTGGACAGTGACTCTGACGTATACAAGAATGCTTCATAAACCTTGTTTAAGAACGGCCAACAATAAATGATATAGATATTAATAAATGCGTGGGCTCCACAACAAGGTAACTAATATTCAAAAAATCCAAACCTGTATTCCGCCTATTCATCACAATAAACTGAAATCGGGGTTGTGTATTCCTTCAACAATCACACAAACAGAAAAATGAATTAGTTAGTGGAACTTCAACATAACAAATGTAACCAAACCGTTAATAGTTTTTGGTAAAAGTTGAAAGAAACACACGAAAACCAACACAGAAGTACCTCTTAACCACAAAGAGAGATCCTTCCACATCCTTTCTACTCTACAATGTTAAGAAGAATCTATGAAGTCAATCAAATAAATTAAGGAAAAGAACGCCAAAGATTGACATAAATGGGTGATGATGAAACAAAAGGATTACAAATTGCTTAGCTCTTCTAAGTATCACCTTAACCCCAGAAAGCTCTTAAACTTTGTTTCACCTAGCCACATTACATTACACGGTCACAATCCAAACACTCAGAAAGCAACATACCCACTGGTTGCTCTCGATGTTAAACTCGTAGAAAGTGACATGCGCGGCGGTGATGAGAATCTCCTCGATGAAGGGATCGATTCTCTGAAGCACTGTGAGATTGAGCATCTTAGTGCCCTGTTGGTCGAGATTGGGCATCAGTTTAGCCGTGTGAGACATTGGATCTTCAAATTCAGAAACCGTAAACCCTAGAAAAGTTCACCGAGACTTTCCTGTCTAATTTTTACTGAAAATGAGAGCCTAAGGCTACGCTATCAAGATTGAGGAATAAACACTTTGAGCTACTTAAGTGGAATAACGAAAACAGTTTCCAATTGTTTGCTGTTGTTGATCAACTGGTGCTGTGGGACCCTTGTTTTTGTTAATTCATTTGGTGTAGGAGTGCGAGCTAAGCTACTGAGTACGTTAAGGCATTCTGACAACCAAAGCGCCGTTTCTTGTTATACTTTTAGTTAGTTATTAGTTTTTATTTTTAATTTTAAATAAAAATAAAATATATTAAAATTAATATTGTTATATTTTAATAATTACATATTAAATAAAACTTAAATATAAATTATTTTTAATTAAATAAATTTACTTAATCTCTTACATAATATTTATGAACAAATTATTAATAAAATTATATTATTTTAATAAAATAAATAATTTAAAATTAAATTTTATTTATAAATTAATATTTATTTGAAATATATTTTAATTATTAAACAAAATTTAATTGAATATTTATATATTTTAAATTTAATTATATTCATTAATAATTATTAAAATTTAATTACATATAATTTAATTATAACAATTTAATAAAATAAAATTGGTCATAATTTTATTGATAATTAATTTTAATTTATTAAATATATAATCTTGAATTAAATTATTCATAATTTTATTAATAATTAAATAATTAAAAATATATTTAAATAATAGTAAATCAAATTATGAAAAAAAACAAAAACAGAAAATAAAAATCACCTATTTTTGTTTTCATAATTTTTAAAAATTAGAAAAAATCGAAACTAAAGGTGTTTAGTGTTAATTAATTAAACATGGAAATTATATTTTCTGGAAAAATATGAGTTATTTTCAGGAAAAAAAAAAGTACCACGGTCAAAAGTAGAACTTGGAATAGAAAGCCGCTTGATGTTGGAACAAATTGAGAGTTCAGATCCCCTGTTTAATATTATGGTGTCTTATTATGTTCAATGAATCTCAGCTATTTATTTATGTGGGTCTCATATAGGTTCCGAGTGGATCTCACATAAATCACGCAAAATAAATAGTTAAGATTTCATGAGACAGAATAAGACAGAATAATACTGGACAGAAGATCTTGTCCCACAAATTGGAGCCATGGTTTTATACACGAAGGTGTCTCCAAAATTTTTATTTTTATTTATTTTTAATTAAAATTTGACTTGCTTACTCCTATATCAAGAATCTATTGTGGCAAGTTCAACTTGGACTACAGTATGTACGTGCATTGACATATATGAAATGATGACCAAAATACAAAGTAAATACTTGATTGTACAATAAAAGCGGAAGACGTTTGTGATAAGTTCAACTTCTCGTGCAACAATGCCACAATTTCCACTTTAGTGGGCACAAAATAAATGACTTGCTCTTGTAAGTTGCAAGAGCAATTACAATACGAAGATACAGAAACAAACAACATAACGAAGATCAGAAACATGATCAGCGTTTCATATTTTTAAAGTTTTCGAATAGCCAGACCAGACATCACAACCAAAAACACGAAGACAATAACTGAAACAAAGGATGCCACAACTGCCCCGCTGGCTTTCTGGCAAAAGTCGCCGAATTGTAGGCAGATAGCTAACCAGTTTGCACTTGAGTTGCCATTGTGAGCTAAGTAGACTATAGCCGCAGCAGCAGCTGAGGCTGCAGTATTCAGAGTTAGTGCCACCTGTAAGTTGTTATAGAGCAAATGGTGTTAAAGTTCAACATTGATTGGTAATTAGTTTAAATTAATGATTTTGAAGACTACCGTATCCAAAATAAGGAGAAGGAAACGTGGTCCAACGGCATTTGGGCGAATGATGCTGACAACGGAGAAAGGAAGGGAAAGGACCAAGTATCCACCAACAATTGCCATTGCTATGACAAAGAATCTGCAGATACATGTAAGCTGTTGGTTAAGGTTCTCATGAGGAGTAATAATGCATCTTGCATGAACAGTAAAAGAAGCACAGTGACCTACTGAAAAGGGGGAAGATCGTCGTAGCTAGCTTGGAATTGGAAGAACTGAGTGAAGAATGGAAGAGTCTCATCACTAGTGCCCATAGTAGCTGCAGCAGCTAGAGCAGCACTTAAACCTCCAAGCCTCAAAAGGAAGTCGAATATGGCAATCCCCTTTTTGGATCCTGTTGCCTTTACACGTTTAAGGCCTCCTATCAGAGGTGCTTTCCCTTTAGCAGCAGCACTTGACTCGTCAGGAATGTGAATTTCAGTTGACATTTTGGTCCAAAAATTAAGAGAATAAAAAGCGTGTGATATGATGAGGATACAGAGACTCAAAAACGTATGATGATGAGACGGGCTCAAAATTTTAGGCTTTTATATACATGTACATATGGAGAGAATCAAGCGGAGCCAGTTGATTAGCTTTCTGTTCAGAATTGCATACCAAAAAGCTTGCACTTTTATAAACTTTCTTTCATGAAATTTGGTTAAGAGGAGTTGTTGCTAGTGATTTCCATTTCGGTTACGTATAGTTTAAACTTAAAAAACATGCTTCCTAATACTATACTAAGCCAGTTGCAACATGCGGACAATCGTAAATTAGTTGATACATGAACTCAAAGAATTAAGTTGACCAACTGATCCTAACAACTCAATCGAGGACTTGTTCCAATGTCTTCGGTTGGATGATTAAGAATCCCTTGACTTATGTCAGAATTTGAATATAGTTTATTCTTGCAAATATATAATAGTTTTATTAACCAGATCTAATGAATTAGACTTCAGAGCAGTTTTCATAATTTGTTTACATGTACTGAAGTAATAATACTTAATTAGAACTTGATATTAAAGTGGAGTGAAAATAAGTTTTGACAAACAAATTGATAATTCAATTGAAAGAATGTAAATATTAGTATTATTAATTATACCAAGGATGATAAAAATTATAACAAATGAGAAGTATACACAATTCTTAATAATGATAATTAAGGATCATAATATGGAATGAAAATAAGTTTTGACAAACAAAATCATAATTAAGTTGGACTTAATTATAAAGTTAGAGAAACTTTAGGGTAAAATATAAGATATTTGATTTTTTTAAAACTAATTTAATTATAATTAGAAAGTGATTTTAATTTTAATAAAAATTATAAAAATTCTAGTGGTTTTTCTATCAATAGGAAGAAAAGATAAAGGAGCTAGCAGTCTTATTTTCTTCCTCTCAAAAGGCGTTGAGAAGTTGCTGTGTAAATATTATTAGAGACTGGACAATTGAATAACTTGTGGTTGACGCGGTAAAAAGTTTGTCATCAGATTTCAATAAGAAACGTGAATTAAGTATGATTTCTTAGCTACTTTACAAATCATGTTTTTATTCAAGTTATGTAATTATCGAGATTCGATCAAAAACTGTAAAAATTTTGTGTTATGCTATGCTCATGATTCGATCACGGTTAGTTTCCAATAATATGATGTCTTGAAATGTTTATCCTTATTTAAAAGATGTATTGTACAAATGAGAGTTTAGTGTTCTTTTCTTTTTGGTGAAAGATGATATTGGAAAAGGATATATATCATATCACTCCTTGCTTTTTTTTTACATTTATATACTTCTTAACACTCCAGTTGATTTGTTACCAACAATTAACCAAAATACGCAACATGCACAAGGAAGGAAGCTGAAAGCAACGTCGAAGACTCTATAGTAGTAAATAATAATGATATGTATTGCATCATCAACGGTTATAACAATCATGCAATAAAAGAGACACATGTCGCTCTCTAGAATTATCTTGTACTATTTATTAGCTATTGTAACGAACTTACTAATTAATGAAAAATCACAGAAGTTTGTTATCCTTCTATATTTGCTTCATCTTCTCTCTAAAATGTTAACATTTAGAAAACTTCACGCTCACTTACATAGCCAGTGTACAAGTGAGTTAAAACATTCATAACAGTTAGTATCAGAGCGGATGACCCTCAGCAAGGCTCAATGGAAAAAATACATTAAAGGAGCGAAGGTATGCCGCTTAGAAGAAGGAATGAAGAATCTATTGGAATATCAAATGAGGAATGAAAAAGAGATCAATGACATCAAGTCAATGTTCTAACAACTTGTGCAAAATATAGGAATAAAAGATTTTGAGGTCACCACGAAAAATCTAAGAGATGGTGGAACTACACCATACTGATTAAATACAGCAAAATAGACATTTTAACATTTGATGGAATAGGAGTAAATAGTTGGATCTATCGATGTGAACAATTCTTCATAGTTGTCCACATATCAAAAGAATTTAAGATGAGAGTAGCTTCCTTGCACATGAAAGGTATAATGTAAGAGTGGTACCAGCTAATGATCAGAAACTGACAAGAAGGAGAAGCGATAAAATGGGAAGAATTTTTATCCATACTAAGACAAAGGTTCAATAAAGATATATTCGAGGACCCCTATCGTTGATCTGAAGGAACTAAAACAAGAGGGGTCAATATTATAATATTGTGCTCAATTCGATAGATACTCGAATAAGTTATCACTGCTAGAAGCCTACTTAGTCAGGTTCTTCTTGAAGGGTTTTAAACTTGTGCTGGAACTTACGATCAAGCTGATAGACCCTCAAATGCTCCAATAAGCCTACACCCTTACCTAAAAACAAGAAACGATAATAGTTGTCAGCATCCCCATATGCTTCAGAAGAGGAGTTAAACCTATGGGACAAATGGAAGCAGGGGCGTCAGCCTCATATAATAATACAAATCACACAACGACCCCATTTAAACTCCATTCAGAGACAAGGCTACTCTCCACATTTGGAAACCAAGGAAGCACTAGCAAGCCTAGCTATAACAAAAGCCCACAGGGAAAAAAAGCAACAAGTAGCAAGGAATTTGATGAGAAGAGAGCTAAAGGATTATGCTTCTAGTGTGAGAAGAAGTACATTTGGGATATAGGTGCAAGAAAAGGTAATTTTAGTTATACATGGTAGAAGATGAGGAAGCAAATTAAACAAAACCAACGAGCGAGGAGCAAGAGGAAGAAGCACCCTCCATTCCTAACATATCCTTTGAAGCAGTGTGGGAATTAAAAGACCAAGAGGGGTATAAGCAATTGAGAATCGTAGGGAGTCACTAAATGAAGCCTCTACACATCTTGATAGATAGTGAAAGTACTCACAACTTCTTGGATAAAAAACAATCAGAAAGGGGAACGTGGAAGTACTCGAAGTACCCCTTTGAGCATTACAGTAGGAGGTGGTTTACAATTATACTGTAGACAATTGTGTAAGAATTTTACATGGAAAATGTACGGATTACAATTCACTAAAGACACATTGATGGCCATTGGGGGTTGAACAACTACACCATTAAGAGCAAATTTCCACCCCATTAATTGAAGAATTAATGGAAGAACTAAAGGGTTCAAGTTGGTACTCTAAGTTAGACTTAAGATTTGGGAATCAGCATATCAGAAAGATGGAAGAAGACATATCAAAGACAACATTCAAAAAGCATGAGGGGCTTTAAATTCTTGTTGAGTTGGTTAATATTGGCAATGGAGACTGGAGGGAGGATTTGATGATAAAAATTAGAGAGAGAATGATAAGTCAAAACAGGTCATAATAGAATTGGGTTGGAATCAAGTTTAAGACAAATTTTAAGCTACTTAAAATTTGAACCCAATTAGCATCATAATGAAGAAAACATGAGGAAATTTTTTGTTAATTATTAGATTATTTATTTCACATTAATATACTAAAGAAACAAGCTATGCATATAAGAAAGTAAAATAAAATAGTAAATTATGTTATTTGGCAATGGTAAATATTTTCTTAATTTAGCGTCAATTAGGTTAACGAGATCAACAAAAGCCTAAGGTACCCTTTTTATATTCTAAAAATATACAAATAATCATTCATATATAATTTTGACTAAATTTATTTTTAATTTACAACATTGATGTATTTTATCCGAATAGTTTTAAAAATTTTAATTCCATATTTAAGTTATTGGTGAATACCCATTGATTATGAATATATTAAGTTAACTTTTTCTCTTCCTAATCCAACTTTTGTATCTAATCTCTTCTTTTATAATCCAATTATATACTTTCCAATTTCAAGAATAAATTTTAAGAATTAAGCTTAAACTTGCATAATATTTTCTTTTGAAATTTGAAAGAAATTCATTAAAAGCTTAGTAATGAGCATCAAATATGAAAATATACAAGGACAAAGATCATGTTACAACACAATGTAGGTAGTCATTTAATACATTAAAAAATAACATAAGAAACAAGCAATAATAATAATCATTCCAAACTCCATCTTCTTTTCATTACATCACTCATTACTTCAAAATTGTGAGTCAGCAAGATTTGTTTAATCTAACAATAGACCCTCATTCCTTTAGAATTGTGAGTCAGCAAGATTTCTTTAATCTAACAGCAAACCCAATAGGATAGCATATGTTTATCAAATTTTTAGAATCACCTATTATTCTTTTCTCTCCAAATGGAATAGTCTGAGCAAGTTAAACAAAGAGTAAAGCTTAGCTGATCTCTTTCATTTTTCTACAGAGCTTGTTTACCCAATTATGGATATCTCCCCATTTTAGAAAAGGACATAATATATCCATCACATGTTGCATCCTAGCTTATACCACCTTAATGTAATCACATTGGAAAAATAGATGATTAAATATAAAACAATTATTTTTACCATATTTTTAATTTTATTTTTAAAATTAAATTTTATAAAACTTTGATGTTAAAACTTCATATTACTAAGAAATTAAATTACAAAATAAAAGTATTTTTGTTATATCTTTATTCAAGGGCTTTTGGATAAGCGGGGGATAAAATTTAATGTTCAAATTATTTTCGGGATGATATTTAAAGAAGTGATACATGTGAGGAACTATTTCAGAAATTTCTCCTTAAAAACTATTTTTGGAGCAAAATTAGTCCTATATGTAGAGAAAAAAGAAGATAAAATTTTTTCAGTCCAAAATTCAACCCATTTCATAACCAGTCCAAATGGTAACTCAGAAGTGGACTGCAAAAGATTAACTTCTAACAAGACACCAACTAGTTATAAGTTGTCACTATATTTCATTACCGAACCTATGGAAATGACAACATGTCATCAAAATCTCATTCGTTAAAGATATAAACTATACTCTTACATCTAGAATCTATAAGCAAAAGATGGAGATAATGATTGAAGGTTTTTACGACATTAGATCATTTATTTGTCAACTGAAATAAAATTATTTTCTTTAGGTTGCTTTAGATAGGTCATTCACCATTTGATTAATTTGAAGCAGTGCCGAGCTATTTTATGATTTTTTTTTGTTGAATTAACCTTGTTAGGTTTTCTTAGTTATAGTTAGTTGAGATTTTAGGCTTGGAAAGAGTTTGTACTTACTTAAGCTGAGATGGTGCCCGCTGTCCTTTTTATGTCTGTTTTTTGTGGTTTTGTTTAGCTTTCTTTTGAGAGAATAACCCCATTTTTGTTTTTCAGGAAAATTTGGGAGGAGGATAAGGGAAAATATTAACATAAAAACATTTCGGTGTTTATTTCAAAGGAAGTTGATGTGGGATAATTTAAATCGATTTAATTATTCAATTTGCCTACTAATGGAGCTTATGAGATCTTTGGGGGATTCAATAATTTAAGCCTCTATCTACCATCTATTGTTAATTTCAGTTGTTCTTGTATTTTGTAGTTCATGGATATTAAGTTATTTCCATAATTAACACATTTGATGATCACAATTATTTTGACTTAATTTTATGTTCTTATTTTTACCCGTTTGTTACCTAGTTTTATGGTGTTCAATTTTCTTATTTACTATTTTGGTTTCACATTTGATGCTGATTTATCTTCTTGCACTGCTTTAATGGGGACGTCAACTGCTCATTCTCATTCAACAGTGTAATTGTCAACCTAGTATGTAGTTTAAGTCTTATATGAAGTAAATCTCAAATATGATTTAACATGCATTGTTGAAATAAATGCTTGCTTGGCTTGGTTTCATGTTGTAGATAAATCAATTTTTTGGTCGATGTGGTAGTTATAAATAAAAAAAACCTAAGCATTTTAACCTAACCATAACTCTCCACCTCTGTCCCAACCACCTAGCCTCTGGTTTTCTTATGCTCTCACCCCCACACCAGTTACCTGTTGTGTCCCTTCATCTTACTTGCGCACTACAGTCACCTTGCCCCTCGATTGCCCGGCTCTCCTTGCCTCACCTCTCTCGTTGCCTCACCTTGCCTTACTAGTTGCCTCTCGATCCAGCCTCTACCATTGTTACCTATTCAAGCCTCAAGATCGCAATTGTAAAATGTAAATAAGCCATTTTGATTCAGCCTTGAACATTTGAAAATTTGAAACGTGTGCAGTGTAGTATATTGACTATTGTGTTGTGTTGGCTTAAAAGTTGAGTGTTAAGTTAATTCATAATTAAGTAGTTATTGTGTGTATGATAGTGTGAATGACTTATAGTTGTGAATTATGACTTTTGAGTTTAGAAATAGCACTTGGAAATTATGGCCAATAGATATTTGTGTTTGTTTTATCTGAATTTTGGAAATTGAGGAATGAGATTGAGGATTTTATATACAAATACAGTATTTAAAATTTGAAAATTTGGATGTGTTTTGTCATTTGTGTTGTTTGGATTTCGAAAGTTAAGGATTCAATCATTCAATACAAAATTGAAGTTTGTGTTATTGTTTGAAATTTGAGAAATAGTTAATGGAAGTCTTTATTATAAATTAGGATATATATTATAAATTGGTTTCTTAATATACAAAATAAGTTAGTTAATTTTGGTTGAATTATATGATTACATGAATAAGGTTAAAGATGTGAGTTTATGATTAAATAATATAATGACACAAATGAGTTATATTTATGACTTTCTAGTTGAATTATATGATTACACAAATTGAGTTACATAGATGACTTATGAGTTTATGTTTAAATTATGTAATCATATAAAATAAGTTATAGTTGGGAGTTATGGTTGAATTATGTAATCATACAAAATGGTTATAGCGGTGACTTTATGGTTGAATTATGCAATCATACAAAATGGTTATAATATTGAATTTATGGTAGAATTATGTAATTATATAAAATGAATTATAATTTAAGTTGTGACTTTATGTTTAAATTATGTAATCAACAAATGGATTATAATTGTGAAACTGTAGCAATCAATGTATATATTTGAAGTTTGGGTTAAGAAACGTGATAATTTCTTAGATAGAATATGCTTAATAATTATATTTTCGTAAGGAATCATTTATGTAAGTTTAAGAAGGTCACTTACATGTATATATCATATGATTGTTGAGAACACGTTGTTACTTTATTTCTTCCTATTATTATACAAAACTTGTTTTTGATGCAAAGTTATTAACTTTAATATGTGGCTTTATTTATTTTTAAAGATAAATGGAGTAAGTTCAAGTATATATGATAATTCATTCACTTCAGGTATAGGAAGATTCGATGATCCAGCTAGGGCTTATACTAGATTGGTTCCTGAAATGAAGAACTATACTATTTTTTTATATTGTAACAATCGGTTGAAGGTTAGGGAATCACCAGATTAAAGAACCATTTAGCTAGGATCAAAAGTAATATAGAGTCATATAAAAAAAGTGAGTCATGATGTTAAATGGAAAATCAAGGCATTGCTTGAAGATTATCAGTATGAGAAAGGTAGAAGGAAAAGATTGAACATCAAAATTGGTAATGGAAGTTCTTTTGTTAGTGTTTAGGATGATATTAGGGATGTTAAAGGTGGTAGTATTCTCACCTAATAAGAAAGAAATATTGCATTTGATGTTAGGAAAAGAAGAAGACATGTGTCTAATTTTTACACCACAAACTCCTAAAGCTCAACCTTTAACCAATAGTGCCTTATAATCTAGAAAAGTAGCTCATAATATGGACATGGCACTAATTAAATAGTGGTATGATTCAAATATAACATTTAATTTTTCTCAATCTTATTATTATCAGCCTATGGTCGATGTTATTACTTCTATGGTCCAAGATACAAAGCTCCTTTAATTAATGACTATAGAGGTAAATTTCTGAGCATCTTTATTTATAAAATAAAAAGTTATTTGGATGAACGAAGAATGACTTGAGCTACTTATGAGTGTTCAATCCTGTGTGAAGGTTGGATAAAATAGAAGACATAAGCCTATTATTAATTTTTTGTTTATTCCACAAAGGAGACAATGTTTGTGAGGCCTATTGACACATTTGGCTTTGTTAGGAATATTGATACTTTATTTCAAATATTTTATGAACTCGTGAATGAATTTTGTCCGTAAAATTTTGTTCAATTTATTGACAATTATTCCATTTATAAACCAGTTGGAAAAAGATTGCAAGGTAAGTATAATTCTTTTTATTTGACTCCTTGTGTGACATATTGTATTAATCTGATGTTGAAAAATATAGGAGATGTTAGGTATTTTTCTATTATTAATGAGACTGTGCAGAAAGATTTTTCTATTATTCATTTACATTCTTAGATGGGTTTTGAATTTAATGAGAAAGATTTCAACAATGGTTGGAATTTGTGTCGTCCAACTATTACAATATTTGAAACTAATTTATTATCACTTTAATATTTTATTTTGATGAAGAAAGAGTTAAACAAATGTTTAAAAGTGATAAATGAGTTGCATTTCAACATGTCAGGTCGAATGCTAGATTGGAGGTTTTTATAATTATACTTGAAGATAATGAATTTTGATTGTAATGTCAATTTATCATATAAGTTTATGAGCCTTTGATGAGGGTTCTTCATCTGACTAATAGTGATGAGAAGGCAACAACAGATTATTTTTATGATGTCATGGAGAGGGTGAAGGAAACAATCAAGGTCATATGAAAAATAAGCCTTCTTTGTACACACCTTATCTTATAATCATCAATCTCTTTGTTGTTTGCAGCTGGGACATTTTTGAATCCTATTATCCATTTCGGACCAAGTTTAACAAAGAAATCTGAAATTAATAGAGAAATGCTATTAACTATTACAAAAATTGTTGCCTATGAGATGAAGCAAGATCTCCTAAGCTCACAAATGGAGATTTATAAGGATGCTTTTGGTGATTTTGTGATGCCAATTGCTATTCGTCAAAGAGACAAACTTAATCCATGTATATAATTTTTCACTTTTGTTACTTGTTGAAAATTAATTATCAATTTATTTGGTTTATAATGCTGCTTTTGTCGTCTTATAGTTGCTTAGTGGAACTAATTCGAAAGTGATGTTCTAGAATTGCAAATATAGTTACTTAGTCGAACTAATTCGAAAGTGATGTTCTAAAATTACAAATATTTGCAATTCAAATTCTAAGTCAATGTAATAGTGCAACAAGTTGTGAAAAGAATTAATGCACATTTAAATTCATCAATTCCAAGAAAAGGGATAAATTAGAGCATAAAAGATTGAACGATTTGATCTTTGTTCGATATAAATTAAAGTTTCAAAATTCTATGTTATTATCGTTACTAAGTAGGATATAATTTCTTGTAATTGCTTAATAATTTAATTTTATTGTTTACTTGAAGTCTTAATAGAACAAGTAGATATGTAGATTCAATTTGCTTGATTGTATTGATTTTTTGTGGATTGAGCTTCTTAGGAACCAAGTTTGATTGATGAAATTGACTTGGAAGATAATCTTGAATAGAAAAGTATTGATATGTCATTTAGTACAATGAATTTGAATATTGATAATGATAAGACTCCTCTTAATGATGAAGATTTTGAACCAATGAGAATTGAAATCAATACGATTTGAGCGAATATTCGATTGAATTAAGATCTAGGTTTTTATTTCTCATTTTCTTTTAATTTCACTTATATTTGATGTATATGTTAAATTTTATATATGGAATATAAATATAATTGTAAATATTTTGTTTCAGGTTTTACTTCTAATTAGTTATTTCCTTGACACAATTCTTATCGTAAATTGTAATAGTTTGAGAGTCATGAATATTTATTATTTTTCTATTTGATGTTTTAATGTAGTTATTATTGATTATATGATGAAATTGTAATATTTTAAATACTTTGTATTGTCTTTAATTTTATATTTGTATGATAATTAGACGATCTTTTTCATATTAATTTTGGTTGCTATTTATATGAGAAATATATATAAAGTAATATTACCAAAATAAATAGTCTTTTGTCATTTTAAATTTCTATTATTATAATTTTAGAGACATGATTGATGTAAAATTATACAGTACAATTTATTGAGAGATTATTTTTATAAATTTTAAAAAAATTCAGAGATTACTTTATAAAATTTAAAAATTATCTAAAATAAAACCTAGTATTAATTGGTACTGATATAATATGATATTATAATCAAATTTGGCGCCGATAAAATTTGATGGTCATCTAAGGGGAGTTTGATTGAGTCCATGCTAATGTCAAATTTAGTTGTCTGGGTATTCTATTAACACTCGCTGCCAAGCGATGTATCTTATCTTCTTTTCTAACCTTATCTTCTATTCTAACCTACTATCGGATTTATACCAATTGGAGTGTGATTGCGAATCCCATGATCACTCAATCGTCTCGTATCTTCATCCAGACTCTCATCACTGTCCAGAAATTTGTTGAATTATGAGTTGGGATCAATGGAGCATAACAATTCATCACTTTTGAGCCGATCGAACGTAATCCTTTTCATACATTCTCCCATGTTCCCTAGTTCATACTATGAGTAATGTTTATATTAATCCAAATATTGCTCGTCATATTCGTATTAGTTTCCAAAACAGTGATATGTCATGATATATATTTTGTTTATCCGATTTAACAGGACATCTATTTACTGTTTGATGCACAATATAATAAATGGAGCCCTGCCCTCTGTTTCCATACAATTCTACTCACAGGATATATTGACCTTTAAATCATAGACCATTTACTCTTAATTTACAATTATTGTCAAATAAAAAATGATATCGGTCAACTCATGATGTGAAAGACATTTACATCTATACTTTTCAATCAAATTATAAATCATGCCTAGAGGAAGAATTTTGACCTAGAATCTTGGACAATATACTATGAGTTTCGCGTTACTCCTACAATATCATTTAATGTTAATCATAATGATTGGTCATTACGGTTTAATATAGAATATGAGTTTTAACTGACGGTAAATTAAAAAAACTCAAGATTTATTCAATTTTGTAATAATAATATGAATTTTGAAAAAAATTAATATTTAATTTCTTACAAAAATAACCCACTGTTGTACTAATATGGGTTGACACGTTAAGAAACATATTAAATGTGTGACTGACACGTAATTTATTAATATAATGTTATATAAAATATTAATTTAAAAAACTAATGAAACCTTAAAATCTACTCCTCATTGGCGTCTTCCTCTCCTGCTCAAACCACCTTCGCCACACAACCAACTTTTCTCTGTCACTTGTTTATCTGTCTTATTACAAGGCTTCTGCGATACTTGAAATTTGCCTTCTCTGCCATAGGCTTCACGGTGATTTGCACACTCTTCGAGATATGTTTTATCTGGCCTGTACTTTGTCTTCCAGACTTGGTTGTTGTTATTCCATTTTTTTTAACTTATCTGGGTAAGTGTGATTCTTCTTATAGGCATCTAGTACTTTATTTTTTGTTTACAAGAAGAAAAGACAAAAAACTATATTAACACTCGGGGGTACACTGCACCTTGCGTATCTTTATGAAGAAGCTCCTGGACTCCAAAAGGGGGCTCCTAAAGGATATATATGCCCAGATTTAAAACGCTAACGAGACGAACGAGACTGTCTGCACACTGGTTCCCTTATCGAAAAACATGCTGAATTTGGACCGTCTATGCCTGGTGTAGCAGTTGCTGGATTCCTGTCACCAAAAAGGAAACCTCAGTCAATACTATGGGTGGATCAGAAAGTAGATTAATAACCTCGAGTGAGTCTGTTTCGACCCCCACTCGTCGAAAGCCCCGGTCCCATGTCAATGTGAGGTCAGAGAGCACCCCCCAAAGCTCGAACGCCAGAGGTGATCCCCTCCCAAGGTGTTGTTGCAACCCCTTGCCAAACCTCATTCCAATCACGAATAAGCCCCCCAGAGGAAGTCGTTGTGGAGCCCGGGTGCATTACTCCATCAGAATTGACCTTCACCCATCTTGGTTTAGGCTTAGCTCATCCCACGAAGGAGCCCACTGGCAGGCCCTGCGTGGGAAACACACAATTTTCCATCTCCTTGGCTCAGGCGATCCACCTCATGTAATCCATGATGAGTTGACATCCCTCGTCCGGCTAAACAAAACCCTGCTCAAACAAGCTACTGTTCCGCCATTTCCAAAGGAACCAGCAAGCGACTCCAAAAATCGTGGACCATGCTTCTTGGAGCATCTGAGTATGTTTTGTAAGGTTTGTGGACAGCCACGTTGCCTCATCCTGCTGAAAGAATCCCGTACCGATCACCGCCGGGAGAAATTTGTGCCATACAGCTTGTACTCGTGAATAGTCCCGCATCACGTGGACTATAGTCTTGTCCTGCCCACAGGCTTGGCATCGGCTGTCAATGGCAATATGACGTGCCACGCGCTGTTGATTGGTCAAAAGTTTTCGTTTAGCTACAAGCCATAGAAACGACCTGATGCGTTATGGGCCCACCCATTTCCAGATAATCCCCCACAACGGGTGCCTGGTGCTCGTGGGTTGCCCCTCGATTAATTCGTAAGTGGACGCCACAACGAACCCGTCGTTTAGTGTAGGGTCCCATCGCAAGTTGTCTGCTTCCTATTCTCAAGAACATGGCCAAACTGCGCAAGGGCCAGACACACTGTGACCATGAGGTACTGCTGGATCTCCTACTAGTCCCAGCTGTCACTATCCATTATGAGGTCCGCTACTGTAGCCGATCATGAATGATCTGGCACTGACGAGGATGCCAAATGAATAAGAGGTCCCCAATCGTCCAACCAGTTATCCATCTAAAATAACACACGCCTCCTGTCGCCTACTGTCCATTTGATCCCTTGACGAATCCACTCCCAGGAAGCCGAAATCCCCTTCTAAATAGACGAAGCCCTTGACTTGGCTAGCGTGAGGGGTAGATGCGTAAGCTCGATACTATACTTGGCTCGGAGGAGCTGAACCCAAAGGGCTATGAGTTTAGTGATCAGACCCCAGCCCAATTTAGCCAATAACGCGTCACTCATCGACCGAATGCTTTTGAGCCCTAGCCCTCCTTCCTCTTTTGGCTTACACACAGATTCCCAGTTGACCAGATGCATCTTGTGATGATCAGTCGAGGACCCTCATAAAAAGTCTCGCATGATTTTTTCCATGTCATCTCACAATTTCCTTGGGAGGTGCATCATTTGTATAGTGTAAAATGGTAACGTCGAAAGGAGAGCCTGGGTTAAAGTAACCCTTCCTGCTAGGCATAGCATCTCGGTGCTCCACCCCGTAAGTTTCATCTGAGCATTATCCAGGATATGTTGATAAGTGTGCATGTTAGTTCGCTCATGGAGCAAGGGGACTCTCAGATACTTACCTAGATTATTCGTGCGTGTAACCTGAAACCCTTGACTGAGGCGTCGCGTAGTTTCTTGAGAAACATTCTTAGAGAAGAAAATCCGAGTTTTAGCTGTACTAACTTGCTGGCCTGAAGCTCTGTAAAACGTCTCTAGGGTTTGGCTGATGACCTATGCTTGACTATCCTTAGCTTCGGCAAAAAGCACAAGGTCATCTGCAAAGAAAAGGTAGGATATTGAGGGCCTCGTGCGACTGATCTTGATCGGTTTCCACACCCCCTTTTCCACCTCTACTGAAATGAGATGTCCTAGGAACACCCTTCAGAGGACAAAAAGATATGGCGATAGGGGGTCGCCTTACTGGATACTTGGTGACGGCAGGAATGGCTCAGTGGTAGTGCCTTGCCAGACAACTTGTAATGACGGGGTCATAAGATACTTGATAATGACCCAAATTAATGATTCTGGCAATCCAATATCTACTAGGGTCTCACGAACAAAATGCCAGTTGAGCCGATCATAGGTCTTTTCGAGGTCCACTTTAAGAGCCAAATACCTGGTGGTACCGGTCTTCTTCCTCATGGAGTGGATCACCTCCTCAGCAATAATGATATTATTAGTGATATGCCTGCTCGGGATGAAGCTACATTGATTCGCTGCGGCTAAATGGTCCATATGCACGTTCAACTGATTAACAAGGACTTTGGAAACAATCTTATACAGCACATTGCACAGGCTAATTGGCCGAAATTGAGAAATTTGAGTCGGGGACAGGGTTTTGGGGATCAGAACCAGGAGTGTGTGATTTAATTCTTGTTCCCACAGCTCCATCCTGAAAATTTTCTAAGTGAATGCAACAACTGCCGGCCCTACCGTCCCCTATTGGTGCTGGTAAAAGACAATATTAAACCCATCGACTCCTGGGGCTTTGTGAGAATTCATATCGAAAATAACCCGTCAGGCTTTGGTATCTTGAACAAGCATGTTAAGCTCCTGAGTGTAAGCCGCTGAGAGGGGCGGGAATGCTCCTGAGATCGGGAATTGTAAGGGAGGTCCTAGGTCATAAGTGTATAGTTGGACAAAATAGTTCATGACTAGCCTATGCAGTTAGTCCGGATCCGATATTTGGTGCCCAGTAGGATCAGTACAACTTCTTTCGTTTGGCAAGGATGAGTGTGTGGTAGTACTTAGTGTTACGGTCACCCTTGGAGAGCCACTCACACCTAGCTTTCTGATTCCAAAAATCTCCTCCTCACACAGGACCTGCAGTAAATCAGCGCTGAGCTGGTCCTCCAAAGCCAGCAAAGAGTCCTTAGTGGCGGCTGTCTGGGCATGCTAAATCCCTTCGAGATGGGCCACTAACTTCTTTTTGCGTTGGAAAATGTTGTTGAACACTTGCTTATTCCATCTGCTGAGGTGGGAAGAGAATTGGTGTAGGGAACAACTCATTGTCGCCTCATCCGGGTTTTAGTACTCCTCGACTACCGCCTGGAAACCTAAATGGGTTAACCAGGCATTCTGGAAGCGAAAAGGTGCCACTCCATGACCACGAGGTGGAGGAGGGGAGAAGTGGCACAACATAGGCCTATGATCTGAGCCAAGAAAGGCAAGATGCCGATTCAATGTATTGGGGAATTGTTGTACCCATTCGGAAGATCCGAACACACGATCGAGGCGTGCTTGTATCGTTCCACGTCTCCTCGCAAATTTAGAACCTATAAAACCTAAATCGTGGAGACCACAACGATGCACCCAATCCTTAAAACGATGAATAACTACCTGCGTCGAGTGCACGCCTCCTCGTCTATTCGACTTTTCCAGCTTAGCATTAAAATCCAACACCCCCCAATCCACGGTTTGGTAATGGAATCTCCAATCCACGATAGTGCGGTCTAGAGACTATGCTGTGAAGTCACCTATGGATTGGCGTACATGATAGTAAGATCAAAGGATTGAGACTGATACTGAACGGTCGCATGAATAAATTGCCTATGAGCTATAACGATAGAGATATCAAGAGCTTCCTTCCAAAGGAGCCAGATACCTCCCAAAAAACCCTCCACTTTGACACGAAAAGAAAAATCGTACCCTAGGGAAAGAATAACATCCTTTGCCCGAGCTCCACTAATCTGGGGTTCTAGCAAAGCAAACACGCCCGGTTTGTAGCTACGAATGTAGTTACACAGGAGGGTCTGAAACTTAGCCCCTCCGGCCCTTTGACAATTCCAAAATAAGATCGACATAAAACAAAGAGATTGGAAAGTATTACCCTACATTGGAGGAGCCATAGGGCTCACAGCGTGCGCCTCCCTTGGTTGCCCGGTGGATGGGGTCTGCGGTCCTTCCTCAGATAGGCATGGGCCCAATATCTCCTCCTAACCTGCCAAATCTATAACGATTTATGGAAGATCCGATACATCGGGAGGATCCCCTGGGGAGATGTTGGTGAGAGCGGAGGGCTTCTCAATCGCCTGCACCTCGATTGTCTTAACTTATATAAACTTGATAGATAATTATAGTGCTTTCATCCTTTCTAATTTAATATATCTCGTTTTGAGATTGAAACTTATTTAGTTGCATGAATTGATTTCTTAGGTTTACAAGATATATCATCTGACAAAAACTGCCTTTTTACTAAGAAGTAGATATGCAATCTGATAGGCATTCTTAATATCTAAAACAGTTGTTTTAACGGCAAAGGGCCTTATCAACTATAATAACGACCTTTCAAATCTTTGCATGTGGTCACTAACTCACTATGTAAGCATATTTATTACATAAACATAATCACAGTGATTCTTTAGCCCAGTATTTGAAAATTTTATGTTTACATCAAAATATAAAATATAAAGTACATACCTTGATCCATAAGATAATTTTGATTAATACAAACCCTTTTAAAAGATTAAATGTGAAGACACTTGTTTCCTCTTCTCTTTCCCTTAATAATTCTACTTCTCGATGGTGAAAATAAACAAAAGCGTATATGGGCGAGAGAGAGGACTCGTTTCAAATTAATAAAGATATCTCTAAATAGTTACCATCGAATAGTAAGCTTAAAATAAAATCTTATTTTAATTAATCAACATTATCTTCATCAAATTGACCAATCATAATTTAACATTTAATATTATTAAAAAATAATTATTTAATGAGCCACATATTAAATATATATAATTTTACATTCTCTCACTGGCTCATTAATTGAAAAACATTATATCATGGTTTAATAATAAATAAACATTTTGTGCATAACCTTTGCAAAATTCTTTAATGTTGATTATATCATAAATTATAATCAAATAAAGATATTAATAAGATTCATAATAGTTTCACCTTTTAATAAACTACATAATTCCTTCCACATACTACGATATTAATGCTTTATTCAATATGATCCATAAATAAAAACACATTAATGACCCAACGATAATGTCTTAGTTAAAGACAAATCCTATGAACATAAGTTATTCATAAATGTATACTACAAAATAGGATTAATAGAAACGAAATATAAATGAGCTCACAGTGTCAAAATACAAACGTCATAAATCTCAATAATGATATCTCATAATACCCATTCTTTCAACATGTTCTTTAGAGACTTTTGGTGCTAATCCTTTCATCAAATGATATGCATCATATAATTAGTTCTAATATGTTGAATTGACATTATTTGTTTTTAAACTTCTCCTTTAACAGACAAGTATTTTAATTTCATAAGTTTAGCATCTTTAGAATACTTATCGTTCTTTGAAAAGAAGAATGTTGTATAATTATCGCAATAAATTTTCAAAGGTCTAGTAATATTGTCAACAACTCCAAGTCCCGAAATAAATTTCCGCAACCATAAACCTTGAATTGTAGCTTTAAAACATGCTACAAATTTAGCTTCCATAGTGGACGCAAAAATGATAGACTGCTTCACACTTTTCCAAGAAATAGCCCCTTTATGTAATAAGAAAAGGTAGCCAAAAGTGGACTTTTTAATATCAATGCAACCAATAAAATCTGAATCTAAATATCCAATCACTTCCAAATGACTGAATCTCCTATAAGTGAGCATATGATCTTGAGTATCTAGTAGATTTCTCAAAACTTCCTTTGTAGCTTTTTAATGATCCAATCAATGACTAGTTTGATACTTACCCAATATAAATATTTGTCATTTTCTTATACTCCAATTCATTGTTTGGACATTGATTAATTCTAAACATGTCTCCCTTTTGAATTGGAACTACATTTGCAAAATAATTTTTCATGTCAAATATCTCCAAGACCTTATTAATGCAAACTTTCTGAGATAAGTCTAATAGTCCTTGTGACCTGTCACAGAATATTTCAATTCCTATGACATCACTGGCTTCTCCTATATCTTTTATTTTAAAATTCTCAGAGCAAAATTTCTTGGTGTTACGCATTAAACCAAGATTGTTAGTAGCTAACAAGATATCATCAACATAAAGTACCAAAAATATGAACTTACTCCCGCTAATTTTTGGATATATACACCAATCAACGATATTTTCTTTAAATCCAAAGAAGGCAATAGTATCATTAAACTTAAGATACCATTGTCGGGAAGCTTGCTTAAGTCCATATAGGGACTTCTTAAGTTTACACACTATGTCTTCATTTCCTTCAATTGAAAAGCCTTCAGGTTGATCCATATACACGTCTTCCTCTAAATTACTATTAAGAAAGGTTGTTTTCACATCCATTTGATATAACTCTAAATCATAATGAGCCACTAGTGCCATAATAATTCTAAAAGAGTCTTTCTTTGAGATAGGTGAAAAAGTGTCCTTATAATTTATGTCATCTTTCTGAGTATAACCTTTGGCAATAAGTCTAGTTTTATGTCTTTTAATATTGCCATAAAAGTCATGTTTAGTCTAAAAAACTCACTTACATCTAACTCTCTTACGACCTTTAGGCAATTCGACTAAATCCCAAACTTCATTATGCTCCATAGAATTTAACTCTTCTTTTATAGTATCAATTCATTTAGTATAATTAATACTTTCAACGGCTTGTGAAAACGAAACTGGATCATCCTTATTTCTTATGTCAAACTCTGACTCTTGTAGATATACCATATAATCATTAGAAACAACTAGTTTTCTAAGTCTTTGAGACCTTCTTAATGCTATTTCTTATGGTTGTTCTACAATTGGAACATTAATTGTAGGTTCAATAGGTTCATTAACCATAGGCTCTTCAAGAAGTGTTTGAACATTTATTTGTTTCTCCTGTAAATTGTAAAACCGTTCTATAACTTGAGGAGTAACATATATTAAAGAAGTCGGTAAGGGAACTTGAACTTTTATTTCTTCAATAACGACTTTCCGTGGTCTTTCAACACTCCCGCTGATTTCACCATTCTTAATGAACCTAACATTTTTAGTTTCAACAATTCTTTTTGTATGATTAGGAAAATAAAATTTATACCATTTAAACTTTTCTGGATAACCAATAAGAAATCCACTAATTATTCTTAATTCCAATTTCTTTTCATATGGATTATTAATTCTTACTTCTGTCGGGCAACCCCAAATATATAAGTGCCTTAAATTAAATTTCCTTCCAGTCCACAGTTCAAAAGGAGTCTTTAAAATTGCCTTACTAGGAACCCTATTTAACAAGTAAATAATGGATCTCAATGTATGCATCCACAATGATAAGGGTAAAGATGAATTACTTAATATACTCTTAATCGTATCCATTAATGTACGATTATTTCTTTCTGCTACACCATTTTTTTGTGGTGTACCTGGCATTATGTATTGAGCATGTATACCGTGTTTTCAAGAAATTTGGCAATTGGACCTGGGCATTGTCCTGACTCATTATATTTTCTATAAAATTCAACACTCCGGTCAGATCTACAATTTTCACCTTTCTAGCTAATTTCTTTTCACCTTATAAACAAACACCTCTAATGCATTTGTTGATCGAGTCTTCTCATACAATAAATAGACATATCCATAATGTGAAAATTCATTAATAAATGTGATGAAATATTGTTCTCCACTAAAAGATGAAATATTGAAAGGTTCACATATATCAATGTGTATAATTTCAAGAAGCTGTGTACTTCTTGTGGCTCCTTTCTTTGTGTGTTTAGTTTGCTTTCCCTTAATGCAATCTACACACACACCAAAATCAGTAAAGTCCAAATATGGTAAAATTTCATTCTTCACCAATCTTTGTAGTCTTTCTTTGAAAATATGACCTAAACGTTTATGTTACAAGAAAGCTAAACTTTCATTAATTAAATCATGTTTAGTGCCAACATTATGATGTAGGGTTAGTAGGTTTCAACAAAACGGTTATTAAGATTCGACTTATATAAGCCATCGTAAAGAATACCAAAACCAATAAGGCAATTGTGTTTAAATAAACTGAAACATTCATTCCCAAATTTGAAAGTATAACCAACATAATCAAGTTTACATAAGGAAAATAAATGGGAAATAGAAGGTTCATAAAGTGCTTGAAATAAATCTAAATGATTTCTAGTATCTAAAATCAAAAGATAAGTTCCTGTGGCTTCAACTAGAGCTTTGACATGGTTCTCCATCAAAACAAAATTTTCATTTGGGTTTGTAGTTTAAGTTGTAAGGAATCCCTGCAAAGTATTTGAAACATGAATGGTACAACCAGAATCAATCCACCATGTATTAAAAGGAACTTCAGCCAAATTAGATTTGAAATATACTAAAACACTAAGCTTACCTTTCTTTTCGAACCAGCCTTTACATTTTAGGCAATCTTTATGATAATGCTCAAGTTTCTTGCAAAAATGACATCTATCACCTTTATGTTCCTTCTTATGAATTTGACTAAAGGATTCATTAACTTTAAGTGGTCTTTAATTTCCGTTGCCTTTGCCATAATTCCTTTTAGGCTTCTTTCTAGCTCTTTGATGTCTTACCAAATTAATGGTATGGGTCCCTTGATTCTTAAGCCTTGTCTTCTCTTAAACAAGCATACTGGCCAATTTATTCACTTTCCACTTATCCTTTATAATGTTATAATTCATTTGGAATAGCCCATACTGCTTGGAAGGCAAAGAATTAAGAATGGCTTTATAGTGGTCAACTTAGTCATTAATGTCCCCGCAAGTGACTTATCATCAGTTTGGGAATGCTCTTCCAAAAATTTCATAAACTCTTTAACAACTTTAGTGTTGGGAAGAGTCGTCTTAATGTTGTTAGGAACAGTCATTCACATAAACATTAGGCTTAATCTGTTTGATCTTTCCCAAGCTTATAGAAATATTTCTCATCAGTTGTGATTGCATTAGTAATAGCAGTTGGTTTCTCAACTTGGAGTGCCAAATCAAAACCTAATACACTAAAGTAAAATTGGACTTGTTCACTCCAGTCAGAGTAATTTAATCCATTAAAGGTTGGAACAGATGAAGCAACTAAATTAAAGTTAACAAGAACAGAAATTGTAAAACATAATAGAACACTTACGCATTAATTCTTTGATTCATAAAACTTAGAACTTAAATCATATTCAAAACAATAATTGTTGGATCCCATTTCCGAGACCCAACTGCTTACACTTAACACTCATAACCACTTTTGAAGCGGAAATGAAAATCAATGAATCGGATCATATAGCGAAGCAAACACATGAATCTGAAATGAAAGGCGGATGACAAAAAATCGAAACACATGTGACATGTGGGTCGAAAACTGATTTGAAACAAATGAGTTGAACCAAATACGGATCGAATCCCAATGGCAATCGAATATCAAATAAGTCGAATCAAATACAAATGGAAAATCGAATGGAATTGAAATACGAATGCGAAACAATTAGATCAATTGAAACTGAAGCTAATATAACCGAATCCAAATGAAAATCAATGAACTCTTGACAAACTTGTGAAATGGAAACGGATCGGATTCAAACTTGGAATCAAAACATACACATGAAGTCAAATCGGATAGCATGACAAGTGTCCGACATCCAGGAATAGTTTATCTTAAGGAAACGTTGCGTTGGAATTCCTTAGACTGGACCTATCCGAAACGGTATGAATTTTTTTCCTTTTCATTTTGTCTTTCTTACCTTCTTTCTTGCTTTCTTAAGCAAGCTTTTCATCTATGATACTTGTACTTAGCCTTAAACTTATATTAATCGCAAATTGCTTTATTGTTCTTATTCATCACATTCTTATTCTTTACCATAATAATCTCATACTCATGTCAAATAAAATTCCTAAATTCATACACAAATTCCCTTATCCATATACTACTATAAGGAAAAATCCGACAGCATAACGGCTGCACTATCAAAAATCCAAACCTGCATAATGACTTAAATACACTTCTATCAATTCCAAACAGTTTCACATACATCAAATCCACCGGACCCTCCGTCCGGGATCTCAGCAGAAACGCAAACCTAAACTCTAAACCACTTCAAAACATTTTCATATCAATTTCATATTCATCACATTCAAACTCATATGCAATACCCTTGAACTCATATACAAATTAATACTTTCATCAAACCCAAAACCAATCGTATTTATAAAATATCACAAATCATATCCCATCATCCAGTACATTCATCCATATCTAGATATACATACATATGTCTCAATTGCATTCATAAACTCAATCCAATTAATATACAAAACCCAAATAGCACAATTCAAAACCATACTCATTCCCAATTCCATGATTCAAGTTCTTGTACAATTGCATAATCTCAAAATACATTATGAACTAACTGCTTACAATACTCTAATGGCATTTTAAGCCATATTTCATTTCTAATAATCTTAAACCAAATACACAAAGTACAAAATCATGTAAAAATGCTGATATCTTGATGTCTTTTATCCAATCTCCTTCTCGAATACCTGGAGATGGGGATGAAAGGGGGGGGGGGGGGTGAGCTCGGAAGCTCATGGATAACATGTTTATTAAACAAATGATAAGCAAAAGTATTTTCAAACCTTAGTTTCAATTGATCGAAAACAGCGAAGGCTTATTTCTCAAAAGCTTCTCAATTCTCAACATCTTTCATAAACATTTACAAACCGTTTTTCAAAATTCCCATAGTTGAAAATCCCAATTTCTCATTTGTGGAAATTTCAAACCATTTACAACATAAAATGCATCATGTATAAATGCAGCACATTCCAAACAAAGCAAAACACTTAACACATCAATTGGTTTGGGTTGGTCCATAAAACAGGACGTACTGCACATTCCCGCAGAGCGGTCCTGTGCAGTCGTGAAACACATGGGGAGTCCGAAAACGAAGCTCCTATGCTACTAGCGGGCAGCTGGGAGAAGGCTTTAAAAATGAGACCAGTGCACTGACTCCACATGAAGGACCTAACCAAACTCATGTAACACGTATTCATGCTTGAAAAATTCATATTGCCCGAAGGCACAATTCGGAAATTCAACTTTTCATGTAATGTCATATTCAACACATTTGCAAGCTTACATACATGCATATACAAGTATAAACATATTCTCAAACTATCAATCAATGCAACATCATGAATTCAATGCATATTTCATCTTTTTCAATTTACTCAAAACATTCATTTACGAAACCATTCAAGTCACTTATGGAAAAATTGTCAAAACTATTTCAGAATTTTCGTAAATCATTTGGAAACAATGCCTTTAACATTTCTTTATAAATAATGACAAAGACAATTGACTAAATCATTTATAAAACAATAGCTTATAAAACCACAAATTGTAATTAGCTCATAATTTGAAAAATAAACATATTACCCACCTCCTATCCATGCCATAAGCTTGTTCCTATCCTCAATTGCCCAAAGTTTCCTTGGTTCTTCCAATATAAAATTTGCCTAAACCAAAATCAATCAAAACTCATATCATAATCATCATATTTCACAAACCCATATGGTTTCCAACCTCTCTACATCATAATATTCCAAAATCTCTACTCATATAATTTAGCATAAATTCCAATTAATTTATCATCCATGATTAAACATAACCCAATGCATAATCACTTAAATTAACCTCATACATAACAAACCCATATCCATCTTAAGCTAAATCAACCAAAAACTCACTAAAACTCAAAGATTAACACTTAACTCTTACCTTCTTTTTTCTTCATTTTCGACACTTCTAGGCTCCTTTAGCAAGTTTTCACCTTCTTCTCCACCTTTCTCCTCGAAAAGCAACAAAAACCACTTGAAATCCCACAAAAATTTGCAAACCCTAGCATACCTTCTTCTCCATCGCCATTCTCCTTCTCCTCTCTCTATTTTCTTTCTTTTTCTTCTTCCATTGTCGTGAGTATTCTAGAACCCACGACCCTCTCCCTTTCTTATATGCCATGTCATTAAAAATGGGGTATAAAAGACCCTTATGCCCCTCCTCAAATGCCTAAAACCTTTAATCTTTAAGTGATGTTCCATATTTGCCCCTGAATTTTTCTTTAAGTCATGCTTACTTTTGGACAATTATACTCACATCTAAATGAAGGAATTTGCTAAAACTTCCTTCTAGAAAATTGTTCCTCTATGTCTTAATTTTATAATGCCTCAAGAATCATCCAATTCGAAACACTACATCAAAAGTTATAGTCCAAACATGTCGGACACATCATTTGCTAACACATTTTCTAATAATTCATTTCATTCCACAAATAGACATTCCTAAAGGCTAAAATGAATTTTAATTTCTTCATAACAATTGTAGCCCCATGTCTTAACTTTATTTCGCCTCAAATAACGCTTCAATCGGATCTCCACAGATCCCGAAATTCGCGAAGTACTGAACTATGTTCAGAAACTTTCCTGTCTCACTTTGATTCAAATAATCTTACTCAATTTAATCTATAAAATTCATAATTTTCAAATAATCATGAACTTCGTTGTCTTAGGAATCCAACGCTTTAAGAACCGAGTCATTCGGATGTCGGACGGAAAAGATATAAGCAAATGATTTGACAAGGTCGAATGAAGAAGGAAAAATAGCAAGATCAGAATGAAACAAAACATTCTGATTTAATATGATTAAATCAAACTTTTTCAATTCAATTCCAATTGATACAAATTTTCATAGAGAGAAAGATACATGTGTTAGCAATTCAATGCTTCAAGAATCGCCTCAATCCGAGGTCGGATGAGTGAGTTATGATCAAAACATTAACCCATGCTTAAACTCTAAATCCATTTGAAACTCTTTTGGAGAAAATGCCATAACGTTCTCTAAAAATATCCAAATGCCTTCTTTATTGTGCCATTTGAAAGATAACATATAGATCTACAACTCGTATTAGAGGCCCAAAAACGAGATTCGGCCTCAAAACTGGTTAAAAACACATTTTTCTCCAGATGACCCGTAGCTGTCCGTTAAACGGACAAGCATGTCCATTTAACGGACACGCACGACCAAAACTATACCAAACCATCCGAGAAAGTCCATTAAACGGACATACATGTCCGCCTAACGGACATGAGCAAGGGGAGGGGTCCTTTTGACCCGAGGCTGTCCGTTAAACGGACTCCCATGTCCATTTAACGGACATGCAATTTTCCAAAACCTCTTCAATCTTTTTCCAATGCTTCTCTCATCCAAACTACCATCACATACACTTATAATCTTCACATATTTACTCATTCATAGGCCTAAACACTTCATAACAATGCAAGCAACAAAATCAATTCATGAACTTCTCAAATCTCAACTAAATTGATTCATCAAAACCACAATTCTCAAACATGTCATCAAAGTTGTCATTAACATCAATCTTATATAACATCATAACTCGTATCAACTATAACTCTTAACTCCGATCTCGAAAACTCGCATACTTAGTCTCGTTGGAAAGATAAAAGATCAAGCTACAACATCAAAGAAGGCTACTTTGGCCAATTCTATTTCAATCATTCTCTAATTCCCCTTGAATCAGCATATACATTTAACATTCATCCTAACTTTACTTTATTAATTACACATCATTTATAACAATGCAACTATCATTTGGAATTCATCCAAATCTCAGCCTCAAATCATATGATTTCTTACATTCCATAGCATCTTGTCATTCACCAAATTTCCTCTCTTGCTTTTGCATAATATCACCATAATTCATACTAAAGGTTTCTCAACTCACCATCTATACATGATTTATATTCCAATATCATAATCATCTATAACACAAATCACATACAAAACACTCATTTAATTTCATTTATTATTTCTAAATTTTCACTCCAAGGTTCGAGGTCCAACAATATTCCACACAAAACATTTAGTCTATATCTAAGATCTTCTTTGGGCAATTCGAAGACATACCCTAATTATAATAATGATGATAATTTTATATGACTTAATTGTTAATTAAATATGTCTCAAACTAACATGCTAGCTATTTTAGATCACTACGAGAGATTTATGAATCATGTTCATTTGCTTTGTATATGACAAAACCTACTTGTTTTGAATGAAGTAGTTGAAGTAGAAGAATGGCATGATGCAATGGTCGCAAAATGAGAGCAATTGAGCACAATCAAACATGGGAACTAGTAGATCTACTAGATGGTACGAAACCGATCAGTCTCAAGTGGGTGTACAAGCTTAAATACGATGCTGAAGGTAGTATACAAAACTACAAAGCAAGATTTGTTGCAAAGGGGTTTGCACAACATCAAGGTATTGACTTTGAAGAAACTTTTCACCGGTTACCGTTTTGAAATAGTGAGAACTCGTTTTATCTCTTAGTGCAAAATTAAATTTGTCAGTTTATCAAATTGACGTGAAATTTGCATTTTTAAACCTGGAGTTAGAAGAAGAATTCTATGTTTCTCAACCCAAATAATTTGTGGTTACTAAAAATGAGAACAAAGTCTATAGGCTTAAAAAAGCTCTTTATGACCTAAAACAAGCACCCCATGCATGGTACAAAAGAATTGATTCATATTTTCAACATAATGGACTTGAGAGGAGTGAACCTGAGCCAACACTATATGTAAAGAAGCATGATAAAGATTTTCTAATTGTATGCATTTATATTGATGACATGTTTTTTATGGGATCCTTTGAAACCTTGGTTGTTGAATTCAAATCATGCATGATAAAAGAGTTCGAACTGACATATTTGGATTTGATGAGATACTTTCTTGGATTAGAAGTGAAACAGGTTGAAGCTGGTACTTTTCTTTTGTAAATGAGTTATGCAAGTAATTTTATGTTCAAATTTGGGATGCACAATTGCAAAGTGGCTAAAACACCGATGAATGTTAACGAAAAATTACAACTTGAAGATGGTACAGACACTGCTAATCCAAGTCTCTATAAAAGTTTAATTGGAGGCTTAAATTATCTAACACATACTCATTCAGATATTATGTTTTATGTAAGTGTGTTGTCCAGGTACATACATAGTCTCACTAAACAACAATTTGGAGCCGCTAAAAGGGTACTACGTTATATCATCAGACCTATTGATTTTAAGATTTGGTATTCCAAAGATGCAAATTTTAGCTTGATTGGATATATTGACAGTGATTGGGTACGATATCTTGATGATCGAAGGAGTACATCAAGTAATGTTTTCAGCTTAGGATCTGGAGCAATTACTTGGAGTTCAAATAAATAGGATGTTGTTACATTATCTTCATCAAAAGTAGAGTATATTATTATCACTTCTGCAGCTTGTCAAGTCGCGCGGTTACGAAAATTGTTGGTTGATATTCTCCATGAACATGCAGGTGCGACATAAATATTTTGTGGCAACGAAACCATTATTGCAATGAAAAAAAATCCAACTTTCCATAGCAGAACAAAGCATATTGACATCTTTTATTATTTTGTTCGCAATCTTACAGCAAAAGGAGAGATAATGTTGAAGTTCTGCAGAACAAATAACCAAGCAGCTTATATTTTCACCAAATCATTCTCCCAAGCTAAACATACTTATTTTTGACAAAAATTTGGAGTTAGTAATTTTGAAGCAAGGGGGATTGTTGAATAGTGCTTCAAAATTAGTGGGACACATTTTAAGTTAATGGCCCCATGTCCCCTGTTTTATGTAGATGTTATGTTCCCTGTTTCCCATTAAGTTTCAGCCCATGTCTTTGTTTTTTTTTGTCCATTTGTCCACTTGTCGTTTAGTGCCTTATTTTTAGCTTTTAAGTTAATTGTAAGCCTTACATAGGCTTGTTCTGTCTCTGAATAGGATGCAGAAAAAGTCCATTACAAAGGCTATCTTATTTTCACATTTGGCTTCCATCTCTTGCATCTCTTTTTTTTTTTTTTTTTCTGTCTTATTTCCTATGCTTTACCCAACATTATGCGATATTTTCGCGAGAAAACATAGAATTTAAAACCAGGCTCCGATACCACATGTAAATATAATTTATTACATAAACATAATCACAATAATTCTTTAGCCTATATTTGAAAATTCTATTTATATTTTTTTCTCTTCTCTTTCCCTCAATAATTATGCTTCTTGATGGTGACAATAAATAAAGGTGTATATGGGCGGAAGAGAGGACCAATTTCAAATTAAATAAAGATATTTCTAAATTCTTACCATCAAACGGTAAGTTTAAAAATAAAATCTTATATTACTTAATCAACATTATCTTACTTTATCAAATTGATCAATCATAATTTAGCATTTAATATTATTAAAATCATAATTATTTAATGAGCTACGTATTAAATATATATATAGGTTTTATAGACTATTGATTTTGAGGCTTACTAATAATAGAGAACTATTGATTTTCTTTTATGCCATACTTGTCTTGTTCCCGTGGTTTGTACTCGTCTAGTATTGAATCCTGCAATGGTGATCAATTAGGCTTGTTAATAGCTCTTTTACTCATCTTGGGGGAGCCTAATGCCAGGAGGAGGAGACACTGATCGATGTTTTATTACACTAGCAGCTTATGATTATTTCTTATAAAGTTTCGTTGGAAGGATACCCCTTTTTGTATAATTTTATCTGATGAAGCAATGAATCCACTCTTCGTTCCAGTTGTGATGCATTCAAGTTTAATTTGGTTCCTGCCTTTGTAATAGAATAACTGAAGAATATGAAGAGGGAGGAAATTGGACACAGGGGCAAGCAGAACTTGCTATGTTCCACATCACAAAGAGCGCAAAGGTTGCTCCGAGTTGTTACTCCTTTCAACCTGTCAATTATTTTAAGTTTGTTCCTAATGGAATTTTTATATAATTTAAAATAATTATGGAGTCGTCTTTTGTACATAAATTTTGATTTATGGGTTAATTTAACCTTTAAATCAAAACCTATGAGTAGATTTCATGCGAAACGGGGATACATTCATTATAATTTGCATTAAATGGTGGTGAGATGTTTTGTAAAATAAAATTAACAAAAGATATGTCATGAAGATACTGTTTTTTTTGTCTTCATACAATATGACTGCTGATTGGTACGGGTAACTAATACGAATATCATGAGCAATCTTTGGTTGATCAGTATGAACACTTGGATAGCGTGGATTAGTGTACAAGCACGCTAAGAACATGAGAGGATGTATAAAAAAGACAAGATTTGGATGAGAATGATGATTTCTTATGCTCCATTGATCCAAACTCATATTTCTTATTGAAATTGAGGTTCGTTCCAATTCCCCGAAGGCCATGGATGATGTTTCACATAATAATGGTCACGTTCCAGTAAGTCTTCAAGTTCTTTCAATGTATACGGAAATTAAAGATTGCTAGATTCGAGCTCTGTTTACAAATAGATGAATGAAAAGGCATATCAATATCTAATAACTTGTAAAAAATATACTTGCATTGCAGTGGATGCCGATTTTGATTAGGAAAGGCAATTTTGTGGCTACCCTGATGACTCCAGTGACTGCAACAGTTCATGACCTCAAATTGGGAATCCGGCCTTTTTGTGGGGCGTCATTAGAAGGGAATCAAAAACTCCTCTTCGGTAACGTGAGTCTGGAAGAAGATACGAGACTGTTGAGTGATTATGGGATTTCCAACGGCAGTGCAGTTGATATAGAACAGATGATTAGAATTGGGGTTCGAGTAGAAGATAACATACATTGGTTGACGCTGAGCATTAATACAACAGTCAGAGAGTGGAAGGAAGAAATTATGAGAAACTTTATCCAAGACAACAACATCGACATGAACTCAATCAAACTCCGCCGAACGATCCATGGAGTTGTCTTCTTCATGGATGATAATGCAACAGTGGTTGATTCGTTAGACAATGATGATGTCGTAGATTTGGTTATAGAGGTGTAGCTTGGCGCTGCTCAACAGCAGAACAGAAACATCCCTAATGACGGCGACTATCCTGATGCTTTCTCGTGACCAAAGTTAATTGACGCATGTCGTACTTGATTAAAGCGCTCTTCAGAATAGAGTTAGGAGCTAATTAACGCCATTGTATTTCCTGTTTTTCATCAAAATACGGATCTAATTGCTGCCAATCCCAAAGAAATATAGCCTGCTCAAACTCAATTCATTCCTCAACTGCAAAAGAAATATTAATATATACCTAAAACAATTTCTAGTAATCTTATATGACCATGAATTATAGTGACCAAAAGTTACAATGTGAGTTGGAGCTGTCAAATTTTCTGTCGCAGTCGCACAACAATAATCCCAAGTTCTTCTTGAAAATGTAATAAATGATCGGAAAGTAAATTGGTTTGTCACGAATGGTCTAACCTTCGGATGTGAGGTGAGGAAGTAACTGTGACTATAGCTTTGTAGTCATTTATTTTCCACTCGGTTTTTCGACTGTTGGGAGCCCTTCCGTTGTAGAAAATCATGGCTCTCTTCCATCCAATGATGCGATTATCTTTCAATGAATAGACATAGCCAAGACAACCACTGACCTTCCAGTGGCCTGAGATTGTCAATCTGTTGGGTTTTCCACCACGCAACTCGCATTCTTTTCTTGGAACAAAGAAAAACCAGTGCTCTGATTCTGAGTCCCCGCAACACAAGTCTCTTGACAGTGATGCGAACAAAATAGCTTCAGCTGTCGACAAACCCAAGTAAGAAGAGGACAGGGGGATTATGCACATATGTTAGGTGTGCGTGTCATTGTGACAGTTGTTACACAACACTCGAAAGCTGACTAAAACAAGTACACAAGTGTTTTCCTTTTCTACGTTAGTTACACTGCTGATACTTGATCATCTGAAGTGAATCCGGTCTTGGCAACTTTGAGTTAAATACGAGCGAATGAACCCTCCTTGCTATAGCTAAGTTCAAGGCATCAAGAAAAATAAGAGGAAAGCCAAATATGCAAGGAAGAATATATAGAGACAAAAATAAAAAGAAAGATCCTTCGGATTGTAGTCGTAGATATCAAGGACGGGTATAACACGATCTATAACTCGGTTTAAGTGCTCCTTTCCTCCATCAAGTTTGTTTTGTAGATAAAAAGAGATCAGCTCTTCCTCTATTGGGATGAAGCGAAACCAGGTGCCAGATCATCCATTTCGCTCTTTAGTAGCAACAGAATTAACTCAGACAACGTGAACCAGAAACAACTTGAATAACCAATGTCTTAATTATCTAATTATCTAAATGTCGATCGTGGGATGATGACTATACATAAGGGAAGATTCGCGGGGTATAGAGGAAGAGAAAGGTGTTGGAACATTTGAATAGAAAGTTAACCGGCATTACAAACTGAAAGAATCGCAAGGGTGTATTTGTTTGGCAAACTCTGATATTTTGCTGCAGTCTTTTTTAGTATAATAAAAAATAAAAAATAAAAGTACAAATATAAATAGTTTAGTATATTTTGTTTATGTCTGCGAGACCTTCACCTAGCTTAATTTTTTTACTAACCACAATAATTTTATACAAGACTTTATTGAGTTGATACCATTCAACCCTTGATACTATCTCTTGTCCTCACTACTCGTAAAATTTTTTTACATTCAATAATACAACCGCCTTTTATTAACCTCAACAGATAATTTTTCTCAACAATCTTTTGAAACAAGAATAGTGAATAAATCACTTAAATGATTAAACAAACAACTTAATATTCAAGAAGACACTTGCAAAAAGACAAGGAATAGTTTCCTGAACAATTACAAAACCATGAGCAGTTAAATAATTATGCAGGTAACATCACTAGACCTCCATTTCACGCACATTATTCTTCAACCCATAATAAAACCTTTCAAACACGAAGGTTCAGGCACACAATATGCCCCAATTTTCTGAACAATAAAAGCCATGCGATTTGCCCATTTTCCAGCAATAAAATGCACCAAGACATAGATCAAGAATGATTTACAAGCCAAGTGACTCATGTGTATATTTACCAGAAACAAGATCACGTACGATACCCAACGGAAACTTCACCAAACCAACCACAAATCTAGTAATTTCATCTCACTTTGAAGACATACTTCAAAGTTGTATTGGAGTGGCATTATACTTTTCTTAAAAACTTACATCTTCATTTACACTTTCCTTAATTTGCTTTTCATTTTCAACATAACTATCAAATAATTTATTATTTTGTTCGTGCATTCTAATATAATTATATATGACACAATAAACAATGATGATGTATGTTTATTTCTTCATATCATTATTCGACATGTTTGAAAGAATAAGAAATCTTGCTTTGAACATCAAATTTTTTAATAACATTTTTAATAAATAATGTCTGTACTTAAGCAATTCTTATAGACCTTGAGGTCTACCTTGTCCTATATAATCTCGTAAATCTTATCTCTCACCTTAATATGGTTAAAAAATTCAAAAATATTGTTGCAGCTTGAATAAACTAAATAGAACTTACAAACATATAAAGAACATAATCTTAACAAAAGTTTACTAAAATTAATTGCAATTACTACATTTTTAAAAATAATGTAATATTTTGTGGAGGAATAGGAAATTGGATTGTTGAATTTGTCATTATTTTAAAAAGAATTGAGAGTCATTTACAAAACATTTTCATCTAGTCATTATATATGTGAAATACATGTCAAATGAGCAGTATAACATAATATTTCGAGTTGAATAAGTTTTTATACCCCCAAATGGTATTTGTTCATTGATTGGACCATGTGCAACAATATATATACTATCTATTTCTCCTACGCAATCCTAAAAATTAAAATTATACTATTGAAATAATTATTAATCATAAGGACATAATGAAAATAGTAATTAATATATGAATATAATTGAAAATTTGAAGAGAATTTTGAATTAGGTTAACTCTAAGGAGGTTTATTAGTAAAGGATGGTGGAGTAGTGCCTCTTTTTGTAAGGCAATTCTCTGCATATAAGACTTTGAAAAGTATTTTGAAATTGTCTAAGTCGAATATTGAAAGCATTATATTGACTCTTAGTTTTTTCATTATGCATTATAGTCATCAAAATAATTGCTACTTGTCCTCCACAAATGTTAGCTTTAAGCCTTCTAAACTCTTTACTCATCATATAAGCCCAAAAAAATTCTTTTGTTCATTCTTAAGTTCTCATATATCCTTATAGGATTCATATTCAAGATTTCCAATATCAAACCATAACTTGATAGAGTAGAAGTTCTGCATGGTTGCTTGTGCAAAAAAAATAAAAAATCTTTCTATTCTCTAAATTATAGAATAATAATTATCATCATCAATTCATCATCATAATTTGATTTTAAATAAGAGGCCATGTATCCACAATATCAATATCAAATAATTAATAAAATATTTAATAAAACTTATACGTAAAACGTTTATACCGTTGAACAACTATAAATATAAAAACATCTAAACCAATAAGACTTTAATATGCAATAATATAAAAATATAAATAAAGAGATATAATCCAATTTAGCTTCCTTGCATCTACCATCTTTATAAAATCTCGCTATAAAATGGAGAATGATGAAGTTCTAAGTCTATTCTTAGCAATGACCGATGTTATAATCATTTTTTCTAGTAAATCATTCATTCTTTTTATTTTTACCATTTATAATCAAGACATTTTCTAAAATGTTAGAATCATCTTCTTTGCATTGCTCTTCTCATGAGATTTCTTTTTTGAAGAACTTACAACTTTATCTCCTTTTAATATGAGCAATATTCATCAACAACAATTATATATTTCTCTTATGTACTATTTGATGGAGATTTAGTTAATGAATGTGCGTACATACCGATTACAATAGTATCTTCAAAATAAGAAACAAATGTGAAAATTCCTTACATCCCTTTTCATGAATCTATGAGTTATCGGATATACTTACAATGGTGAAAAGGAAACATGAGAACAAAAATTATAAATTGATATATTAATAAATGAAGACATATTATACCTTAAATACATTTTTTCAATATTCATCTGTATTCTTAACTTCACTAGTGAAAGAGTTGTAACTATATTTCTTTGAATAAGTTCTTAAAATTCTTCAATCCTGCCCTTGATCCATTATATTTGTTCTTCAATTAAAGACTAGTGTACTCTTTATTGAATTTTGTTTGAAGACCTAACTTAATATTCTTCCAACCAGATTTGGAAAGATAATAGTTGTTCGACTTTTCTTCTTCACTTCTTTAACCATTAATGACATAAAATTCATCTTTATGGTGCTGGACCCCACTTTTGGAGCCTAGCATTCAGAGAAATTTAACATCATCTTTGATACCACACAAATGTTGGCCCCCGTTTCTGGAGCTCAACAATCCGGAGTCATACAAAACCCGTTGTCCCATAAGGGTGGCGTGCCCATAACAGTCAAACATTAACATCACAAGTTTGAGAATCCCAAACAAAACCCAATAATATTTCATTAATGAATTCAGAAAGAGTTTATACAAGCTCATTTCAAAATACAAAAATACAAAAATACAATTGATTGTCTATGCTTAATGTGATTCTAAATTACAAAATTTCCTGAACTAACTTCATTACAAAAGTCTTTAACTATCTTGGAGTTCCAATGCCTTGCAAGGATCATTAATGTTTTGTTTCTGCACCTGAGGAGGGAAGCGTGGGGTGAGTTACATAGCTCAGTGGCTAATATATTTATAACCATTGGCGATTAGATACATATTCAAGCATATGTATATGTATATCTAGAAATTTTAGCATTCTGACTTCATTCAAGCAATTTAAGCATTATATCAATTTAACTCAAACTTATAACACGCAGCATAAACTTTAGCCATTAAACATGACACTCAATTATGCACCATTCTTGATCATCTAAAGATGCAATGCATAATAAATAGCTCGAGGGTTCCGTGAATACAACAGAGAAATTGAAATTTACTCTGTGAACAAAACGAGTTCATCTTTCAGATCTCGTGGGCCACAAGCGGGCAGTCAGAAGAAGGCTTTACGTCGACGTGCATGTGACTACGAAATGGTTCTTCTCTCGTCCAAACAAAGTACATAATCAATGCTCAAAATCATTTTATCAAAATGAAATACTTTCATACTTTTCATGCTCTTTCTTCTTTCCATTCAAATCAAAATGCCAGGATACAATTCAATGGCATAACATTGATCAAAATCACAATTTAATTATATCAACATAGCATGCTTCTTCCACAATATAACAAAATCAAAATCATCATGTATTTTCAACAAGTCAAAATTCAAACAATTTAACACATATTCACACATAGGCAAGAATTTTTCCAATCACACAATAACTGTAAATGCATTACCCACCTCATTTTCTTGCTAAGATCCAAGTCAAGGTTGTCTTCCCCTTGCTCTTGGGTAGGATTCTCTTGGTTCCTTTCATTCTTTACCAAATGAAGGGATCTTTAGCTCAAAGGGAAACTCTTCTCTTCCTTTTCTTTTTTTCTTTCTTGAACAACTCTAAAATCTCTCTTGAAGGTTAACACAATTGAAACCCTAGCTTGTTTTCTTTTCTTTCTCTCCTCTTCTTCTCTTCATATTTCTCTCTCTTCTTCATAACACTCTCTCCTTTTTGTTCTTCAATTTTCGTTCTCCTCTCTTGTTAAAATGCAGGACAACACTTCTTCTTCCAATTATGCCCTTACTGATCGAGAAACGTCCCATTTGTCCTTTCATTTATGCCTTATGTATTTTATGCTTAATTGTTTTGCCAAAAGTACCTTTGAACATTCTGACATAATACTTTCTTCCATAAAAACGTTCCCTATTGTCTTAAGTTTCTAATGTCACCAAAATCATTCAATTTGGTTTAGCACTTTAAAAGTGTTGCCTCAAACATTTTCGGACTATTTTTATATTGAAACAATACACTATACTTAGATTCCTCCCAAAAATTGAAAGTATTAGGGACTGAATTAGATTTTAATTTCTTTATATCATTTGTATCTTCATGTCTCTAGTTTATCTTGAAACAAAAATCCTCTTATTCTGAGTTATATTGATGAAGAAATCATCAAAATACCGAAGTATGTTCAGTAAAACATCCACTTCATACTCTTCCAATTGATACCCTTACTTTGATCCAATTCATATTTTTCAAATCAGTACCAAATGCTATCAAAATATATGGAGTGACAGAAAAATGTGTTAAGAAACTATTGGTTCAAGAATCACTTAGTTTGGAGGTCGGATAAAAAAATTATGGCCGAAAGAATCAAACAAGATTTGGTCCTCAATCATATTGAACTTGTCCAGGGACGAATGGAATAACTCTCTCTATAGATTTCGGATTAAGATAATCTTAGGATGATTTCAAAGAGAAATTTGAGATATAAAACCTTTAAGAAGACCTCAAAGACAAATTCTATCATCTGGATGGTCAAAAATGGAGCAGAAGATAGGTACAGATGAAATCAAATGAAAAAGCAGATGAATGGGAAAAAGTAGATGAATCGGGTAAATTGCTATAACTTTACCTAAAGATATTGGATTAGGGTTTTCTATGGATGAATTGAAAGAAGACTTAAAGATGTACAACTTTTATGAAGACCTTGAAGACATGTTCTATTATATAAAGGGTCAAAAATGGAGAAAACGATAGGTACAGATGAAACCAAATGAAAAAGTAGACGAATAGGAAAAACAGACAAATAGGGAAAATTACCATAATTTTCCCTATAGATATTGTATGGGAGCGTTCTTTAGATGGTTTGAAAGAGGAATTCAAGATATGCAACTTTCCTAGGATCTAAAAGACAGATTTTATCATTTAAAGAGTCAAAAATGGAGCAGACAATAGGTATAGATGAAATCAAATGAAAAAGCAGACTAATGGGAAAAAGCAGATGATTGGGGAAAATTGCCATAACATTCCTTAAAGATATTAGATTGGGATTTATTTACATGGTTTGAAAGAGAAATTCAATATATACAACTTTCATGTAGACCTTGAAGATAAATTCTATCATATAAAGGGTAAAAAAAGGAGCAGATAATAGGTATAGATGAAACCAAATGAAAAAACAGACGAATAGGAAAAAACAGACAAATGGGAAAATTGCCATAACTTTCCCTAAAGATATTGTATTGGGGTGTTATTTAGATGGTTTGAAAGAATAATTCAAGATATACAACTTTCCTGAAGGTCTCAAAGATAGATTCTATCGTTTATATGGTCAAAAATGGAGCAAATGATAGGTACAAATGAAACCTAATGAAAAAACAGAAGAATGGGAAAAATGTCATAACTTTCCCTAAAATTATTGGATTGGGGAGTTTTTTTTTATGGTTGGAAAGAGGACTTCAGGATCTAAAACCTTCATGAAGACTTAAAAGACAAATTATATCATATAAAGGGTCAAAAATGGAGCAGATGATAGGTTTAGACGAAACCAAATGAAATGGCAAATGAATGGGAAAAAGCAGATGAATGAGGAAAATTGCCATAACTTTCCATAAACATATTAGATTGGGGGCATTATTTAGATGGTTTGGAAGAAGACTTCAATATATACAACTTTCTTGAAGGTCTCAAAGATAGATTCTATAGTCTATAGGGTCAAAAATGGAGCAGATGATAGGTACAGATGAAACCAAATGAAAAAGCAGACGAATGGATAAATTGTCATAACTTTCCATAAAAAAAATTGGGTTGAGGCATTTCTTATATGGTTTGAAAGAGGACTTCAGGATCTACAACTTTTATGAAGACCTTGAAGATAAATTCTGTCATATAAAGGGTAAAAAATGGAGTAGACGATAGGTATGGATGAAACCAAATGAAAAGGCAAACGAATGGGAAAAAGCAGACGAATGAGAAAAATTGCCATAACTTTCCCTAAGAAATTGGATTGGGGAGTTCTTTAGATGGTTTGAAAGAAGACTTCAAGATCTACAACTTTCTTGAAGACCTCAAAGACAGATTCTATTGTCTATAGGATCAAAAATGGAGAAGAAGATATGTACACAGAAGGAGAAGTTTTGATCAAGGACAGAAGAAGCAAAAAGTCAAACATAGACGATATGACGTCATCATAGACGATGCTATCTATACTCCTGAATATATCCACTTATAAAGACGATAACTTTCAACTCCATTGTCTAAAATTCTCATTCTTTATACCATTGGAAAGATAGAAAGATAATCTACAACTTTCTCGAAGACAACTTTTTATAATTCAGCCTAGATCAATCCAGAATTTCCCTCGAAGTTAGAACACGAATTTTACATTCATCCACCAATGTACTACACCCAGTTATTAATTTCATGACAAATTTTTAGATTCTTAAAGATGGAATTTAAAATCTATATCTTCATACTAAATGTATCCATATGTTTCTAGTTTAATCTAAATTAAGAATCATCTCGTTTGGATAACTAGAGAAAAAGTTGTGGCTAAAAGACTGAAGCATACTCTGTGAACATTTTCCAGATCAATCACCCATTTTGTTTCACAATCTTTCCTTATGACAACTCATACCAAGATCACCTTTTCTACTTCATTTACTGCTCATTCTCAACTCCGTTTTTCAACTCGATACAATCCATAAAAATTGTAATCCATGATTAATCATGAACACCAAAACAAAACATATACTTATGAACATATTCTTCATCAACTTACTATACATACTCAACTTCATTTTTGCTTTCATTTTACTTCTAACTTTCACCTTAATTCTTCCCATTTCATAATCTCTTATCCACCAAAAACACTAAAGAAAAACATGAATATATCAACATTTCCCATTCACTACTTTACTCTTGTCTATCATTTCTAATTCAAGAATTTTCATTCATGTGTTCTTTACTCATGACTAATCACCAAAATTTCTCATTCAATAGTTCTAACTTCTAAGAAACGTTCGGGGTCCAACAATTCTCCCCCACTTAAAGAATTCCATCCTCGAAATTCTTACCTGAATGATCAACAGATGGAGGTAATGCTATTTTATGTTTTCCTCAGTCTCCCTAGTAACTTCTTCACTTGAATAATTTCTTCCAATTAATCATAGTCAAAAAGACTCACTTAGTCTTTGAACCACTTATTTAATCATTCACTTTCTTAATGAGTTCCTCTTTATGTTTAAGATTACTTACAATTTTTCCACTTCGTGTGTCGATAACACTAATACCAGATCATATTGATATCTCTTAACGTACGCACATATATCACATTACAAACCGAAGACATCCTAGTTGGTAATACTAACTTATAAGTCAATGGTCCGGTTCTCAATATATTTATTTGGACCAATACAATTCAAGCTTAGTTGATTCTTTATCCTTGTTAGAGTAGTGCCCTAAAGGCAATTGCCTTTAGCGTGTTTTGTACAAAGTTATGTACATACGTTATTTTCAATAATAAAGAAAGGCATATTTCATTAATTCGGTGTTCATTATTTATGAATTAATAGTGATTTATAAGCAAATTAATGAAGTCCATGATATATGACATAGCATGAAGGAAATTATGATGAGATCATATTATTGAGATTCCTATCATGTGCAATTATGTCAGTATCTAAATTATCCCATGTCATAAGATTAATGAAACTAAACATCGTTAATCCGGATAGATTAGCACATGTCAAACTCCTTGATTTGATCAAACAGTGGATCTCAGAAACTGTAGACATGAGATGTGAATGCTTACTAGAGGTAGTAAGTACATTGGATGACCTACCATGAGATCATCACATGGATGTTCTACTCTAATGTCAGTGATAATCTCATCATAGCAATGGTGCAAGTATCCTTAGACTTGAGGTATTCAAGGATATCTTGGATACTGATTATGTGCTTTAACTCCATTCCTTGTTGCCTTACATAGGTCATTTATAGGGTGGTGATTGGATATAGCTTGAGGTATTCAAAGGTAATTGAGTAGCCAATAGAGAATTCACCACTTCTATGATAGCAAAAGATGATACCGGAGTATATGTGTCATGAAGAATGTCTTCATTGACATATAGAGTAACGAGTCCCAGGACAAGAACTGATATCACTTGGATTATATTTGAGGTAGTCAGTCTAGTAAGAGTTGGCACTTTGCCCATACTCATAATCAAGCGGGGTATAGCATGGTGAAAGGACGAATTGTACAGCAATTGTCACAATTGTCTATAAGAGGGTTCACAAGATGGTAATTGGTGAGCACGGGTTCATTCGTCAAGCCACTTACTTTTTGGTCAATTGGGGCTCATGATATGTTACTAGACACTGCTGATGACTTGCTTAGATTAAGTGTTAATCTAAATAGCCAACATAATCAAGAACCTAATGGGTCACACGCATAAGAGTGACTAGGAGAATTCATAAAATAGTTTTAGATAGAGATCCATTATATAGAGAGCAATAGAACCAAATGAATCCTGATGAGATTGGGATATGTCTCGATGAGATCGTGACATTGATATTGCTGAAATAGGTCTCTGATGTTGTTCACACCCGGGACCTGGTAGGACCGACCCCATTGTGACTGGACCACTTCAGCATTTATATATGTATATATATATACATATATATATATATATATATATATATATATATATATATATATATATATATATATATATATATGTATATGTATATGTATATATATATGTATATGTATATATACATATACATATACATATACATATACATATATATATATACATATACATATGTTGGATCCCGAATCCCGAGACCCAACTGCTTACACACTTAATACGCTTTCATTGCTTAAACTGAACATGATCTCTCATAATCACTCTTGAAGCGGAAAGGAAAAATCGAAAGCCAAAGCGAATGAAACGAAACAAATGGGAAACTAATAGGATCAAATCCAACTGAAATCGAATATCAAGCTGAATCGGATCACATAATGAAATGGGAATCAAACACATGAATCGGAATAGGTCGAATTGAATATAGATGGATGTCGAATACAAATGCGAAACAAACGGATCAATATCTGATACCAAATTGATTCAATTGCAACTAGAAAGTGAACTTGAAATCAAAGCATGCAAATGGTGGTTTCGCATAGAATTTCAGATTCCGACATCCGAAACGTGAACTTAAAAACTTGTCGCGTTGGAAACCCTTATGACTAATCCATCCGAAAACGGTGAAAATATTGTTCATTTCTTTCATCATTCAATCCATAATTATTTCATATCTAATCAAATAGTTTCCCTCTGTGGAAACTTATCCTTAAACTCATACTCATGTTAATCAATTCATAAGTTCATACTCAAATATTTCTTATTCATATACTACCGTAAGGAAAATTCGACAGCATAACGGCTGCACTATAACCTAACCAAAAATCTGCAAATAGTCCAGAACACACTTCTATAAATTCCAATAAATCCCACATACATCATGATCAACCGGACCCTCCGTCCGGGATCTCAGCAAAACGCAAACCTATTGCTAATCCTTTTTCCAAATCATACTCATATCAAAAATCATATTTATCACATTCAAACTAGTATCTTAACATCCAGTACATTCATCCATACCCATATAAATATATTTAAATACATTCATAACCCAATATAATTGTATACAATTCCAATATACACATCCAAAAACCAATGCATTTCCAATTCCATAATCCAAAAGTCTTATACAAAAATCATAATTCAAGATACATAAAGGACCAAATGTTTACAAAACTCTAATGGTAATACAAGCCATAGTCATTTTCAGAAATCTTAAAGCAAATACACTATTTACAACCACATGCACAAATACTGCTATCTTGACGTCTTTCATCCGATCTCCTGCACGAATACCTGGAGATAGGGATGAAGGGGGGGGGGGGGGGGTGAGCTCGGAAACTTCGTGAATAACATGTTTATTAAACAAATAATAAACAAAAGTATTTTCAAACCTTAGTTTCAGTTGATCGAAAACAGTGAAGGTTCATTTCTCAAAAGCTTCTTAAAATCCAAAAACTTTCATAAACCTTTACAAACAGTTTTTGCAAAACTCTCATAGTTGAAAATCCAAGTTCTCATTTTGTCAAACTTTCAAACCATTGTACACATGAAATGCATTACATATAAATGCAGCACATTCTAAATAGAGTAAAGCATATAACACATCAATCGATTTGGGTCGGTCCATATAACAGGACGTACTGCACATTCCCGCAAGCCGTCATGTGCAGTAGTGAAACACATGAGGAGTTCGAAAACGGAGCTCCTATGCCACTAGCGGACAACCGGGAGAAGGCTTTAAAACGAGACCAGTGCACTGACTCCACATGAAGGACCTCACCAAACCCATGTAACACGTAGTCATGCTTGAATGCTCATATTGCCCGAAGGCATATTTTCAAAAAATGAACTTTTCATGTCATCTAATATTCAATGCAATACTTATCAATCACAATATCAACCAAGGAAAATGCACACTTTACAATCTTTCAAGAACATGCAAACACCATATCACACTCATTCACATACTCAACTTATTAATCAATAAAACACAATGAACTCAATGAATATGTCATCTTTATCAATTTAACTGTATAAAGAAATCCATTTAATTGACAATTCAAAGTCATTTATGGAGAATCGTCCGAACCATTGCGGAAATTTTCGTAAATCATTTTGAAACAGTGATTTTCACATTTTATAAACCTTTTCAAATGTAATTGATTTAATCATTTGTAAAACAATATCTTATAAAACCAACAATTAGAATTTGCTCATAATTTGAAAAATAAACATATCACCCACATTTAATTCCATGCTATACTCTTGTCCAAAGCTTCTACTTGATCTTTACTTCACTCTTTCTTCCCATATAAGTCACCTAAACCATAATCATCCAAAACCCATATCATACTCATCATATTTCACAAACCCATTTAGATTCCAACCTCTACATCATCATAATCTTCCAAAATCTCTACTCATATACTTTAGCATAAATTCCAAATAGTTTCTCATCCATGATTTAACATAACCCAAAAGCATAATCACTTAAATTAATATCATATATAACAAACCCATAACCATCTTAGGATAAATCAACTAAAAACTCAAGAAAACTCAAACATTAAACTCATCTCTTACCTTTCTCTCCTTAATTTACGAAAATCCTTTTTGCTTGGAGGGTAGATCTCTTCTCCTTCCCTCTTTTCCTTCATAAATCCATGGAAAAACAAGCTTGAGAACTCAGAAACCTTCCTCTTCTTCCTCCTTCTTCTTCTCTCCCACGATCTCCTCTCTTCTCTCTTCCTCCTTCTTTCTTCTTTCTTCTTCATATACCATCATATCTTATTCACACTCCAATAATTCTTATCATAGTTTCATAAGTACATAGATTTAACTCATATTTCAACTCTTCCCTAGTTCTCCTCACAAATGCATATATTTCTCTCACAAATGCATATTCAAAAATTAAACAACCCTATTCATCATCAAATACTAACCTCATTTTCATTTTCACAAACCTAAAAATCACTCAAATTCTTAAACAACTATTTCTTCACATAAGCCAATGATCCCATTCAATCTCAATCTTTTTAACTTCTATATATGCATTCCTATCATCAAGCTCATCTTTGAGAATTCATATTTGCATCACCCATATATTCGAAGTCACATCCTCAAATTTCATCATGCAAATTTTAAATCTTCGCTTCCAGTATCAAAAATCCTAAACTCAATCATAATAACAATCACACAGGTCCTTCAAATAATTCATGAAAATCTATTCACATCAATATTATACTTTCACAAAATCAATCTTAGCCTTACAAACTCTTATCAACCGCTCTTGTAAGTCACTCATACACGTATGCCCCAGTAAGACCATATTACTGGGCTCTGATACCATAATTGTTGGAACCCATTTCCGGATATCCAACCTCTTACGAAAAACCAAACTAAACCAGAGCATATCATACTCATCATATTTCACAAACCCATTTAGATTCCAACCTCTCTACATCATAATCTTCCAAAATCTCTACTCATATACTTTAGCATAAATTCCAAATAGTTTCTCATCCATGATTTAACATAACCCAAAAGCATAATCACTTAAATTAACCTCATATATAACAAACCCATAACCATCTTAGGATAAATCAACTAAAAACTCAAGAAAACTCAAACATTAAACTCATCTCTTACCTTTCTCTCCTTAATTTACGAAAATCCTTTTTGCTTGGAGGGTAGATCTCTTCTCCTTCCCTCTTTTCCTTCATAAATCCATGGAAAAACAAGCTTGAGAACTCAGAAACCTTCCTCTTCTTCCTCCTTCTTCTTCTCTCCCACGATCTCCTCTCTTCTCTCTTCCTCCTTCTTCTTTCTTCTTTCTTCTTCTGGAAATTTCGAGTCTCTTCCCCCTTCCCACGACCATACCTCACTCTTATACATGCCATGTCATTAAAAATGGTGTAAAAGACCCTTTTGCCCTTGTCTTTTAAGCCTTAAACTCAAATCCTAAAGTTAACTTCTCAATTTGCCCCTGAACTTTCTTTTCATGCAAGCTTACTTTGGGACATTAATTTCATCATCAAAATGAAGGAATTAGTCAAAACTTCCTTCTAGAGAATTGTTCCTATATGTCTTAACTTCATAATGTCTTAAGAATCATCTAATTCGGAGCACTATATCAAAAGTTATAGTCCAAACATGTTTGACATATCATTATACTAACACAGTTTCTAGAATTCACTTCCTTCCACAAATAAAAATTCTTAAAGGCTAAAATAAAATTTCATTTCTTCATAACAATTGTAGCACCATGTCTTAACTTTATTTTTCCTCAAACCTCTCTTCAATCGGATCTCTACAAATCCCGAAATTCACAAAGTACTGAACTATGTTCATAAACTTTCCTATCTCACTTTAATTCACATAATCTTGCTCAATTAAATCTCTAAAATTTAAAATTTTCACATAATCATTAACTTCATCGTCTTAGGAATCCAACGCTTCAAGAACCGAGTCATTCGGATGTCGGACGGAAAAGATATAAGCAAATGATGTGATAGAGTCGGATGAGGAAGGAAAAATAGCCAGCTCAGAATGAAACCAAACATTCTGATTATCATATGATTCAATCAAACTTTTTCAATTTGACTCCAATTGATGCAAAATTTCATGGAGAGAAGGAAACATGTGTTAGGAATTCAATGCTTCAAGAAGCGCCTCAATCCGAGGTCGGATGAGTGAGTTATGATCAAAACAACTCAAAATGTTCAAACCAGAAATCGATTTGAAACTCTTTTGGAGAAAATGCCATAACTTTTTCTACAATCATTTAAATGACTTTTTTCTTGCGCCATTTGAAAGATAAGATCAAGATCTACAACTCGTATTAGAGGTCTCAAAACCAGATTCGGCCTCCAAACTGGTCAAAATCATGTTTTTCCCAAAGGTGACCCGTATCTGTCTGTTAAACGGACATGCATGTCCGTTTAACGGACACATACGGCCAAAAGTGTGCCAATTCGTCCGAGAAAGTCCGTTTAACGGACATCCGTGTCCGTCTAACGGAAATACATATAGCAAGGGGTCCTTTTGACCCGTAGCTGTCCGTTAAACGGACTTCCATATCCGTTTAACGGACATGTGATTTTCCAAAACTTCTTCAACCTTCTTCCAATCTTTCTCTCATCAAAACTAATAGCATATACACTTATAATCTTCACATAATTACTTATTCAAAGGCCTAAACACTTCATAACTATGCAAGCAACAAAATCAAATCATGAAACTTCTCAAATCTCAACTAAATTGGTTCATCAAATCCACAAATTTCAAACATTCATCATAGCTGTCACTAACTTCAATCTCAAATAATATCATAATTTGTATCAACTATAACTCTTAACTCCGATCTCGAAAACTGGCATACTTAGTCTCGATGGAAAGATAAAAGTTCAAGCTACAACTTCACAGAAGGCAACTTTGGCCAAATCTGTTGGACCCCGAACTTTTGATGAAAAATAGAAATATTAAAATGAATTTAAATGAGAAAGAAATTGGTGAGAAAATTTTGAATTTAAGGAAATTTGATGAAATTAAGAAAATTTATGAGAAAAGAATTGTTTAATTTTGAGGACTTTGATATTTGAGTGAACTTATATGGATTATGAGAGGAAAGTGGATGAGTTGATTGAAATGAAGTTAAATAGCAAGAATTAAAAAGAAAAAGTGTGAAAATTTGAAGAATTTAGAAAGTTTGACTTTTTGGAGAGAGAATATTTGACTTAAGAGTTGACTTTTGTTTGAGGCAAATTTGAGAAAATTGTCTACTGAAAACTTGTAGTTTATGTCAAGAGCTTTTTGTAGATATAAAGTGTGATATTTTTCGATATCGGGAGTGAGAGTTATGATCAGTCAAAGTTGGCTTGGAAGTATAATTTTTAGGGTAAAAAGTTGAGTTTTTGATTTAGGTCAAATTCAAGAAAATGATCAACGTGAAACTTGTAGCCTCTGTCGAGAGCTTTTCGTGGACATAAAGTTTGCTATTTTTCGATGTCGGGATTGGGAGATATGATTTTCAGAAGATATGCTTTGTTTTGAAAATGTTAATAAGTATAGATTTGCATGTGCTATACTTCGAGGCCACTCGTCGTATGGATTTAGTCTGAATTGGAATAAGTGGTCTTAATGAAAGTTGGAGCTTGTATTTCGATCTTTCCGACGCCCTAAAGTATGTAATTTTTCGAGATCGGGGCAAGGAGTTATGAGCGATTAAAAATTGGAAGTTGTTTAGGAAAAGTGATTCTGACGAGAATCTTTGAGTAGAAATTTGACTTCTTTGGAAGCCAATTGGATTTTTCTGTTCTTCAGGGAAGTTGTAGAGCTTCCTTTTACCTTTCCATAGACACCAAATTCGTCAAATTCCTAGTTCGGAATTAAGAGATATGATTTTTGAAAAAATTCAGTTATAAGTGGATATTTAAGGTTTTGAAAATTTTGCTTGAACTCCGACCCTTTTGCAATCTTTTGTTATAATTCCTTCGTCTGACATCCGATTAACTCGATTCTTGAAGCGTTGAATTCCTAAGACAATTACGTTCATTTTTTATGAAGATTTATGATTTTTAGGAGATTAAATGGAAAGAGATTGATTGAACCAAAGTAAGAGATGGGTTATAGGTTATAAGTTGGATAATTTTCTGAACATGGTTCAGTATTTTGCGATTTTCGGGAGTTATACAACTCTGATTGAGTTGATTCTTGAGGGAAAATAAAGTTAAGATATGGGGCTACAAATCATGTGAAGGGATCTAAATTTAATTTCATCCCTAAGATTGTCAAATTCTGGACTGAAGTTATGTTAAAGTTCAGTTTCGGATTTTGTGCAGGTCAGTTAGTAATTCGGCCATAACTTCTTCGTTTTAGATCCGAATTGAGCGTCATTAGTGGCGTTGGATTCGTAAGATCGAGAGGAACAATTTTCAAGAAGAAAGTTTGTCCAAATTATTTCGTTTAGCTGCTCAAATTCTGGACGCGAAATGACAGTTGTTTTTGACACATTGAAGGGCAAGTTTGGAAATAAGCAAACAAGTGAGGGCATAAGGGTCATTTGTGTCCCATTTTAAGTGACATGGAAAAACTCACTTGTGATTGTTGTATTGAGCATCTGGAAGTCACGATTTTGCTGAAATAAAAGAAAGAAAAGAAAAGAAAAATGAAGAGAAAAGAAAAGAAGAAGAAACGTGGGGAGAAGAAAGAAGGAAGAAAAGAAGAAGAGAAGTTCGTTTTTGTTGAAGAAAAAGGGAGACATTCGTGGAAAAGGAGGAGATTCAAGATTTTTAAGGTAAGATCTTTTATTTCCTTCTTGTCTTGTTGAAGAAATGGGTTAGGTTGATGATGGAGAAAAGTTTAGTGAGAGAAAGTGTAGTGAAGAAGAAGATGAATAGTATTTTCTAGAGTTTTTGGATTTTTTGTTTTAGAGATTGAGTTTTCTAACCTATAAGATGCATGATTAGGTTAGATTAAGGTTTGTATTAAGTTAGGTTTATTTTTAGGGTTTTTAAAAAGAGGAATTTCGAAATTTAGCAAGAAGATGATGGAAATTGATGAGTTGTGTTGTGTTTTAGGCAATCAAGAGCCAAATCAAAGGAAAGAAGAAGGGTTGTTAAAAAAAAAAATCAGCATTGAATCTTTTGTTAATTATGATCTTATTGTTAGAGGTTCTTTTTCTTGCTTCAAATTGGTGATTGAAAGATGAAAGAATAAGTTGTGTAGGAAAGAAAAGAGTAGAAGAAGGGTTACGGAAGTGGAAAAAAAAATCTGATTTACGTGGGTTTCCTATAGTTAATTTTGAGAATTTTGATGTTTATGATGTTGAATTTTGATGTTTATGGTTTAGGAAATTTTTAATGGGATGAAAGAAGGAAGCTTTGGAGAAATTGAAGTATGGATCAAGATTTTAGCATGGAATTGAGGTGGGTGATGTATTTAACTTTGAATTATAAGTTTTGTATGAAGTTTTGAGAAATCAAGAATGAAAATGTTTGGAAAAATTATTGTTTACGTTTGAAAACCAAGAAGATGATACAATATGTGAAATTTGATGTTTTAGAAATGATTACATAAATTATAAAATCGTTTTGGATAATTTGATAAAATTGATAAAATTTCGAAATTTTCTTTAATTCTGAAAGAAATGATCAATTATGAAAAAATGTTACATTTATTAATTTGAAAGCTTAATTAAGAAAGTGTTATTTTATGATCTTTGAGATTTCAAAGGAAATTGAGATTTCAAAGGAAACTATGATTAAAAAAAAAGGATTTGAAAATTTATTACGGAATTATTATCCCTTATGTTTGAATTACTTACAGAAATTGTTTTGTTTCGGACAATTTAAAGAAAATGAGTCAATTGATAATCTTCCTTGATTTTTAAATTTTTTGATAAAAATGGAGTAATTGTTAAATTACATGTTTTGATTGTTTTGATAAATGGATTACTTCCAAAAAGATTTGCATTCCTTGTTGAGTAATTTTTTATGTTGTAACTGATTTCAAATGTTGGTTACGAAGAGGTTTGAAAAATTAGAATTTTCGAATATTGTTGAAAATGTTTGAAAAATTTGGGATTTCCGAATACGTTCGGAATTAGTTATAAAATAGTAGCTATAAAAGTGTTTGAAACATGATGATTTCCGGATGTTTTGGGAATTGTATAAAAATATCGTTTAGGCAAATGTTTGAAAAACAAATATGATTTCTGAATATTTTATGAGGGTTATAAAGAAAGGTTATGATTTTTGACTATTCTGAATTCGTTATAAAGTAGTGATTATGTAAATGGTTGAGAATGAAATGCCTGATTTCAAATGTTTTTAAGCTTTGTTGCAAGTTGTGAATGTTTGATAAATTAGGGAAATTTATGAAATTATGAAAAATAATACAAAGGTTCAAATTTTGTTTTCAATCGCTTTGTGAAATTGATTGAAAAAGTTGGACATTATTGAATTTTAATTGTTTCCGAATGGTTTGGAAAATGTTACGAGTTTTAAAATGCAAAACATTCGAAATTCGATGATTTTGTAATGATTTAAGAAATTGTTTAATTTGTTCGATTTGTTATTTTCGATAGATTTGAGAATTTATGAAGAGGGTTTGGATGATTAGAATAAAATGTTTTAATTGTTTACATTCTTCGATTTTGAATGATATGAGAAAAATTGAGAAAATTGTTCAATGAAATGTTTTGAATGATTTGATTAATTGATGAAGTTTTAGAATGAATTGATAATTATGATTTTAAGGAATTACTAGGATGCTTGCATTCTTTGTGTTTAAATGTGTAAGATTCTAACCTGAGAATGGCTTTTTGTTTAAATGTCTTGGAAATTGTGCATTCTTGAGTGCTTGAGAATGTGTCATGTAATTGCTACGTGAAATTATGTGTAGTTGTGAATGTCAGTGTGTCTAGTTAGACACAATTTGAAAAGATTTCGAAATGTGTCTTCGGGCAATCCGAATTTTCGTTTTCGATTTTGTGCATTATGTGGGTTTGGTTAGGTCCCTCCGTATGAGTCGATTGCCTGTCTCCTTTGATAGCCTTCTCCTGCCCATGCAGTGGCTTAGGAGTTTCAATTTTGGACTCCTCCGTTTACGTTCGCATGAAACATTATCTTGCGGAACGTGCGATTCGTTTTATTAGACCTACTCAAACCATTTAATGTGTTATGTGTTTTGTGTTGGATGCCGCGGTATAACTCTGCAAACACACGCCGCAAAGATAACTCGCAAACACCTACGGGTGGGGTGTGGGGTCCAACATCAAACCATTCAGTTATGTTATATGTTTTTTTTTAATTTTATTTATGTACGTGACACTTCTTTTATGTGATGTATTCATATTTAAAATTGTACATGATTTGTGAAAAGTTTGAGAATTTGAGAAATGAGAGTGTTTTGTCAATCATGAAATTTCGGAAACTGTTTATGAATATTTTGAAAATAAATGAAGATGTTGAGAATAATCTTAGAAAATGTTGATGAAGGTTTATGAATGTCGTGAAAGGTTTGAAAATGAGTTTTTGAATAAAATTTCCGAATGGGAAAGGTTTTAAAAGTTTGAAAAGACAATTTTCGTTTATGTTTCATTAATAAATATGTTACCCATTGAGCTGTCAAGCTCACCCCCCTTTCATCCCCATCTCTAGGTTTCGAGCAGGAGATCGGATGAATGCGGTCAAGACGTCAGTTCGACATTTATATATTTTTGTAATTTGTATATGGCTTGGAATGTCATTTATGAGTATGAAGTATTTAGTTCTTGATGTATTCGAATTTATGTATGATTATGGATATGGGATTATGTAAGTAGATCATGGTAGTTTATATGAATATGAGTGGTTTGAATCGAATTATGAATTGGTATTTTGATTTTGAGATATGTGTAAATAAGGTTATTTATGATGATGGAATTGGATTGAGAATTATTGAAGTGTTAGGTAGATGTGTGTTCTGCTGACGTTAGGATGCCGGACGGGAGGTCCGATGACTCTGTATGATTGGTTGAGATTATAGAAGTGTGTTTTTGATTTGCAGAAATTTTTGGGCTGTCAAAATACAGCCGTTATGCTGCCCGATTTTCAAGAAAATTGGGTTATGGCAAAGTTATAATAGGAATAAGAGTTTTAAGATGGGATTAAGATCTGCGTGATTAAAAGTGAATTGAGCTTATGGAAAAAGGTTAGTGAGTTTGGAATGGTTAAATTTCCAAATAGGAAATTGTATTGTTTTGAGTTGTAGGGGATTGATTAAAGAGAAAAGGAATGATTAATAAAAATGAAAAAAAATTAGACTGGATTTGGAATGTCTTAGTGTTTCCAACGCAATCAGTTTGCTATGCTTTGTGTTTGAAACAGATGTCGATGCTGGTTTCAGTTTGAATATTTCACTTGTCTCCGCTTTGTTATTCGTATTTCAATTCGCGACCTTCTGCACTTTGTTTCACTTTTTCGTTTCCGTTTTCCGGTTGGGATCCGGTTTTCGGATCGGGTCCCAATAAAATCTATTTCAATCATTCTCTAATTTTCCTTAAATCAGCATATACGTTTAACATTCATCCTAACTTCACTTTCTTAAATTGCACATCATTTTTAACAATGCAACTATCATTCGGAAATTTACAAATCTCAACCTCAAATCATATGATTTCCTACACTCCATATCATCTTGTCATTCATAATCTCTTGATTTTTCATAGGGTCTTACATAGTTAAACATGATTCATGCTTAAGGCTTCTCAGCCCATCATCATACATAAATCACATTTCCTCATCTATAACTCAAATCACATACAAAACACTCATTTACTTTCATTTCCATATTTCTAATTTTCACTTCTAGGTTCGGGGTCCAACAACATATACATATATATATATACATATACATATACATATATACATATATATATATATATATATATATATATATATATATATATATATATATATATATATAAGCTTCATTTAAATGTCTTTAATGGATAAAAGACAAAATCCATTAAAGACAAAAATGAAAGCTTGAAAGGGAAGGATCATTGTGAGATAAAGAGATTTTTAATATGTTTTAGAAACATGATTTTTCAACATCAACCGTAGCACTCTCTCCATCTTCCTTGAAGCCTCATCGTCTTCCTCTTCCAATCTTCATCCTCCTTCACATTACTCTTCAAGAATCAAGGTAAGAGCTAGCGCTCTCTCCTTTATTCTAGCTATTTCTGAATCAAAGAGTTTGATTCAGTTAGATTCTTCGACCTCTACGTCGATACCGTTAGAGATAGTCTCCTTTGGTCGTTGTAGTTTGAGAATTCTGGTACTTCTTTGTATAGACACATAGATCGTAGACTTTGGGAAAGTCCCAATATAATTTTTTTTCATTTTCTGCACCGCGTGTATGTAATGCATACAATGAGATTTTCCTACAATGGTATCAGAGCCACTTGTGTATTGTATAAAGAAGAAATCATTACAAGGTTGATGCTGCCTATTGGTTGTGACGATTGTACATGATGAGTGTGTTGAATTCGAAATCAGTGTAGAGACCTTGTTTTTGCAATTTTCTTGCCCAGATTTACTCGTGAGATGTTGCTGAACATATCTGTGGAAGGAAAAACCTTATCAATATTATTTGGTATGTTTTTGCTAATTTATTCCCTAATTTTCTGGTTGCTTTGTTTATGCACATTACATGAACAGGTATGCGTGTAAATTCGAGAATAAATTATAATTTTTTTGAGATTTTCTTTCTCCAACATGTTTCTAAGATGTTTAAAAATGTCAATGAAGATGGAAAAATGTTTTCAAGGTGATTGAATATTTATTTGGGAATTTCTTGTGTGCTGTTGGGAATGTCTTTGTTGAGGAACATAGATTTTGGATTGGCTTGGTTGTTAAGTTTGGTTGAGTTTTTCTTGGAAATAAATTCTGAAAAAATTCATGGAACATTTTGTGAACATTTTTTAACCTTTGTAACGTTCTCAACATTTATTGAAATTGTTTCAATGACTTTTTTCAAGCAAAAGACAGAGCATGGCTGTTTTGAGAAAATTGCTGGAATTAGTTTGTTTGAAATGTTGATTGTGTGTTTTTCAGTTCCAATGCCTTGGATCATTTTTAATTTGATCAGAAATATTTTACATTGATGTTGTATGTGTTGGTCCCCAAATTTTTTCTAATTGATGTTATTAAGTATGAATTATCCTAATTATATGACTTATTGTTTAATTGGATTAAATTGGAAGTATTAGTGGATAATTTAGATTAAGTGAGTCTATTGTGGCTTAAATGGGAATGAAAGAGTAGAAATGTTTGAGGGCATTTTGGGAAGATCATTTAAGTTGGATAGGCTAAATCATTGCATAGAGGGGCAATTTGGTCTTGGTCCATTCCATTTAGACTTAAGTGGAAGAAATTAGAAGGAAAAGAAGGAGAAAGTGAGAAAAGAGAGGGAGAGTGCCGTGGAGCTTGGGAAGAAGAAGAGAAATAGGGCTTTGTAATCTTAGAGGATTTCGACGGATTTGAAGCAAATTCCTGGTAAGTTTAGCTTCATTTCATCTTGTTTTGGTTAGATTAAACCCTAGTGTAGCTTGGGATAAGTTGTTGGTAGGAGTTAGAATCGGTTGTTAAGGAGTTTAGGGAAAAATGATAAAATTTCTTTGGATTGATGATCTTGCTATAGTTGCGATGGTTTTTAATGTTATAATGAGTTAGAAATGAAGTATAAGACATGATTTAAGGTTTAGATGTGTTGCATTTACAAAATGGGAGGATTGTGGTTGAAATTTGTAAGAAAACCTGGTTTCGGGAGGGGTTCCTGGATCCGCACGTCACGACGTGCTCATGATTACGTCGCGGCGTGCGAAGGTGTGCATGCCGCGGCGTGCGAGAGGGCTGTACGCCGCGGTGCGCACAAGTGTGCACGTCGCGGTGCATACAATTTTGCACAACGCGGCGCACGCTCAGTTTCTAGCACAGAGGTATTTTGGTATTTTGGGCATAACTTTTGCTGTAGATGTCCAAATGAGGTGATTTCTGATTCGTTGTGAACTAGAGTCATAGGGCTACAAGTTTTATGAAGGATGGAAGTTGGGAGTTAGTCTCTAAGGATCTGAAATTGGATGGAAGTCGAGTATAGACTTTAGTGTTAGCATTTTTGATTTTCAAAGCTTATTGAATTTCCTTTGATTGTTGTCTAAATGGGAGCTTGGATTGTTTTAGGAAACCAAACCGACCTGATCCAATCGCAAGAGGAAGAAAAACAGTGAGCTTGGATTATCGAGCGATATTAGGTGGGTAATATATTTATAGTTGTTATGTGTATGGGCAAATTATCTTGCTTGCTTGCATGTGAGTGTAGCATTGAAATTATTGACAATGTATTGTGATTTTGATTATGTATTGCCTTGAAAAACATTGTGGCATTTTGTATGAATGGAAAGATGAAGAAGCATGATGATCATGAAAAGTATGAAAACTTTTGATAAAATGATATGAGCATGAAATGAATGAATATGTGCTATGTTTGGGCGAGAGAGGAACATTTCGTTAGTCACATGCACGTCGACATATAGCCTTCTCCTAGCTGCCCGCTTGAGGCCACGAGATCCTGAGAAATCGGACTCGTTTTGTTCACAGTATAAACTTCAGTTTATCCGTTTTGTTCCACAAAACTCTCGAGCCATTTGTTGTGCATTTCATTATTGATTCGTTAAGTATGATATAGTGCCCCCTTATCGTAGGGTATGCACCGAGACGCCCGTAGGTCGTTTCGATACATAACCCACAATGAGGGTGCACTACCAACGATCAATTCTATAAACCTCATGGCATCAATATAATTAAACTGCAATATCAAAGTTCTAAATTTTTTTAAAACCAAAATACTTTCATTTCATAACCTCAAAACAACATTTACAAGAATAACAGTTCCACAGTATATACATATATCTCCAAAAAGAACTGAAACGAAAGCCTAAACTAGATCATCCTAAAAAACGATCTCAGCTGACTGACCTGTGTGCCATAACTTCTCTTGCCCAAGCTCACACGGCAGGAAAAGTCAAACTCTGGAGCTAGGAGTCTACTATCTCTGTCCTAAAAAATAGATGCAATGTTGGGTGAGTTTGTGAACTTATCGAGAAACCATCATCAGTGGTCCACCCAACTCATGCATATACAAACAATTCACAGAATATCACATAATACCATATTCGAAAAATATCTCATGCATTATATTTCACACATAGAAGGCCTTTCACACAATTCACAATTTCTCATTCATATATATATATAGGCACATGTGACACTTTTCATTTTATTACGTTATTGTGACCGTGCGCCTGAACTCATTAACGTTGAGCCAGTGGCTCTGAATAACATTAGGCTTAAAGCCCTGATACGTTGAGCCTGTGGCTCTAAAAATTACGTTGGGCTCGAGGCCCTGATGCATTGAGCTTAAAGCTCTGAAAATACGGTGGCTGCACCGGTCACAACTACCATTATCTAATCATGCTTTTATACATGAATGCACATGCCTCAATTTACAATAATTGTGTCACAACCTAACACCCTAGATTTAATTCCACATTAATACCAATTAATTGCAATTCCTGCACACATAACACTTCTATATCAAATTTCAGATATTTCGGACACCTATGGTCCGAAATCAATCAAAGCAAACACACATATCCTTCCTTAACTCCTCATGGCATAGGTGCATAAAATGTAACACATACAGGTTGAGAAACTAACTAGGTTACTCACCTCTAACTTCCGAGCTACCGCCGGGAAGTCTCACCGACATCGGAAGATCGACGCTCCACTTGAGCCTCTATAACAATCAAGATAAACCAAACATTACTAATTTGCACAATTTATAATATTCAATAATGCACATGCAGCGTATGTGATGAGGACTATACATGTTATGACATTCCCGATCCTATTCCCGAATCTATCCAATTCAACTCTCACACTCTAATTCATAGCAAGTTCTAATACCATAATTCAATTGACTAAGTTCTGAACTCTCTAAAGTTACACTCCAAGCACAAATCACATTCTTTAATAAATCGCCATCCGATTCCATAAACCATCGAATTCAATTCCGAGTTCCCTCTAATCAAGTCACAACTCTTAAACTTTAATTTCAATCACTCATGAACCAATTCATTAGGAATTAAATCTCAAAATCATTCATTAAAACAAACAACTTCCATTTCAGGAAACAGGCTCGCTCGCCACAGCGTCTCCACAGGCTCGTCGCGACGTCTCCACAGGCTCGTCGCGACATCTCCATAGTGGCTCGTCGCGACGTATAAGTTCACTCGTCGTGACGTCCAGCTCACCGCTCGTCTCGACGTCTCGCTCATCGCGGCGAACGCTCGTCGCGATGTCTAATTATTTTCACGTTGCGACGTACGAGCTCTGGTTCGTCTTCTCCGATTCTCTTTTTTCATTTCTCTCTCTAAATTACATCCATAACTAAACTTTTCTCTTTTCAAACACTCCAAAACAACCCCATATACTAAGCACAACTCATTTCTAACCTTAATTCCATCAAAAATCAATTATTCTTCAAACACCCAAATCAAAATCAAGAAAATTCATCATCCGAAACTCAACCATCTTTCATTTATCAAACACTCTAATCAATCCTCTATATATACCAATTAATCCATAAATCAAACTATCTAAAGCAAGAAGGAAAGAGAACTTACATGAAGAAATCTCCAAATATTTAAAATCACTCCAACCCTAAATCAAACAACACCCACGGTTTCACCAAATCCCATACCCATGATCAACTTCTCCAATACTAAGCTTAGGGAATAGATTAAAGGTGGAGAAGGAAACAATTTTAGCAAGAAGAAACAAGAAGAAAGTTAGCAAAGAGGAGATCACGAAGAAGAAGAGAAAACCAGCAGGGAGAGAGTATCGTGGAAGGAAATTCAAAAGGTAAGAGGTTTTACACGAGGATTTTAAAGCTAAGGGCATGTTTGGCAATTCTCATGCCACATGCCCAACTTCTTAGGGTCTAACCATCCAATTCTTATTCTAATTTTCTCCCAATTTTGCAATGACTAAGAATAATAAATCTTAAAATCATAACTCAAATTATCTCATGCCAATTTACTAATCAATTTCGGAACCGAAATCTAATTTATCAGTCATTATTCCATTTTTTCGGTCCGGACCCATTACTCTAAAAATTTCTGAAAAATTCCTATAAATCCTCAAAAATAAGAAACATATAATCCTACACTCAAATTCCAATTTTCAAACCTCTAAAATTCAATTTCACTGCAATTCTATATTCAAAACTTAATCTATATAATTATTACCCAAATTTTCCAATTTACACAATTAAGCCGGGAACTGTCATACATGTATCTACATACATATGCTAGTGCCATAATTAAACATTGATCAATAAATATAAAAGCAAAATGCATGTGCAATTCAACATATGCATGCACCCAAACCTAATCCATCCAAATTACCAATATGCCCTTCACATTGGTAACGAGATGTTACATATGATGCATAATCATTTGTTAAGTGGTGAAATTTCATGACATCTTTTTGTGATAGCTATACAATTGTGAATTAATTGTGAAGAGTTGTCTTGCTTTATGCTTGTGTATATATATACATATGCTTGAATGTGTGGATCGTTTCCAATGGCTATAAATGTATAAGCCACTGAGTTTCGCAGCTCACCCTATTATCTCCCACTCCTCAGGTGCAGAACAAGAAGATCGTGATCCTTGCAAGGCATCGAAAACTCCAAGATAGTTAGAAGTTTTTGTATTAAGTTAGTACTTTTGGTTAGCTTCAAAGCATATCATCATGGAGCATCCTTATGTATTTTGGGATATTAAATCTTGATATGTATTGTGTCATGTTAAGAATACTTGTTAAATTTCATTGAATTTTAATGTCATGAAGCTCCTTTGTTTATGGGTGTGTTTAAACTCATAGTTAGATTGAATGTGTATGCGATAGAATGTATGAGAATGTATGTGTGAATTGAAATTTGCATAGATGTTGAGAACGGGTCCAAAAATTATGGAGCTTGCTGCGGCGAGCTAATCCTTCGCCACGGTGCAGCCCATGGGTGATCGCCGCGACGTGAGGCTGGTCGCTCGTCGCAGCGTGTACCTGCGGGTTCACCGCGGCGAGCAACCTGTTGCTGCAGCGAGGCCTCCTCCTCCACGCTGCTGTTTCTTTGTATTTTTGCATGTTTTTGATTCTTCCTTCGCAGGACCTATACTCGGCGACCCTGAGTGGTCACTTCGGGATGGGGGTCAAGACCCGGGCCCAACAGTATGCATGCCAAATTGATTCGCTTGAAATTGGGTTTCCAAAAATTTCGGATGTCAAATATGTCATATTAGCGTCTCATTAGTATATTCAATTGTCTTGATTGTTTTGGCCGTCACAAGTTATGTGACAAGTGCCAAAGTAGTCTTGATGAAGTAGAGACTACCTAGAGATACTTAGGGTGATAGTTTGATGTTTTCAAATTATTTAGAAATCTAAGAGATTAATATTGTATTAATCTATTTTGAGTATTTCATGTCTAGTATGACTAGATATGGCAAGCATGATACAATTAAAATGCTTAATTGGTACATTAGAGTAAAGGGTATTACACTTGGTATATTGGTATTTTGAATTGGAATTGAAAACATACGGATTGAGAAATTAGCTGATGCCAATATTAGAAAGCAATTTGGTTCAAGAGTTGAATCGAACGTCAAATCTTTAGATGTATAACCTTTCACAACCTATATAGGAAAACCTTGTGAGATAATTGCATTAGAGAATGCATGCTAGGGTTGGTTATGTGGGATGATGGATGATTATGGATATAAATTTGATGTGATTGATGAAATGTCCTAAATCATTCCATATAGTCATTGTGACTATAATCCTACGACTTAGATGAGACCAGATTATGAAATCCCTCACGCATAATATGAAGACTAACGCCTTCCATTAATATGGGGAGAACCAAAATTCTTTTAGAGTTAGGGTTGTTAGGTAAACCTAAGCTCGCTCTATATGGATATGCTTGAACCATTGAAATAAGATTTTCGGATTAATGGGTCGGTTTTCACTAGAATCATTGATTTGTTGAGTAAACTCAAGGTTAACGTAAACAGAGGCACAATTGAGTAGCGTACATCAGATATATGCGCATCAAGAGTTGATAACCCAATGTGTGTGCATACATTAGGGGTTGATAGCACTAGACGATAGTTGCATCTATGATGCAATTGATATGACCGATACCTACCGATTGACCTAAGGTGGCTTGTTGGGTAAACCCAAGGTCATTCTTAGTAATGTCGGATATCGACCCACTAGGAAATTTTGTTATCATTCTTCTTGGATTCGTAGTGAGGGCTATGGATTCTTGGAAACTAGTAGGACCTATATGCATGTCATTCAAGTCCTTATGATCATGCATGCATTTATATTATAACATTCTTTCTCTCTTTACATTTAGGTTGATTGAAGATGTCCTCTAGTGTGAATTTGCGCTCACTTATAGAGTTTAATAAATTAACTGGACCCAACTTTCTTGATTGGCTGAGAAATCTGAGAATTGCTTTCAAATCTGACGAGTTAGGCTATGTCTTAGACGTTCCACTTCCTGATCCATCTTCTGTTGATGCTTCTGATGAGGTTCAGAAAGCATATCGTAAGCATCTCAAGGATAGTGACTTGGCTACTTATATTATGCTAGCCTCTATGTCACCAGAGTTGTAGAAGTAGCATGAGTCTATGGATGCTAATACCATAATGTTTCATCTTAGAGAGCTTTTTGATGAGCAAGCTCGGTCTGAAAGGTTCGAGACCTCGAGACTACTCTTCATAACTAAGATGACTCCAGGGACATCTGCAGTGTAATATGCACTGAAGATGAATGGGTATATTGAGAGGTTGGCCATCTTGGGTTTTATTGTGGATTATGAATTAAGTGTTGGCTTAATTTTGGTTGGATTGTCTGATAGTTATTCACAGTTTGTGTTAAACTATCGGATGAACCAAATATCCACGATAATCCCTAAGTTGATCAATCCGCTCAAGATAGCAAAACAATCTATCAAGAAGGATAGCAATCCATTGCTAGTGGTGGACTCTTCTTCTTCTGGTTCAAGGAAAAATAACCTAAAGAAGAAAAGGGTTAAGAAACCAAAAGGAAGTGCAGCCAAAAAGAAAGTTAAAGAAATTGCACCAAAAGGAACTTGCTTCCATTGTGGCAAGAATGACCACTGGAGGCATAATTGTAAAGTCTATCTAGAGTCCTTAAAGAAAAAGCAGGCATCAGATGCCTCGGCTCCTTCAGGTATGTTTGTCATTAAGGTTAATACTATTTCTAATCATAATATATGGGTATTAGATACTGGTTGTGGCTCACACATATGTAATGATATACAGGGCCTTAGGGACAGTAGACAACTCATATAGGGAGAACTGGACCTACGTATGGGCAATGGAGCAAGAGTTGTTGCATTAGTTGTAGGAACTTATTTTTTTGTCACTCCCTAGTGGGATTGTAATTAAACTGGATGATTGTTATTTTGTACCTGTTTTAACAAAGAACATATTGTCTGTTTCTTGTTCAATTAAAACTGGTTTCCATTTGAATTTCAATAGCAATGGTTATTCTATTAATTTGAATGGAATGCTTTATGGTACTGGTATATTATTCAATGGAATTTACATATTAGATATGTCACATCCAATTATGAATGTCAATGGTACGAAAAGACATAAACGAGATAATTTAAATTCAACTTACTTATGGCATTGTCACCTTGGCCATATCAATGAGAGATGCATAGCTAAGCTCCACAAGAGTGGTAGTTTAGGATCATTTGATTATGAATCATATGACATGTGTGAATCTTGTTTATTAGGTAAAATGACTAAGTTACCCTTTAAGGGAAAGGGTGAATGAACGACTGGAGTATTAGACCTAATACATTCAGATGTATGTAGTCCAATGTCCATCCATGCCAGAAGTGGTTTTCTTTACTTCATTACCTTTATCGATGATTATTCTCGATATGGGTATTTGTATCTAATGAGATACAAATCTAAAGCATTTGTAAGGTTCAAACAAGTAAAAAATGAAGTATAAAACCAACTTGGGAAGGTATCAAGACACTATGATCAGATCGAGGTGGGGAATACTTAGACCAAGAATTTTTAGATTATATCATAGATAATGGGATTTTATCTTAATGGACTCCACCTTACACGCCACAACATAATGGTGTGGTCGAAAGGAGAAACCTAACCTTATTGGACATGGTACGGTCGTTGATGGGCTTTGCAGATTTATCAAAATCCTTTTGGGAATATGCACTTGAGACAGCTGTTTATTTGTTAAACAGAGTTCCATCAAAGACAATTGATGTTACTCCATATGAGATGTGGACTAACAAAAAACCTTATCTTTCTCATTTGAAAGTTTGGGGTTGTTCGGCTTATGTGAAGCGGATACAGTCAGATAAACTTGATGCAAAGTCTGACAAGTGTTTGTTCATAGGATATCCTAAAGAAACAATGGGATATCGATTTTACCTTGCTAAGGAACAAAAAGTGTTTGTTTCAAAGCATGCTGTCGTTTTAGATAAAGAGTTTTTTTTAAAAGAAAATAGTGGGAGCAAAATTGAACTTGAAAAAGTTCAAGATGCTCGAACAGATACAGATCAACTGCCTGAACCTGAGACTGTGACTTAGATAGATGAAGTAACAGTTCAACCTTCTTCAACACAAGAAGTTTGTAGGTCACGTAGGATACGCTCTGTTCCTGAGAGATATGGATTTTTCGTGATTGAACAAAATGACGTATTGCTCGTAGAAGATAATGAGCCTATTACCTATGAAGAGGTTTTGAAGAGTTCACAGTCTGAAAAATGGCTTCGCGCCATGAAAGTAGAAATGGATTCCATGTATGAAAACCAAGTATGGACTTTGGTTGAGGCACCCGAAAGAATAAAACCCATAGGGTGTAAATGAGTTTTCAAAAAGAAAACCGACATGGATGGTAATGTGATTATGTATAAAGCAAGGCTTGTGGCCAAAGGTTTTTGTCAAAGACAAGGAATTGACTACGACGAGACTTTCAGCCCAGTAGCAATGCTTAAATCCATTAGGATACTCCTAACCATTGTTGCTCATTATGATTATGAGATATGGCAAATGGATGTGAAGATAGCTTTCCTAAATGGAAATCTAGCTGAGGATGTGTATATGACACAATCAAAGGGGGGCTTCATCTCCTATGATGGTGAAAAGGTATATAAGCTTCAGAAATCCATCTATGGATTGAAACAAGCATCCATAAGTTGGAATATCCACTTTAATGAGATAATTAAAGAGTTTGGTTTCTCACAAAATCCAGATGAACATTATGTGTATAAGAAGGTTAGTGGGAGTGCAATCGTATTCCTCGTTCTATATGTAGATGACATATTATTACTAGGAAACGATGTCTTTATGCAACAATCTGTGAAGATTTGGTTGTCCAAACAATTTGCCATAAAAGATCTTGGTGAAACAACTTATATCCTCGGGATAAAGATTTATAGATATAGATAAAAAAAAGGTTTCTTGGTCTTTCACAATCAACGTACATAGACAAAATGCTAAAGAGGTTTAGCATGGAACAATCCAAGAGAGGGCACCTTCCCATGACTTATGGGATAACACTCTCAAAATATATGTGTCCTAAGACACAAGATGAGAGGATGAGCATGAATATGATCCAGTATGCATCTGTAGTAGGATCTATCATATGCTCTAAGTGTTACAAACAGATACCAATCAAATCCTGGTGAGGGTCACTGGGTGGCTGTCAAGAATATCCTCAAGTACTTGAGAAGGACTAAGGATGTTTTCTTAATATATGGAGATGGAAATCTAAAAGTGAGCGGGCATACAGATGCCAGTTTTCAATCTGATAAGGATGATTCCAAATCCCAATCAGGTTATATATTCACACTGAACGGTGGGGCAGTCAATTTGAAGAGTTCCAAATAAGAGATGACTACTGATTCAACAATCGAGGTAGAGTATATTACCGCTTCAGATGCAGCAAAGGAGGCAGTTTAGATCAAGAAGTTCATTACTGAACTTGGTGTGGTTCCTAGCTGTGATGGCCCCTTATAGTTGTATTGTGACAATAATGGGGCTATTGCGCAGGCAAAGGAACCAAGGTCTCATCAATGATCCAAGCACTTACTCCGCAGATATCATCTAATCAGGGAGATCATTGGTTGAGGTGATATCCAGATAGAGAGAATTCCCACCGAGCAAAATATTGCTGATCCGTTGACGAATCATTATCACATAATAGATTTGATTCTCATGTACTGGCCAATGGTATTAGATACCAAGGCGATTGGTTTAGGTCAAGTGGGAGATTTGTCAGAGTAGTGCCCTAAAGGTAACCACCTTTAGCGCGTTTTGTACAAAGTTATGTACATAATTTATTTTCAATAATAAAGAAAGACATATTTCATTAATTTGGTGTTCATTATTTATGAATTAATAGTGATTTATAAGCAAATTAATGAAGTCCATGATATATGATATAGAATGAAAGAAATTATGATGAGATCATACTATTGAGATTCCTATCATATGCAATTATGTCAGTATCTAAATTATCCCTAGTTATAGGATTAATGAAACTGGACATCGTTAATTCGGATAGACTAGCACATGTCAAACTCCTTGATTTGATCAAGCAGTGGATCTCAGAAATTGTAGACATGAGATGTGAATGCTTACTAGAGGTAGTAAGTACATTGGATGACCTACCATGAGATCATCACATGGATGTCCTGTTCTAATGTCAGTGATAATCTCATCATAGCAATGGTGCAAGTATCCTTAGATTTGAGGAACTCAAGGATATCTTAGATACTGATTATGTGCTTTGACTCCATTCCTTGTTGCCTTACACAGGTCATTTATAGGGTGGTGATTAGGTACAACTTGAGGTATTGAAAGTTAATTGAGTAGCCAATAGAGGATTCACGACTTCTGTGATAGTAGAGGATGATACCCATGGCCTCTTTTCGGGGTAATTACTTGGAAATCTCTGGCCGAATTATATGTGTCATGAAGAATGTATTCATTGACATATAGATGAGTCTCAGGACAAGAACTGATATAACTTGGACTAGATTTGACGTAGTCAGTCTAGTGAGAGTTGATACTTTGCCCATACTCATAACCAAGTGGGGTATAGTATGGTGAAAGGACGAATTGTACAACAATTGTCTATAAGGGGGTTCACAGGATGGTTCATGGTGAGCACGGGTTCATTTGTTAGACCACTTACTTTCCGATCAATTGGGGGTCATGATGTGTTGTTAGACATCACTCATGACTTGTTTAGATTAAGTGTTAATCTAAGTGGCCAACATAACCGGGAACCTAATGGGTCACACGCATAAGAGTGACTCGAAGAATTCGTAAAATATTTTTGGATAGAGATCCATTATATGGAAAGCAATATAACCAAATGGATCCCTATGAGATCAGGATATGTCCTGATGAGAGCGCGACATCTATATTGCTGAAATAGGTCTCCGGTGTTTTTTCACACCTGGGACCCGGTAGGACTGACCCTAGTGTGACTGGACAATTTCAACATATATATATATATATATATATATATATATATATATATATAAAGCTTCATTTAAATGTATTTAATGGATAAAAGACAAAATCCATTAAAGACAAAAATGAAAGCTTGAAAGGGAAGGATTATCGTGAGATAAAGAGATTTTTAACATGTTTTAGAAACATGGTTTTTCAACATCAACCGTAGCACTCTCTCCATCTTCCTTGAAGCTTCATCGTCTTCCTCTTCCAATCTTCATCCTCCTTCATGTTGCTTTTCAAGAATCAAGGTAAGACCTAGCACTCTCTCCTTTATTCTTGCTATTTTCGAATCAAAGAGTTTGATTCGGTTAAATTCTCCGACCTCTGCGTGGATACCGTTAGAGACGGTCTCCTTTGGTAGTTGTGGTTTGAGAATTCTGGTACTTCTTTGTATAGACACATAGATCCTGGACTTCGAGAAAGTCCTGGAATAATTTTTTTTTGTTTTTCGCACTGCGTATATGTGATGCATGCACTGGGATTTTCCTACAATTTTAACTTGAATATGTTTTTTACTTAATCTAAGCACACCTTGAAAAGGGTGGTACTCTCAGAAACATTTCATTTTTTGCTTCTCCCTCCTTAGCCATCAAACGCTATCTCAACGTATTCCCACTAAGTTGAATATCTAGGTTGTTATTTATGCCTCTCTAGCAATCTATTTGTTCAATCATCTTTATTGGTACATATACTTCTTATTTCGATCACATTGCATCATTCTTCTTATTCGAATCCAAAATTCAAATCTATTTTCAATCTCTTAATCAGAGTCACAATTTCTGAATCCCCAATCTGGCTTGGTTAATCCTTTCATGTGAAACTGATCTTCAATTTCTTAGCAATTAGTACTTTGATTTGCCCAAAATTCAACTTCACATTCTATGATTCTTTTTGCACTAGATCTGATAACCTCAATATCGAATTTATGCTTAATGTATCAGATATAACACTAACTTTACTTGGAAATACTCATTTGTACCATCATAGTCTTTCAGTACTTATATCCATTGTCTTAGTCTCGTATTTAATTTTATTAACTCAATAATTTCCTTAAACTTTTATAATATGTACAAGTATATATATATCCAATAGGTTTCTATACATATACTGTCTCCAAACTTTCAAAGCAATCACTACTATAGTAGCTCTAAATTATGTATCAAAAAATCAACTCATAGGACTTTAGTTGTCTCCATACATATGAAATCACTTTATCTTGTTGCATTAGATTTTATCAAAATCTCTTTTATAACATCATTGCATAATATAGAATCTCCAAATCCATACTATATAATTAGTATCGGTATAATTCCTCAAAATTTTTTTAACCTTCATTACTCATACGCTTTAAACATTTTTCTTCAAGTATTCTACTATTCTTCTCACCTTTTTGAATACATTTAATATATCATCAAATTTTTCTTGGATCACTTAAATCTTGAATAGCAATTGATAACTCAAACAATTATTATCACACTTCATGTGCCCCCCGATTAGTACTCGTAATTCCTTAAATAACAAATTCCTTGGTGAGGTAACATTATCTCGCGTTATTTTCAATTTCCTAATTGACTCACTTTTCTTAAATGATCTTCTCCATATTAGTTACCTTTTCAGCATAATCATCTATATCATACTTCCATCATGTTACTTTGATTCATCTCATGATTTTAACTATAGGAATCATAGATTATCTCCTACACCATAACCAAATATAGATCTCGCAAAACACCATTTTCTCATTGTTTCTAATAGTCCAAACTCTTAATGTCATCTCTGATATCACACAGATGTTGACCCTCATTTTAGAAGCCCAACAATTCGGAGTGATACAAAGCCCGTCGTCCCATAAGGGTGGCGTGCCCACAACAGTCAAACATCATCATCATAATTTTCAGAATCACAAACAAAACCCAATCTTATTTCATTAATGAATTCTAAAAGAGTTTAAACAAGCTCATTTCAAAATACAAAATTACAAAAATACTATTGAATGTCTATGATTAACATGATTCTAAATTACAAAATTTCCTGAACTAACTTCATTACAAAAGTCTTTAACTATCTTGGAGTTCCAATGCCTTGCAAGGATTGCTAATCTTCTCTTTCTGCACCTGAGGAGGGAAACGTAGGGTGAGTTACACAGCTCAGTGGCTAATATGTTTGTAGCCATTGGAAATTGGCCACATATTCAAGCATATGTATATGTATATCTAGAAATTTTAGCATTTTGACTTCATTCAAGCAATTTAAGCATTTGATCAATTTAACTCAAATTTATAAACACACAGCATAAACTTTAGCCGTTAAACATGATACTCAATTATGCACCATTCCTGATAATCTAAAGATGCAATGCACAACAAATGGTTCGAGGGTTCCGTGAACAAAACAGAGAAACCGAAGTTTACTCTGTGAACAAAACGAGTCCATCTTTCAAATCTCGTGGGCCACAAGTGGACAGCTGGGAGAAGGCTTTACGTCGACGTGCACGTGACTACAAAACAGTTCCTCTCTCACCCAAACAAAGCACATAATCAATGCTTAAAATCATTTTATCAAATTGAAATACTTTCATAATTTTCATGCTCTTTCTTCTTTCCATTCAAATCAAAATGCCACGATACAATTCAATGGCATAACATTGATCAAAATCACAATTTAATTATATCAACAAATCATGCCTCTTCCACAATATAATAAAATCAAAATCATTATGTATTTTCAACAAGTCAAAATTCAAACAATTTAACACATATTCACACATAGGCAAGAATTTGCCCAATCACATAATAACTGTAAATACATTACCCACCTCATTTCCTTGCTAAGATCCAAGTCAAGGTTGTCTTTCTCCTTGCTCTTGGGTAGGATTCTCTTAGTTCCCTTCATTCTTCACCAAATGAAGGGATCTTTAGCTCAAAGGGAAGATCTTCTCTTCCTCTTCCTTTTTTTTTTAAATAACTCCATAATCTCTCTTGAAGGTTAACACAATTGAAACCCTAACTTATTTTCTCTTCTTTCTCTCCTTCTTTTCTTCTCTTCATATTTCTCTCTCTTCTTCATAACACTCTCTCCTTTTGTTTTCTTAATTTTTTTATCCTCTCTTTTTAAAAGGCAAGACAACACTTCTTCTTCCAATTATGCTCTTAATGATCGAGAAATGTCCCATTTTCCCTTCTATTAATGCCTTATGTCTTTTATGCTTAAGTGTCTTGTCAAAAGTACCATTGAATATTCTGACATAACATTTTCTTATAGAAAAATGTTCCCAATTTTCTTAAGTTTCTATTGCCACCAAAATCATTCAATTTGGTTATGAACTCTAAAAATATTGCCCCAAACACTTTCAAACTGTTCTTATATTGAAGCAATATATAATATTTAGATTCCTCCCAGAATTTGAAAGTCTTAGGGACTGAATTAGATTTTGATTTCTTCATATAATTTGTATCTCCATGTATCTAGTTTATCCTGAAACAAAAATCATCTTATTCGGAGCTATATTGTTGAATAAACATCAAAATACCGAAATATGTTCAGTAAAACATCAAATTCATACTCTTCCAATTGATGCCCTTACTTTGATCCAATCCATCCTTTTCAAATCAATACCAAATGCTACAAAACTCTATGGAGGGATAGAAAATGTGTTAAGAAACTATTGGTTCAAGAATCACTTCATTTGGAGGTCGGATAACAAAATTATGGCCGAAAGAATCAATCAAGATTTGGTCCTTAATCATATTGAACTTGTCCAGGGACGAATGGAATAACTCTCTCTATAGATGTCAAATTAAGGTAATATTAGGATAGTTTCAAAGAGGAGTTTGAGATATACAACTTTTAAGAAGACCTTAAAGACAAATTCTATCATTTGGATGGTGAAAAATGGAGTAGACGATAGGTACAGATGAAACCAAATGAAAAAGCAAAAGAATGGGAAAAAGCAAACGAATTGGGAAAATTTCTATATCTTTCACTACAGATATAGGATTAGGGTTTTCTTTAGATGAATTGAAAGATAACGTCATGATGTAAAACTTTCATGAAGATGTTGAAGACATATTCTATTGTATAAAGGGTCAAAAATGGAGCAGACGATAGGTATAGATGAAACCAAATGAAAAAACAGACGAATGGAAAAAAGCAGATCAATGGGGAAAATTACCATAACTTTCCCTACAAATATTTTATTGGCGCGTTATTTAGATGGTTTGAAAGAGGAATTCAAGATATACAACTTTCCAAAAATTTTGAAGACAAATTCTATTGTATCAAGGGTCAAAAATGGAGTAGACGATAGATACAGATGAAACCAAAAGAAAAAGAAGACGAATGGGGAAAATTACCATAATTTTCCTTACAGATATTAGATTGGGGTGTTCTTTAAATGGTTTGAAAAATAAATTAAATATATACAACTTTTATGAAGACTTCAAAGATAGATTTTATCATCTAAAGGGTCAAAAATGGAGTAGACGATAGGTATAGAAGAAACTAAATCAAAAAGCAGACGAATGGGAAAAAGAAGACGAATGAGGAAAATTGCAATAACTTTCCCCACAAATATTTAGATTGGGGCGTTCTTTAGATGACTTGAAAGAGAGCTTCAATATCTACAACTTTCTTGAAGGTCTCAAAGTCAAATTTTATCATTTAAATGGTCAAAAATGGAGTAGATGATAGGTACACATAAGGAGAAGTTTCGTTCAATGACAGAAGAAGCTGAAGGTCAAACATAGACGATATGACGTCATTACAGACGATACTATCTATACTCTTGAACATCTCCACTTATAAAGACCATAACTTTCAACTCCAATGTCCAAAATTCTCATGCTATATGCCGTTTGAAAGCTGGAAAGATTATCTACAACTTTTTAGAGACACCTTTCCATAATTCAGTCTAGATCAATCCAAAATTTCCTTCAAATTTAGAACACGAATTTTACACTCATCCACCAATGTACTGCACCCAGTTCTCAACTTCATGAAAAATTTTGAGATGTTTAAAGACAAAATTTAAATTTTATATCTTCATAATAAATGTAGCCATATGTCTCTAGTTTAATATAAATGAAGAATCATCTTGTTTGGATAACTGAGAAAAAGTTATGGCTGAAAGACTGAAGCATATTTCGTGAACATTTTTCAGATTAACCACCCATTTTGTTTCACAATCTTTCCTTAACACAACTCATACCAAGATCACCATTTCTACTTCATTTACTACTCATTCTCAACTCTGTTTTCCAACTCAATACAATCCATAAAAATTGTAATCCATGATTAATCATGAACACCAAAACAGAACACATACATATGCACATATTCTTCATCAACGTACTACACATACTCAACTTCATTTTTTCTTTCATTTTACTTCTAACTTTCACCTTAATTCTTCCTATTTCAAAATCTCTTATACACCAAAAACATCAAAGCAAAACATTAATCTATCCATATTTCCCATTCACTACTTTACTCTTATCTATCATTTCTAATTCAAGAATTTTCATTCATTTGTTTTTTACTCATGACTAATCACCAAAATTTCTCATTCAATAGTTCTAACTTCTAAGAAACGTTCAGGGTCCAACATATGTTGTCATTCCATATACTATCATTTTCGTTTATTTCCACACAATCATTGGAATTGTTAATATTGTTTTAAGCTTCCGTCATTAGAAAAAGACATGTAGTACATTTAATCATATGGAAAAAAGCATATAAGTTACCTCTTCCAAAAAATTAATAACTTTTTATTTAATCACAAAAAAATCTAAATTGTTATTTTAGGGAAATCAACACTTTTTCACTTTTAAAGTGATCAATTGATAATTGAAATTTGATCCAATGATACAATAAAAAATTGTTAGAATATTTAATGACCCATATGACTTATAATTTGAGTCCCATGTAAAGAACCCAAGATCACTACAAGAGAATAATGAATTTATGATGAAAAAATAGTGAAAGAATATAAACCCTTGTTGTTTACCGAAGAAAAACAAAACTACATCGGTAATTATGTCGAGAAAAATTAATTTTGACGACGGAATAATACCATCGACAAAATGGAAGAATATAATAGCCATTTCTGATGGAATAGACATTTTTGTTGATAATATTGACCGGAAAATTTAGTTTATCGAAGGGAATAATACTGTCGAAATAGAAGCACGGGAATTGAATGAGTGTAAATGTATTCTGATTTTACCGATAGAAATTACCAACGATATATTTTGTTGGTAAATTAGGAAACTTATAAAACGTTGTGTGCTTGTGACTAAATGTTATTAATTTGAAGAAAACGACGTCGTTTATTGTTAACAAAAAATGACGTCATTTTGAAAACGTTATAACCTCCTAAATGCACTCCTCTCCACTGTCATTTGTTCTTCTCCTCCCTGCTGGGTCTTCTCCTCCGGTGAGTCGTCATTTGTCATCGTCGACGTGGTGGAACAGTGGTGGTGCATCGGAAGGGGTAAGCACCATTGTTGTTTGCTTTCGTTTTCCTTCCCACCCCCACCCGTACCTGTATATGTCGTTATAATGTCAAAATTTTTGTGTTTGTTTGAGTTATTTTTTTTGTATTTTTGAGTCTTTTGTGAATGGGTAACAACTTTAGGTTGATATGTTAGTGTTAGAAGGCTAAGTTCTCAGATTTGTTTTTGAAGTTGGGATGATTTGTTGATGCATATGAGGTGTTTGATGAAATGCCTCATATGCATTTTGGTTAATTTGTGAAGATGGAGTTCCCTTCTTTATTTCTAATTTTTATTAATTCGTTAAGTAGAAATATGAATCAATTTCTAATATTTATACTTACTTTATTTATATATTAATTCATTTAAAAGCATTAGTAAGACTTATAAAAATCATGAACTAGTGAGAAAATTTCTTAGGCCTTTATCAAAGGTTTAAGTATATTGCCATTAGAAGAGCTAGTTAGATGACTCATTACTTATAATATGAATATGAATGAATTGTATGAAGAGGAATTAGCCCCAAATATAAAATGTATGGTGTTTAATACCTTTAGGATGAGAAAATTTATAATGATGATAATTTCAAAAGTGAAACTAATGAGGATGATATAAAGGTCATCATAAAAATTGAAGAAGTTAATAAAGAAGAAAAGAAAAAATAATTAAAGAAGAAAAGAAAGCACTTAATTAAGGTCACATAGGATGACACTATTAGTTAAAAATTCAAGAATTTGAAAATATAAAGAAAAGTACATTTTATGGGTAATAATTTCAAGACTTTCTTTTCCTAAAATTTGATGATGATAATGATAATTGTAATATTTTGTATACTTATATATTGATTAGTTGAATGCTTGAATTTCTAGGCGATAAGATTAAAAGGAAGAAATTTTATTTCAAGCATAAAGAAATTTTAAAGCTCTTAGATACATTTACTGAATGAGAATTAACAAAATTATGACATACATGATATGACAGAATCTAAGGGTGTAGTTATTGAAAATGATAATGAGTATGATTTTTTGCATGAGAAGGAGACATTGAATAAGGAGATCAATATTCTCAAAGAATCATCGTCAAGATTTACTATAAATAGTTTTTAAATTTAAATTGCACACTTATAGCCTAAGATAAATTTTCTAAAGACAAATTATGTTTATAATTATGAGCCACTACCTTAGTTATCACATGGGTATATAACATTTGATATGAAAACTTAAATGCTCATACATTATCTTTTAGGTATGAAAGAAAATAATTTGTGCTTTTATGTATAGTTTACATTCTAAACTTAGAAAACAAGGTTCAAAAGCCAAAAATCGGTATAACTTTCATGAAAGAACCTACCAAAAGAGGATGCAATATTTTTTTATTCATATAATCCTCTTTATCATCAAAATGACATGATACAAGCTTATTATCATCCTAGGCCCTATAAAAAAAGAAGAAGAATGACATTTGTTCAAACACCACCATAGTCATATTTTATTAAAAGAAACATGTAATATGTTACATCTTTTGTTAAGACTTATTGTCACATAATAGTAATAGCACCTAATAGTTCTTTAAAATTTGATAATGGTTTTGCATTGTGTAAATGCATAAGGATGGTTAGAAATATGTTCTAAGTTAAGAGATGATATGTAACATCCCCTCTCCTATAGGAAAAGGGTATTTTGGTAATTGGGACGGGTTCGGGATATTAAATTATATCTCGGCATGCGCATACAACATATAGCCTCTATGATTAATGATTGGTTGCACATGCACATAGTATACATGCATTCATGACATTTTCCGGCTTAGGTTTTAAATTGAACTTCTGTGTGAAATTAATGGAGTAATTGAGTTTGGAAAATTATTTGGACTGTGCCATAAATCGTTTTACATTTTTAGAGATTTTTAGAAATTTTTCTGGATTTTTCCGGAGACAATTCCTGGACCGAAAAACTCGCCAATTGGCGAACTGGCCGATTCTTGGTAGCAAAAATTGCTACCCACTGGTACTGTAATATTGGTTATTTTATTTTGGGACTGAAAGTAGGGTCATTGGAGTTAAATGAAGTAAAAATTTTGGACTGGATTAAACTAATATATATTGACTTTTCAAATAAAAAGAAACCAATGGTATCATGCCATTTAGAAGCATCATTAAATGCTTCTCTTCATTGTTCTCGGACATGTATGTTGTTTTAAAGGAAAGGGATAATTGTTAGGCTTTTGGTTTATGTATAGCCATCCGAAACACACACACACACAAACTCTTCTTTAAAGCCATCGAAATCTTTCTCCTTCTCTCATCTTCCTTATAACTTCAAGCTATTATCTCTTACTCCCATCAAAGTTAGATGATAAGTTTTGTGCATGCTTGAGAAGGAAAGGAGGTTGGTATTTTGGTGTGGAAGTTAGAAGGGGTTATTGAAGCTTTGAAGGAGATTTGGTGTTAGGTAAGTTTTCATTTAAGGAATTGAGTTTTAAATGATGTCTTTCATATGGATTAAATGCCATGATAGTGTGGGGTAGTTAATAAAAGGTTTAAAGCATGTATTAGGTTCATGTAGGCATTAAAGTGATGATTAATATGGTTGGAAGAAATGGGTTTAAGGCTAGGTGTTGTTGAGTGGAAATTAATGATATGGTTTGATATTGAATTGAATATGGATAATTATTTGAGTATTTGAATTGAGGAATTTAAGGCTGCCAATTTTTCTGTATAAGCCCTAGTATATGTATGACTGTATTAATATTTAATTTGTATTTATTTTGATGTCTAATGATGTGAAAAAGGCATTGGAAGTGATTGAACTAAGGTTAACATTGAATCTGGGAAATTGGAATTATAATTGATGCTACTGATTTATTCATAACTTATTGTGTAGAAATGCAAATGAAGTAAGGTTAGTGTCCACTGAAACTTTGGGATGTTGACTTCAATTTAGTGTGAAATAGGTGTTGTTAAATTTCAATGTTAGAAGGGTGAAATTTTGAATGGAAAGTTACTGTTCCATTGCCTGTAAACAGTAACCGAAACCACAACATATGAACTTTGTTGATTTTTATGAATTAATTGAGATGGAATTAGGGAAAATGGTCTTCATGGAAGTTGTGGCATATTGAATTATCTTTCCATTTCTACTGATCTTGCTATTTTTAGAATTGTATATTGGGAGATATGAATTGATTACTAATGACTGGTTTTGAGCATTTTGGATGAAACCTAGTTTAAGTGTGATTTTGTGAGTTTACTGATTGGAGGCAATTTTAACATTTTATGTGGACTGAATTGGTGTGAGTGAGCTTCTGAAGAATTGTAGAGGAAGAGATTAACTTGAAAATCATTTATGGTGAGTAATTTTTAGAAGTCAGAATTGTGAGTTATGATTTTTCAAAGATTGACCCTACATTAGGTTATAAATGACTGATCATAACAGTAGCTTCTATAACAGTTTTGAAATGGATAGAGATCGAATTGGGTGATGAGTGCTTCATGAAAATTGAAGTTTGAGATGTTATCTTTACAGGGATATAAAGTTCTGATTTTATTGACTTGTATATAGGGAGTTATGCTTGCTCTAAGTGTACTGATCAAATTGAATGATTCCAGGAACAGCAACATTGAGTGAATTAATTGATTTGTTTAGCAATGGAATTTGATTTTGGGTTGTTCATGAAAGTTGTAGAGGACATTGTGAACTTATTGACCATATTTTTGTGGTAATTTATTACTGAAGAATCAGTGAGTTATGAAATTGCCAATATACTGCCCTGTGTTAATGGGAATTGAGTAGGCAGAAGGTTTGATGGGATTTTTGACACCCTTAAGGTTGGAATTAATTTTTGTGGTCTTCTTGAGAATTGTAGAGGGTTTCATAAGCTTTCTAATGAGGTATAGTTTGTGTTTTTCTGGATTGTGTGCTAAGATTTATGGGTATTGGAAGTTGGAGTAAAAATCAGGAAAACAGGGGAAAAATTAAAGGAATGGAGCCTGGTCACTAGGGCGACGCCTCGCCCTAGTGACGAGGCGTTAAGGGCCCGCGTCGCTAGGGCGACGCCTCGCCCTAGCGACGAGGCCGGATAAAACGGCCCCGCTGGGGCGACGTCTCGCCCCAGCGAGGCTGTTCCTTTTTTTTAATATATATTATTATTTATTTCTTTTTATTTATTTTATTTGTTTGTTAATTGGTAATTTAGAGGTTTTTGTTTCTTTTGTCAATTACTTTTCCGTCCGATGTCCAATTGACCAGATTCCAGAGGCATCGGATTCGTTGAATATTTAATTTCATTTTATGAAAAACGAAAATTTTAGGCGGAATTTGACGTAGCCCCATCGACGAACATGTGAACTCTTGTTTTATTTAATTGGGGACCTATAGAGGTCCGATTACGCACCGTCGGCCTATGGATTTCTAATTTTAATAGAATTTTATTATGGGAAATATTGGGTTAGGCGGGATTGCCATGAACATGCATTATATACATTTCTTGATTTCATGTGCATTATTTTAGTCATTTCAAGTATACCGATGGTAATGGTTATTCATTTAACTTGCTATAGAGGCTCAAGTGGACCGTCGTTCCACGGACTTGGCGAGACTTCCGGCACTAGCGTGGAAGTTATTAGGTGAGTAACCTAGTTGGTTATTCCAATCTATGTGTTAACGTGGTTTGATTGCCTACGGGAATACATGAATTATTGTTGTAAATTGATTGCCTACGGGATTCGTGGATTCTGTTGTGAATTGACCGCCTCTACGGGATTATGTGGTTATATATGGCCCAATTGATCGTGAAATAAGCATTAGGCAATCATTAATTGGATTGTATGATTAGATTGTGTATTTGGACCGTGTATTACCATGTTTATCGATATGGGACATGTGCATTTATGCACAAATGCATCACATCGTTAAAAGGAAAATTGTGAACCGAGACGCCATCAGTCTTTGAACCGAGCCTAGAGCTCGATATCTGAACCGAGCCTCGAGCTCGACGGAGATAATTCTCCCGCACGCCGCCTATATCTTGATCAACATTATCGCTCGGTCACAATCTTGAAATGAATCGAAAAGAGTCACATGTGCATTGCATCTTCGAATCAACATTTGACAATGTTATTGACTGCCTGTATCTTTACTGTCTGTGACTGAATTACTATTGTGATTTGTATAACATCTGAGTGTATACTGTTACATGCTTATATGATGCATGAATTGGGAGAACCATCGATGATGGTTTCTCATTGAGTTCGCAAACTCATCCAAAATTGCAATTATTTTTCAGGCATAAGCATAGACAGATAGCTCCCTCAGGACTGTAGAGCCGTATACTGTGGATTGGCGAGAGAAGCGATGGCTCAAAGGTCGGTCAACTGGGCTTTCTTTTGGAGACTTATAGTTAGATCTGTTTCTTGTACAGTACAGTATGACACTTAATGTGCAGTGTTTGGATCATGTGTAAATTAAAAAGTACTGACAGTTGTAAATTACTGAGTTTTAAGTGAATGAAACGGAATCCAATTTGGTTTTAAAAAGTGGTCAATTTCTTATTACTGTCTTATGATTGTGATGCCATGAGGAGTGTAGTGGTTGTTGTCAGTAGTGGTCTCTTGTCATAGGATATGTATCGGAATGACCTACGGGCGTTCCGGTGGATACCCTATGGTAAGGGGGCGCTACATGATACATATAGATGGGAGGCTATTTTTAAAAAGTAGCGATATATACATTCTTGAAAATACCAAAGATACTCTTAGAAAATAAGGTCTAAAATATATAATTGTTAAAACTACAATTTGACAACATAATTGGATGCATATCAAATTTGACTTGAGTTCAAGTCTAAATGCAATTGTTTTCTCCTCTTTACATCCCTCTTAGTACATAAGCAAAGATGAAGTGATTGTATTCTCACCATTCCATTAGAATTCTTTTATTTGAAAGCCAATTTGTGTCTAACAATTAGATGAAACAATTATAGATCTTTTTGAGTTTCCTAACCTTATTATATAGATATTTTGCCTGTTAATATGTAAATGGCAATACCAATAACGAATTCGAGTGTATAATTTGAAAAAGTATATAAAATTAATCACATATTTATTATCTTTCATAATACTTGATTAAACTTGATAACTTATTAAAGTGTGCTCTATACCCTCCAATCCTTCTACCTTTGCCTTTGCTCTTACATCTACCTCTCATTATATCTCTTTCTCATCCATCTGATTATCAACTCTTGATCTTTACTTTTATCTTATCTAGTGACTCCATGTGCATGTGCTATGTTAGTTGATATAGTTACGTTGTCTGTGATACTTAGACTTATTGTTTTTGTTTTGCTAATGTTAGTGACGAATGATCAACATAAAAGGGTAAAGTGAACAAAAGAACTAATTAAATAGATTAAACAATCAAATGATGGAAAAATGAGCCAAATGGGGCATATATACAATTCAAAAGAGTTTCAAGATAATTTAAGCCAAGTTAATCAAGGACAAGAAAGAATGAATTCACTTTATATAATAATCATTGTGATTTTTTTGTAACCTTATCTGTTGGACCCCGCTCTTTTAATGGAAATTGGAAATATTAAAATGAAATAAAATGAGTATTTTGTATATAAATTGTGTTCTAGATGTTATTGTGCCTTAATGAAATATGGGTTTGTGTATGGCTTTTAATTATGAATTGATATATGGATGATTATGATATTGGAATGTGAATTATGTATGGATGATGAGTTGAGAAACCTTAAGCATGAACCATGGTTATATATGTAAGACATTATGGAAAAGCAAGAGAGGATTTTGGTGAATGACAAGATACTATTGAATGTAATAAATCATATGAATTGTGGTTGAGTGTTGGATAAATTCCAATGGCAAATTGAATTGTTTGAATGAGACTGTAATAGAAGAAGTGAAGTTAGGATAAATGTTAAGTTTTGCATGAGGATAAAAATGTGTATGCTGATTCAAGGGAAATTCTGGAATAATTGAAATAGAATTGGTCAAAGTTGTCTACATAGAAGTTGTAGATGATCCTTTTAGCTTTCCGACGCTATAAAGTTTGTAATTCTTAGATGTCGGAGTTAAGAAAAATGATTGATACAAGTTATGATGTTGCATAGGATTTGTGTATGTGATAGCAATGCAAATTGATGAGAATTTGTGGTCTTGATGGAACAAATGGATCAAGAATTGAGAGTTTGATGAGATAAATTTGGTGTTTGAGTTGTTATGAAGTGAATTTTGCACTAGAAGAGTTGAATTGAAGAAGATATTGATTTAATATGATATTAAAGTTAAATTGGAGGTAGGAAGCATTGGAGAGGGTTTGGAGGGGTTTTGAAAACCCCCTATGTCCGTTAAATGGACTTTATGTTCGTTTAACGAACATTTACTGGTCAAAAAGGACCCCAAGCCTCGCCCATGTCTGTTTAACGGACTTGATGTCCGTTTAATGGACTTTCTCGGGTGAGAAAGTCCATTTAAACCTGTATGTGTCCGTTAAACAGACAGCCACGGGTCAGCTTGAGGAAATGGTGATATTTGACTATTTTATAGGCTTAATCTGACTTGTGGTCTTCATAAAAGTTTTATATATCGAAGTCTTATTTCTAATGGTCCAAGAATGAAACCAATCCGACATTTGTGGTGAAAGTTATGACAATAGTCAGGAGGTGATTTTGATGTTTGATTTGTGTGTGCTCACCACTATTGTGGAATGTCAGCAAATGCCCTACAGGGTTTTAAACACAAAGTTTAAGACTTCTGAAGTTGGGCTCCACAAATGGGGCCCAGCGCGCGAGGTCTTTTCGCCAGCGTACGACGCCATTTATCCTCCTTTGCGCAACGTCGTTTGCAATTCTTCTCCTCTGCGCCTGTCCGTTTCTCACCGTGTTTTTTCTATTTTCTCCTTAATCCGACCTTTGTCCAATCTTTTACTTATATCTTTTCCGTCTGACATCCGATTGACTTATTTTTTAAAGCGTTGGATTGCTAAGATATGGGATTTTTGGAGATCCGGTTGAACTGATTCTTGAGGCAAAATAAAATAATGACATGGGGCTACAAGTATTATGAAGGAAGTTAATTTCAATTTAGCCTCTAAGACTTCCATTTTATGAATGGAAGTTGGGTTTTAGTGTTCAGTCTTGGATTAATAAGATTTAAAAGTATTTTGGCCATAACTTTTGTTCTAGTCATCCAAATGAGGTGATTCTTAATTTGGATTAAACTAGAGAAATATGGCTACAAATGTTATGAAGGATTTGAATTCCAATTTAGTCTTTAAGAATGTCAATTTTTGGATGGAAGTGAATCACAAGAAAAATGTGTTAGCATAATGATAGTCTGAAATGTTTAGAGTATAACTTTTGATGTGGTGCACCAAAGTTAATGATTTTTGTGGTGTTATGAAGTTAAAACAATAAGGAACAATTTTCTAGAAGTAAGTTTTAGCAAATTTCTTCATTTTGATAGTGAGAAAATTGTCCTAAAGTAAGCATGAATAAAAATAAAGTTCAGGGGCAATTTTGGAAGTTCACTTAAAGGGTTAAGTTTGAAGGCTTATATGGAAGGGCTTTTTGGTGATTTATCATTCCTTAAAGACATAAAAAGAGGGTCTGTCGTTTGAAGAGAAGGAAGGCACGAAATTAAGTGAAAGAAGAAGGAAAGAAAGAAAGAAAGATGAGAGAAAGGAGGAGCTTCGGTGGAGGAAGAAGAAGGATAGCTAGGTTTCAAAATTTTTGGGTCTTCTAGCATGATTTTTGAGTGGATCCAAGGGGAAAATGATGGAAGAAGACAAGAGCTTCCTTCCAAGCTAAGAAAATCTCGAAAATGAAGAAGATGAAGGTAAGTGATGATTTTTTTTAGCTTTGAATTTTTAGTGAGATTTTGATTTATTTGGCTTAAGATTGATATGGGTTTGTGATTTATGAAGTTAATTTTGGAGATTATACCTTAAAGTGGTGTTTAATTTATGGATAATTGTGAATTAGGGTTTTTGTCTTGGATGAGGAAAATTAAGGAAAGGAATGGAGAGATTGATGCTTGGGTCAAAGTTCTAGCATGGAAATGAGGTGGGTAATTTGTTTATATGTTGAATGATAAGCTAACCTTGTGGTTTTGAAAAATCAAAGAGCAAAATTTTATAAATTATTGTTTATGTAAATGTTTGAAAATTCTGAATTTTCGAATGATCAAATTCGTTGATTTTGAAATGATTGGAAATTTTTTACAATTGTTTCGAACTTTATAATGAAATGATTCAATTGACTACTTTCAAGGGTTTTGAATGATTCGATGAAATGGGTATAATTTTTTGAATTCTTTATGTTTGATTGATTGAGATTTCAATATGTGAATTTGATTATTGATGAGATTGATTGACGTATTAAGAATGCATTTGAATTGTTATATGAATGTATGCAAATTTGTGAATGTGAATGTGTCGAGTACGACACGATATGAAAATATAAAAAATTGAATTTCCGAAATGTGCCTTCGGGCAATCTGATTTTTCAAGCATGAATATGTGTTATATGGGTTTGGTTAGGTCCCCTAAGTAGAGTCAGTGCACTGGTCTCGTTTTTAAAGGCTTCTCCCGCCTGCCCGCTAGTGACACTGGAGTTCCGATTTCAGACTCCCATAAGTCATGGCTACACTGGACCGCTATGCGGGAAAGTGTAGTACGTTCCGTTCACGGCTGTGCAGGATCGCTTTGCGGGAATGTGTTGTACCTTCCGTTTTGGACTGACCCAAACTATTATGATGTGTTATGTGCTTTTGATTTTTTTGTGATGTGATGCATTCATGTTTATATAATTGTTCATGATTTGTGAAAAGAAATTTTGAGATTCTTGAGAAATAAGAAAGTGAGGTTTTCAATTGTGACAGTTTTGGAAATTGTGAAAATTGTGTATAAATGTTTTGAAAAATTAGAAAGTTTATGAAATAAACGTTTGATGAAATTTCTACTATGAAATCCTTTATAAGATGGAAAAGGTTTTGAGAAATGGCTTTTGCTTATTATTCAACTTATAAACATGTTATCCACGAGCTATCAACTCACCCCCTTTCATCCCCATCTCCAGGTGTCGAGCAGGAGATCGGATGAAAGAAGGTCAAGGCTTATGTTCGATTTCGTTTGCTATATTTTTTATGTATTTGGAAATTTGGTGTTGATATTGTATATGGCTTAAGTTGCCATTATTGTATTAAAAGCATTTATGTCAGGATGTATGAGAATTATGAAATTGTGTATAATTGAGTATGATGTATATGATGTATAAGAATGACGAAGTTATGTTTGGGTTTGAGATATATATTTGTGCATGGTTGTGGCATATGGATTTCAGTGTATGATTATGGTTTATGGATTGTAATTGTATATGAATTTGATTGGGTTGCGTTTGGATTGAATTGGGAATTTGTATATTGAGTTAAGATGAATGAGAATTACATATGATGTATGAATGTGATTTCTATATTGAATTGAGAAATGAATGTGAATTGGATTTGGATAATGTGATTTGGTTTGAGTTTGGATTCCGGACGGGAGGTTCGAGGAATTGTGTGATTTGATTGAACTGGTGTATAGAAGTGTGTTTTAAAACCCTTTTGCAGGTTTGGGTTTGTTTGAATGCAGTCGTTATGCTGCCCAATTTTTGATAAAATTGGTTGTATGGCAAAGATAGAATAAAAATAAGATTTTGTTAAAGATAGTATTGAAATATTGTATGATTAGGAAGAATTGAGTTTGGATTGAGAATAAGTTTTCCAAATGGTTTTGATTTATATAAGATTGAAATAAGATGAAAGGAATGAATAAGAAAAAGAAAAAAAATTACACCGATTTTCGAATTAGGTTAGTCTTAGAGTTTCCATCGCGGCCCCTTTTGTTTTGTTTCATAAGTTTAAGATTTCGGATGTCGGATATTTGTTCAGTTCAGTTGCTCCGTTTGTATGCTTTGAATTCGATTTGTATTTGTTCCGCATTTTTGTTATTCGATAATTCAATTCGTATTCGCTTCGCTTTCGATCCTTTCGTCTTATGTTCTCGATTTCGATTCGTTTTCGATATGTTTTTGCTTTTGATTCCAATCTGTTTTGCTTCACTTTGATTTCCGGTTCGTTCGTTTATTTCCGATTAGATTCGTTTCCGATTCGTTTCGTTGTGTCTTCGTTTGCATACTTTGTTTATTTGTTTTCGTTCTCCATTTTTCGGTTGGGGTCCGGTCTTGAGATCGGGTCCCAACATTATCTTAGTTATTTCAAAAAATTAGAGATATAATCATTAAATGATCTTTTACATGTAGGATATATCACATATACTTTGACAAAATTATTATAAACCAATTTAAATTACTTGAGATGCACTTTATTAGGTTTTTTAATTTAAAATAAAATTTGTAGAGGATTCTTTTTCACCCATGAAAAAGAAGATGTTATATAGACGGTTCATCTAGAATGTTGATTTAAATATGAATTAATTTATGGGAAAAGTGGTGGTACATGGACTTTTTCTGTGAGTTATGGTTTAAGGAAGGTATGTTTTAAACGAAATTATGATTAGTCAAATATTTAGTTTGAGGATGCACACATTTTCATTCATGCTTTTCATTTTAAATTCATATGACAACCATTTTATAATTTTCTTAACAAACTAAAACCATTACATGTAATGCTTATTTTGTGGTCTTCATCAATCATATGGAAAATCAATATATGCTTTATAATATTAGAAAATATTATGTTTGGGATATGCTTGATAATATGTTCTTATATAAATTAATGAAATTGAATAAATTAGATTTTTGAATTAGATGTAAATGCATGTGGACTTAATTAAGAATAGACATATAGTTTGGAGAGTGGATTTGAGTTGTGATTACTAGTGGATATAGAAGTGTAATTTTATTACAGGAAAGACCCTTTTTTGAAAAGGGAGATGTCCATTTTATAGGGAAAATTCTACTGAATTTTCAATAGGCTCCTCGTATAACTTATGACCTTGATTGATTATAATATTTCATGGAAATTGTTTTAATATATCATGTTTTATAAAATGTGAACATTTTTGGGAATAGGTTGTAGGATCTCAATAGTTTGCAGTACTTATATTTTCAAAGAGATTGAAGAGAAGATTTAGCAGGTATTAAAATGACATTCATATCCTTATAACTATGGATTTCAAGAATGATTTTTTACATATATTGGAAAATGAAATTTGTATCAATTTGTATATTTCTCATTCTAGGTTTGTCATCATCATCTTCCTTCATGTACTTTAGGAAGATCCTTTTACCATTTGGTTGAGGTTAGTGATTTTGTTTGTTACTATGTTTTCTTAAACTTACCTTTATTTAGGTATTTCTTTACTTTTCATGTGCAAATTATGACACGCATCTTTTTAAAATTGTATATGTTAAAACAATTTATTAAAATAAGTATTCTTATTGTTATGAATACTTATGAAATTTGAAACTAGTACATATTTAATATAGGAGTTTTAACATTAATTATCTTCTAGCATATATGATTACAAACATATATGTCAGCTGGCCAAGAATGACACCCCACTCCCACAGGACTTGAACCCGACATCGTGGGTGATATCCGAGTCCGTGCCCCATGAAGGTGGCATGCTAGAACAGTCAACCACTAGACATTCGACACAATTTTGTCTTTCTTTTCTTTTTTAAAAGAAAGCAATGTACACGTATGTGGAAATCAATTGTAAAATTGGCCACACTTTATTTCATAAATATTTACATTAACAACATTTCAACCATTATATAAATCATCAAAATTTCACTTTACACTTGGGCCCATTTCTGAGACAAAACACTTGTAATCATAATATTAGTATACTTCATAATCAATTACAAATCATTCCACTTTGGAAAGTTATTCCAAATAGAAATCTTCAATATACATGTTACAATAATTGCGGAAGACCCAAATCAAAACAAAAATAAGAAAATACAAGTGCAAATGAAAACTGATCCCGACATTGTAGGGATACTCCCGTTTATCTAACGAGGTATTCTTTTGATCTTAAAAAATAATTGCAAATTTTGGGTGAGTTTTGCGAACTCAATGAATGACCATCATCGATGACTCACCTAGTCATATAATACACAATTCACATTCATATCATTTCATATCACACTCACTTAATACACTTTAATCATTCATATTATGCATATATGTGTAATGTATAATGCATGCTCAATGAAAATTCTCGAGTATATTTTCTAATTCACATCTTGTGCTCATTCTCAATTCATGATTCATATTGTCTCCTTGAACTTAGACTTACAGTTCATTTGCACATGACCATTCTAAATTATCCATCCAATCTTTACGTTCTTTTAGGTGTCTAGCTTATTCATAAGATTACATCTCAAGAACACTTGGTCACCCTATATTATAACTGTTGGGCCCCGTTTTTAGAACCCAACTCTTGCTCTGATACCAAAACTGTTGGGCATCGCTTCTGGAACCCAACTCTTAAATGGAACCATATGATGTGAGCGTATTAACCTGTGGAGTTATTTCATTTAACTCTTATTAGCCATCATCAATTCACTCTCATTTTTACAACATCTCAAGCCATAAAGGGTGAACTCACTCAGTGCTTTGATACCACATTTGTTGGATCCTGCTTATTTCTGAAATCCAACTCTTGCGAAAACATGAAACGTGAGCATATTCCCATGAAATGCCTTTAATCATCATCGATTAATCTTCATTCTCATAACTTCTTAATAATTTTCCTCACAATTTGTTCAATGGCGTGGCCACGTAAATTAGTCACCATACTCAAACTCATTTATCCTATTTGTGAACAGAATTTAGGAATCTTAAAACTAGGATTTCAAAATGACTTCTTCAAAGAAATTGTAGCTTTAAGTCTCTAGCGTAATTTGAAGAAAGAATAACCTCAATCGGAGCTCTATAGCTCAAGATATGCTTAAAAATCCAAAGTATATTCATAACCCCGTTATGCTCTTCCAACCTATCCCTCATTTTCTTTCCTTCAAACATTGTCAAATCAATACCAAAAACTCCCAATTTTCATGCAGAGATAGATATATGTCCTAGGAAGCAATTGCCTTAAGAATCACTTCAATCGGAGGCCGGACGAAGAAGTTATGGCCAAATGAATCCAATATGTTCATGTCCTAACTTGAATTGTACATCCTTTGGCGCAAATGCCATAACTCTCACTAAAAGTGTCGGATTGACTTCTTTTTTGGATGGTTTGAAAGAATACTTCTAGATATACAACTTTTATACAGACTCGGAAATGAGATTCTGTCGTTTGGACATGGCCTGTGTGATTTTACACATGCTGGCCGTGTAACCTTTGGGTGGAATGTGCTCCTGCGCCAAAAACACGCGACCCGCGTGATTTTACACGGGCAGGCCGTGTAACATTCGGATGGCACGAAATTTTCGCCCTCCAAGACCCCTTCAAAGGGCCCCAAACACATCGTATCATCCCTCTTACTCATAATCTTGCCAAATTCAATTCTTTCTAGTGCAAAATCACTTCCTATACTCTAATTATTCAGGATACACATCCTTTATGACATCCTAACTTGTAATGATCATAACTCTCAACTCCGATATCCAAAAATCGTAAACTTTATATCGTTGGAAAGCTATAAGTACAAGATACAAATTTCATGAAGGAAACTTTTACTAATTATATCTATATTAATATATAATTTCTCCTGACATTAGAACACACATTTTACCTTCATGAAAAACTTGAGAATTATCCCAAATTCGCTTCCTCTATTGCAATACAATTCCTAATGATTTTAACTATCAATTGGAATTCGTCAAACTCTCAAACGCAATTTATTTGACTTTTCATATTCAACTACCTCTCATCATTCATGATTCTCATCCTTCTTTTCCATAACATCTCACTTATTTGAATATATGTACATATTGTTGGACCAATGGTGGTTGACAAATTAAATCCCACTTATGTTTTGATAATAATAAAATGTATAGAATTGGTTAAGAAATTATTTCAGGTGATTTAGATTCAAATACATCAAGACTACATCAATCTTGAATGGGCAAGACATAAATCATTGAAGAATCAAGATGGAAGTTTCCTTATAAGTGCAAGAGACATTAATAATGAAGATTATAGAAGATTATAGAAGATTACCGTTGAAGCTTACATAAGTCGACTAGCACATCATAAGTCGACTTATATATCAAGATCCGAACAACATAAGTCGACTAGAACATCATAAGTCGACTAATACATGAAGATCTGTCAACACAAGTCGACTAATAGTATATAAATCGACTTATCGAGGACCACAAGTCGACTTACACAGCAAAGTCGACTTATAGAAGAGCGGAGATGAAATTTTACGAAAAGTATTGTCGCAAGTCGAATTATACACTCGACAAGTCGAATTATACACTCGACAAGTCGAATTATGAGTACAACAAATTAATTCCAACGGTTCAATTAGCCACAAATGGAAAGGAGGATGTTAAGGAACGGTCATAACAATTAGACAACAGCTATATGGGTTCCCAACAACTATTTTTCTTCAAGTATAAGAGTGGATGATCAAGGAAAAATATAAGAGGAGTTCTACAAGAAAAATACTCCACTATTGCTTCATATTTTGCTCACTATTGCTCTTATCTTGTCACACCATTGTATTGAGCTTTGTTCTTGAATCTTTATGTTATTTCTCTTACAATTTGAGTGACTAGTGAAAAGTCACTTGTGAGGTAGGATTTGTGCCAGAAAACAAATCAATTGTAAAGGTAGTTTGAGCCGGAAATCAAGTATTGTTGGTAGGATTTGTGCCGGAAGACAAATAAAGTGTAAAGGTAGATTGAGCCGAAAATCAAGCAGTATTGTAAGAGTTCACAATGAACTACAAAGTGTGTAATAAAGTGGTTTGCAAAATCCTAAGTGGGAGTTTAGGTAGAGGACGTAGGTCTTAGCACCGAACCTCTATAAAAATAGTGTTTGATCTTCTTCCCTACTCTTTGCATTTAAATTCGTTTAAATTACTATTGTGTGAATTAACTTCTGATTTTATTGTAGAAAATTTCAAAAAGCTTAAAGATCTATTCAACCCCCTTCTAGATCGCTAACAATTGGTATCAGAGCAGAAGTATCCAGGGATGACACACAATAACCTAGCAGAATAAGGTAACACAAACAATCGCCCTCCTTTATTTAATGGTACTAACTATTCATCTTGTAAAAATCCTATGAAGTATCACATTATAAGCGAGGGAGTGGAATATTGGAAGATAGTTATCTTCGGTCCACAAGCACCGTTGAAAGAAAATGGTGAGTTAAAAACGGAGCTGGAATACGACGACAATAACTGGAAGCAAGTTTACATCAACGCGAAAGCCATGAAGCTAATTTATTGCGCTCTCACGGTTGAGGAAAGAAATCGAGTTAATTCTTGTACCAGCGCTAAAGAAATGTGGGAAAGACTTCGCATCACCCATGAAGGAACCAACCAAGTCCGGGAGACAAAGATCAACATGCTTCTCCATGACTATGAAATGTTTTTCATGAAGGAAGGTGAGTCTATTTCTACTATGCTTGATCGTTTTGCAGAAATCATAAATGGATTAGGCAACTTTGGAAAGCATGTGATGGATAGCGAGAAGGTGAAGAAAATTCTTCGCTCACTACCAAAGGAATGGGACTCACAAGTCACCGCCATTATGGAATCTAAAGATCTCAATCATTTGGAATTCAACGCCTTGGTGGGATCACTCATCAACTATGAGATCATTCTCAAATCAAGAGGAGGTAGAGGTAAGTCACAAAAGTCAATTGCTTTAAAAGCTAATGCTTCTTCTCTTGATGAAAGTGATGAAGAAATAGATGAAGAAGAGGAAGACGAAGAAATAGCAATGTATGCCAGAAATATGAGAAAGTTCAAAGGACTACTCAAAAATAGAAGGAAAGAATTAAATGGTGGTAGAAATGGAGAAAGAAAGAAGTTTGCCATGGAAAGAAGATCAAAGGGGTATGATGAAAAGAAGAGCAATGAAGAGTGTTGGAAATGTGGAAAAAGGGGACATCATGCTAGAGAATGCGAAAGCTCATCCTCCACATCAAATTTCCAGAAAAATGACAAATATGACAATGGAAAAAAGAAGGCTAGCCTTGTAGCCACGTGGAGTGATGATAAGGAAGCATATCATAGCAATGATGAAAACAACCTTGCTCATATGGCAGATAGCTTCTTGACAAGTGATGATGAGGATGAGGTAATAATCTCAGATCAAGAACTTAGAGATTTTTTTACTGCTTTACAAATTGATTTTGAAGAAGCTATTAAGATCAACAAGAAATTGAGAAAGAAAATAAGGGAACTAGTTGATGAAAATAGTGTCTTGCATGAGACTATTGATGATTTAGATTGCACTAAGGAAGATCACTCTATATGCCTTGCTGAAAAAAAAACCTTACTTGTGAGCTTAATAGACTTAGAAAGGAATTTTCTTATATGGTTGAAAAATTTGCTGGTGGGAATGAAAAGTTTGAAAAGATGTTATCTTTACAAAGATATTCAATTTCTAAACATGGTTTAGGATATGATCCATTTGATAGAGATTGTTCTTTGATTTCTAAATTTACTAAATATGGCAAAGTTTCTAAATGTGCTAGATGCTTAAAAGATGGTCATATAGAAATTGCATGCAAAAGTATTAGAAGATGCATTAATGTGAAGAAAATCTGGGTAGTAAAAGGTACAGCTCCTCCTAATGTGGTTTATATGACTAACCAAAATAGACCCAAAATGGCCTGGGTACCAATGAGTAGAAAGAATGTTTCAGTTGTAGGTACAAGCAAGGAATGAAAATCCACCAAGCACATGGAACATTGATAGTGGATGTCGACTAATTGGTAACAAGTCTGCTAACAAGTCGACTTGTGTGGGTCAATAAGTCGACCTATGATATACACAACACTATGGAAATGAAGAAATTTCAGGATAAGTTGACTTATATAAATGGACAAGTCGACTTATGAGGGTCGATAAGTCGACTTATGGAGGTAAAACAAGTCGACTTATGTTTAGACGGGTTCCATTGTTGGATTGTTATATTATGTAATGACTTTGCATTTTCTTTGTGTTTGCTTATGAACTGCCAGTCGAATATAAGTTATCTGGGTCTTCTTTAAAAATTCTCTTTTTTACAAAATCTCCGAAAACATATGCTTGTCTACTTTTGAGATTTATTCATGATGATGATGTTTCTCCACCATGATGGTTTTTGTATCTAGCCAAAACCAACATTTCATATTATTTGTATTTGCTTGCTACTTGAGACTATTTGTGTTTGATGACTTGCTTCGCTATTTCATGTGATTGCAATATTTCATCTATTGTAGGTTTGTATTAGTTGTTTTGATTATGACAAAAAGGGGGAGAAAAATGAGAAATTGGATATTCTTTAGTTACTTGATTAAGGGGGAGTATGTATGTTAATGTATGTTAAATTGTCTTTAATTTGAGTTTATATTACAAGGTTATTAAATTCAATGATTTATATGATTGAGGGGGAGACTTCTAACCAAAATGACAAGGTATAAAAACCTTGATCAATGTTTCTTTGTTTTCATTTCTTAAACAATTTCTAAGTGTTTTGTCATTATCAAAAAGGGGGAGATTGTTGGACCAATGGTGGTTGACAAATTAAATCCCACTTATGTTTTGATAATAATAAAATGTATAGAATTGGTTAAGAAATTATTTCAGATGATTTAGATTCAAATACATCAAGACTACATCAATCTTGAATGGGCAAGACATAAATCATTGAAGAATCAAGATGGAAGTTTCCTTATAAGTGCAAGAGACATTAATAATGAAGATTATAAAAGATTTGAGTGGATATTATCGTTGAAGCTTACATAAGTCAACTAGCACATCATAAGTCGACTTATATATCAAGATCCGAACAACATAAGTCGACTAGAACATCATAAGTCGACTAATACATGAAGATCTGTCAACACAAGTTGACTAATAGTACATAAGTCGACTTATTGAGGACCACAAGTCGACTTACACAGCACAAGTCGACTTATAGAAGAGCGGAGATGAAATTTTCACAAGTCGACTTATACACTCGATAAGTCGACTTATAGGTACAACAAATTAATTCCAACGGTTCAATTAGCCACAAATGGAAAGGAGGATGTTAAGGAACGGTCATAACAATTAGAAAACGACTATATGGGTTCCCAACAGCTATTTTTCTTCAAGTATAAGAGTGGATGATCAAGGAAAAATATAAGAGGAGTTCTACAAGAAAAATACTCCAGTATTGCTTCATATTTTGCTCACTATTGCTCTTATCTTGTCACACCATTGTATTGAGCTTTGTTCTTGAATCTTTATATTATTTCTCTTACAATTTGAGTGACTAGTGAAAAGTCATTTTTGAGGTAGGATTTGTGCTGGAAAACAAATTAATAGTAAAGGTAGCTTGAGCCGAAAATTAAGTGTTGTTGGTAGGATTTGTGCCGGAAGACAAATCAAGTGTAAAGGTAGCTTGAGCCGGAAATCAAGCGGTATTGTAAGAGTTCACACTGAACTACAAAGTGTGTAATAAAGTGGTTTGCAAAATCCTAAGTGGGAGTTTAGGTAGAGGACGTAGGTCTTAGCACCGAACCTCTATAAAAATAGTGTTTGATCTTCTTCCCTACTCCTTGCATTTAAATTCGTTTAAATTACTGTTGTGTGAATTAACTTCTGATTTTATTGTAGAAATTTTCAAAAAGCTTAAATTTCTATTCAACCCCGCTTCTAGATCGCTAACACATATATATACCAACCATTCATGCTCAACATTGATCATCATCTTCCATATACAAATTCTCATTTCATGTCCACAAATCCATATTTCATTAACATCATATAATAAGTGTTTACAAAGATTTAGTGGCATCTCATGCCATAAAACATAATCAATATCAAAAATCCAAAATACAAAAAAAGATACAAAATCCCATAATTCTCAACATATGTCTAACATCTTATTTTTACATCAATCTAACTTACGATACAACATATGCATAACCAAACGATGCCTTGAATCTCTTTCACCCAATATCTTTCTCATCACCTGGAGATGAGAATGAAAGGGGGTGAGTTTAAAGCTCGTGGGCAACATGCTTATAACAAATAACAAGCAAAACCGTTCAAAAAGTTCATTCTCATAGAAAATTTTTAATGAATCATAAAACATATGTTTCTCAAAATTCTTATCATGTAATCAAAATCACAACACAATTCATGCCTTTTTCAACTTGTTCACAAATCATAAACATATAAGCCCATTAGAAATGGTTTGGGTGGATCCAAAACATAATGGACTACACATTTTCCCCTAAGGGTCCGATGTAGCCGTGAACAGAACGTACTAACGCAATCCCACATAATGGTTTTGCGTAGCCGTGAACTTATGGGAGTCCGCAAGGGAGCTTCATTCTACTAGCGGGCAGACGAGAGAAGCCTTTAGACAAGTGCACTTGACATACTTAGGGGACCACCACAAATTCACATAACATGTAATTCATGCTTGAAAACTAATTGCCTAAATGGCAACATTTTGGAAACTTGTCTTTCATAAAATGACATATTTCATATGCATTTTCAACCATAAATTCTTTTCAAAATCATTTACATATCACAATTCATTATCTAAAATTCATACACCAAAACATGTAGCAATTTCACAAGTCATTCCAAAAGCAACAATTGCCACAATTATAAAACAATGAAAATGATTTTATTTTCTTGTCTAAAAGGGAAAACGTATTGGCTCATTATCCAATTATAAACATAACAATCACCATAATTTTCTTGCTCAAAGATGTCCTCTTCCCTTGTTCCTCTTTCCTAACTTGATTTCCTTTAACATAAGCCATAATCCCCAAATCAATAGGGATTCCAATTGGAGTAAGAACATATTCATAAAATTGGTCCTAGAATCTTAAAACCCATACATTTCTTAAGCTATATGAACCAAAACCATCTCAAAAATTCAAAGATCAAAATCCATCCTTAGCTTGGATCTTCTCCAAATAAAGAGTTTGATGGATCTAATGGAAGCTCTCATCCTCCTCTTCCTTTTTCCCTTATTGAGCATCTTGAAAATCCTTTTTAAAAACCAAATAAAGATGAAACCTAGTTTCTGTTTCTTCTTTTTCTCCTCTTCTCCACAATCTCTCTCTCATTTCTCTCTTCTCTTTATTTTTCTCTCCCATTTTCGTTCATGCTTCTCCTTTAAAAGCCAAACAATCCTTCTTATTACAATTATGTCATTAATGAGTGCACAAAGACCCTTCTACCCTTCCTTATATGCCTTGTAACTTAAATGGCTTAAGTGATCTTTCCAAAAATCCCTCATACATACATACTCTTGCTACTTAATTCCACTAAACCATATTTTAAAATCCTACCAACATTAACATAATAATGAACTCCAAATAGAATAATTAATCTATCAAAACCTCAAAATTATTTAAATCATGCTTAACTCCTTCCAAAAATCAAGACCTTTTTCTAATCATGTAATTGAAGGAATTTGATAACACTTCCTTCTAGAAAAATGTTCCTCATTGTCTTAATTTCTAATGACACCAAAATCATTCAATTTGATTTGGAAATCCGAAAGTTATATCCCAAACATTTCCAAACTATTCTTATATTGAAATAATATTATGTACTCAACTTTCCTACAAAAATTGAAATTCTTAAAAACTGAATTAGAACTCGATTTCATCAGATAATTTGTAGCCCTATTTCTCTAGTTTAATCCAAATCAAGAATCACCTCATTCGGATAACTAGAGAAAAGTTATTGATAAAACACCAAAGCATACTCAACGAACAAGTTTCACTTATAACTTCCATCATTTCACACATAACCCATCTTGTACATGACTATCCTCTCTACTTCATTTCAAATTCAAGAATTTTTCTTTTCTTTACACATGAATAATTGCCAAAATTCCTCATTTAATAGTTCTAACTTCTAAGAAAAGTTTGGGGTCTAACAATTCTCCCCCTTTAAAGAATTTCATCCCTGAAATTCTTACCTAAGTGATCAAACCAATGGAGGTAATGTTTTTCCTCAGTCTCCCAAGTAATTTCTTCACTCGAATAATTTCTTCCAAATGACTATAGTCAATAGACTCACACGATCCTTCAATCACTTGTGTAATCGTTCATTCTCTTAACTAATTCCTCAATATATACATGTATCTCAGATTACTCACAAATTTCCACTCCTTGCATCAATAACACCAATATCCAATCATATCGATATTTCTTAACATACTTGACATCTTACACTCAATCTCAACACACCTTGAGATGGTGATACTCTTATAAACATTTCATCATTTTCTTCATAGTCCACACTCCATCAATTTAAAAACTTATCCTTTTTACCTAATTGATAGTTTGGTCTCCGTTAATCCTAGACGATATTCTTCTTTTAATCTTCGAATTTATTTCTCATTGTAACATCATCAACAAATATCAATCAATCCCCACTTGATCATTATAAGAACTTTCATGTGTTACTCTAGTTCCCCTTAGAATTTAAACTATGGGAACTATGACTAGCAATTATCCAATAGGTCATAGGTTTTTTCCTACATCATCTCCATACATATATTACATATGAGCTTAATATTCTCACTGGTGTATGATGATGGGATCATCAAATAGGTAGCCACAATAACAACTTAGCTTACCTTTTTGAACTTGTACAATTATCGCTATCATTCATCTCATCTTCCATCTATCCTTCACATTACATCTTACATATATACATTCACAATTGATTCAAACTTGTGAAGGTGTAATCATAAAAATTCTAATCTCAATTTCCACTAACACAATCTTATGGAGGATCATAACTCTTGTCATATTCATCAAAACTCTTTTTGTGGTCTTCATAGAAGTTGTATCTCTCAAAGTCCTCTTTAAAAAAATACCTAAATCATCTCAATACGAGGTCTAAAGAAAAAGTTATGACTCTTGCACCAAAGTATCTTTAACTGCTTTCTATGATTTCCAGATTTCTAACTCTTTACTTACAACATTCAATTTCTCATGCTTAGTCTATCATTTCTAGTTCAATGATCATCATTTATCCATTTATATAACTCTATTTCAAATCGATATCAAACATAACCAAATTGTAGCCCATGATTGATCGTAAACACTTATATCAAAACATGCTTATATATACACATTCATCATCAACTTCCTGCACTCAATACTCAACTCCAAGTCAAACTTAAAAACTTTTAACGATGGAATTTGAATTCGATGTCTTCATAGAAAACAAAGCTATATGTCTCTAATTTAATCCAAATAAAAAATCACTTCATTTGTACATCTAAATAATAAGTCATGTCTATAACATAGAAGCATATCAGTGGAAATGTTTCTACTAACATTTTCTAGATTTCAAAACTTCCAACATTTCACATGAAATTCATCTTATACCTACATTATCCCTTCCATTTCATTCCTCATCATTCTCTAACCAATTCAACTCAATATATCAATCACAAAATAATCATGATCTATATTTGATCATTAACCAAAAACAGGACATGTTCATGCACCTATTCAACAACTTTCAATGCCCATTGAAACATCCCTTTCATAACCAATTCAACTTAAAAACATGTGTAGCATAACTCATATTTTCTTACTCATCATATACGACTCCAGTCATCCATAAGCAACTCTTAACCCATTATTTAGCATTTACATGAAACAAAACTTCAATATATACATATGTATATGCTCATTTCTTCACCAATATTCTAGTATATACAAAACTCCTTATCATGATCATTCAACCTCTAAAACATCCCTCTAAATCATTACTCATCAAGCATATATAAGCAAGAAATTTACACATTCCTCTCCATTCATGACACCCACATATTCAAAAACACCATTTCATGAGATTAATCTCTAACTATCATCAATTATTCTTCTATTAAGACAACTAATGAAGAACAAGGTTTAACTTACATGTTTAGCTCCAAAGATCCTTCAAACCACCATGAAACCCTAGCTCCTCCACCATGCACAAAATTTAACTTTCAAGCTGAAATGGGTTGGGTCTTTTAGCAAGAGGATGGAGTAGACAATAAATCTTGAAGAAGCAAGGTGAAAGAGTTGAATAAAAATCAAACATGGTGAGGTGAGAGAAAGTTTCTTAGATGGAGAGAATGGAGAAGATGAAAAAATGAAGTTGAGCAAAAATGAGGGTGGGTGTCGTTTTTGGAAAGTGAAAGACCAAAATATGGTTTTTCACTTTATAACAATGTGCTTAAAAATTGGAGACAAATTGGACTAGGATTTAAAGTGGACCAAATGGAGCCATGAGGAAGTGGTATGGCAAGTGACACATGTCACTTTTCCACATGTCACTTCCTCATCGCTCCATTTGGTCAACTTTAAATCCTAGTCCAATTTGTCTCCAATTTTTAATCCAATTATCTCCCAAGTTTCCATGACATAAGTCATTAAATCTCAATGTCACATATTAAAATTTCCACTATCATTTGACATTTATTTCGATCACTATTCACCAATTGTTCTGCCACTTGGTATTTTTCCTAGTCCAAAATATCCTTTTTTTTAACCAGCGTGATCCTGTTGGGGGTCGGTGCCCATTTGATTGCTAATTTGGAATAAAAAATACATAGGGAAGCAGGGCATTCGGTCATACCTCCCCAGAAAAGATTAGGCTAAGGTGGCTTACAATAATCTGTTCTAATGCCAACCTTAAGCTTTAACAAAAACAACTTAAAGGAGAAAGAAAACTAAGTAGTTACTATTCTAGGTCTTACACGAACCGAAGGAAAACCAAGCTGATCTAGTCTGATTAATCCTTGAGGCATCCGCGGCATTGAAGGATAAGAGAATGTTGTTGATTGTTGCATAGTGGTTGCATTACGTGCTAGATAATCTGCCACTGAGTTGGCCTCTATGTAAATATGCGAAAAAGAAATTGAAACACAGGGCAACAATGACTGTATCATTGATAATATTGCAAATAAAGTCCATGGACAAGAAGTGCGATTTTTAAGCAGTAACAGAAGAGCCTTAGAATCTGTTTCAATCACTACATTGTTCAGTCCATTTCTGATACACGATCGCAATCCATGTAATAAAGCCAATGATTCTGCCTGCAAACTAGTGCCTTTGCCAAAAAAAATAGCCTTAGCCAAAAAAATATCACCAGATTCATTTCTGATGACTATCCCACCTCCAATAAGGCCTGAATTACCCAAAGCACTACCGTCAACATTTAATTTCCAGCATGCAGGTGGGGGCTTAGTCAAATGAATAGAAAAAAATGTATGAATTCGTCGACGCGTAGGCAAGGTTGGGTACACTGGGGTGCAAGCTAAAGCAGTTGAAGAAATTACCGGGGGATCCAAAGCCATGAATGATTGTAAGTGAAACAGTGTCATAGACAGTTGTGATCGTGAACAAGTTGACTTCACTTCAAATAGCCAATCATTACGAGTCTTCCAAATAATCCAACAAACCACATCAGGGATGAATTTTAAAATTGGCTGTAAAGGACCTGAATCTAACCACAGCCAGGACAGGAGCTCTTAAAAGCTGAACGTGTGAATTCTGAAATGGAAAACATATGCAAAAAATAGCCACAAAGGCCGAGCCATGGAACATTCAAAGAAGCAGTGTTCTATTGTATCAGAATATGGGCAGAAAGGACATTTGTAGACCATGTTAAAACCCATTCTGATCAGTATCGAATCGAATGGGAGTAAACCATTTAATAACCTCCAAAGGAAGAAGGAGGTCTTTAGGGGAATACCCTTATTCCAAACCTGCTAGAGTGTTTTGGAATTTGGCATCACTAGTTGTCCACGCAGAGCACCATAAGTGGATGAGACAGAAAAAGTACCTGAGGTGGTGAGATCCCATATAGCTACATCCGAATCCTCTGAGAAGAGAATAGGCATCTCAGCAATTTGCTGAACCACCATAGGTGGCAAATCTGAACTGAAAAGGTCTATGTGACAGGTTTGACTATAAAAAACCTGCTTCACAGTGAGTGTAGGGTTGGCAGGATTTGGATTGTGTGTAACATCCCAACCCCATCCTGGAAGGGTAAAATAGTAAAATTGGCATAGGATGAGATTGGTAAGGAATAATTAGTACTGTTCGTGCATAATAGGATTGATACACAGTATCAATTGTGTACATGGAATTACGGTATATGCATTCATGACATTCCCGGTAATTGGGCCTAACGGTATTTTATTGTGATTAACGTGGTTATGGGATTTGAAAAATTATTCTGAGTGCGCTGTTAAGCGTTTTCGATTTTAAGGAATTTTCAGGAATTTTTCTGGAATTTTCTGGAGAAAATTCTCGGACCGGCAAAATCGTCGGTGATTGGCCTAAACATATTTTGGGGTAGAAAAGGTGATTGTCGTGATTGAAAAATCATTTGGAGTGCACTGTTATCTGTTTTATAATTTTAGGGAATTTAAATAATTTTCAAAAAAATGATTCGGGAAAATTCCGGAAATTCTTGACCGGAAAAAAATCGTCAAATGGCGAACCGTTGATTTTCTACTGTTATTTGGTAATTAAACCCTTGTATATTTGGGAGGACCCATAAATGGATCCTTAAATATTGGTAGGACCGAAGTTAGAATGAAATTTTGCTTGGTCTTTGTTGATTTTTGTCAACAATTGGATTGGTTCTTTGACTTTCTTCATTCCTCCACAAATTGCCAAGTGTTTATGTCATTTAATGCCTTCATCTTTTAGATTTCGGTGACTTAAGTGGAAAGGGAGGCTTGTTGTTTTATGGAACCGAAAATTGGGTGGCTAGATTCAATATATATATCATAGTAGAAATTGTTGACTTTTCCTTTTACTTGGACAAATCATCTTTTGCCACCCATTGTCCTTCTTTAATGTTTCATTATGCTTCCTTATCCTTCACTCTCGGATATGCCTTAAGGAATAGATGAAGAGAAGAGTTTTAAATGCAAAATACTCCTCCTCCAATCGAAAACCTCTTTCACTTTGTCTCTCCATCAAACTTTTCATCTTTCTAAGCTAAAGTGTTATTTCCTCTAACCTTGAGAGATTCCCTTACATGCTTATGAACCTACACCTTCTTCTTCCTACATGAGGAGAACCATTCATAAGATTGAGAAATAAAGTAGTAGGAGAAGTTGGTGTTAGTTGAAGCAATTAAGAGGAAAAGCTTGACTTGGTAAGTTTTTGGTTTGGTTTTAAGCTTTCATTTATGCATTTAATAAATAAATTGGTTGTTAGATGCATTGATTGGTAAATATTGTTCATTCTCTATGATTCATGATGCATGAAGTTCATGAAACATGTGGGTTGAATTATTGGGTATGTTTGTGTAAGACATGGAAGAGGGTTAATGAATGAACAAGGTTTTGATTGGTTTTAGCTTGATTTTGAATTCATATTGATGATTAATTTTGCATGGAAAGGAAAGAGGTTAGTGCTGCCAATTCTTGGTAGGTATGTCTAGTGAATGTAGGAATGATTTAGGGACTAATTTTGTGTCCAATTGAGATGCTTATGGATGTAAGAAGGGTGTTGGAATGAAAAGAAGTGAATAGAGAAGTAAAGCTGGAAACTTGATATTTGACCTATTGCACTGATTTGACCATAACTCATTGTGTGGTTATGCAAATGAGGCAAGGTTTGTGGCCACTGAAACTTTGGAATGTTGGCTTCAATTTAGTGTGAAATAGGTGTTGTTAAATTTCAATGTTAGAAGGGTGAATTTTTGAATGGAAAGTTACTGTTCCATTGCCTATGAACAGTAACCGCAACCATGACATCTGAGTTTTGTTGATTTTTATGAATTAATTGAAATAGAATTAGGGAAAATGGTCTTCATGGAAGTTGTAGCATATTTGATTATATTTCCATTGCTACTGATCTTGCTATTTTTAGAATTGTGTATTGGGAGATATGAATTGATTACTAATGACTGGTTTTGAGCATTTGGATGAAACCTAGCTTAAGTGTGATTTTGTGAGTTTACTGATTGGAGGCAATTTTAACATTTTAAGTGGACTGAACTGGTGTGAGTGAGCTTCTGAAAAGTTGTAGAGGAAAAGATTACCTTGAAAATGACATATGGTTTGTAATTTTAGAAGTCAGAATTGGGAGTTATGATTTTCAAAACTGACCCTACATTAGGTTATGAGTGGCTGATCATAACAGAAACTTCCATAACAGTTTTGAAATTGTTAGAGATCGAATTGGATGTTGAGTGCTTCATGAAAATTGAAGTTTGAGATGTTATCTTTCAGGGATATAAAGTTCTGAATTTACTGACTTGTATATAGGGAGTTATGCTTGTTGTAATGTTACAGCCATATGGAAGGATTTCAGGGACAGTGACATTGAATGAATTAATTGACTAGTTTAGAAATAGAATTTGATTTTGGGTTGTTCATGAAAGTTGTAGAGGACATTGTGAACTTATTGAGCATATTTTTGTGGTAATTTATTACTCAGGAATCAGTGAGTTATGAAATTGTAAATGTACTGCCCTGTGTTGAGGGAAATTGTGAAGGCAGAAGGTTTGATGGGTTATTTGATACCCTTAGGGTTGGAATTGATTTTTATGGTCTTCTTGAGAATTGTAGAGCTTTTCATAAGCTTTCCAATGAGGTATAGTGGGTATTTTTCTGAATTGTGTGCTAAAAGTTAGAGTAGTTGGAAGGTAAGTTTGTAATCTGGAAAAAAGAAAGGGGCAAGGTAGTAGGAAGAAACTCGCGGCTCGCGAGGGCGACGTCCGCCTCATGAGGCGAGACAGCTAGCCGTCTCATGAGGGCGACGCTTCACCTCGAGGCTAAATCAGACGGACTGGTCGCGAGGCGCCGCCGCCTCGCGACGAAATGAGGCGTATCCGCCTCGAGGGCGTCGCTCGCCCCATGAGGCGTGCTTCCGGATATATATATATTATTGTTTTGCTTATTATTTGGCATAAATTGATCCGATTGTTCTTTTGTCAATTTCTTTCCCGTCCGACGTCCGATTGACCTGATTTCAGAGGCATCGGATTCGTTGAATATTTAATTTCATATTATGAGAAAACGAGAATTTTTAGACGGGAATTTGACGTAGCCCCTATTGACGGAACATGTAAACACTGTTTTATTTAATTTGGGATCTATAGAGGTCCGAATTGCGCACCGTCAGCTCCTATGGATTTCTAATTTTTGATAGAATTTTATTATGGGAAAATATTGAATTAGGACTGGGAATTCATGAACATGCATATCTCATCAACATGAGCACAAATTTCATATTTAGTGACTCGTACTTTTTCTGATTCATATAGAGGCCCAAATGGAGCGTCGATTGACCGACGTCACAGAGGCTTTCCGGCATTAGCTCGGAAGCAATAGGTGAGTAACCTAGATGGTTTCTCAATTTTTATGTCTTTAATATCTCTCACTTATGCCATGTGGAGATAATGGATGGGAACATGTGTGTTTGATTTTGATTGATTTCGGACCATGGGTGTCTGAAATATTTGGTATGAGATATCGAAGTGATATATGTGATTACTTGGAAATGACTTATGGGCATATGTTAAATGGGAATCGGTTATGGTGTGGATTTGGATATTGCATTCATACATAATTGCATGAACAAGAATTGGCGATTGGACCAGAAGCGACCAACGAGAGCTTTAAGCTCAACGTGATTGGGCCTTGAGTCCACAGTGATTTAGAGCCTATGGCTCACCGATTAATGCGCCCTTTAAGGGACAGTTTCAGGCGCTCAGTCACAACAACGAATTAAATTGGAAAAGCGTCTCATACACATTTCATGTGCATTTGAATTGGTTTCTTTGACTGATAACATGATAATCATGTGGTACTTCTGAATGTGTTTGAGTGATATAACTATGTGTTCTTGTGAATGGTTTCTTTATCACTCGATATGGTTATTGACCGCTCATTGGTAATTGATGATAATCAGATTTTGTCAGACGCCACGGGCGTAATGCATGATTTGAGTGAACCATCGATGATGGTTTCTCACCGAGTTCGCAAAACTCACCCAAAATTTGCATTTATTTTTCAGTCTGAAGAATACCCGGTTGACACGGAGTATATCTATGTAGACGAGTAAAGGTTAGAGGTCGGGATCGTTCGGTTCCGCATGAGTGTCTTAGTAAACTGTATTCCGCAATCACTGTATAACAAGGCATTGTATTTTTACTGAGCCCTTGTGGTATTAATGTTTTACCGCATTGATGATTGTAATTATTATCGGATGACCGTAATAATCAAATCGGTTATTATTGAATACGGATTTTAATTACTTACTCGTGTTTGCCGTGTGAACGTGGAGTTAATGGCTACAAAAAGAAAAGAAAAAAAAAGTATACTGAATTTTAAATCGACTGATGTAGTATGTCACTCTCGTGGGACGCGGACTCGGATATCACCAACGATATCGGGTTCGGGTCTTACGGGTGTGGGGTGTTACAATTAGGTGGTATCAGAGCCCAGTAGTACGTAATGTATCTGGGCACAGTTTGGAATATAGGTTGCATGCATTTGAGTCGCGTCGTTGCGGCATCGTGGTAATCGATCCTAGTCGAGTCGTCAAGATAAATCCTACGGTGCATAAGTGTCAAGTGACTAAGTGAGAGAAGAGTGAGATCGGATTAGAGTGAAAATCCCTAAAAGGGATAATCAATTAGGAAAGGATAAAGGAAAATGGATAAAAGATTGAAATTGTATGGGTTAGAAACCCTTATAAGTGATAATAGAATGACTGTGTTGGCCTAGACTGATTAAGAATTTCCGAATTAAATTGACAATATTATGGTGACGGAAAAATGCAGATGTTGAGAACTGGGAGAGATTCATTAGAGATATGGTTGGTTATAGTAGATCTAAGTGAGATTAAATGCCCGGATGGTTAGGTAATTACGCTTCGATAGTATATGTCATGAAAGGGAAATATTGGAAGTGAGTAAAATGTAGATGATCCAATCGGGCATATTTTGATTCATCAGATTTGAGTTAGAGATCGATAGATATTATAGGCGAAAGATAATAGCGAAATGGAAAGAAGCTCAATAGAGTCTTCAGAACGGTTTATTGAGAACTGAAAGAATGTAAAGTGTACAGATAGATGAAATGAATTCGGAAATGGTTATGAACTAGACCGCATAAGTTTGAGACTGAAATTGTTAGGTGATTATGGTGCTTGAGGTTGGAAATTGTATGATAAAATCGTAAAGGAAAAAACAGATGATGATTTCTCTTGATGGTGTATCGGAAATACTGAATTAGGTGTATATGGACACGAAAATGGTAAATGGATAGGTATATAGATAGAGATAAAATGGAGTAGTATCAACGACTTTATCGGTATTGGGACCGTGAACACCGATCATAGATCGCTTGAGGAAAATAGAAGATAAGTAGCGTAAAACCGAATAAAAAAAATAGGAATAATGATCATAAGTCGATAAGCCAAATTGATATGACCTTACAAGGTCAAGTTACACGTAATGAGATAGGGAATGAGACATACAGTTTAATGATATGGTGTGAATGAAATAAAGATCTTGAAAAAATGAAACCACAATAGTGGTATATGAAAAGAGCTATTGCATTTAAGTCAATTATCGTTAGGGATATCTATTGACAAGAATGTTGATTGTGATTAATGAAATGTATGTGACAGATATATGGAAATCATAGAGGAAATGAGCGGTAAATGTTTAGAGTGATTATAAGTGTGAAGTTCTTAAGAGGTTAAAGTAAGACAAAGGTGGACTGAGTGTACCTGTATGAGTGGAACTGAAAAGTGATTCTGGTATAGATTACTGAATAAATGGTAAAGAAAGTGTTTAAGTGACTGCCACAAGGAACCTTCGCGAAAGGAATGTTCTGATCTGTTAAATGATGACATAAGAGTGTCTTGATTGAGATTGTACGTATAGTGAAGAAGGATTGAAACACAATTAGGAATAATCATTGGTTGATGAGACTTTTGTGGGCAAAATTAAAAGTGAAATTGGGTCCTAGCTCATACTGCTGAGATTATCTGCCTTGTATGTACAGAAATGTAAAGAATGCCATATGAGTGAGATTTTAATTTGAGGTGATTCTATTGCAATGTGAAGTGAATCGATCTCCAGTTATGATGTAAAACTGTTGAGGAATCTAGATTTGAAACGAAAAATAAAAGAGTCCCGAACTGAGAAGAGAGATACTAAAATAAAATGGAAAATTTTGGAGGTTTAAATATAGATGTCGTGGTATTAACATATGTTGATAGGAATGATATGAAAACAAATGAGAAGAGAAATGAAAAGAGTAATCTGAATAGAGACAAGAGGGTCAAAAGGAAACCGACAATGAGGTGATGTAGTGACACCTTCATAAAGAAATTGTAGATACACTCGTTGTAGACTCAATAAAAGGGTAAAAGATGTATGGTAAAGTCAATAAGACCTAATAGGGATTTATGCTAAGTAAGCAAATGGTAGTAGTTGTGATTAGAGATAGAATGTGTTTGGAATTGTGGAATGTTGAAAAGTAAAAGAACGATAGGACTAATTGAGGAATCTGATACTGATGATATACATACATTGGAAGAGTGGGTAGTGAGTATTGAACTGCGACAATATGTTGAACAAGTATGAAATAAATTGAACTGACTGTGATAAATGGTATTAGTGCCATTCTCATTATTGAAAGCCTTGGAGACTGTAGCTTCCTATAAGGATACACTGGGTTAATTTGAGGAAAGATACGACAATGCTAGAATGAACAAACAATTCGCGCTACTACCCTTAACTAGTGAATGATAATGCTTTAATGAACAAATCCATTACGATATTAGGGTTTTCAATTAATGTCAAGCATATCGGGGGTAATTGTGAAGTGTTACGAAAATGAAGTTGTAAAATCGTGATAAGAAAGGTTAAGAGTGCGAGAAAGTAAAGAGGGAAGTTTTTATGATGAGTTTGAATAAACAAATGGAATTGGAAAACTATAGTGAACAAAAGTCGAAGGAGAAATAAGTGTACCCGATAAAAAGGTATTAGAACAAGAAAGTGATCAGTCAAAGTTAGACATTCTAGTAAGCATATTTGAAAAGTGAAATTGCGTAATTGTAGGTATAGAATGAAGTGATTCTTGGCTCAAGTGTTTATAGGTTGAATGTCCAATAGGAAAAGGTTTGATTATGGTCGTGTTATATAGCTTTGATTCATTTGGAAAATATATATTTACTACCGCTGCTTGATTACTCTCGGGAGTTAAAAACCATAATGGATTTGAGACTAAAATGTGTGAGAAAAGGAAAGTGATTTAGGAAGACCGCATGGTTAGCTAAAGTGGAATTGGATCGGACAAATGAGATAGAGTAAATCATATCCGGATAAAGTGTGCGAACATTATAGAATAGTGAATTGTCTTACGAGAATCGAATTTGAATATAAAGTGAATGACATATGATAAATGACCGCATTAGGTACATTGTTACCGATTATAGTGAAGTGGAGTTAAGTGTCACCAGTATTGGTACCAAGGAATGTAATTCGTCCCTGACGTGATTAAGGGAGGTACCAAAGAAATGGAAACGTACTCATTGGAACATAAGTTGGACTATATAACATTGGGGAAAAAGGTATTGAAAGGATAAAATGTGATCAATGAATAGATTCAAAATACCGAAACGAAGTTATATATATCGGAACCAAAGGAGGTGACTATTCTAGAAATGGCAAGTGAGATAGCTAAGAAAATGAGATCGTCAACTGATAGTCTTGTCAAATCCGTTTACTGTACTAAGTGATAATGAGTTAGCCATAGTAACTGAACCACGGACTGAGAGTGGTTACTGTGATCACTTGAAAAGTGAATCATTAAGTGGAAAAGTATATGGGATATGAAGAATCATATGATTACTGTCATAGGGAATCGTTGACTGAGAATTTCGAGGACGAAATTCTTATAAGGAGGGGAGAATTGTAACATCCCACCCCCTCCTGGAAGGGTAAAATAGTAAAATTGGCATAGGATGAGATTGGTAAGGAATAATTAGTACTGTTCGTGCATAATAGGATTGATACACAGTATCAATTGTGTACATGGAATTACGGTATATGCATTCATGACATTCCCGGTAATTGGGCCTAACGGTATTTTATTGTGATTAACGTGGTTATGGGATTTGAAAAATTATTCGAGAAAAGCGTTTTCGATTTTAAGGAATTTTCAGGAATTTTTCTGGAATTTTCTGGAGAAAATTCTCGGACCGGCAAAATCGCCGGTGATTGGCCTAAACATATTTTGGGGTAGAAAAGGTGATTGTCGTGATTGAAAAATCATTTGGAGTGCAATCGTTATCTGCTTTATAATTTTAGGAATTTAAATAATTTTCAAAAAATGATTCGAGAAAATTCCCGGAAATTCCCGGACCGGAAAAAAAAATCGTCAAATGGCGAACCGGTTGATTTTCTACTGTTATTTGGTAATTAAACCCTTGTATATTTGGGAGGACCCATAAATGGATCCTTAAATATTGGTAGGACCGGTTAGAATGAAATTTTGCTTGGTCTTTGTTGATTTTTGTCAACAATTGGATTGGTTCTTTGACTTTCTTCATTCCTCCACAAATTGCCAAGTGTTTATGTCATTTAATGCCTTCATCTTTTAGATTTCGGTGACTTAAGTGGAAAGGGAGGCTTGTTGTTTTATGGAACCGAAAATTGGGTGGCTAGATTCAATATATATATCATAGTAGAAATTGTTGACTTTTCCTTTTACTTGGACAAATCATCTTTTGCCACCCATTGTCCTTCTTTTAATGTTTCATTATGCTTCCTTATCCTTCACTCTCGGATATGCCTTAAGGAATAGATGAAGAGAAGAGTTTTAAATGCAAAATACTCCTCCTCCACCGAAAACCTCTTTCACTTTGTCTCTCCATCAAACTTTTCATCTTTCTAAGCTAAAGTGTTATTTCCTCTAACCTTGAGAGATTCCCTTACATGCTTATGAACCTACACCTTCTTCTTCCTACATGAGGAGAACCATTCATAAGATTGAGAAATAAAGTAGTAGGAGAAGTTGGTGTTAGTTGAAGCAATTAAGAGGAAAAGCTTGACTTGTAAGTTTTGGTTTGGTTTTAAGCTTTCATTTATGCATTTAATAAATAAATTGGTTGTTAGATGCATTGATTGGTAAATATTGTTCATTCTCTATGATTCATGATGCATGAAGTTCATGAAACATGTGGGTTGAATTATTGGGTATGTTTGTGTAAGACATGGAAGAGGGTTAATGAATGAACAAGGTTTTGATTGGTTTTAGCTTGATTTTGAATTCATATTGATGATTAATTTTGCATGGAAAGGAAAGAGGTTAGTGCTGCCAATTCTTGGTAGGTATGTCTAGTGAATGTAGGAATGATTTAGGGACTAATTTTGTGTCCAATTGAGATGCTTATGGATGTAAGAAGGGGTGTTGGAATGAAAAGAAGTGAATAGAGAAGTAAAGCTGGAAACTTGATACTTGACCTATTGCACTGATTTGACCATAACTCATTGTGTGGTTATGCAAATGAGGCAAGGTTTGTGGCCACTGAAACTTTGGAATGTTGGTTTTAATTTAGTGTGAAATAGGTATTGTTAAATTTCAATGTTAGAAGGGTGAATTTTTGAATGGAAAGTTACTGTTCCATTGCCTATGAACAGTAACCGCAACCATGACATCTGAGTTTTGTTGATTTTTATGAATTAATTGAAATAGAATTAGGGAAAATGGTCTTCATGGAAGTTGTAGCATATTTGATTATATTTCCATTGCTACTGATCTTTCTATTTTTAGAATTGTGTATTGGGAGATATGAATTGATTACTAATGACTGGTTTTGAGCATTTGGATGAAACCTAGCTTAAGTGTGATTTTGTGAGTTTACTGATTGGAGGCAATTTTAACATTTTAAGTGGACTGAACTGGTGTGAGTGAGCTTCTGAAAAGTTGTAGAGGAAAAGATTACCTTGAAAATGACATATGGTTTGTAATTTTTAGAAGTCAGAATTGGGAGTTATGATTTTTCAAAAACTGACCCTACATTAGGTTATGAGTGGCTGATCATAACAGAAACTTCCATAACAGTTTTGAAATTGTTAGAGATCGAATTGGATGTTGAGTGCTTCATGAAAATTGAAGTTTGAGATGTTATCTTTTCAGGGATATAAAGTTCTGAATTTACTGACTTGTATATAGGGAGTTATGCTTGTTGTAATGTTACAGCCATATGGAAGGATTTCAGGGACAGTGACATTGAATGAATTAATTGACTAGTTTAGAAATAGAATTTGATTTTGGGTTGTTCATGAAAGTTGTAGAGGACATTGTGAACTTATTGAGCATATTTTTGTGGTAATTTATTACTCAGGAATCAGTGAGTTATGAAATTGTAAATGTACTGCCCTGTGTTGAGGGAAATTGTGAAGGCAGAAGGTTTGATGGGTTATTTGATACCCTTAGGGTTGGAATTGATTTTTATGGTCTTCTTGAGAATTGTAGATCTTTTCATAAGCTTTCCAATGAGGTATAGTGGGTATTTTTCTGAATTGTGTGCTAAAAGTTAGAGTAGTTGGAAGGTAAGTTTGTAATCTGGAAAAAAGAAAGGGGCAAGGTAGTAGGAAGAAACTCGCGGCTCGCGAGGGCGACGTCCGCCTCGCGGAGGCGAGACAGCTAGCCGTCTCGCGAGGGCGACGTTTCGCCTCGCGAGGGCGAAATCAGACGGACTGGTCGCGAGGCGACGCCTCCTCTCGATGACGAAATGAGGCGATCCGCCTCGAGGGCGGTCGCCTCCTCATGAGACAGCTTCCTGATATATATATATTATTGTTTTGCTTATTATTTGGCATAAATTGATCCGATTGTTCTTTTGTCAATTTCTTTCCCGTCCGACGTCCGATTGACCTGATTTCAGAGGCATCGGATTCGTTGAATATTTAATTTCATATTATGAGAAAACGAGAATTTTAGACGGAATTTGACGTAGCCTCTATCGATTTTAACATGTAAACACTGCTTTATTTAATTTGGGATCTATAGAGGTCCTAATTGCGCACCGTCAGTGCCTATGGATTTCTAATTTTTGATAGAATTTTATTATGGGAAAATATTGAATTAGGACTGGGAATTCATGAACATGCATATCTCATCAACATGAGCACAAATTTCATATTTAGTGACTCGTACTTTTTCGATTCATATAGAGGCCCAAATGGAGCGTCGATTGACCGACGTCACGAGGCTTTCGGCATTAGCTCGAAGCAATAGGTGAGTAACCTAGATGGTTTCTCAATTTTATGTCTTTAATATCTCGCACTTATGCCATGTGGAGATAATGGATGGGAACATGTGTGTTTGATTTTGATTGATTTCGGACCATGGGTGTCTGAAATATTTGGTATGAGATATCGAAGTGATATATGTGATTACTTGGAAATGACTTATGGGCATATGTTAAATGGGAATCGGTTATGGTGTGGATTTGGATATTGCATTCATACATAATTGCATGAACAAGAATTGGCGATTGTGACGGGCGACCAACGAGCTTTAAGCTCAACGTGATTAGGCCTTGAGTCCATTAAAGTGATTTAGAGCCTATGGCTCACCGATTAATGCGCCCTTTAAGGGACAGTTTCAGGCGCTCAGTCACAACAACGAATTAAATTGGAAAAGCGTCTCATACACATTTCATGTGCATTTGAATTGGTTTCTTTGACTGATAACATGATAATCATGTGGTACTTCTGAATGTGTTTGAGTGATATAACTATGTGTTACTGTGAATGGTTTACTGTTACTGGATATGGTTATTGACTGCTCATTGGTAATTGATGATAACTTTACTGTACTGTACGCCATGGGCGTAATGCATGATTTGAGTGAACCATCGATGATGGTTTCTCACTAAGTTCGCAAAACTCACCCAAAATTTGCATTTATTTTTCAGGTCCTGAAGAATACCCCGGTTGACACGGGAGTATATCTACTGTAGACGAGTAAAGGTTAGAGGTCGGGATCAGTTCGTGTCTGCATGAGTGTCTTAGTAAACTGTATTCCGCAATCACTGTATAACAAGGCATTGTATTTTTACTGAGCCCTTGTGGTATTAATGTTTTACTGCATTGACTGATTGTAATTATTACTGGATGACTGTAATAACTGAAACTGGTTTTTATTGAATACGGATTTTAATTACTTACTGTGTTTGCCGTGTGAACGTGGAGTTAATGGCTACAAAAAGAAAAGAAAAAAAAAGTATACTGAATTTTAAATCGACTGATGTAGTACGTCACTCTCGTGGGACGCGGACTCGGATATCACCAACGATATCGGGTTCGGGTCTTACGGGTGTGGGGTGTTACATTGTGCATCAGTAACCTCCCAAAACCCGACCAATTTGAAGACCAGAAGCGACATTCACCAGCCCCCAACCGTATCCGTAGGTGGCTATCAAAAAAATCCTTCACAGATTCCAATCGAGAATGATAAAAACATCTCTGCCAAGATACACCCTCAATGTAGGAAGACCATATGCCGAAGTGGTTTGTGATTTTCCACCATAATTTACAAGAGAAAGTATCAAGTTGATCTGATAACTTTCTCACACCAAGGCCATTCTCAGAGATAGGAAAAGCTATTCTATCCCATGCATGCCATACCTGCTTCGGACTGGCCTCTGTGGAACCCTAAAGGAATTTAGAGAAGAGTCGTTCTAATTGAGCAAGAACTAATCGAGGAGGACACATTGCAGCTAAAGTATGGATTGGCAAGGCTTGTAACACATGGCGAACTAAAACCACCCGACCTCCTGAGGATAACATTCGTCCCTTCCATCCATTTAATTTTGAATTCACCTTCTCTATCAACGATTGGAAGTAGACACCTTTCTTGCGACCATGGAAAAGAGTACATCCTAAATAGCTCAGAGGGAGTTCAGAGTGATTAATTCCTAGTAAGCCCATTAATACTTGCCCCTGAGAGACAGTACATCGCTTGGAGAGAAAGAGAAACTTTTATATCTATTAATCTTTTAGCCTGAGACTTGTTCGAATTGCTCCAGGAAAAGACTTAATGCCTTGATAGTCTTACGTGTCCCTCTTGTAAAAACCACTAAGTCATCAGCAAAACATAAGTGGGAAATTAAAGGTGCCCCCTTCCCAAAGAGTAAGGCTCGATACGATTGGATTGAACCAGGAATTTAAAGCTCTTATTGAAAGCCTCGGTAAGCAAAATTAAAAAGAATATGAGATAAGGGGTCGCCCTGTTTCAGGCCCCGTGATGCTTGGAAGAAACCAGCAGAAATACCATTCACCAATATTGAAAAATGACTAGCCCGAAGGTTATTCATAATCAGTTCAACAAATAACCGGTGGAAGCCAAACTGAAGTAGCAAGGATCGGAGGAAGCCCCATGAGACACGATCAAAAGCTTTCATCATGTCCAGCTTCAGGATTAGGTTGTGACCACGTACGCGCTTATGCAAATGTTGGATCATCTCCTGAGCAAGCAAAATATTATCTGCAATGTCACGAACTTTGAGAAAAGCCAACTGTTCCTCTGAGATCAATAAAGGCAAAAGAGAACTCATTCTGTCACAGATTATCTGTGTGAACACCTTATTCAAGAATGTACATAAACTTATCGGGCGGAAATCTGCAAAAGAGTGGGGACTTTGTTTCTTTGGCAATAATATGATCTGAGTACTACTGATAATACAGGGTAAAGGCACCCCTGCAAAGAATTCTTGCACCGCAAGTAATAAGTCAGGGGCTATAATATCCCAACAAGTTCTATAAAATAGTGCAGGATAACCATCTACCCCAGGTGCACTGTCTGCATCAAGCCCAAAAACAGCTAAGCGGACATCCTCTATAGTTATTGGCGCCATCAATCGAGCATTTTCCTCATTAGATTCTAAAGTAGGAATCTGTTGTAAAAAGAAACCAACAACTTCTCCCCTAGGTTGCATCCCCTCGTCAGACAATAAAGTTTGAAAAAAATCCACTGCATGTTCTCGAATAGCAGTTTGGTCCTCAATCCATAAACCTGCACCATTCTTAATACGTGATATATGTAGCCTAGTTCGTTTTCCAATGTAGTTGCATGAAAAAATTTGGAATTCCTATCCCCATCAGTTAACCACTTTACTCTATCCCGTTGCTTCCAGAAAGATTCCTCGTCTGCTAGAGCTCGTAAATAATGAGATTGGCCCTCATTAAGAGATACCAAGTCTGCTGTGCCTCAAGGATTTTAAGTATGTTCTCGGCCTGCTGAAGATTAACGAAAATATTTCCCACAGTTGTCTTATTCTATTCCTTAAGAGCCCCTTTAAGACGCTTGAGCTTCCATGCAAAAGGATATGGGCCATGAAAATCAACTGGAAGGTCCCAATTGGATTTTACCAATGCCATGAAATCAGGTTTGTCAATCCAAAAAGCCTGAAATTTAAAAGGTCTTGGAACATTGGAGAATGACCATTCCACTTTTAAGAGCAGAGGATTGTGATCCGATGTAGTGCGTGGGAGAATATCTACAGATGTCTGCCAAGGACATGAAAGCCATGCCTGATTTACCAGAAGATGATCCAATCTCTTCCATACCCGACCTTGTCGCCTCACTCCAGTCCAAGTGAAAGGTCCCCCCTTTGTTGGCAAATCAACTAAAGCCGAATCATTAATTAATGAACTAAAATCGTGCATGGATCCTAGGTGAGGAGTAGCCCGACCAGAATACTCTTCAAGAGAAGAGATGACATTGTAATCACCCCCAAGGACCCATGGTTTGTTCTCTTGATCAATTACTTATGCTTTGTCATGCAAGGAATTCCAGAGACTCCTACGGCCCTGTCTAGAGCACTGTGTAGAGATAGCTTAAAAAAACCCCAGCAGAGTCTCTGATAGCAAAATGAATAAACTGATCAGAAAGCTCTATACAGTGTAATTATAGGTGGCCACGCCAAAGAACCCACATTTTATTAAATGACATAGAATGTTCAAAATGCAGTGCTTGCTGAGTATCAATTATTCGATCATTAGAAATTAAAGGCTCGAATAGAGCAATGACAGATATGTTGTATAAACGAGATAAGCGTCGTAAACGACGCAAAGAAACAATATTACCAACTCCACTTATATTCCAGAAAAGACCGCTAATCATTTAAACTTGGTAGGGGAGCTTGTGGTCTGGTCACCATATTCGACTGACCAAAACAACGTTTCTGATATAACTTCCGAGACTTTTTTACTGTCCAAGGGCCATCACCATTCTGCACTAGATCCGGGTCGGGATGTGAAAAACTGCTTTACTGAGTAAAATTGTATTCCTGAGAGGGGTTTTGTTGTGAAGCATGGGGCAAAAAACTAGAGAAAGAGGCTGATTTTGATAAGGCTACATAAGCAGGTGGGTCTGGGCCAATGATGAAACCTTCATCTTCATCGGATGAGAGTTCTTCGTTGTTGACAAAAATAGCTGCATTACCCAGTAAAGCAGTGGTCGTAGGGGAACTGGTCAGTTGAGCAGGATGTAGTGCATCAGAATTCGTAGGTATTGCAATCACAGGGTTTATTTTCTCAGTATGTCCAAGAGGTCGAACTACTGGTTCGACTGGCTTTGGTGGATCAACAACTGAAGGTGGATTAACTACTGGAGGCATGTGAGCAGAAGCATCTGGGATAGCATCTAGGGGGACATCTATAGGAGGCTTAACTTGTCTAGGCACTAGTTCCAGAGTTGTATCCGCGGACACATCCGTCGGTATAAAGGCTTTGTTAGCATGGGATAGGCCAGATCCTGATGGCTGGTCAGATTGAATATCTTTTGGCCTCCATATCTTTTCAAGCTGAGTATTCTTGGATAAATGAGCAAGATGTTTTGAAGACGAACACTTTCCCGTGGCATGACCAAAACGTGAACAATCAGTACAATACAAGGGCAATTCATCATAGGTTACTAGTTTCCAAAAACCTGAATCACCATAACCAATCCAGATATGTTTAGGCAGATTCCGTAAGAGATTAATTTCGATACAAACCCGCGCCACTGATGGACGTGAAAGATTGCGAGTCGCTGCATCGATACGGAGAGGGCGACCAATTAAAGAAGCGAGAGACATCAAGGGACCTTTCTGAAAGAGATGTATGGGGAGATGATGAAAAGAAACCCAAACTGGGGCAACTGGTGGCTCGTGGGCTGTCGTGAAATCTGGCGTCCACTTGATTACTTTCATCACATGTTTTTTGAAGTTCCATGAACCCCGCATCCAACAGTGATAATAATCCTCATGTAATGAAAAACGGATTAGAACATGGTAGGAATCAAGTAAACCTAGGGAAACGTCACCTTTGAAGCCAATCATTTGAAACCCTTTTCTCAAGAAGGTCATATTAGGGTGTATATCAGCAAATTGACCCACCAGGGCCATATCAAACGGAGTGGCAAGTTTGGTAAATTCCTATGGAGAATATAGCAGGGCAGGTTCCCCTTTGTAAGAGCCGCCCTGTTTCAATTCAGTATTCTCAAAGATGGGGACAGTTGGACGAGAAATCACATCCTTAAATGATGGAGGGGGCTGCCCATCAGGCAGAGGCTGTGGATTGGCCATTGATCGGCAAAGATTCCAGTGTTCTCTCGACGGCAGTGTTCTCTAATCCAAAATATCCTTAAATTCTAGAAAATTCCCAAATTTTCACCAAAAATTTTAATTCACTACTTATCCATTCCCACTCAATTTTTAAGACACAAAATCATAATTTGCATCATATTCACATTAAAATAACCATTTATACCTGAAAAATGTCAATTGAGTGCATGAACAATTTTTGTGTGTGTGCAATAATCAAATTCACATGTGTGTATGCTATATTAAGCATGAGCATGAATTGCATTTTTCTTATTCTCTCTTTGATCTCACATGTACCAAATTTTAGGGTTCTAACCCTTAGTATGGGAACGGGATGTTACAAAGAATTGGGGTCAAATTGTGTGACAATGACCCAATTGTCTTCAATTGCTTGAATATTGAACATAAATTCTAAAAGGCATATTTCGGATCATAGTTTTTGATAAATTTCTAGAATGGTACAATGAATCATTGCCTGCTAATCATACAATGGTTGATAGTTTTACAATATGAAGAAACTTATTAGAGATCTTGGTTTGCCCGTTGAAAAGATTGATTGTTGCAAATTCGGATGTATTTTGTATTGGGTAGATGATGTGGACTTAGAAGTGTGTACATTTTGTGACCAATCTAAGTTTAAGCCTAGAAAGCGTTCAATGAAACAAAAATTAGTACCATGGAAGTGGATGTATTATTTCCCGCTAACTTCAAGACTTTAAAGACTTTATGCTTATGATGTTACTGCATCTCATATGAGATGGCATGCTGAACACGAACAGAAGATGGAGTAATGAGTCATCCATCAGATGCACTGACATGGAAGCATTTCAATGACACCCATCTTGATTTTATAGTTGAATGTCAAAATGTTAGGTTGGGATTGTCGACGGATAGATTCCAACCTTTTGATCAATCCGAGTAGCAATATTCATCATAGCCAATTATAGTGACTCCTTATAATTTGCCTCCTTATTGATGTGTTCTTACAACCATTGATATGTAAATTGCAGAATCTGTGGGAATATAGTGTTCAAACATATGATGTCTGCCTGAAGCAGAATTTTGTGTTGAGGGCAACTTTGATGTGGACCATTAGTGATTTTCTAGCATTTCCCATGTTATCTGGATGGAGCACAGCTGGAAAATTGGCTTGTCCTCATTATGGCAATGATTCTAATGCATTTTATCTTCCAAACGAGGGAAAAATATGTTGGTTTGACAATCATAGAAAATTTCTTCCTTGAGATCATCCATATAGGCGCAATAAACAAAAGTTCATTAAAAATAGGATGGTCAAATCACCTCCTCCTCTTATAAAAGTTAGTGAAGAGATTTCACAAGAGATTGATAAATTAGGCTTGCTAAAATTAACAAAATTTGAAGCCGATGAAATAAATACAACCATTAGTCAAAACTTTGGTTGGAGAAAACGAAACATATTTTTGGATTTGTTATATTGGAAAATGAATTCGATACGTCATAATCTAGATGTTATGCATATTGAGAAAAACATTTTTGATAACTTATTCAATACCATTATGAACTTTGAAGGGAGGAAAAAAGACAATGTAAAATCACTAGTTGATTTGCAACTTTTCTATAGAAGGAATGAATTACATAAAGATTTTTGCATCGGAAAATATCTGAAAACATGTTACACTTTGGAAAGAAAAACAAAAGGAGTTTTTGTGTGAATGGTTGAAAGGTCTGAAGTTTCCCGATGATTTTGTTTCAAACTTGACTAGGTGTGTGGACCTGAGGAAGTACAAACTATTTGGAATGAACAATCATGACTGTCATATGTTTATGCAAAAGCTAATTCCAATTGCATTTTGGGAGTTGCTACCAAATAAGGTTTGGGAAGTAATAACAGAATTAAGTATGTTTTTCAAAAGTTTAACATCATTTGAATTCCAATAATTCTATGCAAGTTGGAAGGGATTTTTTCTCAAGCTTTTTTGACTATATGAAGCATCTACCTGTGCATTTAGCACATGAGGTAAAACTAATCGGACCAGTTCAATATCGATGGATGTATCCATTTGAGAGATAAGTGAAGAAACATTATTGCCATAACCATATTATTATGTTTTTAATTTAAAATTTTAATAACCATTTTGTCCAATATAGGTATTTACATTACTTTAAAAAAATTTAAAAACAAGGCTAGAGTTGAAGGATCGATATGTAATGCTTATTTAGTGGAAGAAGCTAGTACATTTTATGGATATTATTTTGAGCCGCATGTTCACACAAGAGAAAGAAAAATTCCTCGTAATGACGATAGGGGAGGAACGAGTGATGTTGATGGTAACTTGTCCATTTTCACATATCCTGGATGAACATATGGACGTCCAATAAGAAGAATGTTAACAGATAAAGAAATTGAGGCTGCACATGGTTATATTTTATTGAACTGTCAGGAGGTTCTACCTTTCCTGCAGTAAGTTGAACATTGTTATTTCTTCCTTTAAATTTTTTTGTTGTTCATTACTGTAATACATAATAATGTATTTAGATTATACAAGGCATTGCTACGCGACATAATGCCAGACAACACACAGGATGATATAAATAAAGAAGTTGGAAAACACTTTCCTCGATAGTTCGAGAGATATGTAAGTTCATACTTACAACTATTGTAATAGTTTAATATGATATTTAAGTATTCTCATGACATTATACATTAATGGTACGATAATTTCTTTTATGTAGGCTATAGAAAATCCAATAGAGAACAAGTTCATTAGTGATCTTTCAAAGGGACCGCTGTGAATTGTTAAATGGTATTTAGTGTATTTCGTGAATGGATACAAATACCATAAAGAATATCATGGGCATAGCATGGTAACAATAAACAGTGGAGTTGTCATACAAGAAGAATTGATGGATTACTATCGTAAAATAATTGAAATACTTGAAGTTGAGTACCCTGCTTTGCCAGTTAAGCGATGTGTGATATTTAAATGTGATTGGTATGACCTGACTCCAAATGTTGGAACAAAAATGCATAACTGATACAATCTAGTTTAAGTCAACATAAGGAGAAGATTGAGACAATTTGAACCTTTTGTGTTGGCAATATAAGTGAAACAAGTGTGTTATGTCCCTTTTCCAAGCTTACAATGAGATAAGATAGATTGGTTAGCGGTTTGCACAGTTAAACCTAGAGATGTTTTCCAATCACATAGAAAAGGAGAGCACAGAGTTGACACTGAAGCGTTTCATGAAGATGTCACTTTTATAAATGCATTTGTGACATATGAAGATAATGAACCTTTAAATGATCCATCGAACAAATTTCTTAAAATTTCATCTAGAGGGGATAACGAGGGTCAGAGATCTAAAGAGGAGCCCGAGTTTGATTCTTATTCTTTCGAAGAAGAAGATGATTGTGCTTTACAATTAAGTTACGATAGTGATTAAAATGTGTTTGTAATTTAATTTTTTAATCAACGTGATAAATTATTTCCTTTTCAATATATTATGTAAAGAATTTCATTGCAAATCTTATTTAAGGAATGTCGACATGGCGACTGGTTCCAGATGGTAGTAATTCCTTCTGTTGGGAGGAATGTGGCAAAATTGTTCCAACCGAAGGAATAAAGTAAGCAGGAAAAATCGCCACTTCATACACTAAGGATCGTTTGCCTTCTATGACCGATCTTCTACTTCAAGTTATTTAGTATGATCTGGATAAAATCTCTTTCCTTATTATGTACATCTCATTTCCTTTAATGAAACTATTTTATATATTCACATTTAATGATCTATACTAGATGTTTTAAGCTTCCTTAAATCTCGAAGATGATATGTATGCCGATAAAGGTGAGAGCGACGTCACAACAATATGTAAAGGATTAAGGAGATTGGTTCTTTTGAAAAATTGGTCAATTCCATAAACCTCGCGTGGACATTCATGTATACATTAATATCCATTATTGGTTCATTGACTGTTTTCTAACATGACATTTTGAAAGTTATATACTGATTGTGTTTTAGGTAAATTAGTTTCCGTTAGTAGTTTATCTGGAGAGTTAATCTTTCATACTAAGACCGACCATGCATTCACTGTATCCTCTAAAAGTTTAGTTATAGCAGGAACGCTATTGCAAGAAGGTGTTCAAAAGCATATACCTGAGGGAAGAAGTATCACTATTTCAATTGGTGCATTTGAACATGCCAGGTCACTTCTCAGGAATCCAAACATCGAGGACTCATTTACCTTTACCGAATCCCACTAATTCACCTCCTTCTCTTCCCAGACCTACTGCTGTAGATGAGGCATCACCGACTGCAGGACATGCTACACCATCCGTATTCCCATCCCCAACTCATATATTATCCAATACTGTTTTATCGGATGGTAGAGACGTCTGCAAGCTTGGAGTTGAAAGGCCAGTCGGAAGAAAGTACATAATAATTGATGGCACTCTGTAAGTGAAATCACATTAATGACTATTTGTTTTTAATTAAATTATAGATTTATCAATTTTTTCATTTTATCAAATTACTTTTTATATTAGGTTGCTTCTGTATGGACCATGTTCCAGAAATATGACTTTTAAATTTAAAGAACGGATTGATCCTGAGGGTAATGTGTGGAGGAATATCTCTCAGACAACAAAGGAATTTTACTTTCAGGAGTTTTAGGTACAATAAACATATAGTTTTGTTTTATATTGCTTTATATACACTAATTACATAAATATTATTACATGATATTACTTTAAAAAATTTTCTTCTTATTTCAGAAAGAGTTTTTCTGGGATTCTGATATTGACGCCAGCATATATAGACTATGAGAGAGGCGAGCTTGTACACATTATCACGGCTTTATTGGTGCGATATGCAAGACTGGTGTACGATCGCGTTATATTTTAGAGCAAATATAGAGTCAATGGTAGGAGTATTAGAGAAGACCTGCGGCAATGACAATCTCAGGGCGTAACTCCACCAACATAAGTTGAGGCCCGGGGCAGAGAGTCTTCCCGTACATATGGGAGGATCAATAATCCACCACGAGTATGCACAAAAACATGTAAGTATCTAAACGTCACACTTATTTTATACATGTTTTACTTTGTTGTATTATAGATAATGGTAATGGTATAAATGCCTGGTGCCATTTATGGCTGTGTTGAGTTTTTTTATTTGTTCAACAGGGGGACATATCATAAAATTACGGAAAACTCTGCTGAAATTTTTATTAAATATAGTTCACATCTAAACATTTAGGTTAAATATGCAGGAAAAGTCTTATAACCTTGTTTCTCTTTAAAAATTAACGGGCAAGGGATCCCTTTTTCAGTCTTAATCAACTATTATTAGCAGTATTGTTTGGTGTTAATCTAGAATGCAGGCATGTTAAAAAAAAGTTTTTATAGAATTTGTACCTAAATTCAACAGATGACATAAGAGGGCTTAAAAAAACTAAGAGTGGAATTTTAAACAACAAAAATGTGAAGATATGTTGAAATAAAATATAAAATAAAGAAAGTAGTTAATTGTGCAAAAAGGGAATATTTAATTACACAAGAGAATTCGATATAATAAAGTCAAAATTCGTAAAGTAAACTACACTGGAAAAAACATTTAGAAAAGGTTGATTGATTTCTTTAAAGAGTGATTTTTTGTATTGTATTGGTTTGGAGAGATTGTGTTGTGTGTCCTTTTGCCCCTCTGATGTTAGTGAATTTATAATTGTCTCCTCCTTAAACAATATTTTGCTATTTCTACTAGTTAAAGATAGAGCTGCGTACTTTTAGACTTTTTCAAACCCTGCATTAAAGTGAGATTTCTATTGGGATATTATTGTCATAGTTGTTCCTTTTTGGATAATCATACTATTCAAAGCCTGAACTAGCGTTTCAACTAAATCCACTAATTCCATTACCACCTCTCTCAAAGACTCAGGAAGTCTCTAATGCATTTTGATTAGCTACTCTCAGGGATGGAACCACTAATTCCAAAGGAAGAATAACATTGTGTCTATATGTCGAGGTAAATAAGCTAACCCTATGGAAATTCGCTTAGAAGTACAATAAGACCATAAGGTTTTAGACATGATTTTATACCTCTCTCTTAGATTATCTGCTAAAATTTTCTCTAAAATCTCAATAATTATCTTATTAGATGCTTCAAATTGGCCATTAGCCTGAGTATAATATGAAGTCAAATACAATAATTTTATTCCATAATCTGCAATGAAAATTTTAACTTCTTAACCTATAAACACAGTTTCTTGATCATTTATAATTGATTGAGGAATTCCAAACTGATGAATAATCTATTCTTTAATAATTTTGACTACATCTGTTTGATGAACTTTTTTTAAAGATTGTGCCACCACCTATTTAGTAAAATAATTTGTAGCCAACAAACTAAAACTATGGCCTTCTGAGGATGGTGGACATATCTTCCTAATAAGATCAATAACCCACCTCTAAATGGCTATGGTTAGATTATATAATGCAACTCAAATTTAGGAATTCTTTGAACTCTTCTATACTTATGATAATGTATAGCCCCTGGCATATGATATGTAATCTTTTAGGATGTTTGGCCAATAATGCCAATGGTGACGTATAAACCACCTCATTTTTTTTCCAGATTGATGTGCTTCATATACCCTTTTATGAACTTGCCATATTATTGTTAATTCTAGTATTCTAAAACATCTTAAAAGAAAGTCCTTCTCTTTTTTGACAAAATAAAATTCCTTCAATTAGCACAAAATTAAGTGATTGTTTTTTTACGTTTGAACAATACTTTTTTGTTAAGATTTTCTTACAATTCTTTGATTTATAACCTCTAGTAATGAGTGACTTCTTCATAAATATTAAAAGCTTCAAGTGAAATTCCTCTTTTATAAATGGATGGGTGAGACCTTTATTGTGCCACAATACACTTATAGACTAAATCTTTGGCTATTTTCAATCTGGATGCTACCTATGAAAGTTTGTTTGATTCCTAATTCTCACTCTCAGAATATGTTAAAATTATATATTATTAAAAAATCCTAGTAATTGGATGATAACAATGTAATAAGGTGATAATGTCATAATACCAATAATGAATATCCCTTGATTAGAATTTCTCTAGCTCCAAAATCAATCAGAGGTTCTAGAATAATCAATAAGCCTTTATATTCTACTCGATTATTAGTATATGAGAAGTTCATTTTGAGAGAGAGAAGAGTTTTTGTTTCATTTGGTGCAATTCTAACATTGTCAGACTTCTCTTACTAGATCTATCGAATTTGATTCCCATATTTTCTTCTTATAGTTAAGAATTAAGTGTCCCTCATCCTCTTATACTTTAATTGAAGGATGGCTTAATAAAAAGTCAATTAATGCTTGACCTTTAATAGAATTCTATGAACCAAGTTGAAGTATATAAGAGTCATAAGCCATTTTCTAATATTTCCTAAGAGGACTGACTTGCTCAACATATATTTCGTTTAATCAATTTGTAAATCCACAAAGACTCTATTTTGCAACAAGCAATGCATTAAATTTGAATGTACTAAATATAATGCTAGACATAACTTTACAATTGGTAAGTGTTTCTTTTTTATTGGAATTTTTTTTTCTTAAATAATAAATCGATTGTTCATGACCGACTTCATTTTTTTAGGAAACATACATTCAATAGATTCTTTTATTGTAGAGATATATAACTTTAATGAAATTCCTTTTTTTAAGGGGAATCAACAACATTATTCCTTGCTATTATTGAAAGCCACTTTGTGAATTTTCTCCCAAAAAAATCCTTTGAATTCTTTAGCTTTAACAAAGATAAGAATTCTTTGATTTTTCCTGTTAGATTAACAATGAATCTTTTCATGTAGTTTACTTGGCCAAAAAATTTTTGCAGTTCCTTTTTATTATGAGATGGTTTTACTTCAAGAATGAATTTTGTTTTATTCTTATCCAATTCAATTCCTTTGTTGTGAACCAAAAATCCCAAGAAATTCCTTGCTCTCACTCCAAAATCACGCTTTAAAGGATTCTATTTTAATATATGCATTCTCGTCTTATGAAAAGCTTGTCGTAAATCTTGGTTATGATCTACACTTGTTTTGAATTCACGATAATATCATCTATGTAAACTTCCAATGTGCACCTTATTAAGTAATAAAAAATGACATTATTTGCTCTCTAATATATGGCACCTGCATTCTTTAGCCCGAAAGATATTTAAACCCATTCAAATATCCTAATTAATCGTGAACATCTAAAATCTGTCTAATCATAACCTAACAAATAATCATTGAAGGAGAATAATGGAGTTGTTACATCTATTAAATAATTTGCGTTGGCAATTAAACTTATCTTTAGGAGTAGCTACAATGAAATCCTTGAGGTCTACATAGATTATTTTTCTTCCATTTTTCTTAACTATAGGGACAACATTCTCCAACCACAAACTATACCTAATAAAACCAATCTTTAACTCGACATCTGAAAGATGGCATTTGTACATACTTTTCTTAGGATAATTTGTTAGTTAATTGTGATAAATCGATTGTTGCTAACTGGTTTAACTTATGTTTTGTCTTATTTTCTTATAATTCCATGATTATGTATGATTGTTGCTAACTTGTTTAGCTTATGTTTTGTCTTAGTTTTCTTATAATTGCATGATTATGTATGAATGTATGTAAATACGCATGAATGTATGTGAATTAGGTCTCTAAGATTAGGTTTTGCATGAATTTTGCATGGAATTGTTGTGTGTCTTTTTCTTACATTATATTGGTATTAACTGCATGTATTTTGGACATGATTAAGTGATTAATTTTTTTGTTAATCAATAGGTTTGAAGGTGGTTTTGAGGGATGGAAGGATAGAAGAGCCAAAGAGAAAGGAAGTAATGTGACCTAAAGGAAAGCTGGAATTTTCCTAGGTCGACCCATCACCAGTGTTAAACTTTCGCAAGATACAATTATTATTGGATTTTTTCATTTTTGAATCCAAAAGAAATAGGAGAAATTAAGTTTCAAATTGGTGAAATAACAGCCCAATTTGGATAAGAAATCAATAAGACACCAAGGATTAAAGTCAAGATAGAAAACATCCAACTGGAAACTTCCTCCTTCCCACGTCGTTTTAAGCATTGAATGGGGTATAAAAACTCAATTTTAATCCCTAGAAAAGAGGAGTTCATACAAGAAATACAAGGAGAGAGAAGAATGCATTTTTGAGAGAAAAACCAAGAGAATACAAGGTTGAATCAAAGGATTTCAAAGAGACACAAAGTTGCCACCATAGAATTCCAACTTTACTCTTCAACATATAAACCTTACTTCTTCTCTTTTCTTACTTGTTTTTTGTATTTTTTTGATTGAGAAGGATGTATTGATATGTTATGAACATGTTGGATGAGATTGTTTTGGATTTATAAGTAGTTATTGTAACATCCCGTTACCGATGTGATGGGCATATTGGTAATTCAGATTGGGTTAGAATTGTGTGCATGCATATTTTAAATTGCACATGCATTTTGCCTCTATAAGTATAGATAAATGATCATTGTGGCACTAGCATATGTAGGTACATACATGTATGACATATTCCCGGCATAATTGTGTGAATTAGAAATTCTGTGATTTTTGTATAGAATGTGCTTTGAATATTGAATTGGAGTGAAAAATTGAATTCTAGAGGTTTGAAAAATGGAATTGGAGTGTATGATTAGGTGTTTCATATTTTTAAGGATTTTTAGAAATTTTTCTCAAATTTTCAGAGAAACATTTCCAGACCAGAAAAATTGATCTAATGACTGAAAAATTGGATTCCGGTTCTGAAATTGATTAGCAATTGGAACGGAAAAATTAGAGTTATGATTTTAGGATTTATTGTATAGAACCATTGAAAATTGGACAAGTGGCAAGTGACCTAAGTCACTTGCCAAACATGCCCTAAGTTCTTTGAATTATAAACCTTTGCCTTTTGAAATTTTGCTTCCCACGATACTCTCTTGCTTTTGAAGAAAATTTCTCTCCTTGTTGGTTTTCTTTTCTCCTTCTTCGTGATCTCCTCCTTGCTCACCTTCTTCTTGATTCTTCTTGCTAAAATTGCTTCCCTCTCCACCTTTAATCTATTCCCTAACTTGGTGTTGGAGAAGTTGATCATGGGTGTGGGAGTTGGTGAAACCGTGGGTGTTGTTTGAATTAGGGTTGGAGTGATTTTGAAGATTTGGAGATTTCTTCAAGTAAGTTCTCTTTCCTTCTTGCTTTAGATAGTTTGATTTATGGATTAATTGGTATATATTGAGGATTGATTAGAGTATTTGATGATTGAGAAACGTTTAGGTTTCGGATGATATGATATTTTTAAGTTTATTTTGTTTTGATTTGGGTAATTGAGAGATGATGGCTATTTGATGGAATTAAAGTTAGGGATGAGTTGTGGGAGGTGTAATAAATTGTTTTGGAGTGTTTTAAAGGAAGTTAGAAGGATTTATAATTGACAGAAGGAGAAATTATGGGTTTCGGGCATATTTCTGGGGTTGCACGTCGCGACGCATGATGAACACCCCGTGGCGAGCAGATTAGCTCTCGCACGCCGCGACGAGAGCAGACGCACACCGTGGCGAGCGTTCGCAATTTACGTCGCGATGTGCGCGAGGCTTACGCCGTGACGTAGGCGAGGGATCTCGCCGCAACGAGTGATCTTGCACCGCGGCGAGCACGCCACATCTCCGAAAATGATTTTTTTTAAGTTTTGGGTTTGAGGTTTTAGTCTGATCAAATTGATTCTTGATTTATGGCAATTTAGAGACTAAGGACTACGGATTTATTGGAATGGAAGTCATGAATCGATTTTGGAAAGATTTGGGTTTAGTGTCGGGAATGTCATAAATATGTAGTGTACGCAATTAAATCGTTTCATATGCATTATTGGCTACTGTAAATTGAGCAATTAGTAATGTTTATTTATTCTGATTGTTTAGAGGCACAAGTGGAGCGTCGATCCTCCAACGTGGCTGAAACTTCCTGGCATTAGCTCGGAAGTTTAGAGGCGAGTAACCTAGTTGGTTCCTCGATCTTTGTGTGTTTAAATTATGTGCTTATGCCATGCGGAAGAAATGGAAGGTTTACGTGTTTGATTGTGATTGGTTTCAGACCATAGGTGTCCGAAGTATTGGAAACTTGTTATTGAAGTATGTACGTGTATAATTAGATGTGAATTGTGCAAGAAAATCCCGGGATGTCCATCACATGGACACAATGCGGAAAACAAAACTTTTTTTATTCCGGGAAGTTCCCGAAAGCCAGGATCCAAGTGTATGTATAAATAGTCAAACCATAACGACCAAAGGAGACCGTCTCTAATGGTATCCACGCAGAGGTCGGAAACCTAACCGGGACAAACCCTTTGACCCGGGAATAGCTAGACTAAGGAAAAGACTGCTAGATCTTACCTTAGCCTTGGATAACAAGTGATAAAACCTTGAGGAACAAGCTTGGAGATGAGAGAGAGATGAAGAGGAACCTTGAAAATCAAATTTTCCAAACCCTAAACCATGAAGTTTCGGTTCTTCCTCTCCAAAAGCCACGGCCACCACTTTCTTAGCCTTATTTTCCATGTCTTATAATTAATTAAAGACCATCAAAAGGCTTGGATGGGAGGAGTTCACGTGGATGGCTATTAACCCATTAATAAATGAAGTTAATCATCATCTTTGACTTAGTCAAAAGTGACTTAGTCATCACTTTATCTTCTCCCATAAGCAATCCAACGAATTCCTTCAATCTTAAGTCTTCTCATATGTTCCTTTAACTCATTAAAGGGCATATAAAAGGCTTGAATGGGAGAGCCCCACGTAAGTGGGTGATAAAGCCATTAAAGAAATGGTTTAATGATGAAGTTTGACTTTTCAAACTTCATCTCCTCCCATTAGGTAATGACACATGTCCATATATATTAATTAATTAATCTAATTAATTAATTGATATATATAGTTGCTTAAGCGGTCTAGTCACATTGGGGTCGGTCCTACTGGCTGGCGAACCCGATCAAAAATCGGCGGAGACCCTTTTCAAAGAATGTCGATGTCACGATCACATCGGGACATATCCCAATCTCATCGGGATCTATTTAATCCTATTGCTCTCCAGATATTAGATCACTATCCAAAACTATTTTACACATTTCCGAGTCACTCTTATGCGTGTGACCCATTAGGTTCCCGGTTATGTTGGCCACTTAGATTAACACTTAATCTAAGCAAGTCATGAGCGCGCCTAGCAACACATCATGACCCCAATCGACCGGAAAGTAATTGGTTTGACTAATGAACCCGAGCTCATCAGGAACCAGATCACGAACCTTTCCATAGAAAATTACCGTGCAATTCGTCCTTTCATCATCCTATACTCACTTGGTTATGAGTATGGTCAAAGTGTCAACTCTCACTAGACTGAGTCTAGCCTAGTGATATTGGGTCTCGTCCGACTCATTACTTTATATGTCCATGAAGACCTCTTCATGACACGGGTGTGCTCAGCGCCAGAGACTTCCAAGTAATGATCCCGACAAAAGCTATGGGTATCTATTCGCTATTCCGTAAGTGGTGAATTCTTTATTGGCTACTCAATTACCTTCAAATACCTCAAACGCACTCCAAGCACCACCCTATGGCGACCTCGGAAGGCAACAAGGAATGGAGTCAAAGCACAAAATCAATATCCAAGATATCCTCGAGTACCTCAAGTCTAAGGATACTTGCACCATTCTATGATGAGATTATCACCGACATTATAATAGAATACCCATGTGATGATCTCATGGCAGTCATCCAATGTACTTACTACCACTAGTAAGCATCCACATGTCAACTCTAAATATCTCATATTTACAGTTTCTGAGATCCACTGCTTGATCCAATCAAGGAATATGACATGTTCTAGTCTATCTGGATTAACAATGTCCAGTCTCGTTAATCCTATGACTAGGGATAATTTAGATACTGACATAATTGCATATGATAGGAATCTCAATAGTATGATCATATCATAATTTCCTTCATGCTATGTCATATATCATGGACTTCATTAATTTGATTAAAGATCAACATCAATTCATAACAAAATGAATATCAAATAAATGAAATATGCCTTGCTTTATTTATTCATAAAGTCTGTACAAGACTATGAACAAAACGCTCTAAAGGGGATTGCCTTTAGGGCACTACTCTAACAATCTTATGGTACTGGACATACATAAGTCGACTTACACTGGTGAACAAGGCGACTTATCAGTACCGAGCAAGCATAAGTCGACTTACAGATGGTACAAGTCGACTTACACCTACAAATCTCCCACTTGACCTAAAGTCAATCGCCTTGGTATCTAATACCATAAGCGAGTACATGAGAATCAAAATTCTTCTGTGACAATGGCTTTGTCAACAGATCAGCAATGTTCTGCTCTGTGGGAATTCTCTCTATCAGTACGTCACCTCGAGCTATGATCTCCCGAATCAGATGGTATCGGCGGAGTACGTGTTTGGATCGTTGATGTGACCTTGGTTCTTTCGCCTGCGCAATAGCTCCATTGTTGTCACAATACAACTGTATAGGCCCATCACAGCTGGGAACTACACCAAGTTCAGTAATAAACTTCTTGATCCAAATCGCTTCCTTTCTTTGATCGATCTTTGCAATGTACTCGCCTCGATCGTTGAATCGATCGTCGTCTCTTGTTTGAACTCTTCCAACCGATCGCTCCGCCATTCGATGTGAAAACGTAACTGATTGGGACTTGAGTCGCCCTTATCGATTGAAAACGGCATCAGATGCCCGCTCACTGGAGATTTCCATCTCTATATATCAAGAAAACATCCTTAGTTCTTCGCAAGTACTTTAGATATTCTTGACACCACCCAAATGACCCTCACCGGATCCGATTGGTATCTGCTCGTAACACTTAGAGCATATGATACATCGGGTCTCGTATATAGCATTGCGTATATGATAGATCATACTGCAGATGCATACGGATCATATTCATGCGCATCCTCTCATCCTGTGTCTTAGGACACATAGACTTCGAGAGCGATATCCCATGAGACATGGGAAGATACCCTCTCTTGGATTGCTCCATGCTAAACCACTTTAGCATCTTGTCTATGTACGTTGACTGTGAAAGACCAAGCAACCTCTTCGATCTATCTCTATAAATCTTTATCCCAAGGATATAAGTTGCTTCTCCAAGGTCTTTCATGGCAAATTATTTGGACAATCAAATTTTTACTGATTGCAACATTGAGACATCATTTCCTAGTAACAATATGTCATCTACATATAACATAAGGAATACGATTGCAGTTCCATTAACCTTCTTATACACACAATGTTCATCCAGATTTTGTGAGAAACCAAACTCTTTGATTGTCTCATCAAAACGGATATTCCAACTCCTGGATGCTTGCTTTAATCCATAAATGGATTTCTGAAGCTTGCATACCTTTTCGCCATCATAGGAGATGAAGCCCTCAGGTTGTGTCATATACACATACTCAGTCAGATTTCCATTCAGGAAAGCTGTCTTCACATCGATTTGCCATATCTCATAATCATAATGAGCGGCAATGGCTAGGAGTATCCTAATGGATTTAAGCATTGCTACTGGACTGAAGGTCTCGTCATAGTCAACTCCTTGTCTTTGACGAAAGCCTTTAGCCACAAGCCTTGCTTTATAGGTAATCACATTACCATCCATGTCGGTTTTTTTCTTTAAAACCCATTTTCACCCTATAAGTTTTATCCCTTCAGGTGCATTAACCAAACTCCATACTTGGTTTTCGTACATGGAATCCATTTCAGATTTCATGGCACGAAGCCATTTTTCAGACTCTGAACTCTTCAGAACCTCTTCATAGGTGGTAGGCTCATCATCCTCTATGAGCAATACGTCATTCTGTTCACTCACGAGAAATCCATATCTCTCGGGAACAGAGCGTATCCTACTTGACCTCACGAATTAGGTGTGTAGTAGAAGGTTGAATGCTACCTCATCCGTATGAGTTACAGTTTGATTCGAGCGCTTGATTCAAGCGTCGTCCGAGCATCTTGAACTTCTTCAAGCTCAATTTTGCTCCCACCGCCTTCTTATAAAAGAAACTCTTTCTCTAAAAAGACAGCATGCATCGAAACAAACACCTTTTGTTCCTCAGCAAGGTAGAATTAATATCCTCTTGTTTCTTTAGGATATCCTACGAATAGACACCTGTCAGACTTTGCTTCAAGCTTATCTGACTTTGTCCGCTTCACATAAGCAGGACAACCCCAAACTTTCAAATAAGAAAGATAAGGTTTCTTGTTAGTCCACATCTCATATGGAGTAACATCAATCGCTTTTGATGGAACTCGCTTAACAAGTAAACAAATGTCTCGAAAGATACCCCAAAAGGATTTTGGTAATCGTGCAAATCCATCATAGATCGAACCATGTCCAAGAAGGTTCGATTTCTCCTTCTGCCACACCATTGTCTTTGTGGTGTGTAAGGTGGAGTCCATCGAGATAAAATCCCATTATCTCGAGATAATCCAAAACTTCTTGGTCTAAGTATTCGCCACCACGATCGGATCGTAATGTCTTAATACTTTTCCCAAGTTGTTTTCTACTTCATTTCAATTGTTTGAACTTTTCAAACGCTTCATTTGTATCTCATCGATCTGAGATACCCCTATCGAGAATAATCATCGATAAAGGTAATGAAGTAACGACAACCACTTTTGGCATGGATGGACATCGACCACATACATCCGAATGTATTAGGTCTAATAATCCAGTTGCTCGCTCACCCTTTCCTTTAAAGGGTAACTTAGTCATCTTGCCTAACAAACAAGATTCACATGTGTCATATGATTCATAATCAAATGACCCTAAACATCCACTCTTATGGAGCTTAGCGATCGTCTCTCATTTATGTGGCCAGGCGACAATGCCATAAGTAAGTTGATTTTAAATTATCTCTTTTATGTCTTTTCTTGTCATTGACATTCAAAATTGGATGTGACATATCTAATATGTAAATTCCATTGCATAATGTACCAGTACCATAGAGCATTCCATTTAAACTAATAGAACAACCATTGCTTCCAAAAGTTACATGGAAACCAAATTTATTTAAACAAGAAATGCATAATATGTTCTCTGTTAAAACCGGTACAAAATAACAATCATCCAAATTGAATACAAGCCCACTGGGGAGTGTCAAAACATAAGTCCCTACGGCTAATGCAACAACTTTTGCTCCATTACCAACACGTAGGTCCATATCTCCCTTAATGAATCGCCTCATCGTCCCCGAGGCCCCGTGATATCATTACATATGTGTGAGCCACAACCGTATCTAATACCCATATGTTGTAATCGAAAATGATAACCTCAATGACAAACATATCTCGAAGAAGTCGAGGCATCGATGCCTTCTTCGCTTCGAGGACTCAGATAGACTTTACGGCCAGCCTCCGGTGGCGGCCTTGCCACAATGGAAACAGGTTCCTTTTTGGGGCAGTACCTTTGGTTTTCTTTTGACTGTTCTTCCTACTTTCTGATCTCTATCAGAAACATCAACAGCAAGTGGATCAGGAAGTGGAACATTGCTTAGTTCCTCAGATCTGAGAACAATTCTCAGATCATTCAGCCAATCAAGAAAATTAGGTCCAGGTAATTTGTTCGAGTCAATAAGTGAGCGCAAGTTCACACTGGAAGACATCTTCAATCAACCTAACCATAGAGAGAGATAAAGAATGTTAGAATAGACTTAAATGTATGATCATAAGGACTTGAATGACATACATATAGCTCCCACTAGTTTCATAGAATCCATAACCCTCATTACGAATCCAAGAAACAAAGTGACAAAATGTCCTAGTGGGTCGATATCCGACATTGCTAAGAATGACCTTGGGTTTGCCCAACAAGCCACTTCTTAGGTCAATCGGTAGGTATTAGTCATATCAATTGCATCATCGATAACCGACATTAAGAATGACCTTGAGGTTAGCTCAACAAGCCACCTTATATCTCGGGAGGTATCAGACATACCAGTTACATCTTAGACACAACTATCGATCAGTGCTATCAACGGTTGATGTGTGCACAAACATTGGGTTATCAACACTTGATACGCGTACATCTGATGTACACTACCCAACTTCGCCTCTGTCCACGTTGACCTTGAAGTTAGCTCAACAAATCAACGCTTCTAGGAAAACCGACCCATTAATCCGAAAATCTTATTTTCATGGTTCAACATATTCAGATAGAGTGAGCTTGAGGTTAGCTCAACAACTCAACCCTAGAAGAACTCGGTTCTTACCATATTAATGGAAGGCGTTAGTTTTATATTACGAGGAGGATTTCCAATTCAGTCTCATCCAAGCTATGGGATTATAGTCACCATGACTATATGGAGTAATTTAGGCATTGCATCAATCACATTGAATTTATACCAAAATCATCCATCATCCCGCCAAGGCATGATATAAGTCGACTTATCCAATGCAAGTCGACTTATGTTTTAAGATGTACAAGTCGCCTTGATCAATATACAAGTCGCCTTATACGACTCTTGCAGACATGTAAGTCGCCTTATCCAATCGAACAAGTTGCCTTACACAAGGAAAATTGCTATCTAGTCGGCTAATTCTCAATCCAAGCATTCCCAATTCACAACACCAATATAACAAGTATATAAACCTTTTTATTAATGTGCTAATGAAACATTTTCATCAAATCATGCATGCCATATAGTCAAACTATATAGGAAAAACTTGAAACCGATTAATCACTATTAATCACTAGATTTCCACATAATTTTAAGAATATCAAATTATCATGCTAAGTATCTCTAGGTAGGCTACACGTTATCAAGATTACTCCGGCACTTGTCACAAAAATTGCGACGGCCAAAATAACCAAGATAACGGAATAATCCAACGAGACGCTAAAGTGACCTATTCGACATCCAAAAATTATTGGAAACCAAATTTCAAGAATCTCATTTTGGCATGCATACCAGATCAATATAACACATTTCTAATCACATTAAAAATGATTCAAGGCATTGGAATTCAGAAATACACAACCAATCATTTCAAACAAAACAGCCCCAGCAACTTTCTCAAAACTGTCACGCTTTGCCTTTTGCTCGAAATAATAATTGAAACAATTTCAATAAATGCTGAGAAAATTACAGAGGTTAGTAAATGTTCACAAAATGCTCCATGAATTTTGTTAGGATTTATTTCCAACAAAAACTCATCAAACCTCAGCAATCTAACCGAAACAGAATCTGTGTTTTTCAAGACAGACATTCCCAGCAGCATACAATAAATTCGGAAATAAATAGTAAATCGCCTTGAAAACATTTTTCCATCCACAAAGACATTCACAAACATCTTAGGGACGTGTCGGTGAAAACCCATCCAAAAAATTTGTTTTCTAGAATTTATTCTCGAATTTACAAGTATACCTGTTTCAGAAATGTTCAACAGGAAAGCATCCGAAACTTAGGGAATTAAATTAGCAAAACCATATCAAACGACATTGATAAATTTTTTCCTTTTATAGACACATTCAGCAACATCTCATGAGCAGGTCTATGCAAGAAAATTTCGAAAACCCTAATTCTGGACAGAATTCAAAATTAACACAGGCAGCATGCTACACAGCTCAATTCACAAAGGAACTCCGACCTAGTTAACATTTTAACTGTTTATACAACACAAGTGGCTCTGATACCACTGTAAGAAAATCCCGGGGTGTCCATCACATGAACAAAATGCGGAAAACAAAACTTTTTTTGTTCCGGGAAGTTCCCGAAAGCCAGGATCCAAGTGTATGTATAAATAGTCAAACCATAACGACCAAAGGAGACCGTCTCTAACGGTATCCACGCAGAGGTCGGAAACCTAACCGGGACAAACCCTTTGACCCGGGAATAGCTAGACTAAAGAAAAGACTGCTAGATCTTACCTTAGCCTTGGATAGCAAGTGATAAAACCTTGAGGAACAAGCTTGGAGATGGGAGAGAGATGAAGAGGAACCTTGAAAATCAAATTTTCCAAACCCCAAACCATGAAGTTTCGGTTCTTCCTCTCCAAAAGCCACGGCCACCACTTTCTTAGCCTTATTTTCCATGTCTTATAATTAATTAAAGACCATCAAAAGGCTTGGATGGGAGGAGTTCACGTGGATGGCTATTAACCCATTAATAAATGAAGTTAATCATCATCTTTGACTTAGTCAAAAGTGACTTAGTCATCACTTTATCTTCTCCCATAAGCAATCCAACGAATTCCTTCAATCTTAAGGCTTCTCATATGTTCCTTTAACTCATTAAAGGGCATATAAAAGGCTTGAATGGGAGAGCCCCACGTAAGTGGGTGATAAAGCCATTAAAGAAATGGTTTAATGATGAAGTTTGACTTTTCAAACTTCATCTCCTCCCATTAGGTAATGACACATGTCCATATATATTAATTAATTAATCTAATTAATTAATTGATATATATAGTTGCTGAAGCGGTCCAGTCACACTGGGGTCGGTCCTACCGGCCTGGCGGGCCCCGGTACCGAAAAATCGCGGAGACCCTTTTCAGCAATATCGATGTCACGATCACATCAGGACATATCCCAATCTCATCGGGATCCATTTAATCCTATTGCTCTCCAGATATTGGATCACTATCCAAAACTATTTTACACATTTCCGAGTCACTCTTATGCGTGTGACCCATTAGGTTCCCGGTTATGTTAGCCACTTAGATTAACACTTAATCTAAGCAAGTCATGAGCGGCGTCTAGCAACACATCATGACCCTCAATTGACCGGAAAGTAATTGGTTTGACTAATGAACCCGAGCTCATCAGGAACCAGATCACGAACCGTTCCATAGAAAATTACCGTGCAATTCGTCCTTTCATCATCCTATACCCACTTGGTTATGAGTATGGTCAAAGTGTCAACTCTCACTAGACTGAGTCTAGCCCAAGTGATATCGGGTCTCGTCCGGACTCATTACTTTATATGTCCATGAAGACCCTCTTCATGACACGAGTGTGTGCTCCGCGCTAGAGACTTCCAAGTAATGATCCCGACGAAGCTATGGGTATCTATTCGCTATTCCGTAAGTGGTGAATCCTTTATTGGCTACTCAATTACCTTTGAATACCTCAAATCGCACTCCAAGCACCACCCTATGAGCGACCTCCGGAAGGCAACAAGGAATGGAGTCAAAGCACGTAATCAAGATTCAAGATATCCTCGAGTACCTCAAGTCTAAGGATACTTGCACCATTACTATGATGAGATTATCACCGACATTATAATAGAATACCCATGTGATGATCTCATGGCAGTCATCCAATGTACTTACTACCACTAGTAAGCATCCACATGTCAACTCTAAATATCTCATATTTACGCTTACGAGATCCACCGCTGATCCAATCAAGGAATATGACATGTGCTAGTCTATCCGGATTAACAATGTCCAGCCTCGTTAATCCTATGACTAGGGATAATTTAGATAATGACATAATTGCACATGATAGGAATCTCAATAGTATGATCACATCATAATTTCCTTCATGCTATGTCATATATCATGGACTTCATTAATTTGATTAAAGATCAACATCAATTCATAACAAAATGAATATCAAATAAATGAAATATGCCTTGCTTTATTTATTCATAAAGTCTGTACAAGATTATGAACAAAACGCGCTAAAGGGGATTGCCTTTAGGGCACTACTCTAACAATCTTATGGTACTGGACATACATAAGTCGACTTACACTGGTGAACAAGTCGACTTATCAGTACCGAGCAAGCATAAGTCGACTTACAGATGGTACAAGTCGACTTACACCTACAAATTGGGCATGTGTTATTTAGCAATTGGAACATATGCATTTCATGCATAAAAGTATAATCAGATAATGACAGTTGTGACCAGAGTAGCCAACGTATTTCAGAGCTTTAAGTTCAACACACAGGGCTTCGTGCCTAACGTATTTCAGAGCCACTGGCTCACCGTATCAGGGCATTCAGGCCCAATGTATTCAGAGCCACAGGCTCAACGCAATGTGCCCGTCACTAGGATAGTTCAGGCGCACGGTCACAACAACGAAATAAAATGGAAAATGTCACATGTGCATCGCATATACAAATGATTGAATGTGAACTGTGTGAAAGGCGAAATGCCTTATATTGTGAAACGATAATGCATGTGATGATTCTGAATATGTTATTGTGTGATATTATGCGAAATTCTATGAACTGTTTGTATATGCATGAGTTGGGTGAACCATCGATGATGGTTTCTCGTTGAGTTCGCAAACTCACCCAACATTGCAATATTTTTTTCAGGGCAGAGATAATAGACTCCTAGCTCTAGAGATAGACTTTTCCTGCCGTGTGGATCTAGTTGGCACGGGAAGTTATGGCACACAGGTCGGTCAGTTGGGATCGATTTTGAGGATGACCTAGTTTAGAATTTTGTCTCAGTTTCCTTTTTGGATTAATATAGTTAGACTCTGGAAAACTGACAGACTTGTACATTTATGGTTTTTTTAAGAAATGAAATGAGAAAGAAAGTTTCGTTTCAAAATTTAGTGATTCTGATATTTCGGTTTTATTATATTGATGCCATGTGGATTATAGTAATGATCATTTGTAGCGCACCCTCATCGTGGGTTATGTATCGGAATGACCTATAGGCGTCTCGGTGTGTACCCCACGGTAAGGGGGTGCTACAGTTATTAGGGTTGTTATTGCCTAAACTATGTAGTACTTAACTTTATTTAATGTTATGGATGTGTTTGATGTTGTTTGATGTTTATGGTATAGGGCTGTGTAGCACCTCACTCCCGACGAGACCCGAACCCGATATCCATGGTGATATCCGAGCCCGTGACCCGCGAGGGTGGCGTACTAGGACATTCATTACCTTATTAAAAATCGTATAACATTTTCTTTTTCTTTCAAAATCATTAGAGTGCGCAAAACAATAATTGACTTGGCCCAATTATAACAAAACATTTTCAAATATAAAACCGTTTCACTGATAAAATAATTTCAATCATTATTAGCACTCATTAGTGCTCAGTCACTCTATACAATTACATATAAACAATTGGGCCTACGAAATACCAAATCAATACACTAATGCAGATATTTAACGACATCGATCCCGACCCGATACTCTGTCTCGCTAGCGATGAGACGATTCCGTGTGTCCAACAGGTACCCTCCATTTCTGAAAAATGGATGCAATGTTGGGTGAGTTTATGAACTCAAGGAGAAACCATCTTCGATGGTTCACCCAACTCATGCATATCCGCATAATCACACAATATTGTACATATATCATAAACAACAAATCACAGGCAGTCAATTTCACATTTTATAAGGCAATAAGCCTTTCACACAATTCACATAAAACATTCATTTATGCAGTGTGCATGTGACTCTTTCATTTTCTTTCATTGTTGTGACCGTGCGCCTGAGCTCATATACGTTGAGCCATTGGCTCTGAAACATTGGGCTTGAAGCCCCGAAATGTTGGGCATAGCCCTGATCATCGAGCCGAGGCTCGAAATACGTTGGGCACGAGGCCCTGTACGTTGAGCTTAAAGCTCTGAAATCGGTGGCTACACCGGTCACAACTACCATTATCTGATCATTTACTATGCATGAATGCACATGTCATTTTCCAATTTCCAATTATCGCATTTCTATTTCCAATTCCAATTAATTACTATTTCCGATCATTTTCCAATGTCCTCGGACTTTCAGTCCGGTATTTCATTCCCATGCATTTACCTTTCATTTCACTAACACATTTACAATCCAACTTACTAATGCATTCTCACGCACTTATTCTCATTTGCACTTCAATATCACAATCCAATATTTCGAACACCCATGGTCCGAAATTAATCAAATCAATCAATCACATATATCCATCCTTGCTTCCTCATGGCAATCAATGCATATAATTAATAAACACATAAGGTTGAGAAACCAACTAGGTTACTCACCTATTACTTCCGAGCTAATGTCGGGAAGTTTCCGCCCCGTCGGTCGGACGACGCTCCACTTGGGCCTCTAGAAGAAACAGAGAAAGAACGAGTCACTAAATATGCAATTTTGTGCACATGTAGGTGAAATATGCATGTTCATGAATTCCCGGCCCTAATCTCATTTTTTCCCTCAGAAAAATCCGTCTAAAAATTAGAAACTTATTGGCGCTGACGGTGCGCAATTCGGACCTCTATAGGTCCCCAATCAAATAAAACAGTGATTAAAGGCTCTGTTACCCGGGGCCACGTCAATTTTCCGTCTAAAAATTCCCAATTTCTCCCAAAATGAAATTCAATATTCTATGCATCCAATGCCTAAAGAATCAGGTCAATCGGACGTCGGACGGAAAAGTAATTGATAAAAGAAACAAGAAATCGCAAAATAATAATAAAATAAAAAGGAACAAACCAGCCTCGCTGGGCCGAGACGTCGCCCTAGCGAGGCCGGATATCGATTGGCCTCGTCGCTAGGGCGAGGCGTCGCCCTAGCGATGCCGTCCTTATCGAACCTTGTCGCTAGGCGGGCGTCGCCTAGCGACCGGCGTGATTCCTCATTCCTTTCCCTTTTTCCGCTTTTCAATCCAAATTTCCAACCTTTATAATTTTAGCATACAATTCGGAAAAATACAAACTATAGCTTGTTGGAAAGGTCATGAAAAGCTCTACAATTCTCAAGAAGACCATAAAAATCAATTTCACCCCTAAGGGTGTCAAATATCCCATCAAATCTACTGCCTACTCAAATCCCATTAAAACAGAACAGTACATTGCAAATTCCATAACTCTCTGATTCTTAAGTCAAAAATTACACAATAAATATGCTCATCAAGATCACAATGTTATCTATAACTTTCATGACTACCCAAAATCAAATTCCATAACTAACTAGGTCAAATAATTCAACAAAGAATCAGTCTACTGAAATCAATCAATTTGGGCAGTAATTTTCCAAACAGCATATCTCTTAGCACAAATGTCAACAATTTCACTACCTTATGTTCCTGAAAGGATAAGATCTCAAACTTCAAGTTTCATGAAGAACTCACACTCCAATTCGATTTCTAACAATTTCAAAACTATTTTGCAAGTTACTGCCATGATCAGCCATTCACATCCTAATGCAGGATCAATTTTTGCAAAATCATAACTCCCAACTCTGACCTCTAAAAATTATATGCCATATCTCATTTTCAAGATAATTTCTTCCTCTACAACTTTTCATAAGATCACTCACACCAATTTAGTCCAAAAAAATGGCTAAAATTACTTCCAAGCAGAATACTCACAAGTCAGACACTTAAGCTAGGTTTCATCAACATGCCCAAAACCAGTCTATAGAAAACAGTACATATCTCTCAATATACACCTCTAAAAATAGCAAGATCAGTGGAAATGGAAAGATAACTCAATATGCTACAACTTTCATGAAGACCATTCTCCCTAATTCCATCTCAATTAATTTAGAAAAATCAGCAAAGCTCATAGGTTATGGTTTCGGTTACTGTTCACGTGCAATGAAACAAGAACTTTCCATGCAACAATTCACCCTTCTAACATTACAATTTAACAACACCTATTTCACACAAAGTTGTATCCAACATCCCAAAGTGTAAGTGGGCACAAACCGTGCCTAATTTGCATATCTAAACAATGAGTTATGATTAAAACAGTACAATCAATCAAAAAGCCTAATTTTCCAGATTTGGTCCAACCTTTGTTTCTCTCATTTCCATTGCCTTTAACACATCATCAAGCATCCAAATAACACAAATCAGTTCTTATACCATTCATACACATTCATACATGTCCTAGGGCTAATACCTAAAAAATTGGCAGCACGTAATTTCTCAATTCTAATTAACATTAATCATCAAAATTCAATCACAAATCAAGTTAAAACCATGTATTCATATTACCTTATCCATTCCTACTTCAAACTAACCTTATACCCATTAAGTCAAGCAATAATTATCATCAAATTAAAGCATCAATCAACATCATAATTGTACCATAATTCCCATTCAATGTTTCTAACTACCATGGCATTAAATTCATACTTAAAACATTATTAACATTTCATTTAAAGCTTAACTAGAACACTTACCTTCTTAAGTTTCCAACCTTCAACTCTCTCTTTAGGCTCACTTAACACCTTCCCAACACACTTCTAACACCATGTATGTGCATCATCATCATCAAGTAAAGAAGTAACTTGATGGCAAGAAAGAGAGCTCTTAAGATTTTAGGATTTTCTTAAGGAAGAAGAAAGAAAAACGATGGAGGGCTTGAAAAGAATGAAAGTTTTGGTTGGTTTTTATCTAAAGCACTAAAAAGCCTCCCTTTTATTACTTAGCAATGAAGTAGCCGACTTATATAGGATAACCATGTATTTAAGTGGGACACTTGGCCATAGGAGGAAGAATGAAGAAAAGTCAAAGCCAATCAAACTTTTTGAAAACAAATACAACAATTACCAATAATTCAAGCCAATTTCGGTTCCAACTAATTTTAAGGGTCTACTTTTGGGTCCCACCAAATAATTAATAGTTTAGTACCAATGAACAGTAGAAAATCGACCGGTTCGCCACTTGACGATTATTTTTCGGTCCGGGAATTTTCTCCGGAAAATTTCAGAAAAATTTCTATAATTCTCTTAAAAGATAAAACACTTAATGAAGCACTCAGAATAATTTTTTAAACCCAATAACCATGTTAATCCCAATAAAATTGCATTAGGCCCAATTACCGGGAATGTCATGTATGCATGTACAATAAGTTCATGTGCACAGATTTCACTGGTTACTAGTACCAGTATGCATGGATAGTCCTAAGTCATTCCGATCCATCTCATCCTATGCCAAATTTACTATTTTACCCTTCCAATTGGGGGTGGGATGTTACAATTCTCCCTTCCTTATAAAAATTTCGTCCTCAAAATTCTCAGTCAACAGTTCACTGACAGTCCTTAAATGTCCCTACATGTCTCATACACTTTTTCCCTCAATAACTTATTTTCTCGAAAAAATCACAGTAACCACACTCAGTCAATTGTTCAGTCACTTATGTGGCTAACTCACTGTCAGTTGGCGATCTCTCTCTTAACTATCTCACTTGCCCATTTCTAGAATAGCCACTACCTTTGGTTTCGATATTATGACTCAGTTCAGTATTTCCGAACCCATTCATTCATCACAGTTTATCCTCTCGATACCTTTTCTCCAATTGCCATATAGGCTAATTTACATTCCATCATCACCATTTCTTTGGTACCTCCATTTTTCAAGGTGATACTTACCCTAACCTCCTTTATCTCGTCAGGGACGATTTACATTCCTTTGGTAGCAATACAATGACATTTAGCTCTATTTTACTATCAGCAGTGATAATTCACTTAAAGCAGTCACTCTTTATGTTCCATTGATTCTCTATTCAAATTCAATTCCCGTAGATAATTCACCACTTTAGCTAACCCATGCAGTTTTCCTAAGTCACTTTCCTTTGTTACACTCTTCACAGTCTCGAATCCATTATGGTCTTTGACTCCCGTTAAGCACTGTACAGTGTAGCAGTATATTCCTACAGTAAATCAGAACTCTATAACATGGTCATAATCCTGTGAAACTCAAACCACTTAAGCATTTCTCCTGTTGAACATTCACACCTATAAGCAAATCACTTCATTCGGTACCCATAGTAACTCAAGTTCACTCTTCGCATATTCCTACGAGAATGTCTCGCTTCGATTATTCAGTTTCCTTGCTCACCAATTCCTTTGCTCAATCACTTTTGTCAGGTACATATACTTCAAGGGGAATCACTCAATATTGTTCCTCCGATTTTACTCTAACGTCCAGATGCAGTACGGAAATCATCATTTTGATTCTTGAACTTTTAGCCTTTCTTAACTCTATCTAGCTCCACTATCTACAAATTTCCATGGTCTAGTAACACTTCTTTTTTTTTGCTCCATATTCTACGTGACAATTGGCCTTCTTGAGTGGAAACCCCAATATCTCAGATTTATTCATTCAGCCTCGTAATTGTCTGTTCACTATTTGAGACTACAGTAGACCTTTATCAGTATAATATTCAGTCGTGTATGACGTTCAAACTCCAAACTTTTCTCAAATTTCATGATGTATACCTTATGGGAATCCAAGGTCTCCAAAGCTTTAAACAATTTCGATGATAACACCAATATCATTTATCAAAGTCAATTTAATTTATCAACGCTCAACACTTTCAAACACATTCCGCCTATCATCATAATCACTATCATTTGCTTACTTCACATCATTCCCTATTAGGGTCTTATTAACTTTCCCATACATTACATCATTGTCAGTTTCCCTTTTGAACTTCTTGTCTCCATTCATTTACTCTTTTCATTTGTTTTCCTGTCGGTAACATCGACATGTGCCAATACCTAGTCATCCGTATTTGGACTTCCATAAATTCCACTTCATTTAAGTATTTTACTTCGCAGTTCGAAGGAGATCTATTCACTTTTCATTGCAATAGGATCACCTCAATAGGATCACCTCAAATTAACATTCCATTTATGTCGTTGGATACTTCACATTCCCATACGCACACAATACATATAACCTCAATCGTATATTTCACTTGTTATGTCTAAATCTCCTCTTGAGATATGACTCAATTTTACTTTTGATTTCGTCTATACTTCCTTTCTTGCTACCATCATTATACTGTTCACGAAGGTCTCATCAGTCAATTAGTGTCCCCAATTGCTTTTCAATCATTCTTCACTATACGTGCTATCTCAATCGGAACAATTTTATGTCATAATTTAAAAGATCGGAACATTCCTTACACTAAGATTCCTTTGTGACAGTCACATAAACACTTTCTTTCACACTTATGCAGTAATCTATACCTCAACATTTTCCGGAAACCAATTAGTAACCTATATAATTCAGACTTCCATAAAATCCTTTCCGTTTATGCTAATCCTCGAATAAATAACTGATGCCATAATCATTTCTCATTTCTTCTCATAAAGGTACATTCAGTCCTCCCATGTCTTACTTTAACCCATTATGAATTTTACACTTATAGCCACTCGTACTCTTTCACCGATCATCTCCTCTGTGATTTCCATGTATCTGTCACATATGTTTCATTAATCACGATCAACGTTACTATCCAATAGATATTCCCAATGATAGTCCAACTTACATGCGACAACTCTTTCTTATTTCACTATCATTGTTTCATTTTTCACTTATCATTGGACTATATGTCTCATCATTTTATTTCCATATCCGTCACGTGCAAGCTTGACCTTGTAAGGTCATAACGGCTTGACTTATACACTGTCATCTCCTTATTACTACGTATCTCTTTATTTTCCTCAAACAGTCTATGACAAGGTATTCACAGTCTTCAATACGCGACAAAATCGTTGATACAACTCCACTGTATCTCCATCCATTTCTTTATTTACCCATCCATTTATCATTTCTGTGTCCATATACATATCCAGAATTTCCCGATATACAATCAGTAGAAATTGTCAGTCTGTCCTTTTTCCCTTACGATCTTATTATATTGATTTCCAAACTCTTAGCACCATATTCACATAACCATTTCACGAGTTCATTTTAGTTTATCTGTACACTTTTCTCTCACCCTTTCTATTTTTCCTCACTCTACTAGACACTAGGCATCTTGCTTTTTCAATTCTTTCGCTTCTCGATAGACCACTAAAGACACTATTGATCTTCTTACACTCTCGCTATCATCATCTATCTATGATATCTACTAATATCTAACACCAATACAGTGAATCAATATCTACCTAATCGGACCATCTACACTTTACTCAGTTCCAATGTTTCCCAGTTCATCACATATACAGTCAGAGCTGTAATTACCTAATCATCCCGGACTTTTAATCTCATTAGGCCTACTATAACCAGTATGCTTCCCATATCTCTAGTGGACCTCTCCCAGTTCTAGACATATTCATTTTTCTATCACCACAATATTACCATTTTAATCCGGAATTCATTGATATCAATTCTTTCCTTAACTGCTAGGCCAACTAACACACCATTCAACCACAAGATGCTTTCAATCTCCTTATCCATTTTTTTCCTTTTTCCTAATTATTTATACACTTTCAGGGGTTCACCCTCTAACACAGTCTCACTTTTCTCTCACTTAGTCACTTGACACGTATGCACACGTAGGATTTCTACCCGTGTGACTCAAACTAGGGATCAGTTGCCACGGTCTACAATGACACGACTCGAATGCATGCACCCTATGTTTCAGACTGTGCCCAGATACATTACGTACTACTGGGCTCTGATACCACAAATGTAGCACCTCACTCCCGACGAGACCCTAACCTGATATCCATGGTGATATCCGAGCCCGTGACCCGCGAGGGTGGCGTACTAGGACATTCATTACCTTATTAAAAATCGTATGACATTTTCTTTTTCTTTCAAAAACATTAGAGTGCGCAAAACAATAATTGACTTGGCCCAATTATAACAAAACATTTTCAAATATAAAATCGTTTCACTGATAAAACAATTTCAATCATTATTAGCACTCATTAGTGCTCAGTCACTCTATACAATTACATATAAACAATTGGGCCTACGAAATACCAAATCAATACACTAATGCAGATACGGACGACACTGATCCCGACCCGACACTGCCTTGCTAGCGAGAGACGTACTCCGTGTGTCCAACGGGTACCTCCATTTCTGAAAAATAGATGCAATGTTGGGTGAGTTTGGGAACTCAGTGAGAAACCATCATCGATGGTTCACCCAACTCATGCATATCCAGACAATCACACAATATTGTACATATATCATAAACAAGAAATCACAGCAATCAATTTCACATTTTATAAGGCAATAAGCCTTTCACACAATTCACATAAAACATTCATTTATGCAAGGTGTGCATGTGACTCTTTCATTTTCTTTCGTTGTTGTGACCGTGCTTTGAGCTCATATACGCTGAGCCATTGGCTCAAACATTGGGCTTGAAGCTCAAACATTGGGCATAGCTCGATCATCGAGCCGAGGCTCGAATACGCTAGGCACGAGGCCTCGTATGCGTTGAGCTTGAAGCTCTGAAATCGGTGGCTACACCGGTCACAACTACCATTATCTGATCATTTACTATGCATGAATGCACATGTCATTTTCCAATTTCTAATTATCGCATTTCTATTTCCAATTCCAATTAATTACTATTTCCGATCATTTTCCAATGTCCTCGGACTTTCAGTCCGGTATTTCATTCCCATGCATTTACCTTTCATTTCACTAACACATTTACAATCCAATTTACTAATGCATTCTCACGCACTTATTCTCATTTGCACTTCAATATCATAATCCAATATTTCAACACCCATGGTCCAAATCAATCAAATCAATCAATCACATATATCCATCCTTGCTTCCTCATGGCAATCAATGCATATAATTAATAAACACATAAGGTTGAGAAACCAACTAGGTTACTCACCTATTACTTCCGAAGCTAATCGCGGAAGTTTCACTCCCGTCGGTCGGACGACGCTCCACTTGGGCCTCCAGAAGAAACAGAGAAAGAACGAGTCACTAAATATGCAATTTTGTGCACATGTAGGTGAAATATGCATGTTCATGAATTCCCGGCCCTAATCTCATTTTTTCCCTCGAAAAATCCGCCTAAAATTAGAAACCTATCAGGCCGACGGCATGCAATTCGGACCTCTATAGGTCCCCAATCAAATAAAACAGTGATTAAAGGCTCCGTTACCCGGGGCCACATCAATTTTCAGTCTAAAAATTCCCAATTTCTCACAAAATAAAATTAAATATTCTATGCATCCGATGCCTCAAGAATCAGGTCAATCGGACGTCGGACGAAAAAGTAATTGATAAAAGAAACAAGAAATCGCAAAATAATAATAAAATAAAAAGGAACAAACCAGCCTTGCTGGGGCAAGACGTCGCCCTAGCGAGGCCGGATATCGATCGGCCTTGTCGCTAGGGCGAGGCGTCGCCCTAGCGACCCGACGTGATTCCTCATTCCCTTTCCCCTTTTTCCAGTTTTCAATCCAAATTTCCAACCTTTATAATTCTTAGCATACAATTCGGAAAAATACAAACTATAGCTTGTTGGAAAGATCATGAAAAGCTCTACAATTCTCAAGAAGACCATAAAAATCAATTTCACCCCTAAGGGTGTCAAATATCCCATCAAAACTACTGCCTACTCAAATTCCATTAAAACAGAACAGTAAATTGCAAATTCCATAACTCTCTGATTCTTCAGTCAACAATTACACAATAAATATGCTCATCAAGATCACAATGTTATCGACAACTTTCATGAACAACCCAAAATCATATTCCATAACTAACTAAGTCAAATAATTCAACAAAGAATCAGTCTACTGAAATCAATCAATTTGGGCAGTAATTTTCCAAACAGCATATCTCTTAGCACAAATGTCACCAATTTCACTACCTTATGTTCCTGAAAAGATAAGATCTCAAACTTCAAGTTTCATGAAGAACTCACACTCCAATTCGATTTCTAACAATTTCAAAACTATTTTGCAAGTTACTGCCATGATCAGCCATTCACATCCTAATGCAGGATCAGTTTTTGCAAAATCATAACTCCTAACTCTGACCTCTAAAAATTATATGCCATATCTCATTTTCAAGATAATTTCTTCCTATACAACTTTTCAGAAGATCACTCACACCAATTCAGTCCACAAAAATGGCTAAAATTACTTCCAAGCAGAATACTCACAAGTCAGACACTTAAGCTAGGTTTCATCAACATGCCCAAAACCAGTCCATAGAAAACCGTTCATATCTCTCAATATACACCTCTAAAAATAGCAAGATCAGTGGGAATGGAAAGATAACTCAATATTCTACAACTTTCATGAAGACCATTCTCCCTAATTCCATCTCAATTAATTTATAAAAATCAGCAAAGCTCATAGGTTATGGTTTCGGTTACTGTTCACAGGCAATGACACAGTAACTTTCCATGCAACAATTTACCCTTCTAACATTACAATTTAACAACACCTATTTCACACAAAGTTGTAGCCAACATCCCAAAGTTTAAGTGGGCACAAACCGTGCCTAATTTTGATATCTAAACAATGAGTTATGATTAAAACAGTACAATCAATCAAAAACCCTAATTTTCCAGATTTGGTCCAACCTTTGTTTCTCTCATTTCCATTGCCTTTAACACATCATCAAGCATCCAAATAACACAAATCAGTTCTTATACCATTCATACACATTCATACATGTCCTAGGGCTAATACCTAAAAAATTGGCAGCACGTAATTTCTCAATTCTAATTAACATTAATCATCAAAATTCAATCACAAATCAAGTTAAAACCATGTATTCATATTACCTTATCCATTCCTACTTCAAACTAACCTTATACCCATTAAGTCAAGCAATAATTATCATCAAATTAAAGCATCAATCAACATCATAATTGTACCATAATTCCCATTCAATGTTTCTAACTACCATGGCATTAAATTCATACTTAAAACATTATTAACATTTCATTTAAAGCTTAACTAGAACACTTACCTTCTTTAGTTTCCAACCTTCAATTCTCTCTTTAGGCTCACTTAACACCTTCCCAACACACTTCTAACACCATGTATGTGCATCATCATCATCAAGTAAAGAAGTAACTTGATGGCAAGAAAGAGAGCTCTTAAGATTTTAGGATTTTCTTAAGGAAGAAGAAAGAAAAACGATGGAGGGCTTGAAAAAAATGAAAGTTTCGGTTGGTTTTTATCTAAAGCACTAAAAAGCCTCCCTTTTATTACTTAGCAATGAAGTAGCCGACTTATATAGGATAACCATGTATTTAATTGGGACACTTGGCCATAGGAGGAAGAATGAAGAAAAGTCAAAGCCAATCAAACTTTTTGAAAACAAATACAACAATTACCAATAATTCAAGCCAATTTCGGTTCCAACTAATTTTAAGGGTCTACTTTTGGGTCCCACCAAATAATTAATAGTTTAGTACCAATGAACAGTAGAAAATCGACCGGTTCGCCACTTGGCGATTATTTTTCGGTTATAATTCTCTTAAAAGATAAAACACTCAATGAAGCTCTCAGAATAATTTTTTAAACCCAATAACCATGTTAATCCCAATAAAATTACATTAGGCCCAATTACTGGGAATGTCATGTATGCATGTACAATAAGTTCATGTGCACAGATTTCACTGGTTACTAGTACCAGTATGCATGGATAGTCCTAAGTCATTCCGATCCATCTCATCCTATGCCAAATTTACTGTTTTACCCTTCCAATTGGGGGTGGGATGTTACAGGCTGTCTGTACTTAGCTCACATAGATATATAGAGTAAGAAATATGTTAGTAAGTTCTATGATAGTGGGCTTACACCAAGAACACTCCATATATCAAGTTACCTTGCAATATGGAGATAGATCTTGAATGGAAAAATGGCTGTCCAAAAATCTGTTCATATCATTTTAATGGTTAAATGAAAAATAGGAAGTGAGAGCTTACATAATTCATTTACATAATTAAACAGGGCTTATTTGGTTCAAGTAATGAGAGTGAAAGAACCAAGACATTAGGAAATTTTGGACTAAACATAATGATCATTGCTAAAGTGAGAGAATACGTAGCTAGGTAATAACAATCTTAAGTGGTTAAATTGATACTTTGATTCACCATTTTTTAAATTGGTATTCTTACTTTTGTGAAAACCCTAAAGTGTGTACGTATAACTCTTAATTTTTATATTTTGGATCTTTCAAATCTAATTATTTTAGTTTCTTGAGAAAAACAAAATTTGGATCATTTCAATAACTAACCAATCCCTGTGGGACGATACTTATCTATACTTCAATTTTCGATCTATATACTTTCAAGATAAGAGTTTTTAACTTAAAATTTGGAAAAATACCTGTCAAGTTTTTGGCGCCGTTGTCGAGGATTGTGCCTAACATCGAGTTTGGTTTGAATTGTTTTGATTTGGGTTTTCTTTTCATTTTCACTTTGATATTCTTTTCTGGTGTGTAATAGGTGCATGCACATTATGAGAAGTTGACTTCACCAAAGTAGAAAAGGAATTAAGAAAGGAAAGGAGACAAGATCAAATTGAGTAAATAATGGATGAATAGAGGGAACGAAGTGGTGAAGAAAGAACTTCGATGGAATTAATGTAGCCAGATTTTGACCCGATCCAGCAAGGAATTGCTAAACCATCAGTGAATATAAACAATTTCAAAATCAAACCTACTTTACTTAATATTTTGCAAACCAATGTTCAGTTTTATGGTTTGCCACATGAGGATCCTAATACTCACGTTGCCAATTTTTTTAAAATTTGTAATACTTTTAGACAGAATGGGCTATTGGAAGAAGCAATGAAGATGAGAATGTTTCCCTTCACACTAAAGGATCGAGCAAAGGCACAAATGAACTCCCTTAGTCCAGAATAAGTAAGAACATGGGACTAGTTGGTGTAAACCTTTTTGTCCAAATGTTTCCCATTGACAAAGACAACAATGATCACCAAGGAAATCACCAACGTTTAGCAATATGAGGGAGAAAAATTGTACGAGGCATGGGAGTGTTAAGGAGTTACAGAGGAGCTACCCCCATCATAATCTACCTATGGAATTTTTTCTACAAACATTTTACAACGGGTTCACTTCAACAACTAGAAGCACCATTGGTATATTTGCAGAAGGTTCATTAATGAAGAAGACCATAAATGCTACATATGACCTGATTGAAGAAATGGTTGCTAACAACTACCTTTGGTTTATGTGCAACAACTGCTTTATTTGCAGAAATTGCATCATTAAGGAAACAAGTAAGTGATCTCCAACCTTTATTTAGTTCTTTGAAGTGTATGCATCAAAATTGTGAGATTTGTGATGCGGACAGTCATAATTCAACAAAATGTTATTTGATGAGCACTAAAGGCACAAAACAAGCTCATTATTTAGGGTTCTAACAAAGATCAGGTAATAACCCATATTCTGGCACTTATAATGTTGGATGGAAAAGCCATCCAAAATTTACTTGGGCTAACTTTGTAGGAACCAATTAGAGACCTCAAATACCACCAAGAGGCACAAATACCAACTAGAGGCAAAACTGGAAGCCAAAGCTGCAAGGAAAGATTCTCAACATTCACAAATAAGCTCCTAATTTTCAAAGGTGATAGAAGTGATAGGTACAATTGGATCGAAGGTGAACAATATCAAGGAGGCATAAGCATGGAGTGATCAGGCATTGAAAAGTTAAGCGAAGATTGATTAGTTGATTAAAAATCAAGCATAATCAATCTATAACCTAGAGGTGTAGGTGGTCAGCTGGCAATCGTAGTATTAACCAGACCCCCAAATAACCTTCCCAACACTTCAAAACCTTATCAAAAAGAATATTTAAAGGTAATTTAGTTGAGAAGTGGAAAGGAGTTACCAGAGTTAGTCTTGGAGGAAGTTGCTAAGCTAGTGGAGAGAAGTCAAGAAAGAGGTAAGGAGAAAGTCACTGAGGAGGAGGAACCACCATATGTTCCAACTCCACCATATGTTCCAAAATTGGGATTTCCTAGGAGAGTGAGTCAGAATCCAGTGGAGATGCTTTTGAGCAATGTCTGACAAATTTGGATAAGGCTCTCCAATAATGTGAAGAAGTCCATTTTGTATTAAATTGGGAAAAATGTCACTTCATCGTTCAAGAGGGAATAGTCTTAGGAAACAAGATATCTTGTAGATGCATTGAAGTGGATGAGGCAAAAACTGAAGTCATCGATAAATTTCCTCTTCCAAGTAATGTTCGAGGGGTTTGAGCATGTTTAGTGCATGTCAGGTTCTATCACCAATTCATAAAGGATTTTTATTTAAATTCCTAAACCCCTTACTCATTTGTTAGTTAAAGATGTTCCTTTCATTTTTGATAATGATTGTTTAGTTTCTTTTAAGAGGTTGAAGAAGGCAATAATGTTAGGCCAAGTGTTACAACCACCAGATTAGAGCTTGCCATTCGAGTTTATGTGCGATGTTAGCAATTACACAATTGGGCGTGTTCTAGGGCAATATAACGACAAGAAGTTTCATGCTATTCACTACACCAATAGGACTTTGACGAATTCTTAGATTAATTATACCACGACGAAAAAAGAACTATTAACTATAGTTTTTGATTGCGATAAATTTCATTCTTACTTACTTGGATTAAAAGTGATTATTTATACAGATCATGCATCCCTAAAGTATCTTTTTAATAAAAAGGATGCCAAGCCTCGATTGATTAGGTGTATCTTACCCCTATAGGAATTTGATATCGTGATCAAGGATAAAAAGGGATAAAAAATTTCGTTGTTGATCACCTGTCAAGATTGGAAGGAGGGGAATCAAGCTTAAAAGAAGAAATCAATAACAATTCCCTCATGAGATGCTACTCTTGGCATAAGAATTAGACTATCCCTAGTATACCGACATTGTAAATTACATTACAGATGGTATCCTTCTCCCTAATTTAACTTACCAATAGTAGAAAAAGTTTAAACATGATTGTAAGTAGTACATGTGGGAAGATCCATTTCTTTATAGAAATTGTGCAGTTGGAATGATTCAGAGATGTGTTCCTGATAACGAAGTTAATGCTATTTTAACTCACCATCATAATTTTTTTATGCAGGACAATATGGAGCCAATAGGATAGTCACAACGGTGTTGGTGTGCATATTTTATTTCCCAACATTGTTTAAGGATGCACAACATTAGGTGAAGAAGTGTGATAGGTGCTAACGAATTGGGAACATATCAAAAAGGGACTAGATGCTAGTGTCTTCAATGCTGGAGGTTGAAGTCTTTAATGTTTGGGGTCTGGATTTAATAGGACCGTTTTTTTCCTTTTACAGAAACAAATATATTTTGGTAAGTGTTGATTATGTATCAAAGTCGGTTGAGGTGATGGCAACACCAATAAATGATAGTAGAATGGTGCAGATATTTTTGAAAAGATCATCAACAGATTTGGTGTGCCGTGGGTGATTATCAGTGACAGAGGTAGCCACTTTTGTAACAATCCAGTTGAAGCATTATTGAAAAGATATGGAGTACAACACAGGATAGCTACACCTTACCACCCCAAGACCAGTGGTCAAGTAAAGGTTGTGAACAGAGAATTAAAGAAATTTTTATAAAAGACTGTCAACAGTTCTAGGAAGGATTGGGCAATCAAATTAGATGATATAGTATGGGCTTATAGGATAGCTTTCAAGACTAGTATTGGGACAACACCTTACAGGCTCATTTATAAGAAAGCTTGTCAATTACCTATAGAACTTAAGCATAAAGCCTACTGGGCTATCAAGGCTATAAATTGGGATCAAAAAGCAGTTGGAGAAATAAGGAAATTGTAGTTAAATGAGTTGGAAGAATTAAGATTGCAAGCTTATGATAATGCCAGATTCTATAAGGAAAAGTTAAAGAGGCGACATGATGTATACATCAGGAAAAAGGACATGCAGGTGATATGATTTTACTCTTCAACTCTAGACTTCTTTTATTTCCTAGAAAGTTAAAATCTAGATGGAGTGAACCTTTCACGGTAATTAATGCATTCCCATCTGGAGTTATGGAGTTACAAAATGAGCATGAAGAAAATTTCAGGGAGAATGGCTACCATTGCAAGCCCTACTATAGAGGACAAGTGCCTATCGAGTGAGAAAGAATATTTCTTAGACCTCGCCCATGATCAGAGAGTGATCAAAGTCTTACTAGTGAATTTAAAAACTAACATGGGTTGTTTTTTTCTATGTTTGTTGGATGTTTGTGTTTATATTTATTTATGTTAGTTTTTGTTTTCTTTGATAAGGAAAAAAAGAAATAAAGTGTGAGCTATGAGGAATACGTGAGCCACCACCAACACGATCCTTGACACTGATACCAACAAGCTTTCTCATGCCTCTTTATTTATTCATTTATAATTTTTTGTATATATTATGTGTGGTTATTGTATCTATTATGTTTGTTGTGTGTAACTTTAACACATTAAGGACAATGTGTTGTTCACGTGTGAGGGAGTGGTATACATTTTTTGCATGTTTTGCATGATTTTTCATGTTTTTATGTTAAAGTGCCAATTAAATTGTTTATTGTATGGATGTTTAGTGGTTGGAATTTTATGTGAATTAGCTTAATTTCGAACAATGTTGTTGAACTGGTGATATGTGTTAACTTAGGAAGTTAGATTATAAGTAGCTTTAACATAAACATGTGTGTCAATTAAGATTGATTAAGATAGGACACAGTTTTACACTTAATGTTGCTAATTCACATGTAGTTACCGTTAGAAGCCATTAAATCGATAAGCAACCTTAGTTTCCCTTTTATGAAAATAATAAGCTAAAAGAAGTGAAAAAAAGAAAGGAGTGTGCATTAATAACTATTCCGCTGACCTAAAAAGGTATAATAAAGCTAATAGCCAGTTGTGAGCTGTGGACTAGTTGAGTAATTGGGGGCATTCATCACAAATGTTTGTGTTCGTGTCAAAAGACTATAATGATGCTCCAACTAAGCCAACTTAATAAATAAAAAACATGGTCTAGTTGAGTAACTAGGGGCATTCATCACCAATGTTTATCATTGCATCAAAAGACTAAGTCAACGTTACAAAAATGAGAAAACGATTGTGAGTAATAAAAACCCTACTGATATGATAAATTAGCTAAAAATTTTCATGAAAGGATAACTTGGATAGTTAACCATTTAAATGATCGATAATTATAAATGCACGTCTATAAGTGACATAGGTTTAAAATTAAGTTGTTTATATCTTGATTGATGTGTATGTTTATATTAAAGTACTTACATATACTATAAAAATTCAATACATTGAACTTTTGGTATCATTATTGTTTATGATTAAGTTGATTACATAACGTTTCGAGTCAGTAGTCATCAATTTTCACATTGTATGTGTATGTTTTTATGTATTCGTGCTCTTTAGATTATTTTTGTGTTTGATTTTGCTTGAGGACAAGAAAAAGTTTAAGTGTTGGGGAGTTGATAGGTGGCATTTGTACATACTTTTCTTAGGATAATTCATTAGTTAATTATGATAAATTGATTGTTGTTAACTTTTTTAGCTTATGTTTTGTCTTAGTTTCATATAATTGCATGATTATGTATGAATGTATGTGAATATGCATGAATGTGTGTGAATCCTTTTCTTACGCTATTTTGGTATTAATTGCATGTGCTTTGGGCATGAATAAGTGATTAATTTTATTGTTAATCAATAAGTTTGAAGGTGGTTTTAAGGGATGGAAGGATACAAGAACAAAAGAGAATGTAAGTCATATGACCTAAAGGAAAGCTATAATTTTCCTAGGCCGACCCATCAACAATGTTAAGCTTTGGCAAGATACAATTCTTATTAGATGTTTTTCGTTTTGATCCAAAAGGGATAGGATAAATTCAATTTCAAATTGGTGAAATAATGGCCCAATTTGGATAAGAAATCAATAAGATATCATAGATTGAAGTCAAGACAGAAACCAGAGCTTTCTGAAAAATTCCAGATAGCAACTTCCTCTTTCCTATGTCGTTTTAAGCATTAAACAGGGTATAAAAACTCAATTTTAAACCCTAGAAAGTGATAATCCTTACTTTTTCTCTTTTCTTGCTTCTTTATTGTATTTTTTTGATCGAGAAGGATGTATGGATATATTATGAACATGTTGGATAAGATTTTGATGGATTTCTAAGTAGTTATTAGGGTTGTTGTTGCCTAAACTATGTAGTACCTCACTTTATTCAATGTTATGAATGTGTTTGATGTTTAAGGTATATGACTGTCCATACTTAGCTCATATAAAGATATGGACTTAAGAAATATGTTAGTAAGTTCCATGAGACTGGGCTTACTCCAGGAACACTCCATATATCAAGTTACGTTGCCATTTGGAGAGAGATTTTGAATGAAATAGTGGTTGTCCAAAAAAGTGAAAATAAGGAAGTGAGAGCTTACATAATTCATTTACATCATTAAACAGGGCTTATTTGGTTCAAGTCATAAAAGTGAAAGAACCAAGACATTAGGAAATTTTGGAATAAAGATAATGATCATTGTTAAAGTGAGAGAATACAAAATTAGGTAATGACAATCCAAAGTGGTTAAATTGATACCTTGATTAACCATTTTCTAATTTGTGTTCTTAATTTTGTGACAACCCTAAAATGTGTATGTATGACTTTTAATTTTTATATTTTGGATCTTTCAAATCTAATTATTTGAGTTTCCTGAATAAAATAAAATTTGGATCATTTTGGTGACCAACCAATCCCTATGGGACGATACATGTCTATACTACGATTTCTGATCGTTATACTTATAGGATGAGAGGTTTTAATTTAAATTTTGAAAAATTACCTATCAACATCTTTTAACCATAGATTAGGAGGTTGATGATGAGATTGGACTTTTAGTTTTATCATAAATCTATGTTTTATCAATGTTCTACTTAACCCTGGCATCTCAGTATAATCTCATACAAAACAATCTTTGAATTCTCTTAGGAGTTCCACTAGTTCAACCTTGTCTTTGAATCCAATTTTTTATTAATAATGACTATATATTTTCCCTAAGTCACTCAAATTCTCTTATTCTAATGATTCTTGATTCTGTCCTTCGCATTCATTAAACTTCTTTAGAGTGGATTTTAACTCTTGTACACCATCATTAATCATTTATGATTCTTCATCTACTGCAAAAACTAGTTTTGCCCTTTCGTTAATCATTTTTTATTCTTCATTTGTTTTAAAAACCAATTTTGTATTATCAAATTCATTTATTTCTTCTAATTTCTCCATAATCTATTACATTTATACTTAATTCCATGACTACAGTTACTGCCTTTAATTCCATGACTGTAGCTACCACCTACTCTTTTTATGAGAATTCATTAATTAGGTTCTTCTATAACAAGAAGCTCATTGACTTAGGAATTTGCACGATGGAAATTATTCTTTAAAAAAATTTTAGCATCTATTTTCATCTTTTCTTTTATTTCCTTATATCAATGCGACTTCAAAATTTACATTTACCTTACATGATCCTTGTAGAATTATGTCTCTATCACAACAACTTTAGCATATAAAGGTTATGAATTAGCTCAAATTATTTCTACCATATTTCTTCTCTATAAAAGTGAAAGTTGATGTAGAGATGATGAAATACAATAATTAAAATGGATCCAATCTAGCCCCAATAAGACTTAGTAATTGTTATGTATGTTAATGATAAAGAATGTAGTTAACAAAGTCTTCCTTTTGATTTTAATATTTATGGTGAGAACTCTCCATGCTATAGTAGTTTCACCGTTGAATGTAACAATGTCTACTCTAGTTAGTATCAAATCAACATCATCATTTCTTACACTATCATCATTTTAGTCTACAATATCAAATCAACATCATTTTTTACTACAGTTATCCTCATTTTAGTCGGCATAATGTTTATTGTTGACCTATTATCTACCAAAACTCTTGAAGTTCTTCTTTTATTAAGATGAGCCTTAATATAAAAAGGCCTTATATATTGTGTCATACCCTCAATTGGTTCTTCCAAAACCACTTTCTTAAAAATTCCTCCTGTTACCAGTACTAACACTTTAAATTCACCGTTATCAAGGGTGAAATTCCATCCTTTTTGCACTAGATTTATTAAATTACATTGAAAGTTTTATAGATGAAGAAGTACATAAAACCAGAATAGGAATGTCCCCAGTCTTAATGTACTCGTTGGAATCTTCTTACTGACTCTTAGAGTAAGTAACTTCCTATGAAATCTAAAATTCACTTACATGTTAAGGTTCATTTTTTTACTTATAACTTGGGTGAATTTTGCTCAATAATGTCTTTTCAAGATCCTAGGAATTCTCTAACCTTAATTCATGAAGTTAGTATTATATTTAGGAAAAAAAATCTATTCCTACAGTTGATGTTGGTGCTAAATGATTGTCAACAATTTTCAACATTTTTTTTACAACTAACAATAGGCGTAAATTGAATTCAATAATATTAACAATTTCCACTAGCAGTAATAGATCTTCATCTATTAGTCTAGTTTGGTCATCTTCAACAAACATCTAAATTCCTTTATTAATATGATCTTGGATCACATTCTTAAACCCCCAATACAAATTTGTTGAGTGGCTCCAATTGTTATGATACTTGCAATAGTCTTTAACTTTAATTTCCTCTTTTATAGGAAATCTATGCTCTAGGAAGGTGATAAACTTTTCTTGCAATAAATATAAAAAAAATCTCTTCCATTTTGGAAGTGTTAAAGGTATACTAAACTTGGGTCGACGAAACTTGCATTTTCTTTCTAACTTCTAAGGAGGGGCAAATGTAAGTTCTAGGGATGTTGACTTCAATTATGGTTGAATCGTAACAATTTTTCTCAATAACATAATACGATGACCAAGGAGATCTTACTATTCAGAGGCTTTCACTACCAACTCATAGAAATCATGAAACTCCATGTCTTAAAATTTCTTAATAATTCAATGTCTAACTTTCTTTAAACTAACTTCATATATTTAATTTTTGAAAGTGTGACCCGACATTGACTTCTTCTTTTTTTAAAAAAATGAGTGATAAATGTTGGACCCCGAACGTTGAGTGACAATTTGACTATGATCAAGTGGATGAGTTGATTGAAATGAAGCTAAATAGCAAGAATGAGAAAGAAAAAGTGTGAAAATTTGAAGGATTTAGAAAGTTTGACTTTTGGAGAGAATATTTGACTTTGAGAGTTGACTTATGATTTAGGCAAAATTTGATAAAATGATCTACATGAAACTTGTAGATTATGTTGAGAGATTTTTGTGGACATAAAGTTTGTAATTTTTCGATATCGGGAGTGAAAGTTATGATCAGTCAAAGTTTATGTTTGATCGGGTTTGACTTTTATTATGGTTGAAACTTTGACTGAGAAATTAACCTAGTTAGAGGTTAATTGAGCTTTGATGTTCTTCATAAGAATTGAAGGATTTGTTTTGATCTTTATTTCGATATAAAGTATGCAATTTTTCGATCTCGGAATAATAAGTTATGATTTTACAAGTTTGTATAGAGGATAGTATATTTGACCGAAAATGGACTCCGTAGGAGTTGAATTGAGTTTTATGTTTTCTTGGAAGATTTAGAGCTTCTCTCAAGCTTTCTATAGAGACTAAGTTTGTCAAAATCGGAGTTCGGGAGTAAAAGTTATGAATTTGAAGTTTTGATTTTAAGTGAAAAAAAAAGAAAAAAAAAGAGAAAGTTTTAGCGCCAATAGGCGGCTCGCCTCTAGCGAGGCGGGCGCCCAGATATCTCTCATTAGGCGACGCCTCGCCTGAGTGAGGCGGGAGGCCAAGGCGCCTCCTCGAGGGCAGGCTCGCCTGAGCTGTGCGCCTCGCTAGGCGACGCCTCGCCTAGCGAGCGGCCTCGCCCTCATGACAGGCGCCTCGCCCTCATGAGTTAGGCGTCTCCGACTGCTTTTGCTTCTTAAATTTTGATTTCTTTGTTTTAATCCGACCTTTGCTCACTATTTTGCCTATATCTTTTCGTCCGACATCCGATTGAGTTGATTCTTTTATGTTGGATTCCTAAGACAATGAATTTCATTTTATAAGAAATTTAGAACGTTTGAGATTAAATTAATGGTGATTAATTTAATCAAAGTGAGTCGGGAAATTTTCCGAGCATGATTCAGTGTTTTGTGAAATTCGGGATCTGTAGAGATCCGATTGAAGCGATTCTTGAGGCGAAATAAAGATAAGACAAGGGGCTACAAATCATATGAAGACATGAAATGTCAATTTTGCCCTTAGGACTGTTAATTTTTGAATTTAAGTTCGGATTGGGGTGTAATTTTTGGATTGGGAACACCTGTGAGTAATTTGAGCATAACTTTTGATCTGGGAATCGAAATGAGACGATTCTTGTTTTGAATTAAACTAGAGACATAAAGATACAATTGTTATGAAGACATCGAGTTTCAATTCTGGGATTAAGAATGTGAAATTTTGGATGGAAATAATCGTACATGGAAAATGTGTTAGAATATGAATATTCCCGAACTGTTTTGCACATAACTTTTGATGTAGTGCTCAGAATTGAGCGCGGTCAGTGGTGTTGGATTCGTATGAGTGAGAGGAACATTTCTCGAGAAGGAAGTTTTGACAAATTCCTTCAAATCAATAGTGCGAATCAAACCGCAAGTAAGTGTAATTTTAAGTTTTGAATGGAGGGCAAAATGGTCATTTGACCATCAATTAATGAAACACTTGATGAGTTGTCGTTTTTGGCTATTAAAAGCCACGGAAGTGGCTGGAGAAGTCTGGAAAATGTTAGAAGAAAGAAGAAGAAATAAGAAGAGAGAGTTTCGGGTGATGGAGAAAAGAAGAGAGAGAAAGCTTTGTTTCAATTTTTCTACTTGTTTCTTAGGGATTTTTGAGAAGATTTCAAGAGGAAAAAGGTAGAGGGGCATAAGAGCTTCCTTCCAAGCCAAAAAAATTCGAATTTGGAAGAGAAAGAGGTAAGAGAAATTTTTCTACTTTGAGATTTTGATTAATTTTCGGTTTAGAATTATGGCATATAAGATGGGTTTATGATTTATGAAGTTAATTTTGAAATATATGCTTTAGGCTGGGTTTAATTTTGGATGAAAAATTGATTAAGGTTTAGGCTTAATTTTATGATTGAGAATTTTGAGATATTTTGGTGTAGAATTATAGGAAATATGATGAATTGATGATATATGAAATCAATTTTGAAGAACTTGTATTTTGTGGTATTGAATTTGGATAAATTGGTTTAGGCCAATTTTAAGATTTGGGGATTTTTGAAATTGAGGATTTAGATGTCTTGGAATTAATGTGAATTGAGGAATTGTGAGATTAATTTTGAAGAAATTATGTTTTATGAGATTGAATTCGAGTGTCTTGGTTTAGGCCAATTTTGAAAATTGGGGATTTTCAAAATTGGAGATTGAAATAGCTTGAATGTAAATGGAATTGGTGAATTCCTAAGTTGATTGTGAAAATTAAGTATTTTCTGATGTGAAATTTGGATGATTATGGTTTAGGTTTTGGTATTTTGGAAAGAAGGAAAGAAGCAAGGATCAATTGGAGCTTGAAATCAAGTTTCCGGCAATAATTCGAGGTGGGTAGCATATTTATAATTTGATCTGTAAGCTTAATATGAATTTTTGAAAATGAAAGAAAGCAAAATTTTGTATGCTTGATAAATTATTGGAAATGTTTGAAAATAAGAATTGATTTAAAGTTGGAAAATATGATTTCCGAATGATTTCCGAGAAATTGGTACAAGTTTAAATTCAATTGTCATAAATGCATTATTGAATTATGCACACTGATTGAATGATTTGATTTTTGAAATTCGTTTTTTGAATGATGAATTGATCGAATTGTATGCATTATGTGAATGTGTGGAAAATCAAGAATTTGAAAAGTGCCTTCGGGCATTCTGAAATCTCGTTTCGATTATGTGTTATGTGGGTCGGTTAGGTCCCTTGGTGAGTCGTATTGTCTCTATTCGTAAAGCCTTCACTCGGCTGCCCGCTAGTGGCACGGAACTCCGACACGGATTCCTCACGGCTACACCGGACCGCAATGCGGAAAGTGTAGTACGTTTCGCTTCTGATCGATAGACCGCTATGCGGACTGCGCAAGACGCTCGTTGGACCAAACCGCACCATTTTGATCTGTTATGTGATTTTGATTTTGTTAATGTGCGTGATAATTTGCCGATGTGATTGCATTCATGTTTATGAAAATTTTGGAAAATGAAGAAAAGGGTTTTCAATCGGAAATTTATGAAATTTGATATGAAAAGTTTGGAAAAATTGAAAAGAGTTTGAGAAATATTTCAAAGTTGAAAAGTTTGAAACATTAGCCCTTTTGGCAAAAAGTTTATAAAGAAATGTTTTCTGCTTATTTATCAGTTTATAAATGTGTTATCCACGAGCTTCCGAAGCTCACCTCCCTTTCATCCCCATCTCCGTGTTTCGAGGAGATTGGATGAAAGAATGTGAAGACATCAGTTTAGACGGTTTCGTGCTTTTGAAATTTGCATGAGTTAGTTTTGAGTAATCTGAAATTTGAGTATGGAAATGTTTATGGTTTAAGATAGATTTGAAAGAAAGTGTATTTGTGTATAAAGTTGAGTATCGGGAATGATTGAGAAATTTGTATATGAAATCGAGAAATTGGTATAGCTTGGGCATATATATTTGTGTTTGATTCTGGGAATAAGTTTGAATTATGAAAATAGTAGATTGAATGACAAGTATGAGATTGTTTTAGAATTAGGTTTGTGTCTATCTGCTGATATCCCGGACGGAGGGTCCGTGGATTCTGATATTTGTGTGATTGATTGGCATCTAGAAGTGTATTTTCTTTACCCTCGCAGTTTGGGGTAGGAAAAAGGCACCGTTATCTTTGCGAAATTTCGATAAAAATTGGGATAAAAAAATGGAATTTGAGATTTGTATGGATGAATAAGAATTTGTATGATTGTTGAGTTTCGGGTTTAAGAATGAATTTTCCTATGGGAAATTATATGGATGTGATTGATGTAAGAAATGAGAATAAGAAAGAAAAAAAAAATTTATAACGGATTTTGGAACGTCTTAGGAATTCCCAACGCGATTCTGTTTCCTGTTCTTTGCTTAGTCACGGATGTCGGAAAGTGTTTCAGTTTACATTGATTTGTTTGCTTACTTTGTTTTCTATCCGAATTCGATTTGCATTCGATTCGATCCCGCTTTCGCTTATTCGTTCCGCTTTGTGATTCGTATTCGATTATTTCGCTTCGCTATATTCGATTGAATCTGTTCGTTTGATTCGATTAGTGCATTTACTTCCGCTTCGCTACTCACGGATTTGTTCGCTTTTCGATTTGTTTCCGATTCGCTTACTCGATTTGTGTCGCTATTTTCGCTTCCGCATTCGCTTTGCATTTGTTTCGAGTGCTTTGTTTCCGTTGCCCTTCGTTTCCATTCGATTTAGTTTTCCGTTCTTCTTGCTTTTCCGGTTGGGATCCGGTTCCCGGATCGGGTCCCAACAATAAATATGTCAACATTCTCATCCCTCTTCTTAGTTACTCTTAACAACTCTATTGTGCTAACTTCACATTCAGTTCTAAAAAACTAAGCATGAAATAATCTTTCCATTTCTACTAATAAATTATACTATGAAAAGGCATTCCCTATTAAGGAACTCGGGAACAATCTAAGCTTAAAGTAGTTGAATTTTTCATAATTTGCTAAAACTCCACATTGTATAGTGTGTTTAATGACGTACTCAATAGTGGATTAACCATATTTGCTAGAAAGCAAGATGAATTTGGAAATTCTATAGCCACAAGGATAAGGATTCTCTTGATCAATCTAATATGGATAAAGCTTGTGAAGTTTAGGATGACCAAGCTGTCTTAAACTAGGCTCGTATAGTTCCTGAACCACTTCCCTAATAGCTTCCATATCAACTTGTTATCTCATTTGTAGTGGGTGAATAATGGGATTGTAATTTGTTGCTGCAATTTTACCTCCCAAATCATATTGTGGTCCATTTGTGTCAACCTTCCCACTAAACCCTTTCCTTCTTAGAATTTGAGGCCTGATTGTCTGGTAGTCATTACCCAGATTAATATGAGGAGGTGTTATAGCAACATCTTCTCTCTTGTGTGGAGGAATATATTTCTCACAGAGGTAGGTTTTGGGAGGCAACTGCATTTTTTGACTTCCATTACAATAGGAGCAAGATGCCTTTCGAGTCCTCAAAAAATGTACTTTGTTAGAATGAACAAAGTATGCCTAACAAATTGTATTAGAGTGACAAACAATTTGTCAACCTTCTTTGTTAAGGCTTTAATTGTGTCAATTATAGAGGCCTTGTTTGACTTCAAATCTAGGACTTAATGTGTGCAATTGACTTCATTCTGTTGCAACGATTTTGAGTTCTCACCTACAGGAAAGTTAGCTGAAGGTGAAGCTCCTTGCTCAAGATTTTCTACCTATGTAATACAAAGCCTTCATTCCCTATGATTATAGGAACTTTTTCCTCTCGGGCTAGAGGTAAAGCAATTTCTTTCTTTTCTATGTTCTTAACAATAGGGTCCTAGTGGATGTACAAAATTATTTAGTGCTAATCACAAATACAAATGTGCCAGAACAAAATCTCCCAAAATTTATGCCTGACTTCTATCGACAATATAAGAGGACTTCTCCTAAAATTATTATTATTTCACATGTACCAATTTTCATTAAATAGAGTAATTTCTTAAGATTCTCTGAAAATAAGCAAAATCCAGATTAAGATAAGAAAAGGATGGATTTAGTTATTAATTAAAAAAGAGAAGGAGGAATACTTGTAATAAAAGGGTAAAGGGTGAACATATATTTAACTTGGTTTCGTAATGTTTTAGTAATTCATAGTCGTCAGAAAAGATGTAGCAACCTTCTTTTTCTAGGCCTTAAAACTTTATTGAGTAGAAGTGCATTATACCATACCAAGTATACTTCATATAATACACATGAGAAGTTGAGCATTCTTTTCATTTTTGGAATCACGTGCGGAGCGATGAAGCAATCAAAATCACTATTTAGATTCAGAAACACAATTTCCATGCACATTTAATCCATGTTATCACGTCAGTCTTATTCAATAATCATCGTGGAACACCGTGATTATGGGACTTTCATATGATAATGAAAGATTCATTTTCAGATATAGAAAGAAAAACATTATTTACATGTCGAAACAGAATTTTCACACACATTTAATCCATGTTATCATGCCAACCTTATGTAACGGCCACCGTAGAGCACCATGATTGTGAGAAATTTGCTAGAGCTATCTGATGACAAGGAAGGAGATCATTGTAAAGGCAACTTTCAGGATTTAAAGTCATATATATAAATGCACAGTTAGATATGCTTCTTGAACTTTTATAAAAAATATATTTGGATAGTTACGTTTTTAATTTCATCAAATAAATTTTAAAAATATAAATTATATTTAACGTACCCTTTGATCATTTAATTTAATATGATGTATATTATACACCGTTCAACTTTTAAAATGTGTCATTATAATTTAGAATTTATTGTCTTAATAACCCTGTGTTATTCAAAAGTTGCTAAAAAAACCTTGACATATAAAAATTAGCAAAAAACACCCTGAGTTGAAATTTTATTAACTCACAGCTCCTTAAGCGTGGAGGAACAACACACGGCTAAGGGTTTTTTTTGCAGCGAAATTGAAAACATAAGGTTAATAGAGTAACATTTTATATCTCATGGTTTAATTAAATTCTTTTTAAATATAACATGAGAAATCATTCTGAATAATTTTGTCTTATAATTTACAAGTTGGTAGAGTTAATATTATCATTTTTTTTTTTCGTACTTAATATTTGAACTATTTCATAAGTACTTGTGATTATTAGTATTATATTTATCGTTATATATGCGTATGAGACACTTAGATGATTTGAAATAAATTGGACTTAATTCCAACTTTTTCGATTTTCTAATTTGAAGGCCAAATTTTGAAATCTCACATGTTTCTCGTCCAAGGACCTTTAAAGAAGGCTATCATGAAGAATAAAGTAGACGTCTCACCTTTTTTAAGTTGGCTTACACGTCCAAGTCCAAGTTTGTTTGGACTGTTAGGGAAAGCTTTAAAAGTCAAACTTGATATTTGGAATCTTAATGAAATCCGAATTAAAATTTTAATACTCGAAGATAAGTTACAATAGAAAATTTAAGTTGTAAAGGATATAGTCGCTAAGGATTGACCTTTACTCTCTTCTACTATCTGCATTGAGCAAAGTATTTATTGTTTATTTATTAAATATATCAAAATTTTAATATTATTAACACAGACTAAATTGTTGATTAATTTTAGCAAGTTTGTTATTTAGGATTTTAATTTAAGTGTTGATCAATAATTGTCTCTTAGTTATTTAGGATTTTAATTTGAGTTCCAGTTGGTTTTGTAAATCATACGTTTAATTTTCTCTTTAAAGGCAACGAAAGGCAAGTTGAAAATAGTTGATGAAATTACTAGATACTTTCAGCTCACTAACTGATGTTCATTATGTTAAAGAGGCTAAGGAAAGTGTTGAGCATCTATTCTTTAAATGCATCCATATTAGGAAAATATGGATGGAACTTTTTAAAAAGTGTTTGATAAATGTGAGGTTAGAAAGTCTAGACAACATCAAATCCCTAGTACTTAAGTACCAATTGTTTGAACAACACTACTTACAAATGTTTGTAGGTGGTTTTATCTTCAACAATCACAACAATATGAGATGAAATAAACTACGAAATCTTCCAAGATAAATGTCTAACCATGGATCAACTCTGCAATTAACTTGTGCAACATATTAGACTCCAAATCAACACATAAAAACACATATTTCAGTATAAGCAATGTCTATATTCTTTTTGGAATGTCTAGTTTCCTATGTTCTTTTAAAACAAAGCGCGACACTTTTCTTATTTTATTAATAAGAAAAGTGAAAAGTACAAAGTAGGAGCATGAAGCTGGCCTACCTGAAACAAATGAAGTTGGTGGTAACAAATAATCTAGCACTAAATGCTAACCATAAAAGATGTGAAAATATAAAGATATTACAAACAACAATGTTGCCATTATCTATTACAGTTAAAGAGTTCTTACTCTTAATGAAGGCAAGCCTAACCTATCTAAAGTCAATATAACAATCAAGGTATGAGTCATCAGTGATTAAGTACTGTAAGTGATCAAACCCTCTAACAAACATCCCAAATTTGTCAAGAAATTTATGGCTTAATGTCTCTCTATAATAATGAAGAAAATCATCCACAAAAGACAACCTCAACACCTTAGTTAACCAATCCATCAGCTTCCATGAAATTTGAACTCCACCAATCATATGCCAACCAAAACTCTGGAGTCTAACTAGACTATTATTTGAAAATTGGGTAATAAGTCAACAAAAAGTTTCAATCCTTGCAAAAGAAATTGTGTTTTTTTTATTCTAGTTTTGTAACATGTTGCATAGGGAATGCGAATACCAATACACATCTTCCTAATTCGTCTCGAACAATCCCACCACCTCCATTTGGCTAACCATTAGTATTTAGCTTCAGAAATCCCAGGGAGGGCTTACACCAATGCACTAGGGAGACCTTGCAGGCTCGAACATACCTTTTGACAATCTCTACCACATCTTGCCACTATTTACTTGGAATGATTAAAAAAAGAGAATCCTATAAAACATAAGAGATAGAATCAATAATCTTTGAGATCATTAAAGATATAGGAGGAGGCGATCTATCAAATTTTGCGAGCGACGCATCTTCCAAATACTCCAGCTAATAAAGGATGGCAAAACATGAAAGATCAATCTCATAGCTGGATTGCCCCAGTTGACTACCATCGTATTAACATATCTCTATGCCTAAAGAATGGATCCGCTAAACTAAAGGCCATACCTAAAAATCTCCAAAAGTGTCTAGCCCACTCACCAAGAAGGAAAATGTGGTCTAGAGTTTCTTTGCAACCATTCTGATAGCAGTTATATCTCAAAGGTTCAAGAATGCCTAGCCTTCGCAAGGGAATATCCAGAGGAAGCATGTTTTTCCATAAGCGTAGCATGAAAAAAGATACTTTCATAGGAATCCCTTTATGCCAAATATCATAGTCTATTATAGTACATGTGCCTGCATCTCTAACATGGTTATAAACATAAATCATCGAGAAGTCCCCAATGGTGGTATCCTTCCACATAAGTTTATTACCAGAGTGAACAATAAAATCCCAAATTTTCTCACGAATATCTAGCATTATTTTCCAAGTTAGAGAGTCCACCATTCTACGTTGAATCACCTCCGGATCACCTTTAGTTCTATACTTAGTCGTTAAAAAGGATGCCTATAAAGAATTATCTACTAGATATCTCCTCCATAACTTAACCGAGAAGGTCAAGTATATGTCATACAAACGCCGCAAACCAATACCATCTTCCTCCACTGGGCAACACAGTGATTTCCATGCAATCCAATGATGCTTAGGCTCTTCTTCACCTACTCCCTACAGAAAATCTGCAAATATTTTTCTAATTTAGTCAAAATCCCTTATGAGAGGTTTGTTGTAGCCAAGATATGCAACGGAAAAGATTGTAAAACTAATTGAAGCAAAGTCAGTCTTCCTCCCATTGATAGCAGATTGCTTGTCTAGTGAGATATTTTTTTAATCTACCAATCTATTGAAAAAATCAGAACCTTTTCTTCCCCAATAAATGAGGCATACAAGATATGTGAACGAGGACTGATGATGCTAGAACTCAGTGACATGCACAATCAAATTTTGTCTTGTTTAAAAGCATCCATATAAAACCAACTTTTATTAGCGTTAACTAGCTAGCAAGAACATCTTTCATATTCTCCCAATGTTGCTTGACTGCTATGATAAATGATCTTAGTACATTTGTAAAAATCAATACATCATCAATATAGGAGAGATGTGTCACACTAGGAAAACCCCTAGGAGTAGTAAATGCGTCCATATGTGGAAGATCATTCACCATTATTGTAAAAACTTTAGCCCTAATAATAAAATGTGCTAGAGATAACAGGTCACCCTATTTTAGACCTTCTGATGAGTGAAAAAATCCCAAAGGCACTCCATTTACCAATATAGAAAACCAAAATTTTGAAACAAACTCTAAACCCATCTCATAAATTGCTCCCCAAACCTAAGGTGTCGCAATACTTTAATTAGGAAAAGCCAAGACACTTTGCCTTATGCCTTGACCATATCTAATAAATTTCCACATTTAATCTTTTTGTTCATATCTAAATATATTTCTTAAGCCAATAAAATGTTATCATAAATTAATCACCTAGGTAAAAAAGCCTCTTATTAAGATATATAATTTTTGGCAGAACACAGCCTGTTAATAGTCAACTTAGAGATCATCTTTTGAAAGAAGTTAAATAGATTAATTAGCCTATACTCCGCAAACAAAGGTGCATTAGCAATCTTTGAAATCAGTACCAGAAACGTAGATGTGTAAGCTCTAGGAAGATCTCCCCCTACAAATAATTCTTTTATTACGACCACTAAGTCACTTTCCATAACCTCCCAATAGTGAATAAAGAAATTCACAGTGAAGTTGTCTGGGCCTGCTACACTGTCACCATCCATCTCCCCTATCACCACGAGAATCTCTTTTAATAATGGTATCTTCTGTAAATATTCATTCTTGATATCTAGCAACACTGGCTCAATCACCCTATTCACCAAGGTGTTTATAACATCTATGTCATTTCCCTCATCTTGTAGTAAGTGGCTAAAAAATCGCTTAAATACCCTGAGAATCAGTAACCTATTCTTGTACTTGTGTCTAATCCCTGGTAATGGAAATAATAATCAGGAATATCTTCGTATCCAATATTTTACTAGAAACCTAAATTCTCATTCTTCAACCAGGAATGGCAAGACAACTCCTTTGAAACATCCATCTCAATGCAAACTCTCGCTATCTTAGGTCTTGCCAATATTATTGTTAAAGCATCAATTTTTAGGAGATTTCCAACAAGTCTCTCAAGTGAAAAAATGGGTCCTTTAGAAAAAATGTTGTAGTGGCAGTAAAGGAAGATTAATCCAAATTGGAGCTATTGGTGATTCCTCCGTCAATGAAAATTTGATGACCACTTGAAGAAACTCATAGTGAATCCTTCGAAACACCACACAGCTTTCAACTAAAAGTGAGTGTAATCTTCCTCAATGTCAAAATGTTGCAATATGTGACATTAATCTGGCAAACCAACATAAATAGACTCCTTAAAACCTATTGCCATGATGTACTTTCGTAGTTTATCTAATGTTGGTCGCCCATGGAAGAATTTTCCGACGAGAGACTTAGCAAAGGTGTAGCCATGTTTGTGACATTTTTAGGAGTAAATTCAATACAAGGTTCACTCTTGTAGCTTGTAGACTCCTTAATAATAACAGGATCAAGGAAGTGTTGGTTTATGACCTTGCAGCCAATTTTGGTTGTATGCTAATTTATATAAAATTTGTTTTATTTAATAAAAAGGCATTCTTTATCTTGTTGTATTTTTAATTATTTAATTATTAATCATAAAGATAAAATTCCTAGAATAATTGTTATGCAATTAGAAATTATAATATGAATATAATTATAAGATTCAAATTGTATTTTATATTATTCCCAAAATATTCCTAGCCATAGATTCATCAAGACGGGGTATTGATAAAATGGTTAGACTAGCACATATTTGTTTCTTTCTTATGAAGAAAGTAATCGATCTCATAAATTAAAGTATGGAGATACTTAAAGAAACATGTGAGTGCTTATTAGAGAATAACTTCATTGAACTGACCCAATTATGAAAATCACGAATGGAACATTACTTGTGTGCCTGTGGATTATCTCATTATGATGGTTGTATAATTGGTCCTTAGAATTGAGATTACCAAATTTATCTCATGTAGGAATTACTATGTTTTGATGGTACTTATGTTCTATTCTTGGAATAGTTCAATTCGGTATAATTGGATATAGTATGAATTATATAGAGATAATCGAGTAAATCAATAAAGAATTCTCTATCCTAACGTAATTAGGAAGAATGTTCTGTTGTTCTTGATTAGTAATGATTTTGGGAATCTCTAGCTAGAGTAAATTGAAATTTGGAAAAGTTGTTTTCAAATATCAATTATAAATCATTTACTAATTAGCAAGAACGAATATGATTAGTTATTTAGAGTAGCCATGAATTCCATACTCTAATTTCAATTAGAACATTAGATGACGAAAGGATTAATTTATACATTATAGCCATGCATAGACATCTTAAGTCAAACCACTTTGACATTCCTAATATTTGGGTGGTCATGGCATGTTGCTAGACATCAATCATGATCTATAATTATAAATTGATTAATTAGGAAATTAAAGATAAATTAAAAGAAGTTTTAATTTATCTAATTCTAATTATGAATTAGAATTATAATATATAATTATAACCAATATATTAGGAACCTAATGGGACACACATAAAAGGTCTACAAAGGAGAAAGTGAATTTTGAATTAAGTTGGACTTAATTGAAAAAGTTTTAAAAACTTTAAGGGTCAATCTGTAATATTTGATCTTATAAGGATTAATTCATAATTAGTCAAACTTTAATAAAATCCAAGAACATGAAAAATAATTTTTTTCATATAAAAGGAAAAATTAAAAAATTGGATGCTAGCACTTCTTACGTTTTCCCTCTCAAATTGGATTTGAGGTTTCCCTGAATAAATCTGTGGATATCATTAGAAGCCAGATGATTGAATAGCTCGTGGATTGACAGATTCAAAGAAACAGAAAATTGTAACACAAAATCAAAACAAGTTAGTAGAGCTTTGTCAATTTCTTATTTTATGTTTCTAATTACATTATGTTAAAGTTGATTCTATGAAAAAAAATTTATATCATTTCCGTTATGCTAATATTTGATCTTGCGTTTTTTCCAATAGTGATATCAGAGCCACCTTTAACATTTTTAATTTTGATTCATAAACTTGATCAAATTTTGGTTTGGTTTTAATATGCAAAAGTTACATATTTTATGTTAAACCTGTTTTTGTTATAGATCTGAAAATGTGATTTTTAGATTTTTTTTGCTTTTTGTGGTGTGTTATGAAATGGTTCTGCACATCTGCATGGATAAGTGTTTCTGCTACTAGCATTTAAGTTGCGTTCATATTCTACATGATTCAATAATTTTCTGGAAAATTATGTTCTTCTTGTTCATACGAAAGTGTTTCTAGATATGATAGGAGTTCTTTAATCTTTTAAGTGGACTGTTATTAAAGCTTGCATTATATATTTCTGGATTAGATGTAAAATGGTTACATGTGTTTCTGGAAATGTGGACAACATTTCATCTTCATCTGGAAAAATGTAAAACGTTTGCATGTGTTTCTGAAAATTTTCTGTGTTATTGGAAATCTTGAAAATGTTTCATATGTTTCTGGAACTTATTTTATTTTGATTTTTGATGCAGATGTTTTTCCACTTGTGCGATGTTTCTTGCGAAACAGGCGAAGTGTTGCGTGTGTTAATGATAGAAGAAGAGTTACATGCATGCGTTATTATTGTCTCTTCTTTTCATAACCAAATAATAAAAATTGAAACTGCTGGTTTATTAACTACAAAAGGTTACGGAACAAACATAGTTTATGTCTATTTACTCAAGCATGTTGCTTCATTAAATCAACCTTCTTTTTAATGTAGGTGGCCTTTATCTATTTTATTCATTGCTTTTATACACAACAAATGCTTAGGTTACGTATTCTTGAATGATTGTTAATGAATGTTTGATTAGTGAGTATTATTGTGCTTTATAGTTGATGAAGAAAAGGACCACTGGAGATAGTAGCAGCCACTGGTAGTTAGAGAACCACCACCTTCGATGATGGTGGTTTCTCACTCTAGAGAGCTTTATCTCTCTACAGGTTTATGTATAATATTAGTTTGTTTATGCCGAAATAGATGGCGTAGAGTATCTTGAGATAGTCTGAAGGTAGAGCTAGCAAAATAAAGTGTTGTTCTGGTTTATTAAAAAAACAGAAACTCGAAAGTTTTCTGGAGAAGAAGGAACGCGCCCCCTAGGCTAGGAGACATCGCCATACTAGCTGGCGCAATGACTAGGAGCAGCTCCTGGCCATAATGGGCAATAGTAGCTGGCATTACACGTGCAGTGCCAACAGCTTTTAATTTTTAAATTTTTTAATTAATTTAAATTTTCAAGAGTTGATTAATTAAATTATTTTTAAAATAAAAAACTCAATTTATTTTTTATAATTATATTTTGTCAAATAAATTTATATAATGAGATTATATTATTTAGAATGATACCTTATTTTAAATCCCTCATTAAAATATTAAGTATATGTTTAGAATATGAATAGTGTCTTCCATTATTATAGGATTAAACCAGAGTTTTGTTTATTGTTATACTTGTTGAGTAAACTCATGGTTGCTTTAACTCGAACATGTTTAGTCATATAACGATGGGTCTTACTTAACTAAATTTATATAATTTGGATGAGTAAACTCATGATCATATTAATTTAGAGGCAATGTTAGGATAATATTATTAGATATGTTTTTGGCAAAGAGTTATCTCCTAACGGATCTAGGAATCACATAGGATGTGATTGATAAAATATTATCTACGTAATTTTAATTTAATTGGTTTGTTGAGCAAACTCAAGATCAATTAAATTAAAATGGGATCCTAACCCATTAGGAAATTATTTGATAATTTATCGAATTAATAGTGAGAGCTATTAATTTATTTAAAATAATGGGAGTGACCAAAATTTTAAAATCTTTATTTATTTGGTTTTATGACACAAACAAATTTTTTGTTTTTGATGAAATATTTTTTGAAAATGAGTACAAACTTGTCCCTGAGGAGCATCATGGATGCAAACAAATTGACTGGACCAAAATTTTCAGACTAGTTGTATAACCTTAAAATTGTTTTAAGGCAAGAAAAAAATTGTACGTTCTTGACATTAAGCTTCCACGTAAACCTGCGCAAGATGTTGCCAATGAGGATTGAGAATATTATCAAAGTCATATAGATGACAATGAGCAAGTAACATAGGTGATGCTAGCCAGCATGTCTCCCAAGCTTCAGAGGCAATATGAAAATATGAATGCAAGAGAAATGTTCATGTACCTTCAAGAGTTGTTTGGTGATCAGAGTCGGGTGGAAAGGTTTGAGACTACGAGAGCTATGTTTCAATGTCGGATGGCTACTGGATCATCAGTGGAACTTCATGTTTTATGGATGATTGGCTACAATGAAAAATTAGGTCAATTAGGATATGACTTGAACCTTGAGTTAAGTATTGATTTAGTGCTCCAGTCTCTTATCCTGAGTTTTTTCACAATTTATTATGAACTTCCACATGAACAAAATGGAAATGTCATTGACTGAATTACTTAACATGCTCAAGACCGTTGAAGGATGCCTTAAGAAGGAATCCAGTTCTGTTCTTTTTGTTGGCTCTTCTTCTTCAAAGAATAAGGGTAAGACAATTAAGAAGAAGAATAAGAACAAGAACCAAAAGGCTTCTGCTAAAGTAGCAAAACTAGAAGGCAGTGTCAAGAAGAAGAATAACAAGGGCATCTGTTTCTATTATAACATAGCTGAACATTGGAAGAGGAACTTAAAAACTTATCTTGCAAGCTTGAAGGAAAAGAAGTTAAGCGTAACTTCAACTTCAAGTTTGTTTAAGATTGAAATCAATCTTTCTACTTCTGTTTCACAATCTTGGGTATTAGATACTGAACGTGGTTCTCACATTTGTAACAATGTGTAGGTACTGACAAATCGTAGGGTGTTGAAAAAAGGCGAAGTGGACTTACGAGTAATCAATAAAGAATTCGTTATTTTAAAGTAATTGGGGAGATTGTTATGTTGTTTTTTATTAGTAATAATTTTAGGAATCTCTGGTCAGAGTATATTGAAATTTGAAAAAGTTGTTTGCAAATATCAATTATAAATCATTTACTAATTAGCAAGAACGAATATGATTGAATTATTTAGAGTAGACACGAATTCTATACTCTAATTCCAACTGGATGAAATGATTAATTTATAGATTATAGCCATGAATAGGCAGATTAAGTCAAACCACTTTGACATTCCTACTATTTGGGTTGTCATGACATATTGCTAGACATCAATCATGATTTATGATTATAAATTGTTTAATTAGGAATTAAAGATAAATTAAAAGAAGTTTTAATTTATTTGATTCTAATTATGAATTAGAATTATAATTTATAATCATGGCCGACATATTAGGAACCTAATGAGTCACACATAAAAGGTCTATAAAGGAGAAAGTAAAATTTGAATTAAGTTGGACTTAATTGAAAAATTTTAGAAACTTTAAAGGTCAATATGTGATATTTGATCTTATAAGGATTAACTCATAATTATAATTAAAATTTGACTTTAGATGTAATTTTAATAAAATCCAAGAACATGAAAAATAAGATTTTTTATATAAAAGAAAAAAATAGAAAATTGGATGCCAGCAGACTATAGTGAAATGGACATAAGAGTTGAATGCGTTAACACTGAAGAGTGAAGTGAATTTTCAAAGGAGTGATGAAGTGATTTTGTGAGTATCACCTTGGTAAGATGCGCTCAGATTTGGAGAAAGGATAAGTTAGGTTATTATGAATTGGTCTGTATGAAGATTTTTATGAGTTAGTGTTACTGATGAAAGAGGTTTTAAACTAAAAAAATATGTGATATGTGAATAGGTTAAGAAATAATGGTATGATCAACAGAGATATGCTCATGAAGTAAAAGTTGGTAAGTAGTCTGAAATATGCTCATGAAATAGTGAAGATAGTGTGATAACGGAATCAGTGATTGAAGGACCTATTGAGTTATCAGTTGTAGTCATTTGGAAGGGTATTTGATGAGGTATATGGGAAAAGGAGAAGCATATGAGGAATTATTACCTTTACCGTATTGATCAATCAGATGAGAATTTCGGGGACGAAATTTATTTAAGGAGGGGAAAAATGTAACATCCTGTCCCCATATTAAGGGTTAGGACCTGAAATTTCAACACATGTAAGCTCAAAGAGAGATTAAGGAAATGCATTTTCTTGCTCATGCATAATGTGAGTATATATTCACATAAATATTGAATCTTGGCACAAAAATAAGTGTACATACATTCATTGACAATTTTTGGGTAGGATTGTTTTTAAATGTGATGTTATTGAAAGTGAGGAGTAGAAGGAGTAGAAAAAGTGATCTTGGTAGGAGTTGTGATAAGGAAACTTTTAGAAACAAGATTGGTAGTGATCTGGAAAAATATTCACTGAATAAGCTTCAGTCTTTTATCCATAACATTTTCTCTAGTTGTCTAAATGTGATGATTCTTGATTGGGATTAATCTAGAGATATATGGCTACATTTTGTATGAAGACATCAAATTCCATTTCCATCTCTAAAAGTCTCAAATTTTCATGAAGTTATGGAGTTGGTCTAGTACGTTGGTGTGTGTCTGGAAAATTCATCTTCGGAGTTTAGGAGAAAATTTGGGATTGATATAAAAACATTTTAGCTAATCTACCTTCTGTAAAGTTGTAAATCTTTCTTTTATCTTTCAAACGATATAAAGTTTGTAAATTTTGGACATCGGAGTCAAAAGTTATGATCCTTATAAGTGGAGATATTCTGCGGAAGAAAATGAGACGGAAGAAAATGAGACGATAGAAATGAGATGGAAGAAAATGAGACGATAGAAATGAGACGGAAGAAAATGAGACGATAGAAATGAGACGATAGAACTGAGACGAAAGGAAAGTGATATGATGCAAAATATGAGACGATACAAAAGTCACAAGATAGAATTGGCCTTCGAGGTCTTTATAAAAGTTATAGATTTGGAAGTCCTCTTTCCAATAGTCTAAAAACTAAGTTAATCCGACATCTTTAGTGAGAGTTATAGCAATTGCACCATGACATATACAGTACGAGTAAAGATATGAACATGTTAGATTCTTTTGTCCATAACTTTTTCTCTAGATCTCCAAATGACTTGATTCTTGAACCATTGGATTCGTAAGACATTTCCATACATCTTCACCAAGAATCATAGTCATATGAAACTAATGTAGAAAGATTTAGTGAAAAGAGTGGGACGGGTACAGTAAGTTTGTTCTTTAATAATATGAACTGGTGTTATCTCACTGAACATACTTCAGTATTTTGATGTTTTCTAGATCAGTAGAAGTCCAAATGAGACAATTTTTGTTTTATGGTAAACTAGAAACATAGGGATACAAATTATATGAGAAATCAAATTCTGAATCGTACTATAAGAGTTTCAAGTTTAGATGGAAGTTGAGTATAGAGTATTGTCTCGAAATAAAAGTAGTCTGGAGATATTGGAGTATAACTTTCACACTATTGAACCAAATTGAATGCTTTTGGTGTCATTGGAAACGTAAGACAATAGAGAAGAGTCTTCTAGAAGAAATTGTTATGTTAGAATATATAAAGGTGCTTTTGGTAAGACACTTAAGTATAAAAGACACAAGGCACAAATAAAAGGGTAAATGGGACAATTCTCACTCATTAAGGGCATAAATGGAAGAAGAAGTGTTGTCTTGCTTATAAATAAAGGAGAAACATGAATGAGAAGATTCTAGAGAAGCAAAATGAGTGGATTAGAAAAGAGATAAGAGAGAGAGAACATGAAAAAGAAATGAAAGAGAGAAGGAAGGGAAAACAAGCTAGGGTTTTAATTTCTTTTGCCTTCAAGAGAGATTTTGAAGTTGTTCAAGAAGAGAATAAGGTAGAGGAAGAAAAGAGCTTCCATTTGAGCTAAAGATCTCTTCATTTGGTGAAGAATCAAGGTATGATCAATTGAATCTTTGGATTTTTGTAAAGATTCTAGTTTATGGTGTTTAGAAAATGCTTGGGTTTAAATGTTTTAGAATCAATTTTAGTGATTTTACATTGTGGGATTTTAAAGTGGCTTCTTATTGAATGAGATTTGGTTTGTTTTAGGAAATTAAGAGAATCCTACCTAAGAACAAGGGGAAAGACAATTGTGACTTGGAGTTTTGGCAAGCAAACTAGGTGGGTAAAATTTTTTTGGTTATTGTATAAATAGGGAATGTGCCTAAATGTGTATACATTTGTTTAAATTGCTAAGCTATGAATGGGAATTGGAATTTTGAGATCATGTGAGGTTAGAAAAGAGATTATGAGAAATTGAGTTATGATATAGAGTAACCGAGTGTTCTTGAAGTGTAACCGAGTGTTCTTGAAGTGTAAGCTTATGAATAAGCTAGACATATAAAACGGGTAAGAGATTGAAAGGAGCATTTAGATTAATCATGTACAAATGAAGTGTAAGTCTAAGTTAAATTAGACACCTATGAATTATGAAATGAAAATGAGCATAACATGTGTTCTAGAACATATGCCCAGGATTGTCATTGAGCATGTATTATACATGGTCCATTATTACGATTGCGCATAAATGAACGTTTTTACTTATGTAATTATTGATGAGTGTACAATGGGTGTCTTGTATAAATAGGTTGTGCAGGTCAAGTGTCCACATTCAGGCGCTCCCAAAAATTGAAAGCAAATGCTAATATGGAGCGGACTATGAGTAGACCTAGATGGTCTCATTCTATTGTTTGTTCTGTTTGCCTTTTTTATATTAATTGAATTCTGAATGTGTTTGATTATGTTGGGTTCCGGACAGGAGGTCCAATGATTGTGATTGTGATTTGGATATTGAAGTGCTAATTGTATGTGAATGGGATGAACTAAGTGCACGGAAGTGTTTGCTAAGTGAACTCTGAATGTGATATTGCATGCAAGTTAAGTGTGAATTCTCAACTATATGTTGAATGCCGAACTACGGTCCGAGGATAAGTGACTGTGACTGAATAAGAGCATGCAATATAAGTGATGCATTCCATTACATGAATACATGCAAGATAAAGGAAGTTATGACCGGAGTCGCCAGAATAAAGAGCTTAAAGCTCGGAATGTGATTAGAGCCTCGGGCTCGAGTACGACTGTACCCGATATCCACCAAGGAATATAGGATGTTATATGACACAGCTCGGTATCCACTAAGGGATATGAGCTAGTAAAATGGCACTCGGTCATAACGACAATAATAAATGAAAGTGAGTCTCATGTACATTGCAAATGCATAATATGAATGATTAAGTGTAATGAATATGAAGTGTTAAAGTGAATGTGAAGTGTAAAATAATGTGTAATTTGAGATGTATGTGTTATGTGAATTATGATTTGTGTGATTGGGTGAGCCATCAATGATGGTCTCTCATTGAGTTCGCAAAACTCGCCCAAAATTTGCAACTATTTTTCAGGGTAAGAAGAATACCCCGTTAGGCCAACGGGAGTATACTTACATCATTCAAGTGAAGGATAGAGGTCGGGATCAGTTTGCATCTGCATTTGTGTTTTTCACATTTTGTATTGAATGTATATTCCGCATCTTTTTGTATAAAATTGTATTTTGAAATGACACAAGTGTTTTATAATATTAAAAGGGCCCGAATGGGTATTGAAAATTGTGTTAAGTGAAAATGTTTATGAATGAATGTGGGCTGAATTTGAGTTTCGATTTTTGCATTTTGTGTTATCAATTTTGTTAAAAAAATTTGTGGGCTTTTGAAAGATTGAGTGCTTTAGCACACCACCCTCGCGGGGCATAGACTCGGATATCACCATCGATGTCGGGTTCGGGTCATCGCGAGAGTGGGGTGCTACATTGTTAACCTTATGTGGGACTAGATTTACGTGTGCATTAGTAGGCACCACATCAAGAATATGTGGTCTATGGGTTAAGGTGAATCAGTTGAAACCTACCCTAGGAAAGTACATAAAATTGTATGATTTAGTTGATACATTTTTGTTATATTTACTATAATTATTCTAAAATAACACATTGTTATGATATTTTTCTTAGTAACTACTTTGGAGAGGTTGATAGTGTTATTTATTCACAATGATGTGGCTTCTTTCATAATGTGGTTGATAAGGATATATTTATCAAATATTTTTATTTTATTTTGTTTAATTATATACTATCCTACATTGTGTATTTATAGGTGAAAAGTTATTTCTTTTTGTTTTCTTTGTTTTGGTAGACTAGATTGAATTATTTTTATTATTTATTTATTAGGCTTGACTTTGGTAGTTATTGAACAATTTTACTTCTAATAAAACCTCCAATATCCACAAATATACAAATAATAATCTTATAGTATTAAAGGTTTTGATTTTAGGCGTCGTTGCCGGAACCCAACTCTTATGAGTATCATAATACTTGAGCGTATGATCGTGTAGGGTTATTTCCAAAAAAAAAACATATTAGGCATCATGCCACAAGGATGGCGTGCCCATGACAAACAAACATCAAACCAAACTTATTATCTTAATGATGGATCGTATCTCTGAATGTAAAGTCCAACTCTTACTGAAATGTCATAAGACTCTTATGTCTTTACTTCATCATACTGGTTAATAGATTACATACAAAGAAATAATAATCATTACATTTCAATACTCTCAAACAAAAGGGTTCCATGAAAACAGAAGGGAGAAATCGAAGTTTGCACCCTGAACAGAATGAGTCCATTTCGGAGCTCATATGCCACAAGCGGGTAGCTGGAAGAAGGCTCTTGTCAACGTGCACGTGAAGAACAGAATGGTTCCATTCTCGCCCAAATATAAGCACATAAGCAATGCTCAAAATCATTTTATAAAAAATGAAATGCTTTCATACTTTTCATGCTTTTCATTCAAATAGAATGCCAAGGCATGTTTCAAGGCATAACATAAAATATTACAATGTATTTTCATCTTTATTTTAAAGTTCATCAACAGAATTCATATATCGAAACATGTAACAGTTTTGAAAATCATTCAAAAGCAATCTTTATGAAATAATCAAAATCATTTTATTTTCTTGACTTCGAAGAACATTAATGGCTCTTACTACTATTATAAACATGAAACCCACCTGATTTTCTTACTTGTAGGCTTGTTCAAACATGTCTCTTCTCTTATTCCTCTTGTCTCTTTGATCCCTTCATTCTTCACTAAATGGAGGGATCTTTAGTTCAAAGGGAAGCGCTTCTCTTCCTCTACTTCTTGTCTTTCTTGATCAACTCCAGAATCTCTCTTGTAGGCTAGGGAAATTGAAACCCTAGCTTGTTTTCTCTTCTTTCTCTCTTTCTCTTTGTACTTCTCTCTCCTTTTTATGACATCTCTCTCTTTTCTCTAGAATTTTCGTTCTCCTCTTCTACTTTCCTCTATCCACGTGTTTCTACTCCATTTATAGGCAAGACAATTCTTCTTCTTCCAATTATGCCCTTAATGATTGAGAATTGTCTCATTTTCCCTTCCATTTATGCCTTACATCTTTTACACTTAAATGTCTTGCCAAAAACACCCTTGCACATTCTAACATAAAATTTTATTCTAGAAGGCGCTTCTTTATTGTCTTACGTTTCTAAGGACACCAAAATCATTCAATTTGGTTCAGTGATTCAAAAGATACACTTCAAACATTTTTAGACTGCTCTTGTCCATAATAATATGTTATGCACAATTTCTATCCAAAATTTTAACATCTTAGAGCCTGAATTAGATTCTAATTTCTTAATTCCATCTATAGCTCCATTTCTCTAGTTTACCCCAAATCAAAAATCATCTCATTCAGAATTCTATAGATCCAGATATACTCAAAATACTGAAGTATGTTCAGCAAAACATCCAACTCATATTCCTCCAACCGAACCCCTCATTTTTGTTCCATTAATGCTTTTCAAATCAATTCAGAATGCTACCAATTTTAGTGGAGATGTATGAAAATTCAATAGGATTTTATTTCCTCAATAATAACCCCACTCAGAGGTTGATGACGAAGTTGTGGCTAAAATAATTCACCATGTTTATGTCCTTAATCAATTTGTACCTCTCTTGGCGTAATTGCCATAACTATTTCTACAAATGTCAAATTAAGGTGTTTTTTATATGGTTGGAAAGAAGACTTCAAGAGATACAACTCTCATGAGACCTTAGAGACAAATTCTATCATCTGAAGGGTCAAAAATAGAACATAAATATGACGTCATTTTGAGACAAAGGGACGTCATCAGATGATACAAGGTTGAGAAAATTGCCATAACTTTCCCTACAGATATCGAATTAAGGTGTTCTTTATATGGTTGGAAAGAAAACTTCAAGAGCTAAAACTCTCTTGAAGACTTAAAGACTAATTTTGTCATCTAGAGGATCAAATTTGGACCAGAATATGTTCTGGCCAAATTGAGACGAATGCTGACGTCATTCTGAGACGAATGCTGACGTCATAATGAGATGAATTGGAAAAATGGGTATAAATTTCTGTACAAAACTCATATTCATATGTTATTTATATAAATAGAAAGAGAACTTCAAGATATACAACTCTCATGAAGACCTTAATGACCGATTCTGTCATCTATAGGATCAAATTTGAACCAGAATATATTCTGGCCAAACTGAGATGAATGTTGATGTCATTCTGAGACGAATGCTGATGCCATAATGAGATGAATTAGAAAATTGGATATAACTTTCTATACAGAACTCTGATTTAGGTGTTCTTTATATGAATAAAAATAGGACTTCAAGATCTAAAACTCTCATGAAGACCTTAAAGACCAATTCTATCATCTAGATGATCAAATTTGGACCAGAAGATGTTCTGGCCAAACTAAGACGATGATAACGTCATGAGACGAATGCTGACATCACACTGAGATGAATTGGACCTTACAACTTGTAATGCTCATATCTCTCAACTCCTACAACCTTTTTGAATAACTTAAAAACAATTTATGTCTCTATAAGGGTCAAAATTCCAAATCAACGTGGCTGTCCCGAAAGTTCCATCCTACACAATATCACAACTTCTAATGATCATGTCTTCCAACTACGTTGTCCAAAATTTTCATACTTTATATCAATGGAAAGCTAGAAACATAATTTACAAATTTCATGAAGATAATTTCATCAAAATCTCTCAAGATCAACCCAGAAAATTCATATAACTTTCAGATCAAAACACTATAGCAAATCATGAATCTATTCACATCTCTCGTTCCCTACTTTACTCTTGTCTATAAATTCTTGGTTCAAGAACTTTCATTTATTTGTACTTTACTTATAACTAATTACCAAAATTTCTCATTCAATAGTTCTGATCATTTAGGAAACATTTGGTTCCAACATTCGATCCCATGAGGAGTTGGTAAACTAATCTGATTCTAAGTTATCTAAGGCCTAAAAAGACTATTGAAGAGAAAATAAAAACTAAACAGAAAAGTAAATTTGTTAATATGGACTTATTGAAATTAAATTGTAAAATTAACACAAGGAAAAAAAATTGAGCACGACTAATGAACAATCAAGAATCGCACAAGGAAAATTAGTTGGTTATGAGAAGGGAGATTTATCCTATCATCAAATGATAACATAATTCCTTTTCAGTTAATACGATATCGATCATAGACTTTTGAAGGGTGGATTACTCTCTCTCAAATTATAATCATTAAAACCTAAATCATAATCCCTAATTGAATTATGGAATTTACGATCTCTAAATTAACAAAAAACCCACAAATCTAATCAGATCTTATGTTATCTAATAGACTATCAGGACCTCATACGAGATCTCTCTTCGTATAAATTTCTGATTTGATTATTTTTGTGATCTATTAGATTGTTTAACTTTCATTACCTAATCTAATCATTTTGATATCGTTTCACTCTCTCAATTTCTTACCAAAGCATGCAAATATAACAAATAATCACAATACCAAATGTATTAATATCAAAAGAAATCAGATTAACATTGATTCAAGAACAAATCCCTAAAGAAGTTTAGAACATCATCATCAAACCCAAATTCATCATTATCAAATACATGTTATACATTCAAAAGAAAGAATAATAAAGATGAAATGTAATATCACTTCTAAGGTTTAAAATAGATCAAGAAGATAGTAGTACTATAGTCCTTCTTATCCTTCTTCCTTTCTCCTCCTTCTCTCTTCTTCTTTCTCTCCATTGGATCTTTCTCAAAGTGGCAGAAAATAGAGCCCTCCTTTTAGGTCTTCTTTCTTTTCTTTATATATCTTTTTCATTTAAGGCAAACATTAGAGTTTACCTAGGACCAAAAGTCTTAAATATCCCTCAAAAAGTCACATTTTATAAGCAGGTCTGGGTCTGTTATCGTGGTACTTAATTTTTTGCTCTATGTCATGATCGTGGCAAACTAACCAAGCTTTTGTTATGATCGTGGCCCTGGGCCTTGCTTCGAGTTTCCTCTAAATTCTCTATGTTCTTTGATATTTGATCTAAAGCACTAATAAACAAATCAGGGCACCTTAAGAACATAATATTAAAGCTCAATAACATAGTCTAACCTATAAAACACTAAAAACACAAATATCTAACTAAATAATATAATCATAACCTAAACATGCACTAATCATTCAATTTAACAACTAAACACATATTAAACTACCCATTAAAATATTATGCAATCTATAACTTTAAGTAATTACTTATATGTTTATCAAGAAGCTTATTAAACCTAACTAAGGAAAACTTAGGTAATTATTAACTCACGATTAATAGTTTCTAGGAGAGGTTTAAGAACAATAAATCATGGAAAATGTTTAATTAGGGTATAGGTCGAGATTAAACCAAATAATTGGATTCCTAACAAATTCACTGCTTTCTTCATTTATAATATGTTTTCCTTAATTTGTTTTCATTAGGTTAGTTTTATTTTATTTTCTTATTTCTAAAACCAAAACCACCAAAACTTAAATGCCGATTAATTTCATTTCAACAACTTTCCATACACTCTCTATGGGATCAACCTAGATTCACCACTGCTATAGTAGTAGTCTAGTTCATTTTAACTATCATTATAACGCGTTGTCAAATTTTGGCAACATTGTCGGGGAGTGTAGTGTTTTAGTTTTTGTTTGTGATTTTAATTGGTGTTTTGTATATATTTGTTCGTAATTGATTTCTTTTAATTATTTTGTGATCCTTTCATTTTTCTGTTTTTTGTTTATGGCAAAACTTTTTTTAAAAATCATAGATAGAAGTAATTTTTCTTTAACTCTTATTCTCAGTCATATAACCAAGGTTAGATTGATCATCCTAACTTTGATTATGGATGGGATAGCCATCAGAATTACTTCTATGATAGTTTATAGGACACATAGCAATTCCCATCTAGACCAAAAGTTTCTTATTACAACACAGATACACCTCTGGACGGCTATATCAAGACATGTAATGCTAACAATCTTCAATTTCAATAGGGCAACAGCTTCAAGAGAGTATATAGCAGACCCAACAGGATATCCAACAATTCCAGCAGGATGAAAGGCTATTTTGGTCTAGTTTCCAAAATTGGGAGAGCCACCAAAACTCAAGTACATCCTTGGAAGAATTAGTTGATAATGTTGCTACTAACACTTTGTAATTTCAGCCGAACGTGAAATGGTTTTAGCAAGATGCATTGCCTCAATAGGGAGATATCAATCATCTAGAATGGCAAAGCGAAAAGGAGCATCCATGTCAACACTAGGTGTACCCAATGGATGTTTGTGTGGAAACTTTACAAAGTGATGAAGAGCTTGAGAATTTTGAGAGCATTACTCAAGGAATTACTTGCACGGAAGAAGTTAAGGAGGAGCTCTAGGCAGAAAAAACTATATCTTTTATCTCAATACTGAGTTCCATTTTGTTGTTAAAAATGACTCTTTACTTTTGCCTAGCAAGTTAGAGGAATTAAATGAGGAAGAAAAAGGTTAAGAGACATTCAAGATCTTTCAAGAAAGTATGGACTCAATAGAGATCAAAAGTCTAAGGATAGGGAGAATGGTAAATGGTAATGACGATCAACTAAGGCCCTATCTGGAACAACCTTTTACGGAAGTGGCACTAACTGTAATACTTGAAGATCACAAGTTTGACACATGAGGAGAAGTCGAACCAACAACTTTAAACAAAGGTGCTTCTTGGGAGGTAACCTAAGGAAAGTAATTTTCTTTTATTTACATTTCCAAATTAATTTTTTATGCAATTGTGTTTTAATGTTGGTGTGATTCTTGCTTATTTTAAATTTTCAATAAAATGAGAGAGAATAAAACAATCAAACATTTGCATTTTATTGCTTCTAGGATTACATAGTTATGAGTAGAGAATAAAATGACTAGATAATTTTATAGCAACTTTAACATGTATTTTTGCTCTTGTGATTGGTCAATGTTCATTTTCTTTAGAGAAGTAGTGACTAGTGGTAGACAAAGTCGATAAGATTTTGGAGCTTATTAGACTAACACATTCATATCAGTCTCATTATTTTTTTGATAATATGTGACCTTCATGACATGTACATCCTAATTTTTCCTTGAATTTCTGTTCAAGACTACTTTTTTATCACATGTATTAACATGGATATGATTACGCATTCTTTTTTTTTTCTAAGCTACATTAGCCAAATAGTCTACCCATTATATGATTTTCCTTTTTAATAAGCCCCCTGAGCCTTATTTGCCTTTACTTTGTGTATTAGCCACGTTACATGCTTTAACCTAACCAAATGTCCTTTGCAAGCCTTCAAGCTAGTGAAACATTCGTTAATTTTTTAGTTTGTGGAAGTACAGAATTCTAAGTGTGGGGGTTGGTTATAATGTTGGGATAATATTTTATGTCTTATCATTGAAATTCCCATATTGATGTAATTTATTTTAATTTTATAAGAAAAAAGAAAAGAAAGGGAAAAAAAAGAAAGAAAAGAGAAAAGGAAACGAAGAAAAAAAGGAAAAGGAAAAAGAAATAGAAAAAGAAAGAAATTTTTTTTAAAATAAATGTATCAAAGAGGAAGTGCATAAGTGGTTTGCAAGGTTATTCATACTTAATGCATCCTCTTAAAGTTGCATTAAATGAGTTATTTGAGTATGTTGAATATGAGGTAGATGTTAGCTTAGAAGATTCACTCCTTGTAGTTTCAATTTTTTGTCATCAATTGTATGAGTGATCCCTTCTAATTGGCATATACTTCGTGTGGTTTGTGTATGAGAGCTCGAGTTTGAGTTGTGAAACTTGTTTGTGCATTCATCATAGTTTATGTACACAATTGTGAGTGAATGTTGGTTTTTACACTTGATGTCACATTAAGTGTTGCTTTGTTTCACTAACTTTGATGGCTTTTATGCAACTTGACCCCAATACGTCTCACCTTACCTTTGCCCACATTACATGTTGGACCCCGAACTTTTGATGAAAATTAGAAATATTAAAATGAATTTAAGTGAGAAAGAAATTGGTGAAAAAATTATAAATTTAAGGAAATTTGATGAAAAAAAATTTATGAGAAAAGAATTGTTTAATTTTCAGGACTTTGATATTTGAGTGAACTTATATGGATTATGAGAAGAAAGTGGATGAGTTGGTTGAAATGAAGTTAAATAGCAAGAATTAAAAAGAAAAAGTGTGAAAATTTGAATAATTTAGAAAGTTTGACTTTTGGAGATAAAATGTTTGACTTGAGAATTGACTTTTTGATTTTGGGAGAATTTGAGAAAATGATCTTCTGGAAACTTGTAGTTTATGTCAAGAGTTTTCTATAGCCATAAAGTTTGATATTTTTTGATATCAGGAGTGAGAGTTACGATCAGTCAAAGTTCGCTTGAAGTTTGACTTTTTGAGGAAAAAGTTGACTTTTTGATTTAGACAAAATTCGAGAAAATGATCAACATGAAAATTGTAGCCTCTGTCGAGAGCTTTTTGTGGACATAAAGTTTGCTATTTTTCGATGTCGTGGTTGAGAAATATGATTTTCTGAAGATATGCTTTGTTTTGAAAATGCTATTAAGTATAGATTTATGTGTTATATGCTTCGAGGTCACTCGTCGTATGGATTTAGTTTGAATTAGAGTAAGTGGTCTTCATGAAAGTTTTAGATGATGTTTTTATCTTTCCATTGATATAAAGTTTGCAATTTTTCGATATCGGGGCTAGGAGTTATGAGCGATTTAAAAATTGGAAGTCGTTTAGGAAAAATTATTTTGGACAAAATCTTTGATTGAGTTTTCAACCTCTTTTGAGACCTAATTTGATTTTGAGTTCTTCAGGGAAGTTGTAGAGCTTCCTTTGATCTTTTTATTGACACCAAATGTGTCAAATTCTAAGTTCGGGATAGAGAGATATGATTTTTGAAAAGTTCGTTTTTGAAGTTTCAATACTTTGTTTTTAATCCGATCCCATTTGTAATCTTTTGCTTATAATTCAGTCGTCCGACATCCGATTGACTCGATTCTCGAAGCGTTAGATTCCTACGACGATTAATTTTATTTTTAGGAAGAATTATGTTTTTTAGGAGATTAAATGGAATGAGAATTGATTGAATCAAGAGTGAGGATGGGTTAAGGTGGTTAAGTTAGAAAATTTTCTGAACATGGTTCAGTATTTTGAGAAATTCGGGAGCTATACAGCTCCGATTGAGTTGATTCTTAAGGCCAAATAAAATTAAGATATAGGGCTACAACTCTTGTGAAGGGATCGAAATTTAATTTCATTCCTAAGATTGTTAATTTCTGGACTGAAGTTATGTTAATGTTCAGTCTCGGATTTTGTGAAGGTCCGATAGTATTTCGGCTATAACTTCTTCGTTTTAGATCCAAATTGAGCACCGTCAGTGGCGTTGGATTTGTATGATCTAGAAAAACAATTTTCAAGAAGAAAGTTTGTCCAAATTATTTCGTTTAGCTGCTCAATTTCTGGACGCGAAATGACAGTTTTTTTAGACACATTGAAGGGCATTTTTGGAAATAGGCTAAAAAGAAGGGGCATAAGAGTCTTTAGCCTATCATTTTAATGACATGGCATAGCTTAAAAGAAGGGCTGTCGTTTTTTTAAGCAACCCACGACATTTCTAGAAACAAAAATAAGAAGAAAAAGAGAGAAGAAAGGAGAGAATGAAGAGAGGATGCATCGGTGGTGATGGGGGAAGGTAAGTTCTCGAATTTTTAAGACTTCTACCATGAGTTTTGCTTGGATTTCAAGGGGAAAGGGAAGAAAGAAGATGAAGTTACCATTGGAGCTTAGGAATTTCAAAAATCTAGAGAGAGAAAGAGGTAAGAGAAATTTCAATCTTTGAGTTTTTTCTTAAACTTTGGTTTAGAATCATGGAAAATGATATGGGTATGTGATTTATGAAGTCAATTGTGATGATTATGCCTTAAGTGAGATTTAATTTTGGTTAATTGAGTGATTAGGATTATGTCAAATTTTGAAATTGGGAGTTTTTGAAATTGATGCTTTAGATGGCTTGAATTAGTGATGAATTTGAGATATCCTAAGTTAATTTTGATGTTTATGCTTTAGATGAAGTTTAATTTGAAAAATTGTAAATTGGAGGTTTAGGCTTAATTTGAAATTTGGGGATTTTATGAATTAATGGTGTAGAATCATCAATACTAGTATGAATTGGTAAAATATGAAATCAATTTTGAGGAAATTGTGATTTATGATATGGAATTTGTATAAATTGGTTTAGGCCAATTTTGAATTTTGAAAATTGGGGATTTTCAAAATTTGAGATTGAAATAGCTTGAATATGTGAGGAATTGATGTTTCCTAAGCTCAATTTGAGTAATTAAGTTAAATATGATATTGAATTTGAGTGGATTGGTTTAGGTGCATTTTGGAATTTGGGGATTTTGAAGGATTTTGGAAATTCATGATTTAGATAGCTTGATTTTATGTGGACTTAGTGTTTTCTAGGTTTAAATTGATGAATTATGACATTTATGAAGTTGAATTTGGATTAATTTGGTTTAGGAAATTTTAATGTGGAAGAAAGAAGGAGGCTTGGGAGCAATTGAGGCACAAAGCAAGTTGTTAGCATGGATATAAGGTGGGTAATATATTTATTTATTGAATTTTAAGCTAAAAATGTGAATTTGAAAATTCAAGAAGCAAAGTTTTGAGAAATGAATGTTCATAAAAATGTTTGGATATTATGATTTTGAAGGGTTAATTTCCTTATGTTAGAAATGATTTTTAGAAAATACAAGATTTATGAAAATCATATTTTTAGACAATTTGAGCAATGTGTTTTATGAAACTATATATTTTTTGATTTATGTGTGAAAGAAATAATTGCATTCATGTTTATGCGTTTGATTTATATGTGATTAATTGATTTATTGAATATGATTGTATATGTGGAATATGCATGTGTCAAGCTTTTTGACACAATTTGATGTTATGATTTGAAAATTGTAAAAAATCAAGATTTTTGAAAAGTGCCTTCGGGCAATCTGAATTTCCGTTTTCGCTTATGTGTTATGTGGGTTTGGTCAGGTCCTTTTGTGAATCAATGCACTGTCTCTACTTGTTTAAGCCTTCGCTCGGCTGCCCGCAAGAGGCAATGGAGTTTCGATCACAGACTCCCTTCACGGCTGCACATAACTGCTATGCGGAAATGTACAGTACGTCCTGTTATGGACCAAACCAAACCATTTAATGTGTTATTGTGTTTTGTGTTGGATGTCGCGGTATAACCCGCAAACACACGCCGCACTATAACCTGCAAACACCTACGGGTGGGGTGTGGGGTCCAACATCAAACCATTCTGTTATGTTATGTGATTTTTGATTTTGTTTATGTGCTATGTGATGCATTCATGTTTGAAATTGTGCATGATTTGTGAAAAAGTTTGAGAACTTGAGAAATGAGAAAGTGAACTTTCAATCATGAAATTTCGGAAACTGTTTATGAATGTTTCGAAACAAATGAAGATTTTGAGAAAAATCTTAGAAAATGTTGATGAAGGTTTATAAATGTTTTGAAAAGTTTGAAAATGAGTTTTTGGATAAATTTCCGAATAGGAAATGTTTGAAAATTTTGAAAAGATAATTTTCGCTTATGTTTCAATTTATAAATATATTATCCACGAGTTTCCGAGCTCACCCCCCTTTCATCCCCATCTCCAGGTTTCGTGCAGGAGATCGGATGAAAGAGTATCAAGACGTTTGATTCGATTTTGTATTATTTGGATTTTTGTGCAAATTGAGATTTTGGTATTAAGATTGAATATGGCGAATTGCCATGTATGTATATGATTTATGAAGTTTTTATGAAATGGTGTATATTAGGTTGATGTAAAAGAATGAAGAGGTCTGATGTACGGATTTTGAATTCCGTAATTGTAAATGATTTTGGAAATTGCATATGAAATTGTGTATGATTTTGGGAAAATATATTGTTAATTGATATGGGAATTTGATTGAAGTGTTTAGATCTAAGATTGCGTTTGTTTGTTGGTGTTTGGATTCCGGACGGGAGAGTCCGATGATTCTGGATTTTGTGATATTAGAAGTGTATTTTGCCTTTGCATAAATTTTTAGGATAGGATAAATGCAACCGTTATGCTGCCGAATTTTTTGTTAGAAAATAAATTGAAAAAGAAGAAAAATAAAATTTAGATGTATGAAAAATGGATTTATGATATTGGTATTAATGTTAAGAAGTTTAGTATGATTTGAGTGCGATTTGGGATTTGTATGAGTATCCAAGCATATGATGATTTTGTATGTAATGAAATAAAGTGATTAAGAATGAAAAGACAAGGAATAAGAAAGAAAAAAAAATTATACCGGCTTTGGATAGTCTAAGTTTCCAACGCGATCATGTTTCTCTGTTTGTTGTTTCCGGATGTCGGATTTGTTTGCTTTGGTTCGATCCGTTTCGTCTCCGTTTTTGTTTTCCGGTTGGGATCGGGTTTCTGGATCGGGTCCCAACATAGATGGTATCAGAGCCCAGTATTATGATCATACTTGGGCGGAAGTGTTTGTTCAGAGTTTTAATGAATAGGATTGCATTAGTGAGAGAGTGATAAAGATGGAAATGGTATTTCATGCATGATGTGAAGAACCTAGTGGATTGTTTGATTAAGATGATGAGTGATGATTAATTAGAAGAAAGTGTTACGAGAAATTAAGAGGAGAATTTCATGATGAAATGGGAAGAATTGATTTTAGTTATACATGTGTGAGTCGAATTAAGAAATACTTGAAGGATAGGATTAACTGATATGAAGGATTTTATAAATGTGTTAATGAAATTGAGATTAGAATTTTAATGAATTTGGATGAATTATTTTCGAATATGCATATGTAAGATGCAATTAAGGGATACTTGAAAGATGAGACAACTTGAGTTTATATCTATATCTGTAAGGCATATTGAATTGTGGATATAGTGAAATGTGGTGTATTTGATATAAGAAGTAAGTTAAGAATGTGTATGATGAGGAAATTAGATAAGAAAAGTGACTATGATCTTTTGGAAAGAAATCAGCTAAGAGAATGTGTTACTTGAAGATTTACTACGTATGAATTTCAAGGACGAAATTCTTTTAAGAGGGGGAGAAATGTTGGACCCTGAACTTTTGATGAAAATTAGAAATATTAAAATGAATTTAAGTGAGAAAGAAATTGGTGAGAAAATTATAAATTTAAGGAAATTTGATGAAAAAAAATTATGAGAAAATAGTTGTTTAATTTTCAGGACTTTGATATTTGAGTGAAATTGTATGGATTATGAGAAGAAAGTGGATGAGTTGGTTGAAATGAAATTAAATAGCAAGAATTAAAAAGAAAAAGTGTGAAAATTTGAAGAATTTAGAAAGTTTGACTTTTGGAGATAAAATGTTTGACTTGAGAGTTGACTTTTTGATTTTGGGAAAATTTGAGAAAATGATCTTCTGGAAACTTGTAGTTAATGTCAAGAGTTTTCTGTAGCCATAAAGTTTGATATTTTTCGATATCGGGAGTGAGAGTTATGATCAGTCAAAGTTCGCTTGAAATTTGACTTTTTGAGAAAAAGTTGACTTTTTGATTTAGGCAAAATTCGAGAAAATGATCAACATAAAAATTGTAGCCTCTGTCGAGAGCTTTTTGTGGACATAAAGTTTGATATTTTTTGATGTTGGGGTTGAGAGATATGATTTTCTGAAGATATGCTTTGTTTTGAAAATGCTATTAAGTATAGATTTGTGTGTTCTATGCTTCGAGGCCACTCGTCGTATGGATTTAGCTTGAATTAGAGTAAGTGGTCTTCATGAAAGTTTTAGATGATGTTTTTATCTTTCCATTGATATAAAGTTTGCAATTTTTCGATAGCGAGGCTAGGAGTTATGAGCGATTTAAAAATTGGAAGTCGTTTAGGAAAAACTGTTTTGGACAAAATCTTTGATTGAGTTTTCAACCTCTTTTGAGATCTAATTTGTAGCGCCCCCTTATCATAGAGTACCCACCCGAACGCCCGTAGGTCATTCCGGTACATATCCTACGATAAGAGACCACTACTGACAACTACCACTAAACTCCTCATGGCATCACAATCATAAAGCAGTACGAAGAAATTGACAACTTTTAAAAACCAAACTGGATTTCATTTCATTCACTCAAAATATAGAAATTTACAAACTGTCAGTATTTTCAGTCTGTACATATTCCAAAACACTGTACACTAAGTACCATACAGTAATGTACAAAGAACAGATCTAACTATAAGTCTCCAAAAGAAAGCCCAGTTGACCGACCTTTGAGCCATCACCTCTCTCGCCAATTCACAGTACACGGCTCTACAGTCCTAAGGGAGCTATCTGTCTACACTGAAGCCTGAAAAATAGATTGCAATTTTGGATGAGTTTGCGAACTCAATGAGTAACCATCATCGATAGTTCTCCCAATTCATACATCACATAAGCATGATACAGTATGCATCTAGTAATCATACAATTACAATGCTAATACAATCACAGTCACAGTCACGGTAAACAGAACACAGTTACAGTCATATTACAGTATACATACAGTCAGGTACCATGTCAAATATTCAGTCCAGTATGCAATGCACATGTGACTCTTTTCCAGTTTATTACAGTATTGTGACCGAGTGCTTTAGCAGTGTTCAGTAGTCAGTAGACGCGTCTAGGGAGAATTATCTCCTTTCAAGCTCTAGGCTCGCAGTATCAGTATCAGTAGCGACTCGGTTCACATTTATTCTTTATCAGTTTATGCATCTGTGCATGAGTGCACATGTTCAAATGAACAGTTACATAACAGTTTAGAATTCCCAATGAGCAGTTATTTACAGTCAATATCATGTAATCCAAGTAATCCCCGTAGGGCAAATAAGTCACAGTAAACACGTAGATTGAGGTAACCACCTAGGTTACTCACTTATTACTTCTGAGCTAATGCCGGGAAATCTCTGCTACGTCGGTCGATCGACGCTCCAGTTGGCCTCTATAAGAATCAGAGAATAAAACGATCACTAGTTGTTCAATTCGAACTAGTAATGATGCACATGTAGGTGTAAAATGCATGTTCATGATATTCCCGGCCCTAATCCCACTTTTTCTGTCAGAAAAATCTGTCTAAAAATTAGAAATCTAACGACACTGACAGTACTCAATTCGGACCTCGATCGGTCCAAAAATAAATAAAACAGTGGCCACATAACTATTACCCGGACCCACGTCAATTTCCCATCCTAAAAATTTTCAATCTCTCAGAAAATGAAATTAAATATTCAATGAATCCGATGCCTCAAGAATCAGGTCAATCGGACATCGGACGAAAAAGTTATTCACGAAAAAAAACAAAATTCACATTAAACAATTAATATCTATATATATATATATATATAACCCTTATTTCCTTTTTTTTTCCTGATTTTCAACCAAACTTCCAACACCTATAACTCTTTGCACACATTCAGAAAATTATAAACCACATCTCATTGGAAAGATCATGACAAGCTCTACAAGTTTCATTTAGACCATTCAAAGTAATTCCACCCCTAAGGGTGTCAAAGACCCCATGAAAGCTACTGCTCACTCAAAGTCACTCAACACAGTACAGTATCTTGTAAATTCAGTAACTTTCATTTTCTTCAGTCAAAAATTACACAATAAATATTCTAATCAAGATCACAATGTTATCTAAAACTTTCATGAATAACCCAAAATCCCAATTCATTTACTAACTAGGTCAAATAATTCACCGAAGCATCTGTCTACTAAACTGTCCCAATCTGAGCAGTAAATTTCCAACCAGTATATCTCCTAGCACAAATGTCAAAAAAATCACTACTTTATATCCCTGAAAAGATAAGATCTCAATATTCAATTTTCATGAAGAACCCAAATTCCAATTCAACCTCTAACAATTTCAAATCTGCCAAACAATGTACTGATCAGGGCAGCAGTGAGAAACCTAATGTAGGTCCAGTTTTTGCAAATTCATTACTCCCAAATCTGACCTTAAAAAATTACTTGCCATATATCATTTTCAAGATCATTTCTTCCTATACAACCTTTCAGAAGATCACCAAAGCCAATTCAAGTCACAAAAATTTCTAAAATTGCTTCCAATCAGAAAGCTCACAAAATCGACAATTAGGCTAGGTTTCCACAAATGACAGAAAATCAGTCAACATTCCACAATGCATAACTCCCAATATACAGATCGAAAAATAGCAAAATCAGTGGGAATGGAAAGCTAACTTAATATGATTCAACTTTCATGAAGACCATTTTCCCAAATTCCATATCAATTAATTTAGAAAAATCAGCAAAACACTTTGGTCATAGTTTCGGTTACTGTTCACAGACACTAAAACAGGAACTTTCCATGCAAAAATTCGCCCTTCTAGAATTACAATTTAACAACACCTATTTCATACCAAATTGTAGCCAACATCCCAAAGTTTAATTGGGCACAAACCTCACCTCATTTACTCACCTACACAATTAGTTATGATCGAAACATTACAATAGGCTCAACACCAAATTTTCCAGATTTCATCTATACCTCATCCTCTTCCATTCTATCACTTTACCTACATTAATATACATTCATTTACACCTCCAATTCAGCCACAAACTCAACACAACAATTATTTGTATACTTACACAAAAGTTGGCAGCACACATATACACAATTCCCATACTTTATTTCCATTCATTACACATCATAAACATCATTAACAACCTTACTTTCACATTCTTTACCTACTCTATCCATTTCCCTCACACAAGCATGCATTAAACCCATTCAAACCTACCACTTTCATGATCAAATAAATGCTTAAAGGATCTCCATGAATGATTTTAACTACCATAAGAATACATACAAACATAAATTCTCACCTAACCAAGCTTTAAATCTTCAATTCTTCACTAGTTCAACAACTTCCCTCACACCCCTCACACCATACGATGATCACTATCATAAGGGAAAGGCTTAGGTTTGCATTTATGTGTGTATAAAGGAGAGCAAGTAAGTAACAAATGAAAGCTTTTGTTTAGGTGGATGGAAAAACCAACGAAAAAGAGAGGGGGAGAGGAGCTACGGATGAAGGAAATGGTTAGGCTTTCAAAGTAATTCTTTTTTATGCAAGGCAAGAAGAAGAGTCGTATATGATGAAGAGAAGAAGACAAAGTTAATTAATAAGAGGGACACTTGGCATTTAAATGGTAAAAAGACAAGAATCAAGTTGATCCTAGTTAATTAAGTACTAATCCCAATTAAACTCTAATCATGGCACTAAAATAATTTCCTAACATTATTTATCCACTAATCTCATGTTATTAGGCAATCCTTTTCAGTACAAAAAGCTCACTCAGTCAGTCAGTTGAAATTTTCCGGTCCGGGCCAAGAACCCCGAAAAATTTTAGAAAAATTCCCATAAATTCCTAAAAATGTAAAACACTCAATGGCGCACTCCGAATAATTTTTCAACTACCATTTCCACATAAATTTCACAAAAGATCTCAATTTGACACTTAAGCCGGGAAATGTCATGAATGCATGTATACCAAGTGCATGTGCAAAAAATCATTATTATAGAAGCTATATGATGTATGTTCATGCCGAGATATAATTCAATATTCCTAACCTGTCCCAATTTACTAAAATACCCTTCCCATCGGTGATGGGATGTTACATAATTTGATTTTGAGTTCTTCAGGGAAGTTGTAGAGCTTCCTTTGATCTTTTTATTGACACCAAATGTGTCAAATTCTGAGTTCGGGATCGAGAGATATGATTTTTGAAAAGTTCGGTTTTGAAGTTCCGATACTTTGTTTTTAATCCGATCCCATTTGTAATATTTTGCTTATAATTCCGTCGTCCTACATCCGATTGACTCGATTCTCGAAGCGTTGGATTCCTACGATGATTAATTTCATTTTCAGCAAGAATTATGTTTTTTAGGAGATTAAATGGAATGAGAATTGATTGAATCAAGAGTTAGGATGGGTTAAGGTGGTTAAGTTAGAAAATTTTCTGAACATGGTTCGGTATTTTACGAAATTCAGGAGCTATACAGCTCTGATTGAGTTGATTCTTGAGGCCAAATAAAATTAAGATATAGGGCTACAACTCTTGTGAAGGGATCGAAATTTAATTTCATCCCTAAGATTGTTAATTTCTGGACTGAAGTTATGTTAATGTTCAGTCTCGGATTTTGTGAAGGTCCGATAGTATTTCGGCTATAACTTCTTCGTTTTAGATCCAAATTGAGCGCCGTCAGTGGCATTGGATTAATATGATCTAGAGAAACAATTTTCAAGAAGAAAGTTTGTCCAAATTATTTCGTTTAGCTGCTCAATTTCTGGACGCGAAATGACAGTTTTTTTAGACACATTGAAGGGCATTTTTGGAAATAGGCTAAAAAGAAGGGGCATAAGAGTCTTTAGCCTATCATTTTAATGACATGGCATAGCTTAAAAGAAGGGCTGTCGTTTTTTTAAGCAACCCACGACATTTATAGAAACAAAAATAAGAAGAAAAAGAGAGAAGAAAGGAGAGAATGAAGAGATGATGCATCGGTGGTCATGGGGGAAGGTAAGTTCTCGAATTTTTAAGACTTCTACCATGAGTTTTGCATGGATTTCAAGGGGAAAGGGAAGAAAGAAGATGAAGTTACCATTGGAGCTTACGAATTTCGAAAATCTAGAGAGAGAAAGAGGTCAGAGAAATTTCAATCTTTGAGTTTTTTCTTAAACTTTGGTTTAGAATCATGGAAAATGATATGGGTATGTGATTTATGAAGTCAATTGTGATGATTATGCCTTAAGTAAGATTTAATTTTGGTTAATTGAGTGATTAGGATTATGTCAAATTTTGAAATTGGGAGTTTTTGAAATTGATGCGTTAGATGGCTTGAATTAGTGATGAATTTGAGATATCCTAAGTTAATTTTGATGTTTATGCTTTAGATGAAGTTTAATTTGAAAAATTATAAATTGGGGGTTTAGGCTTAATTTGAAATTTGGAGATTTTGTGAATTAATGGTGTAAAATCATCAATACTAGTATGAATTGGTGAAATATGAAATCAATTTTGAGGAAATTGTGATTTATGATATGAAATTTGTGTAAATTGGTTTAGGTCAATTTTGAAAATTGGGGATTTTCAAAATTAGAGATTGAAATAGCTTGAATATGTGAGGAATTGATGTTTCCTAAGCTCAATTTGAGTAATTAAGTTAAATATGATATTGAATTTGAGTGAATTGGTTTAGTTGCATTTTGGAATTTGGGGATTTTGAAGGATTTTAGAAATTCATGATTTAGATAGCTTGATTTTATGTGGAATTAGTGTTTTCTAGGTTTAAATTGATGAATTATGACATTTATGAAGTTGAATTTGTATTAATTTGGTTTAGGAAATTTTAATGTGGAAGAAAGAAGGAGGCTTGGGAGCAATTGAGGCACAAAGCAAGTTGTTAGCATGGATATGAGGTGGGTAGTATATTTATTTATTGAATTTTAAGCTAAAAATGTGAAGTTAAAAATTCAAGAAGCAAAGTTTTGAGAAATGAATGTTCATAAAAATGTTTGGCACAATTTGATGTTATGATTTGAAAAATGTGAAAAATCAAGATTTTTGAAAAGTGCCTTCGGACAATCTGAATTTCCGTTTTCGCTTATGTGTTATGTGGGTTTGGTCATGTCCTTTTGTGAGTCAGTGCACTGTCTCTACTTGTTTAAGCTTTCGCTCGGCTGCTCGCAAGAGGCAATGGAGTTCTGATCACGGACTCCCTTCACGGCTGCACATTACCACTATGCGGAAATGTGCAGTACGTCCTGTTATGGACCAAACCAAACCATTTAATGTGTTGTTGTGTTTTGTGTTGGATGCCGCGGTATAACTCGCAAACACACGCCACAGTATAACCTACAAACACCTACGGGTGGGGTGTGGGGTCCAACATTAAACCATTCTGTTATGTTTGTGGTTTTTGATTTTGTTTATGTGCTATGTGATGCATTCATGTTTGAAATTGTGCATAATTTGTGAAAAAGTTTGAGAACTTGAGAAATGAGAAAGTGAATTTTCAATCATGAAATTTCGGAAACTGTTTATGAATGTTTCGAAACAAATGAAGATTTTGAGAAAAATCTTAGAAAATGTTGATGAAGGTTTATAAATGTTTTGAAAAGTTTGAAAATGAGTTTTTGGATAAATTTCCGAATGGGAAATGTTTGAAAATTTTGAAAAGATAATTTTCGCTTATGTTTCAATTTATAAATATATTATCCACGAGCTTCCGAGCTCACCCCCCTTTCATCCCCATCTCCAGGTTTCGTGCAGGAGATCGGATGAAAGAGTATCAAGACGTTTGATTCGATTTTGTATTATTTGGATTTTTGTGCAAATTGAGATTTTGGCATTAAGATTGAATATGGCGAATTGCCATGTATGTATATGATTTATGAAGTTTGTATGAAATTATGTATATTAGGTTGATGTAAAAGAATGAAGAGGTCGATGTACGGATTTTGAATTCTGTGATTGTAAAAGATTTTGGAAATTATATATGAAATTGTGTACGATTTTGGGAAAATATATTGTTAATTGATATGGGAATTTGATTGAAGTGTTTAGATCTAAGATTGCGTTTGTTCTTTGGTGTTTGGATTCCTGGACGGAGAGTCCGATGATTCGGATTTTGTGATATTAGAATTATATTTTGCCTTTGCAGAATTTTGGGATAGGATAAATGCAGTTATTATCTTTGAATTTTGTTAGAAAATAAATTGAAAAGAAGAAAAATAAAATTTAATTGTATGAAAAATGGATTTATGAGATTGGTATTAATGTTAAGAAGTTTAGTATGATTTGAGTGCGATTTGGGATTTGTATGAGTATCCAAGCATATGATGATTTTGTATGTAATGAAATAAAGTGATTAAGAATGAAAAGACAAGGAATAAGAAAGAAAAAAATATACCGGATTTGGATAGTCTAAGTTTCCAACGCGATCATGTTTCTCTGTTCGTTGTTTCCGGATGTCGGATTTGTTTGCTTTGGTTCGATCCGTTTCGTCTCCGTTTTCGTTTTTCGGTTGGGATCCGATTTCCGGATCGAGTCCCAACATTACAACCTTGAAAAGTCCTTTGATCCATAATTTTGCATGTGAACATTAGTGGTGGAGAAATGAAACAATATGCAAACTTCTGGAATGACATGATCATGAATGGTGTTTAATGTACGCATGGACATATTTTATTTAAACACAATTTTCAAGTCTACCACTTGATTGCTCGGTTTTTAATGGTAATGAATGTTTATTGATCATAAGTAAATGCTTGGAATGTTAAGTTCTTGCTGTGATTTTTTAAAGTATTCATCTTTGCCTATGATTATGTATTCTTGGAACATATAGGAATTGAGTAAATGTTTTTGGGTCTATAAGCTTAATTTTATTATTTTTCCCGAGGACAATCAAAAGCTAAGTGTGGGAGAAATTAATAGGTGCTTAGTTGATTATAAAATTACTCCATAACACTTAATGTTTATTGATATAATTACTTAAGAAACTCATTTTGAATCATATGTGATTTTAGACACAATTCGAAAGCAAAGAAGTTAAAGTGAGTCGAAAGCTCGGTATTTAGACTATTTTTCAAAGATTAATTTTCATTTTTATTTATGGAGTGAGAAGAAGAAAATTAAAAGACAAGAAAAATGAAAACACAAAGAAAAGGATGCATGAAAATTAATGGACAAAAAAGAATGCCAATATGGCAGTGCATAAGTAAAAGCTGGTTGGATGATAGACACATGTAGAAGGTGAAACGTAGCACAGGCAGTAGATGGCATGTAAATGAAGACCAAAACAACGCACACCTGCAGTAGGAGAAAACCAAAATTGACAAGACATGTAGTGCAAAACACACAACCAAGGTGCAATCAAAATTCTCAACACTAGGGAGCATTAAAACGTAGCACGTTGGACGCTTGGAGAACCTAAAAAATGTAGCGTAGTAGTCAACACCAAAGAAACAATGTAGTAACTGGTGAGCAGCCAAAAACAACACAACATAATGGAAGGTAAGAGCAGTAAAATGCAAAGTCGAAAGGAAAAAAAAACTCAAGAATGGCAAGGTTTTAAAGAAGTGAATAATGAAGTGGACCAAGAATTAATTCAAAAAATAGAGAGGAGGCGCAGTAGCAAGAACAGAGAAGGGATTTCAGGTGGGACAATATTTCTTGGGGCTAAAGTAGATTTTTTGAGGAGCTCTTAATTTTAATGAAGATAAGGGGTAAAGCTCTTAATCAGGAGATACTCATGTAAGGCTAGATGTTGGGCCCGGGCCCCGAATCTCAAATCCCGAAGAGAACCCTCGGGTCACGCCGGCGACGGGCACCCCGAAACGTCAGACCCGATCCCAACATCCATACAAATACATAATTCGATTCAAACATATACTCATTCATGCAATTTCATACACATTGAAACATAATTAAACACCCCATAAATTAAGAGGCTTCATGCCATTACAAATTAAAAGAAATTCAGCAAGTATTCTCAAATGTAGCATAATACAAAATAAAATTTAAAGTCCAAAATACATGAGTATGCTCCATGATGATATGCTGGCGGCTAACCAAAATACTAACTTAATACAAGGCTCCTAACTATCTTGAAGTTTCCGATGCCTTGCAAGGTCAACAATCTTCTCTATCTGCACCTGAGGAGGGGAGAGTAATGGGGTGAGCTGCGAAGCTCAGTGGCATATACGTTTATAGCCATTGGAAACTAGCCACACAATCAAACATATATGGAAATATATATAAGCTCATAGCAAGTCAACACTTATCAATTTACAATCATCACTATCATATGTCATGAGATTCATAATATACAACTCATCATGTATCATGCTCATCAAATCAATCATGTATGCACAAACAATTGGCTCGAGAGTTCCGTAAAACGATCCAGATAAATCGAGGTTTATTCCGTAAACTATCCGAGTCCGATTTCTCAAGGATCTCGTTGCCTCAAGCGGGCAGCTGGGAGAAGGCTTTTATGTCGACGTGCACGTGACTCCATTTGTAACTCTCTTACCCAAACAAAACACATAATCCATTCGTTTCATGCTCAAAGCATTTTATCAAAGCTTTCGAAATTCTCATTCTTTTCATTTTTGCCAAATGCCATAAGGCCTATCAAGCCATGCATAATCATAGTCATAATGCAAATTCAATATTTCTCATATAATTCAATACAAGCAAGGTCACATAATGCAAGCAAGCACACATAAGGCAATTTGCTCATACACACAATAACCATAAACATATTACCCACCTAATATCGCTTGAGTATCTGACTCACGGTGTCCTTCCTCTTGCGATTGGGTCAAATCGGCTTGGTTCCCTATAAGCAACCACGTTCTTATTTAATTAACATTCAAAGGAAAATATTCAAAAGCTTGAAAATCCATAAGGCAAAGTACTAAAAGTCTCCACTCAACTTCCACCTAAAATTTCGAACCCTTACAGGCTAATTCCGAACATCCCTTCTTTATAAAACTTGTAGCCCTTTATCTCTAGATCACAACGAATCTAAAATCAACTCATTTGGAAATCTATAGCAAAAGATATACCTAAAAATATAAAAAATCATCTTTTACCAACATGTTGGGCCCGGTCCCCGGATCCTAAATTCCGAGGAGACCCCTCGGGTCACGCCAGTGACGGGCGGCCCAAAATATCGGACCCGATCCCAACATCCATACAGAAATCGATTTACACAGGCAATTTCATAACATTCACAACTATGAATTAAACATCCCATAAACTAAGGGGCTTCACGCCATTACAAATTAAAAGAAATTCAGCAAGTATTCTAAAATGTAGCATAATACAAAATAAAATTTAAAGTCCAAAATACATGAGTATGCTCCATAATGATATGCTGGCGACTAACCAAAATACTAACTTAATACAAGGCTCCTAACTATCTTGAAGTTTCTGATGCCTTGCAAGGTCAACGATCGTCTCGATCTGCACCTGAGGAGGGGAGAGTAATGGGGTGAGCTGCGAAGCTCAGTGGCATATACGTTTATAGCCATTGGCAACGAGCCACACAATCAAACATATATGGAAATATATATAAGCTCATAGCAAGTCAAAACTTATCAATTTACAATCATCACTATCATATGTCATGAGATTCATAATATACAACTCATCATGTATCATGCTCATCAAATCAATCATGTATGCACAAACAATTGGCTCGAGAGTTTTGTAAAACGATCCAGATAAATCGAGGTTTATTCCATAAACTATCCGAGTCTGATTTCTCAAGGATCTCGTTGCCTCAAGCGGGCAGCCGGGAGAAGGCTTTTATGTCGACGTGCACGTGACTCTATCCGTAACTCTCTTACCCAAACAAAACACATAATCCATTCGTTTCATGCTCAAAGCATTTTATCAAAGCTTTCGAAATTCTCATTCTTTTCATTTTTGCAAAATGCCATAAGGCCTATCAAGCCATGAATAATCATAGTCATAATGCAAATTCAATATTTCTCATATAATTCAATACAAGCAAGGTCACATAATGCAAGCAAGCATACATAAGGCAATTTGCCCATACACACAATAACCATAAACATATTACCCACCTAATATCGCTTGAGTATCCGACTCACTGGTGTCCTTCCTCTTGCGATTGGCCAAATCGGCTTGGATCCCTATAAGCAACCAAGTTCTTATTCAATTAACATTCAAAGGAAAATATTCAAAAGCTTGAAAATCCATAAGGCAAAGTACTAAACGTCTCCACTCAACTTCCACCTAAAATTTCGAACCCTTGCAGGCTAATTCCGAACATCCCTTCTTCATAAAACTTATAGCCCTTTATCTCTAGATCACAACGAATCCAAAATCACCTCATTTGGACATCTATAGAAAAAGATATACCCAAAAATATCAAAAATCATCTTTCGGAAGAACTGGGAGGGCTCGTCGCGGCGAACTAACCAGCTCGTTACAGCGACGGCCTGGCTGGCTGTGGCGAGTACAAATGTGTGCGTCACGACGTGCTCACCTCACGCACGTCGCGACATGCACATTTGTGCGTGTTGTGCACGCCGCGACGTGCACCCTGTGCACGCGGCGTCTCCATTTTTTTCCGCACGCCGCGGCGTGCTCATGCTCACGTCGCGACGTGCAGGTCGGAGAGGCGACTCCGAACCTCATTTTTCCTGCATTTTCTGATTTCAATCCATCCCTTTAGCAAATGAAACACATCTAAGATTTAGATCAAGTCTTATACTACATTTGTAACCCAACAGCAACTCAAAATCAGTCATAAAAACATCAACCAAAGAAATCTAACCATTTTTGCCCTAGAAACCCTAATCCTTCGATTCTAACATATTCAAGTCATCTTAGGGTTTAATCTAACCAAAACAAGATTAAGCAGAGAGAAACTTACCCGGAAACGTCTTAGATCTGTCGAAAAACACTGAAATCGCAAAACCCTCTTTCTTCTCTCCTTTCTCCACCGACGTTGCTCCTCTTCTCTTCTTCTCCTCTTTTTCTTTTCCTCTTTCTTCTCTTTCTAATTTCCTACTTAAGGCAAAAGTAGCATAAAGACCATTATACCCCTCCTTACAAAACTTAAACCACTTTAACTCACATAAACTTCCCAAAATGCCCTCATATCTTTTATCCTATAATTTTCATTTAAACCACATTAAACTCAAATAAACCTCAATTATCCACTAATGCTCCCAAATTGATCAAACTAAGGCATAAACACATAATTAATACAATTCATGCTTAATGACATCATAAAAAAAATTCGGGGTCCAACACTAGATGTCCCGACATTCATTCGAAGGTGACATCAATGTCGACCACCCGAGTTAAGTATATTTCAGTATGTTGATGTTTCTTTCTCTCATTAGAAATTGATCATGTTATCCTATATTAATTGAATTGGGTTTTGTGTATAGATAATCATATTCTCGTTATTGTTCGGTTATTTGTGTATGAACTCATTGGGTATTGTGAAAAGATAATTTTAATGAATTCATTGAATCGTTTATTTGCAAACCATTGCAAGAATTTCAGCATAATCCGTAATTGTTATGTTAAAATTCATACGTAGCAACTAATAATTTGTAATCTTTAGGGATAAAATAACCTAAACTAAATGATGCATTGTATATGATTATTGCCTAGATTAATTGGTTTTTCTAATTTGCAATGTTACTACCCTATTGAATCTAGAGATCATATCCTAAGTTATTCAGTAGTTAAGTTTAATTAACGATAGTATCTTGATTAAACACTACCTAAAGGAAAACTCGGGTTAATTATTAACCCATAATTAATAATTACTAGGAGAGGTTTGAGAACAACAAATCAATGAAATATATTTAATTAGGATATGAGACGAGATAAGTCAAAGAACTGGGTCCTTAGCAAATTTCCTACTTTTATTATTTTTTGCATGTTTTCTTTAATTTGTTTTTATTTTAATTTCTTATTTCCAAAACCCCTAAAACCTAAACACTGATTAATTTCATTTCAACAACTTTACACTCACTCTCTGTGGGATCGACCTAGACTCACTACTGCTATAATAGTAGTCTAATTATTTTATTTTGATTAGCATTACAAAGCGTTGTCACCACCAAGCTTCTATCACGATCGTGGCCCTGGGCCTTGCTCTAGGTTTCTTCTAAATTCTCTCTATTCTTCGATATTTGATCTGAAACACTAACCAACATATCAAGGCACCTCAAATACATAATATTAAAACTCAATAACATGCTCTAACCCATAAAACACTCAAAACATAAATATCTAACTAAATAACATAATCCTAACCTAAGAATGCACTAATCATTCAATTTAACAACTAAATACCTACTAAACTACCCACGAAAATATTATGCAACCTACAACTACTAGTAATTACTTATATGTTTATTAATAAGCTTATTTACTAATATTTGTTGTTACTTAATTTGTTTATAACAATGTGTTATTAGGTTGCTAGCATTGACTCGATTGTTGGCATAAGAATATAGGTTCCCACTACTAGGTGGTAGCTTGTCACAGGTCTTATAAGTGAATTTGGGCTCAAGAACTATTACTAGGTGCATGCTTGTAGTTTGTCACAAGTCTTGAGCTCAAATACACCGATGATGGATGGAGTAAAGAAAGAGATTGTAAAGCTTTTGGATTATGAAATTATTTATTCTATCTCTAATAATAAGTGGGCGAGTCCAATACAAATTGTTCGTTAGAAGCTGGGTATCATATTGGTGAAGAATTAAGAAAATGAACTTATTTCCAAATCAGTAAATAACAGTTAGAGAGAATGCATTGATTATAGTAAGTTCAATACAGTAATTATTAAAAAAAATCACTCTCCTCTTAACATTATTAATAGAATGCTTGAAATATTAGCTAGAAATGCTTTATATTACTTTCTTTTTTTTGTTTATTATCACATTGTATTACCACAGGGTATTACATGTCCCTTTAATACATTGACCAATAAGAACATGCCTTTTAGTCCTTGTAATGCAAACTTTTCAAAGTTGTATGGTAAGAATTTTCTATTACTATATTGAAATATTGTTCAAGTATTCATATATTATTTTTAGTGTTCTTGATGATTGATTTGATGTTTGTTTAAAACATCTTAAACTTATACTTAAAAGATGCATAAAACTAAACTTATTTTGAATTTAAAAGTTTCATTTTATGGTAGGCAAAAAGTATATTTTAATCATAATGTTCACTCTAAAGTATAAATATGGCCTAATATTTTATAGTGTATAAAATGAACTCAAATATTTCAAAATCATTTATGATAAACTCCTAATTGATGAAACTCTTAACCACATCAGAGTTACACCAGCTAAGTGCTACATTAGCTTTTGTATGACCTATTTATTTTTTTATATTTAGTAAGCCCACTATTACTAACATGAAGCCCATATGAAACTGATAGGTCCCACATAAAATATCCATATTCCGTAATGTTTCCTCAATTTTTCATTGTGAAGCTCCTCTTGTTGTTTATTGGAACACTAATGCTCAAATTCTCTTTGGTAACACCATAATATGTTAAGTTCATTATAGTAGTTGAAGATAACTACATCTTATCCCTTTGAGGTTCATATAAGTTAATTCTAGAAAGTTTCACCACCTTTGCCTTTGGAAGGAATTTCCCTTAAAAAAAGTCGTAAGTAATTTAAAGGATTCATTAAACTCATTTAAAGATTTCATTAAACTTAATCTTCCCATCACCAATAATACATCCAAAATAAGGAACAAATATGTCTGTAGATCCAGAATAACAACCATCACTTTCCCATTAAACCAAGATTAAGCATAGAAATTTAAGGGACTGAGATGGAGATCAAGACTCATTCTCTTGAATATGAATGTATTCAAAAGATCAAGGATTTGAGGAATATGAAAGTACCTATTAGGGTGTGAGCAGTATGAAGAAGAAAATCAACAATTAGGGAAATGTTAAGGATAAAGGCTACTTTTTATATGGGATCCATTAATACCATATAGAATCCATGTTGACACTGGTGGATCCCATACAATGAAAAACATATTTAAAAAGCCTATATTAGTACTAATGTGGCACTTAATTGATAAAGTTTGAAATTTCATCAATTAGGGGTTTGGCTCATATAGTTTTGAAATGTTACGATTGTTTCCATGTACTTTGAAACATTAGGTCCATACTTGTATTTTAGTGCAAATAGGATTTGAAAGAAACTTTTTGCTTTTCACAGTATAACACTATGTAGCTTTAGGAAATGTTGTTTCTTGAAAGGAAATCAAAGTTGATAATTAAAAAATATATCTTTTTTTTCCTTAACTTATCCAGCATAAGGAAAATTTAGTTCTTTACCTGGACTTATAGGTTTCTAAGCAATTTATTAGAACCTTTTCAAAAGTGTTTCCCATTTGAATAAACTTTTGACGAAAGATGTGCCTTTTAAGTTTGATGAGAAGTTGAAAACAACATTCTACATTCTTAAATAATTTCTCATGTCTACTCTCAATTTTCAAGCAATAAATTGGATATTTTATAAGAGTTGTTTAGGCAATATATTGATATGGCTTCCTGATTCATATGTTATACTTTAAAGACTTGTAATTTTAGTTGACGTAGTAATTCAAATATGGAGAAAGAGCTCTTAGATTGTGTTTTTGCTTTAGAGAAGTTTAGGTCTTATTTGTTTGGTATTAAAGTTATTTATATTATGATCATATAACTCTTAGGTTCATATTTACTAAAAAATATGGAAAATCAAGGTTAATAAGGTAGATTCTCATTAGAGCAACTATTTTCTGTTTTGATTATGATAAAACTCTTATCCCAGATAAATACACGTGTTCTTTTTTTATTAGAAAATGGTGGACACATCATTAGTGAGGATATTTTTGAAGGAACATTTGAGTTATCCATTAGAGACAGATTGTTAAGGGAGCTAAATAGTACAAATTTAACCCAAATTCTAGATGTGAATACTCGTAATGTCATGCAGAAATATAAACCAATATCATATTGCAATATGATTTATAGCATCAAACGATCAGTTATAAATTAAAAAGAACATTACATAACATTATTAATGAATCTCTGTCACCCTTCATTCCTCTTTTTTTGTATTAAAAAAAAAAGAATTTTCTTATCACTTAATAACTCTTATAGGATTATCATAAGGATGATGGAACTAAAATTATGTTTGAGGAATTGATTCAAATAAACCGTTTGATATAACTAATATTCAATAGTCTCCCTAAAAAGTTTATCACTTGGATCTCCTCATTTATCTCCACTACATACTCCATTTTGTTAATAAAAGGGAATAAAATTACTCACAAGAGATAAAGGGACCAAGAATGGAAGTCCATTTGTTAGTCAAGACATCCATTTTTGAGGTACACCTTTCAAATATCACTCCAGTTGCTTCAAAACTAAGCTGTTTAAGTTAACTTTTATTGATGAATTTTTCTTCTTTTCTCATACTGACACAACTTCAATAAGAGTCTTTATCAAAGCTGTGATGGAAATCACACTTACTCTACCAATCCACACTCAAAGACATCAAACAACAAGGAAAGTTGAAGAACAGATGGTGTGTGTGTAAGGTGTCTGAAGAGCATTGAAGACAGAGAGAAGGAATGAGTAACTCTTGAAGGTTATGACTACAGAGAAAAAATGAATGTGTTTAATACATACCCATATGAGAAATACATGACAAGATTCAAATCAGAAGCATCACACCTAAACATTGTCATATTATAAATATCACAAGCTTCAAACATTAGAAAACACACAGCATAGGAAGGACCTTTAATAAGTCATGTGGAAGGCACATGGGGTTTGTCTGATACATGTAAGAACATCTGAAAGCACTCTCTTCATCAGTTATAAAAAAAACACAACACAAGCATCAGATATAAGAGATGCACATACTTCATCACTCACAACTGATTGTTATCATCATTAGAGAGTGTAAAGAGTTAAGAGTGAGAACCTTGGATGTAGATACCATTGAAAGCTATCGAACTAAGTAAAAATCTTGGTCTTCTTTACATTCTGAAATTTTCTTATCTGCAAAGTTAACAAAGTTTTATCAGTTTTCTTTTAAAAGATAACAGTAGAACACAACTATCCCAACATAAGTGGTATTAGAGCATCAAAATCTTCCTAGGGAATTTCTTCGTCACTCTGAGCATCAAAGAATCATCAAGAACGGTCAATAGGTATAAAGTATTTTATTTCTTTAAACTACAATCACTATGGTAAGAAAAGAAATGGATGTTTTTACTGGAAAGAATACTTTACCATCTGGAAACTCTAGATGCAAGCTCTTCTAGAATCATATGATTGTTATGGAGCTACATAAGATCAGTATGATCTTGAGACTGATCCAGTAAAGAAACTCAAAATGCAAAGACTTGCACATTGCAAGTTAATGCTTCACTTATCACAAACAGTGAAAAGAAAAATGCATAATTGTAACATTGCACAGAAGCTTTGGACTAAACTTGATGAACTTTATGTAAAAAAGTGTCTTCCTAACAAGATGACACTTCTTTACAATCTTGCTAACTACAAGATGAATACATCTGTCTCTTTAGATGACAACTTAGACTATTTTTTTAAGCTAGTTCAAGACTTAGAAGCTACAGATGAAAAAATATCTAAGGAGCATTAAGCTGTAGTGATTCTAAAGGCTTTACCATTTGAATTCAGTGCATTCAAGAAGGTAATTAAGTATGCTGGTGGAGAATCCCTTACTGTAAAAAAGGTGTTAGACTTACTAATGGAAGAAATAGTGGATGTTAACCCTTTTAAGAATAAGGCAGAAGTGATGTTTGTAGAGAATAATCATGAAAAGAAATCTTATAAGAAAAACAGCAACAAAGGAAAGTGGTAGAAGGGAAGTCGAAAGGATAAGCACACCAAAGAAGGTGATGAAAAGAGGAAAAAGGGAAAAGGAAAGAAGTGTTTTTACTGTGATAAGGAGGGACATTTTGTAAGGGATTGTAGAAAGAAGAAGAGGGATAAGGCTGCAGAAAGTGGAGTTTCAGGGAATGTGGAAAAACTAGAAGATTCAAGTAGTGATGAAATTCTATTTGTCACTGAGGACAATGAAGACCTTAGTAGAGAGTGAATTTTTGATTCAGGGTGTACAATGCCTGTAACACCCCACTCTCGCATGACCCGAACCCGATATCGATAGTGATATCCGAGGTCGTGCCCTGTGAGGTTGGTGTGCTACATCACTCAGTCAAAACTCAGTATAAATTATTTTTTTAAACAAACACATACTTTATATATTATGCGGGAAACAATTTACCTACAATCATTAACAAGTACATTGGCCATGGGGGCCCCTTTTCATAAATACAATTTACATCAGTCTGTTAACTATACAACTTGAACTAATCATGATTAATACAAAATTTCAAAAAAAAACATTTCTATCAGACACTAATGCAGACATGAATTGATCCCGACTTCTTCTAGCATTATACACCCGTTGCCTAACGGGATATTCTTCTGAGTCCTGAAAAATAATTGCAAATTTTGGGTGAGTTTTGCAAACTCAGTAAGGTAACCATCATCGATGGTTCACTCAATTTATACAACACATCAATTCACATAACATATATTCACATTCTCGCATATTTGATCCCATTTCACAATTTCACTCAAGTACAGGCAATTTGATACATTTCATTCGATTTAGACATACATAACCAATTGAATTCATACCACATTCAAGCATAACATAGTTGTTTCATGATTCACAATCAGAAGTACACCATGACCATTATCATATCAGTATATGGCATTTTGCCTTTCAATCAACCAAATAGATCAAGTCAAAAGTATCATGTAACATTTTTTTCAATTTATTTCAGTGTTGTGACCTAGCGCCTGAACTATCCCCATAATGGCACATCAATCATTGAGCCATAGGCTCTGGAACTGTCTCATTAAGGGCTTATTAATCGTTGAGCTTGTAGCCCTGAAACTGTCCCATTGAGGGCTCATTAATCGTTGAGCTTGTAGCTTTGAAACTGTCCCATTGAGGGCTCATCAATCATTGAGCTTGTAGCTCTGAAACTGTCCCATTGAGGGCTCATTAATCATTGAGCTTGTAGCTCTGAAACTGTCCCATTAAGGGCTCATTAATCGTTGAGCTTGTAGCTCTGAAACTGTGGCTGCTCCGGTCACAACTATCATTAACTGATTTTGCAATCAGGCACGTATTTGAATTCATATGAAGGAAGTTTTGTTCAATTGTGGCCTGAAGAGCTTTAAATTTTTCTTGGAAGTTGAGATATGTGTGTTGGATGAATAGTATCTAGATTTTGATTCCATTATTGAAGACATGAAACTTTGAGAATTTTTTTAGGAGAAAGGAGACAAATTTTGTGAAATTAGTCTTCATGAAAGTTGAAGATTTACTTATTAGCTTTCTAACGCCACTAAATATGATATTTTTTTATGTGTCGATTGAAAGTTATGGTCTATAAAAGTTTAGGTGGTAATTCAACCCAAAATGTGTGTTGATGGGCAAATGCCCTAAGTGTATGGGTTTTGTGCTTTCTGTGTTCTGATATTAATTTTGGACTGTTAAGGGTGATATTGGCTCAAGTGACCTTCTGGAAAGTTGTAGATGATTGTTGTGGCTTTCTAATGAGGTATTTTATGTAAATTTTGGATGTAAGGATTGTAAGATATAAATTTGTAAAGTTTTGTTATGGTTTAGGTTAAATGTTGATTTCATGAACCCTAACAGGACAGCCACCTTAATGTGAGGATTTGACATAGTTTGAATGGGAATTTGCTTTGAAGTTATTGTTGAGAATTGTGGCATATTGTCTGAGCTTTTTATTGCTATATCATATGGAATTTTTTGAAAATAGGATAAGAAGTTATGAATTTTGAAAGATTGGGTTATTGCTGGGAACAATTTGGGAAGGCTAAAACTTTGTTTGAGAATTTGATTTGGTTAGAGATGGAATTGGCTTTCAAGTTGTTCATGAAAGTTGTAGCATTTGTTTTGTTCTTTTGATTGACATAAAATTTGGAATTTTTGGCTAAAGGGATGAAAAGTTATGATTTTAGAAAGATGCTGAACTGTTGTGTTAAATGTGTGATTAGGCAATGTCTTTGAGTGCATTTTTTGACACCCTTAGAGGTGTTATTAATTTTTAAGCTCTTCATGAAACTTGTTGGACTTTTTGTGCTCTTTCCATCAAGTCCTAATTTGTAATTCCAAATTACCATTTTACCCTTCCCATCGGGGATGAGATGTTACAATGCATATCACTCCTTATAGAGATTGGTTCACTACAATTGAACCAGTCACTGCTAAGGTTTAAATGGCAGATTTTGGGCAGCAAAAGATAGAGGGGATTGGAAGTGTTTCCATCAATATTTTTGATGGAAAGAGAAGTATCCTAAGTAATGTTAGATTTGTGCCTAGAATAAGGAGGAATCTGATCTCTGAAAGTTTGTTTGATAAGTAAGGATTTCATATTAGGACAAAAGATGGACTCAAAGAAATCCTAAGGGATGGTAGAGTCGTTATTAGAGGAGTGGAAGGGGGTGGACTATACTATGTTATAGGCTCAACAGAAGTCAATCAAATTTCAAAAATGGAAACCATGAACCAACCAAGCAATGGCATGCAAGGTTGGGTCATGCAGGGAACAAAAGCTTGCTCTATCTCTCTAAGAAAGGTCTCATCCCTGAACAAAACTTACAGAAGTTGGAATTCTGTGAATCCTGTGTGCTAGGAAAGCACCATAGATCAGGTTTTCAAAAGGGAACTTAGAGAGCCACAGAGATCATGGAATATGCTCACAGTGATCTTTAGGGGCCAGCTCAAGTGCCCACAACTGGAGAAAAACTTATACTTTATGTCCATTATTGATGACAGATCTAGAAAGTGTTGAGTATATCCTATGAAGAGAAAGGATGAAGCACTAGATAATTTCATAAAATGGCATACTAAAGGATGAAGCACTAGATAATTTCATAAAATGGCATACTCTTATGGAAAATCAGACTGGGAAGAAGTTGAGATGTTTAAGGACTGACAATGGATTAGAATACTATAATAAAGAGTTTGAGGAATATTGCAGCAAGCAAGGAATCCTAAGGCAAAAAACAGTAAGATCTATACCTCAACAAAGTAGAGTTGCTAAGAGACTTAATAGAACTCTCCTAGAAAAGACAAGGTGTATGTTACTCTCTTTGGTTGCTCACACTCTCTATGGGGAGAAGCAATTAGGACAGTAGCCTACCTATTTAATAGGCTCCCCACATCTGCTAATGAGTATAAGGCTCCACAAGAGATTTGGAATAATAAGAAACTTAATATTACCCACCTTAGGACTTTCAGATGTGCAGCTTATGCACATCAGAAAGAGGAAAAATTGGAAACTAGAGCAATTAAGGGAGTTTTCCTAGGCTATCCAGAGCAGGTTAAAGGACACAAGATCCTACTACTCCAAAAAGGAGGCTATAAAACAATCATAAGCAAAAATTTCAACTTCAAAGAAGATGAATTCCCTCTGTTGGACAAGAATTCTTCAAATTCAGACTCCCAAAGGGAAATTTAGGAGCAATTAGATTCACAGAACCAAGTAGCCTCTTTTTATGTACCACCAAAACCTGAAGAAGGTGGCACTCAACAACCCATTGATGTGGAGCCTATACAACGCTCAACACATCTTGAACAAAGGAGAGAAGAGATTGAAGGTGTGGGTGAAGAAGAAACCCCACAAACAACTTCAACTGATAAACAAGGAAGCATACAAGACTATCAACTCATAAGGGATAGGAATCCAAGACATAGAATCCCTAATATGAGGTACATTGACTCAAACTTGGTTGAATATGCTTTTCTTGTGGCTGAAGGTACTGAATGGAAGGCTCCTGAAACTTTTGAAGAAGCCACGACTAGAAGTGATGCTAAACAATGGAATGAAGCTTATGAAAAAGAGTATTCTTCCCTAATGAAGAATAAGACTTGGACTTTGGTGCCTAGACCTCCTAAAGTCAAATTTATGGAGAACAAATGGTTATTCAAGCTAAAAGAAGGAATACCAGAAGCTAAACACATTGATGTGGAGCCTATGCAACGCTCAACACATTGATGTGGAGCCTATGCAACGCTCAACACATGTTGAACAAAGGAGAGAAGAGATTGAAGGTGTGGGTGAAGAAGAAACCCCACAAACAACTTCAACTGATAAACAAGGAAGCATATAAGACTATCAACTCACAAGGTGGCACTCAACAACCCATTGAAGTGGAGCCTATGCAACGCTCAACACATCTTGAACAAAGGAGAGAAGAGATTGAAGGTGTGGGTGAAGAAGAAACCCCAAAAACAACTTCAACTGATAAACAAGGAAGCATACAAGACTATCAACTCATAAGGGATAGGAATCCAAGACATAGAATCCCTAATATGAGGTACATTGACTCAAACTTGGTTGAATATGCTTTTCTTATGGCTGAAGGTACTGAATGGAAGGCTCCTGAAACTTTTGAAGAAGCCACTACTAGAAGTGATGCTAAACAATGGAATGAAGCTTATGAAAAAGAGTATTCCTCCCTAATGAAGAATAAGACTTGGACTTTGGTGCCTAGACCTCCTAAAGTCAAATTTATGGAGAACAAATGGTTATTCAAGCTAAAAAAAAGAATACCAGAAGCTAAACCAAGAATCTACAAGGCAATACTTGTAAATAAAGGTATAGGCAGAAAGAAGGAGTTGACTACAAATAAATATTCTCACTATTAGTCAAATTTAAGACAATCAAACTCATTCTAGTGTTAAATACTGTCTATGACTGGGAATCCATCAAATGGATGTCAAGATAGCTTTCATATATGAAAAGCTAAAGGAGACCGTCTACATGAAACAACTAGTTGGTTTTGTAGACAAAGATAAGTCTGATTGTATCTGCCTGCTTAGAAATCCCTCTATAGGCTAAAGTAAGCACCTAGAAAGTGGAACAAGAAGTTCCATGAAATAGCTAGTGAGATGAACTTTGTAAGAAGTGCCTATGATTAATGCTCATTGTAGTGCCCCCTTACCGTAGGGTACACATCGGGACACCCGACAGGTATTCCACGATAAAGGCGCACTACCAGAACAGTTCTACTAATATCCACATGGCATCCCAGTAAAATAAATCACAATATAACCGAAATCAGTAAATTAAAAATCCAAAATGATAATCATTTTATACAGTCATCCAATGATAGAATAGACCAGTCTATCAGTCTCCTAACAAAACCAAAAAGGAGACTGATACAAACATCTATCCTAGGTCATCCTCAAAACGCTAACTTTCGGTGGCCGACACATGTGCCATCGTCTCTTGCCGGCTTCTTACGGCGGGAAAAGAATATCTTGAGCTAGAGTCTACTCTATCATCTGAAAATACGATGCAATTTTGGGTGAGTTTGCGAACTCGGTGAGAAACCATCATCGATGGTTCACTCAATTATACATTACGCGTCATCGCGTACAACACAATTCGATAATATCAATTAACGATATCATATACAATTTATGATAGTCTATACGGTTTACACGATGATCGATATCATTTTACGATACTATACAACAGTTTACGATGATAGACAATTTACAATATACAATTCACGGTGATAACCACTTACGGAGCATGTAACACTTTACAATATCACATCACGATCTGATCAATCATGTCATCACGTAATCGATCAATGTCACAATTCATCAAATGTATGTAATGCATATGAGACTCTTTTCCAGATTATTCATGTCGTGCCCAAGTGCTCAACAAGATTTGATGAAGGACGCGTCGAGGATAAATCCTCGGGCTATGCCCGTCAATCGATGTTCGAGCTCAAGCTCTTTTCATGATTTTAGCAACTTGGGACACATTCCATTATCGATCATGCATTTATGCATGCAAATGCGATCTTTCGATAATTCATGTTGATAATTCGGTGTTGATTCAAGATGGTTGGCTAAAAGCCCGAGATTACGATTCTCGGTATCACTCAATAATTCAATCCACTACATGAATCGTATGCGAATCGGTCACATATGTTCGATAATAATCTGATTCACTCTCATACATTTCAATGGTCTAGTCCAATACAGTGAGAGCATACAGTTTGATCATGTATATTTCAATAGTCATACAATTTCCAGTGGGATGTAACAGTCCCGTTCAGTACAATAAAAGCATACAATTCAATCACATTCATTTCAGTAATCATACAGTAATTTCATACAGAGAGCACTTAGACAATCAGTAATTTGAGGAACCAACTAGGTTACTCACCTGTTACTTCCGAGCTACTGCCTGGAAGTCCCAGCAAAGTCCGTGGAACGACGATCCAACGGCGCCTCTATAACAGTTAAATACAGTCCATTACTAATTGCCCAATTAATCAGTACAGTAATGCATATGTCTCAGTGAAATGATGTACAATGCATGTTCACGATTTCCGGTGCTAAATCCCAATTTCGATACCTTTAGCCCAATTCCGTTTTCTCACTCAATTTCTTGACAAAAGCCGATCCGATCCTATGGTTCATCCAATCTCTATATTCATACTTCCTATAACAATTTCCTATCCATTGGGTCAAAACCTCTATTGCAACCTCCAATTAAAACTTCGATAGTCTCAATTTGACACTTTTGTCACACTATGAATCACAATTGACCTTAATCTCTATAATTCAATACCATTTAATTCAAATCTAGTTCCCATAATTATTCTCGATTTGAGACCTCTTTTCCTATTTCATAACAAATGAATTACCTCAATTGGAGGTCTACACCAAAAGATATGTCCAATAAACCATAATTTAAGCCAATGAAATAATTTCTCGTCGCGACCTTGCGGCCTTCACCGCGACGAAAGAGGCACGCTTCGCAAGCGCAAGGCGTGCGTCTCCTTTGCGACTCGCCGCGACGTTAGCCATAGGTTCGTCGTGACATGGCTTTTTCCCTTGCTCGTCGCGACGTCTTGCTACATACGTCGCGGCCAATGCATTTAACTTAATTCAATTTTATTAAATCGCGACGAAGCCCTAACGCAACCGATGCTCGTCGCGACGTCACGAGGACGGTCGTCTTCTCCGATCGATTGCCGCCATTAATACACATACCAACCTCCATTAAACACTCTATCTACTCAAACAAACCCCATAAATGCCATAAATACTCAAATGACCAGTAATAACAACATTAAAGCCAACAAAACTTACCAATCGACGATCAATCCCAAATCTCAAAATCACCGTAACCCTAACTTCCTCAAATCACCGATTAACACTCTCCAAATCTCTCAATCCTTCATCAATCACAATAAATCAGTTGGCTAAGCACAATAGAAGGAAAACCAAAGGGAGAAATAGCAAGACTACGCCAATGGGGAGGGATCGTCGAGCAGCAGAAGGGAAGGAGAAGAGAAAGCGATGAAATGCTTGAACCTTTTCCCCAAAATCTCAACCCTAGCTATTTATAGACACAGGTCTCCATATCGATCTAAATTTCAGTCTCAAAATTTCAATGGCTCAATATATTTATTTCCTATCACCAAATTCTAATTTTCCCTCTCCATCGGACAGTTCTTTCGATCTTATCTGATCGATCGATCAATCACCCAAAAATTTTGATCCGGGCATTTTCTCCGAATTTCACGAAAATTTCCTATAAGCCTCTATAAATTACCAATCACTCATAAACAGTATTAAATCAGTCAATTACACTCGGTTACTCTAATTTCTCAATCACCCCACAATCCAAATAATTTCAAATAATTCTATTTTACAATTAAATACTGGAACATCATGAATGCATGTACCTATGAATATATGCATATCACGGTAGACCAGTCCCTCTATGATTAGAGGCCAAGAGCATCTTTCGATCGATGTATGCAGGAAATCCTATCGATCCGTCCCAAAATTACCATAATACCACTTAATAGCGATAGCATGGATGTTACAATTCACCCTCCTTATAAAAATTTCGTCCTCGAAATTTCATATCTGATCGATAAGGAGGACGGAGAATTTACTCACTCCTTTCGATTCGATTCTCGCCATAGCCTTATAATTATTTGCCAATCCTTACATTCGATGCGAAACACATTTACCAATTTTAACATCGTATCTTAATCCAATCCATAATACACTTTATAGATCAGGATCATCTTTTAGATTTTAAACCATTTTACCAATCCATTTTCATGACAGTCACATAGAGGCCATTTAATGACGAATTAGTTCCCTTGTCGATTCGACTTATTGTCATAATCTGGGATCGCTCAATCCCCTAATACAAATTCACTTCACTGTCTTCATTAATTCAAATCAATCATACATCCTGCAATCTCTCATAATTGTACCTCAATCCCAGTGGTTCCATATATATATATATATATATCAGTCTCACGTTTTGCCTCAGCAGTCACATCTGTTCGTTATCCCAACGAATAACTATTCGAGTTCACACTCTAAACCTTTTATTACTCTTTCGGTACATTCTTGTTGTAACACAACACTTCATAACACAGTTATCAGTCATTTCCTCGAAAGTTGACTCCCATTTAAATTTCCCCATACGGTTTGCAATTTTCTGTATCACCAATTTGTTTTGCCAGCCCCTTTAATACACAATTGATTTGGAATTCCGATAACTCATACTACTTTCTTTTTGCCCTTTTTCCAGTTACCACGATTTCAGATAATCTATTACAGTACAGTCTACGACGTTATACTTGTCCCTAGATACGCTAAATCACAGTGCACTATATCAACTTACCTCATAATCTTTGCGGGGACATTTCACTAAATATTGCAACGTCTCTAATTTAGAACAACAAGATTAACACTTAAGTGGCGCGATTCTCCACATGTCTCTTTCACACTCATCACCATACTTTTCACACATTTTCCTCAAAGATTTTGTCATTTCCAGATAGATCTAGCTTTCGCTTAATTCTCAACAATTCCAATTTCCGAATCTATATATTCCTTATACCCATCATTAATTCTTATAACTCCTCTAAAATCAATGGTCTCCCAAAAGAAACAATGTTCGCTTAACTTTCTCAGTTTTGTCATCACACATTCTGACACATATTCCTTTACCCAAATTTCCCTTTACAGTTCAGTAGGCCTATTACACAATCGGATTCCTTACGTTCACATATTGCACATTTCCTCAGTAACAGATTCTATCTCTCACACGTGAGTTTCCATTAAAATCAGGTCTCCCAATGGCAACTTTTCGTTCCTTACAAATTCATTTCCAGACTATCCTTTCATTGTTAAATTTTTCAATTATAATCATCAAATCAACTCCGGTATCCACTACGTGAGCCATGTGGCCTCACTACGTCCCTACATCAATTTCAGGGCACTCAAAACTGCTCGATCGACCTGAACTAGGTACTCTATACAGGCCTTTCCCAATACAGTCGTACTTCCTAAAGGAGTACTTACCACTAACCCATCCAGTAACCTTTGTCTATTCTCATGCAGTATATATATGGAATGCAGTGCAATAACGAAAGATAAATGAATCCAAAATCCAATAATACATATGCTTCAAAACCAAAGTTAGAAGCATACCCACTATAGCATCCGGGGAATCCTGGGTCTCCTGCCGAATCATGGCATAGATCCTGGCCTGAGGTTGCTGTCTGCTGTCCAGACCCTCAGACCTCATTGCTGATCCCTCAGCTCACCCTCGGCCTCGGCCTCGGCCTCTCCATCCGAATCCACCACGGCTCTACTGCACCGTGGTATTGCTATCAGATCTTCCACTCATAGAAGACTGGGCTCCCAGTGTCTCTGGACAGTTCCTCACTAGGTGGTCCATCGAACCACACCTCAAGCAGGCTCCAGACAGCCATCGACACTCTCCACTGTGCCTCTTACCACAATGCTAACATAGAGGAACAGACTGCCCTGAACTTCTAGCACTGACGCCACCACGACCAGTCTGTACAAAACTGTCTCTCTGCTCATAACCGGACTGTCTAGTCCCTCCTGAGGATCTAAAAGATCTGCTCCGACGTCTGCTATACCCTCTACTCTCACTACTCTGGCTGTCGCGGGGTCTCTTATTCTGGTCTCTGACCCGCAGCGACTGCCTCTCCTCAAGAATGCTTTCGATCCTCACCTTGAAGCCCTCAACTCAATGAAATTAATCATATCAGATCGAGCCAATAGGGTACGGATTTCCAGATTAAGTCCGCCCTCAAAACGCCGACACTTGTCAGCCTCAGTAGCAACCACAGTAGAAGCATAGACCAATAGCTCGTTGAACCGCACCTCATAGTCGGCCACGGTCATCTGTCCCTGTCTCAACTCTAGGAACTCCTGTAGCTTCATGTCCAAATAAATCTTGGGCATGAAATTGTCCTTGAAGGCCCTCAGAAAATCATCCCATATCAGTATGCAGGGCCTGGTGGTACCGCCGGACAGCCCCTCCACCACCGATATGCGTAACCACATAATGTAGAAACCGCGTAGTCGAAACGCTCATCCGGGTCACAGTCCATCTGATCGAGGACTCTCTCTGTCCTCTGTAGCCAGTCCTCTGCTTCCGCAGGGTCGGTGTTGCCATAAAAGTCGACCGTCCCCTGCCTACGCAGTTGTTCATATCTTCGTTCCCGTCTCACAGGAACTCGAGGAGGCAACTCCTCTGGATGAGGCATCGGAGACTCCCTACTAGCTCCTACCGATTCGAGTCACCGGTGATTCAACTCGGTTTCCCGATGCGGATGACCTAAAATGCATAAGAAATTCCAATCAGTTATGTTATTCTTACAGTGATTCCAGCCTAAAACAGACTAATCCCAGAAGATGCCAAACCATGCTCTGATACCACTTAATGTAGCGCCCCCTTACCATAGGGTACACATTGGGACACCCGACAGGTATTCCACGATAAAGGCGCACTACCAGAACAGTTCTACTAATATCCACATGGCATCCCAGTAAAATAAATCACAATATAACCGAAATCAGTAAATTAAAAATCCAAAATGATAATCATTTTATACAGTCATCCAATGATAGAATAGACCAGTCTATCAGTCTCCTAAAAAAACCAAAAAGGAGACTGATACAAACATCTATCCTAGGTCATCCTCAAAACGCTAACTCACGGTGGACGACACATGTGCCATCGTCTCTTGCGGCGGCAGCTTCAGGCGGCAGAAAAGAATATCTTCGGAGCTAGGAGTCTACTCTATCAGTCCTGAAAAATATGATGCAATTTTGGGTGAGTTTGCGAACTCAGTGAGAAACCATCATCGATGGTTCACTCAAATTATGCATTACGCGTACCGCGTACAGCACAATTCAGTAACAGTCAATTAACAGTATCATATACAATTTACAGTAGTCTATACCAGTTTACAGTATCAGATATCATTTTACAGTACTATACAACAGTTTACAGTGATAGACAATTTACAGTATACAATTCACAGTGATAACCACTTACAGTAGCATGTAACACTTTACAATATCACATCACAGTCTACAGTCAATCATGTCATCACGTAATCGACCAATGTCACAATTCATCGACCAAATGTATGTAATGCATATGAGACTCTTTTCGATTATTCAATGTCGTGCCCAAGTGCTCAATCAAGATTCATGAAGGGCGCGTCGGGGATAAATCCCTGCCATGCCCGTCGATCTGATGTTCGAGCTCAAAGCTCTTTTCGGTGATTTTAGCAACTTGGGACACATTCCATTATCGATCATGCATTTATGCATGCAAATGCGATCTCGATAATTGATGTTGATAATTCAAAGTGTTGATGGTTCAATAGTTGGCTAAAAGCCCGGTATTACGATTCTCAAGATCACTCGATAATTCAATCTACTACAGAATCGTCGATGCGAATCGGTCACATATGTTCGATAATAATCTGATTCACTCTCATACATTTGATTGGTCTAGTCCAAAGATGCAAAGTGAGAGCATACGGTTTGATCATATATATTTCAATAGTCATACAATTTCCGATGGGATGTAACGGTCCGTTCGATCAAGACAAAGAAAAGCATACAATTCAATCACATTCATTTCAAGAATCATACAAGAATTTCATACGAGAGCACTTAGACAATCAAGAATTTGAGGAACCAACTAGGTTACTCACTGTTACCAGAGCTCTTGCCAGAAGTCCCAAAGAAAGTCCGTGGAGCGACGATCCAACGGCGCCTCTATAAGATTAAATACACCCATTACTAATTGCCCGATTAATCGATGCAAGAATGCATATGTCTCGGTGAAATGATGTACAATGCATGTTCACGATTTCGGTGCTAAATCCCAATTTCGATACCTTTAGCCCAATTCGCTTTCTCACTCAATTTCTTGACAAAACCGATCCGATCCTATGGTTCACCCAATCTCCTATATTCATACTTCCTATAACAATTTCCTATCCATTGGGTCAAAACCTCTATTGCAACCTCCAATTAAAACTTCGATAGTCTCAATTTGACACTTTTGTCACACTATGAATCACAATTGACCTTAATCTCTATAATTCAATACCATTTAAATCAAATCCAGTTCCCATAGTTATTCTCAGTTGCAGACCTCTTTTCCTATTTCATAACAAATCTGGAATTATCTCAATTGGAGGTCTACACCAAAAGATATGTCCAATAAACCATAATTTAAGCCAATGAAATAATTTCTCGCCGCGACCTTGCGGCCTTCACCGCGACGAAAGAGGCACGCTCGCCGCGGCGTGCGTCTCCTTTGCGACTCGCCGCGACGTTAGCCATAGGTTCGTCGCGACGTGGCTTTTTCCCTTGCTCGTCGCGACGTCTTGCTGCATACGTCGCGGCCAATGCATTTAACTTAATTCAATTTTATTCGTCGCGACGAAGCCCTAACGCTTCGATGCTCGTCGCGACGTGCGAGGACCAAGTCGTCTTCTCCGATCGATTTCCGCCATTAATACACATACCAACCTCCATTAAACACTCTATCTACTCAAACAAACCCCATAAATGCCATAAATACTCAAATGACCAGTAATAACAACATTAAAGCCAACAAAACTTACCAATCGACGATCAATCCCAAATCTCAAATTCATCGTAACCCTAACTTCCTCAAATCACCGATTAACACTCTCCAAATCTCTCAATCCTTCATCAATCACAATAAATCAATTGGCTAAGCACAATAGAAGGGAAAACCAAAGGGAGAAATAGCAAGACTCACCAATGGGAGGGATCACGAGCAGCAGAAGGGAAGGAGAAGAAAGCGATGAAATGCTTGAACCTTTTCCCCAAAATCTCAACCCTAGCTATTTATAGACACAGTTCTCCATATCGCCTAAATTTCAGTCTCAAAATTTCAATGGCTCAACATATTTATTTCCTATCACCAAATTCTAATTTTCCTCGCCATCGGACAGTTCTTTCAATCTTATCTGATCGATCGATTGATCACCCAAAATTTTCGATTAGGGCATTTTCTCCAATTTCACAAAAATTTCCTATAAGCCTCTATAAATTACCAATCACTCATAAACAGTATTAAATCAGTCAATTACACTCAGTTACTCTAATTTCTCAATCAGTCCCCCACAATTCAGTCAGTTTCCAGTCAATTCTATTTTACAATTAAATACCAGAACATCATGAATGCATGTACCTATAAATATATGCATATGCGGTAGACCAATCCCTCTATGATTAGAGGCCAGTAGCATGTTCAGTCAGTGTATGCAGGGAAATCCTATCAGTCCGTCCCAAACTTACCATAATACCCTTAATGACAGTAACGGGATGTTACACTCATAATACAAGAACTTAGGAGGGACAGAAGCCATCTTCATGCTAGTCTATGTAGATAACTTGATTATTGCTGGAAAAGAGCTAGGCAAAATAATTGAAGTAAAGAATACTCTGAACAAACACTTTGAATGGAAAGACTTGGAAGAAGCTCAGAAGTTACCAAGGATGCAAATTATAAGGAATATGAGAGAAGGAAAACTATGGGTGACTCAACAAAGTTACATCTGAAAGGTACTAATTCAGTTTAACATGGAATTAGAAAAACCTACTTCTATTCCTATAAGTTCACATATTCGGATGGTTGCTTATAAAAGCCCCCAAACTGAAGAAGAAAAGAAGGCTATGCTAAATACCCTTATGATGTTGGAGTTGGTAGCATCATGTATATGATGCTCTGTACTAGACCTGATCTTGCTCATGCTGTTAGCATTCTAGGCAAGTTCATGTCCAATCCTAGCTTTGAACACTAGCAAGGACTGAAGAATATCTCCAGATACCTTGCTAGAACCCTAAGCTATGGACTGTGTTTCACTAAGGCTAAGCTATCTAAAATCAATAGTCTAATACTACATGGATATGTAGATGCAAGCTACATAGCAGATAAATACACAAGAAAATCAATGTCTGCATACTACTTTACATTAGCAGGAAACACAACTAGTTGAAAAGTACAACAATAATCAATTGTATCACTCTCAACTATAGAAGCAGAGTTTTATGCAATTACAGAAGGGATAAAAGAATTAACATAGCTATCAGGCATCCTAAGAGAAATCCAAGCTAACCTAGCTAACACCAATAGTCAAAGTGCACTGTACCTGAGTAAAGACCCGGTCTTGCATGAGAGGTCCAAGTATGTCGATGTTCGACTTCACTTTGTTAAGGATAAAATAGCACAAGGCTTCTTTAACTTGGAGAAAATCAAACGTGAGCAAAATCCTTTGGACTTCAGAAAAAAAGAATACTAACTCTAAAGAAATTTATTTTTTGCAGGGACTACTTACAGATTACAGAAGCCCCTTGATTTTGAAGGTAGATCCATCTGATCTCACTGAAGTGACAAAAATTAGGGTTTCGATTTTCAAAATTACTCTCAAGTTTTTTATTCAGAGTGAAGATTGATGTAGTAGGGGGAAATTATGTGATGGAAATCACACTTACTCCACCAATCCACACATAGAGACATCAAACAACAAGGAAGGTTGAAGAACAAATGGTGTGTGTGTAAGGTGTCTAAAAAGCATGGAAGAGAGAGAGAAGGAATGAGTAGCTCTCGAAGGTTCTGACTACAGAGACAAAATGAATATGTTTAAGACATACCCACGTGAGAAATACATGACAAGATTCAAGCCAGAAGCATCACACCTAAACACTTTTGTATTATAAATATCACAAGCTCCAAATATTATAAAAAACACAACAGAGGAAGGACCTTTAATAAGTCACATAGAAGGCACATGGAGTTTGTCTGATACATGCAAGAACATCCGAAAGCACTCCCTTCATCAGTTATAAAAGAAACACAACAAAAGCATCATATATAAGAGATACACATACTTCATCAATCACAACATATTGTTATCATCATAAGAGAGTGTAAAGAGTTGAGAGTGAGAAAAATATTAGAGAATGCTTTATCAATTTTTTGTTTAAAAAAGATAACAATACAACACAACTATCCCAACAAAAGCTCTAAGATAAATTACGACATTTCTTATATTCACTATTAACAATAGCAAATGCTTAATATTTGTACGTAATTCAGAGATTGCAATAGGTATTGCTTGAAAATCATGTTTCCATCAAAATAACCTTCTATTAAGATATGTTGGTTTTGTCATTGATCACCTCCAAATTTATTTTCAAAGGCTATCAATACCTCATTAGCTAGTAGAAAGTGGGATTAATTCATGGATAGTCAAGACCCTTTTCCATGCTGGAAGATTGTAACTTATCAACTATGTCCTAAATTAACTAACCATCCGAAGGTTTCACTGACAAGTCAACTATAGAGCTATTAAGATAAGTACACCCTAAATTGCATTGATATAACATGGTTCAAAAATTGCCTCCTTAAAGCAGCAACTCCAAATCTAGTTAACAATCTAGATATTGAAAACTAAAGATAAGATCCAATACATAAATATGTCATCCAAATGTTGCATTTTATGCCACAACACATTCGAGAGCTAAAACATCTTTCTTTGAGTGCACATAGTCTTCTCACATATGAAACAACCTATTGGACCTTTGTAACTATGTATGGCCTCCTGTTCCTTAGGAAACTCCATTGATTAAGGGTTGCAAACTTTATAAGAAATATGGTGAATTTTACCTTACTCAAGCTCAATCTAAGTTATTGCATATTATATATCGCAAGAAAAAAAGGGCCAAATCTTCAAAAGTAAACAATAAAATAGATAGAGCTTCTAAGATTGATCTTCAGCTGAAGTAGGTAGGTCTACATGATAAAAAGCATCAGAGAACCTGGACCCCTATTATCAAAGTTAGATGAAACCTATTGACTAACTGAAAACTATTAAAACAAAAACATTGGAATTTGGCAACTCTCTCTTCTACAGAAACCCTAACTGTCTGTACAAGAAAAACATAGGGAAATGAAGAATTTATCAGTAGCTACAAAGCTCCTTCATATAAGTAGAAACACTCATATTCATGTACTGACCTTCTATGATCTCCTGATCACTAATACATAGTGTTGATTTTAGAGTCTGCCACCCACTGTAAAAATCAGGAGACCGTCTCCCACATGATATCTTGGCTCAATACTTAGATTTGTATTACTTCTTATTATTTTATATTAATATATTTTTAATTAAAAAAGAAAAGAATTTAGGAATTTGGAACAATTCCCAAAAAAGAAAATCAATTTATATGAAGTATAGAAAAAAATTAAGTATATTTGAATTTAAAAAATCAACAATGCCAATTGCTATCATAAATTTTAATTGCTTTTATAATTGGACGATTGCGTTATTACTAGTATATATGATCAATATCAAAGTTGTCCTTACATAGATTGTTACAACCTACAATAAGAGACTACATTCACGAAAAGGATGTGTCATTCGAAAATATCAAAATAAAACATCCTTATTATATTCTTATATTATAGCTTGTTCTTATATTCAACATATATAGACTTAGGTATAACAAGGATGTTAGTCTATATGAAGTTATCCATATTGGGCGCATTTGGTGTATTTTTTAAAAGGAAAACTAAAATGAGCAAAATAAACTCAAAATATTTAGCGTGGTTCACCTTTAATTTTGGGTTATGTCCACACAAAAAACTTAGAATAATTCTTCTACTATTATAAATAGTAGGTATATAGAGATAAAACCAAAACAGTGACTCATAAGGGGTTTCCCAATCTTAAAATACTAACCTTATTACTTTGTCACTCACCAACCTTTTATCAGAGCATTGCTTTACTCTGATTTTCTTCTATATATTTTTTTGTGTTTTGGTATGAAGTAGGGAGTGCCTTATATAGGCACTCTACCGCATGAGACAACTGCCTTGTAGTAGCCTTCTTTCATTTTTTTTCAACTAATTTGTTGAAAACTTGGTGTCTCTCCATGTGAGAGGGACCTATATTCAACAAATCTTCCCCTCTTGATTACATGGAGGACTCTATCATACCTGCTACGGATCGACAATACTCAAACTTGCCTTTTGATAGAATCTTGGTTAAAATGTATGATCCATTTTCATCAGTATGGATCTTTTCTAACTGTAATTGTTTTGTATCTATCACATCTCTGATCTAGTGATATCTCATATCAATATATTTTGATTGTGAGTGAAAAGAGGCATTCTTACCAAAGTGAATAGCACTTTGATTGTCACAAAGTAGCCGATGCTGTTTTTGCTTGATACCAAGTTCATTAAAGAACTTCTTCATCCATAGTAACTCCTTACAGGCTTCCGTTGCTGCAATAAACTCTGTTTCGGTTGTAGAAAGTGCAACACACTTCTGTAACTTTGATTGCCATGCAACAGCTCCCCTGCAAAAGTAATCAAGTAACCTGATGTAGACTTTCTCAAGTCAATATCTCCAGCCATATCTGCATTTGTGTAACTAACTAACACAGGTTCTAGTCTTTCAAAACATAAGCATATTTTGGATGACTCTCGAAGATACTTGAGAATCCAATTGACTGCAGCCCAATGTTCCTTTCTAGGATTTGAAAGGAAACGACTTATAACTCTAACTGCAGGAGCAATATCTAGCCATGTACAGACCATGGCATACATAAAACTTCCAATTATTAAAGCATAAGGAATTCTGGACATTTCTTCCTTCTCTTCATCTATAGAAGGGGACTCTCTGGAACTTAATTTAAAGTGATTAGTAAAAGAACAATTAATCGCTTTAGCTTTGTCTAGTTTGAATCTCTGAAGTACTTTATTAATGTACTTTTCTTGTGACAACCATAGTTTCTTGGCACTTCTGTCTCTGATAATTTGCATGCCAAGAATCTACTTTGTTGATCCCAAGCCTTTCATGGAAAAAGACTTATCTAGTAGTTTCTTCATATTGTTGATTCTAGAAACATTATTACCAACAATCAACATATCATCCACATAGAGCAATAGAATAATGAAATCATCATCAAAGAACTTCTTTACAAATACACGGTGATTTAAAGTAGTCTTTTTGTAGCCGTGCTCTCTCATAATAGACTTGAACTTCTTATACCACTATCTTAGTGCCTGTTTTAGACCATATAGACTCTTCTTTAGTCTACAAATATAGTCTTCTTTTCCCTTTTTTACGAAACCCTCTGGTTGCTCCATGTATATCTCTTCTTCCAAATCCCCATGTATGAAGGCAGTTTTGACATCCATTTCTTCAACCTCCAGATTAAAACTTGTGGCTAGCCCTAGCACTGTGCGTATGGATGTCATTTTTACCACTGGGAAAAATATCTCGTTAAATTCAATACCCTTCCTTTGGTTGAATCCTTTGACTACTAATCTTACTTTGAATCAAGGATGGTTGTTATTTTCTTCATGCTTGATTTTGAACACCCATTTATTCTTCATTGCTCTTTTGCCTTTTGGCAACTTCACCAGCTTGAATGTTTTATTCTCATGCAAGGATTTCATCTCGTCTTATATGGCTTCTTTCCGTTTCTTCTTGTGTTCATCATTCATGGCTTCATCAAAGCTTTCTGGTTCTCCCCGTTAGTCAACATTACGTACTAATCAACTAAATATCTAGTAGATGACTGTCTATTTCTACTAGATCTTCATAATGGGACTGGAGAATCTTTAGGTGCTGGTGGTCATCATCATCCTCTGGTTCAACTTCACTGGGAGCATCTGCATTATCAGCTCTTAGCTTATCATTCTGCACTTCATCTCTAACTTGTCTAGACACCACTATTGGAGGATTCAATCAGAAGCTTGTTGAGTCATCATCAGAGCATAACTTCCTTCTCCGCCTTATTGATATCTTCAATAAACATAGCATTATGATTCCTGATAAGTCTTTTCTGCACCGGATCATATAAATACATACCATCGTATCTTGACATCAACCTTTTTTCTTTCATCTTTAGGAATATGGATAAAGGCCTTGCAACCAAAGACCCACAAATGATCATAGGAAACATCCTTTTCTGACCACACCTTTTCTAGAACTCCATACTGGAGGGAAACACATGATGAACGATTTAATGCATACACAGATGCAAGTAAAGCTTTAACCTAAAATGCCTTAGGCAACTTTGAATGTGAAATTAGACATCTAACTCTTTCCATCAAAGTCCTATTCATCCTCTCAGCTACGCCATTCAATTGTGATGTTTTTGGTGCTGCCATTTGATGTCAAATACCATGCTCTTTACAGTAAATATCAAATAATCAGATGTACTCTCCGCCATTATCTGTCCAAATGCACCTCAACTTCTTCTCAGTTTGTCTCTCAACTGAGGTGTGAAATTGCTTGAACACATCTAGCATTTCATCTCTAGTCTTCAGAGTATAGGCTCACGTTTTCCTAGAATGATCATCAATAAAAGTTACAAAGTATTGTATGTTACCGAGTGACTTTGGCAATGGTCCACACAAATCTAAGTGAACCAGATCTACAACATTCTTCATTTTGGATGGTGAAAAACTTTGGCAAGAAACCCTGTTTTGTTTCTCTGTTAGATAATATGCACATATCTTATGATGTATTTGATTTAAACCAGATAGCATATTTCTTTTTACAAGCGAAGTCATCCCTTTCTCACCAATGTGGCCTAATATTTTATGCCATAAATCAATTGTATTATCATTCTCCACTGTATTGACAACATCGCTAGAGAGTTTTTCCTACATCATATATAGTCTTGAGTGCTTCTGACCTCTAGCCACTACTAAGGAGCCTTAGTAAGCTTCCATTTTCCGTTTCCAAAAGTATTTCAGAAACCTTCATCATCTAGCCTGTTTATAGAAATCAAGTTCAGACGCATATCAAGAATGTACTTGATATCTTTCAACAACAGTCTTGAACCATTCGTTGTCTCTAAAGAAACATCTCCTTCGTTAACAACATTTGATAGATTTCCATTTGCTATCTTAACAACACTAGAATTCTCAAGTGTGTAAGATGAGAAAAATTGTTTGTGAGATATAATTTGAATAGTAGCTCTACTGTCAACTATCCAACTTGTTTCTTATGATACCAAACTGACTATCTCTACATCAATAACAAGGCTGAACACATCAACAATGTTACTTTGCTCATCATCACTACTTTCTTCTTTCTTCACATCTTTGCCTTTTTCCTTCTTCAACTTTCTGCAAAATTTCATGATGTGGCCCTTGCAGTAATGACATTTCACATTTGCATTTCTATTTGACTTTCCTCTGCTCTTGTCTCTGGACCAATGTTATGAATACCGTACCGGATTGAGCTCTGAACGCGGGCTGTGCAGTCTGCAGATTCGTCATGATCAAGACTGCTTTGGGATATTTTTAAATTTATAAAATAGTCCTAAACTTTTAAAAATTGCAAAATAGTCCATATTGATATATTATACAACTGCATCTTGTATACTTTACTAGTTTATCGTTTACATCAACCATACTTTAAAAATCTTAATAATAAATAATAATGACAATTAATTTGAAATAACAATAATTTTAAATATTTTACATATAAATAATAATCACAATTAATATAAATAAAGACAATCATCATCATACAATTATAAAACTAAAAATAATACAAAGCATTTAAAATATTACAATCATACAATTTCATCATTATAATAAATAATATTACATATTTACATCAAAAGATTCAAAACATCGGATAAAAAGAACAATAAATATTACAAAAGGTTGATGACGAATAAGCAATCAAGTAGAAGTTGAACTCGAAACAAAATATTACATTTACATTACATACATATAATTTAACATAAACATCAATGATCAAATACAAGTAAAATTAAAGAAGAGGAAAATAAAACACGAAGTTCAATCGTCAATGGGCGGATACCGCTTGAACAAAGATCGACCCAATCGATCATTTGGTACAAAATCCTCATCATTGAGAGGAGCTTCATCATCATCATCATTCAAATTTAATGCACCAAATGACATGTCAATACTTTCCCATCCAATATCATCTTCCACATTCAAATCACTCACATCAACCAAATTGGGTTCTTCAGAAACCCAATCCGCCAAAATATCAATATTATCAATCACAATTGGATCATTTGAACAACTTGTGCTACTAAGAGTCCTAGTAAACAATTACATTTAATTATTAAAAAATTATAAGAAATTATATAAAAATTAATAATGAAAATAACATACCTTTCCCAAAGTTTTAAATTGTAACGAACAAAAACCAACTCATTCAACCTCTTATGCTCCAATCTATTCCTTTTCTTGGAATGGATAAATTCAAATGTGCTCCAGTTTTGTTCACACCCAGTTGCACTCACACATTGACTTAAAATTCGAATCGCAAACTTTCTCAAATTTGGAACACTACATCCGAAAAGATCCCACCAAGCAACTGCAAGTTATAAGAAAACAAAAGTAGTGTTATAAACAAAATAAAGTAATAAATAAATTTCAACAAATAAGAAATAGGAAATAAGTAATACCTGGAGAAAGAAGTCCTCTTTGTTGAATAGCGACCGACATTCCAAAATCTCCATAAAAGTACTTATAAGCCTCCATTTGTGTGGTTAAAGCAATTTACATTGAGTCATGAGGAACAATTGTTGTAATTGTCATAAGCATTCCTCTACTAACTTCAGCTTGCTTTTCAACATCCAGTCTAAAATACACACTGGGATTCAAAAATGCCCCAGCTACAAACAATGGAGAAGAAAGTTGTCTTTTCCTTCTCTCATTAATGATTGAGATATATGGCTCGTATAAAGAAGGCTTATGTTTCAGATTGGCCTTGATTGCTTCCGTTGCTCTCTCCATAGTATCAAAAATATAACCCATTGTTGGCTTTTCTTCACTATCGATGGCTGAAGCACCCTCACCAAAGGCTCACAAACCCGGATAACGAATTGAGATGCCACCAAAATTCCTATCTTCGGTGATGATACTACAAACCTCCATTCCATTATTAGACCTAGCATGCTGAGATGTTACCCACTTATCACTTGTAAACATTTGTCTTAACTCCTTCCTCAACAAAAGAAAAGACTGAAGTGATAAGAAATTTGTTGCAAATCTTGTCACAGCAGGGCGACACAAATTCCTACCATTGGTAAATTCCCTTCTCATCAAATTTAAAACCCATGCACGATTATAAATAAATTTTGTCACCTTCTTTGCCTTCGCGTGGTCTCATCAAAAGCAGAAAATACCTAGGTTTCCTATATCCTCGATATTAAGTCAATGCGATATGCAACACAAGGAGTCCAAAAAAATGAATTATAGGTTCTCTGCAACCTTTTTCCTGCCGCTTTATAAGCGGAATCATTATCAGTAATAAACTGAACAATGTTTTCCACCCCTACTTCATTCACAACTTGATCAAATATCCCAAACAAAGTATCAGCATTTCTAATCAGGCCAAATGCATCAATCGATTTTAAAAACATAGAGCCATTAAAACAATAAACCAAAAAATTTATGATAGGCTCTTGTCTCCTATTCGTCCAACCATCACACATAATTGAGCATCCATTAATACCCCAATTCGCTCTTCTTTCAGCCAAATAAGCTCTCATTTCAGACACAGCACAACTCAAAAGTTTACCTCTTAAGTCATCAACCGATGGCCCTTTGTATCCTGGACCATAAGAGGCTATGGCATCTATCATAGGTTGATAATAATATGATTGAGAAGCATTAAATGACGAACCTGTATCATACCACCATCTAGCTACTGCCATATCCACATTGTAAGTCGCATCTCTTGTCTGCATTGCACTATGAATTGAAGGTTGGGCTCCAGGAGTTGTTCGTGGTGCAAAGAAACCAGGCAGCTACATTCTTCTCTTCCTCACTTCAGATTGTACAGGATCCTGAGACTGAGATGGAACACTATCAGTACCACTACCACTACCACTACAACTTCCACCTTGAACATCTCCATAATCACCACGGAAACCGGCAAATCAACTTCCACTACTAATTTCAAGATTCAATCTTTCCCTTCTATGTTTCTCAAATTGATGTTCATCAAGCAATGTCTTCATCTGCCACTTCACATCATGACTTATTTTTTACACGCTTCCACATCTCCTTTAACCCCAGCTAAATGTCTTTTCAATCGGGTGATTCCTCCACCTTTCAAATGCTTGTTACAAAACAAGCAAATGGTATTATTCTTTTGACCGGGAACCACACCAGTGTGAGCCCAAGCTGGATCATTGTATCTTTTTGAACTAGATTGATCGGTAATATTTGAACTTCCTTCCATTTATCTGTACACAAAAATGAATAACACATAATTTCAATACATAAGGACAATCTGCACAATGCTAACAATTCAAAACATTCAATTCAATTCAATTTAATTCAACCCAATCTAATCCAATTCAATCAAATTCAATTCAATGCAATTCAATCTAATCCAATCCATTCCAATTCAATTCAATCAAATTCAATCCAATCCAATCCAATTCAATTCAATTCAATTCCAATCCAATTTAATTCAGTTCAATCCAATCCAATCCAATCCAATCAAATCAAATCAAATCCAATCCAATCCAATCTAATCCAATTCAATTCAATCCAATCCAATTCCAATTCCAATTCCATTCATTCCATTCAATTCCAATTCAAATCAATTCAATTCAATTCAAATCCAATTCAATTCAATTCAAAACAATCCAATTCAATTCAAAACAATCCAATTCAATTCAATTCCAATCCAATTCAATTCAATTCAATCCAATCCAATCCAATCCAATCCAATTCAATTCAACCAAATTCAATTCAATCCAATCCAATCTAATCCAATTCAATCCAATTCAATTCAATCCAATCCAATTCCAATTCCATTCATTCCATTCAATTCCAATTCAATTCAATGCAATTCCATTCCAATTCAATTCAATTCAAATCCAATTCAATTCAATTCAAAACAATTCAATTCAATCCAATCCAATCCAATCCAATTCAATTCAACTCAACTCAATTCAATTCAATTCAATCCAATCCAATTCAATCCAATCCAATCCAATCCAATCAAATTCAATTCAATTCAATTCAATATAATCCAATTCAATTCAATCAAATTCAATTCAATTCAATTCAATCAAATCCAATTCAATTCAATCAAATCCAATCCAATCCAATTCAATTCAACTCAATTCAATTCAAATTCAAATTTCAATTCAATTCCATTCCATTTCATTCAATTCCAATCCAATCCAATTCAATTCAATTCAATCCAGTCCAATCCAATCCAATCCAATCCTATCCAATCCAATCCAATCCAATTCAATTCAATTCAAAACAATTCAATTCAATTCAAAACAATCCAATTCAATTCAATTCCAATCCAATCCAATCCAATTCAATTCAATCAAATTCAATCCAATCCAATCCAATCTAATCCATTTCAATCCAATTTAATTCAATCCAATCCAATTCCAATTCCATTCATTCCATTCAATTCCAATTCAATTCAATGCAATTCCATTCCAATTCAATTCAATGCAATTCCATTCCAATTTAATTCAATTCAATTCAATCCAATCCAATTCAATCCAATCCAATCCAATCCAATCCAATTCAATTCAATCAAATTCAAGTCAATCCAATCCAATCTAATCCAATTCAATCCAATTGAATTCAATCCAATCCAATTCCAATTCCATTCATTCCATTCAATTCCAATTCAATTCAATGCAATTCCATTCCAATTCAATTCAATTCAATCCAATCCAATCCAATTCAATTCAACTCAACTCAATTCAATTCAATCCAATCCAATCCAATCCAATCCAATCCAATTCAATCAAATTCAATTCAATTCAATTCAATATAATCCAATTCAATTCAATCAAATTCAATTCAATTCAATTCAATCTAATCCAATTCAATTCAATCAAATCCAATCCAATCCAATTCAATTCAACTTAATTCAATTCAAATTCCAATTCCAATTCAATTCCATTCCATTTCATTCAATTCCAATCCAATCCAATTCAATTCAATTCAATCCAATCCAATCCAATCCAATCCAATTCAATTCAATTCAAAACAATCCAATTCAATTCAATTCCAATCCAATCCAATCTAATCCAATCCAATCCAATCCAATCCAATTCAATTCAATCAAATTCAATCCAATCCAATCCAATCTAATCCATTTCAATCCAATTCAATTCAATCCAATCCAATTCCAATTCCATTCATTCCATTCAATTCCAATTCAATTCAATGCAATTCCATTCCAATTCAATTCAATGCAATTCCATTCCAATTCAATTTAATTCAATCCAATTCAATCCAATCCAATCCAATCCAATCCAATCCAATCCAATCCAATTCAATCAAATTCAAGTCAATCCAATCCAATCTAATCCAATTCAATCCAATCCAATCCAATTCCAATTCCATTCATTCCATTCAATTCCAATTCAATTCAATGCAATTCCATTCCAATTCAATTCAATTCAAATCCAATTCAATTCAATTCAAAACAATTCAATTCAATCCAATCCAATCCAATCCAATCCAATTCAACTCAACTCAATTCAATTCAATTCAATCCAATCCAATCCAATCCAATCCAATTCAATCAAATTCAATTCAATATAATCCAATTCAATTCAATAAAATTCAATTCAATTCAATTCAATCTAATCCAATCCAATTCAATTCAATTCAACTCAATTCAATTCCAATTCCAATTCCAATTCCAATTCCAATTCAATTCCATTCCATTTCATTCAATTCCAATCCAATTCAATTCAATTCAATCCAATCCAATCCAATCCAATCCAATTCAATTCAATTCAATCAAATTCAATCCAATCCAATCCAATCCAATCCAATCCAATTCAATTCAATCAAATTCAATTCAATTCAATTCAATCTAATCCAATTCAATCCAATCCAATCCAATCCAATCTAATTCAATTCAACTCAACTCAACTCAATTCCAATTCCAATTCCAATTCAATTCCATTCTATTCAATTCAATTCCAATCATATCCAATGCAATTCAATACAATCCAATCCAATCCAATCCAATCAAATTCAATTCAATTCAATCCAATACAATCCAATTCAATCCAATCCAATTCAATCAAATTCAATTCAATTCAATCTAATCCAATCCAATCCAATCCAATCCAATCTAATCCAATCCAATCCAATTCAATTAAACTCAACTCAATTCAATTCAATTCAATCCAACCCATTCAATTCAATTCAATTCCATTCAATTCAATTCTAACAATTCTCAATCCTAACAATTTCAAAACATTCATAATTCCATTTCCAAACAATCCATTCCCAACAATTTTCAATCCTAACAATTACAAAACATTCATAATTCCATTTCCATTCAATCCATTCCCAACAATTTCCAATCCTAACAATTACAAAATATTCATAATTTCATTTCCACTCATTCCATTGATAACAATTTCCAATCCTAACAATTACAAAACATTCATAATTTTATTTCCATTCAATCAATTTTCAATCCAAATTTTAATTCCAATTCCATTCAATTTCATTCCAATTCAATTCAATTCCAATTTAATTTACATTCCAATTCAATTCCATTCCATTCCAATTCAATTCAAATCCATTCTAATTCAATTCAATTCCAATTCCTAATACCCAAATTTATACTTAACTAATTATTTATCAAAATTCAATATCCAAATATAAAAATGAATTACCATATAACAAATATTAACAATATGTCAATTAATGATTTAAGTTTTTTCAATTTCTTGATTTTGATTGTTAATTGTACAAACTTACATTTAATTATTTATTTCACATTTGATTATCAATTTTACAATTAAAATTAGGTTTAAATGTTAATTTGATTTTGATTATCAAAGTATCAAACTCAATCTCAAATTCAATTGCATAAATTAAAATTAAATCTCATTCATCCACAATTCAACAATTCAATCACAATTACCATTCTAAATTTATTTTCCAATGGGACATTCGGATCAATTCAATGCCAAAATCCAAAATCAACTTCCATAATCCAAAAACCAAAATGCAAAATGTCAAGTTCACTTGAGAATGCCATTCAACATTTCAACCGAAATCACCTTCACCATTTACAATTTACAACTTCACTTCAACGGTTCAACACTTCACCCAAATCCATCATCAATTCATCATCGGTATCCAGCGCAAAAATGAAGCAATTTCCAACAACCACAAATCCATCGTCATCCAATTTTAACAACAAATCTACCATCATCCAACAACCAACACAATGACAGAAGCAATTAATGTCAAAAATCCATGAAAAATAAAACAATACATTCAGTTTTCACAGATATGGGTCGATGTCGGGTCAGCTGGGGTTGACGTCGGAGGACGACGGACAAGGCCAAAAGGCTTTTCTCACGGTGGAGGACCGACGACGCGAGGAGAACCGAAGTTGGCGTGGAGGACCGGCGAGGCGACGAGCGAGGAGAAGAACGAAGAGCGAAGACTCGACAGACGGACGAAAGACCACCGGAGTCGAGATCCGCACCGTGGAGGCAAGAACGTGGCGGGAGAGCGACGGACGGCACGGATCTGGCGGACGAGGGCGGCGGAGACGGACGGAGCGTAGGCGAGAAGAGAGAAGAAGAGAGGAGTAGGTCGGGCCGTCCGGAGAGGGGGTTGGGTAGATTTTTAGGTTAAAAGTTTTGTTTTTGCAAATAGGTCCCTAGGAAAATCAAAAATTACTGGAATCACCGGTATTTTTTCGGAATCACCGATCGCCGCGATGACCGAATTTATACCGATAACCGTGCCGATCAAGATCGATCGCACGTTTTCGACCGTAAGGAACGTCTCGCCGATCTGAAACTTCGGATCATTGCTCTGGACTTTAGACCTCTAAATTGACTCCTTCCTCTATTTTCTAAAAGTAGAACATCTAAATGTGATGAAGAGGCTGCATACTATGATTTACGTATCATCTCTTCATTTAATATACTAATTTTAACAGACTTCATATTTAATACATCATTTGGTGCAGTATTTGTCAAAGACATCTTCAAAGTCTCCCAAGACTCTGGTAATGAAGCTAGCACCATTAGAGTCACCTCGTCGTTAAACTTTATGCCCATATTTGATAACTGATCAACCATCCCTTCCATATTGTTTAAATGATCAGCTACACAAGTACCCTCCTGATTTTTTGCCTCCATCAATTTTGTTAGATAAAATAATTTGTTGTTGTCGGCTTTTGAAGCATACAACTGCTCCAGCTTATTCTACAACGTTTTTGCATGAGTCTCGTTACAAATGTGATTATACACATTATCATCAACAATCTGTCGAATATAACCACAGGCTCGTTCATGCTCAAACTTTCAATCTTCGTTGGACATCTCCTCCTGTTTAGTTGTCGAAAATACCGGCAAATGCATCTTTGTAATCATCAAGACATCCTTCATCTTGGCTCGCCATATGCGGTAGTTAATATCGTTTAGATTGATCATTTTGCTTGTCTTCACCAGAATAGTATCGTCGAACCCCACTGGAATAGTACTGCAGGGTTCGGTAAATAATAATTTGTAAATAGTACCGCAAATAGTTCCACAGGACCCAATACTATTACTACAGTGTCGTCACCTTGCAAATTTACTGAAAAACTTTAGAATACTATTCATCACCTTTGTCATTGTACGACAACTTTTCGAACAGATTATGCCAAAAAATTCGTTGTAATTTTGTCTTCCCTATGACATATTTGTTTTTAAAAAATACCTTTAATGAAAACATAGCTCTAATATCACTTGTTGGGCACAGCAGGTGTATTTTTTAAAAAAGGAAAAATAAAATGAGCAAAATGGAAACAAAATATTTAACGTAGTTTACCCTTAATTTTGGGCTACGTCTACGGACAAAACTCAGAATAATTTTTTTACTATTATAAATAGTAGGTATACAGAGATAAAACCAAAATAGTGGCTCACAAAATGTTTTACAACCTAAAAATACTAACCTCACTATATTGTCACTCACCAACCCTTTATAAGAGCGTTATTTTGCTCTGATTTTCTTCTATATATTTTTTTGTGCTTTGGTATGAAGCAGGGAGTGCCTATATTAAGCACTCTGTCGCATGAGATAGCTGCCTTGTAACTATTTTCTTTCATTTTTTCAACTAATACAGTATCGAAGTCAGTGCCGAGTTTGTTGAAAATTTGATGTCCCTCCATATGAGAGGGACCCATACCCAACAAGCCTTCAGATCTCCTGTATCCGTTACCATGTGCCCTTTATACCACAAATCATCCCAACTGTCCAATTCATTCAAATGGATGGTTGGGATGGTTCGTAACACAAAAGGCACAGAGCAACGGGTACAAGAGATCTACTCCCACCCAACAATCCATTTTATTTCTTGGCATTGTAGTCATATCCATATGCGAGGGTATGATTTTGTTCATAGGTTACACAGTAAATTAATGGAGTCCGTCAATATGTCAATTAGATGCATCAACTAGCTAATAAAATGAGTGCTGAAAAGTCCCCGTAGTCCATACCATAAGCTATAGAACTTAGGGGTATTTGGTTTGAGGGTTTGGGAACGAAGGAATAGAACATTTGTAAAAAACAGTGTTTGCTTTGGGGTTTTTAATTCCAAGGGAATAGATTTATCCCGTTAAATTTTGGAATCTACTAAACCCACTAAGGGGAGTGGGTATCGAGTTTTTATTTCAATATAAGTTTTTATCACGTTTATTTTTTATTCTTTTATCCTCAACCTTTGCCTTGCCATCCTCTTTACTTCCTTATCGCCTCTCAATTCCTTACGATCTCTCATACTGCCTTATCGCATCTCATCAACGAAAGAATTTCTTGACAAAACTGATTAATTTTTTTTTACAAACATATGGAGATAGCCCCAATAAACATATGAAGGGCAAATTATTTTCATTTTTATTTAGGTTAAAAATATCATTATATGATCTTTCATTCCCATTAATACAACAAACCAAACAACATTATTAGTATTAATACAAAAACCCAAGTTACAAACCAAACATCATTTTTTATTTTTCATATCCATCCTCATCCCCTTCTACTATTATACCCGTATCTATAGCCAATCCCGTGCCCAAACCAAATGTCTACTTAGAATTACAACAGGACCCACATCGAGAGTGATAGAAAATCAATACGAAGACTTCAATCAGTTTTGAGAAAGGAGGTTTTCAATTGCATCGGTCAAGGCGGAGCTAGAAGCGCTATAACCACCGTCAACAACCAAATTGACACCACTCACGTACTTGGCCTCATCACTGACCAGGTACAAGGCTGCGTGTGCTATATCCTCTGGCTCCAATACAGCCTCTTTCAAGTTCGAAGCTGCACTGGCCAACTTCTCCACCTCTGTCTTGTTCAAACCTGAAGCTATCTTTTGAAATATCGGAGTTGCAACCATATATGGTGAAACACAGTTAACCCTTATGCCATGAGCCCCCAACTCCACGCACATGCTCTTGGTCAACCCCACAACCCCATGTTTCGCGGCCACATACTCGTGTGGCGCCTTAGCTGTTACAATCGTAGAAAGCATGCTGGAAGTAAACAGGATACAGCCTTTCCTCGCTGGAATCATTACCCTGGCGGCATGTTTCGCGGTCAAGAATGGTCCAAACAAATCGACGTCGATGACCCTCTTGGCTTCTTCATTATCAGAATCTAAGATTGTCGAGCCCAGCTTGCCTGCGATTCCAGCATTACTGAACATGATATCGAGTTGACCGTACTTGGACACCGCCAGGTCCACAGCTTTTTCCACATCAGTGTCTCGGGTCACGTCGCAGTGAACGTAAGAGACGGCCTCTTGTGAGTCGAGTTCTTTGCAGAGGGAGTGTCCAAGATCATCTTGAACGTCTGCAATCACGACCTTGGCTCCATGTTGTACAAACAGTCTCACTGTAGACTCGCCGATGCCACTAGCTCCGCCTGTAATCAATGCTACTTTTCCTTCAAGCCTACAAGAAATCCGAAATATTGTCAACAAATTATTTGAGTTTGTATGAATCCAATCTGGAATCCATGCAATATGTAATCGAAAATTGGGTTTAGAGGTCATAACCTTACCTTCTGAAGACGGAAGATTTAAAAGACGTAGTCATGGTTGTTTAATGCTTAGCCCTTGATTGCTGGTGTTGGGGGACTAGCTAGTTTTATACACAAAGACACTTGACAAGTTAATTTTTTGTTTGCAAAAAATATATAAACTTGTTAGCCTGAAAGAATTGAATACAATTATGGGACTTTTTCAACTCTTAGAAACTGTAGACATTAGGTTTATTAAATAATTGAAATCATGAAAAAATATTTATAAAAATTCTTTTTATGTTTTAAACCTCTTATAGAAACAGTGGAGAATAAGTTTATTCAAAATTAAAAATCAGCAAATAGTATCTATAAAAAATTTAATGTTTTGATCAAATATTAAAATTAATAAAATTAAGTAATTGAAATGAACAAGTGATGTTCATAAAAGTTAAAACTATTGAAAATATAATTCTCTTTGTTCTTTTTAAATAATAGAATTTTGTAAAAGATGTTTCATTATAAGAATAAATTTATATCAATTATTTTAAAATAATTTTGTTATTAATTTTATAAATTATCCCTTATTCAAGATAATTTTATACCAATTTCTTAAATATAATTTAATCACTTAATTATCAAATCAGAATAATTTTACCACAAATTAAATGTGCATCCTTAAAATATGAACTAAACAATTCATGGATTTCTTTTAAAATTACAGTAATTTATTTGTATTCTGTCTATAGAGAATAAGTCTGATACTAGAGCTAATTGTTTATTTTCACATATATCTCTTGTCATATGACATCAAGAGAGTTTCTTGTATTAAGATTATTCCAAAATGAGCTACAATTAAGGTTAAAATGAATATGAAAGATTATTCAGTCATTAATTAAACAAGTGAAGATAAAAATAATTACTTTTCTTAATCTAGATGATAGAGGTTTCAATCTCATTTATTATTTCATCTTCTTGAAAAACATATGCTTTTTGTGATTACAACTCTATCCAGTAATATTAGATTGTATTTTATTAATTATATTATGTATTGTATTTTAATAATTTTAAATGGAATTACATCAGTACATGTATAATGGGAAATCAAACTTCCACTCGTTGAAGTTAAGCATTACTAAAAAAAAATCGCGCGATCTTTTCATAGTGAGCATTGTAAGTTACCAGAATTATCTAGATATATAGTAACAGAATTTTCATACATATTTAATCCATGCCTAGAACACGACTATTGGGTAGTTGGTTGATAATGAAATATGTCCATTTTTTTTATGTAAAACAAAGTCATTATTTACATGCAGAAACAGAATTTGTTACACTCGTTCAATTCATGTTATCACGCCAAGCTTATGAGACTTTTGCTAGAACAAATGAGCAATCTGATTATAATGAAAAACACTCTTGCAACCGTAACCCTTAAGTTCTATTTTCATTTAACTAATACAATTGTGGTAGGGTTTCTACACAGACAAGATCCTCTCCGTTTTTCAATGTTGGATAGATCGGTGCATATCACCCAATTGGTTCCATCGGTCGAACGAAAATCATCTAGAAAGTTGGTGAGCCATCACATTCCTATAAAGTAATTTATCTAAATGATGAAAGCAAACATTTTCATTTTAAACTTTAATGTTTACATCAAAATATGTCAAAATTTAATATCTTTTGGAATATATACAAAGAATTTAATTTTGTGATATAAATTTTAGTCTTTGGAATATATTTAATTTTTCACCATGATGTTATCTACATTAGTAGCTTTTGTGATGCTTGGAGATATTTTATTGTAGGGTCATGTGTTAGGGCAAATTATACATGGTATATATTTTATATCCTTAGACATACGTCATTCTATAAATGGTATCTATTTTAGTCTTGAGTATATCACTACAAGAAAATAATACAATTTGCGACATTTAAAAAATGTTACAAAATGTCAAAAAATATCACAGAATACAATTTGCAATGTTTTAGAAAACGTCATAAAAAATATCGCGGAATATGGTGAAGGCATAGACATTTCATAAAACGTCACGGAATGTGATGTATGCAATGACATGTGTGTATTAAATGCACCATTTACTTGAACAAATCCCATCGATAAAAATAAGTATTCTAACCAAAAGTTTAACCATAGCACTAGTTAGACCTACGTGTCTTGATTGCTCAAAATGTTTCAAAAGTAAGGAATGTAAGGTGGAAACAAAAGTCACCAGCTCCCTTGCCCTTCTTCCTCTAGATCTTCTTCATGTAAAACTCTAGCTCTTTGCCTTCCAATATGAATCTATCGCCCCTCAAAAATATTCACATTAGCCTACCCTAGCAAAAGGAAATTTTAAGAAATAAGACCATACAAGGAAAATCAATAATGAGCTCTCCAACTTCTAGAATCCTAACAATATAGAATCTTTATTGTCCCAGGTATACAACTAGCTCCTTGAGTAGTTCAAAGTTTAGGATCACTGAATCTTGGTCTTTCACCTATAAGCAACTAACTGAGAGTAGGTGATCACATACCCATCAGCATGGCCACATTGACCAGGACGTGACGAAATGCAAGCTAATAAACGTCCACTGCCAACAAACAGAAAGGAGAGATTACATGTTAGGGAATTGCACAACCAACAGAAAGGATGAGGCAATGTTTGAGTAATACCTCTCCTTCCTTCTTGGTAGGTGATGTAGTTTTCTTCTTGCTACCAATGTCAACCTTATAGTGCTGGAGATACCACTGCTTGAAAGGTGTTACGTCAACTTGAACAATGGCACTCTTCACCAAAGTTTGAGTTCGCACCAATTTATTATTAGATGCATTGTACACCACATCAAGAATCAATCACTAGTGCCTGATTCTTGATGTGGAGGCACTAGTTTAATTAGTCACTAGTGCCTCCATAAGATGAGGAGGAAATTTCTTCGCACATAGTTTCTTTCTTAACTCGACTGATGTAAATGCCCTGCACAAAGTAAGGAAGCTTAGGAAGATAGATAATCAAGAAAAAAATCTCGAAAATAACATAATGAACCTAAATCAATTTACCCCCCTTTACTGCAACTAACTTTATTTGAGTAAACAACAATTGTGATCAATATAGGAACAGAGAATATGGAGAAATCAAATGGATGATTTTAGCAACTTATTCAAAGATACACAATATACATTAACAAATGTAAATAGTTTTAGTTAGGTGCTCAAAATATCCAGAATATTCTTTGCCCCAATGCACATGTGCACAATAGCAGTTAGACATGTGTGCTTAAAGAACTCCATAAGAGTGACCTTATATGATATCAAAGAAACATACGAAGCAAAAACCATGTTCTAACCTTGTAGCAAGTAATTCAACTGCCACTTTCTCTGCATCTTGCTTGGTTTTAATGTCAAAAGGACTTGCTTTATGAATCCTCATCTCCTCATTCACATCTTCTGGCTCTTCCATGAGTTTGTTGTTATCAATACTAAAGTTGAGATTTATTTCTTTTTCTGAAAATTTCAATGATGGAATACTTTAGATGTGATGCCTAACTGGTAAACACTAAGAAAGTTGTTTATTCAGCAGCTTTCTTTATGACATGATCAAAGGAAATAATAATTGTAGAAAAAAGGGAAATAAGAAAATACAAGAACTGTACTATAATAGCTTCAATTTCCAAACAAGTTAAGGCTAATGAATTTCAAAGTCCCATGAAACAGAAAAACACATTTTTAGTATTTGGTATCTATATCTAAACACATTGTCTCCTCAAACAAAAAAATTGGAAGCAATTAACTAGTAGAAGCTCAAACAAAAGACAAGATATCGTGAACTTAAAATCACTTGGTTCATCAAGTGAACCAGGAATTCCATAAATGCCACCTTTTCAAAACCCTTCATGGGTAAAGAATTCTTAGAGTCATTAACCTGCAAAGATATCTTAGGAAGGTGTCTAATGGGAACCGAAGAGTTAATGTAATCCCTGCATTTTAACTCAAAATTGTTGTGCTTCTCTTTTCCTTAAAAATCAAATCACTATAATCAAGAACATCCTAAAACCTCCAACCTTCACATACCTAAAAGGAAAGTAAGAAAATTTCAAAACTTTAAACACTAAAGGAGTGGCACCTAATTATCATAATATAGCTTTAGAAAAATAATGCCCAATTTCTAGCAGCCAAGAAACGGATATTACAATAGAAAGTCATGCTATATTAGAATTAGAAGCATAACTAGATGGGATAAGCAAAATCTGAAATGAAGTTGTTCCTTTTCCACTAATGTCTTATAAAACAGACATTGAAAAATACATTGATGAAGAGACCTCACCAGTTATGTGACAAGACGCAAAATTGGAGACAACAAGACATTTTAGAGCCAAAATTTCCAACAATAATAGTCACTTTGTCGAGCTCTAGAGATGAATTGGTTAGTTAAAACTTATAGAATATTATTACAAAATCAAACAACATAAGCAATTATTACAAAATCAAACAACATAAGCAAATCAATAATCATGCAACCAGATAACAAAAGCATATCAAAGCTAAAAGAAAGTTAACTTACAGAGATCCATGATCTGGTTTCTGCAAATAGCACGGTTATCTACAACAATATCTGTACACATCAAGCAAACAACAACAATCAGAACTCTCAAATTAAAGAAAAATTTCTAGTCCACAACATTCACATATGGGTTCAGACATAGGCGACGAGCATAAAAGAAAGAAAATCAAGAAAGTAATAAAATTAGGGTTAAGATTAGGGTTAGGGACAAGGAGGAGAGGTTACCCCATGCCCAGAGAGTAACAACGCTCCACTTCATAATCTCGAAATGATTGGGTTTCTTAGTGGAGGAAGAAGAAGCAGCGTTGCTAGAGGCCTCACATTTGGGTGGGAAGAAGGCAGAGAGAAGAAACTAGAGAAGACTAGTCTTCGATGACGGTTGTGTAGGTGGTGATGATGGCAGTGGCAGTGGCAGTGGCAGTGGCAGTGGCAGTGGCAATGTCCAACCAAAAATAATAAGATAGGAAAATCCGCGACGTTTTATTGAACAAAACGTCGCAGTTTCAATTTTGTGATGTTTTAATAAAAAACGTCTCAAAAAGTATTACAAATTCGAGACGTTTTCATAAAATGTCACAAAAAATTCAAACTTTTTGTGGCATTTTTTAAACGTCATGAAAAGTTTCACAATCCGCAACATTTTATCAATAAAACGTCGCGGATTGTGAGTATTTCTTGTAGTGTATTGGGTGTTGACTATTACAGTTTGGATTTTGGAATGAATCATTTGACTTCTTAATATGTCCATTCCACATTCAAATTGTTTCCTTTATATTAATAAAGAATTTTGACACATGTATTTATTTATTTTTATAAGAAAGTTCAAGTACTCCTAATAATTCAACCTCTTTAGGTTTAGAAATATTTGACGATCCAGGTTGGGTTCATGTTAGATTGGTTCCTGATATGAAGAACCATACCTTTTGTTTATATTGCAATTAACATTTGAAAGGAGGAGGAATCACCATATTAAAGAATCATTCAGTTGGAATCAAAGGTGATGTAAAGGCTTGTAAACATAACCAAAAAAATTTACCTACATTTTCAATGTAGTAAATTTTAATATACCTTTAACAAGATCATATACCATGTTGAATTATAACTATTTTGTGACATTTTAATCCATATTATTGTATATAATATTTAGATTTTTGTTGTTAATTTATTATAACAATTATACAAAACAATTGATAATTTGAAGCATTGTATATAAAAAAAAATAAGATGACACTAAATTTGTTTATGTACAAGATTTTAATTACAACTTCAAAAATACTTATATACAAAATAATAAATATGGAGATTAGTTTAATCACTCAACCTCGTTTTCATCTTCACTGCTTACATAATTCGGGCTAAGTAATTTTTTAGGTACTTTTCATGCTTGGCCAATTTTTTTAAGCAACCAGTTTTCCTCTTCAAGATGTTGAACATATGTTGGTCTTGATTAAGATGAAGTAGTTGGCTTAGGGACAAATCCGAGACCTTTGATATTTTTGGATCACGTACCTAGCACCTTGTTGCAAATATCTTCTACATTTGCCTCATTTTCTTCAGACATTGATGTTTGCAACAACTCTTGCATTTTATTCTAAAATTAAATAACCAAATCAATATTAAATGTAAATATTATTAGTTGGTACAACAAAAATAAATAAACTTAAAATTTAAACAAATTTTTATACTTGCATCATTATTTTGTGCTTTTTAAAACATCCACCATTAACCTTCCTTATAAGGAGTGAGTTTCTAGAGTATGATCATATCACACTCTTATCTATGTAGTTCCTTCTCACTCTATTTTATGAAAAAAAAAACATACAATGCACAATAAATAATACAGTGTTTATTGATATGATTACAACTTGCAAACGAATATCTTATATATTCATTTTGCACGACAATAAAAGGTTTAGAGCTTTATTTGTAGGGAGTTTTCATTTGTCCTCTGTTCACTTTATCCTTCTCACGTTTTTCCTAAATAAAGAAAAAATGTAGTCATTAAATCATCTAACAAAATTAATGAAAGTAAATGTGAAGGGAAAGAAAACAAACCTGAATGATGGGAGAGATTCAATAATCACACAAGTTGTTCCTCCGTATTAGAAGGAAAAGATTTGTAATACTAATGCAATCGATAACGACGATCCCTAGTCCTTTGTTTCAACAGTGAAGTGACACAATTTGAAATATCAGGGTTATTGATATCGACAATATTCAATTTCATCTATGAACAATAAATAAAAATGTAATTAATCTTAAAACAAATGAATCAATATTGCATATAGTTAAAGAAGTTGAAAATTTATTGAAACATTATCCAAAACATTCTTAAGAAAATTGTCTTCCTTCAACTCCTTGGCATGCTTTAGGCTAGATAATTTTTTAAGCAATTATCCTTAACTCACTAGACAATTTGACCGACTAAATGTTGTCTAAAGGATGACCTTGTGAAGTATCAATATGTATTGACAACTTGTTGTTCATTGCAACATTCATTCGTTGCAACTCATAACCTCTAGTTACACCTCTACATCTTTTTCTAATGTTGGTATTATAACCTAAAATAAATGAATAATGATAAGAAAATATGCATTAAACGTATAAATATATATTTGAGCATAATTCTATTTGTAGGTGTTAAAGATTAACAAACCTACAAATCCCTCTATACTAGTTGAGGTAGATGTAGGTTGTTATCGACTTGTTTTATTAGTGGATAAGGTTGATTGTTGTTGTTGGGTAGGAACTAATTGATCTAGTTTTTTGTTAGGTAAGGACAATTTCGATACTTTCCACCTTCTTCATGTTGTTTCTACCAGGTGTCATTATATTGGATATCTATAACTTAAACATCAATAATACGCATTAACATAACCCAGTCATCAACTATCCTCATTAGCATAACTCAAACATCAATAATATGTATTAACATAACTCAATTATCAACAAGCTACATTAATATAACTCAATTATCAATAATTCGCATTAACATAACTCAAACATCAACGATACATATTAACATAACTCGATCATCAATGATACATATTAACATAAGTTAATCATCAACAATCCGCATTAACATAACTCAATCATTAAAATATGTATTAACATAACTCAATTATCAACAAGCTACATTAATATAACTCAATTATCAATAATTCGCATTAACATAACTCAAACATCAACGATACATATTAACATAACTCGATCATCAATAATACATATTAACATAAGTTAATCATCAACAATCCGCATTAACATAACTCAATCATCAAAAATCCGTATTAACATAACTAAAACATCAACAATACACATTAACATAAGTCAATCAACAACAATCCGCATTAACATCTCACTAATCCCATCATCACCATCGTCATTAATATCACAATCTTCTATATCATTATTGTTACTACCATCGACACCTGTATCAAGACTTTTACATATCTTGACTTTGAATTTATCTATATCTTGGATTAGCAAGTAATTATATACCACATCTTGACTTTGAAAGTTCACATTTAAGTAATCTATGCATGGACAAATACAACATTCTACACCTATTTGATCTTTTATAAATTGCATGAAACTCTTAAATATTTTTGTGGACTATTTCCAATGACACGTCCAACTTTTATCCATCTAACTATATACTTAAAAGTAAATTATTAATTACTAGATGCAATTTGAAATAGAAATAACATAATGATAAATCAATACAAGTAGACATACAAAGTTTTAATTTGAAAAATAATGAAATACAAGTTAACATACTAAGTCTGAAATCATAACATTATCAAGGTACGTGGCATTGTTAGATCACATAAATAGAGAAAGGGTCTTCTCGTCGTGACTCCTAGGCTCATGGAATATTTCACCGATAATTCTCAACTGAGCCACGTCATGGGTTTCCAACCTATATATTATCTAAGTAGTTTATAAAACAGATCATCCATAATTATAGGTGGATTTTTTATGTTTTATGTCTGAAATTAAGAATTATAGTTTTCAATTTGAAATCATAACATCACCAGGGTATGTGACATTATTAGACCACATAAATTGAGAAAGGGTCTTCTCATTGTGACTCCTAGGCATGTGGAATATTTCATCGATAAGCCTCAATGAAGTCACATCATGTGTTCCCAAACTAGATACCATCCAAGTGGTTTATAAAATAGATCACTTATAAAAGATTAAACTCATTCCACATGTAGTAAATATTTATGCAACTTATACAACTAATCATCAATGATTCTAGCAATATTCCAAACAACAACACACAAAAATGAGATACTCCTTCCATTCACATAAAATCCAAACACAAATTCTTCTCTATTAAAACATAACATAAAAACTGAACAAAAGTTGGATGACTTAACTAGACGAACGGACAACAAACGATGAAGCTCTAAATAACATCATAATAACTCATTAGAAGTTGACATACTAAGTTTTAGTTCAAACAAATAATGAAATTGAGCTTGCTAAGGATAAGAAGCATGAACCCAACATAAAAGTCATCATGTACATGTAATCCCCATTATCTATCACAATCATATAAATTATTGAAGTGTGAATACAAACTAAATTTAAATTTCTCACATATGGCCAATTCATATGGACTAAATTGAACTTTGACTAATCTTAATAAATTGAACTCCCTTGTAATGGACAAACTTGCAGTTGAAGAGTATAGAAACTTTATGTTTACCTATGTAAGCATGATATAAATGTCATTCATCATTTAAATTCAAAAGATGAAGTATATATTAATTAGTTACAAAAAGAAGAAATGACAAGAATGAACTGAAGAAATAAAGAACCAAGAAAAGATGTCCCAAAAGGGTCTAACACAAAAGTATAGAAAATGTGAGAACTCTAGGCATAATAGTATAAGGTATATGAAATTAGTAGCAACTATTGATAGTAAAGATCCAACCAATGTGAGTTTTGAAATTGATTGCTTATTTAATTGTGCACTTTTAGCATTTGCATTGATTATTATTATATGCACAATGACTAGGTGATGAAGGCACTTTAACAATAACATCACATGATAAAGTCGCATAGGTAATTATAATAATATTTACTTTATCTTATGAAAATAAATATATTGACAATGCATCATTTTGGATTTAATTTCTAGGTAATAAGGGAGGGTATTAGCTACACACACTCCATCAATAGGAAATTTGTAGACGTTGATCCAAGGAAATTCAAGTTGGCATTCCAACCAAGGGGTCAAAGATTAAAAAAAATCAAGGAGGAAATCCTAACAATTACAAACTCAGGTGATTAAGAGAAGGGCATCCTAAAAGAAAAGTTACTCAGTTATGATAAGAACAACTTTCAAAATTAAGTTTGGATCAACCATGACAAGGGGTGGAGACTTTTGGCAAGGAGGATGTAGTAGAAATAAAGGGTAGCCTGAAAGGCTAGAAACAAAACTAAAGAGAAGACCAGTGTAAGCAACAAAAGTTCAACATGGAGAAAAGAGACGAAGAGCTTAAGGAAAATTATAGAGAGAGGTTATAGCATCTCTCACTAGAAACTATCTAGCCAAATTTTAAGTTAGATCCTAATGTTTCGCATAGGAATGTTAATTTTAGCTCCGCCCGGGTTAACCGGGCTATAGCCCAAAATTGTTCGACCCGACTAGGCCACAAATCAATAGAGGGCCAGCCCGAGCCTTGCTCGTGGCTGACCATAACAATAAAAACGATGTTGTTTTGTCAAAAACAATGTCATTTTTTATTTTTTAAAAAAAATTGGCCCATTCAATCACTGGCCACTCATTAACATCCCTAATTTCGCAATATATAAAATGAAGATTTTAATATTTTAAAAAATACTTAAAACTAATGCTGATGTAAATTTTTTAAAGCGAAAAGTTCAATTTGTCTCCTATCGTTAAGCAAAAAGTCTAAATTTCCATTTGGTTGGGCTTATATCAGAAGAGTTTTTTTTCTGTAGATCTTTTATAAGAAGAACTTTTTTAAAAAGTCAGTTGACTGTTTGGCTGTCATTTTAAAAAACTTTTTTGAAAAAGCTTTATCTGATGACTATTTAGCAACATAAAATTAAAAAAGCTTTTAAATTTAACTATATTTTATTTTGTAATAAAATATTTATTAATTATTATATAATTTTAAATCATATGAAATATGAATGAAAATATATCTAACCAAATATTTTATATGGATTAAAGTATCGTAAACTAATATCAAAATAAATATTAAAATGTATAAAAAAGCTACGAGAGAAGATGGGTTTGCAAGATTAACATGAAGATGAGTTTGTGAGTATTATAGGAATTATGCATAAAACATAAGAAAAAAGGAACTAAAAAATAGCTTCATTAATTGATCTAAAAATTTTACATAAAAAATCATTTGAGAGATTTTTTTTAGAAGCTCCAAATTTGAGCTTCTTAAAATGCTATAGTTTGGCTGTAAAAGAAACCATATCTATTAAAGAAGTGTTGTTTTATTTTACAACCAAACACTCATTTTTATTTAAAAAAAGACTTTTTTAGTAGAAAAAAGTACTTCTTGTCCTCCCAAAAGCCTATCTAAACAGACACTAAGTCTCTAATACAAGTTTACCGGTTAACATTTGTAAAATAGAACAATTTACTTAAAAAATTCTCACTTCATCACTCCGTTAAATAAATATTCTGTCTATGTTAAGTTCAGTCAATTAAGAATGTGAGAAAAGGTCAGCTGCTAAATATTATTTCTAATTTTTAAATAAATTAATTAATTTATAATTATTTTAAAAATAATAATAACCCAAAACTTAATTTTCCCTAAAACCTAACCTAATTGCTTGCATCTGCATCCATCCCTAATTTTCAAAGCCTGAATTCTTCGTATTTTTGTTTGTCTTTCCTTATGCTCGACTAGCTGTAAATTTGAGATTCGACCTGTGTACTCTTTTAACTCTCTCATTCTTTGTCAATATGATACGTTTCAAGCCCTCCACTCCCTTTCTTTCATACAAGTGAAATTGAACTGCAACAAGTGAAATTGAACTGCAACAAGAAATCCATAACTCATCAGTCTTACCATACTCCAGGAGGATACTACCTATGCGGCGTATTAGGTTTTGAGTTTTAAAATTTTTTGAAATTAATTTTTAATTAGACATACTAGATGAGATTATCCAATTTAACATGTTCGTAACATTTATTTAATAAAGTGAGTTTTTTTTAGTAAATTGTTCCATTTTGTAATTATTAAGAGGTAAACTATGTCATTTTAAATTTTTTGTCAAATGTTGAGAGGTAAATTAAAATTTTCGCCACTTTTTTAATCTTAAAGGGTTACACGTGAATCACGTTTAGCGAGTAACATTAGTTTCAAGACTTGAGACCCTAACCCCCCGTATGGTTGCTGTCCCCATACACGGGGACAGCTAAGAAGACAACAAAATCCTATCCATGGAAACCATTTGGTTTCCGACGCCAAGTTTTTATCTCTGTCTCTGATAGATAGAGACAAACAAATCCTGTTAATCGTGTAAACGAAAGACAAAGTCACTTGTCTCTTATCGCCGGATCAAAATCACTCCTCCGCCAACATTACCCCTGTCGTCCGTCTCCCACGCTCAGCTTGTCGGTGTCATACGCTTGTCTCCTCGCTGCAGTCTTCTCATTCGGACAGTTGGAGTCGCTTCCCCAAGAAGTTCGCCAGTCGACAAAGCTCGCCTTCCCCGTTAGGTCATCATTTGTTATTGTTCTTCGATTTATTGTTGGAATGGACATTGTGCATTTCTGAGACGTTGACGTCTTCTTGTGTTGGGGGTTTGGGTATTTTCTTTCGTACAGATCAGAAAACCACTCGAGTGCTGCGATTCATCTTCCCCAAGATGGTCCTCTCATTTCCGAAATCAGGTTAGTGGTTTTTCTGTTTTTTTTTGTTGTAAATGTCACTGCTTCCTTGCTACTCTTTTCTGTGGTATGCTACATTGTCTTCATCTTCATAGAGGCTCAACCGTTGAGAACAACTCTCTTTTTAATTTACCTATCTCTTGCTGATTTGAAACTTGCTAAACTGTAGATATTAAGCATTGGTCCCTTGGCCGATTAGGTATCTTGTTTGATTTAATGCCAACTTGAATGTGATATGATCAATACCTGCATATAATTCTTCTGTTGCTCTATTGTATTGCATTGTTCAGATGATCCAGTCTTTTATCAGAATTTGCTATCTATCAGATTTTGCTTGTTGTGTTCTATCAGAATTTATTATGGATGAAGATGAAGACTTTTGTTAATTAGTTACTGTTAAATGTTGATTTATGTTGCAACATTTCCAGATCTGCATAATTTGGAATCAAACTCTATATTTAATGCTTCTACATCATTTGCATTTCATGTGATTTGCTTAATTTTCCAATGCATCTTGTAATTGTTTGGCTTGTGTTTATTTATATAAGGTTATCTTCAACGTCTGTTCATGTGGGTTTGTTGGACTAGATTTCTGTATCAATTGGATTTTAGTGGTTTCTTGGACATTTTCATAGCTTGTAGAAGTGTAGTGTTTAAGTGCCAGATTCACGTATCCTTCAGGGATACACTTGATACGAATCTCTTTCCTTGATTTGAAGCCAATATCATGTAGTGGGTGTGTTGAGATCTCTAGTGCTAGGTTTTTGTGACATAATTTTGTGCTGGAACCAAACATATGGTTCCTTATTCTAATGAGTCACCTTCTGATCATTAGAATAAAGGTTATGTGGTTTTTCCGGCCTCATGAGATTTCAAGTTATCTTGGATCTATGTAGACTCTTGAGAATGAATTGTTTCTTGCATCGGGTGAAAGTGAAGGCCTTGCAAATGTTAATTCTTTGGAAAATTGTTGTACCTATATTTTAGTATAATAACTTTCATCTGTGGGACAACATTGATGTTGGATCCCGATTCCGAGACCCAACTTCTTACACTAACACTTGAATCCCACTGCTTTACTGCATATGATCGCTCTTAAAAAGAATCCGAAACGGAACGAAACAAAAGAGTCGAATCGAAAACAAATGGGAATTAAACACGTGAATCTGCAATGAAAATGCAGATAGCAGAAACTCGAAACATATGTGACAATTGGTTCGAAACAACGAAATCGGAATTCAAATCAAATGAAATGAAACAAATGCGAAGCAAATAGGATCGAATACAAATTGGATACAAGTGCGAAGAAAATAAATCGATGGAAACTAAAATTGCAAATCCCGACATCCGTAGCTTGAAAATAGAAAACTGTCGCGTTGGAAACCCTTATGACTTGACTTATCCGAAACGGTATAATTTTTTTTCTTTTCTTTCTTGCGTTCCTAAGTATGCTTTTCATCTATCATATAAGGACTTAGCCTTAAACTCATACTAATCGCGAGTTGCTTTATTCTTCTTATTCATCATATTTCTTACTCTTTACCATAATAATCTCATACTCATGTCAAATAAAAATCCTAAATTCATACACAAATTCTCTTATCCATAATCTACTATATAGAAAATCTGACAGCATAACGACTGCATTTAGACATAACCCAAATCTGCATAGTGAAAAACTCACTTCTATAACTTTCAAACAAACACACATACATCATAATCTACCAGACCCTCCGTCCGGGATCTCAAAGTGACTTAAAACCTAAATTCTAAACCACTTCAAGTCATTTTCATATCAATTCATATTCATCACAATCAAACCAATATCTCATCATCCAGTTCATTCATCCATATCTTAATATATATAACATATATCCCAATTGTATTCATAACTCAATCCAATTGATATACAAAACCAAATTGCACAATCCAAAACCAATACATTTCCAATTCCACCACTCAAGTTCTTACACAATATCATAATCCAGAATACATTATGAACCAAAATACTTACAATACTTTAATGGCATTTCAAGCCATAGACCATTTCCAATAATCTTAAACCAATAACACAAAGTACAAAACATATACAAATGTTGATATCTTGATGTCTTTCATCCAATCTCCTGCTCGAATACCTGGAGATAGGGATGAAAGGGGGGTGAGCTCGGAAGCTCGTAGATAACATGTTTATTAAAAAAATGATAAGCAAAAGTATTTTCAAACCTTAGTTTCAGTTGATCGAAAACAGCGAAGGCTTATTTCTCAAAAGCTTCTCAAATTCAAAAACTTTCATAAACCTTTACAAACAGTTTTGCAAAACTCTCATAGTTGGAAATCCAAATTCTCATTTTGTCAAACTTTCAAACTGTTGTACACATGAAATGCATTACCTATACATGCAGCACATTATAAACAAAGTAAAAGCACTTAACACATTAAACACATCAACGGTTTGGGTCGGTCCATAAAACAGGACGTACTGCACATTTCTACAGAGCGGTCCTGTGCAACTGTGAAACACATGGGGAGTCCGAAAACGGAGCTCCTATGCCACTAGCGGGCAGCCGGGAGAAGGCTTTAAAACGAGACCAGTGCACTGACTCCACATGAAGGACCTAACAAAACCCATGTAACACGTATTCATGCTTGAAATTTTCATATTGCCCGAAGGCACATTTCGAAAATTCAACTTTTCATGTAATGTCATATTCAACACATTTGCAAGCTTACATACATGCATATACAAGTATAAACATATTCTCAAACTATCAATCAATGCAACATCATGAATTCAATGCATATTTCATCTTTTTCAATTTACTCAAAACATTCATTTACGAAACCATTCAAGTCACTTATGGAAAAATTGTCCAAACTATTTCAGAATTTTCGTAAATTATTTGGAAACAATGCCTTTAACATTTCTTTATAAATCATGACAAAGACAATTGACTAAATCATTTATAAAACAATAGCTTATAAAACCACAAATTGTAATTAGCTCATAATTTGAAAAATAAACGTATTACCCACCTCTTATTCATGCCATAAGCTTGTTCCAATCCTCAATTTGATCTTTACTTCTCTCTCTCTTCCAACTTAAAATCACCTAAGCCATAGTCAACCAATTTCCAAAATCATAAACCTCATACTTTTCAAATTAACAAAAGAAGTTTATAATCATCATATTTCCACCCTTTCCAAATCAAGAATTTCTAAAATCTCAAATTCTCAAACTTTACCCAAACCTTAACTCACATAAATCTAAAATTTATCAATTCACCATGAAATCTTTCAAAACTAATCAAGGAAAACAAAAACTCATCACCTTTTCCATATTTCTAAACTAACAAATCACTAAAAACTCAAACTTGAAGAATCTCTTACCTCTTTCTGTTAGGCCTCGAAAAAAAATTTTTATTTTTTTATTTATTCATTAATTATTTTATTTTGCCTTGATTGCTTTAATTATGTGTTTATATAGATATTTTTATGTTGGGCTTGGAAATTAGAAGTTGGGAATTAAAATGAAGGCTTGGACCTAACATTGGAAAGTATGGGCTTTAGAAGATAAGTGGATTAGGGTAGAGTGGGCTTGTGAGGAGGAGGAGAGCCCAAAAGCTTTGAAAGTTAGAGGAGAGATCAAAACTATGTAGTTTTGAGGTAGGTTTTAAGTGGAAATATAAAGGAATGAAGAGAAGAGAAGGAGAGGAGCAAAGTGTCGTAAGTCACCAAAAGAAAAGAGAAGAGAGCAAATCGTGAGCAAGGAAGCAAGAGGGTTTCGGCCAAGAGAGGAAGGAGACCCATAGGAGGCTTGAAGGGAGGAAGAAAGGAGAGGAAAAAAGGAAGAGAATCGATTTATTAGAGGTTAGTTCCATCTTTGTTTATGTTAGATTTGAAAATGAGATGAAATGGAAGTTAGGGTTTGTGTAGGGTTTAAAGAAAGATAGAGAGAAATGTGAGATCTATGGATTTTATGGACTTTTAAGCTAAGGTTATGGTGACTCTAGCTTAAATATCTTATGGGTAGGTTAGGTTTAAAGTATACTTTTATTTTGCTTGATTTTTATGAATGTTATGCTTTCCTTTAGAATATAAATAGTGAATGGAGTATGTTTTGATTGAAGGAAATCAAGAGAACTCCACTCACGACAAGGAGGAAGGGCAATCTTGAATTCGAATACCGACGATAGGTGGGTAACATTTTTATAGTTGTTGTGTAATGGGCAAATGCCCTATGTGTGTTATCTTTGATAATTATGTGCATATTGAAAGGGTATTTCCTTTTATTTGAATGTAAAGTGTGAAACTATGATGATTCGAAAGTATGAAAGAAGCACGAAATGCTAGTCTTGTGCTTAAATATGTGAGCATAAATGATTTGTGATTGGGCAAGAGAGAACCTATTTCGATAGTCACGTGCACGTTGACCCCCCCTAGCCTTCTCCCGGCACCCGCCAGGGCCCAGATCCGAAAATGGACTCGTTGTGTTTATTTATAAACTTGGTTTATTCGTTGTGTTTATGGAACTCTCGAGCCAATTGTGTGCATATCATCATTTTTAGTAAATGATGCATATTACTTGTTTTACTTGATAAAAGATCTAATGCGATGCTTTATGTGATGATTTTGGCTAATTGATGATTTATGTGATGAAGTTGAGTCATTTGTGCTTTATATGATAGACTGAAAATGTTTTGAATTCTTTATGTGTTGTGTGGCTCATTACTCGATGGCTATAGAGGTGTTAGCCACTGAGCCGTGTTTGCTCACCCATTCTCCTCCTCGGTGCAAATTCTAGTTGAGCGAGAACTTTGCAAGGCATCGGGCATAACTCCAAGAAACTTTAGACACTTTTGTATTAAGTTAGTAACTAGCTTTCGGAATGGCCTTATAAGCATATTAAGCATTGAACATCTCATATGTTGTATTTTGGTACTTGATTCGTGATGGATATGATGAATATGCTGATATGTAACTAAAGCTACAATTGAGCTCTTGAATGATTGATAAAGAGATGAGAGCTCTAGTACTCTCTTCTTCATATGAATTTGTTATCTGTGATTTGTGCTTGCCTTTAAAAAGGGTACATGTATGAGTCTTTTGATCATTAAGTTGTAGATATTTCTTTTATCTTTCCAACGGTATAAAGTTTGTAAATTTTGGACATCTGAGTGAAAAGTTATGCATCTTCTAAGTGGGGATGTTCTAGAGAAAGGGCTCAGACGAAGTTAGGCTTCATTTTTTTCGCTGCGTGATGACATCATCTTAAATGCGTGATGACGTCATCACAGGCAATTTTTTATGTCTGTGCTGACGTCATCACAGACAATTTTGCGTCTGTGCTGACGTCATCACAGACGAATTTTTTATGTCTGTCTTGGCGTCATCACGAATAAATTTTTGCGTCTGTCTTGACGTCATCGCTCGCTTTTGTGTTTTGACCTCTCTTCCTTCTTTTGGCCATAACTTCTTGTACAAACCTCCGATTTAGCGATTTTGAAGCGTTGGATTCATAAGGAAATTTTCTATCTTTTTATACCTGATTGGTCAGTATTGCTTTTAATTTGAAAAAGGTGGTTTGAAACAAAGTGTGGCGATCGGTTGTCAAAGTTTGAATATACTTCACTAATTTTAGAATATCTTGAGCTATAGAGCTCCGATTGAGGCGATTCTTATTTTAAATTAAACTAGAGACCTAAACCTACAAGTTTTATGAAGAAATTGAACAGCAAGCTAGCCTCTAAGGTTTTCCAATTTTGACGTGAAGTCAGTAAAGTGTTCAGTTTTGACTATTTTGGTTATAACTTTTTCATTTCTGATCCGAATTAAGCGTTTTCAGTGGCGTTAGAATCGTGAGAGCATAAGGAACATATTTTCTTAAAAAGCCTATCCAACTTTTTTATTAAAAGTTTCCCCTATTGTGGTGTGTTATGGGTCTTCTATGCTTATTGTGTACTTGTGGGGTCCGAATGTTGGGCCTCGAAGACGGGGTCCAACATTCTTTGGTATCAGAGCTTAGGTTTACTCCTAGGGTTAGAATGCATAGTAAGGAATGGTTTTGTTATGTGATTAAATGTCGCATTATGAATTGATTGTTGTATTAAATGACATGCATCTCATGCATACATATAGGAACTAAGATTAAAAAGAAATGTAGCTAATCAGTAAATGTTTACATTGAAGGAGTAAGATGCCACCTCGTAGAAGGACACGAGGAGTTATGCAAGGTTCTATTGCACCTGACTCTCCACTGAGAAAGGAGAGCACGGATGAGTCCGTAGCCCCGGGAGTAGCCCCAATTGAGGCTTCTCTAGGGCAGAGTAGTGAGCCCCTCCGATCTCAGACTCGGTGTCGCTTAGTCGGCTGAGCAAGTGCACTCTTGCACCGAGACTCTTTCAGCATTTACCCAAGCCTTTGTTCAAAGCTATGGGTCAAATGCCCCAGCTCTAGTTCGGCCCGATTAAGAAGGGGAGACAGTTTGACAAGCTGAGGAAGTATGGAGGGGTGGATTTCCACGGGACCGCAGACCCTGAAGAAGCTGAAACATGGTTGAGAAAGACCGAGAGGGTCTTGGATCAAATGGAGTGCGAGGATGATGAGAGAGTGGTTTATGTTGCCAGTCTGCTTCAGGGTGATGCCTTGCATTGGTGGGAGGCGTGCTGTGGAGTCGAGCGAGACCAATAGGGTTGACATGGGAGACTTCTGACGTGTGTCGGTGAAGAAGTATCTGTCTGAGGTGTACATTCAATGAAGCGAGGGAGTTTTGAGTCTCACCCAGAGGAGATGGTATTCTTGAGTATGAGCGTCGGTTTACTCGATTATCGAGGTATCTTCTTGAGTGATGTTGATGAGGCTGCCAAGTGCCGCAGGTTTGAGTCAGGACTACACTTAGCTATCAGAGAGAAGGTGGTAGTGCAGAACTTTGGCGACTTTCAACAGCTGGTTGAAGCGGCTCCGAGGGTTGAGAACATCGAGAACATTAAGAGCGCAGATAGCAAAAAGAGGAAGGGAAGACAACAGTTCAGGAGGGGAGGTGGTACTTCTATGCCTGAGAGAAGTGCCAGAGCTTTTTTTGTGCAGTCTGAGGAGAGGAGCAGCGGTGGAAGCCGGCCTAGATCTATGAGGACTCCTACTGTTTCTCACCAAGCTTCGATAGTGGGCGGCAGTAGAAGGGGTGATAGGGAGAGGCCACCTCTTCCCAAGTGTGAGCACTGTGGATTTCATCATAGAGGAGAATGCTTCAGGGTATCCGGAGCATGTTTCAATTGTGGGCAGAAAGGACACATAGCCAAATTTTGTCCTAAGCCGGACAGAAGAGAGGGGTCACAAATGCAAGCTTCAAGGAGGACAGAGACAGTGGGACAGAAAGTTGTGACTGAAGTGGGTAGCTCTGGTGTATCTAAGAGAGCTTACCCTCCAGACAGATCCAGGGGGCAAGCATCAGCTAGAGTGTTTGCAATGACTTGAGAGGAGGCAGAGACAGCTCCAGAAGTGGTAACGGGTATGATTAAATTATTTGATGACTGTGTGCTTGCTTTGATTGATCCGGGTTCTACCCACTCTTTTGTGTCGTCGGGTAGAACTGTATGTGGTAGTGTCTTGAGCCCTTTGGATACTCCGCTGATGGTGAGTACTCCGATCGGCCAGTTTATTGTTATCAATCAAGTGTATAGAGACTGTGAGATAGAGATTAGTGGAGGGAAGTTTGTGGTGGATTTGATGCCTTTGAAGATGGGAGGATTGGATGTGATCCTAGGTATGAATACTTTAGAGAAGTATCATGCCAACTTAGACTGCAAGCAAAAGACAGTAGAATTTGAGTCAGAGAATGGCAGAAAAGTGGTATTTGTGGGAGATAGAAGAGCGATCCGCCTCAGTTGTTTCACTATGTCGTGAGAGAGATTGATGAGTAAGGGGTGTGAAGCGTATTTGGCCTATGTGTTAGACACGGAGGCAGATAGAGGGAGGTTGGAGGACATTCCTGTAGTCAGGGAATTTCTGGACGTCTTTCCCGAGGAATTGCCAGGACTACCTCCTCCTAGAGAAATTGAATTTCCCGTTGAGCTTCTTCCAGGTACTGCGCCGATTTCAATTCCGCCTTACCGAATGGCCCCGGCGGAATTGAGAGAGCTTAAGGAGCAATTGGAAGATCTTTTAGAGAAGGGTTATATTAGGCCGAGATCTTCACCTTGGGGAGCTCCGGTGCTATTTGTGAAGAAGAAGGATGGGTCATTGCGGATGTGTGTGGATTATAGGAAGTTGAATCGTGCCACCGTTAAGAACAGATATCCGCTCCCGCGCATAGATGATTTGTTTGATCAGTTGCAAGGGGCGAGAGTCTTTTTCAAAAAAGATTTGAGATCGGGTTATCATCAGTTGAGGATTAAGGAGACCGATGTGTTAAAGACTGCTTTTAGGATGAGGTACGGCCACTTTGAGTTTTTGGTTATGCCTTTCGGGTTAACAAATGCTCCAGCAGTCTTTATGGATTTGATGAATAGAGTCTTCAAGTCTTTCCTAGACCGATTTGTCATTGTCTTTATTTATGATATATTGGTATATTCTAAGAGTGATGAGGAGCATGAGGATCACTTGAGGGTTGCTTTAGAGACCTTGAGAAAGAACGAGTTGTATGCTAAATTCGATAAGTGTGAATTTTGGTTAAGGGAAGTAGTATTTCTCGGGCATGTGATTTCAGAGCATGGAGTGCATGTGGATCTACAAAAGATAGAAGCTGTGATTAAATGGGAAGCACCTAAGAATGTGGCTGAGGTGAGAAGTTTCTTAGGATTAGCTGGATATTACAGGAGGTTCGTGGAGGGCTTTTCTATGATAACTGCTTCACTTTCCAAATTGACGAGAAAGAATCAAAAGTTTGAGTGGACTGAGGAGTGCCAGAGTAGTTTTGAGGAATTGAAGAATAGGCTTACTACTGCACCGATTTTGACATTACCCTATGGTGATGATGGATACATTGTGTCAAATGGCGCTTCAGAAGGGTTTAGGATGTGTATTGATGCTAGGAGAAAAGTGATTGCCTATGCTTCTAGCAATGAAGCCTTATGAGATGAACTACCCTATTCATGATTTGGAGTTAGCTGCTATTATTTTCGCATTGAAGATTTGGAGACACTACTTGTATGGAGTTACTACTAGAGTATTTACGGACCATAAGAGCTTTAAGTACTTGTTGACTCAGAAAGAGCTGAATTTGAGGCAGAGGCGATGGTTGGAGTTATTAAAAGATTATGATTTGGTGATAGACTACCATCCGGGGAAAGCTAATGTTGTAGCTGATGCATTGAGTAGGAAGTCCACTATGGCACATGTGGAGACAGTGTACCTTCCTTCTTGAAGGAATTAGCGAGACTTGATGTGACATTGAAGCAAGTTGAGCCTGACTGTATTTTGGCAAATTTCAGAGTGAGACCAGTGTTGAGGAGGAAGATCAAAGAATTGCAAGAACGGGATGAGTACTTGAGTAAGCTTAGAGCAGAGATAAAAGATGGCAAGCCCTCTGATGTAGGGGTAAAGGAAGATGGATTGATGGTTATGGGTGACAGATTGTGTGTTCGAGATGTGTTAGAGCTGAAGGATGAGATTCTAGATGAAGCGCATAACGCTCCTTATGCAATGCACCTGTGGAGTTCTAAAATGTATCGAGATTTGAAGAACATTTCGGTGGAAAGGAATGAGGAAAGATGTGGCGGTATGCTAAAGATGTTTAGTGTGTCGCAGTTAAAGTGAACACCAAGCACCTTCCGCAAGCTTAATCCTTTGCGATTCCTAATGGAAATGGGAGAAGATTACCATGGATTTTCGATGGTTTTACCAAGGACTAGCAGGAAGCATGACGCTATTTGGGTGATTGTCGATAGGCTGACTAAGTCAGCCCACTTCTTGCCAATTAAACAGACAGATTCTTTGAATGTTTTGACTAAGAAGTATGTAGATGAGGTAATTAGACTTCATGGGATTCCGAGTTCGATAGTGTCTGATAGGGATCCTAGGTTTACCTCCAGGTTTTGGGAAAGTTTGCAGGAGGCTCTGGGGACTAGATTGCATTTCAGTACAGCTTTCCATCCGCAGACTGATGGACAATCGGAGAGGACGATACAAACTTTGGAGGCGATGTTGAGAGCTTGTGCATTAGATTTCAAAGGTTCGTGGGATGATCACCTACCTTTGATTGAGTTTGCTTACAATAATTCCTATCACTCGGGAATTCAGATGGCACCTTACGAGGCTTTGTATGGTAGGAGATGCAAGACTCCTTTATGTTGGGATGAGGAAGGTGAAAGGAAGCTTGTAGGGCCTGAATTGGTACAGGCTACAGTCGATAATATCAAAGTGGTAAAGCAGAGGCTTAAAGCAGCTCAAAATAGGATGAAAAGCTACACGGATGCGCATAGGAAAGAGATAGAATTTGAAGTGGGAGAAAAGGTGTTTCTTAGAGCTTCTCCATGGAAAGGTGTTTTGAGGTTTGGCAAGAAGGGCAAGCTTAGCCCGAGGTACATAGGCCCATATGAGATCATTGAGAGGATTGGGCCTTTAGCTTATAAGTTAGATTTGCCATTGGAGTTAGCTAAGATTCATAATGTGTTCCATGTATCGATCCGAGGAAGCATGATCGATCCTTCAGATATAGTTCAACCTTCAGAGGTTCAGTTGAGAGAGGATTTGACTTATGAGGAGCAACCCGTGGAGATCTTAGATTCAAAGGAAAAGGTGTTAAGGAATAAAGTTGTAAAGCTGGTAAAGGTCTTGTGGAGGAACCATTCGACCAAAGAGGCAACTTGGGAGCCTTTGGAGCCCATGAAGGAGAAGTACCCATACCTCTTCATGGACTAAGGTAAGGATTTCGAGGACGAAATTCTTTTAGGAGGGGAGAATTGTTGGGCCCCGAAAAAATTTTTTATTATTTTTTATTTATTTATTCATTGATTTATAGATTTATTCGTTAATTATTTTATTTTGCCTTGATTGCTTTAATTATGTGTTTATATAGATATTTTTATGTTGGGCTTGGAAATTAGAAGTTGGGAATTAAAATGAAGGCTTGGACCTAACATTGGAAAGTATGGGCTTTAGAAGATAAGTGGATTAGGGTAGAGTGGGCTTGTGAGGAGGAGGAGAGCCCAAAAGCTTTGAAAGTTAGAGGAGCGATCAAAACTATGTAGTTTTGAGTTAGGTTTTAAGTGGAAATATAAAGGAATGAAGAGAAGAGAAGGAGAGGAGCAAAGTGTCGTAAGTCACCAAAAGAAAAGAGAAGAGAGCAAATCGTGAGCAAGGAAGCAAGAGGGTTTCTGTAACATCCCACCCCCTCCTGGAAGGGTAAAATAGTAAACTTGGCATAGGATGGGACTAATAGGGAATATTTAGAACTGTTCATGCATAATAGGATTGATACACAGTATCAATTGTGTATATGAAATTACGGTAAATGCATTCATGACATTCCCGGTAATTGGGCCTAAAGCAATTTTATTGGAATTAATGGGATAATTGAGTTTGGAAAATTGATTGGACTGCACCATAAATGGTTTTACATTTTAAGGGATTTTTAGGAATTTTTCTGGAATTTTCCGGAGAAAGTTCCCGGACCGGCAAAATCGCCGGTGACTGGCCTAAACTTGTTTTGGAGTAGAAAAGGTGATTTTTGTGATTGAAAATTTATTTGGAGTGCACTGTTACCTGTTTTATAATATTAGGGAATTTCATTAATTCTCAGAAAAATAAAAGTTGGAATTATAAGTGATGTTACTGTTTTATTCATAACTTATTGTGTAGAAATGTAAATGAGGTAAGGTTAGTGGCCACTGAAACTTTGGGATGTTGGCTTCAATTTAGTGTGAAATAGGTGTTGTTTAATTTCAATGATAGAAGGGTGAATTTTGAATGGGAAAGTTCCTGTTCCATTGCCTATGAACGATAACATAACCATAACATCTCGAGTTTTGTTGATTTTCATGAATTAATTGAAATGGAATTAGGGAGAATGGTCTTCATGGAAGTTGTAGCATATTTGATTATATTTCCATTGCTACTGATCTTGCTATTTTTGGAATTATATATTGGGAGATATGAATTGATTACTAATGACTGGTTTTGAGCATTTTGGATGAAACCTAGTTTAAGTGTGATTTTGTGAGTTTACTGATTTGAGGCAATTTTAACATTTGATGTGGACTGAATTGGTGTGAGTGAGCTTCTGAAAAGTTGTAGAGGAAGAGATTATCTTGAAATTGATATTTGGTATGTAATTTTTAGAAGTCAGAATTGGGAGATATGATTTTTCAAAAACTGATCCTACATTAGGTTATGAAAGGCTGATGATAACAGAAACTTCCATAACAATTTTGAAATTGTTAGAGATCGAATTGGGTGTTGAGTGCTTCATGAAAAATGAAGTTTATGATGTTATCTTTACAAGGATATAAAGTTCTGATTTTATTGACTTATATACTGGAAGTTATGCTTCTTGTAAGATTTCTGCCCAAAGTGAAGGATTTCAGGGACAGTGACATTGAATGAATTAATTGACTGGCTTAGCAATAGAATTTGATTTTGGGTTGTTCATAAAAGTTGTAGAGGACATTGTGAACTTATTGACCATATTTTTGTGGTAATTTATTTCTGAAGAATAAGTGAGTTATGAAATTGTAAATGTACTGCTCTGTGTTGATGGAAATTGAGTAGGCAGAAGGTTTGATGGATTATTTGACACCCTTAGGGTTGGAATTGATTTTTATGGTCTTCTTGAGAGTTGTAGAGCTTTTCATAAGCTTTCCAATGAGGTATAGTGGACATTTTTCTGATTTATGTGCTAAAAGTTAGAGTAGTTGGAAATTAGGAATTGAAATCTGGAAAAAAAAAAAGAAAAGGACAAGGCAGGGGAACTCGCCGTCTCATGAGGCGACTTTTCGCCTCAGGGCGAGATAATTAACCTGGTCGCGAGGCGACGGCTTGCCCTCGCGACTAGGCAGGATGATTCAGCCTCGCGAGGCGACGTTACGCCTCGAGGGCGAGATTTAAAGAGGCTGGTCGCGAGGCGACGCCTCGCCTCGACGAAGAAGGGTGATTCACCTCGCGGGCGTCTCGCCCATGAGGCGCATTTACGGAAATGTTTATTTTTTAATTTTATTTGGTATTAAATGGTACAATTGTTCTTTTGTCAATTTCTTTCCGTCCGACGTCCGATTGGCCTGATTCGAGGCATCGGATTAGTTGAATATTTAATTTCATATTATGAGAAAACAGGAATTTTAGGCGGAATTTGACGTAGCCTATCGACGGAACATGTAAACCTTGTTTTATTTAATTTGGGACCTATAGAGGTCCGAATTGCTGCGCCGTCGGCGCTTATGGATTTCTAATTTTCATAGAATTTTATTATGGGAAAATATTGAATTAGGACCAGGAATTCATGAACATGCATATCTCATCAACATGAGCACAAATTTCATATTTCGTGACTCGTACTTTTCTCGATTCTTATAGAGGCCAATTGGCGTCGATTGACCGACGTCACGAGGCTTTCCCGCATTAGCTCGGAAGTAATAGGTGAGTAACCTAGTTGGTTTCTCAAATTTCGATTGTTTACATGCTCAGCGTGAATTACGTGCAAAAGTGAATTGAATGATCCTTTGTATGAATCTTGGCATGTAATGTATGGGATTGTATTGTATGATTTCTTGACATTGGTAGATCGGGCTTTATAGCCACCATCTTGAACATCGCTATCTTGGGCTTTATAGCCATATTGTGGATCGACCGATACATTTGGGCTTTATAGCCAAATCTGCATAGTTACTAAATCTTGTCTCGCATGCATAATTGCATGATCGATAATGGGCGTGCCCAAGTTGCTAATTTTACTTGATAAGAGCTTGAGCTCTCATCTTTGCTTGGACCGCCTTGAGCCCAGGGAGAAATCACGACGCGTCCCCACCGAACAACGATCGAGCACTTGGGCACATCTTGAATAATCGGAAAGAGTCTCATATGCATCTCAATTGCATAAATGACCGCTACGTGACATGTTGCTTTTGTAATGGCATGAATTATCTTGTGAATGTTTTATCATTCTTGGATATGATTATTGATCGCTTATCGGTGTCGATGATTAATGTACTATCTTTACGCCATAGGCGTAATGCATGATTTGAGTGAACCATCGATGATGGTTTCTCACCGAGTTCGCAAAACTCACCCAAAATTTGCATCTATTTTTCAGTCTGAAGAATACCACAGTTGACACGGAGTATATCTCATCAGACGAGTAAAGGTTAGAGGTCGGGATCGTTAGGTATCGCATTAGTGTCTTAGTAAATGGTATTCGCAATCACCGTATAACAAGGCATTGTATTTTCTTGAGCCCTTGTGGTATGAATGTTTCTTGCATTGGTGATTGTAATTATTCTTGGATGACCGTAATAAGCAAACGGGTTTATATTAAATACGGATTTTATTTACTTACTTGTGTTTGCCGTGTGAACGTGGAGTTAATGGCTATAAAAAAAAAGTGTATACTGAATTTTAAATCGACTGATGTAGTACGCCACTCTCGTGGGACACGGACTCGGATATCACCAACGATATCGGGTTCGGGTCTTACGGGTGTGGGGTGTTACAGTTTCGGTCAAGAGAGGAAGGAGACCCATAGGAGGCTTGAAGGGAGGAAGAAAGGAGAGGAAAAAAAGGAAGAGAATCGATTTATTAGAGGTTAGTTCCATCTTTGTTTATGTTAGATTCGAAAATGAGATGAAATGGAAGTTAGGGTTTGTGTAGGGTTTGAAGAAAGATAGAGAGAAATGTGAGATCTATGGATTTTATGGACTTTTAAGCTAAGGTTATGGTGACTCTAGCTTAAATATCTTATGGGTAGGTTAGGTTTAAAGTATACTTTTATTTTGCTTGATTTTTATGAATGTTATGCTTTCCTTTAGAATATAAATAGTGAATGGAGTATGTTTTGATTGAAGGAAATCAAGAGAACTCCACTCACGACAAGGAGGAAGGGCAATCTTGAATTCGAATACCGACGATAGGTGGGTAACATTTTTATAGTTGTTGTGTAATGGGCAAATGCCCTATGTGTGCTATCTTTGATAATTATGTGCATATTGAAAGGGTATTTCCTTTGATTTGAATGTAAAGTGTGAAACTATGATGATTCGAAAGTATGAAAGAAGCACGAAATGCTAGTCTTGTGCTTGAATATGTGAGCATAAATGAGTTGTGATTGGGCAAGAGAGAACCTATTTCGATAGTCACGTGCACGTTGACCCCCCTAGCCTTCTCCCGGCAGCCCGCTTGTGGCCCACGAGATCCGAAAATGGACTCGTTGTGTTTACAATAAACTTCTGTTTATTCGTTGTGTTTATGGAACTCTCGAGCCAATTGTGTGCATATCATCATTTTTGAGTAAATGATGCATATTACTTGTTTTACTTGATAAAAGATCTAATGCGATGCTTTATGTGATGATTTTGGCTAATTGATGATTTATGTGATGAAGTTGAGTCATTTGTGCTTTATATGATAGACTGAAAATGTTTTGAATTCTTTATGTGTTGTGTGGCTCATTACTCGATGGCTATAGAGGTGTTAGCCACTGAGCCGTGTTTGCTCACCCCATTCTCCCTCCTCAGGTGCAAATTCTAGTTGAGCGCGGAACTTTGCAAGGCATCGGGCATAACTCCAAGAAACTTTAGACACTTTTGTATTAAGTTAGTAACTAGCTTTCGGAATGGCCTTATAAGCATATTAAGCATTGAGCATCTCATATGTTGTATTTTGGTACTTGATTCGTGATGGATATGATGAATATGCTGATATGTAACTAAAGCTACAATTGAGCTCTTGAATGATTGATAAAGAGATGAGAGCTCTAATACTCTCTTCTTCATATGAATTTGTTATCTGCGATTTGTGCTTGCCTTTAAAAAGGGTACATGTATGAGTCTTTTGATCATTAAGTTGTAGATATTTCTTTTATCTTTCCAACGGTATAAAGTTTGTAAATTTTGGACATCTGAGTGAAAAGTTATGCATCTTCTAAGTGGGGATGTTCTACAGAAAGGGCTCAAACGAAGTTAGGCTTCATTTTTTTTCGTCTGTGATGACGTCATCTTCGTCTGTGATGACATCATCACGCAATTAATTTTCTGTCTTGGCGTCATCACGAGCATTTTTTTCGTCTGTCTTGACGTCATCACGCATTTAATTTTGCGTCTGTCTTGACGTCATCACAGAGGCGAATTTTTGCGTCTGTGCTTGACGTCATCACGAGCAATTTTTATAGTCTTGGCGTCATCACGCATTTAAATTTGCGTCTGTGCTGACGTCATCGTCTGCTTTTGTGTTTTTGACCTCTCTTCCTTCTTTTGGCCATAACTTCTTGTACAAACCTCCGATTTAGCCGATTTTTGAAGCGTTGGATTCATAAGGAAATTTTCTATCTTTCTATACCTGATTGTTCAGTATTGCTTTTAATTTGAAAAAGGTGGTTTGAAACAAAGTGTGGCGATCGGTTGTCAAAATTTGAATATACTTCACTAATTTTAGAATATCTTGAGCTATAGAGCTCTGATTGAGGCGATTCTTATTTTAAATTAAACTAGAGACCTAAACCTACAAGTTTTATGAAGAAACTGAACAGCAAGCTAGCCTCTAAGGTTTTCCAATTTTGACGCGAATTCAGTAAAGTGTTCAGTTTTGACTATTTTGGTTATAACTTTTTCATTTCTGATCCGAATTAAGCGTTTTCAGTGGCGTTAGAATCGTGAGAGCATAAGGAACATATTTTCTTAAAAAGCATATCCAACTTTTTTATTACAAGTTTCCCCTATTGTGGTGTATTATGGGTCTTCTATGCTTATTGTGTACTTGTGGGGTCCAAATGTTGGGCCTCGGAGACGGGGTCCAACACTTTCTCTTTCTATTTTCGAAATTTCTTTTGGCTTGGAGGGTAGATCTCTTCTCCATCCCTCTTTTCCTTCATGAATCCATGGAAAAATTAAGCTTGAAAAATCAGAAACCTACCTCTTCTTCCTCCTTCTCCTTCTCCTCCACGATTTCTCCTCTTCTCTCTTCCTTCTTCTTCTTTCTTCTTTCTTCTTCTAGAATTTTCGTGGGTCTTCTTTCTTCCAACGACAATGCCTCCCTCTTTATATTCCATGTCATTAAAAGGAAGTAAAAAAGACCCTTTTGCCCTCTTCTTATAAGCCTTATACTCAAATCTTTAAGTTAACTTCCAGAAATGCCCCTGAATATTTCTTCAAGTTATGCTCACTTTTGGACAATTATTCACACTTCTGAATGAAGGAATTTGCTAAAACTTCCTTCTAGAGAATTGTTCCTCTATGTCTTAATTTCATAAAGCCTCAAGAATCATTCAATTCGGAGCACTACATCAAAAGTTATAGCCTAAACATGTCGGACATATCATTTGCTAACACATTTTCTAGCAATTCACTTCCTTCCACAAATAGACATCCTTAAAGGCTAAAATGAAATTTGGTTCCTTCATAGCAATTGTATCCCCATGTCTTAAATTTATTATACCTCAAACATCGCTTCAATCGGATCTCTACAGATCCCAAAATTATAGCAATCTTGAACTATGTTCAGAAACTTTCCTGACTCACTTTGATTCAAATAATCTTGCTCAATTAAATCTCTAAAATTCATAATTTTCACATAATCATGAACTTCATTGTCTTAGGAATCCAACGCTTTGAGAACTAAGTTATTCAGATGTCGGACGGAAAAGATATAAGCAAATGATTTGACAAAGCCGGATCAAGAAGGAAGAATAGCTAGATCAGAATGAGACAATTCATTCTGATTTTCATATGATTCAATCAAACTCTTTCAATTTGACTCCAATTGATGCAAATTTTTATGGAGAGAAGGAAACATGTGTTAGGAATTCAATGCCTCAAGAATCGCCTCAATCTGAGGTCGGATGAGTGAGTTATGATCAAAACAACTCAACATGTTCAAAACACAAATCAATTTGAAACGCTTTTGGAGCAAATTCCATAACTTTTTCTAAAAATATCCAAATGCCTTTGTTCTTATTCCATTTGAAAGATAACATCAACATCTACAACTCGTATTAGAGGCCTCAAAACGAGATTCTGCCTCAAAACTGGTCAAAATCACGATTTTCTCCAAGTGACCCGTAGCTGTCCGTTAAACGGACACGCACGGCCAAAAATGTGCCAATCCATCCGATAATGTCCGTTAAATGGACATCCATGTCCGCCTAACGGACATGAGCAAGGGAAGGGGTCCTTTTGACCCGAGGCTGTCCGTTAAACGGACTCCCATGTCCGTTTAACGGACATGCGATTTTCAAAAACTCTTCAACCTTTTTCCAAAACTTCACACATCCAAACTAACATCATTTACACTTATATTCTTCACATAATTACTCATTCATAGGCCTAAACACTTCATAACAATGCAAGCAACAAATCAATTCATGAACTTCTCAAATCTCAACTAAATTGGTTCTTCAAAACCACAATTCTCAAACATGTCATCAAAGCTGTCACTAACATCAATCTTATATAACATCATAACTTGTATCAACTATAACTCTTAACTCCAATCTCGAAAACTCGCATACTTAGTCTCGTTGGAAAGATAAAAGATCAAGCTACAACTTCAAAGAAGACTACTTTGGCCAATTCTATTTTAATCATTCTCTAATTTCCCTTGAATCAGCATATACATTTAACATTCATCCTAACTTTACTTTCTTAAATTGTACATCATTTATAACAATGCAACTATCATTTGGAATTCATCCAAATCTCAACCTCAAATCATATGATTTCTTACATTCCATATCATCTTGTCATTTAAAATCTCTTGCTTTTCCATAGGGTCTTACATAACAAAACATGATTCATGCTTAAGGCTTCTCAGCCCATCATCATACATAAATCACATTTCCTCATCTATAACACAAATTATATACACAACACTCATATACTTTCATTTTCATATTTCTTATTTTCGCTTCAAGGTTCGGGGTCCAACATTTCTCCCCCTCTTAAAAGAATTTCGTCCTCGAAATTCATACTTAAGCAAACACCAAGTAATACATTCTCTTAATTCATGACTTCCAAATGATCCTAGTCATTCACATATGCAAATCCTCACCACACGTATTCGTAATAGTTTTCACCTCCTATATCATATACCATCTATATCTATTTCACACTCCAATAATTCTTATCATATTTTCACAAGTACATAGATTTAAATCATGTTGCAAATCTTCCTTAGTTCTCTCACAAATGCATATTCAAAATCAACAACCCAATTCATCATCAAATGCTAATCTCACTTTCATTTTCACAAACTTCAAAATCACTCAAATTTCTTATCACACATATTCCTATCTTACTCGCAAAATTTCACTTCTTTATGAGATTGAATAATCACTATCATATCAAACAACTATTTCTTCACATATGCCGATGGATGATCTAATTTATTCAGAACCTAAATATGGACCAAAACCATCCAATCTAAATCTCTTTTAACTTCTATACACATATTCCTATCATCAAACTCATCTTTAAAGATTCATATTCACATCTCACATATATTCGAAGTCACATCCTCTAATTTCATCATGAAAATTTGAAATCTTCATTTCCAGCATCATAATCCTAAACTCAATCACAATAATAATCACATAGGTCCTTCAATATCATACTTTCACAAAATCAAACTTATCTTCACAAACTCTTATCAAATTCTCATGCAGAAACACTCATATCCATACGCCCCAGTAAGATCATATTACTGGGCCCTGATACCATATCTGTTGGATCCCGATTCTGAGACCCAACTTCTTACACTAACACTTGAATCTCACTGCTTTACTGCATATGATCGCTCTTAAAAAGAATCCGAAACGGAACGAAACAAAAGAGTCGAATCAAAAACAAATGGGAATTAAACACGTGAATCGGCAATGAAAATGCAGATAGCGGAAACTCGAAACATACGTGACAATTGGTTCGAAACAACGAAATCGAAATTCAAATCAAATGAAATGAAACAAATGCGAAGCAAATAGGATCGAATACAAATCGGATACAAGTGCGAAGCAAATAAATCGATGGAAACTGAAATTGCAAATCCCGACATCCGTAGCGTGAAAATAGAAAACTGTCGCGTTGGAAACCCTTATGACTTGACTTATCCGAAACGGTATAATTTTTTTTTCTTTTCTTTCTTGCGTTCCTAAGTATGCTTTTCATCTATCATATAAGGACTTAGCCTTAAACTCATACTAATCGCGAGTTGCTTTATTCTTCTTATTCATCACATTTCTTACGCTTTACCATAATAATCTCATACTCATGTCAAATAAAAATCCTAAATTCATACACAAATTCTCTTATCCATAATCTACTATATAGAAAATCTGACAGCATAACGGATGCATTTAGACATAACTCAAATCTGCATAGTGAAAAACTCACTTCTATAACTTTCAAACAAACACACATACATCATAATCTACCAGACCCTCCGTCTAGGATCTCAGCAGAAACGTAAACCTAAATTCTAAACCACTTCAAGTCATTTTCATATCAATTCATATTCATCACAATCAAACCAATATCTCATCATCCAGTTCATTCATCCATATCTTAATATATATAACATATATCCCAATTGTATTCATAACTCAATCCAATTGATATACAAAACCAAATTGCACAATCCAAAACCAATACATTTCCAATTCCACCACTCAAGTTCTTACACAATATCATAATCCAGAATACATTATGAACCAAAATACTTACAATACTTTAATGGCATTTCAAGCCATAGACCATTTCCAATAATCTTAAACCAATAACACAAAGTACAAAACATATACAAATGTTGATATCTTGATGTCTTTCATCCAATCTCCCGTCAATACCGGAGATAGGATGAAAGAGGGTGAGCTCTAAGCTCGTGGATAACATGTTTATTAAACAAATGATAAGCAAAAGTATTTTCAAACCTTAGTTTCATTGATCGAAAACAAATAAGGCTTATTTCTCAAAAGCTTCTCAAATTCAAAACTTTCATAAACCTTTACAAACAGTTTTGCAAAACTCTCATAGTTGGAAATCCAAATTCTCATTTTGTCAAACTTTCAAACTGTTGTACACATGAAATGCATTACCTATACATGCAGACATTATAAACAAAGTAAAAGCACTTAACACATTAAACACATCAACGGTTTGGGTCGGTCCATAAACAGACGTCTCGCACATTTCAGAGCGGTCCCGCAGCGGCCAGTGAAACACATGGGGAGTCCAAAACGGAGTTCCTATGCCACTAGCGGGCAGCCGGAGAAGGCTTTAAACGAGACCAAAGTAATCGACTCCACATGAAGAACCTAACCAAACCCATGTAACACGACTCATGCTTGAAATTTTCATATTGCCAAGGCACATTTCAAAATTCAACTTTTCATGTAATGTCATATTCAACACATTTGCAAGCTTACATACATGCATATACAAGTATAAACATATTCTCAAACTATCAATCAATGCAACATCATGAATTCAATGCATATTTCATCTTTTCAATTTACTCAAAACATTCATTTACTTAAACCATTCAAGTCACTTATGGAAAAATTGTCCAAACTATTTCAGAATTTTCAGAATTATTTGGAAACAATGCCTTTAACATTTCTTTATAAATCATGACAAAGACAATTGACTAAATCATTTATAAAATAATAGCTTATAAAACCATAAATTGTAATTAGCTCATAATTTGAAAAATAAACGTATTACCCACCTCTTATCCATGCCATAAGCTTGTTCCAATCCTCAATTTGATCTTTAATTCTCTCTCTCTTCCAACTTAAAATCACCTAAGCCATAGTCAACCAATTCCCAAAATCATAAACCTCATACTTTTCAAATTAACAAAAGAAGTTTATAATCATCATATTTCCACCCCTTCCAAATTAAGAATTTCTAAAATCTCAAATTCTCAAACTTTACCCAAACCTTAACTCACATAAATCTAAAATTTATCAATTCACCATGAAATCTTTCAAAACTAATCAAGGAAAACACAAACCCATCACCTTTTTCATATTTCTAAGCTAACAAATCACTAAAAACTCAAACTTGAAGAATCTCTTACCTCTTTCTCTTTCTATTTTCGAAATTTCTTTTGGCTTGGAGGGTAGATCTCTTCTCCATCCCTCTTTTCCTTCATGAATCCATGGAAAAATCAAGCTTGAAAAATCAGAAACCTACCTCTTCTTCCTCCTTCTCCTTCTCCTCCACGATTTCTCCTCTTCTCTCTTCCTTCTTCTTCTTTCTTCTTTCTTCTTCTAGAATTTTCGTGGGTCTTCTTTCTTCCAACGACAATGCCTCCCTCTTTATATGCCATGTCATTAAAAGGAAGTAAAAAAGACCCTTTTGCCCTCTTCTTATAAGCCTTATACTCAAATCTTTAAGTTAACTTCCAAAAATGCCCCTGAATATTTCTTCAAGTTATGCTCACTTTTGGACAATTATTCTTACTTCTGAATGAAGGAATTTGCTAAAACTTCCTTCTAGAGAATTGTTCCTCTATGTCTTAATTTCATAAAGCCTCAAGAATCATTCAATTCGGAGCACTACATCAAAAGTTATAGCCTAAACATATCGAACATATCATTTGCTAACACATTTTCTAGCAATTCACTTCCTTCCACAAATAGACATCCTTAAAGGCTAAAATGAAATTTGGTTCCTTCATAGAAATTGTAGCCCCATGTCTTAAATTTATTATACCTCAAACATCGCTTCAATCGGATCTCTACAGATCCCAAAATTCGTAAAGTACTGAACAATGTTCAGAAACTTTCCTGACTCACTTTGATTCAAATAATCTTGCTCAATTAAATCTCTAAAATTCATAATTTTCACATACTCATGAACTTCATTGTCTTAGGAATCCAACGCTTTGAGAACTAAGTCATTCAGATGTCGGACGGAAAAGATATAAGCAAATGATTTGACAAAGCCGGATCAAGAAGGAAGAATATCTAGATCAGAATGAGACAATTCATTCTGATTTTCATATGATTCAATCAAACTTTTTCAATTTGACTCCAATTGATGTAAATTTTTATGGAGAGAAGGATACATGTGTTGGGAATTCAATGCTTCAAGAATCTCCTCAATCCGAGGTCGGATGAGTGAGTTATGATCAAAACAACTCAACATGTTCAAAACAGAAATCAATTTGAAACTCTTTTGGCGTAAATACCATAACTTTTTCTACAAATATCTAAATGCCTGCGTTCTTGTGCCATTTGAAAGATAACATCAAGATCTACAACACGTATTAGAAGCCTCAAAACGATATTCGGCCTCAAAACGATATTCGGCCTCAAAACCAGTCAAAATCACGATTTTCTCCAAGTGACCCGTAGCTGTCCGTTAAACGGACATACATGTCCGTTTAACGGACACGCACGGCCAAAAATGTGCCAATCCATCCGATAATGTCCGTTAAACGGACATCCATGTCCGCTTAACGGACATGAGCAAGGGAAGGGGTCCTTTTGACCCGAGGCTGTCCGTTAAACGGACTCCCATGTCCGTTTAACGAACATGCGATTTTCAAAAACTCTTCAACCTTTTTCCAAAACTTCACACATCCAAACTAACATCATTTACACTTATATTCTTCACATAATTACTCATTCATAGGCCTAAACACTGTAGGAAAATCCCGGGGTGGGCATCACATGCCCAGGGTGCGGAATTAAAATTTTAAGTCCCGGGACATTCCCGATAGCCAGGATCCATGTGTATGTATACACAATCAAACCATAACGACCAAAGGAGACCGTCTCTAACGGTATCCACGCAGAGGTCGGAAATTCTAACCGGGACAAACTCTTTTGACCCGGGAATAGCTAGACTAAAGAAGAGTGTGCTAGCACTAACCTTAGCCTTGGAGAGCAAATGAATGAAGCTTGATAGAAGCCTTGGAGAGTAGAAGCAACTTGAATGGATGAGAGGAAGAAGATGGAAAATCAAATTTCAAAGCTTAACTCTTTAAGCTTTCGACTCTTCTCCTTTCTCCCACGCATAAGCTTCCTTCCTATGCCTTCTTATATATGTTTTAACACTTAAAACACAATATGAAAGGCTTGGTGTAGAGTGATCCACGTAGAAGGCTTAAATATGCCTTGAAATGTCAAATAATCATTATATTTGACTTTTCAACCATCTTCTTCTCCATTTAAAATGGTTCCACCGAAAATCATCTTATATATATATAATTAATTAATTATTTACTTAATTAATTAATATATATAATTGCTGAAGTGGTCCATCAAACTGGGTCTTGGTCTCTACCTCTATCAGGCCCATGCCGTGAAAATCGCGGAGACCCTTTTCAAGAATGTCGATGTCGCGATCACATCGACATATCCCAATCTCATCGGGATCCATTTAATCCTATTGCTCTCCGGATATCGGATCTCCGTCCAAACTATTTTACTGATTCTCCGAGTCACTCTTATCGCTGTGACCCATTAGGTTCCCTACATGTTGGCCACTTAGATTAACACTTAATCTAAGCAAGTCATGAGCGGTATCTAGCAACACATCATGACCCCAATTGACCGGAAAGTAATTGGTTTGACTAATGAAACCATATCACGAACCCTTCCATAGACAATTACCGCAATTAGTCCTTTCACCATGCTATACCCCACTTGGTTTGAGTATGGGCAATGTGTCAACTCTTACTAGACCGATTAAATCAAATCTAGTCCAAGTGTAATAAGATCTCGCCCTAGGACTCATTACTTTATATGTCCATGAAGACCATCTTCATGACATATGTATGTTTCGCCAGAGACTTCAAAGTAATGATCCCGATAAGAGGCCATGGGTATCTCTTCGCTATCACGTAAGTGGTGAATCCTCTATTGGCTACTCAATTACCTTCAATACCTCAAGTGCACTCCAATCACCACCCTATGAGCGACCTCTGAAAGGCAACAAGGAATGGAGTCAAAGTACAGAATCAGTATCCAAGATATCCTTGAGTACCTCAAGTCTAAGGATACTTGCACCATTGCTATGATGAGATTATCACTGACATTTGAATAGTACATCCATGTGATGATCTCATGGCAGGTCATCCAATGTACTTACTACCACTAGTAAGCATCCACATGTCAAATCTAAATATCTCAATATTTACAAATTATTCGAGATCCACCGCTGATCAAATCAAGGAATTTGACATGTGCTAGTCTATCCGGATTAACGATGTCCAGTCTCATTAATCCTATGACTAGGGATAATTTAGATACTGACATAATTACACATGATAGGAATCTCAGTAGTATGATCACATCATAATTTCCTTCATGCTATGTCATATATCATGGACTTCATAAATTTGATTAAAGATCACTATCAATTCATAATAAAATGAATATCAAATAAATGAAAAATGCCTTTGCTTTATTTATTCATAAGGTCTGTACATGACTATGAACAAAATGCGCTAAAGGGGATTGCCTTTAGGGCACTACTCTAACAATCTCCCACTGACCTAAAGCCAATCGCCTTGGTATCTAATACCATAAGCGAGTACATGAGAATCAAAATTCTTCCGGACAACGGCTTCACAACGGATCAAGAATGTTACGCTCGGAATTCTCTCTATCGGACATCACCTCGAGCAATGATCTCCGAATCAAATGGTATCGGCGAGTACGTGTTTGGATCGCTGATGAGACCTTGGTTCCTTCGCTGCAGTAATAGCTCCATTGTTGTCACAATACAACCGAATGGGTCCATCACGCCTAGGAACCACACCAAGTTCAAGAATGAACTTCGATCCAAACGGCTTCCTTTGCTGCATCCGATGCTGCAATGTACTCGCCTCGGTCGTTGAATCGCCAGCCGCTCTTCGCTTGGAACTCTTCCAACCGACCGCTCCGCCATTTAGTGTGAAAACGTAACTGATTGGGACCGAGTCGCCCTTATCGATTGAAAATCGCATCAGATGCTCGCCACTGGAGATTTCCATCTCCATATATCAAGAAAACATCCTTAGTTCTTCGCAGTACTTAAGGATATTCTCGACACCACCCAAATGACCTCACCAGATCCGATTGGTATCGCCGTAACACTTAGAGCATATGATACATCGGGTCTCGTATATAACATTAACGTACATAATAGATCCTACTGCAGACGACACGGATCATATTCATACGCATCCTCTCGTCCTGTGTCTTAGGACACATGGACTTCGAGAGTGTTATCCCATGAGTAATGGGAAGAAACCCTCTCTTGGATTGCTCCATGCTAAACCTCTTTAGCACCTTGTCTATGTACGTTGACTGTGAAAGACCAAGCAACCTCTTAGATCTATCTCTATAAATCTTTATCCCAAGGATATAAGTTGCTTCTCCAAGGTCTTTCATGGCAAATTGTTTGGACAACCAAACTTTTACTGATTGCAACATTGAGACATCGTTTCCTAGCAACAATATGTCATCTACATATAACACAAGGAATACGATTGCAGTTCCATTAACCTTCTTGTACACACAGTGTTCATCCGGATTTTGTGAGAAACCAAACTCTTTGATCGTCCTCATCAAAACGGATATTCCAACTCTGGATGCTTGCTTCAATCCATAAATGGATTTACGAAGCTTGCATACCTTTTCGCCATCGTGAAATGAAGCCCTCGAGTTGTGTCATGTACACATCCTCGGCCAGATTTCCATTCAGAAAGTCGTCTTCACATCCATTTGCCATATCTCATAATCATAATGAGCGGCAATGGCTAGGAGTATCCTAATGGATTTAAGCATTGCCATCGATCAAGGTCTCGCCATAGTCAACTCCTTGTCTTTGACGAAAGCCTTTGCCACAAGCCTTGCTTTATAGGTAATCACATTACCATCCATGTCGATTTTCTTCTTGAAAACCCATTTGCACCCTATAGGTTTTATCCTTCAGTGCATCAACCAAAGTCCATACTTGGTTTTCATACATGGAATCCATTTCGATTTCATGGCACGAAGCCATTTTTCGATTCGAACTCTTCGTAACCTCTTCATAGGTGGTAGGCTCATCATCCTCTATGAGCAATACGTCATTCTGTTCACTCACGAAATCCATATCTCTCGGGGCAGGCGTATCCTACTTGACCTCACAATTTCGTGTGAAGTAGAAGGTTGAATCATTACCTCATCTGTATGAGATACAGCTTGAGTTCGAGCGATTGATCTGCAAGTCGTCCGAGCATCTTGAACTTCTTCAAGCTCAATTCGCTCCCACCGCCTTCTTGTAAAAGAAACTCTTTCTCTAAAGACAGCATGCATCAAACAAACACCTTTTGTTCCTCAAGATTGTAGAATTGATATCCTCTTGTTTCTTTAGGATATCCAATGAATGTACACTTGTCGATTTTGCTTGCTTATCTCGACTTTGTCCGCTTCACATAAGGAGACAACCCCATACTTTCAAATAAGAAAGATAAGGTTTCTTGTTAGTCCACATCTCATATGGAGTAACATTAACTGCTTTGATGGAACTCGCTTAACAAGTAAACAAATGTCTCAAGTGCATATCCCCAAAAGGATTTTGGTAATCGTAAAAAGCCATCATAGATCGAACCATGTCCAAAGAAGGTTCGATTTCTCCTTCTGCCACACCATTGTCTTTGTGGTGTGTAAGGAGGAGTCCATCGAGATAAGATCCCATTATCTCGAGATAATCCAAAACTCTTGGTCTAAGTATTCACCACCACGATCGGATCGTAATGTTTTGATACTTTTACCAAGTTGTTTTTCTACTTCATTTCAATTGTTTGAACTTTTCAAACGCTTGATTTGTATCTCATCGACATGATACCCATATCGAGAATAATCATCGATGAAGGTAATGAAGTAACAACAACCATTTCTGGCATGGATGGACATCGGACCACATACATCTGAATGTATTAGGTCTAATAATCCAGTCGCTCGTTCACCCTTTCCTTTAAAAGGTAACTTAGTCATCTTGCCTAATAAACAAGATTCACACGTGTCATATGATTCATAATCAAATGACCCTAAACTTCCACTCTTGTGGAGCTTAGCGATGCGTCTCTCATTTATATGGCCAAGGCGACAATGCCATAAATAAGTTGATTTTAAATTATCTCTTTTATGTCTTTTAGCGTCATTGACATTCATAACCGGATGTGACATATCTAATATGTATATTCCATTGCATAATGTACCAGTACCATAAAGCATTCCATTTGAGCTAATAGAACAACCATTGTTACCAAAAGACAAATGGAAACCAGCTCTATTTAAACAAGAAATGATAATATGTTCTTTGTTAACACGGTACAAAATAACAATCATCCAAGTTAAGTACAAGCCCACTGGGAGTGTCAAAACATAAGTCCCTACGGCTAATGCAAAGAACCCTTGCTCCATTGCCAACACGCAGTCCATTTCTCCCTTTATGAGTCGCCATCGTCCCCGAGGCCTGCATATCATTGCATATGTGTGAGCCACAACCGTATCTAATACCCATATGTTATGATCGAAACAAGATTAACCTCAATGACAAACATACTGAAGAAGTCGAGGCATCGATGCCTTCTTCGCTTCATTGTTCCAAATAGACTTTGCGATTCGCCTCCAATGACCGCCTTACCGCATGGAAGCAGGTACCTTTTGGTGCAGTATCTTTGGTCTTCTTCTTGCCTTTCGCTGCACTTCCTTTCGGCCGAGCCTTTTTCTTCTTCTCGCTTCTTTTCTTGGAAGCGAGGAAGAAGAATCCACCAATAGCAACGCCTTGCTATCTTGCTTGACAACTTGTTCTCATTGTCTTGAGCATGTTGATCACTCGGAATTGTGGAGGATATTTGGTTCATCCGATAGTTCAACACAAACCGTGAATAACTATCGATAAGCCAACAAGAATCAAGTCTATACTTAACTCAATCCATCACAAAACCTAAGACTGCCAACCTCTCAATATAGCCATTCATCTTCAATGCATATTGCACTGCAGATGAACCAGGAGTCATCTTCGTTGTAAAGAGCAATCTTGAGGTCTCGAACCGTTCGGACCGAGCTTGCTCATCAAACAACTCTCGTAGATGATACACTATCGTGTGAGCATCCATAGACTCGTGCTGCTTCTGCAGCTCAGGTGACATCGATGCAAGCATAATGCATGTAGCTATGTCACTGTCTTTGAGATGCTTACGATATGCCTTCTGATCATCATCAGAAGCTCCTTCAGGAAGTGGATCCGGAAGCGGAAAATCAAGGATGTATCCAAGATCCTCTGATCTGAGAACAATTCTCAGATTTCGCAGCCAGTCAAGAAAATTTGGTCCAGTTAATTTGTTTGTATCCATAAGTGAGCGTAGATTCACACTAGTCGACATCTTGAATCAACCTAAACATAGAGAGAGAAAGGAAGTTAGAATAGAATTAAATGTATGATCATAAAGACTTAAATGACATACATATGGCTCCCACTAGTTTCAATAGAATCCATAACCCTCATCATGAATCCAAGAAACAAAATGGCACAATGTCCTAGTGGGTCGATATCCGACATTGCTAAGAATGACCTTGAGGTTAGCTCAACAAATCACCTTAGGTCAATCGGTAGGTATCGGTCATACCAATTGCATCTCGAATGCAACTATCGCCCAGTGCTATCAACAGTTGATGTATGCACATACATTGGGTTATCAACACTTGATGCGTGTACATCTGATGTACACTACCCAATTTCGCCTCCGTCCACGCTGACGCGAGGTTAGCTCAACAAATCAACGCTTCTAGGAAAACCGACCCATTAATCCGAAAATCATATTTTCATGGTTCAACATATCCGTATAGAGTGAGCTTGAGGTTAGCTCAACAACCCAACCCTATAAGAACTCGGTTCTTACCATATTAATGGAAGGCGTTAGTTTTCATATTTAAATTGAGGATTTTAGGTCTCATCAAATTAATCTCATCCAAGGATCATAGTCATCTTGACTATATGGACTGATTTAGGGCATTGTATCAATCATATTGAACTTATACCTAAAATCATCCATCATCCCTCCAAAGAATGTGTTTATAGTCGATCGAGCAAGTTCGGTCGATCGGTACGATGTGCTACCGATTGAACCTTTGTTCTAGTCGACTCACCTATCGTAGACGCTCCAATGACCGAACATGTTCTAGTCGACTGGAAGGGTTATCAGACATTCGCCCAATGATCGACATGTTCTAGTCGACTGGAACCCTTCTTCCAATGATTGAACAAATCGGTCGATCGAATGCTCTTTCCATGACCGAGCAATTCCTAGTCGATCGAATGCTCTCCAATGACCGGAGCAAGTCCCAGTCGACTGGAATGAGCTTGGCTTGCTTTCTAGTCAGCTAATTCTCAATTCGTGCAGTCCCAATTCACAATATCAATATACCAAGTATATAAAACATTATATTGATGTGCTAATGAAACTTTTTCATCAAATCATGCATGCCAATTAGTCACACTAAATGAGATAAACTTGAATCCGATTAATCAACTATTAACCAATTTGATTTCCACATAATTCAAGGACACCAAACAATCATGCTAAGGATCTCTAGGTAGGTTACACGTTATCAAAATTACTTCGGCACTTGTCACACAAATTGCGACGGCCAAAATAACTAAGATAACGGAATAAGCTAACGAGACTCTAAAGTGACCTATTCGACATCCAAAAATTATTGGAAACCCTAAATTCAAGAATCTCATCTTGGCATGCATACCACATCAACATAACACATTTTTACTCACTATAAAAATGATTCAAGGCATTGGAAATGAGAATTACACAACCAATCATTTCAAACAAAATAGACCCAGCATGTTTCTCAAAACTGCCAAGCTATGCATTTTGCTCAAAATGATCATTGAAACATTTTCAATAAATGCTGAGAAAATTACAGAGGTTAAAACATGTTCCCAACATGCTCCATGAATTTTTATAGGATTTATTTCCCACAAAATCTCATAGAACCTCAGCAATCTAGCCAAACCAGAATCTGTGTTCTTCAGCACAGACATTCCCAGCAGCATACAAGAAATTCGAAATAAATAGTAAATCACCTTGAAAACATTTTTCCATCCACAGAGACATTCACAAACATCTTAGGGACGTGTCGGTGAAAACCAATCCGAAAAACGATTTTTCTAGAATTTATTCTCGAATTTACAAGCATAGCTGTTTCAGAAACGTTCAACAAGACAGCATCCGAAACTTAGGGAATTAAATCAGCAAAACCTTATCAATCGGCATCGATAAAATTTTTCCTTTCATAGACACATTCAGCAACATCTTATGAGCAAGTCTATGGCAGAAAATTTCGAAAACCCCAATTCTATACAGATTCGAAATTGCACAGAAGTAGCATGCAACATAGCTCAATTCACTAAGGAATTCCGACCTAGTTATCATTTTGACTGTTTATACAACACAAGTGGCTCTGATACCACTGTAGGAAAATCCCGGGGTGGGCATCACATGCCCAGGGTGCGGAATTAAAATTTTAAGTCCCGGGACATTCCCGATAGCCAGGATCCATGTGTATGTATACACAATCAAACCATAACGACCAAAGGAGACCGTCTCTAACGGTATCCACGCAGAGGTCGGAAATTCTAACCGGGACAAACTCTTTTGACCCGGGAATAGCTAGACTAAAGAAGAGTGTGCTAGCACTAACCTTAGCCTTGGAGAGCAAATGAATGAAGCTTGATAGAAGCCTTGGAGAGTAGAAGCAACTTGAATGGATGAGAGGAAGAAGATGGAAAATCAAATTTCAAAGCTTAACTCTTTAAGCTTTCGACTCTTCTCCTTTCTCCTACGTACAAGCTTCCTTCCTATGCCTTCTTATATATGTTTTAACACTTAAAACACAATATGAAAGGCTTGGTGTAGAGTGATCCACGTAGAAGGCTTAAATATGCCTTGAAATGTCAAATAATCATTATATTTGACTTTTCAACCATCTTCTTCTCCATTTAAAATGGTTCCACCGAAAATCATCTTATATATATATAATTAATTAATTATTTACTTAATTAATTAATATATATAATTGCTGAAGTGGTCCAGTCAAACTGGGGTCGGTCCTACGCCTATCAGCCCCCACCGTAAAAAATCGCCGAGACCCTTTTCAAAGAATGTCGATGTCGCGATCACATCGGGACATATCCCAATCTCATCGGGATCCATTTAATCCTATTGCTTCCAGATATCGGATCTCGTCCAAACTATTTTACGATTCTCCGAGTCACTCTTATCGTGTGACCCATTAGGTTCCGGTTATGTTGGCCACTTAGATTAACACTTAATCTAAGCAAGTCATGAGCGGTATCTAGCAACACATCATGACCCCCAATTGACCGGAAAGTAATTGGTTTGACTAATGAAACCATATCACGAACCCTTCCATAGACAATTACCGTGCAATTCGTCCTTTCACCATGCTATACCCCACTTGGTTTGAGTATGGGCAATGTGTCAACTCTTACTAGACCGATTAAATCAAATCTAGTCCAAGTGTAATAAGATCTCGCCCTAGACTCATTACTTTATATGTCCATGAAGACCATCTTCATGACATATGTATCTCTCCGCGCCAGAGACTTCAAAGTAATGATCCCGATAAGAGGCCATGGGTATCTCTTCGCTATCACGTAGTGGTGAATCCTCTATTGGCTACTCAATTACCTTCAATACCTCAAGTTGCACTCCAATCACCACCCTATGAGCGACCTCGAAGGCAAAGCGTGAGGAATGGAGTCAAAGTACGTAATCAAGACCAAGATATCCTCGAGTACCTCAAGTCTAAGGATACTTGCACCATTGCTATGATGAGATTATCACCGACATTTGAATAGTACATCCATGTGATGATCTCATGGCAGTCATCCAATGTACTTACTACCACTAGTAAGCATCCACATGTCAAATCTAAATATCTCAATATTTACAGTTGTCTGAGATCCACTGCTTGATCAAATCAAGGAATTTGACATGTGCTAGTCTATCCGGATTAACGATGTCCAGTCTCATTAATCCTATGACTAGGGATAATTTAGATACTGACATAATTACACATGATAGGAATCTCAGTAGTATGATCACATCATAATTTCCTTCATGCTATGTCATATATCATGGACTTCATAAATTTGATTAAAGATCACTATCAATTCATAATAAAATGAATATCAAATAAATGAAAAATGCCTTTGCTTTATTTATTCATAAGGTCTGTACATGACTATGAACAAAATGCGCTAAAGGGGATTGCCTTTAGGGCACTACTCTAACAAACACTTCATAACAATGCAAGCAACAAATCAATTCATGAACTTCTCAAATCTCAACTAAATTGGTTCTTCAAAACCACAATTCTCAAACATGTCATCAAAGTTGTCACTAACATCAATCTTATATAACATCATAACTTGTATCAACTATAACTCTTAACTCCAATCTCGAAAACTCGCATACTTAGTCTCGTTGGAAAGATAAAAGATCAAGCTACAACTTCAAAGAAGGCTACTTTGGCCAATTCTATTTTAATCATTCTCTAATTTCCCTTGAATCAGCATATACATTTAACATTCATCCTAACTTTACTTTCTTAAATTGTACATCATTTATAACAATGCAACTATCATTTGGAATTCATCCAAATCTCAACCTCAAATCATATGATTTCTTACATTCCATATCATCTTGTCATTTAAAATCTCTTGCTTTTCCATAGGGTCTTACATAGCTAAACATGATTCATGCTTAAGGCTTCTCAGCCCATCATCATACATAAATCACATTTCCTCATCTATAACACAAATTATATACACAACACTCATATACTTTCATTTTCATATTTCTTATTTTCGCTTCAAGGTTCGGGGTCCAACAATTGATCTATTGCTTTCAACAATTAGATTAATTTGGTACATTTAGGTGTGATATGTCCAATGCATCTTAATTGCGTTGATGGTTTGTTTTAATGATTACATACTAATTGCATAAATGTTTCTTAAACATCTATGTGCTGAATTGTTTTGAGGGTTTGCAACTTTACTTAAAAACTGAAAGAAGCAAATGGTCAGGTTATAATTATATATGTTGGGCCCTTTATAATGCAATCCACATAATTGTTCCTTCATTCTGATGCTCTTCTATAATTCGGTTAGTGACAATAAAGAAGTTTTTGGAATGAAGTAAACTAAGTTTTTTACAGAAAGCTTATTTGGTATAAATACATTGATTTGTTAAAGTTCAGTTAGTTTTTGAAGATACTCACATGAACCATGCATTTACAACATTGTAAAGTGTTTTTTTAGCCTTTTTGGTTTTCAAATTATTTCATTTCTTAAATTGTTGCTCTAAGAATGGTTAACAGTTGGGTCTTACGATGCAGTTTAAGTCTGAGCTTGTAAAAAAAACATCGTGCAATCATTTTTAATAAAAAGGCAAACATAATCATTCTAAAGAAATTAAATTAAGAGATCAAGGTCATCATCATAAGATAGCTTATAAAGAAAACCACAAGACATTATCATTAAAAAATGAATACAAGATGTTAAACTAAACATGAGGAATGAAGGAAATGAAGAAGTTGAAAATAGCAGTAGAAAAAGTAAAAGATATGAAATGAAGAAGTTGAAATTGTTCCTACTGTCAGTGAACCATCCTCCATTTCGATTCCAGCCGCACTTCTCCCAAATGAACAAGCCAGTCAAGTTCGTACTGTGTAGGCCAACATGGCATGGGCTCATACATTTCTACTCATAGCTATTGGAATCATTGTGGGGATGATTCTAAACCAAATTATTTCTAAATTCTAAGGCGTTAATGTATGTTGAATCAAATACGTCAGCCTAAATATTAATGCTTAGATGTTTGTTTAGAATGTATGTTGAACCTATTATGTAATTAATGCTATGAATGTATGTTGAACCTATTTTGTAATTGATTTAATGAATGCTTAGATGTTGTGTTTGCACATAATTAATATTATCAATAAGAAATTATAATTACTTTCTTATTATCATTATTATTAATATTGTTATTATTTGTAAAATAATAAAACGAAATATATTTATTTTATAATTACAATTATAATTATTATATTAATAAAATTATTACCATTATTATTATGCATATTATAATTATTATTATCATATAATTGGTAATTATTATTACTATGTATAATTATGATTATACATGTTGCCTTATTTATTAATTGAAATTAATTTTGTTGTTCTTGTTCTTGCTATTATTATTTTTAATCATCAATAAAAATGTTATTATTGTTTTATTATTATTATTATTATTATTATTATTATTATTATTATTATTATTATTATTATTATTATTATTATTATTATTATTATTATCATCATCATCATTATCATATAATTTGTAATTATTATTAATATGTATAATTATGATTATACATGTTGCCTTATTTATTAATTCAAATTAATTTTGTTGTTCTTGTTCTTATTATTATTGTTATTATTATTATTATTATTGTTATTATTATCGGTAATAAATGTTACTATTATTATTATTATTATTATTATTCAATATTAATTTGAAATTGTTATTATTATTATTTGTTCACTTTTTTACTAAAGTTTCTCATTCGTAATAAATTTATCAATTCATAATACATTGTTAATCATCTTAAGTATAAGGGACATTTTTGTCATTGACACAATTTTTACGTTCTGTCCATTGCAACCAAACACATTATGTCACAGAGACGGAATAGTTTTTTCTGTTTTGTCTACCACAACTAAACATCCTACTGTCTCCAGTTTCTGTTCCATTTTGTTCTGTTCTGTTTTGTCTTTAGCTACTGAAGACAGCAACCATACGAAAATTAAGACTCCAAATTCCCTTCCTTTCTTTTAAACGTGTAATCCAACCTTACCGTCTCGTTGACATCACTTCCTGTGGCAGAACGCCGCAAATTTTTTAAAATATGATCTCAACTGCCATATTGCAGAACTCATTGCTACTATTTACTTCTCAATCCACCTGCAGTATCTCACATTTACTCAATGTTCTGATTGATAATTTAAAATTTTAAACATAATTGCCAACCAATTGGACAAGGTTTTATAGTTATTCTAAACATGCAACATTAAAGAAGTCGTCTACCACAAAGTGAGGAAACCATGTTTGGCCCACAAGATACGCACATCAAAGAGCCCTGATGAGAACACGGTTGCAGCAGCTGCGCAAGTAATTGAAGTTCATTTTGTTTCTATCAACTTCCAACTTGTCATGTGTGATTCAACGAACAACCTCCATACACAGTGATGGAGCCAGGAATTTAAAATAGGAGGCTCAGATATCTAATTTTTTTTAAAATTTTGGATAGCTCAATACACCACTAACCTCCAAATAACTTCGCTCTTTATATATATATATTAAAAAAATTAATTTTTTAATATTTTGGGAGGCCCAATGAGGTGGCTCCGTCTATGTCCATACATCATGTTAGAAAATAAATAATATACAACATTATCACGTAGATTATGTTAAATAGGATCTGTTCATATGCATATAAAACAAAAAATCACATACTTAAATTTTTGTTGTAGTCTTATCGGTTAAAGAACTTTTGTTACCAGTTTTACTACAGAGATCTTCTTTTTTGGGTAAACTTGATGGAGGAAAATCAGAAGAATCAAATACAAGCAAATGTATATATGTCTTCTAAACGTTTCGTTCATTATGGGTTTCATATACAATCAATAAACTTACCTTTGGTAGTTATTTCAAGAAAATTGACCATAATATCCTTCATGAGTGTATATGAGTCATTATCTCCCACTCACACATAATGAGTTTAATCTTAGTAAAAAAACAATCTTTGCAATGCTCATACTTGTTCAATAAATTGTGTGACCAATATACAACGAGACCGCATTGTCATATATCTGTTAGGAATATATGATATCTCAATTAACAAATTGATCCTGAAACTTATGGGTCCTAGAGTAGACATTGTATTTTATACCCTTGGTCATCTCTCGTATTTGCACTTTTTTTTATCTCATTTAGTTTCTTGTGTCATGACTGTATTCAAGTTCTTTACTAAAGAGATGATGGTCATCTATGAATACTTTTCACGTGAGTCATTTATCTCAAAAAAAAAAATGGCGTTCCTTTGTTCTCAATTCTCTTTTGAATTAAATTTAATTTGCTTTCCTAAAATTATTCCATACGATCGTATCTTCCATAATATTTTGGCAATAACCTAAAGTCGCAAACCTTAAATTCAATTCTCAAGAATGAAACAAGAGTCATAAGGGTATATGATGAGGTTCTTCTCAACCTTAAGGGTCTCACACAATGTAAGATGAGATATGGCGACTTACATTAATCACTTTTTATGATCAGTTGTGCACATATGGTATGAGTCATGTATTACGGTATTTACCCACTTCATTTAACTTGAACATCTTTCATTCAAGAAATACCGTACAGATGATAGTTCAAGCATACTCAATGTTTAACTTGAATTCACTTATCTACTCAAAAACTTGTTCAGAACTCACATCTAGCAACGTAAGACAGATATAATGATTAACAAATCACGTTGAACCAATTTCCTTGCAGCATTTATGGTTTAAGTTTCTTGCTCTCAATTATCACCTAGATAATAAACTTCAAACATGCCTCATCTCTAATGAGCATAAACACCAGAGGTGATTTCCCGTATGAGATGGCCAATATATATTCTGTCTCATATACTTGTGATTCATCCCAAAATATATTTATGCAAAAACACATATATTCATGAATCAAATGATACACAATATGTAATCTTCATCATGCATTATATCCAAAATATGACATTATAATGAGTGAACATACATAGAAAAATGTTTATTAGTACATTTCAACATTTACGTAGTCCTAGTGAATTTACATGCCCAATGTATACATCTCCGAAATTTGGTTTTGTCATTGGGTCTGCTATCATATCTCACCTAGATATATATCTCATGTTCACTTCTCCTCGTGCAACTATATCTTTCACATAATTATGCTTGGTATCTATGTGTTTTGTCTTACAATGAAATTTGAGGCCTTTAGTATAAGTGATTGCATCTTGACTATCACAGTTGATAGTCACTGGATTAATTTCGCTTTGAGTGACCCCTAAATACACTAAGAATTGATGAAGCCACACATCCTCTTATACTGCAGTTAAGAATGCTATAAATTCAGCTTACATTGTGGATAATGCAACAAAAGATTATTTCTTACTTTTCCATAATATTGTTCCATGGTTTAGTAAGAATACATATCCTAAGGTAGATTTTCTTTCATCTAAATCTCCTCCCCAATCAGCATCTGTATATCCTTGTATACGTAAATCATTGCCTTGATAAAATAATGCATAGTCCAAAGTTCCCTTTAGATACTTCAATATTCTCTTTACTGCTTTCTAATGTGCTTGGTATGCATTTGATTGATATCTACTCACCATCCTAGCAGCGTAATAAATATCTAGTCTTGTACATCATTGTGTACATAAGACTTCCAACTGCACTAGAGTAGGAGCATTCTTCATTTGTTCCTGTTTTGTGGTGTTGATGGGCAATTTCTCTTACTAAGGCCTTCGTTTTTAGTAATAGGATTATCAATTGGTTTGGAATCTTGTATATGAAGTCGTTTAAAAATTCTTTGAATGTGCGTTGCTTGTGAAAGGGATAACAATCTTTTTGAACGATCTCTTGAAATCTTGACTTCAAGAGTGTATGTCGCTTCACCCATGTCTTTCATTTTAAATTTAGATGATAACCAATCTTTGATTTTCATTAGAAACACACAATCATTACAAGCAATCAATATATCATCCATGTATAAAGATAAAATTGTGAATTTATCTTTAGATCTCTTAACATACACACAATGGTCTTCATCGATCATTTGAAAATCATACGAAATGATTACGTTATGAAACTGAATATACCATTGTCTTGAAGACTGCTTCAGGCCATAAATTGATTTTACTAACCGATACACTTTATTTTCTTGACCTGCTTTGATGAAACCTTTATGTTGTTCCATATAGATTTCTTCACTAATTCTCCATTGAGAAAAGTAGTTTTTACATCCATTTGATATAATTCAAGATCCATACTAGCTACTAGAATAAGACAAATTGAAGCAAATTTCACAAAAGGTGAAAAAGTTTCCTCGTAATCCTTTTGTTTATATCCTTTGCTACAAAGCATGCCTTATATCTTTTGATATTGCCATCAGCTTTTCGCTTTATTTTGAGAACCCACTTGTTCCCAATTACTTTACGTCTTTCAAGGAGGTCAACGAAGTCCCATACTTGATTTGAGCTTAAAGAAGCCATTTCTTCTTTCATTGTTTTCATCCATTCTTCTTTAGTAAGGCCAGTAAAAGCCTCATTTACATTCATTGGCTCTTCTTTCTCTTGCAGAACAATCATATTAATTTCTCCTTCAATCTCAAAATGACGTCGAGGAATTATTCTTCGATTACTTTACCTTAAACGAGGTTCATCATAAACAAATTCATGATTGATTTTTTATTGCTCCCACTCAAATTAGTCATCATAAAGAACCTTTTTGTGAAATTGCTTCCACTTGGTTGAGGTTCCTCATCTTGATTCTTCATAATAGAATCATTCTGATCAAGCGACTCATATAACAATAGATCTTTACCTATTTCGCCTTGTTTAGGAAAATCATTCTCTAATAATTTTACATCTTGTGATTCCAATTTAGTTACATCTCCATTTCTTTGTTTACCATTGAACAAGTATCTTTTTGAGAGTTTTGAGTATCCAATAAAAATATGTTTTCTCCCTCTTTGGCCTAATTTCCCATGTTTGTGAGAGAGATCATGAACATAGGCTGCACACCCCTAAAATCTGAGACTTGACACATCATATCTCCTACCAGTCTACAATTCATATGGTGTGCTAGGAACTGATTTCGTGGGCACACAATTAAGTATATAGGTAGCTGCTAGCAACGCATCACCCTAAAAAGTGATTGGTAATTTGCTTGATCCACTATGGACCTAATCATTTCTAATAGCGTCCTATCTCATCATTCAACGACGCCATTTTGTTGTGGAGTTCTAGGAATTATTAATTGCCTTTCTATTCCTTTCTCATCATATAAAACCTTGAACTTTTTTGACAAGTATTATTGTCCACAATCAGTTCATAATGATTTTATTTTCTTATCCAATTGATTCTCAACGAAGTGTATGTATTTTATGAAACAATCGAATGCTTTTGATTTATAAGAAATCAAATAAACATAACCATACCAAATATAGTCATCTATGAAGGTGATGAAATAGACTGCCTCACATCTAGCCCTTACATTCATTAGACCACAGATATCAGAATGAATTAATTGCAATGGATATAAAGCTCATGTTCTCTTTCCAAATGGCTTTCTTGTCATTTTATCAGCTAAATAATGCTCACATGTAGGTAGATCTACTTGACTTAGATTACCTAAAAGTTCTTCTTTAGCTAATCGATTGATTTAATTTTGACCAATATGACATACTCTAGCATGCCACAAAGTTGCAACATTATTGGAATTACTAGATGTAAATAATGAATAAATAATATTATTATTTTCCTTTAACACATCTAGTACAATAAAACCATCACATAAAAACCATGACCATAATTAATAGATCCAAGATACAAATTCATTTCATCATTGTAGAAATTTATATTGAAGCCAAGTCTAACCAACATCAACATAGATTAAAGATTCCTACGAATTTGTGGAGAAAATAATAGTTTATATAGGATGAGGAGTCGTCCTCCACGCATGTCCATCTTACATGTGCCAATTTCTTGTACAACAACTCTAGAATTGTCACCTACATTAAGTCATCGACTGCCACGTGGGAGTTTACGAAACTCAACGAAGGCATCTCTATCTTTCACTACATGGTTTGTTGCTTTTGAATTTGTAATTCACTAGGGATATGATTCAGTTAGAAAAACATAATAAGAAACATTCACAAAACAAATGTTTGTACTATAAAATTGTACCTTCTTGAGCTCGGTACAATGTCGAGCAAAGTAGTCCTTATTATCACAATTATAGCAGTTCACATGTTTCATGTTCTTCTTCTTGAAGAGAAGTTTTACCTTTTCACGTTGGTTCCATTTTGCCTTCCTGGATTGTTGAGGAGAATGGTTGAATCTCTTATTATTCTTCCACTTGAGTCCACTAAGATGCTTGCGTTTTTTGTTCATAGCTCCATGTGATCTAGGATTAACTGCATATGCCTCAAAAAACATCTTTAAGCAAGACACTCCTCCTCCAAGATGAGATGCCTCATAGCATCTTCCATTGTCTTGATGTTCTCATTATGAGTTAGGTGCATCTTCATATGCTCCCAACTCTGAGGCAGTGAACAAATCACAGCTTATACTTGTTCTTCATCAGAAAGTTTATGAACAATATCGCGTAACTCACTAACCATGATGGACATTTGCCTCAAATGTTTTGGCATTGTATCATTTGGGCGCTTCTTATAAAAATCAAACTTAATTATAAGTGGGCTCACTTTAGTCACTGAAGCACCTCCAAAATAAGCAGTTGCTGACCACATGTCCTTTACAGTTTTAAATTTAGAGAACTCACACATGATATCATTATCCATACTACTCAACAATATAATGGGAGCTAAAGAGTTCTTCTTTTTTCACATTTCATATGCATCACAGCCCCTCCTATGCTGGGCTGTAGTGCCCTCTTCATGAACTTTTATAGTTAGATTTAATAGTTCAAGAGCCTCTTGTGCCTCCAGTACATATTAGATTTCCATATTCTATATTTCATAATTGTCACCATTGAGATTCCCATCCCTATTGAGTTCATCAATAATATTCTTTGAAGTAATAGCCATTTTACTTTTTGTTTAAAACACTAAGTTTTTACAATAAGAAAGAAATATATATGCACATTAATGTCATATTTAATCGTTCATAGAGTAAATAATTCGATCACAATTACTTACAAAATAAAAAGTCCACTAGTGTGTTCAATCATCATTCATACAACAATCAAATCCTAATTACTTTACTCTAGACGAATTGTTTCATGATATACATGTAAACATATTACATTATAAAAAACAAGACTTTGTTCTTATAAACAAACATATTGTATTCAATTCTCTATAACCAAAGAATAGTCTATAAATAACGAACCCTACGCAAAAATGAGTTCACAAGTTTGCGTGACACAATTCACAAAGTTCGATGTACAATAGCTTTTACTATTTCCATTGGAAGACCTATAGGATACAAAATCCTAATTAATTCCCTTCTACGCATCTCTTTAATAAATGTCATCACTAACAAACTATAAGTCTTCTTGTTAGGCATATTATTATAAAGTATTTATAACAATTCGCCTTAAGGTTGAGGTAACGTTGCAAACAAAGTCATGTACTTTACTTTAACATTTATAAAAGCTCGACAACCTCCAAAGCATAATTCTTGCATCATGTTATTAATTGAAATAACATGTTATGTTAGACCGTTCACAGGGATTAAACGCATGTTTACTAATTTTGCATACATATTGTCAATACGTCTTTTCTGTGCCTCACATCAAATAAGCTTAGACATCCACACAAAATAACAAATTATTTTGTCTAACACATAGCGAACTCATGCTCATATTATAGAAACAATTTAATTTTCTTAGCAATTTATTGAACTATTCAAATTATGCTATTAATTTCAAATCAATTAGAAATTTATTTCTAATCTAATCATAGTTAAATATGAATAATTCAATAAAATTAGAAACTTACTTCTAATTTAAATTATAATTAAACTAATCAATTTATCTTGGTTTAATTAGAAACTAATTTCTAATGAAATTTCTTTCTAATTTCAACTAAACAAATTAGTTTTGATTTTAATTAGAAAAGATATGTCTGATTTTAATTCAACAAAAACAATACAATTAGAAAACTCATTTCTAATTTTGTTGGTTTTAGAAATTTATTTCTAAGTTTACTTTAACTAAACAAATTAGTTTACTTATATTAAACAAAAATAATTTATAATATTTTATATTGATTAGAAACTAATTTAATTGACTCAATTAATTTGTGTAAATTAGAAAACATATTTATAATTCTTTATGTTACATTTAATTTAAAATATACTTAACCAGTTATTATTACACATATGCAAAACAACATTTATTAAGTCTTTTGGCTTATTATAGTTATATGTTGAACAATGTAGTGTTGAGAGAGCAGTGGTCCAATAATGGTCCATCTGCCACGAGTTGTTGATTAATATATGACGTGCTCTTTTGTTTGTTTAACGATGTAAATGATTATAAACAACTTACATGCAATTAATTAATGAGAAAATTTTAACTCTTCAGGGCTCTTCACTGTACGCTAATTGACAGAGGTTAAAGTCTCGCTGCTGCTGTTTCTCGGGTTGGGATCCAGCCCCTCCAAGTTTCACCGCCGTGTCTTCGGGACATTTTTCTTCATGATGCAACTGGAGTAGCTCACTCCCACGGTCTGCATTCCGCTGTCTCCGACAATGTTCTGTTTTCATAGTTTTTTAATGTTCTAATTTCCCCTGTAATCAAAAGAAAAAAAAAAAAAAGAAAGGAGGAACGCTAGAAAGAAACTAATAGCATCAGCAAGGAAGACAAAATACTGACACTATTTTGGTCACGAGACCATTGCTAGCCAAGAGAAATTTAGGAATTTATTAAACTTTTTTCAAAACATTGGTGTCTTTTCATGTCGCAAAGCATTACAATCTAAAGTTAAATTTTAATTAGAACGTTTAAAAGATAAAAACTCTTCAATCAGAAGTGACTTTCCAGTTTTCCTATATTTATTTCCCGAATTTTTGTACATCTACTTGAAATAAAAACTTACCAGCTACATCAATAATTCAACATAGCTCTGCTTATATGACAAGCAAAACATACGACGTAAAAAGGAGCACAAGTGAACTGGGACACTAGCAAACACGAACGCAAAATACAGCCACCTTCCGGGCCACCAATCCAGCCAGAACATCTTAGTAATCAATCCATACCCAGTTTAAAATTAATAAATGGCGCAGAAACAAAAGACGATCGTTGCAAAATGATTATGCTTTGCTTCTGGTTTCCACAACCCCATCGGATGGAAACCAGAAGAAGCCTTGTTGAAATGAGCGTGAAGAGAAACAATCCAGGCCTGAAAATAACACTAACAATCGGACAGAATTGGAATGTAATGGACAGGTGCCTTAGTGAAAATAACACCAAGACACTTGGCTTCCATTGTAACACCCGGGTCCGCCCCTCCTTTTTTAACACTTTCCTCTATTTCTAAATATATTCATCTTATCTTTCAAAAGAAGGAACATTATGAGAACTTTTACCCCAATAAAACAAGGGCATTATGGTTTACATCAAATTTGAATCAGCAAGTATGTTGAGAGATAGCAATTATCCATCTACCGCTATTCCAGAAAATTAAGTCTGAATCTTATGACTCAACGACTAAGCAAGGAAAACTATAAAGAATCGTAGCATGAATCCTGACAGCATAAGTTTGATGCTTAGGTTGTAGAATGTTCATCTTTCTCAATAAAATTTCTGCCCAGCAAGCCGAAAGAGTTGTATTCACAACTTCCATCCTATAATTTACTATCATACAAGAAAACAGGTGGCCCAGCGAAGAGGCAATCATCTTGCCATCGTACCTGGATTAACTTTGTTTGCATAGACCTGCAAGATAAATGTGAACCAAAACAGTGTAAGAAATGAAAAAGAATGGCAACTCTGAAAGTAATTCTTAAAAACAGCAGCCACTTTTTCTTAACTAAACACACATGGCAACAAGCTCACTGCCTAACAAATCAGGAGTGACCTGCTAAAGGCAAAACATCAGAAAATTTTAAGAAAAGGCAGTTAAAGAGTAAGAGCCAATGTCTTGAGGGATTTATCTCTCGACACCTAAAAAGTTGAGCCAGCACCTGTTAAGACAACTGGGAGTTAGTTCCTGCTTGCTTACCAAGTGATCCTGACTACTGCAGCAGCTACTCCAACAACATTGTTTAATTTAAATCAACTCTAATTGTCTGATTCATTCTTTCAGGGTTTTGCCCACTACCCATAATCTAGCAAATGATATTTATGAATAACAGAAAAAGGAATTATGTTGATGTTATCAGATTCAATGTAAAACCTTCAACTTGGGTATGTCTTGAACCTAATAAATCGATAGCAACACCATAGAGGAAGAAATGAATTATGTTTCAATATGGCATATAAAACTACAAATGTATAAGAATATATGGAGAGAGAAAAAGATCATGATCAACTGTAAATGTATCAGTAATATCTAACCATGCAAAGATTCAAGCTAAGTTCTTGGAAACCTTGGATAATGCAGCTAGATTTCCATCCAAACTATGATAATTATCAGTGACCAACGAAATCAGAGGACTCAAAATCAAATTATGGTGTAGAAAGCAAGCTAACATAAGACAAGAAAAGATAAGTGGTAGAAGCTTTGGAAAAACTAAATGGTGAAGAGCTGATAATTCGTTGTTGATCTTTCCATCATCAAAAAACTATAAGTGACAATGATATTGATCATACCTGAAAGTTTATCTTGTTCACCAATAATCTCGACAAGAGCATACACCGTCTTTCATATGATGAAACCTCTTTGCATCTCGCATGATGAGTTCTCGACCTACAATCTTTGAAATGATCTTTAGTGCATTATGACAATCACCACAAACACGAAGATTCTTGATTACGCGTATAGGTGAGCGAGCAGGACTGCTAAGAAGACCATAAGCAGTTGCGAGTCTCTCACTATGAGCAAGAAGAGCTTCCTCTTTACCTTCCTGGTCTATATCATGCAAAACAAATCTTGTTTCTGGGATGTAACCAGCCTCTTTCATTTGTGATTTCAAACATCGAAGAATGGCATAGATCTTGTCATTTTCAGGATGAGATGTATCACCAGCCCGGTATTCATGGACCCTACTCCTAACCTCTAACATGTTCTGGCTTTGTAACTTTTTTTTCTCCTTCTCCTTTTCAAGGTCCAAAGCTTTCACTGGTACAAGGCCTGCCTTAGATTGTTCATTCAAACGGGAAGGCTCTAACTGTTGAACAATCTCAAAACATCGATCTCCAAGCTCCAAGTGCCCATGAGCCCTGCTAAGATTCATTAAACTTTCCCAAACATCAACAGTTGGCTCCAACGGCATACTCTCAATAAATTCAAAAGTTTCATCCAAATACCCTGCAGACCCTAGCATGTCCACAATGCTCAAATAGTGCTCAATAGTTGGGACAAGTCTGTAATCCTTCATCATGGAATCGAAGTGTAACATTCCCTCACTGATATCACCCAAAGCACTACAAGCCGAGAAGACACCAATGAACATTTGTGCATCAGGTTTCAGTCCTGCTCGCTTGAATTTACTAAACAGATCAATTGCATCCTCCCCAAATCCATTCTTAGCAAGCCAAGTTATCATTGTATCCCAAGATGTCAAATTGTGCTCTGTCATCCTGTTAAAAACATCAAATGCAATGTCCATAGCACCACATTTTGCATACATCTCTAAGATCTTGTTATAGGTGCTGACTTTCAGAGGGGATATTGAAATCATAATGAGCCCATGAACAGATTTTGCTTCCTCTAAAGCTTTAGCATCCCCACAAACTTGCATCAGTTGCAAAAAGCGGGGCAAATCCACAGGAACATGTTGCTCCTTTAACAAATGCAGAACTTCCACAGCTTCCTTCACTTTCCCCTCCTTGCATAACTCATCCAACTCTTTGATGGTACCTCTATATGAGCTACTTTCAGGAGACACAGGTAACTTGTCCTCAGTTCCAGGATTGCTTGATGTTTGAGGAACCTCCGTCCCATTACTAATTGCACTCTTGTTTAGCGGATACTGGCCAACGGTAGCATTATGTTGGAACTGTCCCATATTCAAGTTCGGCTGATACTGTCCAAAGCTTGGAGCATGCTGATAATTTCCAAGACTTCCTTCATAATGTCCACTTTGACCACCAAGTTGATGATGATTATGTGTATAGCTACTATTTAGGCTTCCCTGAGCATCTACGATGCCTTGTAATTTAAGTCCATGGGGGCTCTGTGTCACTTCTAAAGTTCCCTCGTGATATGGCCTATAAGGGTTTTGCATATGCCCAGTTTCTTTTTGTTGGCAATTCCCATTGTTGTTCCAATCATAAGAGCCAAAATTTTGATTATTTTCAGTTGGGTTCTGTAGTTCATTCATACTACTTTGGCAGTAAGTCCCATCGAAACTCTGGTGACCTTTATCTATACTATAATGCGAAATACCATGATTTCTCACATAAAACCCACTGAAGCTGTCATTTTGACCAATTGTGTATTTCCCAGCATCATAGGAAGGGCTTTCTCCAAGACCCTCATTCTGGTTTAAGACCTTCACATTAGATTTTTGCAAAGAACCAGTGGGGCTGTGGGTGGCGGCAGAGTAAAGCCCATTATGGTTTTGATATTGCTGATCAGAATTCTCTACGTGATACCCATTAGAGTACTGAAACTCTGATCTTTCAGCAGCAGTGCTGCAACCTTTGAATAAGGCGAGGCCTTTGATTGAACCAGATAGCTTGGTTGAAGAGCTCAACTTTAAGGAATTGATAGTGAGGAGTAAAACTCTCCTTTTGTACATCAATCACTCAAAACCAGTACCAGCTCCTAGTCAAGTAATAACGGATTTAATTGAATTGAGTGCAAGTGCACGCCAATTATAGATCAAATCCCTGCAAAGAAACAACTTTTTTTATCAGAAACCGTATAATAACTCATGGTACCTCAAACTGCCTAGGGTAAGGGGCTGGACCGAGTTCAGATTTGAATCCCTTCAGATAATTCTCAATAAGCTTAATCCGTCTCATTTGAAAATTAAAGAAGTTTTCTGTCAATATTTCGTACTCAAATATAAGATATCAATATAAAATCTAAAGCAATAAATACTCGATAATCACAAATTTTACTTGGGACAAGTCATCTTTTTGATTCACCATTTGTAATGGCAATAAACAAGTAATATAGGAACATATTGTTGAAAACCAATTTAATACACATGAACTTCACTATCTTGACTCACCCACGCGAGCGCTTTCCAGAGACAGGAACTTCATACCGCGCACTTCCGCAGACTAAAGAAGAAAACCTCCACAAATGACGGCTCAAACTTTCCAGGAGAGAGATGAGATGGCTGAGAACACGGGAGAGTTGGAAACAGAGGGTTGCGGCCGCGGAGAGAGACCCAGCAAGCAAAGCAACAAAACCAAAACGTATTCAAACGACGTTGTTCAATTCATCTAAATAAAACTGCTCAGTATTCATTGTTTGCTTGTGTGTGGAATTTATTGTAGTGGGCTGACCCATATCTTCTATTCCATTAGGTTAGAGACCATTTACAAAAAAAAAACAAAAAAAAGGTTAGAGACCAAACCCATACAACTTGCAGGCCCTATTACTAATATTTGGAAATCAGTAAAGTATTGACTTCTGATTTTTAGTTCTCCACTCTCAGACTCGATACTAACTTAAAACTGACAAGTACACGTAATATTATCATACTTGATATCGAATTGAGTTCTGATATAATATTATATTGGTATCGATCGATTTCGAATATCGTTTTGGATAATTTTAAAATTTATAAAATAGTCCTAAAATTTTAAAATTTATAAAATAATACATTATTATATTATACAACAGATCAGTATATTTTATTAGTTTATTATTGACACCAACCATGTTTTTAAAATAATAATAATGATAATTAATATGAAATAACAATAATTTTAAATATTTCACATATAAATAATAATTACAATTAATATAAACAAAAACAATCATTATCATACAATTATAAAATTAAGAATAATACAAAATATTTAAATTATTACAATAATACAATTTCATCATTTTAATAAATAATATTACATTAAAAGATTCAAAACATCCAATAAAAGAACAATAGATATTCTTAATCAATTTACAAAAAGTTGATGACGAAGAAATAATAAAGTGGAAGTTAAACTCGAAACAAAAATATTACAATTACATTATATATATAGAATTTAACATAAACATCAAATACAAGTAAGATTAAAAGAAAAGGAAAAACAAAAACTTGTAATTCAATAGTCAATGGGATGATACCCGCTAGAACTACACTGACCATAGTGATCATTTGGTACAAAATTCTCATCATTAAGAATCATCATTATCATTCAAATTTAATGCACTAAATGACATGTCAATACTTTCTCATTCAAGATTATCTTTCAAATCTAAATCATTAACATCAACCAAATTGAGTTTTTCATAAACTCAATATGCCAAAACATCAATATTATTAATGGCAATTGGATCAATCGAACCATTTGTGCTATTAAGACTCATAGTAAATAATTAAATTTAATTATTAGAAAATTATAAGAAATTATATAGAAATTAATAATGATAATAATAAAAATAATATACCTTTCCCGAAGCTTTAAATTGTAACAAACAAAAACCAAGTCATTCATCCTCTTATTCTCCAATCTATTCCTTTTCTTTAAGTAGATAAATTCAAATGTACTCCAGTTTCGTTCACAGCCTATTGCACTCACACATTTATTTAAAATCGGAATCGCAAACCTTTTCAATTCTGGAACATCATTTCCAAAATGATCCCACCAAGAAACTGTAAGTTATAAGATAACAAAAGTAGTGTTATAAACAAAATAAAGTGAAAATTAATTTTCAACAAATAAGAAAAAGGAAATAACTAACTTGAAGAAAGTTTTTCTCTTTGTCGAATAGTAATCGGCATTTCAAAATCTCCATAAGACAACTTGTAAAGCTTTATTTGTGAGCTTGAAAGATCTTGCATCGTGTCAACTCTAACAATTGTTGTAATTGTTAAAAACATTCTTCTATTTACTTCAGCTTGGTTTGTAAGATCTAGTCTAAAATAATACATTATGATTTAAAAATGTCCCAGCTGCAAATAATAGAGAAGAACATTATCTTTTTCTTCTTTCATTAATGATTGAAAAATATGATGTGTATAAAGAAGATCTATTTTTCATATTAGTCTTGATTGCTTCTGTTGCTTTCTCCATGACATTAAAAATATAACCAATTATTGGCTTTTTTTCATTATCAGCCAAGCGAAACACCCTCACCAAAGGCTCACAAACTCAGATAACAAATTGACATTGAGACTAAAATTCTCTATCTTCTAGTATAATATTACAAACCTCCACTCTAGCATTAGACTTAGCATGCTGAGATATAACCCACTTATCACATGTAAACATTTGTCTTAACTCTTTCTTCATCGAAACAAAAGACTGAAGTGATAAAAAATTTGTGACAAATCTTGTCACAATAGGACGACACAAATTCCTACTATTGTTGAATTCCTTTCTCATCAAATTCAATACTCATACACGATTATAAATGAACTTTGTTACCATTTTAGCTTTTTGCATAGTCTTATCAATAACAGAAAAATACCTAAGATCTCCTATATTTTCCAACATTAAGTTAATACAATGTGCAACACAAGGAGTCCAAAATATGAATTATATATATTCTATAACCTTTTCCTGCCTCTTTATAAGCGAAATCATTGTCAGTAATAAATTGAACAATGTTTTTCGACCCTACTTCATTCACAACTTCATCAAATATCTCAAATAAAAGTCTCAGTATTTCTAATAAGGGCAAATGCATCAATAGATTTTAAAAACATAGAACCATTTGAAGAATAAACCAAAAAATTTATAATAGGCTCTTGTGTCCTATTTATCCAACCATCACACATAATTGAATATCCATAAGTACCCCAATTCACTCTTCTTTCAACCAAATAATTTCTAATTTTAAAAACAACACAACTCAAAAGTTTACCTCTTAAGTCATCAATCGAAGCACCTTTATATCTTAGACCATAAGAGGCTATTGCATCCATCATAGGTTAATAATAATAAGACTGAGAAGCATTGAATGACGAACCTGAATTATACCACCATCTAGCTACTATCATATCAACATTGTGAGCTGCAACTCTTGATTGCATTGCACTACGAATTAAAGGTTGAGCTCTATGAGTTGTTTGTGGTGCAGAGAAACTAGTCACCTGCCTTCTTCTCTTCCTTACATCAGATTCTTTTTTAGCTTGAGACGGAACACTACCAGTGCCAGTACCAGTACCAGTACCACTACTACTACCACTACCACTTCCACCTTCAACATTTCTAAAATCACTATGGAAATTAGAAAACGAACTTCTATTATCAATTTCAAAATTCAATCTTTCCCTTCTATCTCTCTCATATTGATAATCATCAAGCAATGTTTTCATCTATCATTTCACATTATGACTTATTTGTTTACAGGATTCCATATCTTCTTTAACCCCAACTAAATATTTTTTTAATCGGGTGATTCCTCTACCTTTTAAATGCTTGTTACAAAACAAGCAAGTAGTATCAATGTTATGAATACCATACCGGGCTCAGTATCGGATTGAGCTTTGAACGCTGTCTGCATGTCTAAGATTCTATCTATACCGTATCAAAACTGTTTAAATTTTTTTGAATTTATAAAAAAGTTCCTAAAATTTTTAAAAATTGCAAATTAATCCATATTGATATATTATACAGTTGTACTGTATACTTTATTATTTTACTGTTTACATCAACCATACTTTCAAAATTTTAATAATAAATAACAATGATAATTAATTTGAAATAACAATAATTTTAAATATTTGACATATAAATAATAACCACAATTAATATAAACAAAGATAATCATCATCATACAATAATAAAATTAAGAATAATACAAAGTATTTAAAATATTACAATAATACAATTTCATCATTATAATAAATAATATTACATATTTACATCAAAAGATTCAAAACATTCGATAAAAGAATAATAAATATTACAAAAGGAGTTGATGACGAATAAGCAATCAAGTAGAAGTTGAACCTGAAACAAAAATATTACAATTACATTACATACATATAAGTTAACATAAACATCAATGATCAAATACAAGTAAAATAAAAAGAAGATGAAAAATAAAAACCTGAAATTCAATCGTCAATGGTCGGATACCCGTTTGAATTGCACTGACCCCAATGATCATTTGGTACAAAATCCTCATCATTGAGAAGAGCTTCGTCATCATCATCATTCAAATTTAATGCACCAAATGACATGTCAATGCTTTCCCATCCAATATTATCTTCCAAATTTAAATCACTCACATAAACCAAATTGGGTTCTTTAGAAACCCAATCTGTCAAAACATCAATATTATCAATGACAATTGGATCATTTGAACAACTTGTGCTACTAAGACTCTTAGTAAACAATTAAATTTAATTATTAAAAAATTATAAAAAATTATATCAAAATTAATAATAAAAATAACTTACCTTTCTTGAAGCTTTAAATTGTAACGAACATAAACCAAGTCATTCAACCTCTTATGCTCCAATCTATTCCTTTTCTAGGAATGGATAAATTCAAATGTGCTCCAGTTTCATTCACACCCAGTTGCACTCACACATTGACTTAAAATCTGAATCGCAAACCTTCTCAATTCTGGAACACTACATCCGAATTGACCCCACCAAGAAACTGCAAGTTATAAGATAATAAAAGTAGTGTTATAAACAAAATAAAGTGAAAAATAATTTTCGCCAAATAAGAAATAGGAAATAAGTAATACCTGGAGAAAGTCTTCCTCTTTGTCGAATCGCAAGCGACATTCCAAAGTCCCCATTACACGACTTATAAAGCTCCATTTGTTCACTTAAATTTTCTTGCATTGTCTCATTAGAAACAATTGTTGTAATTGTGAAAAGCATTCCTCTACTAACTGCAGCTTGCTTTTCAACATTCAGTCTATAATACACACTAGGATTCAAAACTGCCCTGGCTACAAACAATAGAGAAGAAAGTTATCTCCCCCTTTTCTCATTAATGATTGAGAGAAATGTGTTAGTAGTGTGTCCTAGGCCAATGGATAGTTGTGATTCATGTATTAACATTATGACTTGTTAATAATATATTATGAGGTATTCTTTTTATTTATACATGTATGTCGTTATATAATATGATTTACGTTCCATGAATAGTATTAGGCTTATGTCATCAAGTATGTGACTTGATAGTAAAACCATAAGCATTATAAACACTATTCTAAACTGTCCCTAATCGTTCGTTATTGGTGGAACAATAATGAATCAAGGCTAGTATGTGTTCTGATTGATGATCACGTTTTACTGATCATGGATATGAGTTATCAAATCAGAAACATAGATATATGTTAGAGAACATATATTGGACCGACCCACAAAGAGAACACTACATGGCTTCATTTCATTAGTGATTCTCAATATGGTTTGGCTTTAGTCCTTTGACCTGAAGTCATCATGGTTCCCTACATGAGAAATTCGGTGTTTTGATATTAGACGAAGTTATTCTTAACCGAATAACAAGTAGTCTTATATTGGACATCAAATGAATCATGCGGAGGGATGTGAATGACGTAGATGGGATTTGTACCTCTCTTAAATGAGAGAGATATCATTTGGACCTCTTGACAAGTGTGACTGAAGAAATGCATGGTCGTGCTCAAATGAATTGATGAAGAGTCATCAATGTCATTTGTTATAATCAGTCGACTTGGAGATCAAGAAACTATGATTAATCAAAGGTTGACATGTACCATGCCTTGTGATTAATCTTGATATCGTGTTACAAAGGGACTTAGCTTATAACTATGATTACAGGTTAAATTGGATTATCGATCCTCATTTGATTTGGGTAGTCATAATGTCTTGCTAGAGATCACTTATGACTTATGGGCCTTAACATGTGATCAAGCCCATTGCCAATATCAAATGAGCCTACAGGGTCACACACAAAGAGTTATGTGATTTGGGCTTATTTTCTTGGGCCTAATTTATTAGGCATTGAATAAATATATATGGATATATTTATTAGGCTATATTGAATTAAGTTTTCGGGCTTTTATTATATGAGATATAATGGGCCGAAACTTATTGGGCTTCAATGGGATTAGGGTTTCTCTATAAATAGAGAAACTTAGGTCTCATTAGATAGAGAGACTATTGTCACACGAAACCCTAGTCACCATCCGAGAGGAAAAACGTGCGACGTTCGAAAAGTGTTTCAAGACGTGCTAGCACACCACAGCCGCAGCCCAAATCGTGCATACTCATGTGGATACCAGTAGAGGGTATTCGCACATTGCAGTGTCTTGGAATCTGAAAATGATCAACCCACCCACGACATAAAAGTATTGTCATACATCCTAAGTATTTTCGATTATACTTCACGTTGTTGTATGGTCTTTTCCGCAGTGTATTGTGAATACTCGGACTATACGCGATCCAACAAAATGGTAGGTATAACGAAGGCCTATTTTTTAGATTGGCCTTAATTGCTTCTGTCGCTCTCTCTATAGCATCAAAAATATATCCCATTGTTGGATTTTCTTCACTATCAGTCAACCGAAGCACCCTCGTCAAAGGCTCACAAACTCGGATAACGAATTGACATTGCGACCAAAATTTCTTATCTTCCAGTATGATACTACAAACCTCCATTCCAGCATTAGACCTAGCATGCTGAGATGCAACCCACTTATCACTTGTAAACATTTGCCTTAACTCATTCTTCATTAAAATAAAATACTGAAGTGATAAGAAATTTGTTGCAAATCTTGTCACAGCAGGGCGACATAAATTCCTACCATTGGTAAATTTCCTTCTCATCAAATTCAAAACTCATGTACGATTATAAATAAATTTTGTCACCTTTTTTTCCTTCTGCATGGTCTCATCAATAACAGAAAAATACCTAGGATCTCCTATATTCTCCAGTATTAAGTCAATTCAATGTCCAACACAAGGAGTCCAAAAAAATGAATTATAGGTACTTTGCAACCTTTTCCTTACCGCTTTATAAGCGGAATCATTGTCAGTAATAAACTGAACAATGTTTTCCACCCCTACTTCATTCACAACTTGATCAAATATCCCAAACAAATTATCAGCATTTCTAATCAGGCCAGATGCATCAATAGATTTTAAAAAATAGAGCCATTACAAGAATAAACCAACAAATTTATAATAGACTCTTGTCTCATATTCGTCCAACCATCACACATAATTGAGCATCCATTAATACCCCAACTCCCTCTTCTTTCAGCCAAATAAGTTCTCATTTCAAAAACAGCACAACTCAAAAGTTTACCTCTTAAGTTACCAATCGATGGCCCTTTGTATCCTGGACCATAAGAGACTATGGCATCTATCATAGCTTGATAATAATATGATTGAGAAGCATTAAATGACGAACCTATATCATACCAGCATCTAGATACTGCCATATCCACATTGTGAGCCGCATCTCTTATCTGCATTGCACTACGAATTGAAGGTTGGGCTCCAGGAGTTGTTCGTGGTCCAAAGAAACCAGACACCTGCCTTCTTCTCTTCCTCACATCAGATTCTTCAAGATCCTGAGGCTAAGATGGAACACTACCAGTATCAGTACCAGTACCACTTCCACCTTCAACATCTTCATAATCACCACGGAAACTAGGAAATGAACTTCCACTACCAATTTCAAAATTCAATCTTCCCCTTCTATCTTTCTCAAATTGATGTTCATCAAGCAATATTTTCATCTGCCACTTCACATCATGACTAACTTTTTTACCCACTTCCACATCTCCTTTAACCCCAGCTAAATGCCTTTTCAATCGAGTGATTCCTCCACCTTTCAAATATTTGTTACAAAACAAACAAATGGTATGATTCTTTTGACCGGGAATCACATCAGCGTGAGCCCAAGCTGGATCATTGTATCTTCCTGAACTAGGTTGATTGGGAGTATTTGAACTTCCTTCCATTTATCTGTACATATTCACAAATAACACATAATTTCAGTACACAATGACAATATACATATCTATCTTATATAATATAAGTCATGTTGTAATAATCACAAAGCTAACAATCCAAACCAATCAACATATATCATAAGTACCACAAAACATACTCTAACAATTTGCAATTTCAACAATTACAAAAAAATCATAATATCATTTCCACTTCCTTCCACTTCCAACAAGTTCTAATTTCCCACAATCACAAGACATCCATTTATAATTTCCAATTTTATCAATTTCTAACAAGTTCCAATTACCAACTACCACAAACATACATCAACAAGTTTAATTTCCAACAAGTTCTAATTTCCCACAATCACAAGACATCCATTTATAATTTCCAATTTTATCAATTTCTAACAAGTTCCAATTTCCAACTACCACAAACATACATCAACAAGTTTAATTTCCAACAAGTTCTAATTTCCCACAATCGCAAGACATCCATTTACAATTTCCAATTTTATCAATTTCTAACAAGTTCCAATTTCCAACAATCACAAACATACATCAACAAGTTTCATTTCCAATAAGTTCCAATTTCCCACAATCACAACACATACATCAACAATTTCCAATTTTATCAATTTCTATCAAGGTCCAATTTCCAACTATCACAAACATACATCAACAAGTTTCATTTCCAACAAGTTCCAATTTCCCACAGTCACAACACATACATCAATAATTTCCAATTTTATCAATTTCTAACAAGTTTCAATTTCCAACTATCACAAACGTACATCAACAAATTTCATTTCCAACAAGTTCCAATTTCTCACAATCACAAGACATACATCAACAATTTCCAATTTTATCAATTTCTAACAATTTCCAATTTCCAACTATCACAATCACACATCAACAAGTTTCATTTCCAACAAGTTCCAATTTCCCACAATCACAAGACATCCATTTACAATTTCCAATTTTATCAATTTCTAACAAGTTCCAATTTCTAACCATCACAATCACACATCAACAAGTTTCATTTCCAACAAGTTCCAATTTCCCACAATCACAAGACATCCATTTACAATTTTCAATTTTATCAATTTCTAACAAGTTCCAATTTCCAACTATCACAAACATACATCAACAAATTTAATTTCCAATAAGTTCTAATTTCTCACAATCACAAGACACCATTTACAATTTTCAATTTTATCAATTTCTAACAAGTTCCAATTTCCAACTATCACAAACATACATCAACAAGTTTCATTTTCAACAAGTTCCAATTTCCCACAATCACAAGACATCCATTTACAATTTCCAATTTTATCAATTTCTAGCAAGTTACAATTTCCACCTATCACAAACATACATCAACAAGTTTAATTTCCAATAAGTTCTAATTTCCCACAATCACAAGACATTCATTTACAATTTCCAATTTTATCAATTTCTAACAAGCTCCATTTTCTAACTATCACAAACATACATCAACAAGTTTCATTTCCAACAAGTTTCAATTTTCCACAATCACAAGACATTCATTTACAATTTCCAATTTTATCAATTTCTAACAAGTTCCAATTTCCAACTATCACAAACATGCATCAACAAGTTTAATTTCCAACAAGTTCTAATTTCCCACAATCACATGACATCCATTTACAATTTTCAATTTTATCAATTTCTAACAAGTTCCAATTTCCAACTATCACAAACATACATCAACAAGTTTCATTTCCAGCAAGTTCCAATTTCCCACAATCACAAGACATCCATTTACAATTTCCAATTTTATCAATTTCTAACAAATTCCAATTTCCAACTATCACAAACATACATCAACAAGTTCCATTTTCAATAAGTTTTAATTTCCCACAATCACAATCACAAGACATCATTTACAATTTACAATTTTATCAATTTCTAACAAGTTCCAATTTTTCACAATCACAAAACATACATCAACAATAACCCTTTTATATTCCTCCAATTTAATAAAAATCATGTGAGAGTACAAAAATTATATGTATGTTATTTATAGTATCCTAATTTTCAAATTAAGAGTTACAAAATTTTTAATTTAATTCTAGGGATCTTAACTCCTAACAATAACCCTTTTATATTCCTACCGAAGTACCGAACCAATGTAAGTTCAATTTCTACATTTGTTGATTTAAAAAGATTTTTTCATTATATTCTAATTTTATGCCATAAATTACAAATTTTCTGGTCAACCTTCAAGGTAAGCATGTTGCATTATGTTATAAATTAATGCCCTTAATTTATAATTTGCAAGTTCATAGTTCATATAATCAAACCAAATAGAAAACTAAATATCTATGAACCAAACAACACAAATGACATTTATTTCATATTTTGCAATTTCAGATCACATTTCCAATTCCAACTCCAAAGTCTCCAACAGTCCAACCAAATAATTTCATACACAGTGCATCATCCAACATCACCGTGCATCATCCATGATCCAACCAAAATTCCAAGTCTCCACCGATCCAACAAAATTTCAAAACCCATTAGAAATTCACGATCTAACCATCCAAGATCCAACTATCCATTCCAAACACAACAATAAATTGAATTAAGCATGAAATTTTCAAAATCAGAAACAAAATTCATAAACCAACTTCGGTCTGGGAGGGTCTTCGGGTTTTATCACGGGTCAGAGCGTTGACCCATCTTTGGTGGCTTCAATTGCGTCTCTGGTGGCTTCCCTGCGGTGTCGTGGTGCTATGGTGCAACGACGAGGAGCAGAGAAGGTGGCGGCGTAGAGGAATGATGAACCGAAGGGAGAATGACCAAGGGAGGTGAGCCGAGCGTCGAGGAGGATTGGAGGAGGTGAGGGTCGAGGAGGAGGCAACCTCCGACGGTGAGGAGCAGGCGGCATGGCGCGACACAGATGAGAGAAGAAGGAGAGAAAACGACGTGAGGAGAGAAGAGAGATGAAAGAGTCGGGTTAGGGGGAGGCCGGGTAGGTTAAAATTTTTAAATTTGCAATTAGGTCCCTAGGATTTTTAATTTTTACGGTACCGGTCGGTATTTTCCAGAACCATCAGTACCGGCCAATACCGATCGAAAACCACCAGTACTGATGTGGCTCATTCTGTTCTGAATTCCAACCGATACCGATCGAAACGGAACAAAATTCAAATCTCTGAGTAGTATGGTTTTTCATACCTAGAACCATACTAGCATGAGCCTAAGTTGAATTATTAAATCTTCCTTAAGTGGATTGATCAGAAGTACTTGAACTTTCTTCCATTTATCTGTACACATAAAAATAAATAACACATAATTTTAGTACATAATATACGTATCCATCTTATATAGGCTGTATTTGGTTGACAGTCAATCAACTATTTTTTTAGTTGATTAGTTGTCTTGGGTTGTCTGACTTTTCAAACAACCATAAAAGTAGTTAGGTGAAGAGCTTTTTCAATGGTTGTTAACACGTAAATAGTTAAAACAGAAAATGCTCCTACATAGGAGCGTTTTCGTTAATAAGCTAAAATTTTTACTATTAAAAGTCAATTTTACCTTTTATGCGTTATAGGTTAGAAATAAAATATTGTCCTTAAATGAAAATGAAAATAGAAAGAGTTGTATAAATTTTATAGATGATGAAACAATACAAATAAATATGACTTCTTTAAATTCTAAATTCTTATAAGAATATTCAACAAAATACTAAGATATATAATATGTAAGTACAAGTTTAACTTGTACTTGATAAATCGACTTGTTCTTGAAAATCTTGATAAGTCGACTTGTACATTCATAAATCGACTTATTTAAGGATGATGTCTTTGTTTATTTGTGCCTAAAGGCAATCCCTTTAGCGCGTTTATTCACGATCGTATCTGGTGAATGAATAAATAAAGAAAAGGCATAATTCATTAATTTGATGTTCATGAACATTGTTTATGAATTGATTGGATCTTTAATCAGATTAATGAAGTCCATGATATATGAAATAGCATGAAGGAAATTATGATGTGATCATACTCACGAGATTCCTATCATGTGCAATTGTGTCAAGATATCTAAATTCTCCTAGTCAAAGGATTAATGAGATGGACATCATTAATCCGGATAGACTAGCACATGTCATATTCCTTGATTGGATCAGCGGTGGATCTCGAAGCTGTAAATATGAGATATTTAGAATTGACATGTGAATGCTTACTAGCGGTAGTAGGTTCATTGGATGACTGCCATGAGATCATCACATGGATATCTTATCTAGTGTCGTTGATAATCTCATCATAGCAATGGTGCAAGTATCCTTAGACTTGAGGTACTCGAGGATATCTTGAATCTTGATCCTGTACTGACTCCATTCCTTGTTGCCTTCCGGAGGTAACTCATAGGGTGGTGCTTGGGTGCGACTTGAGGTATTCGAAGATAATTGAGTAGCCAATAAAGGATTCACCACTTCTGGATTAGCAGAGGAGATACCCATGGCCTCTTGTCAGGATCATTACTTGTAAATCTCTGGCCAGAGTGAATATGTCATGAAGAGTGTCTTCATGGACATATAGAGTAATGATTCCTAGGACAAGAACTGTTATCACTTGGGCTAGACTCAGTCTAGTAAGAGTTGACACTTTAACCATACTCATAACCAAGTGGGGTATAGGATGGTGAAAGGACGAATTGCACGGTAATTGTCTATGGAAGGGTTTGTGATCCGATTCGTGATGAATACATCAAACCGATTACTTTCTGGTCAATTAGGGATCATGATGTGTTGTTAGATACCGCTCATGACTTGCTCAGATTAATTGTTAATCTAAGTGGCCAACATAACCGGGAGCCTAAAGGGTCACACGCTTAAGAGTGTCTCAGAGAATCTGTAAAATAGTAATTGGACAGAGTTCCAATTATGGAGAGCATTAGGATTAAATGGATCCCAATGGGATTGGGATATATCCCGATGAGATCGCGACATCAATATTGCTAAGAAAGGTTTAGGAGTCTGTTTGAGATCGGGACCCTGAGGCCGTAGGGACCGACCCAGTGTGACTGGACCACTTTAGCAATATATATACATATATATATATGATTAATTAATTAAATAATTAATTAATATATATATATATGTGTGGAATACGTGGAAGAGAAGTAAGAAGCATGGAACCTTCTTTTTACTTGCTTAGTCATCATGTCATTTAATGACAAAATGACAAAATAATGGAGAAGAGGAAGAGATGGTCGTGAGTTTTGATATGAAGCAAGAAAGAAAGAGTTTTCTTTCACTTTTTGAGTGATCTTCGTGGCCATGAAGCAAGAGAAAAACGATGGATGAAGATGGAGGTTTTAGAAAGGGTTTCTAAAGTTATCTCTTCAACTTCATCAACGTTTAAGCTCATCTCTTCTTCCAAGCAAGTCTCCAACGTTTCCTTCAGCTCTCCAGGACAGAGGTAGGGTCTAGCAGCTCTTAATCTGTTCTAGCTATTCCCGGGTCAAAGGGGTTTGACTCGGTTAGGTTTTCTGATCTCTGCGTGGATCACCTTTAGAGATAGTCTCTATTGGCTATTTAGGTTGATGTCTTCATACGGATACCTGGATCCTGGGTTCGGGAAGGTCCCGGGAACAAAAATTTTTGTTTTCCGCTGCCTGTACATGTGATGTACCTCTCGAGATTTTCCTACAGTGGTATCAGAGCGTCTGGTATCCCGCATGAAGCTAAAACCTAAGCTAGATCAGAAACCCTAAGTGCTGTTGATGTTGATGCATGTGTACTGCCCAGATTTCGAATTGCTATAGATATAGGGTTTTCGAAATTTTTCTGCCCAGGATTGTTCATAACATGTTAGAGAATATTTCTATGAATTTTCAGAATTTATCGATTTGATTTGATATAGTTTTGCTAATTAATTCCCTAAGGTTACAGATGCTGTTTTGTGAAACGATTCTGGAATAGGCAGTAGTATAAAATCGAGAATAAATTCTAGAAAAATCTTTTTCTGGATTTTCCTTCACCTACATGTCTCTAAGATGTTGGTGAATGTCTGTGAGCATGGAAATTGGATTTCAAGGTGATTGGATATTTATTCACGAATTTATTATATGCTGTTGGGAATTGCTGTGCTGATGAACACAGATTTTGAATCGGTTTTGTTATTTAGGTTGACTGAGTTTTTGATGGCCTAAAATCCTGAAAAAAAAATTCATGTAGCATGTTCTGAACATTTAGTAACCTATATAATTTTCTCATGATTTATTGAAATTGTTTCATTGATCATTTCAAGCAATGTACAGAACTGGACAGTTTTGGTGAAAATTGTTGAGACTGTTTTGCTTGGCTTGATTGAGTGTGCTTTTCAGTTCAATGCCTTGCACCATTTTAATGTGATTAAAATGTGTTATCTTGATGTAGTATGATTGTCAAACTGAATTGCTTGAAGTTGTTTATCCTAGAATTTTTGAATGCCGAATTGATCAAATTAGCGTCTCGTTAGTATATTGCATTATCTTGTTTGTTTTGACCGTCATATTTTTGTGACAAGTGCCGGAGTAAATTTGATAATGTATATGCTAGCTAGAGATGCTTAGGATGATAATTTGGGTGTTCCTAAATTGTTTGGAAATTAATGAGTTTTGACTCATTTCAAGCTTTTCATATAGTTTGACTATTTAAGGCTTTCATGGTTCAATGAATTGTTCATTGATACATCAAATTTATCAGATATTACCTTAGGTATGTAGGTGTTGTGAATTGGAATTGCATTAATTGAGGAATTAGCCGATTAGAGATTTTAGCAAAATTCCCTGAATAAGTCGACTTGTATAAGGTATAAGTCGACTTGTTCAAGGTTTTTGGGATAAGTCGACTTGTCTATAGAATAAGTCGACTTGTTCAGGATCTCAGTATAAGTCGACTTGTAGTACCTTGTAAGTCGACTTGTTCATGGGCAGGTGAAATAAGTCGACTTGTGTCATACAAGTCGACTTGTGTGTGAAGCAGAAGCATAAGTCGACTTGCATTTGATGAAAGTCGACTTGTGGCATCTCAGTTGGATGATGGATGATTATAAGGATTGATTCAATACGATTGATGAAACCTAAATCATTCCATATAGTCTTCGTGACTATAATCCTTAAGCTTGGAGTCTAGAGATCCGAAATCCCTCCTCGGTATATGAAAACTAACGCCTTCCATTAATATGGTAAGAACCAGAGTTCTTATAGGGTTGGGTTGTTGAGCTAACCTCAAGCTCACTCTATACGAATATGTTCAAACCATGAAAATAAGATTTTCGGATTAATGGGTCGGTTTTCCTAGAAGCGTTGATTTGTTGAGCTAACCTCAAGGTCAACGTGAACAGAGGCGAAATTGGGTAGCATACATTAGATGTATGCGCATCAAAGAGTTGATACCCAATGAAGTGCACACATCAACAAGTTGATAGCACTGATCGATAGTTGTGTCTAAGATGTAATTGGTATATCTGATACCTCCCGAGACATAAGGTGGCTTGTTGGACAAATCCAAGGTCATTCTCAATGTCGGTTATCGATGATACAATTGGTATGACCGATACCTACCAATTGACCTAAGTTGTGGCTTGTTGAGCAAACTCAAGGTCACTCTTAGCAATGTCGGATATCGACCCACTAGGACATTATGTCACATCGTTTCTCTGGATTCGTAAAGAGGGTTATGGATTCTAGGAAACTAGTGGGAGCCATATGCATGTCATGCAAGTCCTTATGATCACGCAGGCATTTTTATTCTATCATTCCTTCTCTCTATCGCGTTTAGGTTGATTGAAGAAGTCTTTCAGTGTGAATTAATGCTCTCCTTTCTGGACCGATTTTCTTGATTAGTTGAGGATTCTGAGAATTGTTCTCAGATCTGAGGAACTGGGATACGTCCTAGATGTTCCACTTCCAGATGCACCTGCTGTCGATGCTTCTGATAAGGATCAGAAAGCATATCGTAAGCATCTAATGGACGGGGACATGGCTGCTTGTCTTGATGTCACCAGAGCTGCAACAGCAGCACGAGTCCATGGATGCTCACGTTATAATATTTCATCTTATGGAGTTGTTTGATGAGTAAGCTCGGTCTGAAAGGTTCATGACCTCAAGGCTTCTCTTCATCACAAAGATGGCTCGAGGACAAGCTAGCATGCGATATACCACGAAGATGAATGGCTATATTGAGAGATTGGCCGTCTTAGGATTTGTAATGGATTATGAATTAAGTAGAGACTTAATTCTGGTTGGATTGTCTGATGGTTATTCACAGTTCGTGTTAAACTATCGGATGAACCAAATATCCACAACAATTCCTGAGCTGATCAATCTGCTCATGACAGCTGAGCAGGCTATCAAGATAGATAGCAAGTGCTAATGGTGGATGCTTCTTCTTCTAGTTCAAAGAAGAAAAAGGCCAAGAAACCAAAGGGAAGTGCCATCAAGGAAAAACCAAAGCGCCCCAAAGGATTTTGCTTTCATTGTGGCAAGTCTAGCCACTAGAGGCGAAACTGTAAAATCTATCTGGAGTCCCTGAAGCAGTAAAAGGCATCAGATGCCTCTACTCCTTCAATTATGTTTGTCATTGAGGTTAATACTATTCCTGATCAAAACATATCGGTCTTTGATACCGGTTGTGGCTCACACATATGAAATGATATGCAGGGCATCAGGGACAGTAGAAAGCTCATTCAAGGAGAACTAGACCTTCGTGTAGGTAATGCAGCAAGAGTTGCTACATTTGCCGTAGGCACTTATGTCTTGTTACTCCCTACTGGGCTTGTATTCAAATTGGATGATTGACATTTTGTACCTGTTTTAAACAAAGAACATATTGTATGTTTCATATTTAATTAGAGCTGGTTTCCATTGGACTTTTAGTAGCAATGGTTGTTCTATTAGTTCGAATGGAATGCTCTATGGTACTGGTACATTATGCAATAGAAATGACATATTAGATATGTCATATCCAGTTATAAATGTCAATGACGCGGAAAGACATAATTGAGATAATTTAAAATCAACGTACTTATGGCATTGTCGCCTTGGCCATATAAATGAGACACGTATAGCTAAGCTCCATGAGAGTGGCAGTTTAGGGTCATTTGATTATGAATCACATGACACATGCGAATCTTGTTTATTAGGCAAGATGACTAAGTTATCCTTTAAAGGAAAGGGTGAACGAGTGAATGGAATATTAGACCTGATACATTTGGATGTATGTGGTCCGATGTCCATCCATGCCAGAAGTGGTTATTTTTACTTCATTACTTTTATCGGTGATTATTCACGATATAGGTATCTGTATTTGATGAGATACAAATCTGAAGCGTTTGAATAGTTCAAATAATTCAGAAATGAAGTAGAAAACTAACTTGGTAAAAGTATGAATACATTACGATCTGATCGTGGTGGAAAATGCTTACACCAACAGTTTTGGATTATCTCAGAGATCATGAGATTTTATCTCAGTACACTCCACCTTACACGCCGCAGCACAAGGTGTGGCTGAAAGGAGAAATCGAACCTTGTTAGACATAGTGCGATTGATGATAGGTTTAGCACAGTTTTGGGAATATGCACTTAAGACAGCTGTTTACTTGTTAAACAGAGTTCCATTAAAGACAGTTGATGTTACTCCATATGAAGATATGGACTAACAGAAAACCCTATCTTTCTTAGTTGAAAGTTTGGGATTGTCCTGCTTATGTGAAGCGGACACAGTCAGATTAGCTTGATGCAAAGCTGACAAGTGTTTGTTCGTGGAATATCAATTCTACCTTGCTTAGGAACAAAAGTTGTTTGTTTCCAAGCATGCTGTTTTCTTAAAGAAATAGTTTCTTGTACAAGAAGACAGTGGGAGCAAAGTTGAACTTGGAGAAGTTCAAGATGCTCGAACAAACACAGATCAACTTCCTGAACCTGAAACTGTCACTCATATAGATGAGGTAACAGTTCAACCTTCTACTACACACGAATTTTGTAGGTTAAGTAGGATACGCTCTGTTCCTGAGAAATATGGATTTCTCGTAAGGGAACAGAATGACGTATTACTCATACGAGATGATGAGCCTACTACCTATGAATAGGTTCTGAAAAGTTCAGAGTCTGGAACATGGCTTTGTGCTAGAAATCTGAAATGGATTCCATGTACATAAACCAAGTATGGACTTTGGTTGTTACACCTGAAGGGATAAAACCCACAGGGTGCAAAGGGGTTTTAGAAGAAAACCAACATGGATGGTAATTTGATTACCTATAAAGCAATGCTTCTGGTTAAAGGATATCGTCACAGACAAAGAGTTGACTATAACGAAACCTTCAGCCCCGTAGCAATGCTTAAATCCATTAGGATACTCCTAGCCATTGCCGCTCATTATGATTATGAGATATGGCAAATGAATGTGAAGACAGCTTTCCTGAGAGGAAATCTACCCGAGGATGTGTATGACACAACCTGAGGGCTTCACTTCCATCGATAGCGAAAAGGTATGCAAGCTTCAGAAATCCATTAATGGATTGAAACAAGCTTCCAGGAGTTGGATTATCCGTTTAGTTGAGTTAATCAAAGAGTTTGATTTCTCACAAAATTCAGATGATCATTGTGTGCATAAGAAGGTTAATGGGACTGCAATCGTATTCCTTGTGTTGTATGTAGATGACATACTGTTACTCGGAAACGATGTCTCTATGTTGCAATCAGTTAAAATTTGGTTGTCCAAACAATTTGCCTTGAAAGACCTTGGTAAAGCAACTTATATCCTTGGGATATAGATTTATGCAGATAGATCAAAGGTTGCTTGGTCTTTCACAATCATCGTACATAGATGAGATGCTAAAGAGGTTTAGCATGAAAAGATGCTATGTACGAAGCCCGATGTATCATATGCTCTAAGTGTTACGAGCAGATACCAATCGGATCTGGTGAGGTCACCAGTGATCACGAAATATCCTCAAGTACTTGTGAAGCACTAAGGATGTTTTCTTGATGTATGGAGATGGAAATCTCCATATGAGCGGGCATTCAGATGCCAGTATCTAATCTGATAAGGATGATTCTGAATCATGATTAGGTTATACACATTCACACTGAATAGCGTGGCGGTCAATTGAAAGAATTCCAAACAAGATAGGACTGCTGATTCAACAACCGAGGTAGAGTACACGCATGAGATCCATGAAAGGAAGCGGTTTGGATCGAAGTTTATTCTTGAACTTGATCGGTCCCTAGCTGTGATGGGCCCATAGGATTGTATTGTGATACAATGGGGCTAATCTGTGCGCAAAGGAACCAGGTCTTATCGACGATCCGAACTCGTGCTTGCGATTCGGAGATCATTAGTCGAGATGATATCCCGATAGAGAGAATTCCCGAGAGCAAAGTGTTGTTGTTCGTTGACAAAGCCATTGTCACGGGAGAATTGTGATTCTCATGGACTCGCTTATGGTATTGGATACTAAGGCGATTGGCTTTAGGTCAGTGGGAGATTTAGAAGTACAAGTCGACTTGTACTCTTGATAAGTCGACTTGTTCTTGAAAAGTACCGATAAGTCGACTTGTACATTGCATAAGTCGACTTATTTAAGGATCAGTCTTGTTTATTTGTGCCCTAAAGGCAATCCCTTTAGCGCGTTTTATTCACGATCGTGTCTGGTGAATGAATAAATAAAGAAAAGGCATAATTCATTAATTTGATGTTCATGAACATTGTTTATGAATTGATTGGATCTTTAATCGATTAATGAAGTCCATAATATATGACATAGCATGAAGGAAATTATGATGTGATCTTACTCACGAGATTCCTATCATGTGCAATTGTGTCGATATCTAAATTCTCCTAGTCAAAGGATTAATGAGACCGGACATCATTAATCCGGATAGACTAGCACATGTCATATTCCTTGATTGGATCAAGCAGTGGATCTCAGAAACTGTAAATATGAGATATTTAGAATTGACATATGAATGCTTACTAGCGGTAGTAGGTTCATTGGATGACCTGCCATGAGATCATCACATGGATATCTTATCTAGTGTCAGTAATAATCTCATCATAGCAATGGTGCAAGTATCCTTGAGACTTGAGGTACTCGAGGATATCTTGAATCTTGATCCTGTACTGACTCCATTCCTTGTTGCCTTCGGAGGTAACTCATAGGGTGGTGCTTGGGTACAGCTTGAGGTATTCGAAGATAATTGAGTAGCCAATAAAGGATTCACCACTTCTGGATTAGCAGAGGAGATACCCATGGCCTCTTGTCAGGATCATTACTTGTAAATCTCTGGCTAGAGTGAATATGTCATGAAGAGTGTCTTCATGGACATATAGAGTAATGAGTCCTAGGACAAGAACTGTTATCACTTGGGCTAGACTCAGTCTAGTAAGAGTTGACACTTTAACCATACTCATAACCAAGTGGGGTATAGGATGGTGAAAGGACGAATTGCACGGTAATTGTCTATGGAAGGGTTTGTGATCCGGTTCGTGATGAATACATCAAACCGATTACTTTCCGGTCAATTGGGGGTCATGATGTGTTGCTAGATACCGCTCATGACTTGCTCAGATTAATTGTTAATCTAAGTGGCCAACATAACCGGGAGCCTAAAGGGTCACACGCTTAAGAGTGTCTCAGAGAATCTGTAAAATAGTAATTGGACAGAGTTCCAATTATGGAGAGCATTAGGATTAAATGGATCCCAATGGGATTGGGATATATCCCATGAGATCGCGACATCAATATTGCTAAGAAAGGTTTAGAGTCGTTTTGACGATTTGCGGCCTAGGCCGTAGGACCAACCCCAGTGTGGTGGACCACTTTAGCAATATATATATATATATATATGATTAATTAATTAAATAATTAATATATATATATATATATGTGGAATACGTGGAAGAAAGTAAGAAGCATGGAACCTTCTTTTTACTTGCTTAGTCATCATGTCATTTAATGACAAAATGACAAAATAATGGAGAAGAGGAAGAGATGGTCGTGAGTTTTGATATGAAGCAAGAAAGAAAGAGTTTTCTTTCACTTTTTGAGTGATCTTCGTGGCCATGAAGCAAGAGAAAAACGATGGATGAAGATGGAGGTTTTAGAAAGGGTTTCTAAAGTTATCTCTTCAACTTCATCAACGTTTAAGCTCATCTCTTCTTCCAAGCAAGTCTCCAACGTTTCCTTGACTCTTCAGACGGTAGGGTCTAGCGACTCTTAATCTGTTCTAGCTATTCCCGGTCAAAGGGGTTTGACTCGGTTAGGTTTTCTGATCTCTGCGTGGATCACCTTTAGAGATAGTCTCTATTGGCTATTTAGGTTGATGTCTTCATACGGATACCTGGATCCTGGGTTCGGGAAGGTCCCGGGAACAAAAATTTTTGTTTTCCGCTACCTGTACATGTGATGTACCTCCCGGAATTTTCCTACATAATATTCATACCTTTATAATTTTTTTAAAGTCATGTTCTCATAAGTCATTTTACACATAAACAGCTAATACTAAATAGCTAATTTTACCAAACTTCTCTAACAAACAACTAATGCAATCTACTGGTCAAATCAGCTGATAAAATCAGCTATCAGTTAACAGCTGATAGAATCAACTAACAGCTAATACAATCAGCTGATTGCTAAACAGGGTCATAATCTAACTCATTGTGTATTATTATATTACATACAATTCAATTTCATATAACACAATTCATTATAAGTCAAAAGCTAACAATTCAAAACATTCAACATTTATAATAACACAAAACATACTCCAACAATTTCTAATTCCAACAATCACAAAACATTCTTAATTTCATTTCCTTTCCTAACAATTTTCAATTCCAACAATTACAAAACATTCATAATTTTATTTCTATTCCTAACAATTTTCAACAATTTTCAATTCCAACAATCACAAAACATATATCAACAATTTTATTTCCAACAATAACCAACAATTTCTAATTCCAAGAATCATAAAACAATCATAATTTTAATTCCATTTCCAACAATTTCTAATTTCAACAATTACAAAACAATGATAATTTTATCTCCATTTCCTTCCATTTACAACAATTTTCAATTTCAACAATCATAATTCCATTTCCAACAATAACTAATAATTTTCAATTCCAACAATCACAAAACAATCATAATTCCATTTCCATTTCCTTCCATTTAGAACAATGTTCAATTCCAACAATCACAAAACAATCATAATTCCATTTCCATTTCCTTCCATTTAGAACAATGTTCAATTCCAACAATCACAAGTTGAAGGATATAACCATTTTGGAAATGTTTTTTTTCTTATTTAAAGCTTTGAATCTTGTTTTCATTTCTAACAAACCATAATATTATATACACCATTTTATATTTCGTTCTTAAATATATATATATTGCTTTTACAATTCTTAATTGACATTAATGAGTGTAAGTATAAATGATTGGAATCTATAAGTCTACAACATATTCACAATTTGACAACAAAAGTTCCTTTCGGATACATTTATTACATTACTACTTTGTACTTTCACACATTACCAATTATAAATATTTATGATACCTACACATATATATTACCAAATAATTGAAGTTCAATATCTTTTATACTCAATTAATTATTTACTCAAAACCAATACTCAAATAGGCAAATATTATCATTAACTACAATCAATTATTATTAATTTCTAATTGCATAATTTTATACTCAACTAATTATTTACCTAAATTTAATACCCAAATATTAAAATAAATTACCATTTTATAAATATTAAGAATGTGTCAATTGATAATTTAAGCTTTTACAATTTTACCAATTTTGATTATCAATTTTACAATTTCACATTTGATTATCGATTTTACATTTAGGTTTAAATGTTGATTACCAACTTTCAATTTTAATAATCAATTAATCAACATTGTTAAGCCTTACCACCACCCTATTTTACACTCAGAACAACCAACACAATTAAAATACACCAATAACTCGTTCATCAGTATCACCGTGACTGCTCAGATCACAAACAAGATCGGCTATACATTCCATTTCCAATTTTAGTTCCAAATTTCATAAATGACAAAACCCACATTATTCAACTTCAACAATTCAATTCCATTTCCAAAATCCAACATTTCCAATTCTAATTCAGATACAGGCAAGATACAACCCATGAGCATTTAACAATTCAAATCCCAAATCCAGCATCCAACATATACAAATCCATCATCCAACACAATAAAAAATGCAATGAAGTAGGAAAAATTGAAAATAGATAAACACACACCCAAAAACAAATCATGGGGATTGGGTCTTCAGGTTGTGGTTTGGGTTGGTGACGGGTTGGTGTGGTCTACTTGAGCTACGATGGATGGCGCGATGGTGTGGTCTGCCTGTGTTGGGTCCCATTTTCGGAACCCAACCTCGAAAACATAAATCATAACACTTATACTCTTGCTCAACACATAAATCGAAAAAAAAAATGGCGTAAAGCGAAAAAACGGATAATAAAGCGAAACGAAAGGTGAACAAAGCAGATCACAAAATGAAAGAAAGCGGAAGCACGTGCGGAACTAAAAAAAATCGAATTCTTAATGAGCCATAGAAAAATCGAAAGTCTCAGAAATCATAAAGCGAGACCAAATCAAAAATAGAATCGAAGGAACGGATTTACAAAACCTCGGCATCAAAGAAACCAAAATTGTTCAATCACACTGAAAGCCGAAGGAATCGAAAGATCGCCAAACAAAGGAAACGAAACACTTCAATCTAACTGAAGGCCAAATTCCGACATCCAAGAACAAAAACTTTTTAAAGAAGCAAACGTGTCGCGTTGGAAACTATAAGACAATCGGTCTAAACCAATCCCATTCGGTATAATTTTTTTCATTCTTGTTTTTCATCATTCAAAACAAATTAATTTTCCATTTTGGAATTCATCAATTCCATAACCTCAATTCATTTTATCCTTCATATGCGAATCATAACCATCACTTTAAACAAAATCTTAGTTTTTCCTTTTTGCCAATAGACACTTAACACATATATCCATATATCCACAATTTATACGCAAATAGCACTTCAATATCTCAAATCCATCCACACAATCATCGGATCTCCTGTCCGGAATTCAAACACAAACAAACACATACATACCCATAGCACTTCAATCATTTAGTTCAATCATCACAGTCATCAGACCTCCTGTCCGGAATCCATATCACAATCAATCATAATTATTACACAATTTTATGCCAAACCATAATTCATTATACACAATTTCATAATTCAAGTCCTTATACAAATTCATAAATCATTTACATCATTCCAAACTAAATGCATTACTAAGTAATAGTGGCATTTTCAAGCCATAAATACAACATCAATTTCATAGATCAAAATACAAAGATACAAAAATCTCCAAAATACTCAACATATCTAAGATCTAAATCTTACAACAGTTTAACTTCAAAAATATCATACACATAACGAATGGACATCTTGACTTTCTTTCATCCGATCTCCCTCTTGATACTTGGAGATGGGGATGAAAGGGGGTGAGCTTTACAGCTCGTGGATAACATGTTTATAACAGAAAAATAAGCAAAAACTATTTTCGAAACTCATTGTCATTTTATAAAATTTCACGGTTAAACTATCAATTGCTTATTTTTCAAAATTTTCAATTTTTCAAAACATTTACGAACACTTTTTAAAACATATATGCAGTACACTTATAAACAAAACAAAGCACATAACACATCAGAAATGGTTTGGGTCGGTTCAGAAAACAAAACGTACTACACATTCCCGCATAGCGGTCCTGTGTAGCTATGAACAGAACGTACTGTACCTTCCCACATAGCGGTTCAGTGTAGTCGTGAACTTATGGGAGTCCTTAACGGAGCTCCATTGTCACTAGCAGGCAGGTGGGCGAAGCCTTTGACAAGTGCACTTGACATCTTATGGGACCTAACCAAATCCACATAACAAACAGTTCATACTTGAAAATCAGATTACCCGAAGGCATATTTCGAAAACTTAGTTCTCATAATCATGTCATATATTAAGCAAAATTTCCATTCTCAATTTCCACAAATTCAAAATCCACATAACAATTCTTCAATCAATCAAACACAAAGAATGCAACACTTTAGCAACATCATCAAATTATTCAAATCATTCGAAAATAATGAATTCAACAATTATTGCAATTTCTTAAATCATTCCAAATAATGAATGTACAATTGTAACAATTTCTAAAATCATTCCAAAAATAAGGAATTTAATCATTCGAAAATAATAATTTAAAAACATTTTTCTTTCTTGATTTTTCGAAAACACATACATAGCTTATAATTCAAATTATAAACATAATATCCACCTCATTTCCATGCTTAATTTCTTGTCCAAATCTTCTTCTCTAATTTTCTTCATCCCTTCATCACTTGCAAAAATCCCTAACCAATAGGAATTCAAATTGAACATCACATAAGGTAATATCACCAAAATTAACTTTAGAAAACTCAAACCCATAACATTTTCAAGCTACCTACCAAAATTCCTTTAAAACTTTAAAGATCAAAATTAACCCTTACCTTGATCCTTCACCAAATTTGAAATTTCTTGGCTCATATGGAAGCTCTCATGCTCCTCTATCTTTTTCCCTCTTGGATCAACTTAAAAATCCTTTTTGAAATCAAAGAAAAATCAAACCCTAACCTTTTTTTCTTCTTTCCCTCTTCTCCACCACCGAAACACACTTTCTCCTTTCTTCTTTCCTTTCTTTTGTTCTTCCTTTAAAAATTTCATGCTTCTTCTTCATCTTATACGAAGCCCACGTCTCTAAATTTCAAAATTGCCATTAATGAATGAGTAATGACTCATTTGCCCTTCCTTATAAGCTTTGAAACTTAAAACCTTAAGTGATCTTCCACTTTTGCCCCTCATGTATTCTTAACACTTTAATTCAATTTAATCCAATCAATTTATGCTATATGACCTTACTCAAATTAACATGCTAATTACTCACGTTAACATGCTAATTAATTCCTCAAAAATCGTAAAATAAATCAAAGTCTCAAAATATCATTAAAGACATTTTTCTAATTATCAAATTGAAGGAATTTACTAAAATTTCCTTCTAGAGAAATGTTACTCATTGTCTCAATTTCATAATTACACCAAAATCATTTAATTTGGTTTAATACTCCAAAAGTTACACCTCAAACATTTCAGACTTTTCTTATGCTAAAATATTTTCCTGCGATTTACTTCCATCCGAAAATTGATATTCTTAAAGACTAAATTGAAACTCAATTTCTTCATAACATTTGTAGCCTTATTTCTCTAGTTCAATCCAAATTAAAAATCACCTCATTTGGATGACTAGAGCAAAAGTTATGGCCAACATACTTTTAGCTCTTACTAATCCAAGACTAAACATGAAACCCAACTTCAATTCAGAAATTCAAGATCCTAGAGTCTGAATTAAAATTCAGTCCCTTCAGATAACTTGTAATTACATGTCTCTAGTTTATTTTACAATAAGAATCAACTCAATTGGATCTCCACAGACCAAGAATTTATCAAAATACTGAACAATATTCATAAAATTATCCAACTCAATTTGATTAAATCAGTCATCCTCAATTTAATCTCAAAAATCCATAATTTTTTATGTAGAGATAGATAAGTTTCTTATAAATCCAACGCTTCAAAAATCAAGTCAGTTGCATGTCGGACGAAAAAGTTATAAGCAAAAGAATGACAAAGGCTTGGATTGGGAAAAATCACAAAAAAATCACCCACAGTCGCTTGCGGCTGCGAGACACGCGTTGCACGTGCGTGCTCGCAAAGTGTTGGGCCTGGGTCCCGAGTCCCCAATTCCTGAGGCAGTCCCTCGGGTCGCGCCTGCGACGGGCGCTCCATATACCTTCGGACCCGATCCCAACATCCATACACAGAACCATTCGATTCGTATAACAATATATATACTCATACATATACATCTTCTACACATGCATTCTAAACATGCATTACTCATCTCAAATTCATAAAACATATGCCATTGTCATTCTAAGGAATTCAACCAGTATTTTCGAAAGATAACGTAATACAAAATGAAATTTAATCACAAAATACAAAGGTATGCTCCATGATGAAATGCTGGTGGGCTAACCAAAGTAATAACTTAAGACAAGCTCCTAACTAGCTCGAAGTTTCTGATGCCCTGCAAGGTCGACAATCGTCTCGATCTGCACCTGAGGAGGGAAGAGTAATGGGGTGAGCTGCGAAGCTCAGTGGCATATACGTTTATAGCCATTGGTAACGAGTCACACAATCAAACAATATAAATTTATACACAAGCTCATAGCCAGTTAATATTCATCAATTGATTCACATTCATATAAACATATGTCATGCAATTTCTGTTTCTCAACATAACAATCATTATGCAACAAGTCTATCAAATCCATCATATGTTATGCTCATCAAATCAATCGTGTATGCACAATCAATTGGCTCGAGAGTTCCGTAAACGATCCGGATAAATCGAAGGTAAATCCGTAACCTATCCGAGTCCGATTTCTCAAGGATCTCGTTGCCACAAGCGGGCAGCCGGGAGAAGGCTTTACTGTCAACGTGCACGTGACTCCATCCATAACTCTCTTACCCAAACAAATCACATAATCCATTCGATTCATGCTCAAAGCATTTTCACAGTTTTCTAATTTCTCATTCTTGTCCATTTCCATACGGCCTATCAAGCCATGCAAAATCAAAATCAAAGGCATATTCAATATTTCTCATGTAATTCAATACAAGTAATGTCATATAATGCAAGCAAGCACACATCAGGCAATTTGCCCATACACACAATAACCATAAATATATTACCCACCTAGTATCGCTTGAGTATCAAACTCACTGCTGTCCTTCCTCTTGCGATTGGGTCAAATCAGCTTGGTTCCCTATAATAAACCAAGTTTTCATACAATTAATATCCATAGCAAATATTCCAATAAGCTTGACAATCAAAATAAGCATTAAAGGTCTATCTGCGACTTTCATCTAAAATCTCGAACCCTTCGAAACAAATTCCAAACTTCCCTTCTTCATACAACTCGTAGTCCTTTATTCTAGATCACAACGAATCCAAAATTACCTCAATCGGACATCTACACCAAAAGATATCCCCAAAAATGTAAAAATCTCACTTTCGGATAACAGGGGGCTTGCCGCGGTGAACGGCCTGCTCGTCGCGGCGACCACAAGTGTGCACCGTGGCGTGCACCCTACTCGCACGTCGCGGCGAACACAGGTTCGCACGTCACGATGAACCGTCCCCCACACGTCGCGGCGAATTTAATTTTCACTCGTCGCGACGAACTCGCACGTCGCGGTGTGTTCATACGCACGTCGCGACGTATGAGCCTGGAGAACGACTCCGAACCTGACTTTTCTGCATTTTCACAATTCAATCCTTCTCCAAACACAAATGCAACACACATAAGGCATAGATCAAGGCTTCTACTACAGTTCTAACCCATTCTAAGCTTCCAATCCATCCTAAAATTATCAACCCAACGATTTATCTATATTTTTCACCCAAAACCCTAAATCATCGGTTATGCTCAATCCAAGCTATCTTAATGTTTAATCCATCCAGAAACAAGATAGAAAGATGCTAAACTTACCGAAAAACGCTTCCAAACTGTCAGAAACCTTAGAAATCGAAGCTCTCTTTTCTCTCCTCTTCTTCCTCCACCGTCGACTACTCCCTTCTTCTTCTTCTTCTATTTTCCTTTCTTTCTCTTTTCTTTTCTATTCTATTTCTTTCCTTTAAAAACCTAAGGAGTGGACAAAGACCATTTTACCCCTCCTCATAAGCCTAAATCCATTCCAACACAAGTAAACTTCCTAAAATGCCCTCACACCTTTTTACCCTATAATCTCCATGTAAAATCACATCATAACGAATTAGGCTCAAATAAACCGAATTTATGCACTAATACTCCCAATTAACTCAAACTAAGGCATAAAACCACAATTATCACAATTCATGCGTAATATCATCACACAAAAAAAATTGGGGTCTAACACAAAGAGCGCCTCCAAGCAAGGTGCTCGCGATCGTGAGGCCTACCACGTGATCCCGAGGCAGACGCAAGTGCGCCGCGTCACACTGGCGACGCGGTCGCACTCGCGAGCTACCTCCCTTCTGATTTTTTTCTCCAAAACTCCTAACTTTCAAAATACATAACTTTTGACTCAAGAGTCCATAATTTACAAACCTAGTATCAAAGGAAAGCTGAAAGGAAGCTCTACAACTTCCATGAAGAACTAAAAAATCAATTACATTTCTAAAGGGGTCAAAATCTCACTCAAACTTTATGTCCAATTTATGTCTCCCTAAACAATAACTCAACTTTGAAAATTTCTATCTTTTAGGTCCAAGGTCCAAGGTCCAAAAATGTCATACTTTATATCAATAGAAATATCAAAAAGCAACCTACAACTTTTATGAAGGACAGAAAAATCAATTTGACCCCTAAGGGAGTCAAATTTTCAATCAAATTTTCTGTCCACTAATGATCATCCCAAACAGTAACAAAAACTTTTAAAATTTATAACTTCACATTCCATGGTCCAAAATTTCCATACTTTATATCAACGGAAATATCAAAACATAATCTAAAACTTTCATGAAGCACTTAAAGGCAATTTTAACTTCTAACTAGGTCAATTGTTCAATCAAAGTTTCTGCCTTGCTAAAAATCACCTAAACAATATCCAAACTTCCAACATTCACATCTTTCAATTCCCACATCCAAAAATTGCATACTTTATAGCATTGGAAATATTGAAAGACAAGCTACAACTTTCATGTAGACCACTTTGTCTCATTCAAACCACATCAGTACAAAATTGGCCTCAAAGTACAGTACACACAAACTTACCCTATGAGCATTTTCCAAACAAAAAGCAAAATACACTTAAATTCGAATGAACATAACTTTCAATCCTAATATTGAAAAATATCATACTTTATAGCGATAGAAAGCTATCAACAGAAGCTACAATTTTCATGAAAATCATTTGATCAAAATTTGCCTAGATCAAACCAGAAAATTTCACAAAGTTTCTGATCCAAATTGCCATTTTCTGCCACTATTTATCCTCAAAATTTCAGATTTGTAATTTCCCAAAATCTAACACTTTCATTATTCATTTCTTGTTTTTCAATACCATTCAAATCAATTTATTCATTATCAATTTCATTTAAACTCAAAATATCATTTTAGGCCATAATTAATCATAAACATCAATAACAAAAGCATATTTCACCTATTTTAATCTCATATAATAGTTTACAGTTTTGAATTTTGTTTTTCTTTGCACATAAATAAGTCACCAAAAATTTCTCATTTAATGTCAATCTATAATTCAAAATTTTAAAAAAAATTCGAGGTCCAACAGCCTGAGTTGCGATGGTGACGACGTGCTACGGTGTATCGGGCGGTGGCGTCTTCAGGTGTGGAGGAAAGTTGAACTGTTGAAGATGAAGACAGTGGCATCTTCAACCGACATCAAGGGAGGGGCTGAGGTCCAAAGAGGATGAGAAAAGGAGGAGATGGCGACGATGAGAGTGAGTGAGAGTTTTTTTTTTTGGTCAGAAAGAGTGAGTGAGAGTTGAAAGAGATAGACAGGGAGTAGGTAGTTTTAGAATTAAATTTTAAAAATTTGTAGTTGAGTCCTTCAACTTTCCGAAACTCACAATACCAGCCGAAATTTTAAATGTCGGCCAGTACCGAATGGTAAATATCCGTATCGATCAGTATTTTCGACTGATACAAAAGATAAGAACACTGTTATATTTTTTGGCTGGTTCGGAACGATACTCATAGTTGTGAGTACACGTTCGATAAATATAATTATTATATTTTAATAAATTATCAAACTAATATTTTAATTATTTTTTGCATATTTTAGATTATTTATTAATGTATAAAATTTTAATTAGTAATAATAATAAATAATTTTTTAAAAGGCATATTTGTTGAATTCAAGTTGACCAGTGCCCATTTGATACGTCATACTCATTTCATCATTAATATTATATTGATGCAAATGATGTGGGAAGACAATTCAAAAAGTCAAAAAAAATTTTTGAAGTCTTGAATTCAAATTCTTCAATAACCATTTGACACACCGTTTTATACTCATATTGGTGTTCGCATGAGGAAATAGTACTGCGAGTGGCGTGTCAAGAGACTCAGACTTTTCAAAAGACATTTGTTTGTGGGCATTGAATTCAAGTCCTTCAATGACTATTTGACGGCATGAGTTTACTTTCTGACGCGTGCTTTTCAGTTTTCACTGACTTGAGGCTGTTCAGTTGGTTTCACAAATGACACATACGAAAATACATTATTTATAAAAAAATTGAGAATATTATAATTAATATTTGTACATTATAATTGGAACAAATTCCTAGCTGAAGTTACACTGGAGATAGTTCGTGAATATCAAAGCAACTTCTAACATTAACACCATAAACTATGAAGATCGGATGCGACGCATAGTTAGCTAATTTCGCCGGTTATTTTAATATTGGGATACTTATTTTGATACTTTATTTATTGTAATTTCGTAAGTTATTTTAATATTGGGGTCACTTATTTTGATACTTTATTTATTGGGTGTCACTCTCTTCTTCTTACTGAGGATACTTCGGGAATGGTTTTTTCTAGACTAGTTATATAATATACTTTGATAGCTTTCCTAAAAAAAAAACTATGAAAAAACAACGGTGCTAAATCTGGCCAGTACAGCATAAGAGGTGTTTGAACAAACTATCCACATTGCTGCGTCGTAATTGATTTGGCAGGAAAATGAATTGATTTAGACTCGGTGTTTTATTATGTTTTATGTTTTATTTTGGTTTGGTTGGGCTAGAGGATATTGTCTGCTGAACCTTAACCAAACAAATTAAGATTATCTCGCTTTGATGCGTCGGTAGCGGATCTCGTCGGCTTGAGCCTCGCGACCTCGAGTTTTATTACGTTGAGGCCTTGACTCACCACTGAGTTATGTAAGGGTATGGTTACATATTACTCAAATGTTGTTGTTGTATTTTTATTTTAATTTAATAAGAATTTTGAATAATTTAACTTAATTAAATTTTTATACTTCTGCGGCTTATTATTCAATTGCCTTCCTCCAACATCTTTAAAGTACAAGAAACTTCAGTCTCATAAAGCAGTTAATGGCACCATTTATATGGACATGAAAGGTACAAATCATTATTATCATCTGATACATCGATATAACCAGACAGACACCAACAATTATAAACAAATGAAGATAACGAATGATCGATTACGATGAATCAGTTCATCGTTATTTCCATTCTAATTGTTCCCAGTCCCATGAAAGATCCATATCGTTGTCCCTGGACATTGCCTTACTGCTACTTTCAGCTGTTTGTGAAACATTTCCCTGATCTCCAGAGGATGAACTCTCAGGTGAACTTGCTCTCTCCACAACTGGAGGCTCATGATAATGGTGACAAGAAGTTATCGTCCCATCATAACCACCGACTGGTTGAGCTCTAGTCTCCACCATCTCGGGTCCCGGTGGTCGTCTATCAAATGCTCTTAGGTTCTTCGAATTCTTGTACACTCGGCATAAACTGAATTCTTGCCTTAGCTGTACAGACAGACAGACACATACACATATATATATGTTGATGTGCTGTTTCTATTCTCAAGGTGTAGAAACGAGTACTAATTTGCTTGTGATCTTATAAAATAAAGCATTTTAATGCTGCTAATTTGTTGAAAAGTGCATCAAGATTTGCAGGCAGAAGAGGTTAATTAGTTATTAGTTACAAGTATCTTTGTTCGGGTTCCCGAGAAATCAGAAAACCGAAGAGATTTGAATTAGCCTCATCTGCAAGCTGATTAACCATAGTATTAATTCTTAGAATAGCTAAAAAGGCTTTTCTAAGAACAACAATTGCTAGGGTTCCCGAGTCCAAATAAAGTTGATGATTATGCAAATAGACAACAATTAATAAGATTGAGTTTCAAAATATACCATTGTATGTGCTGCGGCAGCGGAAGGCGATGCTTCTCCTCGCATGATTAATTTGTACTCGTTCATTTTCCATTCTGTTTTTTGTCCACTAGGAGCCCTTCCCATGTAGAAAACCATGGTTCTTTTCATGCCAATTATTTGATTGTTGGAGAAAACATGAGCAGGAGAGCCCGTTGCTTTCCAGTATCCTGTAGATGTTTGTCTCCGGGGTCTGCCTCCTTTAGCTTCGCTCTCTTGTCTTGGAATGAAGAAGAACCACTGCTCAGGATCTCTATTGCGAACTTCCCCAGAAAATTCTGAACAACAGAAGACAATAAGCCAAATAAAGTTCACTTAAGATCGTCGTCAACTAGAAAATGGAATGAAATGGTAACAAACAGCTATCAGCTAGGAAGCTGTAGGAGAACTAGTAAAATTGAAGAATTTTTACGTGGAAGCTCCCATGGATTGAACTCATAGATATCAAGCGTAGGAATAATCCTATCTATGAGCTGGTTCAGGTCATCTCTTATGGCTTCGAGCTTGTTTCGCAGATAAAATGAAACCAGTTCTTCTTCCGTGGGATAAAAACGAAACCCAGGTGGCCAGTCCTCCATTTCAATCGGCCCTATCCCTAATTTGATTGCTCTCTGACCAGTAATATTAATAATATACCTGTTGAGAGACAAGTTAGACTGTAGCGATCATGCTCATATATATAGGACAGGTATTTAATAAAGAGATGGGGTTGTTGTTGATCTCAACAGAGATCAGAAAAGTGGATTCTTGGGAAAGATCGCAGAGAGCGGGGAGGAAGGCACGCAAACATGGAAATCCTCAGTTTCCAACGCGTTTGTACTTAAGAAAAGCCATGACCCTATTGTTAGTCACTACATGACTATTGTAGCAGAAGTCAAAATTAGCATTATCTGTCCGCATTGATCTCGGGCTTCTTTCTCTTCAATTTCTCTCACTTTTCAAAGTGATTTGTGTTACAATAAAGTAAACTATAAGCCAAGTTCGTCATTTTTTCACACCAAATGATAATACTGCTTAGGATGTAAGCTTTAACTAGAGGACTAGTTAGTGCAGTTTATATTTAGCTTTTCTTTTCTGTTATGAGCTTTCAACCCAATTACAGATATTATATAATAGTTTAGAGACTTGAGATACATAGAGATAGAGTACGTAGAGAAAATTGTAAAAATGAACGTAAGCTAGCTAGCTAGCTAGGCCATTAGTTTATCTAATCCTGAAATCCTTGTGCCACTCAAGTTCTTGCTCACTAATTAGGTGATTAATTTTCAAATCTTCAAATCCAATAAGAGTGTAACAAGCGAACCTATAACAGACGAATATCTAGCGTGATTAATGTGTATATGAATTAATCACAATGTGTATATGAATATCTAGCGTGATTAATGTGTATATGAAGGAGAAATTATGTAATTGTAGACATTGCTAAGAGGCAACTACCTTTTTTCGATAGCATCTACTTGTATGCACCTTCTTTGAAGCTACAGCAAACCCAATTAGAAATTTCCTCTTTGAAGATATGGTGCCCATTCTCTACCAAGTTATTTGTCTTTGGTATTTGATTTCTAAAGAAGGAAGATCACTAAAATTCTATAAAATGATTAATGCATAAATCATAATAAAGTAAGAGCAATAATTATAGTTTATTTTGAAGTTTGATTATATTCTTATCATATTGCCTAAACCATTTATACAATTATCTAATATCTAACGGTTTCTATCAAAAGAGTTGAGGAATGTTGTATCTATTACGAAATGGTTAAGTAAGGAATGCTAGCTTCATTAAATCTTAAGCTTATTTATAACAATTTATGAACATTTTAATAATTTAATTGAAATTAAATTCTAATTTCAACTAAATTTTAGTTAGAATTACAAATAATTTTAATTAAATTGAAATTATGCTTAATTAAAATCTAATATCTCATATTGATTTTCATCTATTAATTATTTTATAATTAATCATTAAGTTTTAAACTTTACAATCAAGTTGAACTTGATTAAAATGTTTTTGTTCTTTTAACTCATTCTTTATGTATGACTCATTATGTTTTCAAATATGCTAGTAACCCTAAATCATATTTAATATTTGATAAATTAAATTCCTTTAATTTATCTTTAATTATCTAATGAAATAATTTATATCCATATATTAAGGTTGACTTCTAATAACACATCACCCAAATATTTAGGAATGTTGAAGTGATTTTAATTAACCTTTTGTGTATGACTTTTTTTATATAATTTAATTCTTTCATCATACGATATTTCAATTAAACATAGAGCATCAAAATTAATGTCTACTTAATTTTGAGTCTAATCATATTAATTCTTCACCATTAATTATTAATTCAATTAATGACATTTGTAAACTATTTATAAAATGTTATTTTATTTTGGCTAAAGATTTCCTTAATCAATACTAATCGAGAACGATAAAACATTCTCCCTAATTACTTTAGGGTGATGAATTTTATCTTAATCACTCAACTACCTCCACATAGTTCATGTTATATCTAATGACTATCGACTGAACTACCTATTATTAAAATAGGTAGTAAGTAGTATCGAAACATAGCAATCTCTATATAAGATAACTTTAGAGATCTCAAGTCAAATGATCATTTATATAATCATCACAATGAGAATTTTCATAGACATACAAGCAATGTTTCAAATGGATTTCTCATATGGGGTCAATCAATAAACTTGTTCTATAACAAGCATCTATATATTTGTTTAAATATCTTTATACATTAGCTTGTGAGATTGACTACTTCCTCCATAAGGAAAAATATAACATGTACTAGTCTTTTGCATTCTATTAATGTCCATTATGAATAGAGCAATGGCTAGGAACAATTTAATAATAATACATAAATGCAATATTATTCTCATAATTATAATATCATTATAATTTTATTTTCGATGTATAATTATTCTATGAACTTTATTATATATATATAATAAGTCATTTTTCTGGATTAAAAGATTTTAACTGTTTGATCATGTCAAACTGTTGATAATAATATTTGGTAATCAGTTGATTAAGTTGGTGGATTGAACCTAATCCGCTAATTTTCAATATACTACTATGAGGAGCATTTTCTCTAATGACTAAAAATTAAGGAATTAAAGACTATTATATCCAAAATTTATGAAAAATCAGTCAAAGAGATAGGGATACAAATTTGACTTAATTTATACAAAATTTAAAAGTTGGTATTAAAAATATTAAATATTAAATTAAAATTTTCAAAACAATTAAATACTTTTAAATTTGTTTTTCTCTAATACATTAATTAGTTTTGTATAGACTCGATATTTAGGTCCCTTCACTACAAAAAAAAACAAAGCTTAGCGATGGAAATTATCGACTTAACAACTGCACATTTCGTCGGAAAGCTAAGTTAGCGATGAAATTTACCGACGAACAAAGACGTTAGAGAAACAGTTGTAGGTAATAATTTGTGACTAATCACAGAATGTTTGTCGCTAATTTACTGACAAAAATTTTGTGTAACCATCGGTAAATATACCGATAGTTGTTCTGTGATATTTTCAATCAGTAAAGTTACCGATGAATAAGATATTTAGTATAGAATATTATTATTACATATATATTGTGTTTAATTCAATTCAATTTAATCTAAAATTAATAAGTCAAATTTAAATTAATTATTTTTATCTAAGTTTAAGTTTTAAGATATTAATATAAATAGTTTAAAATAATTTTAATTTAATTTAATATATTAAATATATATTTTAAAATTTTAAAAATTAAAAATTAATATTTCCTTAAATTAGAAATTAAATCGATATCATTTTTACAGAATCAATTTCATATTAAATTTGTCGGTGTTGCATTTGAGGAAAAACTCCTGGTGTGATCTGACCTAACTCATTCTTAAGCTTATTTTTAGTGTCATTTTAGTAATCTCTGAAGTTCTTCAATTGGCCCTTGTCAATCCAAAAAGATCTTGAGAATTTTTTAATTGAACTCATTTATCATTGAAAAGTTGTATTTAGAGGGCTTTCATTATTCTTAAGGTTCGATGAAAGATATTGAAGAAAATGATGATGTTGACTTCTTTTGATCTTTTAAGGTTCGATGAAAGATATTGAAGAAAATGATGATGTTGACTTCTTTTGATCTTTTTAAATTCTTACGAGAATATTCAAAGAAATATTAAGATATAAATAGCTAATACTTATATTCTTATAAATCTTTCTTTTAAATCACATCCTTATAAGTAATTTTACACGTAAACAGTTAATACTAAACATTTAATTTTATCAAATGTCATTAAATAAACCGTTGATATTATCTTTTGGTCAAATCAACTATATTAATCCGTTGTTAGCTAAAAACTCATAGAATCAACTAACAACTAATGCAATTCACTAATTGTTAAACATGGTCAATATCTTTAAATTATTTTGTCACTAAACTGTAACCAACCAATTGATTGTAGGATATAAACTAACAATCTACACATATATCTCAAGAGTACAGTATCAATGATTTGGGTTAATTCAATTTTACAAACGAAAATCTCCGACAGTTTACAGCTTGGAATAATAATTCAGAGAAAACACAAATTTATGGAAAACTTTAATGTTTGCCTTTAAAGTTAGCATCATAAATTTTCTACGCAAGAATTTTTTAGCGTTATATGAGCATTATAACGAGTGCTTGCAACTCAAGTAAAGCTTTAAAAGGTCAAGGTCAAGGCGTTGTTATATCAAAATTGAAGACCGATGTTACGTGAACCAAACTCGGCAATTTCCTTAATTTTTCGTGTGGTACGACTTCTTAGTACTGGAACGCATCTACGAGTCAACGCAGACCAGAACATTTGACGTCAATTGTGAAGTGCAATTCAAGATAGGCTACAGGTGGCTACAATTTTATTACGAGTCATTAAAAGATTCTCTCTCTCTTCTTCCTGTTTTTTTTTTTTTTTTCCATATCATGAAAATTGCGGCGAAATTTCTCTCCTCGTGTACCTTTTTTATGAGTTGTTATGTGATTTTATAAAAATATCAATTTGTATTACAATTCAAGGTATATTTTAAACTATTATTTTGTTTAATCAAAACTAGTACTAATCAAGATTATAATTTTAGAAAATGACTTATTTTATAAGTTAACACAACATAAAAACCCCTACAGTCGGTTTACAATATGGCTAGTAGTAGCCGTGTATATATATATACACACAATCAAGATGAGATTTTTCAACAAAAGTAAATATGATAACTTGAGTTCTAAATAGTTTGTTTATGGAAATTTTAATAATCAATTAACTTATAGGTACTTTTGTATAACAAATGAAAAAACTGCCTTTATATTTTAAGAGTTAAATTTTCAAAATACATAAGCATGGAAAATAAGAAATATATAAATTAAAGATATTTCTAGGAATTCATTGACATTTATCTATATTATAAATTTTGTATAAATTCAATCCAAAATATTTTTAATTAGAAGTGTAATGAATTCTAAATTTAGAATGTGTACTTGTTCACAAACTTTTCATAATATGCAAATTTAATGTGTATTTAGTATTAAATGATTCATAAAATTAATGAAGTGTCTTTATATTATTTATGAAATTAAAATATTTATGTTAATAATTATAAAACTAGAATTTGTATAGTATAAAGGTTAATTACTAAAAGTACTACTATTAAAATACCTACACTTCTAAAAATATATTAAACTAGTTACTGAAAATAAAATAATAATCTTGGTCAAAGTATGAACATTTGGATTATATTTATTTTCCAATGTTATAGGATAAAATATTATAATCACTTTGGATAAAGATAAATTATGCTCAACTATAAATACTAATAAGAAAAATTAGGAAGATAAGAGGATTGCATGAATTTCTGATTATATTATGAAAGTATCAAGATCATCTAAAGTGTAAATCCATTTTCTTTTGGACTAAAATCAAATTATATAAAATAAAATTAAATAAAAGAAACTAGACCATGCATGGATGGATGCGATTAATTTAACATAAATTGTTTATCATTGTGCTACTAGGTAAATTAGAAAGAGGATGTTGTGAAATATTGCTTTTCAAGTATACGTATATATAAGAGAATGACCAATATAATTAATACTAGATTAACGGAGTTAGCCATTTAAATTAAGTCAAAAGTCACTTATCATCACAGGAAAAAGGCACAAGAAAGGCTGTTCAGATATTCCATCTTAAATAAGTCTGATTAATGCTTAAAATGACATTATATTGACTATTAAATATACTTGCCTAGAACAAATGAGACTAACTTAGGTTCTACACTTACTGTTCCCCACATAGGTTCTACCCTTATCATCATAGCCCAGAGGATTGTACCTGACTTAACTAAATTGGAAGTTCTAGATGGGAGCAATTTAAAACGATGGTTTGAGAAAATTCTTTTTACTTTCAGCAATACGAAATTAATTATGTAACATTTCAAGAAATTCCTAGTGACAATATCGACCATAAGGAAACTAAGGATAACTGTACCGTTAGAATAGTGTTGCTCAACTATATGATAAAACTATTGTTTGATATCTAATACAAGTACAAAACTGGTACGGAAATTCAGGATGGTTTAGAAGTGAAATACGAGACGGATGATGTCGGTACTAAGAAATATGCAATTGCTAGGCAGTTAAAATTTACCGTTGTTGATAATAAGCCCATTATGGATTAATGACATGAAACCTACACTACAAGAAAACTGTCTTTCTCCGACGGAATATTCCGTCGGAGAAATGGTTAGTTCCGTCAGTAATTATATTTGCCGACGGAACTCGACGAAGGAATAAATCGTCGCAAACATGGCTGTCGTTATATCTTACCGACGAAAATATTCCGTCATATTTTGTCAACGGTTAACCGACGGAATATTATCCGTTGTTGTTATTCTGCGACGGAATTTTTTTTAAAATTACGTCGGTGAAAATAACACATTACTGACGGAATATACCGTCGGTATAATTCAGGGACGGAACCACCGTCGCAAATAATCGGAAGTAAGTTATATCGTTAACGACGGAATTTTGGACGTCGCCAAATTAAGTCCAGGTTATGTACCGACGGTATGTCTATTCTGTCGGTGAATATTTTCCGACGGAATTGTTTATTCCGTCGGTGAAAAAAAAGGTGTAATCCATTGGGTGCATATATAATTGGACATCCACACATCAACCAGTACATCAAAGTTTTGAATAATGTCAATTGTATACAATTGGTTCCACACATCAACCAGTACATCAAAGATTTTAATAATGTCAATTGGAATACAAATGTATACAAACACATCAAAGTAAACATAAATTGTTATGATTGTACCTTAAAATCATGAGTTTGAAAATCTAAAGTTGTGGTGATCGTTGGTGGTCCTTTGGAGAACTTCCCTTCGACTGATCGGATGGTGGTTGCAACTGAGCCATCTGCATAATCTCTTCTCTCATCTTCACCATCAGCTCTCTCATTTGTAGCTCCATCTGCTCCCTGATTCGTTGCTCCTGCTCCCTCATCCGTTGTTCCTCCCGCTCTGTCTGTTCCCTAATCCGTTGTTCCTCCCGCTCTGTCTGCCCCTCTTCCAAATAAGCAATCTTGTCCATTAATGTTTGTACTGTAGCTCGGAGCTCGATAACTTCATTGTTGTTCGATGGCGTAGTGGACGCTGCTGTACTAGACATGGAAGATTGGGAATAACATGTGTTCCCATACGAACCTAGACCAAATATCCTGCCACGGCGATCCCTACCACCCACGGCCTCAAAATACGTCTGAGACACGTCTACAGGCTGTTCCTCCTGCGAATGCAGCTCAAGGGTTTGTTGTAATTGGTCCTATAAGGTATGTGAAGTTAACATTAAGACGAAGGACGGGAGCAGTGTTTAAAAATTTAAAAAAAGCTATAACTGGACATACATTCAGCTCTCGACAGCGGTTGTTGATGAAGGTTACACCGTCATGCTTCTTCGTGTGAGTGTGCAGAAATAACTGAAGGGGGGTAGGCTTCGTGCCCAATGACTTCTCCTACATGAGAAAGACTAAGTCGTTAGATGTGAACTAGAAATCGTTTAAACATGTGCAGAAATAAGTCAACACTGCCATAAGTGACACCAGATAGGTAGACCATTATCATTATCCATAATACATCGAAGCTAACTATTGACAAAATTAGTGTAAAGTGTATATACTTACAAGTCTATCTGCATGCTCTTGGTGAGTTATTGAGCCTCCCGTATGTACGGGAAGACTCTGTAGACCTGGGCCTCCACGTCTGTTGGCTGAGTTACGTCTTGAGATGGACATTGCTGCAGGTGATGCCCAATACGCCAGCCAACGACTCCAAATATCTTCCGAAATATAGCGGGGTCGTACACCAGTCTTGTTTATCGCGTTAATGAAGTCGCGATAACGTGTACGAGCCCGCCTCTCCCAGAATTTGTATATGCTCCCATCCAAAGTAGCGTCCCAGAAAAATGCTTTCTGATTAAAGAACAAAAAAATATATGTTAGTTAATGTCAAACTATATATATATATTTATCATGACACTATATATATATATATATATAATAAATAACAGAAATAATTATTGTACCTCGAACTCATGAAAGTACAACTGTTTCGTAGCTGTAGTGATATTCTTCCACGTATATCCATTGGGTTCAATTCTTTCTTTAAAAATGACTGTCATCTGCCTGGATACCATTCCAGACGGTACGGACCTAAAACAAGAAGTCAGTGTAGTGTACAAATAGACCGAAAATAGAAAGGCTATAAACAGTGCGTAATCCAGGCATATTACTTACTGGTCATTGATGTAAGTGATATACTTCCGCCCATCATCTCCTACAGATCCAGGTTGCCGGGCATGTCCTTCATCCCCTATTGTGGTATTGGATGATAAATGAGTTAGCGCAGGGGATGGTGTGGCATTAGTAGCAGCAGGTGATGGCTCATCTGCAACGGGAGGATGTGTAGGAGGAGGAGGTGAGTCAGTGCGAGTCCCAGACTGTGACGATCCACCTTGACACGGCTGCCCGCCAAACATCCCTCTAATCCTCAGCCGCATAACCTCACGCGGTCTCTTAGGTCCCATATTAATGAATGAAATACAAAATTTATCAAATTATGTACAAATATAACAATCTTAAGAGCAATCGTTTAATGAAGTTATTTACATATAAGCCAATGTCATTGAAAGTTAACAAACAAGTTAACAACAACAAATCAACGTCAACAATTATATAATTATGACTGTGTTTACTAGATTCAAACATATACAACAACAAACATCTTTTCAACTTTGTAGAATTATGTCATGCATGAGTAAATTATTCCGTCAGATTCCATGTGACATGAGAGTCCGTATAAGTAAATGAGTCCCCCAGTTCTAGATTTCCAATAAGCGTCCTGGCACGTTCAAACGAAGCTCGAGAAACAGTCAGACTTCTCCCACCAGGTGAAGGCTTTTGGACACTTTCTCTCAATAACGTTTTCGCTATAGCCATACTACGTGAGGAAATTGTAAATGTTTCGCCGCTTTTGGTACAGAGGACGAATTGACCGGATGAACTACTACAAGGGGGAACAACAACTGATTTGGCATACCGGTCATATGTCGTAGTCATGGCTCTGGCCTCTACTGGCACTAATTTCATCGTTGAGAATACTGGACGCTTTGAGCAACATGAAGTTAAAACCATCACATTACTATTATGTTATGGGAACTTAAAATAAGGAAATAAGTTGTACAGAATAAGAACACAGACGTAATAATCATAGCAAACACCTTCAAGTAGAAGATCGGTCATGGATGGCAAACGAATCGGAGTGCTTTCCGCAACGTTGTTTCCTGCAATGGTTATTCCCTGGGACGGAACAAATTTTTCACATTCCTCCCAACGGAAAGAATTATTACCGTCGGGAACCATTCGCCACATCGACATCCCTTGAATAAGAATTGCAATGATTAATAGGAATACTGTATTTGGTACAGTAAATAGTCTATTACAAAGACATATTAATTGCTATCAGAACTTAAATGTAAATTACAATCATCTTCCTCGTCGGAAGAATAAGAATCAAACTCTTCCTCTTGTTCAGATCCATTGTTACCCTCGTCGGACTCTGCAGATGAAATATCAACATAAGCGTTAGAAGGATCGTGCAAAGGTTCTGTGTTGTCACACGTTATTGTATCATGAATAGAAGCCATGTCTTCTTGAAACGCTTCACTGTCATTTCTCTCCTCTACGTTTGTATAGGATTCAAACACTCCCCTAGGTTTAACTTTGCACATCGCCAACCAATCCGCCTTATCACGTCGTAAGCTTGGAAAAGGGACATAACACACCTGTCTTGCTTGCATAGCCAAGATGAATGGTTCAAATTGTCTCAACCATCTACGGAAGTTGATTTCAACGACATTGTATCGGTTATGCACTTTTGTTCCAACGTTTGGTGTAAGGTCATACCAGTCACATTTAAATATCACACATCACTTAATTGGCAACGCAGGGTACTCAACTTCAAGTATTTCAATTATTTTCCCATAATAGTCCATCAATTCTCCTTGTATCGAAACCCCACTGTTCATACTTGACATGGTATGTCCATGCGACTTTGTATGGTATTTATATCCATTCATGAAATACACCGGATACGAGTTAACAGTTCGCAGAGGTCCCCTCGCAAGATCAGATATGAACTTGTTTTGTATTGGATTCTCCGCAGCCTATGTAACAGGAAGTAGCAAAGGAAAGGGTACAATGTCATCGGAACATGTTAACATGGTGGCTAACAATAGGAATAGTTTAAAGTGAGAACTTACATATCTTGCGAACCATCGAGGGAATTGTTTTCCAACCGTTATTCATGTCATCCTGTGATACTGGGCATTACCTCGTGCAACAATGCCTCGTATAAGCTGCATATGACATGAAACCAATCAGAAACGTTCAACACAATAATACCTGCAATGGAGCATACCAGTTGTGCAACTCACTGTACGAATGGAAGAACCTCCACTCAAAATAATTGGGCACAAACCCTTTTCGCAGCAAATGCAACTTAACTTCATCAAGAGTAAGGAAACATTTGTGCTTGCACTTGCTACATGGACATCTGATCTTTTGTCCATCCATATATGCATGTTGAGAGCATGCATAATGAATAAAACTGTCAACTCCATGCACGAATTCAGGATTAATGAAGCCAGCAAGGGTTAATCGTCTATACATCTAAGATCTATCCTGCCATTTCATAATTGCGATCATCATAATTTCAATCACTCAATCAATTGTCAGTATAATTCATGTATGACACATATAACAAGGTATGTCAGTATCATTAATTGTTATACGAGGATCATGCTAAAAATTCGGCAGCATTTTCCTTATCACATAATCATCCCCCTCTTACACATAAGAGAGCCCCCTGCATGTGAAAATACACTTCTATATTGGACAAGTAAAGCCAACTCACAACTAATCTCTAAACTACATGTCCATACTTTGCCTTGTCAACAACTCATGTTACTTATCAAAATTAAACATTAATAATCTCAAAGCAATTCACAACCATACAAAATTTTACGATAACGTCTAATAATATTAACAAATATATGCTTAAAGTTACCACAATTGAAGTAAAAGTATAGTTGTCATTTCAATACTGCGTGAGGCTTATCTTAACGTTCCTCCAAAGTATAAATCTGGGGACAATACAGCTTCCTACAAAAACAAAATAAAATTGTGTCTTATCATATCGAGGTCGTAGCATTTATCATGCAATGATTGAACTCCTAATTTATTGAAATGACTAATATAAGATTGTAAAATGTTTGTTATATATGGAATTATTTTATTATTTTTGTTCTTGGTCTACTTGATTTGAATTAAAATGATTGTTATATATGTTATATCTTTCTATTATAATAAGGAAAATCATCCATTGATATATTTAATAAACTATTAAACAAAATAAAAAGTATAAAATTGTAATATTAAAACAATAATTAATTTATGTGAGTAATTTGAAAATAACCTTTTATTAATTAGGAATAATTATAACGTATTAGTTGATTTTTAAAACTCCGCACATCAACAAACTTTCTAGGTTGTAATTGCAAATATTTTAAATTTTATTTCTTTAAGAGGGTTAAATGTATAGAGTTTACTTGTAGTATGCATACCCTAAGTGATTGCATTTCCAATCAAATTCAACAGTTTATAAAATTATTTAATAATAATGATAAAATTATAAGTTGCAATTAGGTAATAAATGAGGAAGATTTAAAACTAATATATGCATGCATCCTATCATCATCTTCGGTCCTCATCCTCAAGTTCCTCTTTTTAATTCTTAAATTAAAAAGTACCTTTTAACAAAAAATTTAAATAATTAAACCACAACCCTTCTTGATTATTAAAAATGATTTTTAAATCTAAATTGAAGTATTTGTTCAATTGATAAACCACAATTAAAAATTAACTTAAATAAAAAATTAAAATTTAATTGAATAAATATAAATATAAATATGAAAATTAAATTTATTTAATATTTTATGTAACACCCACACCGTAAGACCGAACCCGATATCGTTGGTGATATCCGAGTCATGTCCCACGAGAGTGGCGTCTTACATCGATCGATTTAAAATTCAAGATACACTTTTTTTTCTTTTGGAGCCATTAACTCCACGTTCACACGGCAAAACACGGTAAGTAAATAAAATCCGTGTTTAATATAAACCGCTTTCGATTATTACGGTCATCCAAAGAATAATTACAATCACCAATGCAAGAAAATATTACTACCACAATGGCTCATAAAAATACAATGCCTTGTTATACGGTGATTGCGAATACGCTTTACTAAGACACTAATGCGAACCTGAACCGATCCCGACCTCTAACCTTTACTCGTCTACAGAGACATACTCCGTGTCAACCGGGTATTCTTCAGACTCGAAAATAAATGCAAATTTTGGGTGAGTTTTATGAACTCGGTGAGAAACCATCATCGATGGTTCACTCAATTCATGCATGTTCAATCGACTTGCCAAATATCACATACGAACACAGTTCACAAATGTAATCTCAAATAGTACATACCATTACATTTCACAAATGTAAGGCGACGCCTTTCATACAATCCAAATTCAATCATACCATATATGCAATGCACATGAGACCCTTTCCATTTTCATTACGTTGTTGTGACTGCGCTGGCTGTCGCCCCAAGAACGGCACATTGCGTTGAGCCAATGGCTCTCAACATTGGGCTTGAAGCCTAATACATTGAGCTGAGGCTCAATACGCTTGGACACGAGGTCTCATGCGTTGGTAAAGCTCTCATATCGTTAGGCGTGATATGCCCCGATCCGGTGGGTGCTCGGTCACAACCGCTTTTATCTCGATCATGTCCTTATGTATGAATGCATATGTTCCAATTTCCATTTACGATTATTGCTATCACTTACATTCAATGCCATTTCCTATTTCTTGGACCTTCGATCCCAGATTTCAATCATATATTTTTTCAATTTATTGCATCATACCATATCGCATTTAAAAGTCACATCCAATGTATCAAAACGGATAAGTAACACTTCAGTATCAATTTCCCCATTCCCTCGAACCTTTGGTCCGAGATCTCCCATTCACAAACGATTACATACAAATAGCACTTCATTATCTCATTCCCATATTTCGAGACACCTATGGTCCGAAATCAATCAAAGTCAAATACACATAAACCCTCCATTATCTCCACATGGCATAATAGCAAAATCTTAAACACATAAAGGTTGAGGAACCAACTAGGTTACTCACCTATTACTTCCGAGCTAATGCCGAAAGCCTCTGTGACGTCGGTCAATCGACGCCCAATTGGACCTCTATATGAATCGAAAAAAGTACGAGTCACTAAATATGAAATTTGTGCTCATAATGATGAGATATGCATGTTCATGAATTTCGGTCCTAATTCAATATTTTCCCATAATAAAATTCTATGAAAATTAGAAATCCATAAGCGCCGACGGTGCAATTCGGACCTCTATAGGTCCTCAATTAAATAAAACAGTGTTTACATGTTCCGTCAATAGGGTTACGTCAAATTCCGTCTAAAATTCCCGTTTTCTCATAATATGAAATTAAATATTCAACGAATCCGATGCCTCTGGAATCAGGTCAATCGGACGTCGGACGGAAAGAAATTGACAAAAGAACAATCGGATCAATTTAATACCAAATAAAATTCAAGAATAAATAAAAGTATACCCATGCGCTTTGCCTCGCGGGCGAGACGCCATCCCTCGAGGCGGAATCATCCGCTTTGTCGCGAGGCGAGGTCGCCCTCGCGACCAGTCAATTATCCCGCCCTCGAGGCGAGAAGTCGCCTCATGAGATGGCGATTCTCTGCTTTGCCCTTTTCCTTTTCCAGATTTCAATCCTACTTTTCAACTACTCTAACTTTTAGCACACAAATCAGAAAAATACCCACTATACCTCATTGGAAAGCTTATGAAAAGCTCTACAATTCTCAAGAAGACCATAAAAATCAATTCCAACCCTAAGGGTGTCAAATAGCCCATCAAACCTTCTGCCTACTCAATTTCCATCAACACAGGGCAGTACAATTACAATTTCATAACTCACTGATTCTTCAGTAATAAATTACCACAAAAATATGATCAATAAATTCACAATGTCCTCTACAACTTTCATGAACAACCCAAAATCAAATTCTATTTCTAAACCAGTCAATTAATTCATCTAATGTTACTGTCCCTGAAATCCTTCAATTTGGGCAGTAATCTTACAAAAAGCATAACTTCCAGTATACAAGTCAATAAATTCAGAACTTTGTATCCCTGTAAAGGTAACATCTCAAACTTCAATTTTCATGAAGCACTCAACACCCAATTCGATCTCTAACAATTTGAAAACTATTATGGAAGTTTCTGTTATGATCAGCCACTCATAACCTAATGTAGGGTCAGTTTTGAAAATCATAACTCCCAATTCTGACTTCTAAAATTACACACCATATGTCATTTTCAAGGTAATCTTTTCTCTACAACTTTTCAGAAGCTCACTCACACCAGTTCAGTCCACTTAAAATGTTAAAATTGCCTCTAATCAGTAAACTCACAAAATCACACTTAAGCTAGGTTTCATCCAAACTGCTCAAAACCAGTCATTAGTAATCAATTCATATCTCCCAATACACAATTCTAAAAATAGCAAGATCAGTAGCAATGGAAAGATAATCAAATATGCTACAGCTTCCATGAAGACCATTCTCCCTAATTCCATCTCAATTAATTCATAAAAATCATCAAAACTCAGATGTCATGGTTGCGGTTACTGTTCACAGGCAATGGAACAGTAACTTTCCATGCAAAATTTCACCCTTCTATCATTGAAATTCAACAACACCTATTTCACACTAAATTGAAGAAAACAGTCTAAAGTTTCAGTGGCCACTAACCTTACCTCATTTGCATTTCTACACAATAAGTTATGAATAAAACAGTAACATCAAGTAAAATTCCAACTTTCCAGATTTAAGGTTAACCTTAGTTCACCCACTTCTAATTCCTTTTTCACATCACTAGACATCAAAAAACTGAAAAAATTTACAGCATTTAATTCCTCCATTCAAAAACTCAATTAATTACCCTTGTTCAATTCAAAAATCAAACCATAACATTAACTTCAATGCATCTTCACCTAACCTCATCCCCTTTTCTTCAAATCATAATAATCATCACTTTAAACCTATTACATGCTTTAAATCCTTATATTAACTACCCCCATACTATCATGACATTTATTTCCATGTAAAAACACATTTAAAGATCAAAACTTAAGGAAAGCTTACCAAATCAAAACCTCCTTCAAACCTTCAACAATCACTTTCCAACTTCTACACCTAAGTACCAACCTCCTTCCCTTCTCAAATATGCTCAAAACTCATCTTCTAGCTTTGAGGGAATTATAGAGAGTAGCTTGCAAAGATGAGAAAAGAGAAAAAAATTCGATGGTTGCAAAGAAGAGTTGAGTTTGTGTGGTTTCGGATGCTAATAACCAAGGCTTAAACAACCCATTTCCTTTCCTTTTAACATATATGTCCGAGAGCATTTTGAGAGGAGCATTAAATGTTGCTTTTAAATGGCAACATGAGATTGGTCCACAAATCAAAGAAAAGTCAAGATATATTTGTTTAATCCATATCAAAAATGTTATTCCATTAAACTCCAATGACCCTACTTTCAGTCCCAAAATAAAATACCCAATATTACAGTGCCAGTGGGTAGCGATTTTTGCTACTGAGAATCGAATTTGTTCGCTAATTGGCGATTTATCCGATCAGAAATTTCCAATTATTTTTCTGAGAATTAATGAAATTCCCTAAAATTATAAAACAGGTAACAGTGCATTCTAAATAATTTTTCAATCACAAAAATCACCTTTTCTACCCCAAAACATGTTTAGGCCAGTTATCGGCGATTTTGCCGGTCCGGAAATTTTCTCCGGAAAAAATCCAGAAAAATTCCTAAAAATCCCTAAAAATGTAAAACGATTAATAGCGCACTCAGAACAATTTTTCAAATCCCATAACCACGTTAATCACAATAAAATGCCGTTAGGCCCAATTACTGGGAATGTCATGAATGCATTTACCGTAATTCCATATACACAATTGATACTGTGTATCGATCCTATTATGCATGAACAGTACTAAATATTTCCTATTAGTCTCATCCTATGCCAATTTTACTATTTTACCCTTCCAGGAGGGGGTGGGATGTTACAATTCTCCCCTCCTTATAAGAATTTCGTCCTCGAAATTCTCAGTCAACGGTTCACTATGACAGTAATCATATGATTCTACATATCTCATACACTTTTCCACTTAATAATTCACTTTTGGAGTGATCACAGTAACCACTCTCAGTCCGTGGTTTAGTTACTATGGCTAACTCATTATCACTTAGTACAGTAAACGGATTTGACAAGACTATCGATTGATTTATCTCATTTTCTTAGCTATCTCACTTGTCATTTCTAGAATAGTTACTACCTTTGGTTCCGATATATTACTCAGTTCAGTATTTTCGAACCTATTCACTTATCACATTTTATTCCTCTAATACCTTTTTCCCCAATGTTATATAGTCCAACTTATGTTCCAATGAGTACGTTTTCATTTCTTTGGTACCTCCTTTAATCACGTCAGGGACGAATTACATTCCTTTGGTACCAATACAGTGACACTTAACTCCACTTCACTATAATCAATAACAATGTACCTAATGCAGTCATTTATCATATGTCATTAACTTTATATTCAAATTCGATTCTCGTAAGACAATTCACTATTCTATAATGTTCACACACTTTATCCGGATATACAGTTTACTCTGTCTCATTTGTCCGATCCAATTCCACTTTAGCTAACCATGCAGTCTTCCTAAGTCACTTTCCTTTTTCTCACACATTTTAGTCTTAAACCCATTACGGTCTTTAACTCCCAAAGAGCAGCATGCGATGGTAACAAGATATATTTTCCAGTGAATCAAAGCTCTATAACACGACCATAATCAAACCTTTTTCCTATTGGACATTCAACCTATAAACACTTGAGCCAAGAATCACTTCATTTTATAACTACAATTACTCAATTTCACTTTTCAAATATGCTGACTAGAATGTCTAACTTTGACTGTTCACTTTCTTGTTCTAATACCTTTTTATCGGGTACACTTATTTCTCCTTCGACTTTTGTTCATTATAGTTTTCCAATTCCATTTGTATATTCAAACTCATCATAAAAACTATCACTTTACTTTCTGCACTCTTAACCTTTCGTATCACTATTTTTTTTTACAACTTCAATTTTCCAAAAACACTTCACTATTACCCAATATCGCTTGACATTGATTGAAAACCCCAATATCGTAATTGATCCGTTCATTGAAGCATTATCGTATTTACACCGGTCTCTTTCCTCAAATTAACCCAAAGTATCCTTATAGGAATCTCATACCTCCAAGGCTTTCAATAATGAGAATGGCACTAATACCATTTATCACAGTCGATTCAATTTATTTCATACTTGTTCAACATATTGTCACGATTCAATACTCGCTGCCCACTCTTTCCAATGTATGTATATCATCGATGTCGATTCCTCAATTAGTCCCATCGTTCTTTTCACTTTTCACTGCTCAACACTTCCAAACACATTCTGCTCTAATCACGCTACTACCATTGTTTACCTCGCATAATTCCTATTAGGGTCTTATTGACGTTACTGTACATCTTTTACCCTTTTCATTGAGTCTACAATGAGTGTATCTACAATTTCTTTATGAAGGTGTCACTACATCACCTCATTGTCGGTTTCCTTTTGACCCTCTTGTCTCCATTCGCCACTCTTTTCCATTTTCTCTTCTCATTTGTTTTCATATCATTCCTATCAACATATGTTAATACCTTGTCATCTATATTTAAACCTCCAAAATTTTCCATTTTATTTTAGTATCTCTCTCTCGATTCGGGACTCTTTTATTTTTCGTTTCAAATCTAGATTTCTCAACAGTTTTACATCATAACTGGAGATCGATTCACTTCACATTGCAATAGAATCACCTCAAATTAAAATCTCACTCATATGGAATTCTTTACATTTCGTACATACAATGCGATAATCTCAAAGAAGATGAGCTATGACCCAATTTCACTTTTAATTTAGTTCACGAAAGTCTCATCCACCAATTATTATTCGTAACTGTTTTTCAATCATTCTTCACTGTACGTATAATCTCAATCAGAACACTTTTATGCCATAATTTAACAAATCAAAACATTCCTTTCGCGAAGGTTCCTTGTGACAGTCACTTTAACACTTTCTTTACCACCTATTCAGTAATCTATACCAGAATCACTTTTCAGTTCCTCTCATACAGGTACACTCATTCCACCTTTGTCTTACTTTAACCTCTTAAGAACTTCACACTTATAATCACTCTAAACATTTACCGCCCGTTTCCTCTATGATTTCCATATATCTGTCACATACATTTCATTAGTCACAATCAACATTACTGTCCAATAGATATCCCCAACAGTAAATCGACTTAAATACAATAACTCTTTTCATATACCGCTATTGTGGTTTCATTCTTTTCAAGATCTTTATTTCATTCTCACCATATCATTAAACTGTATGTCTCATTCCCCTATCCGTTACGTGCAACTTGACCTTATAAGGTCATATCAATTTGGCTTATCAGCTTGTGATCATTATTCCATATATATATATATATATATTTTTTTAATTCTGTTTTCTGCTACTTATCTTCTATTTTCCTCAAACAGTCTATGATCGGGTGTTCACAGTCCCCAATACCCGACAAAATCGTTGATACCACTCCATTTTATCTCTATCTATATGCCTATCCATTTACCATTTTTGTGTCCATATACACCTAATTTAGAATTTCCCGATACACCATCAGTAGAAATCATCTGTCTGTCTTTTTCCTTTACGATTTTATCATACGAATTTCCAAACTCGTAGCATAATAGTCACATAATCATTTCAGTTTCAAGCATATGCGGTCCAAATCCTAACCATTTCACAAATTCTTCATTTATCTCATACACTTTTATCTCACTCAAATAGGCATCTTTGAACATCTTTCCTTTTCGATTCTTTCAGGTTCTCAATAAACCGTTCTGATTTTATGGAGCTTCTTTCCATTTCGCTATTATCATCTGCCTATAAAATCTACTAATCTCTAACTTGAATACAGTGAATCAAAATATGCCCGATTGGACCATCTACATTTTACTCAATTCCAATATTTCCCCCTTTCATGTCATATACAGTCAGAACTGTAATTACCTAACTATCCCGGGCTTTTTAATTTCGCTTAGATCTACTATAACCAATAAGCTTCCCATATCTCTAATGAACCTCTCCAAGTTCTCAACATCTTCATTTTTCTGTCACCATAACATTGTCAATTTAATTTGAAAATTCTTAATCAGTCTAGGCCAACACAGTCATTCTACTATCACTTATAAGGGTTTCTAACCTAGTACAATTTCAATCTTCTTATCCATTTTTCCTTTATCCTTTCCTAATTGATTATCCCCTTTTAGGGATTTTCACTCTAATCCAGTCTCACTCTTCTCTCACTTAATCACTTGACACTTAGGCACCCTTAGGCTTTATCCTCGTGCGACTCTGACTAGGGATCAGTTATCACGGTCTGCAACGACGCGACTCAAATGCATGAAACCTATGTTCCAAACTGTGCCCAGATACATTACGTACTACTGGGCTCTGATACCACCTAAATGTAACACCCCACACCCGTAAGACCCGAACCCGATATCGTTGGTGATATCCGAGTCCGTGTCCCACGAGAGTGGCGTACTACATCAGTCGATTTAAAATTCAGTATACACTTTTTTTTCTTTTGGAGCCATTAACTCCACGTTCACACGGCAAACACAGTAAGTAAATAAAATCCGTGTTTAATATAAACCAGTTTCAGTTATTACAGTCATCCAGTAATAATTACAATCAGTCAATGCAGTAAAATATTACTACCACAATGGCTCAGTAAAAAATACAATGCCTTGTTATACAGTGATTGCGGAATACAGTTTACTAAGACACTAATGCGATACCTAACCGATCCCACCTCTAACCTTTACTCGTCTACAGAGACATACTCCGTGTCAACCGGGTATTCTTCAGACCTGAAAAATAAATGTAAATTTTGGGTGAGTTTTGCGAACTCAGTGAGAAACCATCATCGATGGTTCACTCAATTCATGCATGTTCAATCAGCTTGCCAAATATCACATACGAACACAGTTCACAAATGTAATCTCAAATAGTACATACCATTACATTTCACAAATGTAAGGCGTATAGCTTTCATACAATCCAAATTCAATCATACCATATATGCAATGCACATGAGACCCTTTCCATTTTCATTACGTTGTTGTGACTGCATGCTTTGGCTGTCCCAATGAACGGGCACATTGCGTTGAGCCAATGGCTCAACATTGGGCTTGAAGCCTAATACATTGAGCCCGAGGCATCAATACGTTGGACACGAGGTCTGTGCGTTGAAATGAAAGCTCTCATATACGTTAGGCGTGATATGCCCCGATCCGGTGGTCGCTCCGGTCACAACCGCTTTTATCGATCATGTCCTTATGTATGAATGCATATGTTCCAATTTCCATTTACAGATTATTGCTATCACTTACATTCAATGCCATTTTATTTCTTCGACCTTCGGTCCCAGTATTTCAATCATATATTTTTTTCAATTTATTGCATCATACCATATCGCATTTAAAAGTCACATCCAATGTATCAAAACGGATAAGTAACACTTCAGTATCAATTTCTCCATTCCCTCGAACCTTTGGTCCGAGATCTCCCATTCACAAACAGTTACACACAAATAGCACTTCATTATCTCATTCCCCATATTTCAGACACCTATGGTCCGAAATCAATCAAAGTCAAATACACATAAACCCTCCATTATCTCCACATGGCATAATAGCAAAATCTTAAACACATAAAGGTTGAGGAACCAACTAGGTTACTCACCTATTACTTCCGAGCTAATGCCGGAAAGCCTCTGTGACGTCGGTCAATCGACGCTCCAATTGGACCTCTATATGAATCAGAAAAAGTACGAATCACTAAATATGAAATTTGTGCTCATAATGATGAGATATGCATGTTGATGAATTCCCGGTCCTAATTCAATATTTTCTCATAATAAAATTCTATGAAAAATTAGAAATCCATAGGCGCTGACGGTGCGCAATTCGGACCTCTATAGGTCCTCAATTAAATAAAACAGTGTTTACATGTTCCGTCAATAGGGGCTACGTCAAATTCCCGTCTAAAAATTCCCGTTTTCTCATAATATGAAATTAAATATTCAACGAATCCGATGCCTCTGGAATCAGGTCAATCGGACGTCGGACGGGAAAGAAATTGACAAAAGAACAATCGGATCAATTTAATACCAAATAAAAATTCAAGAATAAATAAAAAAGTATACCCATGCGCCTGCCTCGCGGGGGCGAGACGCCGCCCTCGCGAGGCGGAATCATCCCGCTTTGTCGCTAGGGCGAGGAGTCGCCCTCGCGACCAGGCCAATTATCCCGCCCTCGCGAGGCGAGAAGTCGCCCTCGCGAGATGGCGATTTCTCCTGCTTTGCCCTTTTCCTTTTTCCAGATTTCAATCCTACTTTTCAACTACTCTAACTTTTAGCACACAAATCAGAAAAATACCCACTATACCTCATTGGAAAGCTTATGAAAAGCTCTACAATTCTCAAGAAGACCATAAAAATCAATTCCAACCCTAAGGGTGTCAAATAACCCATCAAACCTTCTGCCTACTCAATTTCCATCAACACAGGGCAGTACAATTACAATTTCATAACTCACTGATTCTTCAGTAATAAATTACCACAAAAATATGATCAATAAATTCACAATGTCCTCTACAACTTTCATGAACAAACCAAAATCAAATTCTATTTCTAAACCAGTCAATTAATTCATCTAATGTTACTGTCCCTGAAATCCTTCAATTTGGGCAGTAATCTTACAAGAAGCATAACTTCCAGTATACAAGTCAATAAATTCAGAACTTTGTATCCCTGTAAAGGTAACATCTCAAACTTCAATTTTCATGAAGCACTCAACACCCAATTCGATCTCTAACAATTTGAAAAATATTATGGAAGTTTCTGTTATGATCAGCCACTCATAACCTAATGTAGGGTCAGTTTTTGAAAAATCATAACTCCCAATTCTGACTTCTAAAAATTACACACCATATGTCATTTTCAAGGTAATCTTTTTCTCTACAACTTTTCAGAAGCTCACTCACACCAGTTCAGTCCACTTAAAATGTTAAAATTGCCTCTAATCAGTAAACTCACAAAATCACACTTAAGCTAGGTTTCATCCAAACTGCTCAAAACCAGTCATTAGTAATCAATTCATATCTCCCAATACACAATTCTAAAAATAGCAAGATCAGTAGCAATGGAAAGATAATCAAATATGCTACAGCTTCCATGAAGACCATTCTCCCTAATTCCATCTCAATTAATTCATAAAAATCATCAAAACTCAGATGTCATGGTTGCGGTTACTGTTCACAGGCAATGGAACAGTAACTTTCCATGCAAAATTTCACCCTTCTATCATTGAAATTCAACAACACCTATTTCACACTAAATTGAAGCCAACAGTCTAAAGTTTCAGTGGCCACTAACCTTACCTCATTTGCATTTCTACACAATAAGTTATGAATAAAACAGTAACATCAAGTAAAATTCCAACTTTCCAGATTTAAGGTTAACCTTAGTTCACCCACTTCTAATTCCTTTTTCACATCACTAGACATCAAAAAACTGAAAAAATTTACAGCATTTAATTCCTCCATTCAAAAACTCAATTAATTACCCTTGTTCAATTCAAAAATCAAACCATAACATTAACTTCAATGCATCTTCACCTAACCTCATCCCCTTTTCTTCAAATCATAATAATCATCACTTTAAACCTAATACATGCTTTAAATCCTTATATTTACTACCCCCATACTATCATGACATTTATTTCCATGTAAAAACACATTTAAAGATCAAAACTTAAGGAAAGCTTACCAAATCAAAACCTCCTTCAAACCTTCAACAATCACTTTCCAACTTCTACACCTAAGTACCAACCTCCTTCCCTTCTCAAATATGCTCAAAACTCATCTTCTAGCTTTGAGGGAATTATAGAGAGTAGCTTGCAAAGATGAGAAAAGAGAAAAAAATTCGATGGTTGCAAAGAAGAGTTGAGTTTGTGTGGTTTCGGATGCTAATAACCAAGGCTTAAACAACCCATTTCCTTTCCTTTTAACATATACGTCCGAGAGCATTTTGAGAGGAGCATTAAATGTTGCTTTTAAATGGCAACATGAGATTGGTCCACAAATCAAAGAAAAGTCAAGATATATTTGTTTAATCCATATCAAAAATGTTATTCCATTAAACTCCAATGACCCTACTTTCAGTCCCAAAATAAAATACCCAATATTACAGTGCCAGTGGGTAGCGATTTTTGCTACCGAGAATCGACCGGTTTGCCAATTGGCGATTTATCCGGTCCGAGAATTTCCCCGAATTATTTTTCTGAGAATTAATGAAATTCCCTAAAATTATAAAACAGGTAACAGTGCACTCTAAATAATTTTTCAATCACAAAAATCACCTTTTCTACCCCAAAGCATGTTTAGGCCAGTTACAGGCGATTTTGCCTGTCCGGGAATTTTCTCCGGAAAAAATCCAGAAAAATTCCTAAAAATCCCTAAAAATGTAAAACGATTAATAGCGCACTCAGAACAATTTTTTAAATCCCATAACCACGTTAATCACAATAAAATGCCGTTAGGCCCAATTACCGGGAATGTCATGAATGCATTTACCGTAATTCCATATACACAATTGATACTGTGTATCGATCCTATTATGCATGAACAGTACTAAATATTCCCTATTAGTCTCATCCTATGCCAATTTTACTATTTTACCCTTCCAGGAGGGGGTGGGATGTTACATTTTAAAAATTATGTTTTATTGCTGCCGGATTGACCAACCCTATCTACACACAAATCATCCTCCTCTTTCCATTCAATACATCCACAACAATCACACAACACAAATCATAACGAAATTAACAAATCAAATGAATATTGAAATCAGTTCAAACGAAATACATCCACAACACCCACATTCTATCGGATTTTACCTTTGGAAAACGTCAAGGGGAGAGAGGGAGCAGCCAACGTCGCCGGAGAAGGAGAAGGAGAACGTCGCCACGTCGCCGGAGAAGACGGAAGGAGAAGCAGAGTTGGTCGTCGGAGGAGATGAGAGAGAAAGAGAAGAGGAGAGTCGGGGAAGGAGAGAAGGAAGACGGCTGCGCAGGGATTTAATTTTATTTTAGCGACGGAAATTATCCGTCGGTATAATTAAAATATACCGTCGGAGAGTTAAACCTGGAAACCTAATATACTGACGGCTTATTTCTGTCGGTGAAATTTTTCCCTCCTACAAATTTTACCGACCGAATTTTAATTCCGTCCCTATTTACAGATGGAATAATTTTCAACGACATATTTCCGTCGCCGAATTGTTTTCCCTCCACCCTTGGCAACGGATTTGGTGACCGTCGGAAATGTTCTTTCTTTAATATAGCGACGGATTTGTTATCGTCGGTGAATCATTTCTACCCGACAAGTTCCCCGACCGAAAAATTTATTCCGTCCCTATTTCCAGACGGAATGATTTCCATCGACATATTTCCGTCGCTAAAAGGCCCCGCGAAAATTTTCCTCCAACTTTGGCAACGAATTTTTGGACCGTTGGGAATTATCTTCTTTTAACCGACGGATTATTGTTTCCGTCGCAATTAACAGACGCTATATGGTCCGTCGGTATATTTCCGTCGCTATATGACAATTTTCTTGTAGTGCTAGTTGCTGAAATTCTTGCTGAAGGTGTGAACATATGTAGTTTTTGATCCCTCTGACCCCATTCTCGATCCAATGTGGAGACAAGATATGTTCGTTATACCATTTATGACTTGTTTAGGAATCATCAATTCATGGGCCGGTTAGAGTATTAGAGGAGGAACTATAACGAATTCAGGTATTTGGAGTTATAAAGGTGTGGCTGGAGCGTATATTGTATTTTCCGGCTTGCACTTCTTGACAGCTATCTGGTATTGAGTATATTGAGATCTAGAAATATTTTGTGATGAACGTATAGGAAAACCCTCTTTGGATTTACCCAAGATATTTGGAATCTATTTATTTCTCTCAGGGGTGACCTGTTTTGGTTTTGGTGCTTTTCATTTAATCAGATTGTATGGTTCGGGAATATGGGTGTCCGATCTTTATGGACTCATCGGGAAAGTCCAAGAATGGCCCATAAATATTTGTATGGATTAGTTTTAAGATTTCTGAAGATCTTTTAGCACCTAATTTCCTCATATTTGTTCACTTCCCTTTACTACATTTGATATAAACTTAAAAATTTAATAGATTAAGTGGATTAAGAATTCCATCTAACACAAGCGTTGCAATTCTTTGTATAGTGATATGCCATAAATGCTTATGTGGAGATGGCAATTGGGTCTGAGCCTAGCTCGACTAGCCTCTCGTGTTGATCGGACCTTTGGCTCAAATTGGCCACGCCTAATCTGACTTAGCCCAAGGCCTAATAAATATTGCAAAATATGACATCATTTTTACTGAAGATGTGTCATGTCTAGGCGAGCCTAGGCCTATCCTTGCCCATTTTCATCTATACACTTATGCCATAATAAACCAGAATGATCATTTGTTAGTTTTCTTTTAGTACCCCATGAATTAATATGCAATGATTCATTAAATGAGACAACTATATAAAGTAGTATATGTTATCATATTTTGATAAAGAATTGGAATTGATAAGTTTTGAATCATAAAAAGACTAAATTATCCATTTCCAAAAAGAACAATAATAACCATAATTATCAAATACAGAAATAGAAACCAAATTCCATATAAAAAATGTTACAACATAAGCCTATTTCAAATTCAAATAATTTACAATCCTAAATGATAACCTAAAAGTCCATATTGCTCAACTTCAAATGATATTCCATCATTTACATAGATAAATTTTCACGATTATGGGGTTTTTGGCAGTTCAGGCAAATCTGCATGGACACACTTATATAAGTAGTAGTACTAGAATCTAACCACCAAGTGTATTTAGGTACTAAAATCAAATTGGCCTAAAAACAAAACAAGAAAAGAAGTATACCTTCCTTTGCACGCCAAGCATGATATTTTTTACATTCATGTTTCTTATGAAAAGTCTTTCAATAGAAGTAGTAATCAAATTCTTTATTTTATTGTTTTTGTTCCTTATATTGCTTCTCTTGTTATTATTGCCTTTAGTTTATTGCTTTTAACCTGCAACTTTCTTTCTCTTCTTTTTATTGCCTTTAGAGTTGGACATGAAATGAGCAATTTCAACATTCTCTTACTTCTATTTCTCATCTTCTTACACACAATGTGAAATGAGCTTATTAAAAGTTCATTTCTCCATTTGACAGATATAATTGACTTTAAATTGATTGAATTACGCAGAAAGAGATATCAAAACCAAATTCATAAGCAAATATTCAGATTGTTATAATTTTAGTGCCTTTAGTTTTGAAGGAAGATGAGACGTTTCTAGAATGCATTCCCTAAAGTTCAAGTTACCCTTATACTTTATGGAAACAAGATTTGCTAGAAGAGCACTTGTTTTCACCTTTTTGTTTTTGGCAAAATGTTGCTCATGTTCTTTAAGGAACAATTTGATGTCTTTCTCTTCAAACATTACGTTCTAGAATGTTTCCAAAATTTCATGTTTCATAATCATAAGACTTGTGCAATTTGAGCATTCCCACTTCTCCTAGTCCCTCTTTTAATTATAGGAACTTGCATTCGTAAAAGTAAGGGGTTGCTCAATCCAAATAGTAAGGTCTAGATCCTTGTAGCTAAGAACGTTCATGACACTCTCTTTCCAAACCATAAAATTCGTGTCATTTAGCACATGCATTAATGTTAATAGATATTGTAGTAGCAAAAGTGTTTACTTAATAAAGAAGAAACATAAACAAAACATCATAATCACAATTAAAATTTTAATTAAGCACAATTAATATAAATTCAAATTATGGTAACCCCATCACAGATATCTATTACAACATTGAAATTTAATCTTGAGATAAAAATATCAATTTGTAAGTCGTATCCTTTTGTAATAATCAAATATTGATACTAAGTTCTTGTCAAATCATAAGTCTTTCTTTAAACCTACCTATAATTTACAAAGAAAGTATCACATATTTATTACCAAAAGTACATTTAAAATTTAGTCAAATAATAATTTTTTGAGTTAATTATTATTATTATCGCATGAAATTACATACATACACAACTATTTTTAATTTAAAAGTTTATTAATCAACACAAAAATCACTACAAAAATTAATATAATCAGCGACGTTTTATTGATAAAATATCGCGGATTGTAAAGACTTTTATGACGTTTAAACAACATCACGAAAAGTTTAAATTTTCTGTGACATTTTATAAAAAAGTTGCGAATTTATAACACTTTTCGTGATGTTTTATCAATAAAATTTCGTGGAATAGAATTTGCGACGTTCATTGAATAAAAAGTCGCTAAAGCTTTCAGCAACATTGCTTGGTTTTAAAAAAAACTATAAGTCACCTTTTACTTTTCCCTTTGTACCGCCAGACGAAAGAACTCACCATCTTCAACGACCAACCACGAGAATCCGACGGCCTACAAGCTTCGAAAGATCCCTTCCATTCAACTTTGTTGGAAACAGAGGCATGTCACCAATGATAACTATAGTGAACCTGATGACATTGGGAGGATGGTTGAGGCGGAGGAGTAGTTTGGTAAGCGAAAGGGCGGAGAGAATTTGTCGATAATTATGGCATCTAGTCTCAGGTTGAACCATATTTGGACCCGATCTGCACCGTCTCCTTCTCCTCTTTGTTTGGTCATGCCTTCCAAGATTGATAATCATGACGGTTTTCGTAAAGAGTACCCTAACCATAACCTTAACCCTAACCCTAATCCTAACCCTTGATTTCAACCAGAACATAACACAAGCAGTACCTCAAAAACTTGCTTCATTTAATTCTTATTTTTAACACTTACTGGAATGTGTAGGCTCGGTGGAGCAAGAGTCAATCTACGAGACCCTAAAGGATCATGATTGCCCATGGGTCTATTGCCAAAGGGCATAAGGGATTTTTTCGTCGTCGATACTTGCGTGTTGTCAGGGATTTCGACGCAGGAGTTGCTTCTTTGATTTCTGACGAAAGGGATTAGGGTCGACGTACCCAACTCAGGTGTTATTTGTTTCGACGTTAGAGTTGTTCATATGTAGTTTTCACTCTCCTTGTTCGAAACTTCTAGGGATTGTATGGTAGTTAAGGATGGAACATCATACGAGATCGAAAATGCATAATTCATAGCTGAAACATTGTCCAAGGTTTAGTCAATTTCTACATATGACTTCTTCTTTTTCTCCTTTTATGGAAACTTTGTTTGGATTAAATGGATAGCATCATATTATCAATTATGGGTTTTGAATGTCATTTCAGATTCTAATAGGCACGAGCTTCGTAGAGTACAATTTTGAGTTTTGTAATCATGGAAATGTGTTCAAAACTTATTGTTGTATTGGTTGATTGAAAATAGGAAACTTTAGAATGGACATTTTGTATTTGTGGTGTAATTTGGAAGTTTTGATGCAGAGTCAATCTGACAACTTCAAATATGAGGTTGGTCAATGGAATAATGGGAAGGATGCTCTTTGAAGGGTAATGATAAAGTTGCTTGAGGTATCTATATCTCAATCTACTAAAGGTTTCTCCTATTCTCCTTGTAAATTTTGTCTAAGAATCTGCTTTAGCCGATAGAATATGTACATCAAGAGTGATTTGCTTCGCTTTCTTTTTCTCCTTTTTAGTACAGAGTGCGTAAACTAGAGGAGCCAGCTTTTGTTCTTAATCAGGAGACGCATTGATACCGTTAAGAGAGATTGACATTAAGGCTACTGTAAGACTATAATTGGTGGGATTGTCTGGAGATGATAAAGTTGAGACAGGAGCATTCGACTGATTTGATGATCCTAGGTGATTGGTATGAGAAGAATTCCGTTCACTTGTTATATGACTATTATAAAATAGGGGTGCCATAGTCAATCACCTTTTGTAGTGTTTAGATTTATAAGAGAGATCATAAATTTATCTCATCAAAATTTCAAGAATAAAAGTCTTCTTCCTTAAAACTTTTATCAATGATTTGTAGCATGGTATAGATTTACAATGATGCTGAAGCAAATAGTGGTGAATCTTCGATTTATTTGCATCTACCCATTTCTTTATGGAATTTGCATTGCATTATTAGGCCAGAAGTGAGCCTCAATGGAGCATACAATGCAGAGAATTTGAGCAGAATATGTGATTAATGAGTGCTGTAAATTTATGATTAGTTATCTCTCATTCTAATTCTTGGTATGATTAATCTCAGAGTTTTTTTCTACCTATTATTTCCATCAGAAAGTTATGCATTTCTACCATAGGCAATAGAACCAGTTACTTGACTGGTTGAAGTGAGAATTGGTTTTAATTCTATACTCCTTATTTTCTCTCTCTCTTTTTTTATATTTAATTTGTGATCTCACCATAGGTTGACTGCTTTTTTACATAGCAGATTCCTATCTTCTTCATATGAGTTGTATGTCCTCATATACCATAGTGGAGTATGCACGCCATTTCCATTTCTTGGATGAATCTTCTCCAATTTATGGTGGTCACAGCAGCAGTAAAGATTCCACAATATTCAGATGGCTTCTTGATGTCTCAGAGTTTTTGGCTCTTCCTGGAAGAGGTGTTAAATGCTTGATAGACAGAAGACAAATTCTGATGAGTTTTTCAGTGTACAATATAGGTGTGTTTTAGTGCATCAATTAAAAAAGATATTTTTTGATCCCTAGGGTAGTCATAGCTATATACTATGTCCTAAAATAGGTTGGCAATCGAAAGCTAATGAATGAAAGTGGAATTGTCGTTCCAACAGCTGTAGAAAATTTTGTAATTAAACTTGAAGAAAGTGCAGAAACAAGCATTCTTGTTTCATTTAATGACAACCTAGTTGGCAGTTTAGGAGTTGTAGACTCACTAAAGAGAGAAGATGTTGTAGTCTTAGAAGGCCTTTGCAAAATGGGTGTCAAACCAGTTATGGTGACTGACGATAATTGGAGGACTACTCAAGCTGTTGCTAAGAAGGTTTGTAGTTTCTCTTAATACTTTTATCAAATTCAATTCATAACATAAATTTGGTATGAAGTAACAGTGGATGATTATCTAGGCATTTTACTGATGTATATTGCATCTTAATTGCTTAATAATGGTCCTTTCTCCTATTACTTATACCATTTATTACGAAGTGATCTCCAGCCCTTTAATGGATCATTCTTCCAGGGGAAAGCATGCTATCTTAGGTTTTCTCTTTCAAAAAGTTTTACAGTTTCCCCTTGTTTCATTAAGGTGTTGGAGCTTATTCATAGTTTCAATAGGTTTCTGTTAATATTTTACATGTGCTAGTTTTGTTGGGGTGAATACTTCCATCTTCAACTTGCATATCATTTACGTTGGGATTAAGAACTTTCCATGAGGAGTAGTCTCTCTCCCTCTCTTATGCAAATTTTTTCTTTTCTTTTTGGTGCCTCCATGAAGGCTTTTGTTGTTTTTTTTCATTTCTTTTTGTTGTTGCATAAATTTAAACATAGCAATTTACGATTTATTTTATATGATTGCTTTACTATTTCTGTATGTTATGTGCCTTATGATTGTAGTTGCCAAGTGAAGCTGCGGTTAGTCATGTACTTAAAGCTCCACGGCTTCGTGAATGGATTGAAGGATATTGCTACTGGGAATCTTGATACTTTGCTTTCAGCTTTGGTTAGTCATGTACTTGAAGCTCCACAACTACTGTTGGTAAAGACATAGTATCAGTTTGTAATAATCAAAAGAAGCTCAAGAAAAGTCGGAAGTCTAATTCATTTAAGGAAGAAGTTTCAAACAATATCCAATCCTTTAGTGAAGTTGTCACAGAGAGATCTCTTCTTTAATCATCTCACGACCACAAACACTTGGCATTTGATATACTGCTTCTTCTTCTCCTAAAATTACCCATAACATTTCTTTCTTATCTTATGTCTTACAAACTTGTACAGCTTCTGATGGATGTTCTTTCAAAAAAGGACTTTTGGTAGTTAGATGATAGATGAACCTTCAGATTAATTAGTATATTATAACATGTTTGTGAATTGCAATCAGTGTATTTTGATATTAAATAGTGTATTTTGATATTAATTAGTGTATTATGATATGTTTGCAAATTGCAATTAAATAATACATTGTCTACAGTATGAAATTCTTGTGATATATGAATAATTATTAAAATTAATGATATATTAAAAAATCAAAGAATTATTAAGTATATAAATTCATAAATAATATTGAATAGTTATTAAACAAATAAGATTTTAAAAATGTATTTTAAAAAATATTTATTAAAATTAAAAATTATTAAATTAATATATTTTTGAAAAAATGAAAAATAATAAAATGTCGCGGAAGAAATTCCACAATGTTTCTAAAAACATTGCGAAACGTCGCGGATTGTCCAAACTTTCAATGTTGTTTTTATAAACTTCATGAAATGTCAGTGTTTTCCGTGATATTTTACATAAAAAAATCACATAAATTTTTTGCCTACACCACATTCTGCAACATTTTTTATGACACTTTAAAAATGTTGCAAAATGTCTTGTTTTCTTGTAGTGAATATTAAACGTTTAAAAAACGTCACAAATTGCCTTGTTTTCTTGTAGTGAATGTTACTTTAGTAACGTATTGTTTTCATTAATCAATTTAAAATATCAAAATTTGAAAATTTAAAAATGAAAAGGACAAAATTTTAATTTAAAATTTTATTACTGAAAATCAATATTGGTCGGGTCGGCTGTACTAGGCCAAAATCCAGTCTCAACGATGTATGGGTCGATCGGTCCAATCACCAAAAATCAGTCTCATACCTAATGGCTATGTCAAGCCCAAGCCTGATCCACGCTCTCCTCGGCCCACTTGTAGGTGAAAGACTCCCATGCAAACACGTAAAGACTTAAACTTAGTTATTACTTCATATATAAGGGATAATTCCACCATATTGAGGTACGTAATCACAATCTCATTCTTCTCTGCATACGGAGACCTCACCTTCAATTTAAAGACTAACTTGGCGTCGGAGGGCCAATCGGACACAACCCCGACTTGCCTTCTTTGTTTTGCGAGGATATTCACGTCGAAGTTACTACAAGAAGCAACCTCCACGGATCCAACGGCAGCGTTCGATTCGCCAAAATCCGCGAACCAATTGGCACCCACCATGGAGCTCGACTTGGTACCACGCCCGAAACACACAGATCGGTCGGTGGCGGCGAAACCTCGATATAGCATTGTCATGCGGCTTTGGCGATCTGCGCATGGGTTTGCAATTATCTGCAACCCTGCCGCTTGCGCCTCATGTTTCCCGCACGGAATCTTCAGATCCGAATGATCAACCGCAACCTCAAACCTTGGAACAAGAAGAACAGAGCGTAGCTTTGGAGGATAACGTTGCAATCAATATGCGCCCGAATCTTCAACACCGATCGGATGCAGATCCTTTTCTACCTGTACACACCTCCCTCACCCGAAAACAGATTGAGAAAGCGGCTGACCTGTTGATTCGCCAGATTTTGCGATGTCGACATACAAGAAATGGCGCTCAGACGGCAACCGCACGACAGACAAAGATGACGACCGATCGCCACCCAACCGAAGACCTAGAGAAAATCGTGGACGATCGGATTAATGCAGCCATGAGCTTCCGCCCAGATCGCCCGACGGCACAGTACAGCTCTTCTTTTACTCCGGAAATCTTGGATAGCCTCTCGGCGCCCGACACCCGGCACCAAAATACCGACACCTGAAAAATACACTGGAAAGACCGACCCCCTGGACTACCTACAGCACTTTCAGTCCATGATGAATCTACATTGCGTTCCGGACGCCATTCAGTGTAAGGCTTTCTGAACGGCCTTCCAAGAAGGAGCTCGGCGATGGTTTAATAGCTTGCCCCCGAGCTGTATCACATGTTTTGAAGATTTCAGGTTATTATTCCTGAACCAGTTCGCCACTAATAAGCGGTCACAGAAGACAATTTTGGAGGTAATGTAACTGACCCAAGGAAGAAACGAAAGTTTGCGGGAATTCATCACTCGGTTCAATAACGAAGCGGTCGAGGTCCCCGACCTCACTTGCTCGTCCATGTTGGCAGCACTTATGAACAACACGAGGGATGAGGAGTTTAAAAAGTCGTTAGCCCTCGATCAGCCCCGATCCATTCAGGAAATAAGAAACAGGGTGGATAGGTACATTCAGCTTGAAGAAGTGCTGAAAAATAAGAGGCGTCGGATGGATGATCGCTCGCCAAACGATAGAGCGAGCAATTCGCACAAGCGAAAAAAAGGCCAGTCGAGCTGGAGAAAGCCGACCGATCGACAGGGATATCGACAGGAGTTCACCCCGCTTAACAGGCGATATGCAGAAGTACGGGAGGCCATGAGAGCGGATGGGGAAACTATCCGAGAACCCGATAAAATGAAAACTCCCTCCAAGGATAGGAACCCCAATTTATATTGTCATTTCCACAAAGATGTCGATCATGATACGGAAGATTGCTGGCAATTGAAAAAAGAAATCAAATTCCTCATACAAAGGGGAAGATTAGGCCGATTTGTGAAGCACGCGCAAAATGCCGATCGAGATAACGAGCATAAGAACGGTCGACCCAACAACAGACGACAGAATTGAAGACGGAATGATAGAAATGATGGAGGAAGGCAGAATGCGAATACAGACAATCGATGCGAAGAGAGGGGACGATCAAGGGAAAGAGACGACAGAAATGCTGAACAGCAAGATGACCGACCGACTGGGGTCATTAACATGATATTTGGTGGAAACGCAGTAGGGGGATCCACTACTAAAGGGAGAAAGAGATATGCTACACAGGTCGGTAGAGACTCATCAACCAAAAGGCCGAGGGAGAATGTTGAGATTATATCGTTCGACGAGTCTGACCTTGATGTTGTAAGTTGTCCTCATGATGATGCCCTCGTTGTAAATTTAAACATGGATGGCTACGATGTGAAGCGGGTGATGATTGATACGGGCAGCTCGGTCGACTTGTTGTATTATGAGTCCTTTAAGCAGATGGAGGTACCCGAAGATCGACTACTGCCTATAGACGGACCTGTCAAAGGGGTAACTGGAGCATCAACCTACCCGTTCGCTCGAGTCCATTTAAAAGTGAAGTTCGGGCAAAAGCCGTGTCAAATAGAGAGGGATGTTGAATTCCTAGTCGTGAAGTTTCAAGGGGCATACAATGCAATAATCGAATGAGCTACCTAGAACGCCCTTAGAGCGGTCGTCTCTACCTACTACTAGGTAATGTAATTCCCAACACCTCATAAAATCGGTACTGTCAGGGGTCAGCAGAGAATCGCAAGGGAGTGCTACTTAGCGGAAACGAAAACATTAGACGGGGCGGTTGTCCTAACGAGCTCTCTTGATGTGAGAGTCGATGAGGAGATGGATAGAATGAACCCAGTGGAGGAAATGCAGCGGGTCGTATTGGACGAAGCTTGGAATTTCTCGATCGGTCGCCTCGCACTCACTTGGCATTCGACAAGGTTACAAACCGGTTAGGCAAAAGAAGCGATCACACTGCAAGGAGTGACAGGAAGTGATCGGGAAAGAAATAGAGAAACTACTTGAAGCCGGGTTCGTCCGAGAAGTCAAGTACCCCGAATGGCTCGCCAATGTGGTGTTGGTGAAGAAGAAAAATGGGAAGTGGAGAATGTGCATTGGCTTCACTGACCTGAACAAGGCATGTCCAAAGGACAGTTTTTCTCAACCAAAGATCGACCAGCTAGTAGACTCCACCTTCGGGCATGAACTTCTCAGCTTCTTAGATGCTTTCTCGGGCTACCATCAAATTCAGATGAGCCTCGAAGACGAGGAGAAGACTGCCTTCATAACCGACCAGGGCACGTATTGTTACTAAGTAATGCCGTTCGACTCGAAGAATGCGGGGGCTACTTATCAACGGCTCGTCATGGAGGTCTTCAAAAAACAGATAGGTCGATCTGTTGAAGCTTATGTAGATGATATGGTGGTTAAAAGTAAGACGGCTGCCGAGCAAGTGGGAGATCTAAGAGAAGTCTTCCAGACCCTTGACAAATTTCAGATGAAGCTGAACCCGAAAAAGTGTGTCTTTGGGGTGGCATCAGGAAAATTCCTGGGATTCATGATTACTCAAAGGGGGATTGAAGCTAATCCAGAGAAGATCGAAGCCATCATCCAAATGCCTTCGCCACGATGTTTGAAAGAAGTACAGATATTGAGTGGTCGGATAGTCTCCCTCAGCAGATTCGTTTCCAGATTGGGGGACAAGTGCCTCCCATTTTTCAAAATTTTAAGGAAGACGGATGTAACCCAGTTTTAGTGGCCGGAGGAGTGCGAAAGAGCCTTCTAGCACTTAAAGCAGTATCTAACAAGCCCACCTGTTCTGTAGAGCCCCGTCGAGGGAGAAACCCTGATTATCTATCTGGCGATCACAGAGGGGGCAGTCAGCGCGGTTCTAGTTCGATCGGACGGTAAGGAGCAATTTTTGATCTACTACGTCAGCAAGGTATTGAGCGGACCAGAAACACGGTATGCACCCATAGAAAAGTTAGCTCTCTCCTTGATAACTGCGGCGCGGAAACTGAGACCATACTTTCAAAGTCATACCATTGAGGTGTGGACCGACCAGCCTCTTAGGCAATGCCTCCAAAAACCTGAGACATCCGGACGGTTAATAAAATGGGCGGTAGAGATGAGAGAGTTCGACATACAATATAAGCCCCGGACGACGATTAAGGCACAGGTATTGGCAGACTTCATTGCAGAGATGAGCCAACCCATTTCGCGGGGTGGCGCCTCCACTCGAGCTTGTTTGTCGACGGGTCGTCTAATTCTGAAGGATGCGGGGCAGGAGAGGTATTGATTAACCCGCATATGGAAGAGAAGGTGGAATATGCCATTCGGCTAGAATTCAAGGCCTCCAATAATGAGGCAGAATATGAGGCTCTGATAGCCGGTCTCCAACTGGCAAAGAAAATGGAGGTAAAGCATCTAAAGATATATAACGATAGCCAAGTGGTGGTCGGCCAAGTCACTGGGCAGTATGAAGCCAAGGGGAACAACATGATCGAGTATCTGGAACTAGTAAAGCGGGAGTTAAGTAATTTCGAGCAGTACTCTATCAACAGGATAGAACGAGCTCAGAATGCTAAAGCGGATGCGCTCTCCAAGATGGCCTCCGATCGAGACGCCAAAAATAACGTTCTAGTCCTAGCATTCAAAAAGCCAAGGAAGTTCTTGATGTAAATATCGGTCGATCGAGTTGGATGGAACCGATCAGACGGTATCTCCTAGAGGGAACACAACCGGAAAATACCTCAGAGGCCAAGAAATTGAGAATAAAGGCTGCTGAATACGGGATCATAAACGACGCCCTGTACAAGCGATCTTATGACTGGCCACTGCTGCGATGTTTAAGCGAAGAAGAAGCAGAACAGGCAATGGCCGAAGTTCATAAAGGAATGTGTGGAAACCACATAGGGGGCAGAATGTTGTCACATAGGCTGATTCGACAAGGGTATTACTGGCCGACAATGAGAAAAGACTTCTAGGATAAAATCGACCGCTGCGAGGCTTGCCAGAGAAACAGTGACTTGTCTCATCAGCCGACCGAGAGGATGCAGATAGTGAGTCATCCTATCCCTTTTGCTCAATAGGGAATGGATATACTAGGGCCCTTCCCTCTCGGACCTGGACAGAAGAAGTTCCTCGTAGTGGCAATAGAGTACTTCACCAAATGGGTAGAAGCAGAAGCGGTCGCTACAATTACCTAGTAGAAGGTGGAGAACTTCGTAAAGAAAAACATACCTAACTCACTTCGGGATGCCCATGGTGCTGGTTACAGACAACGGTCGACAGTTCGACAACGAGAGGTTTAAAGATTTCTGCGACCGACTGAAGATAAGGTTGCAATTGACCTCAGTGGCTCACCCCCAAAGCAACGGTCTCGCAGAGAACACGAATAAAAAGATAATGAGTGCTCTTAAGAAGCGCCTAGACGAACGAAAGACTTGGGTGGAAGAGCTGGATGAAGTGTTGTGGGCATACAGAACCACACCAAATGGAGCTACTGGGGAAACACCATTCAGGATGACCTTTGGGGCAGAAGCCCTGGTTCCAGTAGAAGTGGTGTTACACAATCAAAGAGTATCGAGCTATGAAGCGGAGCGGAACAATGAAGCCCACCGAACTTCGTGCTTCTAAGCAAAAATGTAGATAGGGCGTACCGCCGTTAGAAGCCGTCAAAGTGAAGCAAATAAGTTCTACAACAGAAGAGTAAAGCTAAGCGACATGAAGGTCGGTGGGTACGTCCTGCGAAAGGTCGAAGCGGCTGGAAAACACCCTGGAAAGCTCGGACAGGCGTGGGAAGGACCTTATCAGGTGATCAAGCAAACAGGGCATGGTGCTTACATCCTACGCGATCCGAACGGAAAGATTTTATCAAGGCCATGGAACTCTCGAAATTTGAAGGCATTCTACCAGTAGATATGTTTTATTTCAGTTAATTTTTTTCATTATTATTTTTGTACAAAACCTGTGGGTACCTTTTTCCTGTCCCTGCTAGACAGATTTTTTAACGGCCCACGTCCTTATTATCACCAATAAAGGGGTTTTTAGATTTCTTGACAATAAAAAGTTCCATTATATATGGAAAAGAGTAGGAAATCCAATCAGCCATCGTTTGGCATCTCCATAGATCGACTACGGTCGATCGGGTTGTCAAGACAAGATCCTTGGGACCCTTGGCTCGGCCTCAACATAGATCAACCACGGTCGGTCGGGTCGCCAAGACAAGATCCTTGGGACCCCTCGCTCGGCCTCGACATAGATCGACCACGGTCGGTCGGGTCGTCAAGACAAGATCCTTGGGACTCTCGCTCGGCCTCGACACAGATCGACTACGGTCGATCGGGTCGCCAAGACAAGATCCTTGGGACCATCGCTCGGCCTCGAGTACAGATCGACCAGGTTGCCAAGACAAGACCCTTGGAACCATCGATCGTCACTGACTAACACTCGACCAAGGATCCTAAGACAAAATTTCGGATCGTCCGGCTCTATTATCATTCGGCCTAATTCACTCGGTCGTCGCGCATCGAGCGCATTCATTCGCAACCTACCATTCGAGGGGAGAAATATTCAATACACCAAAAATAATGAAAAATGAGTTTTTATTTCTTGGAGCAAAAGATTCTGGCCACAAGCCCGACCAGATGAGCCTTACACAAAATGAAACAATCACTCTCATTCTTTCGGAGGAGAAGTCGGGCCAGCAACGGGAGCAACCGGATCGGCAGGGGAGGAAGGGCCCGCATCCGAATCGGGAGGAGGAAAAGAAGGGCCAACAACCGGGTCAACAGAGGAAGGGTCGACAGTAGGATCAGCCAAGGGAAGAGAAGGGCCGGCAATTGGGTCAAGAGGACCTGGCAGCAGAGAGACATCCTCTTCTTCTTCTTCCGAGCTCAGATCCAACTCCTCGTCCGGAAAAACGATCCACGCCCCCAAGGCTCTCTCCTTCATTCCCTCCAACGAAAGGCCAAGAGCAGGAAGCAGTGGCTCGGCATAATCTTCAAATGAAGGCCGCTCCGACCCATCGGGAAAGTGAATCTCATGGCACTTCTTCAGGACCGAAAGGGTTACGTCACAGGCGAGCTCTAGGCATTCCGCATTTAGATTTCTTCTCTTCCACCGTTTGATCGCCTCGATTCTTTGCCTTTTAACAGAGCATCCCAACTTCGTCAACACCTCCTCGGTCCTGCGCTTGCTTTCCACCGCTGCATGATAGTCTTGGAGGAACTTCTCTTTAAACTTCCTCTCCAACTCCATCTTCCCCTCCAAGACCTCACACACCTTGACCAGCTCGCCCTTCGCTGCAATCGCCCTGATCCTCTCCTCCTCCCCCGTATCAAATTGAGCTTTGAAAGCACTCATCGCCTCCTCCCGAATCTTCTTCTCCTCCTCCAAGGAAGAATTCTGAGCCTGAAGAAGGTCACTCCCCTCTTTCACCTCCGAAAGCTCGTCCTTCAAAGTCTTCGTCTGCTCATGAAGGTCCTGAACTTCCTGATCCAGAGCCTCCAGACGTTGCACCACCGCGAAGGATATCACCGAGCTCCGTATACAACTATGAAGGAGTAAAGACCCAATCTCCTGATTACTCTTCTTATCCATGTTCTGCTCGTCCACGGGGGGAGTAATCCTCTCAGCAATGTGGCGGGACACGTCGAGGTCCCCAATCGAGGAGGTTTTGGCCAGCTTGATCAAAGACTCCCACTGTCCGACGTTAGTCGCTCGACTTTTCCCTTTGCCCTTCTTCTCTTTTGCCTTCCCGCCGACCGGGACGGGTGGGATGGAAGATCACGAGTCAGATCAGTCTCTTCCTCTTATGGGAGGCTCCACTTCCTCCTCCTCCTCTTCTTCTACACTCGCCACCGTATCATTGGTACGATCGGCAACAACGCCAACCTCGCAGGACTGTCCTCGACAGGTGAAGGGGCCAGAGACACTGTAGAACGGCCAAGCTTCACCAGCGGAGCGGAACCTTGACCATTCTCCTCCTCCTTCCCCTTCTTTTTCCCCGCGGCTTGTTTTTTGGATTTATGGGGAGCGGCGGGCCCGGCATAGTCCTCTATTCTCACCATGGCTGCACGACAACAAACGCAAGTCAGAGGAAGATAGCAATAATCAAAACATGCAGTAAATAACTAAACTACGCAGGGTCAACCAGACGGGGCGGCTTCCTCTCCTAGCCCGCTAATCCGTGGTGGGGGGTCGAGAAGAAAAGAATTGGCCGAGGCCCCCCCCGAAATAGCCCTGGACGAGTGGAGCGAAGTCGTATCGACCGAGCGCTTTTATACGACTAACTACTATCCACTCCTCCCTACTAAGGGATATGCTCGACACGTCATTCCACCGCTCGGCTAAAGAATACCTCCACGACCGAGACTCGGAGGAAGACCCTGGGGGCTTCACAAAGAAATACTTTGTCCGCCAAGAAGAGACCTTTGAAGCTGTCCCGGTCGGCCAATACCGAGCATCTCGGTACTACAGAGAAGGGATCCCGACTCCAGAGATCGGACTCTGACTCAGTCTCAAGAAATGGCGCAGGATGCCAATCGAAGGAGGGCAGCCGAACTGGTGACACAGCAACGCCACACCGTTAATAAACCTCCAGCTATTCGGAAGAATTTGGCTTGGCATTAGCTGATAGGCCGTGCACACCTCGTCGACGATTGGGGTGTACGGAAGCCTTATACGACCCACCGAGAAGAAACTATCGAAAACGGTGAAATATCCACTCAAGTTGTTGTGGATACGCTCATTCCCCAGAGCCAGCCGGGGTCCCCAGGACACAAGGATGTTATATCTGAGTATTGAACGATTCAGTTCCCTTACGGTCATCGTTGATGCATTTCTTGGCGGCGCCTCCACAACCAACTCATCCTTTCTCTCTCTCGTCGATATTTCTTCGACACCCTCTATCATACTTCTGGAACTGGCAGTCGACATGTTTACCAAGAAAAGAATTTTGAAAAGAAAAGCTTAGAGGAATAAGGACGTACCTATTTAGTGAATGGAGAAGGGGAAATCGAACGACAGTTGACGGAAATTTCTGGGAATTAAGGGCAAGAAAGAACAAATCAAAGCAGAGTGAGAGTAAAAACGAAGCAAGCGTGAATAAAACCAAACAGTTTGTCGATCCTGAACGTTTATAAGGGAACACTCGAATAGCGATCCAATCGAAGTGCGACGCGTGGAGAAAATCCGAGCTATGCTTGGACACGCGGCATAATCCGAGCCAAGGAGAATTAGGGTTGTTCAAAATCCGGATTGGCGCGATAGTTGAGAGGACGTACGGGACAACTACACAACGGTTACAAGGACGATACGCTTCAGATTCTGAAAAGTCGTCCGAAGGCACGTGCCGTCAAACAATAAATGCTTCAAGTACCTTCACGCGCTCACCAATGATGACCACTCGACCTGCTTTAGCGCGAGCTATCACGCAAAAAGTACCAATGCCAATCAGTTAGGGTACTCAGTCGACTGATCCCAATACGAGCAGTCACGCACAACTAGTCGACATCCGATCGACGGTCCCACCAAGTCGTCCCATGACCGAAGCTCTGATGCCAATATCCGACCGATCGACCACCTCACAAGCTGTCTTGCGGCCGAGCTATGAGATAGCAAACGAGCAAAAAAATCCTAACATACTCCTTCGACCCTTCTCTTCGCTCGGACTCGAGGAGTAGGGGGCTTATGGTCGGGTCGGCTGTACTGGGCCAAAACCCAGTCTCAACGATGTATGAGCCGATCGGTTCAATCACCAAAAATCAGTCTCATACCTAATGGCTATGTCAAGCCCAAGCCTGATCCATGTTCTCCTCAGCCCACTTGTAGGTGAAAGACTCCCATGATCGAGCTACAACGGTTACAAGGACGATACGTTTTAGATTCTGAAAAGTCGTCCGAAGGCACTTGCCGTCAAACAATAAATGCTTCAAGTACCTTAACGCGCTCGCCAATGATGACCACTCGACCTGCTTTAGCGTGAGCTATCACGCAAAAAGTACCAATGCCAATCAGTTAGGTACTCAGTCGACTGATCCCAATACGAGCAGTCACGCACAACTAGTCGACATCCGATCGATCGGGCCTACCCAAGCTGTCCCATGACCGAGCTACAATGCCAATATCCGACCGATCGACCACCTCACAAGCTGTCTTGCGGCCGAGCTATGAGATAGCAAACGAGCAAAAAAATCCTAACATACTCCTTCGATCCTTCTCTTCGCTCGGACTCGAGGAGTAGGGGGTTTATGGTCGGGTCGGCTGTACTGGGCCAGAACCCAGTCTCAACGATGTATGAGCCGATCGGTCCAATCACCAAAAATCAGTCTCATACCTAATGGCTATGTCAAGCCCAAGCCTGATCTACGCTCTCCTCAGCCCACTTGTAGGTGAAAGACTCCCATGTAAACACGTAAAGACTTAAACCTAGTTATTATTTCATATATAAGGGATAATTCCACCATATTGAGGTACGTAATCACAATCTCATTCTTCTCTACATACGACGACCTCACCTTCACCGGAAAAGACTAACTTGAGCGTCGGAGGGGCCAATCGGGACACAACCCCCGACGTGCCTTCTTTGTTTTGCAGGGATATTCACGTCGAAGTTATTACAGCAAGCAACCGACTCCCTGGATCCAAACGGCAACGTTCAGTTCCGCCAAAATCCGGCAGAACCAAATATTATAATTCTTCTTCGTATGGATTATTTGGAAACACTCACTCTATTAATTAGAGATAAGACTGTGTATTACTGAATTTCTCTATACCTTACGAGTTAGTGAGATTTCTACTTGGTTGTGTTGTTGTTGATAAAAATAATCTTAACGAAAACCAAGCATAATAAAATTTTGGGTTAAGATAAGTGAAGAAAATGTCTTGGGTTGAAACTCTCCACTTTATCTGAAGAACACATACACAAGTATATATATTTTTAATTTAGATCATGTACTGGAGACACAAGAGGACGAAACGGTGGTGGCAAATAAATCATAAAAATTTGAAGATCAAAGCCATCAAAGCCACATATATTCAAACGTTTTCATATGAACAGTAAACTTATACGTCAAATCATTTATTTCAATTACGATTTTTCAACCTTATTTTATTAAATTTCATTCATATATTTATATATATGAATGAATATATATAGTAATTATTATTCAGTAAAAAGCACGCACAATTCTGAAACCACCACTCACAACCAAGAAATCAAATATTGTTAATCTAAAATTTTCAACCATTTTGTCAAAGCGATCTAACATGAAACCTACTCAAATTCCAAATATTGTTAAATTTAATATAAAATTTATAATAAGAACTTAAACCAATTACGTCATATTATTAAGAATAATTGCTTTATTGCCTTTTTTTTTTTACTTTTAGCTTTCTAAGAAATTCGTATAGCTTTTCTATCTTTTTATTCTAATAATTCTTTGGAAGATCATAACCACTTATTTATATATAGTAATTATTATTAATTTTCATCATAATAAAACTAGGATTTCTACACATGCAATAACTCATAATTAAATGATTTAGCTACGCTCATTAATTCCAAAAAAATGCTTTTAATCTTAAGCCAAATTTTATAATAACACACCACATATAATCTTCTCTCTCTCTCTCTCTCACTCTCTGTAAGTTCATTGAAAAATTCCAACATGATGAACAGTTACATTAAATAAGAGAAGAAACTTGCCGGACAACTTGTTTGGTTTTGCTATATGTGGTTCTAATTACCCGGCATAGCATGTGATCAGGACAGAAATTCAAGTCTCTCAGTATGTACAAGGTTTATAGATCTTTCCGACCACAAAACCACACACGATATTAGGACTTATAGGTGTAGTCAGTCAATAAAGAGTAGTCCAAGCGGCATGGTTGTGGAGAAATTAACAAGACTAGGACCCCCTACCTGGCCTGTGTAGGCTTTAGGACATAAAGTACCAAATTCAACTATTCAACACGCCTGATGAACTTCCGGTGGAAGTTACCTCAGCATTTTCGTTCACTTCTTATTAAAGTACATGGAAGCATATACATGTGCTCTTAGCATATATTATTATCTGAAAGTTATTGGACATGCTTGCATAATTATCAAGTCGTATATGCCTTAGATACAAATTCATTATATAATGGTAATAATTTGTGTTATATTTATTATATTAATTTTAATTTAAATGAATTATTTTATTTATTATTTATTGATATTAATAAATAATATAATTAATTTTATTATAATTATTATATTTTGTAAATAATTATTAATTAATTTGATTAATTTTATTGCTAGCGAGACAAATCATAAAAGTTATTTGAAAATTACATATCATTATTTTACAAATTTAATAATAAATAATTAATATGTAATATTAACTTATTACTTTTATTAAAAATTTAATATATTTATTAAATTAAGTTTTATTGAATTTTTACTTAATATTAATAAATAAGACAATTATTTTCATCTATATGATTCATATTAAAAATAGAAATAATTATTTTGATTGATTTTTAACTATCAATCAGTAAATTGTAAACATATGGATTATAAATAATTTATTAAAAAGTAATAAATTCAGTTGGACTTTGAGTCTTACGGGTATGTGATATAAGAAAATGACTCAACTCTTAAAATAAGTCCAATACGAAGATATAATTAAAAATAATCAATGTTAGCACCTAATTAAAATTGGCATCGAGTCTAACCGGACAATATAATAAAATGTCAATCAACCTTCACAATGAGTTTAGTAAGCTCATACAACAACAAATTTAAATATTAGTTATTTACTAAACATATAATCAATAAACTAATTCTTAAATATAATTTATATATAAAGTATGAGAAAATGATTTCTTAGTATTATTGAATAGTAAATTAAAAGAAAGTTCAATTTTTATCATATAAAACTAATAATACATAAATTAATCTTCATTATTTATTATAAAATAATTAACATTGCATATTTAATACTATAGTTAAATGATTATACATAAATATGATAAATTAATAAAATAATAATATTTTTACAATATCATTCATGAGCGGTAAGAATAAATATAATTAATTTACATAATATATTAAATGAAAACGACTTAATTTATTATCATATTTAACTAATAAATATGTTATTCATTATTAATAAAATATGATAATATTTATTATATATAATTCTTTGTAAATATAATTTATTTGACATAGACGTAAGATTTATAAATTCTCAAATTTCTCTTGTAACATGTTTGTCCAAGTGTAAAAATGATGCCACGTGTCTGCTAAGTTAATATTTCTAATAGAAAGACTAAACCCGATGGAGCATTGGTCTCCTTTTGCCAGCCATACTAGTTTTCTTTTACAAATTTTTAAATATAAGGGACTTTTGATAAATCAGTAAAACCGTAGCATGTCTCTATTTATTTTAACTTGGTTCTGCCGGATTTTGGCTGAACTGTACGTTGCCGTTCGGATCCATAGGTTGACTGCTCTCTGTGATGAATCCGACGTGATGATACCTGCAAAACAAGGAAGGCAAATCGGGAGTTGTGTCCCGATTAGTCCCTTCGACGCTCAAGTCAGTTTTTGGTGAAGGTGGGATTGCTGTAAAAGCCAGAGAACTAGGTTTTTGATTGTACGTACCTCAATTATGGGAGAATTATACCTTATATATGGTTTTGTAGCTAGGTTTAGGTCTTTACGTAGACTTCTACCTCTGCATGGAAGGTTTTCTCATGCTGATGGGCTGTGGAGAGCGTGGATCGAGCTTGGACTTGGCATGACAATTAGGTAGCAGATTGATCTTTGAAAAATAGACCGATAGGCCCACGGGTCGTTTTGACTGGGTCCGGGCCCAACATCGCCGATCCGACCACAGGCCCTCTACTCCTCGAGTCTGAGCGAAGAGAAGGGTCGGAGGAGTATGTAGAAGTTTTGTAGCTCATACGTTGGGCGACTCGTGATTGGGGCGATCGGTTGAGCATTGAGATGTAGCTCGTCTGTAGGTCAGCTCATGAAGTAGTCGATCGGTCGGGCATTGTTGTTGTAGCTCGATCATGGGACAACTCGTACTTGATCCGATCGATCGGATATTGAGATGTAGTCCGTCTGCGGTCTTATAGCTCGTCAATAAGATAGCTCGGGGTAGGCCTGATCGGTTGAATGTTGACGGGCAGTACATGACTGCTCGCATTGGGATTGGTCGGCTACTTGTCCCTAATCGGTCGGCATTGGCGTACTTTGCACGATTGCCCGCGCCTAAGTAGGTCAGGAAGTCATCATTAGCAAGCGCGTGGTAGTACTTAGAGCATTTATTGTTTGACGACGCGTGCCCTTCGACAGCTTTTCAGAATCTGAAGCGTATCGTCCTTGTAACCATTGTGCAGCTGTCCCATTTGTCTTTTCAACCGTCGTGCCGCTTCGATTTTTGAACAGCCCTAGTTTCTTCGACTCGGATCATGCCGCGTGTCCAAGCATAGCTCAGATTTTTTCCACGCGTCATACTTCGATCCGATGGCTCGCCCGAGTGTTCCCTTATAAATGCTCAGGATCGACGAACTGTTTAGTTTTCTTCACGCTTGTTTCCTTCTTGTCTACGCTTCTGTTTTCGTTCGTTCGTTCTTGCTCCCAGTTCCTAGAAATTTCATTCGACCGTTGTTCGATTTCCCCATTTCCAATCTCTAAATAAGTACGTCCTTTTTCTTCATTCCCTCTTTTAAAGCTTTCGTTTCTAAAAATCTTTTTCTCGGTAAGCATGTTGACGGGTAATTCTAGAAGTATGGTAGGAGGTATCGAGGAAGTGTCGACGAAAGAAAGAAAAGACGGGTTGGTTGTGGAGATGGTGCCGAGAGGTGAATCGAATATGGGGTTGGGAGAGTTGCAGCGGCTGATCATTAGGTGTAACATTCCTACGTCCTGGGGGCCTAGGCTGGCTATCGGTAACGAACGAATCTTCAGCAATCTGAGTGGGTATTTTGCTGTTTCTGAGAGCTTTTTCTCGGTTGGTGGCATGAGGCTTCCATACGCCCCGATTATCGACGAGGTGTGTGTCGCCTATCAGCTAATGCTGAGTCAAATCCCTCCGAATGGCTGGAGGTTTATTAACGATTTGGCTTTGCTATGCCATCAGTTCGGCTGCCCTCCGTTAGTTAGCATCCTCCGCCATTGGGGCTGGGATTCCTCATTTTCAGTACAGGGATGCCCGATATCACCCGGATGGGACTCCCGCGAAAGTCACTTCTTGGCGTACGAAGTACTTCTTTGTGAAGCCCCTAGGATCCTCCTTCGAGTCTCGACTGTGAAGGTATCCTTTAACCGAGCAGTGGAATGACGTGTCGACCGTGTCTCTTGGTAGAGAGGAGTGGGAGGTGGTCGGTCGTATAAAAGAGCTCGACAGATACGACTTTACTCGGCTCGTTCAGGGGTACTTCAGGGGAGTTTGGGCCAATTCTTTCCTCATTGATCCCCCGCCGCGAATTAGCGGGCTAGGAGAGGAAAACGCCCCGTCCGGTTGACCCCTCGTGATTGAACTAATTGTTGTATTTTTTAGCATCGGTTTTACTTTCTAACTTAATTTATCATTGTGCAGCCATGGTGAAGATGGGAGATGCTTCTGCCTGAACTTCTAAGTCAAAGAAGTGGGCCGCTCAGAAGGAAAAGGGGAAAGAGGCAGAGACTGGTGAGGACGTCGCTTTGTCTGTGGGGTTGGGCTCCTCCGCAGTGCCGACGGATGTTCCACTTGTCGGGACCGCCCCGCCGCCAAGCGTCATTGCCAATTCTTGGCCGGCGCTGGCCGTGCAGCTTTTAGTAGAGGAGGAGGAGGAGGATGCGGGGCCTCCTCTTAAGAGGAAGAGATTGTTTCGGCTGGGTGATCTACCGCCCAGCCCGACAAGTCGAGTCGGGACAGGGAAAGAGAAGAAAGGCAAGGGGAAGGTGCGAGCCGTGAACCCTGGGCAATGGGAGTTTGGCCTCAAGTTGGCCAAGGATGCCACGATTGGGGATTTCGAAGTGTCCCGTTACATTGCCGAGAGGATTACTCCCCCTGTGGATGAGCAAATCATGGACAAGAGGAGTAACCTGGAGTTAGGGTCTCAGCTCGTTCGTCTCGGTGTGCGAAGTGTGACGACGTCCTTCGCAGTGCTGCAGCGTTTGGAGACTTTGGACCAGGAAGTCCAAGACCTCCATGAGCAGGCGAAGGCTTTGAAGGACGAGCTTTTGGAGGTGAAGGAGGGGAGAGACCTCCTCTAGGCTTAAAACGTGTCCTTGAAAGAGGAGAAGAGATCCCAGGAGGGGGAGATGGGCGTTTTGTTGACTCGACTGGCTAAGGGAGAGGAGGAGAGGGACGAGTTAAAGAAAACGGTGAGGGCGGAGCGAGAGCTTAACAGGAAATACCGCCAAGATTGTCATTCCGCATTGGAAGGTAGGAATAGAGCCGAGAATACCTTGCGGGAGGTGCGGTGCTCTTTGAGGAGGTAGCGGATTGAGGCGATTAAGCGATGGAAGAGGCGGTTTCTGTACGAGGAGAGTTTAGAGCTCGCCTGTGACGTAACCCTCTCGGTTCTGAGGAGGTGCCACGAGCTCTACACTCCTGAGGGGTCAGTGTGCCCTTCATTCGAGGATGATGCCGAGCCGCTTCTTCCTGCAGCTCTTGGACTTTCTTTGGAGGGTGTCAGGGAGAAGGCCGAGGGAGAACGGGACGTCGTTCCGGATGAAGAGCTGGATCTCAGCTCCGAAGAGGAAGAGCTTCCTTATGAAGATATTCCTCCGGTTGCTCCCCTGGGTCCTGCTCCTACTCCCATTGTGTCGCTCCCTTCTGAGGCTTCTCCTGGGCATCCGCCTCTCTCTGAGGCTTCTCCTGCCCCCCCGGTTGTTCAAACCTCCCCCTCTGTTGATTTTTAGAGCTCACCTGGTCGGGCTTGTGACCAGGGCAAATTTAATGGAATGAAAATCTTTTCCTTTGCTTCATTTTTCTGAAGTCATTTTCCGTATTTTGTTCGTTACTTTTGATGTATAGTAGAGTTTGATGAAGTTGCTCATAGTCGACCGACTTCGAGGTCGACTTATAGTAGAGTCCGAACCGAGATCCCAAGGATCGCGTCTTGGCGACCGATCGACCGCAGTCGATCTGTGTTGATGCCGAGCGAGGGTCCCAAAAGCCTTGTCTTGGTGACCTGGCCGAGCAATAAGCGAGGGCGATCGATGGTCCCGAGGATCTTATCTCGGCGACCTGGTCGATCGATAGTTGAGGCCGAGCGGTCCCAGGGATCTTGTCTTGGCGACCTAGCCGAGCAATAGGCGAGGGCGATCGATGGTCCCGAGGATCTTGTCTCGGCGACCTGGTCGATCGATAGTCGAGGCCGAGCGGTCCCAGGGATCTTGTCTTGGCGACCTGGCCGAGCAATAGGCGAGGGCGATCGATGGTCCCGAGGATCTTGTCTCGGTGACCTGGTCGATCGATAGTCGAGGCCGAGCAGTCCCAGAGATCTTGTCTTGGCGACTTGGTCGAGCAATAGGCGAGGGCTATCGATGGTCCCGAGGATCTTGTCTCGGCGACCTGGTCGATCGATAGTCGAGGCCGAGCGGTCCCAGGGATCTTGTCTTGGCGACCTGGCCAAGCAATAGGCGAGGGCGATCGATGGTCCCGAGGATCTTGTCTCGGTGACCTGGTCGGTCGATAGTCGATCTATGGAGATGGCAAACGAGGGTCCCAAGGATCTTGTCTTGGCGACCCGACCGATCGTAGTCGATCTATAGAGATGGCGAACGAGGGTCCCAAGGATCTTGTCTTGACGACCCGACCGACCGTAGTCGATCTATGGAGATGGCGAACGAGGGTCCCAAAGATCTTGTCTTGGCGACCCGACCAACCGTAGTCGATCTATAGAGATGGCGAGCGAGGGTCCCAAGGATCTTGTCTTGACGACCTGACCGACCATAGTCGATCTATGGAGATGGCGAGCGATGGCTGGTTGGATTTTTTACTCTTTGTCACATATGACGGAGCTTTTCATTGCCAAAAAATCTGAAAATCTCTTTATTTATGATAATGAAGGCGTGGGCAGTTAAAAAACCTGTCTGGAAGGGACAGGAAAAAGGTTCCCACGTGTCGTATACAAAAACGGTAATAAACAAAGACTAACTAAAATAGAACTTATCTATTGGTAGAGCGCCTTCAAGTTTCAAGAGCGACCTCCCTTTCTGTCTTCACTGAGGAGAACGAGTTCCGCTCTGCGGGCTTTATCATTTCGTCCTTCTTTATTGCTCGACATCCTCTGATTATAAGTCATCCTATCCATCTCTTCGTCGGTTCTCGCATCAAAAGAGCTCGCCAGGAATATCGCCCTGTCTAATGTTTTCGTTTCTGCTAAATAGCACTCCCTTGCGATTCTCTGATGACCCCTGATAGTACCGATTTCATGAGGCGTTGGGAATTTCATCGCTTGGTAGTAGGGAGAAATGACCGCTCTAAGGGCGTTCTGGGTAGCTCGTCCGATTATTGCATTGTATGCCCCTTGAAACTTCACGACTAGGAACTCGACATCCCTTTCTATTTGACTCAACTTTTGGCCGAACTTCACTTTTAAAAAGACTCGGGCAAACGGGTAGGCTGATGCTCCAGTTACTCCTTTAATGGGTCCGTCTATAGGCAAAAGTCGATCTTCAGGTATCTTCATCTGCTTGAAGGCCTCATAATACAACAAGTCGATCGAGCTGCCCGTATCAATCATCACCCGTTTCACCTCATAGCCGTCCATATTCAGATTTACAACGAGGGCGTCATCATGAGGGCAACTTACTCCATCAAGGTCGGACTCGTCTAACGATATCATTCCGTCGCTCTCCTTCGGCTTTTTGGTTGAAGAATCTCTGCTGACCTGCTTGGCATATCTTTTTCTCCCTTTAGCAGTGGATCCCCCCGTTTCGTTTCTACCGAATATCATGTTGATGACCCCAGTCGGTCGGTCACCTTGTTGCCCGAAATTTCTGTCATCTCTTTCCCTTGATCGCCCTCTCTCTTCGCGTCGATTATCTGTATTTGCATTCTGACTTCCTCCGTCATTTCTATCATCCCGTCTCCAATTCTGTCGTCTATAATCGTGTCGACCGCTCTTATGCTCGTTATCTTGGTCGACATTTCGCGCGTGCTTCATAAATCGACCTAACCTTCCTCTTTGTATGAGAAATTCGATTTCTTTTTTCAACTGCCAACAATCCTCCGTATCATGACCGACCTCTTTGTGGAAACGATAATATCGCTGGGTTCCTATCCTTGTAGGAGTCTTCATTTTGTCGTTTCTCGATAGTTTCCCATCCGCCTCATGGCCGCCAATACTTCCGCATATCGCTTTGTTGGCGGGTGAAGTCTTAGTGGTGCCATTCCGACCGTCCGCTTTCTCCAGTTGATCGATCCTCTCGCCTCTTGTGAGACTCATCTGTTCTACCACTCTTCCCATGGTCATCGCTTTGCGTTTTGTATTCTTTAATACTTCTTCGAGCTGAATATACTTATCTGCCCGATGTCTGATCTCTTGAATAGATCGGGGCTGATCGAGGGCTAATGACTTCTTAAATTCCTCATCCCTCGTGTTGCTCATAAGCGCGGCCAACATGGACGAGCAAGTGAGGTCAGGGACCTCGACCGCTTCGTTATTGAACCGAGTGATGAATTCTCGCAAGCTTTCATTCCTTCCTTGGATAAGTTGCATTACCTCCAAAGTCGCCTTCGGGTCGTTCATCGTGGCGAATTGGTTCAGAATAATAACCTGAAATCTTCAAAGCAGGTGATATAGCTCGGGGCAAGCTTTTGAACCATTGCCGAGCTCCTTCTTGGAAGGCCGTGCAGAAAGCTTTGCACTAGATGGCGTCTGGAACGCAATGCAGACTCATCATGGACTGGAAGTGCTGCAGGTAGTCCAGGGGGTCGTTCTTTCCAGTGTATTTTTCAGGGGTCGGTATTTTGGTGCCGGGCGCCAGGAGGCTATCCAAGATTTCCGGAGTGAAAGGAGAGTTGTACTGAGCTGTTGGGTGATCTGGGCGGAAGCTCATAACTGTATTAATCCGATCATGCACGATTTTCTCTAGGGCTTCAGTTGGGTGGCGACCGGTCATCATGCTGGTCCGTCGTGTGGCTTGTCGCGCAGACGGCTGCTATTGTGCTGGCTGAGACTGCAAAATCTGGTTAATCAATAGATCAGCCGCCTCCTCAATCTGCTTTCGGGTGAGGGAGGTGTGTGTAGGCAGAAGAGGATCTGCATCCGATCGGTGTTGGAGATTTGACGCAGATTGCCCTTGCAGTATGCCCCTCCTCCAAATCCGCTCTGTTCTTCTTGTTCCAGGTTTGAGGTCATGGTCGATCGTTAGATTTGAGGATTCCGCGGGAATCATGTGGTGCGAAAGCAGAGTCGCAGTAGCTACAAACCTATCGTTACATCGCCAAAGTCGCGACAGCGGCTATATCAGGGTTCGTCGCCGCCGCCTGACTGATCTGTGTGTTTCTGGACGTGGTGCCCGGAAGTCGGGCCCCACGGTGGGCGCCATTTGGTTATGCAGGATTTTGGCTGAACTGTACGTTGCCGTTCGGATCCATAGGTTGACTGCTCTCTGTAATGAATCCGACGTGATGATACCTGCAAAACAAGGAAGGCACGTCGGGGGTTGTGTCCCGATTAGCCCATCCGGCGCTCAAGCCAGTTTTTGGTGAAGGTGGGATTGCTGTAAAAGCCAGAGAACTAGGTTTTTGATTGTGCGTACCTCAATTATGGGAGAATTATACCTTATATATGATTTTGTAGCTAGGTTTAGGTCTTTCGTGATTTCACCTCTGCATGGAAGGTTTTCTCATCTTGATGGGCCGGGAGCGTGGATCGGGCTTGGGCTTGGCATGACAATTAGGTAGGAGATTGATCTTTGAAGAATGAACCGATCGGCCCACGGGTCGTTTTGACTGGGTCCGGGCCCAACATCGCCGACCCGACCATAACTTAACTTGAATTTTCAGCTAATTTATTTAAATTTGAATTGTTTAATAGTTTCATCTTTTTAAATTGTCAAAATATACTAATAAAATTTTAAAAATAACATGAAAAATATTATAAGACCAATCTAATCGACTCATTATCAAATATGTCCCTTTAATAAAATTTAAACTATATAAAATGAAAATTATAATATAATAGTGGGTTTAAAGAATAAACCTAGTAATTATTTTCAATAATTCATTTAACATGAATAATAAAATGAATTTATTTATTATGTTATGTGATTTCATTTCATCGATATAATATTTTGACCCAAAATTAATATTCTTAGTGCATATCAAGTTCATTTAGTACATTTGATTAAATATTATTAAAATTATGTTAATAGTCAAGTGATAGAAAAATATTTTCTAAATATATGAATTTTTCAGGTTAAATCCAAGCTCAAAGGTCTGTTATTGGGCTTGATTTACTTTTCTTGTAGACCTACAAAGCTGAATGCTATAATATCTTTTAACATTTGGTTTGAGATGATCAAGTTAGTGATGGTTAGAGAGAGAAAGCAATATTTTAGTGAGATAAGTAGGCAGATGATACATGATTTCATTCTTAAGAATAACAACTAATTTTACGATTACTTTTTTTTTTTGGAAGAACTAAGCCCCTATTTGGTTCCCTTTTTTATGATTTTTTGTTGTTGTTGTTTTAGTAAAATTAGAAATAGACACTTAAAAAGTGTTTGATTAAACAAGTTATCATTTTTCATTAAAATAAAAGAAAATGGCAATAATTTTATGGTTCCATAAAAATCAGGTTGTAGTTTATTTTGAAAATAAGTTCTTTTGTGTCATACAGGTTTCTCTCACTTTGTATTATCTTCTACATCTTCTATCGTTGCGATTTCTTCAAGTTTGTTTTCGTATATGTTGCTTATGTGTGTTTTCTAATATGTTGCCTGATTTGCAGTTGTTATTATTTGTGCTGAAAGATGCATAAACTACACATCCATTGCCTTCTTTTTCAATCATCTTTGTCTTCACACACTTGATACTATAACATAACGCTCTTGCTTTCTTTCACTTTTCTTGTACTATAGCATAATTAAAACTATTTAGTTAATTCATCAACTATTGTTTTCTTTCACTAGAGAGTCCCTTCCTGTCTTTCTCACCTATTGATAATAAGCATAAAATTTAGATAGAGAAAGTTGGTATTGAGAGGGATTGGAAGGGGAGATGCTTTGCTTCCATGCATTGGAGAGAAAACTAAACTAAAAGAAACATAAAGAAAAGGAAACAATGCTAAATGATAGTTTTGGAAGAGAACAGGGTTCTCTACTTTGAGCATAAGCTTATGCTTTTATGACATTCAAGTTCCTGTCACCTTTTCTTGATTTATGAGCCTTTGTTTACTCTTTTTCTTGGTTCTCTCTTACAATAAATTACATGTCCATATTTAAAGACAGAGATGAGACATGGAAAAGGTTGTAACACCCACATACTCCTTAGAAGGATATGCAAATGCCACACAAAAATAGAACTAAAATATGCCAAACAATCCAAAACACTTCCAGAAACTCAAGTAAACATACATTATATATCATTAGATGTTGTTGTAAACAAAACATATTAAACATATTGTACTATTCTAAATACATACCATAAGTTCCAAATCCATCCTATATTAAGGTTATTACAAACCACTAAACAAAACATAAAATACAACATGTCTCATTACATTGAAACACAACTTAAACTTAAACGTAAATATACATCTTCCAAAGCAAAGCACATCCTTCTTTGGCCACTACGGTTGTCCCAGGCTTAGATCTTCTTATCAAACCTACACGGAGGCAAAACTACCATGCTAAGTATATAGCTTAATGGGAAATAACTAAACAAGATATAATCTGGCGACTATTTCTAACAGTCGCCTAGCATTCACATGCACTAAATCATGTCAAATCACATACAACCTTTAATTGTTCAAATTAAAGAGCAATCCAACATTATTTGCATTAGAACAAAATATAACATATCAAAACAGGATATACTTGCTTCAAAACAAAACTTATAAGTATTCGAATAAAATACCATAATATCAAAACAGAACTTTAAAGTATCAAAACGAAACTTGATTATGTCATAACAAAATTTAGTTGTATCAGAACTGAACTTAGCTTATATCAAAATTGAACATATATCAGAACACAAAAACAAGTTAGCCTGCTAATCTTTTTTTACTAAAGTGAGTAAAAGGACTAGAACAGAAGATATTATGAATGGTATATGAAATAGAAGAGTCTACTGTCTTTAAATCAGGGAACACTGTAGTGTTGATAATTAGGGGGCATCGTAGTGTCGATAATTATGTAAGAGGAGCAACTACAGAACCTTTTAGGCATGCCTATTTACCCACGACTAGGACTTAACAGTTTTAAAACAATCCATTTCAGATTTCAAAATCACAAGAAAATAATGTAGTGTATAATATATATCTTTTTTCCATTTTTCTCAAATTAAACATATTCATTCACATTAGATCAACTTAACATGCCTTATAAATATAAACATTTGCAATAATGTACCAATAAATACATTATGTATTTACACATTACATATAATTACACAAATTCCAAATTTACAAACAATCATATTCAATTCACATCATATAAATCCTTTGAAACACATTTTTATTCATAAGGACACATTCATCCTCGAACAAACTATACAATTCAACATTAGACACATTATTTGTTACCCACACATTCCTTAAGTAATTACCTCAATTAATAATTCATAACTAAATTAACTATTTCAATTAATCTAACATCGTCTAGGTTCATTTTCAACCTTGATTAAGTCCAATTAAACCATTAATAAGTACCTTATCCTTATATAGTCTGACAATTATCTAAAGCCAACATTTTCTCTTTCCTATGTACTTCCCATGACTGTAGGAATAAGCCTTATAAATCCCACAATCATGGGATGAGTTCACACAACCACAACCTCTAATTTGTTTCCAAAACTTGACTTCTTCACTTCCTTTCGACACATCTTCACCAAAGTCCATCAATTTTACTTCAATTCTACCTTATTCAAGCTTCAATACCTCATCAAATTCATGTCCAAACCAATTGAAAAATCATTCACTAAGCATCTCACAACCCATGATCTTTTAAGTATCAACATCTAAAGCAAAAGTATCAAATAAGTATCATGTTCTAGACCTCAATTCATCGTCAATTCAATAAATATTATACCTAATTCAGGCATCAAATAATCCATATTATAGCATGCAATCAAGTTTATCATTCCCTTACCTTTTTAAATTCAAATTTTAACTCTAAAGAACTAGCTAATCCGGTCATTCCAAGTTATCAACACACATCTAAGATCAAGGTGTAAATTTCAGCACTAACAAGACAATAACACAAAAAATAGCAGGACCTACTTCTTGATGCAGTAACTTAAAGAGATTCTAAGTGAAGTTGATCTAATATCAAGCAAAATTCCAGAAGTCAAGAGGGAGTGAGGGGTTTCGTTGGTGAGAGTAGTGAGAAGGCAGCAGAAACACCAAATGAGCTGGAGTGATTCAACTCTTGCTTTGTAAGGTGTCCTAACTTTGAAGGGACATATGTCCTTCCATGAGGTAACCTACATGGCAAACATAGGTGTGAGCCACTTGTCTTCTTACCATGCTGCCAAATGCCACAACTCAATTAGGCCACTTATCACTTAACCAATTCTGTCAATTGCTAAATATCACTAGGTTTAATGATTCTAAATTGCCATTTACCAACTTGACTTGCCACTTGATAATTTTTCTAATCTAAATGTACATTTTAATACCTCAATTCTCTAATGGTCATTGATAATTCCAAATCACTAAGTATAACCTATTAGACCAAAATTCTAAACATATGTAATTTACATTCAAATCATAGCTCAATTGTAACACCTAACACATATGTACTTTCATGATCATGTAACATTTCAACTAGGGCATAATTTGGTGCCTCACAAAGGCATTTAACTACAACACATGGGGATATTGTGTTAGGAATGCTTGGAAAATGATGCCTTAGAAGTTTGGAGTACAAGAAATGGTTTTTATATCTAAGAAATAAAGTAAGAACATGCATGGAGTAGTAGAGGCAATGTTTCTCTACACTATAGTTCCGCTATTAGTAAAAATTACTCAAAATGAGTAGTAAAATCATACCCAAGAGTATCTAAGTAATGATGATGTTTACTGGATTTAGGAGTGTTTATAGTGTTCATACGAATGATACAGAAAGTTCAAAATAGATTCTTAATTTCGTACAGGTACAACCACTGATGTCAAATTGTCCAATGATTATAGGACTCTAGCTACTCAAGTGCAAAAGTTTTCAACCAAAGGAGTTATAATCCACTGCAAACACTTATGGATGCTTGGACTTGCAGTTAAATTTTCAACATTTCACAGAGCTTAGGCCTAAGGCAAATATCAAACCTGATGTGGATATGGATACCATTAGCTTTGAAAAAATATGAGTGTGTATCAAGAGCTATGTCCTCGTATGACAACTTATGAAAGAATGAGCTCAGAGCTAAACAAGAAATAAGGAAAAGCAACGACTAATTGACCAAAAAAAATCAGAAATTAACAAGGAAATTAAACACATACTAGTACTCAAAACAAAGTATTCTCGATTTGCAGCTAGTAAGTTGTTGATGCAATAGTGTCCAGATACAATGGCCTCTTAAGAGCTATCTCATTCATTTTAATAAATATCTTTAAAGAAAATCTTCTACATATGTAATGATTATGATTTTGATATGTGGATCTTTCATTATTAGTTACCCTTTTTACTATGCAACACTTGGCCATATATAGTTGTTTATTTGCCTTCTTGATTAAAAAATAAGATAAAGTGAAATCCATGTTACCAAACTTATAAGTTGGATTATGTGTTTAGTTTCCGTAATTTAAATCTAATATAAAGAATCAAATTTATACCTTTATTTTATTCTATCATTTCATTGCACTTGTATACAATTTAACATTTAATATGGTTTTCTCATGTTTATTTTAAACCATGTTTAGTATTTAATATTTTGTAGAAATTGTTGTGGTGGTCTCATGTTTATTTTGAACCATGTTTAGCATTTAATACTTTATAGAAATTGTTGTGATTGATGTCACTTATAAATTATTACATTTACTAATGGAATGTCTAAACAATATGAACGATTACAATGATTGTGTGGAAATAAATGAAACAGATGGGATATGGAATAATGCCATAGAGATGTATTTAATCTCCTTGATGATTGAAGAAGTGAAGAAGGAAATCAAATGACTACTATCTTTTCCAATTTTGGTTGGAAGAATATTAAGATAGGACTTTAAACAAAATTTAATAAGGAATATATTGATATTCAATTGAAGAATAATTATAATGGATTAAGGGCTAGATTAAAAATTTCAAGAACTTATTCAAAGAAATAGGAATCAGCTACAACTCCTTTACTAGTAAAGTTAATACTACAAATGAATGTTGGAAAAATCTATTTAAGGTGAAATATGTATTTGTTTTATTAATATATCATATTATATAATATTTATTCTCATATTCCCTTTCATCATTAGAAGTGCATAAAATAGCTCACAGATTCAAGAAAAAAGGATGTAAGAAATTTTCAAACTTATGTCATATTTTTGGAGATACTATGCAACTGGTGTACTTGTACATCCATTAACTAAATCTCCATCGAATAATACAGAAGAGGGACATGGAAATGATGTTGATGAAAATTACTCATATAATGAAAAAGAAGATCAAGATATAAGTTCTCTATCTTAGAGAAAGAAATCTCCTAAGAATAAGAAGGCAAAGAAGACACATTCTAACATTGTAGAAGACGTCTTGCTTATACTTGGTGAATAATAAAATAGAAAGAATGATTTACTTAAGAAAAAATTGAGTGAAACATCATCCACTGTAGAGAATAGGTCTAAATAGTGTAACATAATTATGGAATGTCTAAATTTCTTAAATGAATTAGGTGTTAATAGTGTGCAATATGGAAAAGCTATAAAGGCTTACATGATTCTTCACTTTATAGGGAGATTTTTATGAAAATGAAAGATACAAAGAAGTTGGATTGGATTATGTTACTTTAGTTATATTTTCATGTTATTGCTTATCAAATTCTTATTAATTTGACACTTTTACATTATAGTTTGACATTTTAAGTTTGTGCTTTGTATGAATATTTAACTTAATGTTAGTCTATATTTTCTATGAATATTTTGTCTATGTTTGATTAAACCTTTTGAATGAATGTTTTATTTAATGTTGGCATTGTAGATACATGGATTTCTTATCAGATTCTAATGATGAACTGAAGAAGGTAATCATTATTTCTGTAGTTGGAGGAGGGAACATATATTTTTACAAAAGAAACTATGTAGAAATTCTACTCTACCAAGTCATGATTGGATATTATAACTTTTGAATGGGAATCCTAAAAGGATTTATGAAAACTTAAGAATGAGAAAGATAATCTTCTTGAGCTTATATGATGAGTTGAAAAGTTTATCTGGCTTAAAGGCAACAGGTAACAATTTTCTTAATGACTATAGGGCATAGTGAGACAACTAGAATAAATGTAGAACGCTTTTAAAATTCAACCTGGACGATGTCAAAGTACTTTTGTAAAGTCTTATATGCATTTAATCGTCTTGCAAAAGGAGTCATTACTCCACCACCTTTTACTAATACACCTCATGAGATTCAACATAATGCAAAATTCTTTCCTTATTTTCTAATACATTTATATATTTAATTACTATTTTAATTACGTCCTTATAATAAATAATTATTTTAATTTTTAGGAATATATAGGAGTAATAGATGGTACACATATTGATGCATATATTTCGATTGATGAACACATACCATACAGGGGCAAAAGAATTAATCCAACCCAAAATATCATATGTTGTTGTTCATTTGACATGTGTTTTACATATATAATGGCTGGATGGGAAGGTACTGCAAATGACTCTCAAGTTCTTTTAGAAATAGTGAATTCAACGAATCAATTTCCTATACCTCCATAAGGTATTATATTATTTTAAATAAACATCGTAATTATGATTCATTTTTAATTTTTTTAATATTATTTTCTTTATATGTTAGGTAAGTACTATTTGGTTGATTCAGTTTACATTAATATGCCTAGATTTCTTTCACCATGCTGAGGTGAAAGATATCATTTATGAGATTATTGAGGCAGAGGAAGACCTTAAGGTCCACATGAATTGTTTAACTACAGGCATTCTTCATTAAGAAATACTATTGAAAGATGTTTTAGGATTCTAAAAGTAAGATTCCCTATACTTAAAAACATACTAAGTTATGATATGAAGAAACAAAAATACATCGTTATTGGTTATTGTGTTATACATAATTATATTAGAATGTATGGACAAAGCGATTAATTATTTGACAGTTGTGCTGAAAATGAAGACCAAATTAGGGAAAGCGAAAATGAAAATGTAAGTTTTGAAATGGAGTATAACATCACTCTAGCACAACTTCGAGGTATGTGTTGGAAGCGAGGTAAAGTAGCTAGTGTGAAGTGATTATATTATTTCTAATTGATTTATGTTTCTTTTATAAATGACAAGATTATTATATTTTCAAGAATTATAATATGATAGACATCTTTTATTGATTATAATGACTTAATATAATTTTCTAATTTATAGAATTTTATTATATACAATTAATGTGTAATTTTTAATTATATTTAATTTGCATATATTTTAATTTTAGCTATAATGATAATTAATTAATGTAAAATATGATTTATTATATTAAAATTATTAATGTAAGATAATAATTACAAAAATAAAAATAGGATGATAAAACCAAATGTATTTTTATTTTTAATTTTTATTACAAATCTCAACTAAATAGGGTTTTGTTTTCAGTTTTTATATTACAAATCTCAACCAAACATGTTTTTGTTTTTTAAGGAAAAAACAAAAAAAAACATAAAAAACACAATAAAAAATAGAAGTGGAACCAAATGACCCCTAAATATATATCTTTAATGTGATCAGAAATCGAGCATTAAACGTTGTCATTTTAACAATATTGAAGCGATAAACTTTTATGAAGCCTTTAAACACTAGATTGCTAAATTGCCAAATTAGGGATTGCAATACTCCCTTAGTTTATCATCGTTACGCTGCATCGTTTGCCATCGTCTTAAAAACCATTCATAAGTAAGAGTCCTAAAGTTTCATCATTCCTAGTAATTGGAAGTAATAACTAATACCTCTAATTTAGTGAGATTGTGACATTTTTCTCAATCTTGTATAATGCTTAGAGACTCCCAACATTCTTTTCAGGCTCTGGCCTCTAGATATGTTAATAATTGCTAATTAAGTTATTATTTTATAATAATTTTGAAAGCATCTTGCTTATGTTTTGATGAATTTTATAAGTTTAGTACTCATTATAACTTATATTTTATTTTTAGACATTATTTTATCTCTCCAATTAAGAAGAAAAAAAAAGTCAAGCAAATTGGAGTTAAGTTAGAGCTAAGTAGTAGAAGTTCTAGCATGTTTTTAGAAGAAATGTTCAGGATATGATTCACTAATATGGAACCCTATTGAAGTCGTATTGGACGCTCAAGAACATAAGTCTAACACGGGTTTGTGTTAAGGACCCTCATTGGTGGTGATTTTTTTAATAAATTGGAAAGCTTTTAGTAGGAGAAAAATACTGGACCAATAAGAGTATTATTTTAAAATAAGAGAGAGAGAGAGAGAGAGAGGGATACAAAAGAAGAAAAGATAATTAGAGACATAAATTAGAGCATCTTTATATAAAAAGGAAGCAATTTTGGAGAGAAAAGAAGGAGAAAAGAAGGACTTCCATCAAGTCATGATCCATGATGAAGGGTTCTTTTATTTATGTTCTTTCTTGATTGTTAATGATTTTTTTAAATTTTAGAATGAACTAAAATATGATAGATCTAGTTGAGATGAACCATAATTATTCATTTTTATTTAATGAAAGAATTAATTTATTTTCTAAATTATTTATGATTATTTATTTGTGTTTTAATTAAAATTTAGTAAAGTGTTCATTCAATTTCAAATTCCACATATAGGGATTAAGAAATCATATTTATGAATAGATTGTGGCATAAATAACAAGAGTTAAATAGAATATTAGAGATAAGACAATATATTATAGTTTAAAGTCGAATTTAATAAAGAAATTTATATAACAAGTTAATGCATTCTTAGGATTTTTTATTAGAAAGAGATTTCATTAATCAACTTAAGGATAAGAGTTGTATAATATGGTTTATTTTGAAATTTCTATTGATCAAAGAAACTAGGGTTAATAGTTGAATTAAGATAAATTCAAGTATAGAAAGGTTCTAAAAAAATTTATACATCTGGGTTTTTTTTTATCAATTGATTATTTTAGTGTTATTTATTGCTTTATTTTTCTATTTTATATTAATAATTTTATTACAATTAATTATCACTTCTGGTCGGGTCGGCTATACTGGGCCAGAACCCAGTCTCAACGATGTATGGGCCGATCAGTCCAATCACCAAAGATCAGTCTCATACCTAATGGCTATGTCAAGCCCAAGCCTGATCCACGCTCTCCTCAACCCACTTGTAGGTGAAAGACTCCCATGCAAACACGTAAAGACTTAAACCTAGTTATTACTTCATATATAAGGGATAATTCCACCATATTGAGGTACGTAATCACAATCCCATTCTTCTCTGCATACGGCGACCTCACCTTCACCGGAAAAGAATAACTTGAGCATCGGAGGGGCTAATCGGGACACAACCCCCGACGTGCCTTCTTTGTTTTGCAGGGATATTCACGTCGAAGTTACTACAGCAAGCAGCCGACTCCATGGATCCAAACGGCAACGTTCAGCTCTGCCAAAATTCGGCAGAACCAATTGGTGCCCATCGTGGGGCCCGACTTCAGGGCACCACATCCAGAAACACACAGATCAGTCAGGCGGCAGCGACAGACCCTGATATAGCCGCTGTCGCGGCTCTGGCGATGCAATGCATGGGTTTGCAATTACCTGCAACCTTAAGCTTACCTCAAGTTTCCATGACGGAATCTTCGAATTCGAATGATCAATTGCAACCTCAAACCTTGGAACAAGAAGAACAGAGCGTAGCTTTGGAGGATAACGCTGCACTCAATATGCGCCCGAATCTTCAACACCGATCGGATGCAGATCCTCTTCCGCCTGTACACACCTCCCTCACCCAAAAACAGATTGAGGAAGCGACTGACCTGTTGATCCGCCAGATTTTGCAATCTCAAAAGCACAACAAAGCGATCGTCTCAGATGGCAAATCGCAGCGGCAACCAAAGATGACGACCGATCGCCACCCAACCGAAGAACTGAAGAAAATCGTGGACGATCGGACTAACGCAGCCATGAGCTTTCACGCAGATCGCCCGACGGCAAAGTACAACTCTCCCTTTACTCCAGGAATCTTAGATAGCCTCCCGACGCCCGGCACCAAAATACCGACACCTGAAATATACACTGGAAAGACCGACCCCCTGGACTACCTACAACACTTCCAGTCCATGATGAATCTACATTTCGTTCCGGATGCCATTCAATGTAAGGCTTTCTATACGGCCTTCCAAGAAGGAGCTCGACGATGGTTTAATAGCTTGCCCCCGAGCTGTATCACATGTTTTGAAGATTTCAGGTTATTATTCCTGAATCAGTTCGCTACAAGTAAGCGGCCACAGAAGACAGTTTTGGAGGTAATGCAACTGACCTAAGGAAGAAACGAAAGTTTGCGGGAGTTCATCACTCGGTTCAATAACGAAGCGGTCGAGGTCCCCGACCTCACTTGCTTGTCCATGTTGGCAGCACTTATGAACAACACGAGGGATGAGGAGTTCAAAAAGTCGTTGGCCCTCGATCAGCCCCGATCCGTTCAAGAAATAAGAAACAGGGCGGATAGGTACATTCAGCTTGAAGAAGTGCTGAAAAATACGAGGCGTCGGATGGACGATCGCTCGCCAAACGACACAGCGAGCAATTCGCATAAGCCTCATAAAGGCCAGTCAAGCCGGAGAAAGCCGACCGATCGACAGGGATATCGACAGGAGTTCACCCCGCTTAACAGGCGATATGCAGAAGTACTGGCGGTCATGAGAGCGGATGGGAAAACTATCCGAGAACCTGATAAAATGAAGACTCCCTCTAAGGATAGGAACCCCAATTTATATTGTCGTTTCTACAAAGACGTCGGTCATGATACGGAAGATTGCTGGCAATTGAAAAAAGAAATCGAATTTCTCATACAAAGGGGAAGGTTAGGCCGATTTGTGAAGCAAGCGCAAAATGCCGATCGAGATAACGAGCTTAAAAATGGTCAGCTCAATAACAGACGACAGAATTGGAGACAGAATGACAGAAATGATGGAGGAAGGCAGAATGCGAATACAGAAAATCGACGCGAAGAGAGAGGACGATCAAGGGAAAGAGACGATAGAAATGCTGAACAGCAAGATGATCGACCGACTGGGGTCATTAACATGATATTTAGTGGAAACGCAACGGGAAGATCCACTACTAAAGGGAGAAAGAGGTATGCTAAATAGGTCGGCAGAGACTCATCAACCAAAAGGCCGAGGGAGAACGATGGGATGATATCGTTCGACGAGTCTGACCTTGATGGTGTAAGTTGTCCTCATGATGATGCCCTCGTTGTAAATCTGAACATGGACGGCTACGAGGTGAAGCGGGTGATGATTGATACGGGCAGCTCGGTCGACTTGTTGTATTATGAGGCTTTCAAGCAGATGGAGGTACTCAAAGATCGACTACTGCCTATAGACAGACCTATCAAAGGGGTAACTAGAGCATCAGCCTACCCGTTCGCCCGAGTCCATTTAAAAGTGATGTTTGGGTAAAAGCCGTGTCAAATAGAGAGGGATGTTGAATTCCTAGTCGTGAAGTTTCAAGGGGCATACAATGCAATAATCGGACGAGCTACCCAGAACGCCCTTAGAGCGGTCGTCTCTACCTACTACCAGGCGATGAAATTCCCAACGTCTCATGGAATCAGTACTGTCAGGGGTCAGCAGAGAATCACAAGGGAGTGCTACTTGGCAGAAACGAAAACATTAGACGGGGCACCGATCCCTCTAAATTCACAAACCTAGGTTCCGAGCTTCAGAGAGACCTCATTAAAGAAATCACCGACTATTTGGTGGAAAATAGATTGGTCTTCACTTGGGTATCGAGCGATATGCCTAGAATTTCTCGATCGGTCGCCTCGCAGTCACTTGGCATTCGACAAGGTTACAAACCGGTTAGGCAAAAGAAGCGATCACACTGCAAGGAGTGACAGGAAGTGATCGGGAAAGAAATAGAGAAACTACTTGAAGCCGGGTTCATCCAAGAAGTCAAGTACCCCGAATAGCTCGCCAATGTGGTGTTGGTGAAGAAGAAAAATGGGAAGTGGAGAATGTGCATTGACTTCACTGACCTGAACAAGGCATATCCAAAGGACAGTTTTCCTCTACCAAAGATCGACCAGCTAGTAGACTCCACCTCCGGGCATGAACTTCTTAGCTTCTTGGATGCTTTCTCGGGCTACCATCAAATTTAGATGAGCCTCGAAGACGAAGAGAAGACTACCTTCATAACCGACCAGGGCACGTATTGTTACCAAGTAATGTCGTTCGACTTGAAAAATGCGGGGGCTACTTATCAACGACTCATCATGGAGGTCTTCAAAAAACAGATAGGTCGATCTGTTGAAGCTTATATAGATGATATGGTGGTTAAAAGTAAGACGGATGCCAAGCATGTGGGAGACCGAAAAGAAGTCTTCCAGACCCTTGACAAATTTCAGATGAAGCTGAACCCAGAAAAGTGTGTCTTTGGGGTGGCATCAGGAAAATTCCTGGGATTCATGATTACTCAATGGGGGATTGAAGCTAATCCAGAGAAGATCGAAGTCATCGTCTAAATGCCTTCGCCACGATGCTTGAAAGAAGTACAGATATTGACTGATCGGATAGTATCGCTCAGCAGATTAGTTTCCAGGCTGGGGGACAAGTGCCTCCCATTTTTTAAAATTTTAAGGAAGGCGGATGTAACCCAGTTTCAGTGGCCAGAGGAGTGCGAAAGAGTCTTCCAGCACTTAAAGCAGTATCTAACAAGCCCACCTGTTCTGCAGAGCCCCGTCGAGGGAGAAACCCTGATTATCTATCTGGCGGTCACAGAGGGGGCAGTCAGTGCGGTTCTGGTTCAATCAGACGGTAAGGAGCAATTTCTGATCTACTACGTCAGCAAGGTATTGAGTGGACCAGAAACACGGAACGCGCCCATAAAAAAGTTAGCTCTCTCCTTGATAACTGCGGCGTGAAAACTGAGACTATACTTTCAAAGTCATACCATTGAGGTGTGGACCGACCAGCCTCTCAGGCAATGCCTCCAAAAACCTGAGACATCCGGACAGTTAATAAAATGGGCGGTAGAGATGGGAGAGTTTGACATACAATATAAGCCCCGGACGACGATTAAGGCACAGGTATTGGCAGACTTCATTGCAGAGATGAGCCAACCCAGCTCGCAGGGTGAGCAGTTCCCTGCCTGGAGCTTGTTTGTCAACAGGTCGTCCAATTCTGAAGGATGCGGGGCAGGAGCGGTATTGATCAACCCGCATATGGAAGAGAAGGTGGAATATGCCCTTCGGCTAGAATTCAAGGCCTCCAATAATGAGGCAAAATATGAGGCTCTGATAGCCGGTCTCCAACTGGCTAAGAAAATGGGGGTAAAGCATCTAAAGATATATAGCGATAGCCAAGTGGTGGTCGGCCAAGTCACTGGGCAGTATGAGGCCAAGGGGAACAACATGATCGAGTACCTGGGGCTAGTAAAGTGGGAGTTAAGCAATTTCGAGCAGTACTCGATCAACAGAATAGAACGAGCTCAAAATGCTAAAACGGATGCGCTCTCCAAAATGGCCTCAGACTGAGACGCCAAAAATAACGTGTTAGTTGAACGACTAGATCGTCCTAGCATTCAAAAAACCAAGGAAGTTCTTAAGGTAAATATCGATCGACCTAATTGGATGGAACCGATTAGACGGTATCTCCTAGAGGGAACACAATTGGAAAACACCTAAGAGGCCAAGAAATTGAGAATAAAAGCGACTGAATACGCGATCATAAACGATGCTCTATACAAGTGATCTTACGAATGGCCACTGCTGCGATGCTTGAACGAAGAAGAAGCCGAGCAAGCAATGGCTGAAGTCCACGAAGGGATGTGTGGCAACCATGTAGGAGGCAAAATGTTAGCCCATAGGCTGATCAGACAGGGATATTATTGGCCGACAATGAGGAAGGACTGCCAGGAGAAAGTCGACCAATGTGAGGCTTGCCAGAAGAATAACAGTCTATCTCATCAGCCAACCGAGAGGATGCAAATCGTGAGTCATCCTATTCCTTTCGCTCAATGGGGAATGGATATACTGGGGCCCTTCCCTCTCAGTCCCGGATAGAAGAAGTTCTTGATAGTGGCAGTGGAGTACTTCACCAAATGGGTAGAAGTGGAGGCGGTCGCTACAATCACAGAAGGGAAGGTGGAAAGTTTAAGAAAGAAAATATACTATAAACGCGGGATGCCTATGGTGCTAGTTACAGACAATGGCCGACAATTCGATAACGATAAGTTCAGAGATTTCTGCGATCGACTAAAACTAAGGTTACAGTTGACCTCAGTAGCCCACCCTCAAAGCAACGGTCTCGCGGAAAACACAAACAAAAAGATGATGAGTGCTCTTAAGAAGCGCTTAGATGGACGAAAGACTTGGGTGGAAGAGCTTGACGAAGTGTTGTGGGCATACAGGACCACACCAAACGGAGCCACAGGGGAAACACCGTTCAAGATGACCATTGGGGCAGAAGCCTTAGTCCCCGTAAAAGTGGTCTTGCACAACCAAAGGGTGTCGAGCTACGACGAAGAACGGAATGAGGAAACCCGCAGAGCGGAACTCGTTCTCCTCAGTGAAGACAGAGAAAGGGCAGCCGCTCGTTCGGAAGCCATCAGGCAAAAAGCGACCAAATTCTACAATAGAAGGGTAAAGCCGAGCGATGTAAAGGTAGGCGGGTATGTCCTGCGAAAGGCCGAGGCGGCTGGGAAGCATCTCGAAAAACTCCGACAGGCGTGGGAAGGACCCTATCGAGTGATCAAGCAAGCCGGGCATGGCTCTTACATCCTACGCGATGCGAAATGGAAGGTTCTACCAAGGCCTTGGAATTCTCGAAACTTGAAGGCGTTCTACCAATAGATAAGTTTTATTTTAGTTAGCCTTTGCTTAATGCCATTTTTGTATGCAACACGTGGGAACATTTTTTCTGTCCCTGCCAGACAGGTTTTTTAACGGCCCACGCCCTCATTATCATCAATAAAGGGGTTTTCAGATTTCTTGACAACAAAAAGTTCCATTATATGTGGCAAAGAGTAGAAAATCCAATCAGCCATCGCTCGACATCTCCATAGATCGACTACGGTCAGTCGGGTTGCCAAGACAAGATCCTTGAGACCCTCACTCGCCATTAACATAGATCGACTACGGTCAATCGGTCGCCAAGACAAGATCCTTGGGACCATCGCTCGGTCTCGACATAGATCGACTACGGTCGATTGGTCGCCAAGACAAGATCCTTGGGACCATCGCTCAGCGTCGACATAGATCGACTACGGTCGATCAGTCGCCAAGACAAGATCCTTGGGACTATCGCTCGGCCTCGACATAGATCGAATACGGTCGATCGGTCGTTAAGACAAGATCCTTGGGACCATCGCTCGACCTCGACATAGATCGACTACAGTCGATCGGTCGCCAAGACAAGATCCTTGGGACCATTGCTCGACCTCGACATAGATCGACTACGGTCAATCGGTCGCCAAGACAAGATCCTTGGGACCTCAGCCCGACCTCGACTATAAGTCGACCGGCATCTTCATCAAATCCCACTATACGCTGAAAGTAAAGAACATAAACGCGAAAAATGACTTCAAAAAAATGAAGGACAAAAGAAAAGATTTAATTCCTTTAAATCTGCCCTGGTCACAAGCCCGACCAGGTGAGCTTCAAAAATCAACAAAAGGAGAAGTGGGCGGATGTCCAGGGGAAGCATCGGAAGCTGGCGGAAAAGTCAAAACTGGAGCAGAGCCCAAGGGAGCGGCCGGAGAAGTATCCTCACAAGGAAGCTCGTCCTCCTCAGCCGAGCTAAAGTCCAACTCCTCATTCGGGATTGACCCCCGATCCTCCATGACCCTCTCCCTTACTTCCTCCAGAGATAGGCCGAGGGCAGTAGGAAGCATCGGCTTGGCAAATCCCTCAAACGGAGGACCGTCCGACCCCTTAGGGACGCAGACGTCATAGCAATTTTTCAGGATCATGAGGGCCAAGTCACAAGAGTACTCCAAGCACTCCTCCTGCAAGAACTGCCTCTACCATCGCCTGATCGCCTCGATCCTTTGTTCTTTTATGGAGGTTCGCACCCTCCTCAGCATATCTTCGGTTCTCGCCTGGCCACTCACCGCCGCATGACAGTCCTCGAGGAATTTTGCCTTAAGCGCCCTCTCCGACTCTAGCTTCCCTTGCAACACCGCACATTCCCTTGCAACACTGCACCTTAAGCGCCCTCGCCTGCCCTTACCCTCTCAACCTCCTCCGCAGTGAGTCGAGCTTTCAAGCTGCTTCTCTCCTCCTCTCCCGTAGCGAGCTGAGCTTTCAGGACGTTACCCTCCTCCTTCCAATGTTTCTTCTCCTCCTCCAAGGAAGAGAGTTGAGCCCGGGAGAAGTCTCTTTCTTCTCTAGCCTCTAAGAGCTCGGTCTTTAAATCATTCGCCTGCTCAATGAGGGAATGGACCTCCCGATCCAACAACTCGATGCGCTGACGCATAGATAAAGCGAAAGCCACCTCCCTTATAGAATTATGGATGGCACGACCCGTCAACTCCTCAATATTTAAAGAGTCAAAACGCTCCCCGTCTGGGGGAGGAATAACCCTCTCAGCGATATGAAGAGCCACTTCAACGTTAGCAATCGAGGCAGTCCTATCAAGACTAATCTCTGGCTCCCATTTATCAGCACTCCTCGCTTACTTCTTCCCTTTACCCTTAGCTGACGGGGTAGCACGATCCCCCACTTTCTCCTTCCCCTTGCTTTGGTCCAAAGGACGAGGAGATCGATCGGCTACTCTAACGGCCCTTCTCCTCTTAAGAGGTCGATCACTCTCCTCCTCTTCTTCCTCAATAACTATCAGGCCCTCACCAGGTGGGACAATCATAGCAGGCGCTACAGATGGCTCGGAAACGGTAAGAGGAACATTTTGCTGCTCGGAAGCAATGAGCCGAACGACAATTAAACTGGCCTCCCCCTTATCCTCTTGTCCTCTGGCCTCCGAAGGCCCGACGACCTTGCGCTTGCCCTTGGCAGACTTGGGAGGGGGGGCGCTGAAGGCACGAACTTTGGCCATCGCTGCACAAACAACAAAAACAGGTTAGAAATCGAACCAAAACCTACAAGCATGGTAAATAATTCAACCACGAGGGGTCAACCGGGCGGAGCGATTTCCTCTTCTAGCCCGCTAACTTGTGGCGGGGGGTCAATTAGAAAAGAGTTGGCCGAGGCCCCCCCACGGTATCCCGAAATGAGCCGAGCGAAGTTATATCGGCCGAACTCCTTTATACGACCGACCACCACCCGCTCCTTTCTAGACAGAAATAGGCTCGACGAGTAATTCCATCGCTCGGCTAAGGGATACCTCCACGGCTGGGACATGGAGGAAGATCCCGTAGGCTTCACGAAGAAATATTTCATTCGCCAACCGGTAATTTTAGAAGCTGTTCCGGCTGGGCGATATTGGGCATCTTTGTATATCAAAGAAGGAATCCCACCCCTAGAGCTCGGACTCTAGCCCATTCTCAAAAAGTGGCGCAGGATGTTGACCGAAGGCAGATAGCCAAACTGATGACACAACAAAGCAAGACCATTAATGAATCTCTACCCATTCGGAGGAATCTGACTCGGCCTTAGTTGATAATCAGTGCACACTTCATCAACGATCGAGATGTACGGAAGTCTCAAGTCCGAATCGAGAAGAAACTCTCGAGACAATGAAAACACCACTTTGTATTGCTGTGGATTCTTTCATCCCCCGAGGCCAGCCTAGGCTCCCAGGACCGAGGGATATTATTCCTAAGAATCGACCGACTCAACTCCGCCGCGGACATCCTCGATTTTCCTTTGGGTAGCTCCTTTACTACCAGCCCATCTTTCTGCTCTCTTGTCGAGATCTCTTCGACATCGCCATTGCCATCGCCTCAGCCACAACTTTAGACGCCCTTTCGGCAACATCAACCCTTGGAAAAACCCCACTTCGAGAACCAGTGGATGACATGCTCATCAAGAGGAAATTTAGAAGAGAAAATAAGGGAAAAGGACGTACCTATTTAGTGATATAAGGTCGGAACTTTGTACGGCAGTTGGAGGAAAGCTCCAGAAGATGTGAGAAGGAAGATGCAAATAAAGCCGGAGAGCAAGAGCGAGAAGAAAACCTGCAATTCATCGGCCCAGAACATGTATAGAGGAACAGAGGAATGGGTTTTCCAACCAACGACTGACGCGTGGAGAAGATCCGAGTCGAGCTCAAACACGTGGCAGAATCCGAGCGGAGATAAATTAGGGTTATTAGAAACCCGGAGTGGCGCGACAATTGAAAAGACGTACGTGACAACTGCACAACGGTTACAAAAGACGATACGTTTCAAATTCTGGAAAGCTGCCAGAGGGCACGCGCCTTCAAACAATAAATGTTTCAAGTACTTCCACGCGCCCACCAATGATGACCACCCGATCTGCTTCAGCGAGAGCTTTCGCATAATAAGTGCTGAGGCCAATCAGTTGGGGCACTCAGTCAACCGATCCCATCTGACGATCCACGACAACCAACGACATCCGATCGATCGGGACTACTCGAGCTGTCCCATGACAGAGCTACAATGCTAATATCCGACCGATCGACCACCTCACGAGCTGTCTTGCGGACGAGCTATAAGATAGCAGATGAGCAATAAAGTCCTAACATACTCCTTCGACCCTTCTCTTCGCTCAGACTCGAGGAGTATGGGGGCTTATGGTCAGGTCGGCTATACTAGGCCAGAACCCAGTCTCAACGATGTATGGGCCGATCGATCCAATCACCAAAGATCAGTCTCATACCTAATGGATATGTCAAGCCCAAGCCTGATCCACGCTCTCCTCAGCCCACTTGTAGGTGAAAGACTCCCATGCAAACACGTAAAGACTTAAAACTAGTTATTACTTCATATATAAGGGATAACTCCACCATATTGAGGTACGTAATCACAATCCCATTCTTCTCTGCATACGGCGACCTCACCTTCACCAGAAAAGACTAACTTGAGCGTCGGAGGGGCTAATCGGGACACAACCCTCGACGTGCCTTCTTTGTTTTGTAGGGATATTCACGTCGAAGTTTCTACAGCAAGCAGCCGACTCCATGGATCCAAACGACAACGTTCAGCTCCGCCAAAATCCGGCAAAACCAACTTCTATATCAATAACTCGTTTTGTTAGATTATATAACAAAAAGAAGGTTATTACTTTTACTTAATATCCTTACAAGAAGACTATAATATAAGCGCGATAAGTGCACCTTCCTAGTTATTTTTAGTATCATTTGAAAATGCAAAAAAAAAAATTTTGGTTGATGATTAGGATATGAAAAACACTTTATTGTTAATCTAATCATTTTCTTTTTTTGCATTTATTTATTTTAGAAATTTCTTTCTTGATCTTGTGTTTGTTGGTAAATTTCAGGATTTAGATACTTTGGCGTATAACTAGGAGAAGTTATACGATACATTAGTTAAAAGAAAAATTAAACTACGAAAACAGTGATAAAAGAAAAGGAAAGTTAGAATGACGAGTTACCTCTTAATAAGTATTTCTATCTTTTAGTTGGACTTTTTACTTAAGAATTTCATCTTAGATACACAATAAAGGCTTACTTCCACTCTTCTTGAGGGTCAAAGGCTCATCAGCTTTCAAAGATGCTATATGTTGTATTAGATTAGGGTCATATGGCATCAACTTAGTACTTTATTTTAAATTTGCTAATGCCTTTTCAATTGACATACTATCAATATTGTAAGGAATAATAAAACTCTATGGATCTGTGAATGTTATTTGTAGTTTTTCTTCTTAAATGATAAAGTACTCCTCACTTAATGTGAATCCCGATAATTTCTCAACAACCATCTTCTCTAGCTCCAAATTTTTCTCCGTCTCCTCTGTTTTATTTGTTCGAGCTTGTTCTACTTATTCTTAACTTCCTCTTCTTTAGCAACTTTAACATCATGTGTTTTGCCTTTCCAAAGTGTAATAGGTAACATTTAATCTTTTAGATTCACCTTTATGTTACTAGGTAGTTTTTCTCAACCCCTTTCGTCTACCATCTTGGCTATTTATTTCACTTAGATCTCCAAATTGTGAACGAGTTCATAATTAAATTATAAAATCTTTTCAAGCTAGCCCACCGAAGATTCAAAATTTTCCAATATGTCTAATTTTGTATCTATAGAAGAAGATATGAATTGCATGATCATCTATTCCATCTCATTTACCTCCAAAGATAATGGTTGATCAAAAAGAGGTTACAACCCCCATTGGCTCATATATATACCCTCTCCAACTCTTTGCTTCTCTCAAAATAACTTTACATGGTTTCTCCATCTTATATTTGTATTGTAGAATTGATTATTTAAGCTAATTCCACCATAGGTAGCCATATGATTGGCATCTTTATGTTAATATTGGATAAGCTCCACATTTGTACATGCATGGTAAGGATGCCCACAAATTTCATATTGATATCATCCCTCCTTATTGCCCGTGTAACAATTCACCATCATCTTTAACTAGTTAAATATATCCACTACTTGTGATGCCAAGTCTGAAGATGCTAGATTATGATGCCAATTCTAAATATACAAGAAAGAAAAGAGTTAAATTATAAGTAAACAAAGGGGGAAAACATAGAAGAAAGTTAAGCTTCATAAAGTAGTAATTAAATAATACTAGAAAAGGTATTAAAAACTTGATTAAATATTTTTGCAAGTGTATATAAACAATTGTAACAAGTAATAAAAATGGAGTATTTTAAAGTGTCAATTTCCATAAGAACTATACTACTATGCTTATCAAATTAAACAAACTTTAGTAAGAAGTAATTAATCTCTAAACTAACAAAATAAGATGATTAAACAAAGAGAAATTAATAAAAATGTTAAGGTTTTGAGGTTAATTTATGTGGAATTCTAATTATTAAAGTATAGTTTATTAATCATATCCAAATTAAACATTTAATAATCATATCTAAATTAAGCAAACTTTAGCAAGAAGTAATTAATCTCTAAGCTTAAAAATAAGATTATTAAATAAAGAGAAATTAATGAAAAATGTTAAGGTTTTGATTTGAAGTTCACCTATTTGGAATTCTAATTATTATGCACGATTGATTATCAAGGTAATAAAATAATTAACCTAATGTATATATACCATCTCATATGGCACACACTTATATTCATTTAAGTATTACATAATCTCAAAATGTTAAATTCAACCTAATCAATCTCATTAAGAATAGTTAATCTTTTTAGTTATTATAATAGTCTTTGATATCCTTATTTCTATATCTAAAGTGTTTATTCTCCTAATGAACATATTATATTTCACTTCCCAATCCTTCTTACAACTGATTGAATAAATTTTAAGCTTACAAATTAAACTAGACCAAGTTATTAAAATTATAGTAAAAGCTAGACCAAGTTATTAAAATTATAGTAATCTAAAGTATTGATTCACAAATAACTAGTTACTTATCCTATTAATCTTAATTCAACAAGAAAACTACATAAACTAAATAGAATTGATTAAATCTAACTAAAATAAAGCAAAGAAATTAATGAAAGAAATCAATTAAAAAAACATTAAGAATTTAGAGTTCTCTTATATGGTTTGCCAATGATCATACACAATTAATTATTTGCATTCAGATGGAAATTAGCCTTATGTATCTATGCCCTATTTCAAGACACACAAGTATATCTAACTAGGTAACTACTATCTATTAATATTCATTTTAACCTAATCAATCTTAAGAACTATATCTAATGTAGCACCTCGTTACCCTAAGGTACATACCGGGACACCCTACGGACATTCCAATATATAACCTATGATAATGGTGTGCTACATTTAATCACAACATTCACTTAACATGGCATCATCATTCTTTATTCTCTTATAAGACATCATAAGGAAAAACACAATATTTAAAAACCAAATTTCACCTTTCATTTCATAAATCCAAACATACTTACATTGTAGCTTTTAAACACCCATGCATGTACACCATCATATCCTAATACCAAATGTGCTACATGAAAGAGGAAATTACACAAAAATTTATCTAACCTTTCCAATCCAGGCTAACCGACCTTTGAGCCATTTCTTCTTGATCCTAAAGTACAAGACTATACTTCTTGTAGTGTCTCTCGGTAGCTAACGTCCTCTCTCGGTCCTGAAAAGCAACGTTGCAATTTTGGTGAGTTTTGCAAACTTAATAAGGTAATCATCATCAATGGTTCACTCAATTCATGCAACACTCAATACACATAACATATAATTCACATCTTCACATGTGCATAAAGTATCACATTTCACTTTCAAAACAACCATACCGATCATTTTATTAATACAAAATACACATATCAATTATAAATGCAATGCACGTGAGACTCACTTTCATTTATTATTGTCTTTATGACTGAGTACCTTTTTACTAGTTGATATCCCTTAGTAGATACTGAGCTGTGTCAAATAATGTCCCATATCCCTTAGTGGATATCAGGTACATTTACAACTAAGCCTGAGGTTGTGATCACAATCTGAGCTTTAACCTTTTATACTGGCGACTCCTGTCATAACTTTCTTTATCTTACATGCATTCATGTATTGAAATGCTTCACATATCATATTCTCAATCAATCACATGCTTGCACATTCACGTTCATACCTCATTTATTACTGAATCCAAGGGGTGGCATTCAATAATTAGTTGAGAAATCATTTATTCCATCACATTCACATATAAGTAGCACTTCAATATCACATTTATTCATCATAAACCTCGGACCTTCGTTGTCCATATTCAACGCAATCAAATCACATTCATTCAATAATTCAAACATAATATAAAACAAACAATTAATTGAGTGAGACCGTCTAGGTTACTCACAGTTTGTTCCATAAGTTATTGCCTCGAAATCCTAACAACATCTGGATGATGGCGCTTTATATGTTCCTCTATATTATAAAGCATATACACATATCACAATTTTGCATAATTGTAAGTATTCATTGATGCACATTTATGTATATGAAATATGTACGATGCATGTTTAATGACATTCCCATGTATATATCCTTAACACATGTCTCATAACTAATTAACAAGATCTTTAAATCATTCCTTAACATCTAAAACACTTTCCTTGATTTAATAACTTGATCTAACATCAACTAGGCTCATTCAAGTTCATAATCAAGCGTAAATATCTTTGGGAAAAACATTGATAAGTCATATCTATAAACAAACATATTTTGGGACAAAAAGCATAACTTTCGCTATAGATGTCTGATTAATGTCATTCTAGGACACTTTCGAAGAGGACTTCGAGATCTACAAATTTCATAAAAAAGAGATTTTTCCATATAGAGGGTAAAAATCGTGAATTTTCTAAAGTGTACAGTGTATGTTCGTTAAACAGACGTACATCTCCACCTAACGAACATACACAGGGTCTTGAGTGTTTTCCAGACCTGTGAAGGTCTGTTTAATGGACCTAATGTTTATTTAATGGACATGAACTAGGCTGGGGACATTTCCAGACCTAAGAAGGTCTTTTTAGAAGACCTAAAGTCTATCTAACGGACATAGGTGAGATAAAACTCCCTCCAAAGCATTTCCAATGGTTCCTACATCCATTCTAAATTCACCTTCACTCATAATCTTCCCAAATTCACCTCTTCTAATGCAATATCACTTCTTAACCATTTAACAACCAAATTGATTTCATTAAACGCTCAAATCTCAACTCATTTAATTCATCACATTCAACTACATCTCATCATTCATAATTCCTATCCTTTTTTCTATAACATATCTTATTCCTAAGTATCAAGCACTTCATATTCAAAATTCATTATTTCAAGTTGATAACTTCTTCAAGTATACCTAATTTCAACTCAACATCTTCCATACACAATTCATATTCCCTACTTGATCATAAACACGCAACATATAACACATTCTCATACACTCAAAACAAAACACAACATATACATTCATCCAATAGTATATTGTAACCAGTTCTCAACTTCATGTCAAATTTTGAGACTCTTGAAGATAGAATTTAAATTCGATGTCTTCATAAGAAATGTAGCCATGTGTCTCTAGTTTAATCCAAACTATGAATCATCTCATTTGAATAACTATAAAGCAAGTTATGGGTAAAACATAGAAGCATGATCAGTGAAATTATTACAACTAGCATTTTCCAATTCTCTCTCTCTCTTCCAATTTTCCAGATTTTTGTAGCTTCCTACATTTTACACCTAACACATCTTTTCTACTTCATTTCCCTTCATTCTCAACTCCATTTCAACTCCAAAACATTTACAAGACAAATCATGATCTATATTTGATCATTAAATTAAGAACAGAGCATCAAACATGTACCCATTCATCATCAATTTTTTGCACTCATCCTAACACCATTATGATGATCATTCTATCACAAAAACATCTCTCTCTAACAAATTATAAATCATTAATCATCATACTGTACAAACGAAAATTTACCTAAGCTTTTCATCATCTATGACACACACATAAAAACTCACATAATCAAATCATCAATCTTACCTTACTCATCATTCTAGTTTCATTCAGCAATATCCATGAAGATTAACAAGCTACTTACTTGATTTAGCTCCAAAATCTTCAAAATCTCACTCAACCCTAGCTCCCAAGCATCAGATGATCTTCATCTCTAAAGGTGGATTAGGTTGGGTTTTCTTATAGTAAATGAAAGAAACAATAAGATGGAAATAGCAATTGAAAGATGGAAGCAAGGTTTAACGTGGGTAAGGTGAGAGTGAGTGATGAAAATTGAGAATGAACGAGAAGAAGAAGAAGATCCCATGAAGAAGATGGAGAGAGTAAGAATAAAACACTTACTTGGACTTCTAAATTAAAAACATCGTGAGAGACAAAACAAGGAGAGTCTTTAAAATTTAAAGATTAGTGAACTTAAGACATGGTTTAGCAAGTGACACTTGTCACTTGTCACTTGCCACATGTCCAATTCCTATGAATTCAACTTATGTTATTTCATTTAACTAGTCCAGTCAAATCCAATTTATACTCCAATTGTCTCCCAATTTTTATTGACACTTGTTAATAAATCCCATAGTCATTTATCAAAATTTCCATTGCCATTTAACGGTAAATTCTACTAACATTCATTAATTGTCTTGCCACTTGGCATTTTCGCTAATCCAAAATACCCAAAAATTCAAGAATTTTCCTAGATTTTATTGCAAATTCTAAATCACTAAATACACTCTCCAATTCAATTTTCAACATATAAAAACCACAATTCTTAATATAATCACATTTATAAACAATTATACCTAAAAATTGTCCATGAATGCATGTACAATTATTTTTATGTGTGTATGTGCATATCATATAATGCATGAGCATGAAATGCATTTTCTAATCTCTCAATAATCTCTCATATATATAATGTTCTAGCCTCAATGTGGGTAATGGTATATGACATCTAATCCATATAGTTGTTAAAAAATGCAGGATACCATCATTCTCTAGCTTTAAAGTATTATGCTCCTACTACACAATTCATACTTCACCTACCAGTTCTTCATTATGATCGAATCTATGGTGATCATGAATAAATCTAAAAACAATTAATAAATTCAACTACACAATAATCAAATCATGTATTAACCCTAACCCTAACTAAGCTTTTATCTATTAAGCATAATAATAACAAAACGTAAATTCCTAAATCTCATTATGGAAGAAAAAAATATAAGAAAGAGTTGAGAGAATTTATCATAAGATATCCTCCAAATCTTCCTCCTTGATAAAAAACTATGAAAAACCAATTAAAAAGAAGTTCAAGAGAAATCTCCCAGAAGTCCAATATACTAAAGTTGGCTATCTATCTAAGAGAATTTTAGTAGAAGTTACCTATAATTAAAAAAATAGTGTTATGAGACTTAGAATTGAAGAACCCCATAATCATGTATTTTATCTTCAAGAACCAATGCCTGTTATAGATTTAAAACTAGAATTAGTCTTGTTCTACTTCTTTTGTTGTTTATTAGTTGTAACGACCCAACATATACCTTGGAAGTATTATAGCATGTCTAGGGAGTATTAAGAAATGAACATAATTAATTAAGTGCATCTTAGTAAGAAACATTATGATACTTAATGTAAAAGATATAGGTTAATGGGTAATTTGTTCATTTTGGCATGGACATACATACTTAGATGTGAAATATGTATGTGAAATTTTGATATGGTGCTTGCATTTATGAATGTGATATGAGGGGAATTAGTAGAATAAGTATCCCATTTGCTTATGGAATGGTTTTGGTTAAATTGGATGTGTTTTTGTGTTGCTCTTGTATGATAAGACCGAAGTTAGTTGATTTGAGATGTGTACCTCGCTGAATGGATAAGTTCCATTGAACATTTTTTGTAATTTGGCCATGTCTTGGCCTGTAGACCTCTAAATTGGATAATTGTAATTGGAGATTAAACTGGAGACATAGATATAAAACTTTCATGAAGGAATTGAAATTATATTATTCCTCTAAGAGTTTTGAATTCTGTCTTGAAATTGAGTTCTAGTTATTATCCTCATTTTCGAACAATCTGTAGTGTTTGGGTATAACTCCTGATATAATTAACCAAATTTCATGAAATTTTCTCCATTAGAAAATTAATACATAAAGGAATGAAATAAATTAATAAGATTATAGGTCAATGTGGGAATTAAAGGAAGAAGAAGGTTCAATATGCAATTTTCCTAAAGTCAACTCATGGACTAATAAGATTAAAGCATGTGTGTCCAATAGAATTGTAATACATGGTCCAATAGAATTGTAACACATGGTCTAATATAATTTTAAGACATGGTCTAATAGAATTTTAACACGTGGTCTAATGAGATTGTAACACATGATCCAATAGGATTGTGACAGACGGTCTAATGAGATTGAAACCAGACTAGAAAATTCATAAAAAAGAATATGGAGACAGGAGATGGACGAAACTTTGATGGTTTAACTTCAAATTTTCCTCCTCTCCATTTCACCTTCTTCATCCGATCATTTTTCACTTGGTGATTCAAGCAAAACCAAAGAGGAAGGGAAGGAAAAGCATTAGAGGAACTACTTTGTCAATTTTGAGGTTTGGGATTTCACTTAGTTGATTTCTATATTTATGTTTGACTGAATGGATATAAACATTAATTTGGATGTGGAATTGATTTTGGGATGCTGCTTTAGTGTTATTTCGATGTTATCTTGGATAGAATTGGTTGAATATGACAAGAGAGTATTGTGTAGTGGAATTTTGTCATGGGTTTGTTTGAGTCAGTCAGGTTGTTTGAGTCATAACTCAGATACAGAATCCCAAATTATGTGATTTTAGTTGAATGTGAAACCTAAAACATAGAGATAAATATCTCTAGAAGGAACTCTAACCTAATTATGGCTTTATGACCTTGGAAAGTGAGATCTATGAAGGTGACCTGATGTTGAATCTGTTTTGGAGCAACTTATGATATTTTGCTTATAGCTCATGATTTAGAAGTCTAAATGGTCTGATTGTTGATTCTATAGAAATTATAGACATAGAGAAAAACATTTATAGAAGACTTAGAAATCCAGTTCTGACTTTTTCTATATGCAAATTAAGGAACAAGTATTAGTATGAATGAAAAGAGTGTCTGTCACGACCGTAGCATTGTTTTTTATTTTTATTTCTAACACATCTTATCTGAACCTTTATGAATGAGTATGAAAATTTTCAAACACCTAGAAATAAATGAAATAGGACTTACCACATTTGAATTGGGAGAATGAACATTGGAATATAAGATTAAGCATAATGCTTTCCAAAGAAAATTTACACGTACATAAATGATTTGTATGCATATTCATTACTCATATATGTATAGTATGATAATACAAGTACAATTTTGATACCCTTCTAATGGTGGTAAGCCATGAATTCCATGTATGAATGCAAATATAGATTTGATGACTTGAAATGTGTATCATATGATTTGTTAATATATGAATTGTGAAATTTGCAAATGGTTAAAGGAAATGTTATAGTGCGTACTCTATTGTATTGGTTGTGGATAGATAGGCATTCCTATAAGGTTACAGTACAACTGCTACAGTTTGACACCACTGGTGTCCACAGTTCAATACCTTTGGGTATCCACAATTTGATATCTTTGGATATCCACAATACCTGTTATCCACACTCATAGAAAATGTGTAGGCTTAACAGAAAAAGGAAACTTATCATTCATAAATAAGAAATACAACATGACAACATTAATAATTGGTATTCATAAGCATTTGTTTTGGTTGTATTGATGAATTATAACGATGTGCAATTATATAGATAATTTGTATCCTATTAATATTTGGTTTATAAATGTGCATTTTGGCATATAGATAATGTGTTTAAACATTTTTGCATTATCTACTTTGCATTAGCGGATGACTGCTAATAGTGGTCATCCAAACTAAGTGCTTTCCCCAATAAGCTTTCAAGCTTAACATGGGTGTTAATCCGTGTAAGTCTAAGTCAAAGGAGTGAGTTCAGGGAACATTTGTAGGGACCAAAGCCAATAGATGGAAGAAAAAGTTCTTTTGGAATGTGTTTTTAGTTACAAATGATTGCACATGTAATGAAGAGAGGAGATTGTACCTTTTCTTTTGGATCACTATGTAAATGTAAAATGTTTTACTATTGTTAAATGATAGTGTTAAGCATTGGGAAGTCTTGTAATATGTATATGTATAGCATTGAACCGAAATGCATGTCGTCAATGTATGTACATGAAATTGGTTGCCTTATGTATGTATGGTTGTAGGTTCTGTGTAGGGGGTGTTACATTAGTCCACTATGTAATCGGCACCTTATATGCTTCATAACTAGTATTGGTTTTATAAAATCTCATCAATTAGATAACTATGGAGAAAGTTACGCTAAATCTTGTGTTTTTGTATCAAATTGCTCACCTGTAAGACATCTATCTAAATATAGAAAATCATAATAAAATCTATATAAAACACTTTTAAAAGGCATAAAATACCAAGTAAATAAGCCTAAAATAATATGTAGAATGTTGACCTGACAAATTCCCTCGCACTTAACTCATTTCTTATCCTTAAGCAATTGAATCCTAACTATTAATTGAGATAAATCAAACTAAAAAGATAATTATAATTTCTTGGGTATATAATGACATTTAGTATATATCATAGAACTTTAAACCTATACATGTCCCAGTGAAGGAGTTATAATCTCTTAATAGTTTACTTAAATTTTACCTAAAACATTAAGCTAAACACATTAATGAACTTTAAAAAACATAAGATATACACATTCAAGCTTCAATCAAATTATAAAACTTTCAACAAACAATGTTTCATAAGCAATATCCATACAAATAAAACAAATAAAATACTATTTCAGCTAATTTATTAAGCTCAAATACAATGGATTGACAAATGCCTATAAGCTACAATTGTTCACACTATTGTTTAAAATTTGGGTAAGGTATTCTTACAATCTTCTTATGAAATTGAACTTATAATAAGCTTAAAATCATCTAATCTCCACTATTAAATTATATTTGTATAAAAAATTAAAAGGATTTTATTAGGATTCTAATGGGCCAAAAGGGATAAATATGCTAACAAAAGAAAGGAAAATAAAGAAAACAAAGATATTAATATTTAATAGAGCAACGATAAATAAATTTATAAAAATAAATCACTATCATTCTACTAACTCCTTATAGTCTTGCAAATACCCTTCTTTTGTTACTCTTCACATATAACAATCCATTAATAATTTTCAACACTTCCTTTTTTTATTATTTTCTACTTTTTGTTCAAATTGGTGTAGGATTATTTCCTTGTCTCCTATTCCCAAAAACCACATCAAGTTACAAGAAAAATACTAATCACAAATTAGGGTACATACTTATTTCTCTTTATAGGATTGAGGTTCCTTAAGAAATGATACCAAAGAAAAAGCTTAAAATATATACTAGGCTCAAAAGGTCTCTTTAATGAAATAATGTATCAAAAGGTAGGTAATTTGGCATAAACTCAATTCTTAAATGCCTTTATTATATTCTTGCTTGCATAAATCTTAATGTAATTTCAAAGCGATGAAAATCAATTTATAGAAATTTAAAATTAAAAAGGTATCCTTATAAGAAACAATAAAATATATGGCATGAAAGCTCAAATCCTTACCAGATTAATCAAAATATGTCAACTCAAAGTATAATAACTAAATAAATTCAGTTTCCTATAATAACTAAATAAATTCAGTTTCCTAGTATTCATAAAGTTAAAATTTGCATATCCATTAGTTAACCATATTATGCATCCAACTTTCATGAAACTCTTAACATTCACAAGTTAACAAAAATAGAAGATAGAAGTTAGTCAGAACGATACCTAAAACATCCTAAATCCAAACGCATGTATGCATGTAAGTAAGCTTAAGGTCACCAATGATAGAAAGCTCAAAATCATCTTTTGTAAATGTATTTTTCAGTTCAATATTGAAATTTGACACACTTCACAATCGACGCTAATTTTAATAGTAACTTAATAATGCTACTTTGCTTATGAAAATAGCATGGACATACTTCTCACACTGATACTTGTTTCGTTTTATTTGCAAACATTAATTATTGATGCAAGATTAGCATTTGTCTTCTTCCACAATTGGCTAGTTATGCTTTATAACTTCTAATTTATGCTTGAAATTGATCCTTTCCATCTTTTTTTTCTTCCCTAAATTGCATCCTATGAACTTTGGCTTATGAAATAATATATGTATGTATGTATTAACACACAAAAAGAAAACAACTCCAACCTCAACCTCAACCTTAACACATCAAATAAAAATTTGAAAAACAAATTATTTCAATTAATAGTAAAACAAATAGATTAAAATAATTTAATGTTAAAATATTAAGTGGCCTCCCAATATGCATTTCTTTATGAGTCGTATAGATGGATTGAATCACTAAGCAAGAGCTCTTCCTTAAAGAAGATTGTGTGAATGCCACCCATTATATCAATTTTGAAATGATGTTTTAATCATTACCTAATGATTATAATGGCTTCTCTTCTATTCCTTCAATCACTAGGGCACCATAAGTTTACACTTTATTACAACAAACAGTACAAACCTTTTATACTTTAATTTCTATAGGAAAAATTAAAATATGTGTTAAAAAGTAAAAAATTTTGTATCGATTTAAATTCTCTCCTTTGGATATTGATCACTCTTTGTGGATTTTAAAAAATCTCAAAAGATTCTCTTCGAAACTTATCTAGATTAATCAACTAGAGTAGCCTCTTCTTACTAGTTAACTTGAGGTCATATTTGAGTTTTTTTACATCCCACAGAGCCTTGTGTTTAATTTCAACTAGAAGGTAACCCAAAATTACCAAATTATCAATTTTTAAAAAGATATGACCAAGGGAGTCTTGAAATATGTCATATAAGCCTAAAGAGTATCATTAAGTTTAGATTCCAAATCTCTCTTAGAAATGTTAACCTTTTTCTCGCGAATTTACTTAAGCATCCAATTAGTTACCTCATTTAACCACTTGTTTGAGGATGATAAGTGGTTGAGGTTTTGAAGATGCACCCTTTACTCTTTAAAAGTGACCCAAAATTTTAATTATGAAAGTGTACACCATTATCATTAATGATAAATTAAGGTACACCAGAATGCAAAAAGATGTTCTTTTTCACAAATTTGACTATATTGGCATTGGTATTGTTAGGAAAAGTTACTACATCCACCTATTTTTAAAACATAGTCAACTACCATTAGGATGTTGATAGTTATAGGTGACATTATGTTTTAGTGGGTAATTTAATATGCTTTTTGTTGTTAATTAGATGATTTGTGCATGTTTAGGTTTAGAATTGTGTTAATATGATTATGTTTATGTGTTTTTGAATGTTATGTGGTTTAGAGCATGTTATCAAGCTTTAATTATGTGCATTTGAGGTGTTTTGATGTATTTGTTAATGTTTGAGATCAAGTAAAGAAGATCGGAAAATTTTGGACAAAGCTTGGAGGAAGACTCGAGGCCACAATTGTGACAGAAGTAGATAGCCATGGTCATGATCGTGATAGAAGCCAAACAGAACTAGGTCACGATAGTGACATAAGCTAAATTATACCTACCATGACCATGATAGGTGCGACATAGATGCGAGGATCTGCTTCCATTTCTATTTTTGAAGGGTGGTTTTGGACTTTTTAGCCTAGGCAAAACCTAGTTTACCCTAAAAGGTAAAAAACTATAAAAGGAAAAGAATTAACTTGATTAAGGGAGCCTCCATTTTCCACTTTTGGAAAGAACCAAGGAAGAGGAGAGAAGAAGAAGAGAATAGGAGAGAAGAAGAAGGAGCTATTGTCGTTGTTGCCACTCTAAGTCCACTCCAAGTTAACTTTTTCATTTCATCTTTTTATTCTTTCATTTGATATATAAGATGGACATGAGGATCATAAACTTGTGTTCAAGGATGTTTTAAAATCTTTCTGGGATTTGTTCTTGAATTAATGTTAATTTGATTTCTTTTGATGTTAATGTATTGGGTATTGTGATGTTTGTTGTACATGCTTTGGTAACAAATTGATAGAGTGAATCGATAGCAAAATGATTAAGTTGGGTAATGAGAGTTAGCAATCTAATAGATCACACAAACAATCAAATCAGTAATTTATACAAAGAGATATCTTGTGTGAAGACCTAATTGCTATTAGAGTGCTTAAGATCTAATTGGAATGTGAGATGTTTTTGTTAATTGAGAGATTGCAATTTCAGTAATTCAATTCAATTAAGGTTTAATGATTAGAACTCGAGAGAGAATAATACACCCTTCGAAATTCTAGGACCAAAATCGATTAACTCAAAAGTAATCAAGTTAGCATTTAATGATAGGATAAATCACCTTTTCTCATAATTGGTTAATCCTTCTTTTGTGATTTTTGATTTTCAATTTTCAATTGGTTGTGCTCATTTTAATTTCCTTTTATGTTAATTTAAAATTTTAATTTCAATTTCAATCGATCCATATTCAATTACTTAAATTTCTGTTTTAGATTTTATTTCATTTTAATTATAATTTTTAGACCTTAGACTAAGTTGGGATTCATTTAGTTCACTAATTCCTCGTGAGATTGACACCTCAACTGTTACGCTTATGATTCGTGCACTTACAGAACATTAAGGATTTTATAGAATTAAAACTTGCTCAATAAACATAAATATTACCATATAAAGAAGAATATAGTCCTATAAAATACAAACCTTATACATCAAATAACTCTAATTCTATAATATACTATTTGACTTGAGGTCATATTTGAGTTTTTTATTGCCTATATAGCCTTATGCATAATCTCAACTAGAAGGTGACAAAACTTCCCAAATACCAATCTATAAAAAGATATGTCCAAGGGAATCTTGAAAGTTGTCATATAAGGCCTTATAATACCACTAAGTTTAGATGCCAACTCTCTCTTAGAAATGTTAACCTTTTCTTGCAAATCTACTTAAGCACCTAGTTAGTTGCCCCCACTTGACTATTTGTTTAAGGATGATAAGTGGTTTAGGTTTTGAAGATGCTTTAAAAGTGACTTGAACTTTTAATTATGAAAGTTTACACCATTTTCATTAATGATAAGGCACACCAAAATATGAGAAGACGTTATTTTTCACAAATTTCACTATATTGGCATTGATATTATTAGGCAAAGTTACTACTTCCACCCATTTTGAAACATAGTCAACTACCACTAAGAAGTAAATATTACCATATAAAAAAGGATATGGTCCCATAATATATATACCTTATACATTAAATAGCTTTAATACTAAGTCATATTCTAAGGCATCTTATATCATCTACTAATATTCCTTGTAATCATATGTTACTTATCAACACAAAATTCCTAGAATCCTTGAATAACATAGGATAATAAAACCTATATTAAAAGAATTTGGTAATGATCTTGTTGGCATCAAGATGTCTGCAATAAGGAGATGAATGACACTTCTTAAAAATTCTATTTTTTCTCCTCCTCAAGTATATATCATCGTATAATCTCATCAAAATGTCTCCTAAATAGGAAAGGATCATCCCAATAGTAGAGCATATCATCATATAGGAACTTCTTTTTTCGATGGTAGGGAAGGTCTTTTAGGATAATTCTTAACTTAAGAAAAAAAAATAGCAAACTAAGGGATTTCATTATAATGAATAACCAAAAGTCTCTCATCTAGAAATTTGTCATTGATGGGTTCCTCATCTACATGTTATCCTTACTCTAGTCTTTATAAGTGATCTACTACTAATTTTTGACCCTTTCTTATCTCATATTTCCAAGTAAAATTCCTACAAGTGAAGAATATAAGAATTTAACCTTAGCTTGGCATCTTTATTTAACAACCAATATGTCAATGTGGAATATTGGTATTTATGATCACTTTAAAATCAACAAAATAAGATCTAAACTTTTAGAAGTGAAAACAACAATTAAAAATTCTTTCTCAATGGTAGCATGATTAATTTGTGCTTCATTAAGAACTTTGCTAGCATAATAAACAATATAAAGTTTCTTTTCCTTGCAAGATTAGGGCAACCCTTACTATATAGTCACTAGCATCGCATATTAGCTTACATTGTAGGTTCTAATTAAGTGTAACTATAATAAGAGCCAAAGTTAGCTCCTTCTTTAACCTATCAAAAGTGATAATACATTCATTAATGACTCAAAATGAACATCTTTCTGTAATAAATGACATAAAGTTTAAGTAAATTTAGAGAACTAATTTATGAAACATTCATAAAACCCAGTGCATCCATGGAAACTCCTAACTACTCAACTGAAATCAAAGATGGCAATCGCTTCATAACTTCCAATTTCACTTGGTCTGCCTTGATCCTATATCTAAAAATCCAATATTCTAACAAAATTCCTTTTTGTACTATGAAATTATAATTTTCCCAATTAAACATTAAGTTAGTTTCTTTGCATTGCTGTAAAACCTATTCAAGATTAAGAAACAAACATAAAAAAAAGACCCAAAATTGAAAATTCATCTATAAATATCTTAATCAATTTCTCCACCATATCAAAGAAAATAACCATCATACAATGTTAAGAAGTGGATGGAGTGTTGCACATTCTAAAATACATCCTTTGATAACAAATTATGCCATAAGGATATATAAATATCATTTTCTCTCAATCTTTAAGTGTAATTGTGATTTGATTATATCTTATTATATATCAAAAACATTACAAATCATGTATTATGAATCTTTCTAACATATGGTCAATAAATGATAAAGGAAGTAATTTTTAAATTCATAGTATTTAACTTCTTGTAATCAATGTATACCATCCTCGTTGATACTCTAGTAGGAATCAACTCATCCTTCTTATTAGTTACCACAGTCATATCCACCCAAGAAATATTAGATATATGATATATAATTTTTACAATTTAAGATTTTAATTAACTCAGAATGCATAACTCCTTTCATATTAGGATTGAGATGTTATTAATGCTCCATACTAGGCTTGCAGTTATCCTCTATAAGGATTCAATAAAAATATAGAGACAAAATAATTATACAAATGTCAGATATGGTTCATGCAATAGTCTCCCTATACTCTCTTAAAACTCTAAACAACATGTCTGCTTACATAAAACTTAAAGAAGATGAAATAATAATATAGTGTGCATTATCTTTTCTAAGATATGTGTACTTTAAATAAGGAGGTAATTGTTTCAAAATACATGTGTTTTTTTAATATAAAGGTAGAAGCTTAGGCTTTTCTTCTCCTAAATCCTCAAAAGCTCGAAAAAATCATGGACTATAATGCTCCTTTTCTAACCTTAAAACACAATCCACAATAGAAAAATCTTCCTTATTATCCACCTAAAGGTTAAAGGTAAATATGCTCCTAAAGGATTCTCATTAGTAACGTTAAGCAAGGTCCCATACACTATAGAGTTAATGATATCAATCTTGTGATATAAATCATCAAAGTTAGGAGCTATCAAGGTATTGAATATAATGAAATCCTTTTTGTTATCCCCTATATTTAATGTTAACTTATCATCTGATACATCAGTTATTATTCCACTAATAGCCAAAAATTGCCTCCTTAGAATGATGTTATGGACCCCAATTTCATACTCCATTTCCATTCTCAAGAAGTTGCCAAAAAAGATGAATTATTCTAATTTAACAATTAGTTCTTCCACTATTAATACAGATACATAATAGATTGATCCACTAACTAGAGTGACACTATAGTTGGCTTGAGTCCTCTAATTCTAAGCTTTTAAAAAGAGTCAAAGATATTATTTTTTTTAACATTAGAACCTAAATTGTAATCAATTATAATCATCTGAAGTACCAAAAGAACAAGGAATCACAAAACTCTTTATATCTTTTAATTTCTAAGATAACTTATTTTGCAATATCACATAAGACATCTTAGTTAAATGCATTATTGCTTGCAATATCACACGAGACTTCTTACCACTACATACTCCTAAAGTTTGCTTTTAATGGAGATTAGCTCCTGTAAAAACTTTGTATAAGATGGCAACTAGACTAGTTCTTAGGCAAAAGGGATGTTAATGTGTAACTTTTTGAAAATATCTAAGAACTTCTTGACTTTTTGAAAATATCTAAGAACTTCTTGAATTTTTCCTCATCATTTTTTTAACCTCAAAGGATATGGAATGGGTGGCATATAATGCTTTAATATCTCTTAAACACTAGCATTAGAAGTAAGAAAAAATGACGTAAATTTTGTTTTATCCAAATTATCGCTCAACGCTAGAATGATATTTGCATCATATGTATATAAGATCAACACTATTTTTATTTTTTTCTTAATTTTTTCTAAACTTATGTGAATATATAAACTAGTGTAAGAAATTGGCAATGATATTATTTTGATTCTTCCATATTCTTCCTCTTCCTTAATGTTTCTAGAAGATTATACTTCCTTCTTTCTATTGGTATTAGTACCAAGTGTTTTCCCACAACTTAAATTGATGGAACACACTTAATTTGTAGGATCTACCTTTTCACTATTATAAGGTTATCCTTTATCTCTTTTACTTTCCTCTTTAGTATGTTGGGTAACTTGCATCACCAAGTTATCATTCAATGTTTGGCTGCACTACTTTTTTAAGCTTCCCAAAATTATCCCATTTTTTTTTAATTATTCACCTCCGAAAGATATAAACTCTTTGATCATCTCTTGTATAGCTTTCCCATATAATGGTGGTGACTATAAAGACTGAGGCCTTTCTAGCTCCTTACTATCTTTTTGGATAGTTTGAATAATTCCCCCACCCTAGACTATATGCATAAGTAAAAGGGTCATTCACTTCTTTCTTTCCTCTATAATTAGCCATGTAATTCACCTTTTCATAGTGGTTTAAGGTTAGCTCCATGTTCAAACATGTATAGGAAAGATACCCATAAATGTCATAATGATAACATGCCTTCCGATTCTCCATACCACAATTTATAAACATTTTCATTTGGTTTGGTAGATTAGTCATTTTTTATGTCAAGTCTGAAATTACTTGAACCTTAAAAAGGGGTAATTTTATTTTTTTACTTGCAACCTTAGCTATTTTTTACTAAGGTATATATGCTTTTTTTCCTCCTCGATATTCTTTGTGTAGATTGTCCCTTACAAAACTATTTTAACTAAGGTTTAGCTTACTAGGGATTAAAGAATTACATCGCTAACTATAATGAGTAAAGGTGATGTGGACATTGGGTAATCATAGATTTATATATTTATTAATCTTCATATAATGCTTCCTATTCATTTTGAATAAAACTTTGAATTTGCCTCCTCAATTTGGTGGTCTCATATGGATGGAAAAACCTCATCATGAATGCATCATATACTTGATTCCATTCTTTAAAAGAGTCCATATCAACTAATAGTAGCTAGGTTATTGCTCAATCTTTCATACAATATGGAAAGCATCTCATTTGAAGATAATCTTCTGTTAGGTCATATAGTGAAAGTGTTTAGATTATTAAATAAAACTCCTTGATGATTGTGATCATATCTTCACTAAGTGATCCACCAAAGGTTGGGAGTATATGAAGATGTAATTGTTTTAATTCATAGTTCCTCACCCTTTGACTTAACTTGATGTAAGAGTAAATGTTATTAATCGCTAGCATCTCAATATCCCCTATGCAAATCCTTCACAGTTGTTGCTATTTGATACAAAAAAGTATATCATTATTGTGGGTAGCCATCTCTTCTCTTCTTTTTGCTCAACTACTTGAAACCATTGAAGGAAATCATAAAAGGTAATAAAATAAACTAAAAAGAGAAAAAATATAATAATAATAATAATAATAATAATAATAATAATAATAATAATAATATAAATTTTATTTCCTAAAATCTTACCAATCTTGATATACTTAATTGTAAATGTACATATTTAATTGTAACAAGTTATTAAAATTAGAGTAATCTAGAATACCAATCTAAAAAGAACTAGTTACTAATCCTATTATCTTAGTTAAAAAACTAAATAAAACCAAAGAGAGTTGATTGAGGATAATTAAACTAATAACTAACCAAAACAAAACAAAAATTAGTAATATAAATCAATTAATCAAATATTATGGATTTAAGTTTCTCTTATATGGTAAGTCAATTATCATTCTCTTATATGGTTAGTCAATTATGATATATAATTAATTATTTAGGTTGAAATAACAATTAAACTAATATATCTATGCCTCCTTTAAGGCATACAAGCATATCTAACTAGGTAGCTACTATCTATCGATGCACAATTTAACCTAATCAAACTTATTGAGCATGGTTAATCTATATGGTTATCACTAAACTCTAGGGTACAATCATTCTCTAGCACTAAATTGTTTATTCGCCCTTATGTATATATCATACTTCGTATGTCGTTCATTAATCTAATTCTTATGATTGAATATATGGAAATCAAGCATAAATCTAAGATTAAGAATAAATAGAATAAATTCTACCAAACAACAATCAAATAAGGTATTAACAGTTAAAAACTTCACAAAAGCTACATCTATAACCCTATCTAGGTTTTTTAGTTACCAAATGAAATCAAAACAAAATATACATAAATAAATCTCATCATAAAATAAAAGACTAGAAGAAATATTTGACAGAAGTTGTCCCTATCTTCTTCAATATTTTCTCTAAATCTTCCTCCTTGATTCAAAACTATGACAAATTAACTAAAAAAAGTTTAAAAGAAAATCTCCTGAAAGTCCATGTTTTCTTTTTCCAAAATCTACTAAAGCAAGCTATATATCTAAGGAAAGCCTAATAAAAGTCTCCTATATTAATTCTAATATAACTAAATATAGCTAAGATTAAAAAAAAATAGAATTTTAGGTAACTTAGAATTGAGAGTCCTGAAACCATGTACTTTATCTTTAACAATCATCACTTATTATAAATTAACGATTAGTGCCAATCTTGTTCTACTTCTTTTGCTTTGTATTGGTGTTCTATGTGACTGATGCCTGATATGCTTCAAAATTTGTGCTAATTTTGCTCTGTTTCTTTATGTAAAATAAGGAAGAGTCTGACATTAGTTGTATTTCATATTTGGTGTGTGTTATGCCTAGCTTCTCCAACTTCTTCACTTATTAACCTCTTTGAGTTAGAATTAGCTCCTAAATTCTTCAAAAAAGTTTTTTTTTTCTTTTTATCTTAAAAATGGCTTTAGAATATCTTAAATTAAATATATATGAAGGAAGTTACACTAAATCTTATGCTTGTTCTTAAATTCATAACTACAAGATAATGAACTAAATATAAAAACATATTAAAACCTATATAAAACTCATTTATATAGGTGCCATATATTAAGTAAATAAGCCCCAAATAACATATAAAATATTGACTTATCAATAATCCCTAAGATTAAATCTATGTTGATCAAACATAACCTAATAATTGAGATCAAAGAGAATAAAATCAGCTAAAGAATAAATTTTCATGCATTAATAATTGAAATATCCTTCACAAACTACATCCTTAACCTTAAATAGGAATTAACTACTAAAAATCACAAAATTAGAACTAAAATAAAGTAATCCTCCTTAATGAAACCTAAAACTAACAACTCAACGATAAAAGAGATTGTCACTAACCTCAAAAGTATCCTAAAACTAAACTAATAAGACTAGTTTTAGCTAGGGTTTCATAAAAAGATTTTTTAAGGTAATTAAACTTGTAAACTTTTGTATCCTTGGATTCAAAATCACAAGTATGGTGCCAACTAGCTTATGAAATTTATGAACATAAATATGCAATTTTGGCATTAGTTCCAATTCATGTCGAATGTTGGTTTTTTTTGGATGAATAAAATGACCAATATGGCTCTTTGTTCTATAATTTGTATTGCTCAATTTTCTTTATTTTTCCTAAGTTTTTAACATATTTAAGCTTGAATTAATCTTTGATGCCTTCTACAAATTTATTTTCCATCCGTTAACTTCTATTGATTTTATTATCTCCTTGATAAGATAATTATGAAGGATAATACATTTAATTATGATATTTGTCCTTTAAATCATTATCTACAAGACAATGAATTAAACATAGAAAAACATCATATAATTCCAAGAAAATATGTTGTAAAGTGCTAAATTACAGTTAATTTAATCCCTAATAATCTATAAGCTATGGCTTTATGATATGTGCTTAAATTTTGATTCATTTAATCTACTACATTTAGTGATTAATGCCTTAAAAATTCTTAAGATACTAAATTTAGCTTATATTTGTTTATAGGTACATTTTAAAAATGAAGGAGATAAAGTGACTTAAAACCACATTCATTGAGCCATCTTCTCAATGTTCATACTCTATTGATTCATGGAGCAAGAAGAAGAAGAGGATTAAAAGAAGAAGAGACAAGGTAGAGTGTGAAAGTCAAGAATAAAAGAAGGAAGTAGCTTACTGCTAACTGCTGAAGTTGTACAATCGTGAGCAATCTCACGACCGTGCAACCAATTGCATAGGCGTGAGACCACTCTCACACCCAAGTAGGGGTATCTCACGGGTATGAGACATTACTCACACTCGTCAAACCTCTTTCACAGGCATGAGTGAGTCATGCCACCTATCCAATGTTTTACTAGAAAAAGAAAAGTTTGTGAAAGTTAAAAGGAACCTTGGACAGAAACAAAAATAGTGGTGGACAAAAGTGACTATCAGGTGATTCTCTTCATTTTCTATTCGTTTTCCAACACCAGTAGAGGCTATGATGGATAATGCTTAGAGGTTGGTGGAGAAGATGAAGGGCTAACTTCCCGACACTGGTTCCAAGGTGAAATCGATGTCGATAATCTTATCATCTTGTAAATGTTAATACTCTCTTTTCAATTTGTTATTGTTGTCTGTGTTGATTAAATCGGGTTTTGTAAAGATGATCTTGATATGTTATTTGGATTATTCAATTATGAACCTATTGTTAATATAATTCATAACCGTTATAAAAAATGGCGTGATTTCCAAGGAGTGTGGTGATTTAATTTTTGATTTTGATTTTAGTTGTTGTTTTATGTATATATTTGTTTATAATTGTTTCTTTTTATTATTTGTTAATTTTTAAATATTTTTTAGTGTTGGTGTATAGTAGTGACCAGTTCTCTTAAAGAACTTGAGCAGCTTAATCTGCAAATCAAGAAGACACAGTGGAGATTACAAAGAAAAGCAAGAACAACTTCGGAAGTAGAACTAGAACTTAAATCTAAAGATACTATGGCAAATTTGAGAACGATGAGGGAGTTGGCTGCGTTAGACCTAACCCAACGACCTTTAAGCATCACATTTCAAAATTTTACTAAGCATGTTACTTTTAAGTTAAAGTCTATATTAATAAATTTACTACCCAATTTTCATGATCTTGTAGGTGAGGATGCACATAAGCATCTCAAGGAGCTAGATGTGGTTTGTCTGACTATTAAACCTCCTGGGGTGATAGACGCGCAAATCATATTGAGGGCATTCTTGTTCTCACTAAAAGATGTAGCAAAGGATTGGTTGTTCGATTTACATGCTGTGAATACTTGGCCACAGATGAAGAGCTTTTGTTTGGAAAAATATTTTCCAGCCTCAAAGACAACAAGTATTCAGAAGGAAATATGCAACATCAAACAACATAATGGAGAGTCTCTTTATGAGTACTGGGAGCATTTTAAGAAGCTCTGTGCTAGTTGTCTGCACCATAACATTCCAGAGCAACTTCTCATCCAGTATTTCTATGAAAGATTATTACCAATCGAGAGGAGTTTGTTGATGTGGTGAGTGGTGGGGCACTTTGTGAGAAGACTCCCCTTGAATATAGGATTCTACTTGAGCGAATGGCCACTAACACTCAAAAATTCGGCACTCGTAATGATGTTCTACGTGTAAACAAGTGAGTACTTCATCTATTGAACTTCATTTAGATGACCTAACATCTTTTGTTAAACAAATTATAGTTAGACAGGCACAAGTAAAAGCATGCAAACTATGTTCAAACACGAGCCATCCAACTGATGAGTGTCTAACACTATGAGAGGGAAATATGGAGTATGTGAATGTTACAAGAGAAAACTTTCCTAATCAATACAACCCTTACTCACAAACATATAACCTAAGCTGGAGGGATCATCCTAACTTAAACTACTGAAGGAACATGCAGAAAAATTGCTTCCAGAATTGGTCATAAGGAGCATAATAATTTCAACCCAGACCATAAGCATCTTCTTCCAGTTCAGGTAATTCTTTGGATGAACTTATCAAGAATTTTATTGCTAACAATCTCCAATTTTAACAGAGCATACAATAGTATCTACAACAGGGTAACAATAGTTCCAGTAAGAGACAAAACAAGTACATAGAATGTGGAAAACCAACTGGATTAGATGGTAGTGAGGCTCAACTGTCTAGAATCGCAAAGTGGAGGAAAGATGTCATCCCAACCTAAGGTGAACCCGAAGAATGTCAATGTTAGAACCTTAAGGAGTGGAAAGGAGATTGAGGGTCCTGAGAGAACTCCACCGAGGATTGCTACTTAGGAAGAAATCGAGAAGGAGTTGCGAAGGAATAAAATTTGTCATCAAGTACAAAGGTAATATCATTAATACTAATCCTCCACCTTTTCCAATTAGATTTATAAGACCAAACAAGGAGGAGAAGGACCAAAAGATGTTGGAGAATTTTTGAAAAGTGGAGGTAAACATACCTTTGCTCATTGTAATTAAAAAAGCATTAAGATACGTCAAATTCCTCAAGGAATTGTGTACACTTAAGAGGAAACTGAGGGGTCATGAAAAAGTGTTGATGGGTGAGAATGTGTCTGCGATTTTTAGAAAGAAGATGCCTCCAAAATGTAGGGATCTAGGTATGTTCACCATTCTAGGAATTGGTAACACTGTGAACAATATAGCTATGTTAGATTTGGGAGCTTCAATTAATGTGATGCCTCGTTTAATTTATGTTTCCTTGAATTTGGTTCCCTTGAAAGAAAAAAGTGTTATCATACAATTGGCTAACCACACTAATGCTTATCTTGATAGTGTAGTTGAGGATGTTTTGGTGCAGGTGAATAGGTTAGTGTTTCTTGCAAATTTTTATGTTATTGATACGAATGATGACACTTCATATAATTCGATACCTATCTTGTTAGGGAGACCATTTCTCAATACATCCTCAAACTAAGATAAATGTTCATGAAGGCATCCTCACGATGGAATTTAATAGGGACGTGATTCATTTTAATATTTTTATTTCATGAAACATCCTTATGATGATCACTGTGTTCTCTTTATTGATGTGATTGAAACTTTGGTATAGGAAAATTTTAAATTAAGTTGTAAGGATCATTTAAAAACAATCTTGACTGAGCATATAAAAACAAAAGCCAACAAATGATGTTGAAGTGGGAGAAGAGCTAATGAAAACAATTGATGATTTGGAATTAATGGAAAATTCTCTAAAAAGGTATGATTTGGCTTCTATAAAATTATTTGAATCTCACTGAAAGTTATTACCTTCTATGTGTAGGCACTAGAATTGGAACTGAAGCCACTCCCTACACACCTCAAGTATGCTTGCTTTGGAGATAAGTAGGCTCTCCCAATTATCATTTTGGTATAGTTGAATTCGAATCAAGAAGATAGACTGGTTCGAATGTTGAGAAAGATAGAAAGGAAGATCAATTCAACAAGTTTTTAGAGCTTTTAAATAATCATAAGTTAACATTACTTTCAATAAAGCTCTTTTACAGATTTTAAGGTATACCAACTTTAAAGGATCTCCTTTCTAACCAAAAAAAGACTTAAAGAGTTGTCGACAGTGACATTGAGTGAGAAGTGCTTCACCATATTATGAAATAAGCTACCTTAGAATATCAAAGATATAAAGAGTGTTAATATTCCTTATAATATTGGTAGATTTTCATCTAAAAGGTCATCAGTGGATTGAGAAGCTGGTGATACTGTCGCCTGCAACCAAATATAAAAGATTTTCACTCCCGTTAAAACAAATTAATGTAGTAGCGGTAAGCGGATATCGTTCCCACGAGAAATTTTACGATTATGAAAATTACAAATTCAAACGACACAAATAATAAAAAGGGGGGGTTTGTTACTTACTAAAATAGAATGAAAATCAAAAAGAAAGAAATCGCAAATTAATGATTAAGTCTGAAAAACCAGTAGAAAAACACCTTGGTTTCGGTCACCAATGTTACCATGCTATTATGGATCCTTGACAAAAATTGTAATTATTAACGAACATTCATTGAGGGAATTTTCTATTAATTGTATTGACTAGAAACATGTATCCTAGCAACCTTATTAAACAATTAATCTAGATACGATCATAGATTAAATTAAGTAATAGCATTAAGAACCAATGACAAGTGATAAACATGTACGACATGAAATCAATCAACTGGATAATTTCTTAGAATTTTTCGACTCTAACGTAGAGGGGTTAATCCTAATTGCTACTTGTGGTTACCAAAATTGAACGTCAGATTTTGTTAACCTAGCTATTAAATCCATTAATCTCTAGTTGCGCACCTAGAAATTAATAAATCCAATTGAAAAGATTAATCTGAAATTATCCAATGAACGTTAACAATCATGAAAAGATTAGAATATCTCACCATAATAACATGGAACATGGATCCCTCAACCAAGACAAGAAAATTAGTTAATCATGCTTGAGTTAAAACAAAAGAAATAATAAAAGAAACAATTTCCATAACTATTTTTAGTGAAATTAACGTTAATGACAAGAAGAGTTTTGCAAAATTGAAAACAAGTAATCCGAAATTTGCAACTAACTAGAAATCACTAAATCTACGATCTAACTACTTGGTGTTTGTGCAGAAATTGAAAACCAGAGAAAACAAGAAGAAGAGCACTTGCGGCAGACCCAAGGAAAGAAAGAAAGAAGACTTGATGGTTTCCTCCAACCCCCCATACATGTATTTATAGTCATGGCAATTTTTCCAATTCCCTCTTTGACTTGGATATCCCATATCTTGATTGGATTTTGTCTCAAATAGATAGTCTTCTAGTTTAGGTGGAAAACTTCCTGAAAAGGACCCCAGAAGATCTTTGGCGATTTGGTTCTAATTGGATTCCAATTATGGAAAAATCTGCAGATTTTGGATTATGACCTTAGGTGTGCCCACACCTAATCTTTGAATTTCGACCAATCTAGAATTTTCGCACTTCTTGCCATATTTTTCCTCTTTTTGATCCATTTCTGTCTTTTTGGCATTGAAAACCATCTGCAAACATTTAACAATTAATTCCATCAATTTTTAAGTACCAATTTCACAAATCAACCAAAATTAAGTCCAAAACATATGCATTTAAAATGACTTATCAGAAGCTATTATTAATTTGATGTCGTATGACATGTTTAAAAGGTTAAGACTGGGTGAACCTAAACTAACTAAGATGAGAATTTAATTAGTAGAAATGTCAATTAAATATCCTAGGGGAATTACAAAAGATTTTTTGGTTTGGGTTGACAAGTTCGTCTTTCTTATTGATTTTTGATTATAGATGCGATGAAGATATAAATTTTCCTTTGATTTTATGGTGTAGATATGAGTAAAGTTATAATAGATGTCTATGATATGAAAATAATCTTAAGGGTAATAGATGAGGAAGTAGGTTTCAAAATATATGAAGCCTTGTGAGATACCTTTAATATAGATGATAATTATTTCTGTGCCAATGTAATCAATGTTAAATTTTCTCATATTATATAAGGAATAATCACAAAGGATCGATTGGAGGCTTGCATCATTTAAGGAAAAGAAGAAAAGACATATAACCATATCTTATTGGAGCATGTGGCATAATTGAAGGCTAATGAGCCTAAGATTAGGAATTTAGTACGAATTCCAACTAACAACTTATAAAAAAGCTCTTGATAAGAGACAGTTTTAAGTGTTCTGTTTCAATTTAGTAGCTTCAGAATATTTAGTATTAGTTTTAGTACTTTTTTACATTATATTGATTTTTGTTGCATATTTTTAAGTTAAAAGTAGTTCAAATTATGAAATCAAGTGTTTATTATTTTATTGTTTGATCATGTATCACCAATAATTTATACTTTTCAAAATGTAACTATAGAGTCTTTTATTGTTAAGGTAGTAACAATTATTCTTGTTGGGCCCGAAAATTTTTATTTTTATTTATTTATTTCTTTATTGATTTAATTGACTTATTTTTAATTTTGCTTTAATTGTTTTAATTATGTGTATATATATACTTATATGTATTTGTTGAGTTTTGAATTAGTTAGTATGTTTTGGAATTGGAAATGTTGGAAAGAATGGGCTTTATAGAATAAGTGGAATAAGAAGGAGGATTAGAAATAAGTGGATTATGTGTAGTGGGCTTGTGAGGAGGAGAGCCCAAAGTGGCAAGTGAGCTTTAAGAGAAGTGTCAAAACTATGTAGTTTTGATGAGGGATTTAAAGATGAGAATAAAAGAGTTAAATGAATTAAAGGAAGAGGAGAAGAAGCAAGTGTCGTAGAGAAAAGAAAAGGAAAGAAAGGAAGAGAAACAAAAACGTGAGAGAAGAAAGAAGAAGAGCTTTCGGCCAAGAAGAAGAGGGAGAGCCGTAAGGGGCTTGGAGGAGAGAAGAAAGAAAAGGAAAAAGAGGAGAAAACTACTTGTGAGAGGAAATCAAGAGGACCCCACTCAAGACAAGGAGGAAGGGCAATCTTGAATTCGGAATCTGACAATAGGTGGGTAACATTTTTATAGTTGTTGTGTAATGGGAAAATGCCCTATGTGTGCTATTTTTGTTAAATGGTGTGTATATTGAAAGTGTTTTCATTTGGTTTGCAAGAAAAAGAAAGAAACTATGATGATTTGATAGAATGAAAGAAGCATAAAATGCTATGCTTGTGCCTTAATATGTGAACATAAATTGGTTGTGATTGGGCAAGAGAGAACCTACTTCGATAGTCACGTGCATGTTGACCCCCCCTTAGCCTTCTCCCGGCTGCCTGCTTGAGGCTTATGAGATCCAAAAAATAGACTCGTCGTGTTTACGGTAAACTTCGGTTTCGTCGTATTTATGGAACTCTCGAGCCAATTGTGTGCATTTAGCATTTAATTGTGTTTATGATGAATAATATATGATTGATTGATATAAATTCTCATGCTATGCCTTATGTGATGATTTTGGGTTATTGGTGTTTTATATGATAAATTGCCATCATTTTGGATTCGTAATTGTGTGTTTTGTGTGTGGCTCGTTACTCGATGGCTATAAACATGTTAGCCACTGAGCCGTGTTAGCTCAACCCATTCTCCCTCCTCAGGTGCAAATTCAAGTTGAACCCGGAACCTTGCAAGGCATCGAACATAACTCCAAGATTTAAGCACTTTTGTATTAAGTTAGTAACTAGCTCTTGGATAGCTTTATAAGCATATCAAGCATTGAGCATCTCATGTATTTTGTATTTTGCACTTGACTTTTGATGGATATGCCGACATGTACTTAAAACTATGATTGAATTCTTATGATTGGAAAGGTGTGTGAGAGCTCTAGTGCTCTCCCCATTATGTGAAATTGTTGATTTTCGATCTATGTATGGCCTTGAAAGAGTATGCGTGTGAGCATTTTTTTAATTATTGAATAGCTATTGAAGTTCTGCAAATTCTGGGCTGATGTGCTCATGTGGTCAGTTTTGAGTATATTGTGTTGTGCTACAAATTCTGGGTTGTTTTAGGTTGAATAGGATCATTTAAACTTGTTGAAGGTGCTAGACAAGCTGTAGAGCTTGTTCATGAGGTGTAATGAGTTAGTTTTGAGGTATTGATTGCAAGGTGTGAGTCGTTAGAATTATATGCAGGTGCTATCTAAATGGCAGATTGTCAGGCAGAGATTTGAGTCCACTTTTGACCCTCATGGAGTTGGAATATAGGTTGGTGATCTTCATAAAATTTGTAGATAATTCTTTTAACTTTCCACAGACACTAAGTTTGTTAAATTTGGAGTTCTTGGTCAAAAGTTATGGTGTTTGTAAGTTCTGGTACTGTTTAGGAGGAGCTAGTCGATCAGCCTTTGAGTAAATTTTTGTTTCCCTTAGTGGTCGAGCTTGTCTTTGAGTCCTTGAAAAATGTAGATTTTTCTCTTAGCTTTCCAACGAATTAAACCGTGTCTAATTTGGAGCTCGGAGTCAAAAGTTATAAGGGTTAGAAGTTAGGTAGGTCGGGCTGCAGGACAGGTCGCCCAGGCGCCAGCGGGCGAGCGCTGCCCACTCGCCCGCTGCCCGTTGTCGCTCGCCCATGTGGGCGAGCGCCAGACGCTCGCGGACGGGCAAGCTCTAGGCGCTCGCCCACGCCGAGTGTCCGCGCGTTTGGGGTCTGTCTTTGGCCGACCGACCCCTCTCCCTTCTTTTGGCCATAACTTTTTGCATAGACCTCCGATTAAGCTGATTTTCGAAGCGATGGAGTCCTAAGAAAATTTTCTATCTTTCTACACCTGATTTATCAGTATTGCTTTTAAATTGAAAAAGGTGGTTTGAAACAAAGTGTGGAGGTCGGCTGATCAAGTCTGAATATACTTCACTAATTTTAAAATATCTTGAGCTATAGGGCTTGGATCGAGGCGATTCTTATTTTAAATTAAACTAGAGACATAAACCTACAAGTTTATGAAGGAACCGATCAGAAATTTAGCCTCTAAAGTTTTCAAATTCTGACATGAAGTCGGTTGAGGGACAATTTTCACTGTTTTCTTTAAGATAATATTTTAACCATAACTCCTTCATTTCTATTCCAAATTGAGCGTTTTCAGTGGCGTTGGAATCGTGAGATCATGAGGAACAATTTTATTAAAAAGCAAACCCCAAATTTTCTATTAAAAAGTTTTTCTATTTGTAGTCAGTTTGTGTTCGGTTTTGGGTCCTCTATGCTTATATGGGTCCGAATGTTGGGCTTCGGAGACGGGGTCCAACAATTCTAATTTCTTTATTTTTCCTTTTTTTAGTTTTTCATTGTTCTTATATACATGTACATTGAGAAAAATGTATAACTCAAATGTATAAGACGAAAATGATTTTTTTATGCTCATTAATTGTGTTATAATTAGCTTAATTAGGAACAAATTTGAGAAAATATTTAATATTGAAAGAATATTAATTGAGATCATTCATTATTAGCTTAGGTGTTTTATGATTTGATTTGACTAGGCATATAGTCAAGACCATTAATAATTAAGTTATTTTAATTGTTTCATTAACTTTGAAAATGAATACTTGATTTATACTATGATACCTTTTATAAATTTTTGACATATAATTAATTAGAAGTATATTCTTTTAAAGCATTTTTAGTGTCCCACAATAAAAAATAAAAAATGTGTGTGAATAAGTGAAAATAACAAAAAAATCACTCTGTTGAATCAAACTAAGTAAAAAGGTTGAAGTTAAAGAGTGGTACTAGTAACCATTTTAAATGGTGACTTAATTTAGTGACTAGGAGTATTCATGACAAAGTGTTTACTTTTGGGTCAAAGAGTTCGGTGAATTTTAAAACAAACCTCTAAATGCTTCTAGGTTAATTTAAAAGTTAATGCTTGCTTTTTTTACTAATAAACATTACGAAAATATTCGAAACTTGAAGCATCTTTCTCTTGTATGTTCACTTTATGCATTAAGTTGAATTTTTTGGATTAATTTAAAGTTTTAAGGATTATGGAGATAGACTAAATTGATTTATAACTTAATGCAAGTAGCTAAGTGCCTAGCAAGTTAAGAAACTTTGTAATTGAATGAATAATGGAGAGTATTAACTAATGAAACTAAGTTATTAAATGTTTATTATATTTACCACCTATTTAATTTAATAATAATGAAATTAATTTGCTTGAGAACAAGAAAATAAATAATGTGGTAGAATTCGATAATGTTAATTAGGTTATACTTTTAGCATAATTTTAAGAATATCTTGCTTGTCTTTGGGTATTTTTATAGGATTGGATACTAAATATGGCTTATATTTTATTTTCAAGCCCTGTAATATTTTATAAAGAAGGAAGGAATTTCGACAAGTTAAAGTAAACTTAGAGCCAAACTAAAAAAGTTTTCATATGAATTTAAAGGAAGGGTTAGAACATGGGTCACCAACATCACACTTTACTAAAGTTGTATTGGATATTAAGGAACACGAATCTATATTAGGGACTTATGTCAGCAATAACTTTTTTGTAAACTGGGAAATTTTCAATATATGAAAAATACAGGACCAATGTGGTCCATGTTGGACCCATATTTATCGAGTTATTTTGAAGTTCTTTGGTTTCATGTGAGAGAGAGAGAGGGAAAAAGATGGAAAGAGAAGGAAAGAGATTAAGAGAACAATTATAAGACTATTAAACATAATTAGAGACATGAATTAGAGCATCTTGAGATAAAAAGAAAAAATCTTTAGAGAAAAAAGAAGGGACTTCTATCACCATTCAAGTGAATACTTCAAGATTCAAGTTCTATAAGAATGAGTTCATTTGTTTTGCATTCTTTATTTATAGTTGTTGCTTTTTCTTATCCTAGTATAAACTAAATTAGGATAGATATAGATGGAATGAATAATAAAACTATGTGTTTGAATTAATCCTTTGATTTAATGAAAGATCCAAGTTATTCTATAAATTATTTATGATTACTTTTTTGTTTAAATTGAAATTTGTTTATGTTTTGATCTATCATAAATGCTTGTTTGACTATAATTATATACTCATATTTAATTATTTTATAGTTCTATAGTCTTTTGGTGCTTAATGTTAAGTCAAAATGACTTTACATTAATGATTTTGATGAAGTACAAATAACGAAGGAATGAAAAACAGACGGAAGAATAAAAAGCAGACGGAAGAATGAAAAGCAGACGAAGAACGAAAAGCAGAAGAAGAATGAAAAGCAGACGAAGAATAAAAAGGAGACGGAAGAATGAAAAGCAGACGAAGAATGAAAAGCAGACAAAGAACAAAAAATAGACGAAAAAGGAAAAGCAGACGAAGAATGAAAAGCAGACGAAGAATAAAAAGGAGTCGGAAGAATGAAAAGCAGACGAAGAATGAAAAGCAGACAAAGAATCGAAAAGCATATGGAAGATTAAAAAAAGCAAACGAAGTAGAAAAGCAGGCGAAAGTCAAAAGAAGACGATGGAAAGCAGACGGATGCAAATTCAGAGTCAGTTCAAGTTAGTTACAGAACTCAACTGAATAACCGTTTCTTTCAAGAATCATGAAACAAGATTTAAGAAGCAAGATTCAAGAAACAGTTACTGACGAAGGCTATAAATATGAGTCGAAGTTGAAGATTGCAAAGTTAGCTGATATATATATATACGTGAACATTAAAAAGCTTATTTGAGAGTTTATTGTGCAAATAGCTAGAGCTATCTTACTGTAACAAGGCTCAAAAATCTTTCTATAAGAAAGAAGTACAGATAGCCTGCAGAGGCGAAGTGTGAAAGAATACTGACTGTAAGAGACCTAAAGAGGCTCGGAGTAAAAGAATACTTGTAACATTTGAGAAGTAGTGAAATCTCATAAAGAGATCTGAGGACTAGACGTAGCCCACAGTTTGGGGTGAACCAGTATAAAAATTAATGTGTCAACTTCTCTCTATCCTTATCTCTCTTATCGTTCAAAGTTTCGTTTTTACTTAGTTTTCAAACAAGTTTTCGAAAATATGATTAACTTTGATTTACAGTAGTTTCTGTGAAAAGAACAAGTTTTTCTTTTGAGAACACGTTTTTGAAGATTTTTCAAAAAGGGGAAATACACAATTCAACCCCCCCTTCTTGTGCATTTATACATCGTATAATAAGCATTGTAATAATGTGTGATTTACTTCAATTGGTATCAGAGTTCGGTGTCCAAGGATCATTATAACAAAGTATGGATCAAAGATTATGGCAGAATCACATACGTACATTGCAAAAGGTGCCTCAGTCACTAGACCTCCAACATTCAACGGAGAAGACTACCACTGCTGGAAAGACAGGATGCGACTATTTATAGAATCTACTCATGTTGACCTTTGGGACGTGATAGAGAATGGACCATACACACCAGTAGATGAAGATGGAAATCTTATTCCACGAATAAGATGGACGGCTGATCAAAAGGCAAAATTCCAACTGAACTCTAAGGCGAAGTTTTTCTTGAGTTGTGCCCTAAGCAGAAGTGAGTATGACAAAGTTCACAGATGCGATACTGCGAAGGAGATGTAGGACACATTGTCCATAGCTCATGAAGGTACAAACCAGGTCAAAGAATCCAAGATAAGCATTCTTGTGCACCAGTACGAGCTTTTCAAGATGAAAGATGAAGAATCTATTGATCAAATAGATTGAAAGCTCTCGGAAGAACTTACGATAACCAAGATCATGTACGTAAGATCTTAAGAAGCCTTCCAAAGAGGTGGAGACCAAAAGTTACTATTGTGCAGGAAGCTAAGGATTTGAGCGTGCTAAAGCTTGACGAGTTGCTTGGATCGCTGAAGATTCATGAAGTTGAGCTCGATGCTGAAGACAAGCCCAAACGGGAAAAGTCAATAGCATTAAAGGTCAGACAGAAGAATCACAAGACTCAAAGGAGAAGAAAGTCATCAAAAGCATTAAAGATTGAAGAATCAAAGTATGATGAGTCCAGCGAATCAGAACAAGAGTCAAGTGATGAAGATGACGAGCTATCTTTCATTTCCAGGAAAATCAGACGGATGTGAAAGAAGAAGTACAAAGGAAGTCAGTTCTTCAAGAAGAATGGAAAAGATGATGGAAAAATAGAAAAGACATCCATCATATGCTACGAGTGTAATCGACCTGGACATTACAAGTCCGAGTGTCCTACTCTAAAGAAGAAACCAAAAAAGAGTAGAGAAGGCAAGAAAAGCATGATGGCAACTTGGGAGGATTTAGATTCGTCAAAATCAGATACAAGCTCCGAGACATCAGAGCATGCAAAAATTTGCCTGGTAGCCTAGGAAGAAAGTGATGAGGAGGTAACTTCTGAATACGATGACTTGTATAATGCATATTTAGAACTACTAGAAGATTCTCATGTTATTCTAAAACAGTACAAATTGTTAAAGAAAAAGTATGTAGAAAACCTTAAACATACAGAAGAAATAGAGAGAGAAAATATCTGCTTGAAAAAGAAAATAGAGGAGAATAAGAAAAAGAAAGTTGTAGATAGATCTGAAGAGATCAATCAGCTGAAGCTTAGGATTAAGAGTCTTTCAGCTGATTTAGCTACCTTCACTGAGAGTACAAAGAAAATGAATGAGATGCTAGAAAAATGTAGACATCTGAGTGATAAAACCAGAATAGGGTTTACAAGAAATAAATCTCAACATAAAAGAAAGCCTCTCTTCCAGAATAAAAAGTATTACCAAACATGTTTTCATCAACAAACTTATAAAATGCATCAAATGAATCATTATGTTCATATTACTAACCCAAGAGGACCCAAGAAAATTTGGGTACCAAAGAATAAAATAGTTTGTCCTGCAGAGATCCTTCCTTGGAAGATGCGACAAGCACCGTTGGTATTTAGACAGTGGTTACTCGCGACATATGACGGGAAAAAGGTCTATGTTCCTAGATCTTTATTATAAGAAGGGAGGATCGGTAACTTTCAGAGACAACCAGCAGGGCAAGATAATTGGAATTGATAAAATTAGTAAAGATTCCTTTGCATGTATTGATAATGTGCTGCTTGTTGATGGTCTGAAACACAATTTGATTAGTGTCAGTCAGTTGTGTGATTCTGGTTTTGAAGTCACGTTCAATCAAAATCTTTGTGAAGTCAGAAACAAAGATGGGTCTATATTCTTTTCTGCCAAGAGAAGAAATAATCTTTACAAAATTGATTTAGAAGATTTTCAAAATCAAAATGTTTCATGTTTTTTATCAACTGAAGAAGAAAAACTAATCTGGCATAAAAAAAGCTAGATCATGTCTCTTTTAAACACATTTCAAAGTTGTTAAAGCATGATTTGGTAAGAGGATTAAAAAAAATAAGTTTTGACAAAAAATTCTTTTGAGAAAGTTGTTTGAAAGGAAAACAAGTCAAAACATTGTTTTCTTTTAAAAATGTTGTAACATTTTCTAGACCTCTAGAGTTGTTACATATGGATTTATTTAGTCCAACTAGGACAATAAGTCTTGGCGGAAAGAAATATGGACTTGTTATTATTGATTACTTTACTAGATTTTGTTGGATATTGTTTTTGTCACACAAGGATGAGTCTTTTAAGTGTTTTAGGAACCTTTCCAGAAAGTTACAGAATGAAAAGGGAATGTCTATAGCCAGTATCAGGAGTGATCATGGTGGAGAATTTGAGAATGAGAAGTTTAGAATATTCTGTGAGGAAAATAGAATTTTTCACAATTTCTTTGCTCCTAGAACTCCACAGCAAAAGGAAGTTGTTGAAAGGAAGAACATGACGATTCAAGAGATGGCAAGGACTATGTTGTGTGAGATAAATCTTCCTAAGTACTTCTGGAAAGAAGCTGTGAATACGTGTTACATTCAGAATAGAATATTGCTGCGACCATTGCTGAAGAAAACTCCTTATGATTTATGGAATGGAAGGAGACCGAATATATCTTACTTTCATCCATTTGGTTGCAAGTGTTCTATACTGAATACAAAGGAGTTGTTGGATAAGTTCAATTCAAAGACCTTTCTAGGAATCTTTCTAGGCTACTCTTTATCATCCAAGGCTTTTCGGGTTTATAATCTTACCTCGAAGACAGTTGAGGAGACCATTCATATCAAGTTTGATGATAGTTCCCAACCCCGTAAGAAAGATGACATGGAGAGTGAAGTCCCTTCAAAGTCCTTAGATGATACAATAGAAGCTCCATCATCAGGAACTCAGGTAGACAAAGTTGAGGACATTCAAGAAACTAGTGTATTAAAAAGAGATTGGAAATATAAGAGTTCTCATCCAAAAGAGTTAATTATCGGAGAGATCTCTGAAGGATTCAGAACAAGGTCCAAATTCAGAAGAGAAGCTAATGTAGCTTTTATCTCTGAAATAGAACCTAAGAAGATTGAGGAAGCTCTTCAGGATGAAGCTTGGATTTTAGCCATGCAAGAGGAGCTGAACCAATTTACTAGGAATAAAGTTTGGTCCTTGGTTCCTAAACCCTCAAAGAAATCCATTATAGGAACTAGATGAGTTTTTAATAATAAGTTAGACGAATCAGGGAGAGTGAGTCGGAATAAAGCTAGATTAGTAGCACAAGGCTATAATCAACAAAAAGGAATAGACTACAATGAGACATATGCTCTAGTAGCGAGACTTGAAGCAATTAGGATATTGCTGGCATATACGGTTTGTCATGATATGAATCTTTTTCAGATGGACGTGAAAAGCAAATTTTTGAATAGTTTTATAGACGAAGAGGTATATGTTAAGCAACCTCCTGGTTTCGAGGACGTTAGATATCCAGATCATGTCTATAGACTTCATAAAGCTTTATACGGCTTGAAGCAAGCTCCTAGAGCTTGGTATGATCGTCTAAGTACCTTTCTTTTAGAGAGTGGTTTTAGTAGAGGTAAAGTATATAAGATACTTTTTAGGAAGAACTATGAGAATGAGCTTATTTTAGTGCAAATTTATGTTGATGATATCATTTTCAGTGCTACCTCAAAGAACTTATGTATGAGTTTTGAGACTCTGATTAAAATTTGAGTTTGAAATGAGTATGATGGGTGAGTTGAAGTTCTTTCTTGGGTTGCAAGTTAAGCAAACCGATGAGAAGATCTTTATCCATCAATAAAAATATGTGAAAGAACTGTTGTCTAAATTTGATATGAGTAATGTGAAGCCTATGGCAACTCCGATGCCCCTTCAAACCTTTTGTCGAAAGACGAAGTTGGTAAGAAGGTGGATCAAACCCTGTATAGAGGGATGATCGGTTCTTTGCTTTATCTTACAGCAAGCAGACCTAACATACTATTCAGTGTATGCTTGTCTGTAAGGTTTTAGGCCAATCCTAGAGAGTCTCATTATATTGCTGTTAAGAGAATTATGAGATATCTCGCAAGTACTACTGATCTTTGCTTAATGTATGAGAAAGGTAAAGATTTCAGGTTGATCGGATACTGCAATGCGAACTATGCCGGAGATAGAGTTGAAAGGAAGAGTACGAGTGGAGGCTGTCACTTTCTTGACTCAAACCTAGTTTCCTGGTCAAGCAAGAGACAAAGCTCAATCGCGCTATCAATCGCCGGCCGAGTACATATGCATCATGTCGTTGTTCACAAACGTTGTGGATTAAATACCAACTAGAAGATTATTCAGTTTAAGAAGAGGAGATCCCAATTTTCTGTGACAACACCAGTGCCATCAACTTATCAAAGAATCCTATACAACACTCTAGAGTAAAGCATATCAAAGTCAGACATCATTTCTTGAGAGACTACGTTCAGAAAAAGGTTGTGAGTCTACAGTTTATCTGTAATACCCGGTATCTAGTTTAACCGGTACACCAAATTAATGATGTATGAAATTAAAACCAGAGCAGTGAATAATATTTTTTAGTGAAATCAAATTAATGATGTATGATATTTTTCGGTGGTCACAAGAAGTGGTTCAGACAGACGTTTTAAAAAAAACAGATCAAGAATGACGTTTTTGTAATTAAGTGGACTTGAGAGGCATATAAAAGGACCTAAGTGAGAGAATAAGACAAAACTTGTCTTCTTCCTCCTCCCTCTTTCACGACAGCCACCATGGAAGCTCTCTCCAAGCTTTTTCAAGCTTTGTAACAAGAAGAAGAAGGTGATTCAAGCCATTTGAGTGACATAAAAAGGTAAGCCTCCACTCCTATGCTTAGATCCATGGGTTTAAAGCTTGATTTTCTCTTCTTTGTGAAACCCATTTGAGGGAATGCATGAGTTGAATGATTTGAATTATGGATCGATGTTCTTTGATGTCCAATGACACTTATTCTTGAAGAAATTTCGTGTGTATGGTGATTTGGGGGGTTAAACCAAAACCTAGGGTTTTGAAGGTTGAGCTGTCATGGAGACAGATTCGTGACTCTCCTTGTCTATTTTTTCTGAGCTGCTTAACGTGTGAATCTGGAGAAACTTAAAACATAAAAGTTGTAGATCTAGATGTCTACTATCTCAATGAATTTTTCCAGGATTTTAGGGTGAGCCGAATAAGAGTAATAGGCCCCGAATTGGTACTGGTTCAGAATACCAGCGAGATTAAAACGAGAACTGTAAGTTAATTGTTTGAAGACCTTAGAGTTAGAATTGGATGACGAGTTCTTCTTAAGAAATGTTTCAAAATGTGTCGTCTAAGTGATGTAGAAAGAGATTATTAATTGGATGAGTATTTTGTTAGATATGGCCGATTAAGGGAAGCATGTTACTAACCTTAGAGTGACAGAAGAGAGCAGAAACAGGTCAGGCTTGTAAAAATCACAATAAATCCAATTTGCGTCATTTTTAAGTCGTCCTTGGATATGTGATAACCATATGATTTTATTGAAAATAAAACTTAGAATCACCTTAATTGGATGAGAAATGAATGAGTTATAAGGTTGTGAGTCGAGAAAGGTCCAACTAATGACTGCATGTTAAAGCTGATTGTAAATGGGAGATTTGGATCTCCTAAATGACTGAATTAGAGCATGGTCATAAAAGAAGAAATGTGAATTTATGTGTTAACTAGAGGACTGGAAAGTTTGAAAAACATTGGACCTAGGTATAAGGAGTTATGCCATTGCGAATGGGACTTATGCAGTTTTGTAATGTTATGTGTTAAGCAATGAGGTTTGTATGAGAATGACTAATGAGGGTATATGTATTTTCATGCATGTTATCCAGTAGCTTGTGAAAGCAGAAAAGGAATAGAACTAGACGTCGTGCCTAGTACATCTCAAGTTCAAGAAAGGCAGAAAGAAATTAGAAATTTTGAGATAGTTGAGGTGAGTATAAGCATACTACTATACTTGTGTAGTAATCCTTTCTTTAATATTGCGGCTTGTTGAATTGTTCTTGAATCCTTATGATTTATTTGACATATAACTCCATTTAGTTGAGTCTAGCATGTTGTATGCCAGATTGACCAGATGATTTCATATTCTTTGCATCTTCTGGTTCCCTTATTGTGTTGAACCTATTGATTGCGATTCTTTGATGAAGCATGTTTTCCATGTTAACCAAGATTGATGAGTTCTCAGAATACCCAGCGGATAGGTTTATTATCAGACTATGTGCACATAGATGACCCGCCGGTGATGGGTTATGTTGGACCCCGAACTTTTGATGAAAATATTGTTTAATTTTGAGGATTTTGATATTTGAGTGAACTTATATGGATTATGAGAAGAAAGTTGATGAGTTGATTGAAATGAAGGTAAATAGCAAGAATTAAAAAGAAAAAGTGTGAAAATTTGAAGAATTTAGAAAGTTGACTTTTGGAGATAGAAAGTTTGACTTGAGAGTGCAGGAGATCGGATGAAAGAGTATCAAGACGTTTGATTCGATTTTGTATTATTTGGATTTTTGTGCAAATTGAGATTTTGGTATTAAGATTGAATATGGCGAATTGCCATGTATGTATATGATTTATGAAGTTTGTATGAAATTGTGTATATTAGGTTGATGTAAAAGAATGAAGAGGTCGACATACGGATTTTGAATTCCGTGATTGTAAATGATTTTAGAAATTGTATATGAAATTGTGTATGATTTTGAAAAAATATATTGTTAATTGATATGGGAATTTGATTGAAGTGTTTAGATCTAAGATTGCGTTTTTTTGCTGGTGTTTGGATTCCGGACGGGAGAGTTCGATGATTATGGATTTTGTGATATTAGAAGTGTATTTTGCATTTGCAGGAATTTTTGGAATAGGATAAATGCAGCCGTTATGCTGCCAAATTTTCGATAAAATTAGGATAAAAATGAGATTTTGGATATGTATGAGTGTATATAAGAGTATGAAAAATTTGAGATTGTATATGGATGAATTTCCAATGTGGGAATTATTTGTATTTGATTCAAAGCTTTGTATGAGTTTGATAAATGAGTATAAGAAAAAGAAAAGAAAAAAAAATTATACTGGATTTCGGAATGGTACGTCTTAGGGTTTCCAACGCGATTAGTTTCTTATGCTTCATGTTTGCAATGGATGTCGATGTTTGTTCAGGTTGATTAATTCATTCGCTTTGTATTTGATTCAGTTCGCATTCGATTCCGAATTTTGTTTGTTTTCGGCTTCCGCTTTCCGGTTGGGATCCGGTTCCCGGATCGGGTCCCAACAGGTTAGATCCGGGTCCTACCTGGAGTGGGCAGGCCTTCAAGGGCAAGGTTAGGCCGACCTTGTCTAGAATCAGAAAAGGGGAGATACGTCGTACTAGCATGCCTCTGTCTCTTCCTAAGAATTTCAGAAAGAATCAGAACTCAGAATCTAGAAAAGAAACCAGAAAAGAAAAGAACTTAGAAAAGAAAAGAACTTAGAAAGAAAAGAACCCAGAACCCAGAAAAGAATTCAGAAACCAGATTCTTGTTTTCTTTGAACAATTCACTTTGAGCTTTATTATTGATACTCATGTTATTACCGCATTTGAGATTACTACCTGTGTATCCTTTGATGCTGTATATTGTTGCTTTGAATACCACAGGCCATTCTTGTGAAGCTAACCTTGTATTACCTAGCCTCAAAAGCATGGTAGTATGTTTATATCTCACTGAGTCGAGTTGTAGACTCACACCTCACTATCACCATTTCAGGAGATTAGCAGATCGGACAAGAGAGAAATCCAAGCCTTTTGAGACTCCTTTGGATAATCAATTAAGTAATGGTTTTTGGCATGATGTAAAATTTGCAGATACTTCTAGACGCTCCATGGTTTGTCATAATTATATGTACATATAACCTGTATGGATTTGTTATGGTATTGAGAATGATGTTGGTTGATGATAAGTAGATGTTGTATGTGAGAATTGTAGATTTGAATCCTTGCTTCTTACAACCTATTAAGCGGTAAAGGATTATCGATAAGCGAATGGGTCATGCCGGATTTTAGTAGAAGATGAGCAGTTGGGCTTACTACGGGTTTTGGTGGCATTAAGCCTACCCATTCCCTAGTGCCAACACGGCCCAAAAAGGCGGGTCGTGTCAGATGGTATCAGAGCCCGGTTGTATAAAAGTAAGGATCTTGTGATCTACATGGTGGACAAAAAGTAATAAAGAAAGGTTTATGTTATGAAATATGCATATGATATCTTGCATAAGCATGACACCATAGAGCATAGGATCTGCATCATGTCTATAGCATGTTATCATTGTGTCTAAATGATTTTACTTTCTCTCTAGTATGCCTCCTAGAAGAAAAACACCTCCTCAACGAGGACGAGGACGAGGTCGTCCTAGAAGGGGGGAAATTTTGACTGCTGTACTTGATGTAGAGTATGTACAGCAAGAACAACAAGAAGAAAGGTCTCCACCCGACATCAACGGTGATATCCGAGCCCGTGACCCGCGAGGGCGGTATGCTAGAGCAGTCAAAACAATTTAAAAACCCAGAAAGTCATCTTTCTCTTTTTAAAACAATCGAGTGCGCAGGCATCATTAAATAATTTGGGCCCGCGATACGAAAACATTCTCATTCAGAATACAATTTCATTCATAATTCAATTCATACACATATTACCCGAAATCAAATTGGGCACAATATAATATCCGTATAAATCTGCCGAATTACAAATTTACATACAAATCAGAAAGACTCAACTACAGATGCGACACTAATCCCGATTCAAACTCTGGCTCTCTCTTGCAGTAACCATACTCCCGTTTCATTAACGGGGTATTCTTCAAACCCTGAAAAATAATTACAATTTTGGGTGAGTTTGCGAACTCAGTGAGAAACCATCATCGATGGTTCACTCAACTCATGCATATTCACACAATTCACAGTATCCACATTTAATCATTTATATATATACAATGCACATGCGACACTGCCCAGTTTATTACGGTGTTGTGACAGAGCGCCTATCAGTGATCAGTAATCAGACGCGTCTAGGGAGTAGGAGAGCCCTTTGGGTATGCACTAACTCCCCTCGAGCTCGAGGCTCGGTTCAGTAACAGTGTTTCGGTGGGCTTAAAGCCCTAATACAGTGAGCCTGTGGCTCTAACGTTGGATGCTCCGGTCACAACTTTCATTATCTGATCATCCTCTTATGCATGAATGCATATGCTCCAATTCTCATTTACAGTCATTTACATTCCAATAACCAATTTTCGTTTCTTTGGACCTTCGGTCCGGTATTTCAATCATATGCATTTACCAGTTGTTTCATTGATGCATTCCTAATCAGTTACACACAATAGCACTTCAATATCACATTTCCAATATTTCGAACACCCATGGTCTGAAATCAATCAAAATCAAACACACATATATCCATCTGTTATCTCCACATGGCATCAATGCGTAATATTAAACACATCAAGATTGAGGAACCAACTAGGTTACTCACCTGAACTTCTGAGCTACCTACCTGGAAGTCTCAGCAATATCCGTGGAATTGTCGTTCCAACGGTGCCTCTAAAACAGTCAAACAATTTTCAATTAATAAAATGCACAATCAGAAATAATTTAATGATGCTCATGTCTTAATTAAAAGGATGTACTATGCCTATTCATGACCTTCCCGACGCTATTTCCCAATTTCACTTTCTTTTGTAAATTTTTAACTTTCTTTCACTAATTGAGATCTCAAAAATCCAAATTCAAACTCCTATTCTTTTCCTCGATTGTAGACCTCGTTCTCTAGTTCATAACGAATCAAGAATCACCTCAATTGGAGATCTACACCATAAGTTATGCCCCATAAACTAAAACACATTCAATCAAAGTTTTGTTCCTCGCCGCGGACTCACATCCCTCGCCGGGGCGTAGAACAGGTCGATCGTCGCGGTGTGGGAAACGTTCGCTATGGCGAACACCTTCCTGGCGGCTCGCCGAATTTGCCTGCGGATAACTCGATGCGGCGCAATACTCATTCGCTCACCGCGACGTCACGCGTGGCTCGCTGCAGCGAGCACGCATTTTCTCGTCACGGCGTAGTCTTTTTCAGACGTCGCGACGTGCAGGTCTCATCTTCTTCTCCGATTTCCTTTTCCTTTTTCTCTCTCTAAAACCAGTATTAAACACCCTTAACTACCCAATACTTTATAATAAATGCCATAATTACATCAAACAACATTAAATAACAATATTTAAAACCATTAAACTTACCAATCGAAGCTCAATCCCTAAACCCTAAAATCTCCGAAAATCTCTTCCAACCTCTAACAATCACGATGATCTCCATAGCCAAGCCAAACGTCAACCTCTCTAAGGTTTCCAGCTAGTCTTCAACCACAATGAAGGAGAAACAAGCAAGAATCAAGAAGGAGAAAGGAACGAAGATCACCGAGGAAGGAGAAAAGGGTTCGTGGCCTAGGAGAAGAGAATTTGTTTTCTCCTTTTGAAATTCTAAGGCATTTATAAGGCTAATTCCATATATCTTTTGTCCCCCTTTTTTTTCTTATAATACATGAAATTCTGTTACTCTTTTCACGATCATTTTCAGTCCAATTTGTCTCTAAATTTCAATGGCTCAACATATTTAAACTCTTAAATCATATTTCTAATTTCCATAGCCATAGGAAAATTATTTCAGCACTAAACAGTCAATCTGTCCAACACTCGGAAAAATTTCCGGTCCGGACTTTTTCTCCCAAATTTTCCAGAAAATTTCGAGGAGTCACTATCAATTTACAATTACTCTAAAACATTTCCAATCCCATTTTTCAAGCCCAATTATTCCAAAATGTTCCCATAATTCATAATCAAACCTAATTATCTCACAAATTCACAACTTCTATCAGTTTCAAAATCAAATGCCGGGAAAACGTCACGATTGCATGTACCTATCAGTGCATGTGCAAAAGACTCAGTCCTCTCCAACTAGAGGCCAAATGAATACTCAGTTGATAATGCGCGGTAAAAATCCTAACCTGATCCAATTTACCAATTTACCCCTCACATCAGTAACAGGATGTTACAATATCATTTGACTTTTTGTAAGTCCAATATGGTGGGACTCTGAGTTTTTCATTTGATGTTTTACAAGTATATTATTTTAAGACTCTTAAGAGTTTGACATTTTGAGACTCTTTGAGTATGTTCTTTTATGATGAGAAGATTTGAAATGTACATTGCACAAACATAAAATCAAACTTCATTTATAGAAAACAAGTAATTTATAAGCTTAAGAATATTAATGCCTATGGTTTTAGAAATTTTAAGGATTTTTTAGCCATTTAACCTTTTGAGTTTTTATATATCAAGTCTATTGACATCTTTCACTAGATAAGGGTCTATCTAATTTGGAATTAGCTATCTTCTGACTTCTAATATGTCAGCTACATTGGCTCTCTATAAGACAAGGTGACCTTTTTCTATAACATGTCATCTAACTCTTTTTTAGTTAACAATTTTGACATGTTAATAACATGCAGAATTCTTAGGTATGCTTTATGCCTCCATTCTTCAATTAAGTCCAATTTCAATTATAGTACTATTTTATTAACATTAAATTTACAGTTTTTAATAGGAGTAAATGTAATTTTTGACTCCATATGTATTAGGTCTTCCACTCCACATGTCAAAATGAATATAGTTTCTCTTGTTGTTGTTTTCATATTCGTCCAATAACTTTAGAACATACTTTGTAACTCATCTGCCTAAATGTCTTTAGCTTGATCATTCTTTAATCATAGGCCTTATAACATGATCATGTTAATGACATCTACCAAGTCATTAGTCTGTGATGTATTACAAATTAAAACTTTGTTTAATACTCTAGGATTCACAAAACATTTTAAGTTTGAACAGATGAATTATTAAATATTATTTATGATTATGGATAAGGGAATGTCATATATGTATATAATATGACATATTAAGAATCTCCATGTGTCTTCTCTACTATTGTTGGATAAGATTATGTTTTTCCCCTTATATGAAGTAATCAACTACAAAAAGGATTAATATCCATCATCTAATAACGAGAATGGGTTTATGATGTCTAAGTTTCGCTATGCAAATGATATTAGAGATGATATAAAAGAGTACTCTACAATAAGTTGGTAATGAAAACATGAGTTTCTTTAAAATCTTTCACATTTCTTGACATAATCAATTATGTCTCACTTGAACAATGGACAAAAATATCCTTATCATAATATCTTATAAGATATGGTCAAATAGCCTCATTGTGATCCATAGGATTTTTCATGAAATTCATTCAAGATTTCTTATTTTATTAAACTAACCATTAATATGGGTAATGCCTTGTTATTTACATAGGTTTTATTAAGGGTTATCTAGCCGTCTACCATTTGCTCTACCTATGCTTTCTTATCATAGGTAAGCTTGAAATTGACTTGCCAAGCACAACTTTGGGTTTTATTCCTTCAACTCTATACATTGATAGCTAGTCTTATATAATGTTATATTCTCTAAAGATATATTCATCTCAAATTTACATGTCTTTTGTTATGTTTTGGTATAAGTTAAAGTACTTCAACATGATCTCTTCCTTAGTAGTGAAGAAATCATTCAATGGATTTATAACAAGCTACAAATATAGCTTAAGTTTGGTTGGTTGAATCTATAAATATATTGCCATTTTATCCCATATATTAGCAACTTGTATTTTACTTTGTTATTAGAGCCCTTTAAGCTCATGCTTATGATAATATTTGATTTCAAATAAACCTTGAATAACTACGCTAACTCCATTTACTTCCTATCCAAACACACCATCAATATTCATCATCCAAATAAATGAAGATTTTAGGGTAGATTTAATTGAATCTGCTTTATCAATAAGGATAATACATTTATCTGTGATGTTTGCTAGTAATTGGGATTTGGATAATGTTTAAAGGGTGAATTTGAACTTAAATTTGCTAAGCTTTAATGACCACTTCACCATCCTTCTTAACATTTCTAGCTTGTACAAAATTTGTTACAATGGTAGGTATATCACAACAACAAATAGATGTGCTTGAAAGTATAACCATAATTTTCTAGCCAGTGTGACCACAACTAAATTTACTTTTTCAATTTGACTGTATCTAGTTTCTTATCCTTAAAGGATCTTTCTCACTTAATAAATGTTATTTTGATTTTCTTCTACCTAAATTAGGATAAAGTTAATTGCTTTTAATTCCACCAAGATGTATAAGCATAAGATTTCACCATTTTGAGGGGTTGTAAGAAGAGGTAAGCGTTGAAATAACTCTATATAACTAATCATCACCCTGTCTAAATCTTTTACTTTTTTAAGTATTTTAAAGAACAATAAAAATCTTTGTATATACCTAAAAAATGAGAAAAACTTGTTAGTTTGCCTATAAATTTTAATACCTTCTTTAAGGTCTATGGCGACATTATGTCAATAATTGCCTTGATCTTTTAGGGATTTGTTTTAATACCTATTTAGATTGCCATAAACGTTAAAGCTTTCTATTTTAAGTTCTAACACACAGTTCTCATTGTTTAGCTTAATGCTAAAGTATTCTCGCAAATTTGCTAAACGATCTCCTCTTTGCTTTATCTTGACAATTACATAATAAATATAAAGCTTCATATTTTGGTGGATTTACCTATAAAACATTGAATGGATAAACCTTTGATAGGTTGATCATATATTCTTGAGTCTAAATGGTATCATATTATAACAATATATCCCATTTTGCACAATGAATAGTGTTTTCCTTATCATCTTCACATATTTGGATCTAATTGTAGCCCATGTATGCATCCATGAAAGTTAACCACTTGTGAATTGATGTTGAGTCTGTGACTTAATCTATTTCTAGAAGTGGAAAATTATCCTTGGGATAGACTTTGTTCAGTTTCGTAAAGTGAACACAAATGTCACTTGCTGTTGAATTTTTTCACCAATACTATATTGGCGAGCTAATTTGGGTACACTACTTTCTTGAAAAACTATAAGCTTAAGGGCTTATTCATCTCCTCTTGCACTGCCTATTAGAACTTCTATTGTAAAACCTCTTTTCTTTTACTTTATAGGTTTGGCGTCAGCCATTCAAATTACAAGTTATTATGCATGGCTTTATTCCCTTCATGTTCAAGGGGGACTACCGACTACATGAAGGCGTCTTACTATTCTTTCTAAAATTGTACCATCTATGTATGTTGCACTTCATCCATGTTGGCCCAATTTACAATACTTTGCTATGCTTTGTACCTTTACTGTCAAATTTTCAAGTTTCTTCGATTACCTTTGTAGCGCCCCCTTACCGTAGGGTACGCACGGGACGCCCGTGGGTCGTTCCGACGCATATCCCACAGTAAGGAAGTGCTACGATCGCTAACGATCACTAAACACTCGCATGGCATCAATAAAATAAACCACAACATGCAATTCACTAATATTTAAAACCACAATATTTCTTTCATTTCACAATATCAATCCAAAATATAGACCAGTCTATCAGTCCCCTACAATCATACCTCAATCCCAAAAAGGGAAACTGATAAAAACGTCTATACTAGGTCATCCCAAAAATATAGTCCCAAAAGAAGTCACCCCAGCTAACCGACCTGCGATCCATCACTGCACTTGATCACGAACGCACACTGCGAAACGTCTGACACGGAGCTAGAGTCCCATCGACGTCACGAAAAATATATTGCAATGTTGGGTGAGTTTGTGAACTCAATGAGAAACCATCATCGATGGTTCACCCAACTCATGCATATACATCTAATATATATCTCATAGATATATTTTAACACAATTGATAACACTATAAACACTTTACACAATTTACACAGTTACACTATCACATATCAATTCACACTATGCACACATCACACGTATTCACAATTTCGCTACACTGACAAATGCATAATGTATGCAATTTCTCATTTTATGATGTTGTTGTGACTGAGCGACAATATTCACATTTTGGCAAGTAGGAGAGCCCTCAGGGTATGCACTACTGCCCACTCACTTTAGAAATAGGAGAGCCCTCTGGGTATGCACTATTTCCTTTTTAGCCTTAGGCCCATTCACTGATATCGAGCTTAAAGCTCTGATCACTAAGCTCCAGCCACAACTGATTAATTACCACTTATGTTCATGCTTAGCATGCACTAACACTTGCACAGTCTCTAACACATTTATCTCACTTCACTCGCTAATCACAATCAAAACACTTACTCACAATTTTATACGCTGATTCTCATTCACTTCACATTTATATCACTCACTTTGTCACTTAATTCACACACATTCACAGCACATTTAATCACATAAAACCGAGGAACCAACTAGGTTACTCACCAGAATCTCCGAAGCACGCTCGAAGTCCCAAAGAATGTCCGTGGTCCGTCGATCCAACGGCGCCTCTATAACAATTCAAATGAATTATCATCACCACTTGCTCAATTAATTCAATTCATCGATGCACATGCCTTAATTCAAACTATATGATGCATGATCATGATTTCCCGAAGACTAAGACCCAAATCGCTATCTCTCGCTTCACAATCACAATTCACTATTCACTAGATCAATAGCATTCCCTTAAATTCAACTTCGCTCACTCAAACTCTAATCATACTCCGCTAGTTACAACATAACTCTTTGGTCACATTAGAAACTATAATGGACTCTCTTTCGATAATTGCAATCCCGTAAATTAAAATTCAAACTCTCAGTCTTTATCACAATTATAGACCTCTTTCTCTAGTTCATAACGAATCAAGTATCACCTTAATTGGAATACCACAGACCAAGATATCATCACAATACTGAAACATGTTCAGTAAAACATCTAGTTCATGTTCCCTCCACCAATACCCTTACTTTGATTCAATCAATCATTTCCAAATTAATACTAAAAACCATAAATTGTTTGTGGAGAGATAAAGAAATGTGTTAGGAATCCAATGCTTCAAGAATCAGGTCATTTGGAGCTCTATAGTTCAAGTTATCCTCAAAACACTGATCTATGCACAGACTGTTTTCCTTCCGTCTGATTTTTGCTTCAGCTGGTTTTCGCTTCAACTGATTTTCATTCAGCTGATTTTCGCTTCAAATTGATTTTAAGCTTCACTGATTTTTCTGTCGAACATATTCACTTATATAGATCATATCTTTTGACTCCGATATTCAAATTGGACAAACTTGGCATCTATCTCATAGAGAAAAGAGAGATCTACAACTTTCAAGAAGGAAATTTTGTCCAAATCTATCGATATCAAGTCCATATCGTCTGCTTTTGCTTCAGCTGATTTTCCTTCAGCTGATTTTCGCTTCAGCTGATTTTTCTGTCCAGAACATATCCACTTATATAGATCATATCTTTTGACTCTGATATTCAAATTGGACAAACTTGGCATCTATCTCATAGAGAAAAGAGAGATCTACAACTTTAAAGAAGGAAATTTTGTCCAAATCTATCGATATCAAGTCCATATTGTCTGCTTTTGCTTCAGCTGATTTTCCTTCAGCTGATTTTCGCTTCAGCTGATTTTTCCGTCTGAACATATCCACTTATATAGATCATATCTTTTGACTCCGATATTTAAATTGGACAAACTTGGCATCTATCTCATAGAGAAAGAGATATACAACTTTCAAGAAGGAAATTTTGTCCAAATATATCGATATCAAGTCCATATCGCTCGCTTTTGCTTCACTGATTTTCCTTCAACTGATTTTCGCTTCACTGATTTTCCTTCACTGATTTTTCCGTCGTAACATGTCCACTTATATAGATCATATCTTTTGACTCCGATATTAAAATTGGACAAACTTGGCATCTATCTCATAGAGAAAAGAGAGATCTACAACTTTCAGGAAGGAAATTTTTTCCAAATCTATCGATATCAAGTCCATATCGTCTACTTTTGCTTCAGCTGATTTTCCTTCAGCTGATTTTCGCTTCAGCTGATTTTCCTTCAGCTGATTTTTCTGTCCAGAACATGTCCACTTATATAGATCATATCACCGAACACCAAAAGTTTTCTCAACAACTCATTTAACACTATAACATAATTTATTTCTCCCCAACTACCCAGTATTTATGAACAAACATATGAAATACATTTTTCATGAAGATGATGAAATCTCTCAACTTTATTTCACAAATCCCTAACAACGAAGGGGATTTCTAACACTTACATTGAGAACTCAAACAAATCTTCAAGCCCTAAACTCCACACGAAAAGATCAGCTTCTGGTTTTCCTTAGAGTCGAAAACACCAATGGCGTAGAAAGGGTGGTGAAAGAAAGGAAGAACACCAAAGTCCCTTAGAAGATATTTTGGGTGGGAAAGCTCTATGTCTCGAGAGAGAGAAGTTTTGAAAGAAAGGAATAAAGAAGGCTTGACAAGACTTAACCCATCAGCCCTCAAGGAATAGTGACCACCTACTCCTAGCTAGAGTACAAAGTCCAAGTACACATGTCACTTTCTTAATGAATAAACTCTAACTTAGTTACTTTTGAACTAACTCCATTTAGTTCTCCCTTTCCAATATAACCAAACTATCTCCAAAACTTCATTTAATTTATTTCTTGCTCCCAACTATAAATATATCTTTCAATACACCATAACTTTACCAACATATACAAATACAATAATTCCACCAAAATTCAAAATCGCAAGATTTCACTAACCCAATTATTTCAACATTTTAATAATCACAATTCACAAAATCATCTCAATTTCACTTTTCCAAACACAATCACTATCAAATGCCGGAACAATCATGAATGCATGTCACTATGTATATGCATGTGCAAAATGATCTATCTCTAAAATCGAGGCCACAAAACACGCGATCACAAATTAAGCACTAACAACTCTACACTTATAACACGATGCTCATCGATCCAGTAACGGATGCTACAATTCTCCCTCCTAAAAGAAAATTTCGTCCGAAATTTCATACCGATCGGTCGATCGATGAGGGTATTGCCTCCTCATGTGCTCCTCGGTCTCCATGTTGCCTCCTCTAAAGAATGGTTCTTCCATAGGACTTTCACCAATGGAATCACCTGCTCCTCAATTGCTTGACCATGATCCGATAATCTGCACCGCCTCAACATAACTTAAATCACTCGCTATCTCGATCTCTTGAGCCGGGATCATATGAGTCGGGTCTGAGCGATATCTCCGGAGCATACTCACATGAAACACATCATGCAACTGGGACATCTCACTAGGCAATCTCAGTCTATAGGCCAACGGTCCAATCCTCTCGAGAATCTCATACGGACCGATATACTGGGACTCAACTTACCCTACGGCCAAATGGCAACACTCCTCCAAGGTGACACTCGGAGGAACACTCACGCCTACATCAGACTCCATCTCCGCCGATGCCGATCCACATAGCTCTTCTGTTTATCCCGAGCCATTTAATGCGACTCCCAATCACTCTCACTTTATCCATCAGATCCTCGGATCAGCTCGGGGCCCTCAAGCATCCTCACACCCTCTTCATCCCAAAGAAGAGGTGATCTGCACTGACCGCCATACAAGGCCTCATACGGTGCCATCCAATCTTGCCTGCATCGATTATTGTATGCAAACTCAATCGAGCCAAGATCGTCCCAAGCACCTCGAACTCTAATACACATGCTCTCAAAGATATCCTCAACAGCACACATAATCTCCGACCCATCCAAAGAGTCTCATCTCTCAACTCAAAATCAACTCGACCACTCTAACTCTATCCATCAATCTCACCAACACCGGATCCTCGACATCGAACTCTCCCCGATCCGATCCTCGTAACATCGGCCTCAATCTCGAGTAGCTATTAAGGCTCCATCCCGAGCCAAATCCATCTCGCACATTAAGTGCCCTCAATCAATCAAACGGGCAATCTCTCACTCAATCGAATCACATCGACATGAGATTTCCTACTCAACGATCCGCCACCACATTGGCCTTCCTCGATGATACTCAATCGTGCGGTCATAATCCTTCAAAGCTCAATCCACCTCCTCATCTCGGGTTCAGCTCTCTCGACTCAACAGATATCTCAAACTCTTATGATCTGTGAAGATCTGGAACGTCTCACCATACAGATAATGTCTCCAGATCTTCAAAGCAAACACTACTGCAGCCAACTCTAAATCATGCACTGGATAATTCACCTCATGAGACCTCAACTGTCTCGAGGCATACGCTATCACTCTCCCATGCTGCATCAACACACAACCCAAACCCTGCTGCGAAGCATCATTGAATACCTCAAATCCTCCGGACCCTGACGGCAAAGCCAACACTGGTGTCGTGGTCAATCGATGCCTAAGCTCCTCTGACACTCATCCGCCCATCCGAAACCACATTCTTCCTCGGTTTCACAAAGGGCCGAAATCACCGAAAACTCCTCGACAAACCTCCGTAATACCCTCGCTAGTCCGAGGAAACTACGAACTCGACACGCCTCTAACCTCCTAACTCAGATTGCCTCAATCTTGTGAGGATCTACCCGATACCCTCACCGCATACAATATGCCCTAGAACACTACCTCATCCAGCCAAAATTCACATTTCAGAATTTGGCATACAAATGCCTCTCTCTCATGATCTGCGCAACACGATCCTCGATGCTCCACATGATCCCGCCTACTCCTCGAATACACTAGGATATCATCAATGAACACAATCACAAACTGATCAAGGTAAGGCTGAAATACCTTATTCATCAAGGCCATAAAGGCTGTCGGGGCATTGGTCAATCCAAACGGCATCACTAGGAACTCGAAATGCCCATACCTATTCCTGAACGCACTCTTAGGCACATCGACCTTTGCGATCCTCAACTGATAATACCCTGACCTCAAGTCCAGCTTGGTAAACACTCGAGCTCCCTGCAACTGATCAAATAGATCATCGATCCTAGGCAGAGGGTACTTATTCTTGACAGTAACCCGATTAAGCTGCCTATAATCGATACACAGTCTCAAAGTCCCATCTTTCTTCTTCACGAACAACACCGGAGCTCCCACTGCTAAACATCGGGTCTAATAAACCCCTTATCCAATAACTCCTGCAACTGAGCCTTAAGCTCTCTCAGTTCCACCGGTGCCATCCTATACGGAGGTATAGATATAGGAGCGGCACTTGGAACGAGGTCTATCACAAACTCGCCTCCGATCCGTGGTAAACCCAAGAACTCATCGGGGAACACATCCAAAACTCCCCGATCACGGAACATCCCGCAAACTCGCTGCACTCTAGAATCCACCACATGAGCCAAATAGGCCTCACAACCCCTCGCATCAATCTCAAAGCACTCATGAAGGAAATCATCCTAGGCGGCATCGCCTCGTTAATACCTCAAAAAAATACCGCTAACCGTGAGATTCTAACACAACCTCCTTGGTAAAACAATCCATCACACTCTATAGGCGAGAAGGTCCCATCCCTAGGATCACATCAATCTCTCTCGTGGACAACACTATAAGGTCCGCTCAACTCGCCGATCAATCACTATCCGACACCCCTGCAGACCTCTCCCAACATCGTCAGACTACCTGAGGTGTACTCACCTCTAGCCCACACCGCAATCTCTCTCTATCACAATGCGCTCTACATGCCACATGCGGTGCAATAAATGAATGAGTGGATCCAGGATCCATCAATGCATATGCTTCAAAACCGTAAATTAGAAGCATACCACAACGACATCTCGAGACTCCTGCGCCTCCGCCGAAGTCATAGCATAGACTCGCTCTGGACTTGCCGCTCACGCTCGTCCCTCAAATCTCACCATCGATCCTCTCGCTCGGCCTCGGCCTCGGCCTCTACCTCGCCTCTCCAACCGTAACCACCTCCGCTGCTCTGCTGCATCAAGTAACATCGCCGCTTCTACCGGCCGCAGCAGATCGACCTCCACAGTGAAGGGCACTCTCAGAGTCGGTGGTCCATCGAACCACACTCGAGGCATGCTCCAAGTAGCCTCCAAAGACTCTCCATCGTGCCTCCTCTCGCAGAACTCACATAACGGAATACTCGCTCAACCTCTAACACCGCCGCGACCACCACTAGATCGGGCAAATCGCCTCTCGCCCAAACTCAATCGTCTACCACCTCCAGACGACTCAAGGATCTACTCGCCGCCATCGACCCTCTGCATCGCTTCGATCACACCGGGTCTCTTGCCTCGGGTCCCGATCCAGCCTCGCATCGCCTCTGCCTCAACAATCGCCAATCTCACAAATGACGCCTCACCAATAAAATGTTCATGTCCGATCTGGCCAATAGGGTACGGATCTCCAAATTGAGTCCGCCCTCAAAACGTCGACACTTGTCACCTTAAAGCCACCAAAGAAGAAGCATACACTAACAATCGGTTGAACCAACCTCATAGTCGGCCATGCATAACCGCCTTCGTCTCGGCTCTAAGAACTCCTGCAATTTCATGTCCAGATAAATCTTGGGCATGAAATTATCTCTAAACGCCTCAGAAATCCTCCCAACTCAGTGCGTGGTCTGTGGTACGCCTTTAACAGCTCTTCCACCACCGATATGCGTAACCACAAGCAAAGACATCAGATAGTCGAACCGCTCCTCGTAATCACACCCATTTGGTCGAGGACTCTCTCGTCCTCTCTAACTCCCTCGACCTCCGCAGGTCTGTTGCTACCATAAGTCAACCGCCTCGCCACGCAAAGAAATCATATCTCCTCTCCCGAATAATGGGAACTCTGGGAGGCATCTCATCAGAACGAGGCATAGGGGACTCTTTACTAGCTCCCACGGATCCTAGGTCAGCTGGTTGGTCCACTTGATCCCCAAGAACGGATGACCTACAATAAAATCACAATTCCAGTCAATTACCGCTTTTCTCACTAAAATTCAGGCCTAAAATATACTATGCCCAAAAGATGCCAAACCATGCTCTGATACCACCAATGTAGCGCCCCCTTACCGTAGGGTACGCACGGGACGCCCGTGGGTCGTTCCGACGCATATTCCACAGTAAGGAAGTGCTACGATCGCTAACGATTACTAAACACTCGCATGGTATCAATAAAATAAACCACAACATGCAATTCACTAATATTTAAAACCAAAATATTTCTTTCATTTCACAATATCAATCCAAAACATAGACCAGTCTATCAGTCCCCTACAATCATACCACAATCCCAAAAAGGGAAACTGATAAAAACGTCTATACTAGGTCATCCCAAAAATATAGTCCCAAAAGAAGTCACCCCAAATGACCGACTGCGATCCATCATCGCACTTGATCACGAACGCACACTCTGTAAACGCCTAACACGAGCTAGAGTCTTATCGACGCCGTCTCGAAAAATATATTGCAATGTTGGGTGAGTTTATGAACTCAATGAGAAACCATCATCGATGGTTCACCCAACTCATGATATACATCTAATATATATCTCATAGATATATTTTAACACAATTGATAACACTATAAACACTTTACACAATTTACACAGTTACACTATCACATATCAATTCACACTATGCACACATCACACGTATTCACAATTTCGCTACACTGACAAATGCATAATGTATGCAATTTCTCATTTTATGATGTTGTTGTGACTGAGCGACAATATTCACATTTTGGCAAGTAGGAGAGCCCTCAGGGTATGCACTACTGCCCACTCACTTTAGGAATAGGAGAGCCCTCCGGTATGCACTATTTCCTTTTGGCCTTAGGCCCATTCACCGATATCGATCTTAAAGCTCGATCACTAAGCTCCACCACAACCGACATTACCACTTATGTTCATGCTTAGCATGCACTAACACTTACACAGCTTTCTAACACATTTATCTCACTTCACTCGCTAATCACAATCAAAACACTTACTCACAATTTTATACGTTGATTCTCATTCACTTCACATTTATATCACTCACTTTGACACTTAATTCACACATATTCACAAAGACATTTAATCACATAAAACCGAGGAACCAACTAGGTTACTCACCAGAATCTCCGAAGCTACGCTCGAAGTCCCAAAGAATGTCCGTGGTCACCGATCCAACGACGCCTATAACAATTCAAATGAATTATCATCACCACTTGCTCAATTAATTCAATTCAACGATGCACATGCCTTAATTCAAACTATATGATGCATGATCATGATTTCCAAAGACTAAGACCCAAATCGCTATCTCTCGCTTCACAATCACAATTCACTATTCACTAGATCAATAGCATTCCTTAAATTCAACTTCACTCACTCAAACTCTAATCATACTCCGCTAGTTACAACATAACTCTTTGGTCACATTATAAACTATAATGGACTCTCTTCGATAATTGCAATCCCGTAAATTAAAATTCAAACTCTCGGTCTTTATCACAATTATAGACCTCTTTCTCTAGTTCATAACTAATCAAGTATCATCTTAATTGGAATACCACAGACCAAGATATCATCACAATACTGAAACATGTTCAGTAAAACATCTAGTTCATGTTCCCTCCACCAATACCCTTACTTTGATTCAATCAATCATTTCCAAATTAATACTAAAAACCATATATTGTTTGTGGAGAGATAAAGAAATGTGTTAGGAATCCAATGCTTCAAGAATCAGGTCATTTGGAGCTCTATAGTTCAAGTTATCCTCAAAACACTGATCTATGCACAGACTATTTTCCTTCCGTCTGATTTTTGCTTCAGCTGGTTTTCGCTTCAGCTGATTTTCCTTCAGCTGATTTTCGCTTCAGCTGATTACCCTCATTTTCATGAATCATATAGTATGTGTTATAGGTTGCATGTGACATTGTTATGATATACAAACTTTTCTCTATTTTGAGGTATGGCTTAGTTAGTATCAGTTTTGTTTAATTTATGCTGTGGGTAAGTGTGTGCTTAGAATAGTTATGGTCAATAATTGTTACTATTGGATTTTCTTGATGATGGTGAGAAGGCTTGCATAGTCAATGTGAAAAGGCAGTTATGGTGGGAGAGGGGGCGGTCTAAAGGTGATTGGAAAAGAGGTAAAGGAGGAGGAAGTGATATTAGTTCCGTTTATTATTCAAATAATGAGATATGGGTCTATGTTCACTAATTGCATGCTTTTTACGTTCAACAAGGCACCAAATGATTAAATATGATTTTTTAAAAAGTATTTGGACTCTTTGGACCTAATTGTGGGCTTGAAACTTTGTATTTGGAATTGACGTGCTTTTCTAGTAAACTTACAAAATAAGTGCTAGAATATTTTCTTAGTGATTTATATTTAAAGATAAAGTTAGTAAGAACTAGAAAGAGAAAAAAAAAATTAATATTTTAGTGAAATAAATAAGTGAAAAATGAGCTCATTCTTAAGAATTGTAATTAATTTGAGAAAGTGATTGTGTTTTATAAGGAATTGTAATTTTGTAAGATTGTGACACTTTTCTTAATTTTGTGTAATGCATAGAAACTCCCAAGTTAATGGATTTCTTGTTGAACTTTGGTAAGATTGTAACACTTTTGTGTAATGCTTAGAAAGTCCTACGTTAATGGATTTCTTGTTGAACTTTGGCATTTAATCATGTCATAGTACATATGATCAAGCTACTACCAAAATTTCAATTTTACCAAATTCGAAAGTTCATTATTGAGTAATAAAATAGGAAAAATATTATTTAAATTAATGTAAATGAATTAATAGTGTCAATAATCTCCTATAAACCACAAATTCGAAAGTTCAAAATTATAACCAATCAATTTTTTGTAAACTGCTTTTAACACTAAACATTGGGCTTAAAATGAGAATTTATAATCGAAGTGATACTGAAACTATGAAAAATTGGGCAAGCTTGTAAACAAAGGTTCACTGGGGCCTTTGAGTGGGGATTGGATCTCTGGAGCATAGTCGTCAACAACTGGGTCTCGAAGATCTCAGGCCTTTTAAGCCCACAGCACTCAACATTTCGCATTTACACGAGGCAGGGCTATAAAGTCTCCTTATCGTTCTTGGTTGCACCAAAGTGTTGCTGATTAGGGTTTATTTCCTCAAATTGCTGCTCTTTTTGTCATCAAGACTTCGTCTTTGCATGTATTAAGTCTTTGGGGTTGTTTAAGGTTTTCCTTAGAAGCGCAGCCCTTAAGATCGCCTTCCAGATAGCGATGGAAGCGTTTTGAGTCATAGCTGCGCAATAGTAGACTCTGTTTTTGGGGGGTGTCTCTTTAGGGTTTTCCTGTTGAGATGCTCCTACTAATCCCACTTGAGTTTTCTTAATGATCCATGTTTTTCTTTGCTTGGGTCTTTGGTTTCCTGATTTTTGGATCCTTGGATGTGTGGTTTTCTGAAAACTATTGCGTCTCTAGTGTTCCAATTAGTGGAAGCTTCCAAGCTTATGAAATTCCACAAATGGCTCATTACCAGGTGGGGAACATTTGTGTCTTTTCTTAGGACTGCCAACATAGCCGATTTGAACATTTTGAAATGCTGTTACTACGAACATTTTGAAAAAGAACATGACATTGCTTTTAGATTCCAGTCGGTTTAAAGGTGTTCTTGGTTCGAGCTATTGTTTTTTCTCCTCCCTCTGGAAATACATTGGTAAGAATGATTTATCAATTAGATTTGTTAATGGGTCATCCATTTTAAACTATGTTGTTTTATAGGTCTTTTATCCGTTTGCAAAACTTGACCTGATTGCTGTTTCCCTAGTGCTGTTATCGCTTATTTCATGCTTTGTTGTTTTGAGTTTAGTGTTGATGATGACAAATCCAAAGGCTTGTTTCTCAAAACATTCGCAGTGGCCGCCTAAGAGCTTTCGCCTTCGCCAGGCTTGAGAGCTCGTGCTGCTTTTATCCTTGGATGTCTGAAACAACGACGTGCCCTCTTTCAACCAATTGTTAATGTTCATGGATTATGGATATAAATTACTCTCTCTTTTTTTGCATGAGAACAAACTACTGAAAAATAAAATATTTATTATTATTTTAAAATTTTTAAAAAAGGAGGAGGGAAGCAGGGGTAGGGGGTAGAAGGAGGGACGGAGATTTTAAAAAATCTCAATTTTTTAAAATTTTTAATACCGGTCAGCATTTGATTGATATGTATAGTCGAAATTAGCCACTGATCGATATTTAAACCTAGTACTAAAATTTAAAATATCTTACTGATTTTAGATCGGTACGGTACGAAATTCATATTATCATCATCATTAGTATCACATCTAGTTTGAAGTTCTACAGTGAGACAGGATTTGGAGAGATCTTATAGTACTAAGTCTTATTTCTACATAATAAAAAGGCTGTTTTTTAGTAGACTTACATGCAGATGTGATAAGTAAAAAATGATGCAAAAAAACAAAAGTAATAATTAAAAAATTGACGCACAAAAATATAGTGATTTGAAATGCACTACCTAACAAAATAACATATCTGTTGGTTGGTCAGATCGATCATTACCTTATCTTGTGTAAAGACTAATTCTTATTGTCGCTATTCGCACTAGAAGTCGACCCTTATCTATCTTGACAACTACGATTTTAGGTGACAATTTTGGGCCGCTTTTAACTACTCTAGACTTAATTCTTGATTACAACTAACTATTCGCAAAGGTGTAAAGGATATGAGGTTGGACGTCCTATTGTTAAAGTAAAAGACGCGAGGATGCTAATAGATATCGTTTATCCTCATCCTATCACGTCAGACTTTCCCAAATTTAGCAACTGTTTCAGTGAAAATCAACTCTAACATATCGTTCTTGATCACTTCCTTTCAAGTCTTGTAAGGCCTTTCTTTCCTCTTCTTGTAGCTATTAAGGTTTATTATCTCACCGTTTCGAACCGGCGTACCTGAGGGCATCCTGCGAACATCCCCAAACCACCAAAGTCTTTTCTCGCGCAATTTGTCTACAATGCTAGCAACCTGAAGTCTGGCCCGCACTACCTGATTCCGTACCTTATCCCTCAGGATAATGTCACACATCTACCTAAGCATACGCATTTCTGCTACTAACAGCTGACACACATGGCTACGTCTAGTAGGCCAACACTCTGCCTCATATAACATAGTTGGTCAAATAACCATTTTATAAAACTTTCCTTTAAGTTTTATAGGGATCTTTTTATCATATACAACACCTAAAACATCCCATCATTTGGTCCACTCATATCTAATACGGTGTAATATATCGTCATCTATGTTGCCATCTCCCTACATGATGGATCTGAGATATTTAAAACTCGATTTCTGTAGTATGATATCAGTGCCAATTGTTATCGTCGTGCCCTTGTACTAGCTGGCTACTTGAAAAGTTGCATTCTAAATACTCCGTCTTGAACCGGCTCATTCTAAAACCCTTTGATCCTTGAATATAATTAAAAAATATATAATATCAATTTTATTATTTTCTAAAAAAATTTCATCCCGAATTTTAAGCTTCTAGAAGATAAAGTTGTTTATGCCTACTTTCACTTTTATGAATATCTTTAGTAATAAATATTAGTTAATATCAATTATTATTTAAGTAATATTTTATAATTATAAAATAGTTTTAATTTTAAAAATTATAAAATAATATCTTAATTACATCAATTAGGTTATAAAATACTTATGTTTTATTTTTATTAATGTTATATTTTATATAATTTTATGTAAATAAAATTATAATTAATAAGATAATCATTGTTTAATTTATATATAGATATAAAGCTAAGAATAATACCAAATATTTAAATTGTTACAATTTACATCAAATGGCAAATTAAAACAAGAAGAATAATATAGGTAACATAGTAGAAATGAAACATAAACTTTAATCAAGCCTTAAAAATATTATGCATAGAATTTAACATATACATTAATTACAAATTAAATAAAAAATAAAAGTTTTGAATCTTTATTGAATAACATTTGCTCAAAAACAAATTGGTCCCAATTTTCTTACAGTATAAAATATTCATTATTTAGGTGTGCTTTTCATTTAAACTTGTTGCCTAAATAATATATTAATCCTTTTCATTCAATGATATTTTCAAATCACCTAATCTATAATAGATGGTTCATTAAAATTCAATTAGTTAAAAGATTGATAAAGTAAAAATATAGATTTACATATTTTATTAAAATTCTAACAAATAAATTAAATTATTAAAATTATCGAAATTATTTTCAAATTAATAATAATAATAATAACAACAACAACAACAATAATAACGGATCAACTAAAGACCATATCAATCAAAAACCAAATTATACATTTGAGTTATCATTATATGCCCCATTTTGTAAAGTTGTCTTTTCCATAATTTTAGAAACCTTCATTCTAACATTAAATCGACACATTGAAATGTAACTCACTTATCGCTTTTAAAATTTGACTCAACTTTTAGAAAACACTAAAGTGATAAAAAATTAGTTCCAAGTCTTGTAATGATAAGATGAAACAAGTTCTTACTATTGATAAAATCTTTTCTCATCAAATTGAACACATGCATGATTATAGATGAACTTAATCATTTTTAACTTTTGTACAATTTCATCAATGATAGTAAAGTACCTAACATCTCTTATATTTTTAATATCAAGTCAATGTAATAATTTTAGAAACCTTTATTTCAACATTAAAATGTACCTCACTTATTAATTTTAAACATTTGACTCAACTTTTACTTCATTAGAAGAAAATACTAAAGTGATAAGAAATCAGTTCTAAATCTTGTAATGATAAGATGACACAAGTTCCTATTATTAGTAACATCTTTTCTCATCAAATTCAGAGCCTACACATAATTATAAATGAACTTAATGACTTTTTTTTTTAACTTTTTGTACAGTTTCGTCAATGACAAGAAAGTATCTAACATTTCTTATACTTTTTAACATAAACTCAATGTAATGTGCGGCACAAAGAATCTAATAGAAAGAATTATACTTATTTTACAATTTTTTTCCTCAACTGCTTTATAAGTGGCATCATTATCAATGATAAATTGTACAATATATTCAGGCGCAACTTTATTTACAACTTCATCAAATATCTAAATAAAATATCAACATTTCTTACCAGGCCAGATGCATTAATAAACTTCAAAGATATCATCCCTTAGTAAAATAAACCAAAAACTTGATAATAGGTCATGTCTTCCATTTGTCTAATCATCACATATGATTAAATATTTGTAAGTTGTCCAAGTTATTATTTTATCACCCAACTAATTTTTTATTTCACAACCAAAGACGCCTAAAAGATTGCCTCTATAGTCATTAATTGAAGAAGATTTATATAATAGATTGTAAGACGCAATAACATCTACTATAGGCTGGTAATAATAGGACCAAGAAACATTGCATGATAATCATACATCATACCACCATATAGCTATTATAATGTCTACATTATGAGATGTTCTTTTATATTATAAGGCATTACAAATTCAAGGTTATGTTTTAAGAGTTATTCATAAATAAATAAAAGTTGAGATATACGTCTTCTTCTCTTTCTTAGATTAATTGCAGTAATACTTTCTTGTTGGGTATGAATACTACTTTCAACATATCCTCTTGAATACTAGAAAAAGAATTGTCACTCTATCTTTCTCATTCTGATACTCTTTAAACAAGATTTTCTATCTACTATTTCACATCATGACTAGCTTTTTAAATAAGACTCTTTATCACTTTTGATCTCAACTAAATGTTTCTAATCTAATAATTCTCCCACCTTTCAAATATTTTTTTTCTATATAAATAAATAGCATGGTTCTTTATAGGAGGTAATCTAGCATGGGCTAAATTTGGATTATTGAACCTTCATGAAAAGGTCGAATTATCATGAATACTTGAACTTTCTTTTATTTATCTGTAAAAATATATAAAACATGTCAAAACTAAATTAATAACTTCATGTCAAAAATAAAGTTTTAATATGTAGCATCATTACTTTGTTATAAAAATTTAATACTCAATTTTAAGAAGGTTAATCATATATAAATACTTAAAAATAAAATTCATAAAACTAATGTATTAGAAATATTATTACCATATTCATAACATATTTTGAATATAACATGTCTAGATAGATTTTTTGCTAATGTACATGATACAATTTATATTTGGATATGGTTCATCCGGATTCATGGCGGGCAGACGCTCCGCTTGGATCCATGGAGTTGGGCGCTACGTGATGAGATCGACGTAAAAGTACCTGCAAAACAAAGAAGGCGCATCCGGGTTGTATCCCGATTAGCCCCTCCGACGCTCAAGTCAGTCTTTTGGTGAAGGTGGGATCGCTGTAAAACCGAGAGAGCTAGGTTTATGATTACGTACCTCTGTTGCGATAGAATTATACCTTATATATGGAGCAACAACTAGGTTTAGGTCTTTACGTGTGCATGGGAGTCTCTCACATGCGTACGGGCTAAGGAGAGAGTGGATCGAGCCTGGGCTTGACATCTTTGAAGAATGGACTGATCGGCCCACGGGCTGTCTGGGTTCGGGCCCTGCACGACCGACCCGACCATAAACCCCCTACTCCTCGAGTCTGAGCGAAGAGAAGGGTCGAAGGAGTATATAGAGATTTTATAGCTCGTACGTAGGATAGCTCGGGACAGGCCCGATCGGTCGAACATTGGCATCATAGCTCGTCCCTGAGATAGCTTGGGGTAAGCCCGATCAATCGGATTTCGACGGGTCAGTGCGTGACTGCTCGCATTTGGATAGGTCGGCTGGATGTCCCTACTCGATCGGCATTGACGTTTTTTGCTCGATAGCCCGCGCCTAAGCAGGTCGGGGCTCATCAGTGGTGAGCGCGTGTTGGTTCTTGGCTCATTTATTGTTTTGACGGCGCGTGCTCGCTGACAGCCTGTCATAATCTGAAGCGTGTCGTCATTGTAACCATTGTGCAGTTGTCCCGTTTGTCTTTTCAACCGTCGCGCCACTCCGACTCTTGGACAACCCTAGTTCTCATTGGCTCGGATCATGCCGTGTGTCCAAGCATAGCTCGGATTTTCTCCACGCGTCGCACCTCGATTTGATTGCTCATTCGAGCATTCCCTTATAAATGCTCAGAATCAACCAACTGTTTGGTTTTCTTCACGTTTGTTCTTTCTCACTCTCGTTCTGCTTTCACTTGCTTTTTCTCGTTCGCAGTTTCCGGAGCTTTCCTTTCACTGTCGTACAAATTTCCGACCTTATATCACTAAATAGGTACGTCCTCTTCCCTTATTTCCTCTCCTAAATTTCCTCTTGACGAGCATGTCGTCCACCGGTTCTCAAAGTGGGGTTTCTCCAAGGGGCGATGTCGTCGAAAGGGCGTCTGAAGTCACGGTTGAGGCGATGGCGACGTCGAGGTTGGGGGATGTCGAAGGGATCTCGATGAGAGAGCGAAGAGATGGGCTGGTTGTAAAGGAATTGCCCAAAGGTAAATCGAGGATGACCGCAGCGGAGTTGAGTCGGTCCATCCTTAGGAATGATATCTCTCGATCTTGGGAGCCTAGGCTGGCCTCGGGGAATGAAAGAATCTATAGTAACATAAATGGGCGTTTTGCTGTCTCGGAGAGCTTCTTCTCGGTCGGCGGCTTGAGACTCCCGTCCATCCGGATTATTGATGAAGTGTGCGCTGACTATCAACTAAGGTCGAGTCAGATTCCTCCGAACGGGTGGAGGTTCATCAATGGTCTGGCTTTGTTGTGCCATCAGTTTGGCTGTCCGCCTTCGGTCAACATCCTACGCCACTTTTTGAGAATGAGCCAGAGTCCGAGCTCTGGGGGTGGGATTCCTTCTCTGATGTATAAAGATGTCCGATATCGCCCAGCTGAGACGGCTTCCAAAATTTGTGGTTGGCGAACAAAATATTTCTTCGTGAAGCCTCCGGGATCTTCCTCCGAGTCCCAGCCGTGGAGGTATCCCTTAGCCGAGCAATGAAACGACTCGTCGAGTCTATTTCTTTCTAGAGAGGAGCGGGTGGTGGTCGGCCGTATAAAGGAGCTCGGTAGATATAACTTCGCTCAGCTCATTTCGGGATACCATGGGGGGGCCTCGACCGACTCTCTTCTAATTGACCCCCCGCCACAAGTTAGCGGGCTAGAAGAGGAAATCGCCCCGCCTGGTTGACCCCTCGTGGTTGAAGTATTTATCATGCTTGTAGGTTTTGGTTCGATTTCTAACCTGTTTTCGTTGTTTGTGCAGCCATGGCCAAAGTTCGTGCTTTCAACGGCCCCAAGTCTGCCAAGGGCAAGCGCAAGGTCACAGGGCCTTCGGAGGCAAGAGGACAGGAGGATGGTGGGGAGGCCAGTTCAATTGTCGTTCGACCCATTGCTTCCGAAAGCAATAAATGTTCCTCCCATAGCCTCGAGCCATCTGCAGCGCTTCCGCTAGTCGTCACTTTGGTGAGGCCACGTGGTCATTGAGGAAGAAGAGGAGGAGATTGAACGACCTCTTAAGAGGAGAAGGGCCGTCAGAGTAACCGACCAACCTCCTCGTCCTTTAGGCCAAAGCAAGGGGAAGGAGAAAGTGGGGGATTGGGCTGCCCCATCAGCTAAGGGTAAAGGGAAGAAGCAAGCGGGGAGTGCTGATAAATGGGAGCCAGAGATTAGTCTTGACAGGACTGCTTCGATTGCTAACGTCGAAGTGGCTTTTCATATCGCTGAGAGGGTCATTCCCCCTTCGGACGGGGAGCGCTTTGACTCGTTGAATGTTGAGGAGTTGACGGGCCGTGCCATCCGCAATTCTGTAAGGGAGGTGGCTTTCGCTTTGTCTATGCATCAGCGTATCGAGTTGCTGGATCGGGAGGTCCATTCCCTCCTTGAGCAGGGGGATAGTTTGAAGAACGAGCTCTCAGAGGCCAGAGAGGAAAGAGATTTCTCCCGGGCTCAACTCTCTTCCTTGAAGGAGGAGAAGAAACTTTGAGAGGAGGAGCGTGACATCCTAAGAGCTCAGCTCGCTTCGGGAGAGGAGGAGAGGAGCGCCTTGAAAGCTAGACTCACCGCAGAGGAGGTTGAGAGGGTAAGGGCGATGGCGGCGAGGAACAACCTGTCCGAGGAATGTGCGGTGTTGCAAGGGAAGCTGGAGTCGGAGAGAGAGCTTAAGGCAAAATTCCTCGAGGACTGTCATGCGGCGGTGAGTGGCTAGGCGAGAGCCGAAGATACGCTAAGGAGGGTGCGAGACTCCATAAAAGAACAAAGGATCGAGGCAATCAGGCGATGGTAGAGGCGGTTCTTGCAGGAAGAGTGCTTGGAGTACTCATGTGACTTAGCCCTCATGATCCTGAAGAGTTGCCATGGTGTTTGCGTCCCTGAGGGGTCGGACGGTCCTTCGTTTGAAGAATTCACCGAGCCGATGCTTCCTACCGCCCTTGGCCTCTCTCTGGAAGAAGTAAGAGAGAGGGCCATGGAGGACCGATGGTCAGTTCCGGATGAGGAGCTGGACCTCAGCTCGGCTGAGGAGGACGAGCTTCCTTGCGAGGATACTTCTCCGGTCGCTCCCTTGGACCCTGCTCCCGGATCGACTTTTCTACCCGCTTCCGAGGCTTCCCCTGGGCATCCGCCCACTTCTCCTTCTGTAGATTTTTGAAGCTTATCTGGTCGGGCTTGTGACCAGGACAGATTTAAAGGAATGAAATCTTTATTTTTGCTCTTCATTTTTTTTTCGAAGTCATTTTCTGTGTTTATGTTCTTTACTTTCGGCGTATAGTGAGATTTGATGAGGATGCCGGTCGACTTATAGTCGAGGCCGGGCCGAGGTCCCAAGGATCTCGTCTTGGCGACCCGATCGACCGTAGTCGATCTATGTAGGTGTCGAGCGAGGGTCCCAAGAATCTCGTCTTGGCGACCCGATCGACCGTAGTCGGTCTATGGAGATGCCGAGCGAGGGTCCCAAGGATCTTGTCTTGGCAACCTGACTGACCGTAGTCGGTCTATGGAGATGCCGAGCGAGGGTCCCAAGGATCTTGTCTTGGCGACCCGACCGATCGTAGTCGATCTATGGAGATGCCGAGCGAGGGTCCCAAGGATCTCGTCTTGGCGACCCGACCGACCGTAGTCGATTTATGGAGATGCCGAGCGAGGGTCCTAAGGATCTCGTCTTGGCGACCCGACCGACCATAGTCGGTCTATGGAGATTCCGAGCAATGGCTGATTGGTTTTCCTACTCTTTGCCACATATAATGGAACTTTTTTATTGCCAAGAAATCTGAAAACCCCTTTATTGATGATAATGAGGGCGTGGGCCGTTAAAAAACCTATCTGGAAGGGACAGGAAAAAGGTACCCACAAGTTTTGTACAAAAACAGTATTGAACAAACATTAATCAAAATAAGACTTATCTACTGGTAGAACGCCTTTAGGTTTCGAGAGTTCCATGGCCTTGGTAGAATTTTCCCACTTGCATCGCGTAGGATGTAAGAGTCATGCCTGGCTTGCTTGATCACTTGATAGGGTCTTTCCCATGCCTGTCCGAGTTTTCCAGGATGCTTCCCCGCCGCCTCGGCTTTTCGCAGGATGTACCCGCCTATCTTTACGTCGCTCAACTTTACCTTTCTGTTGTAGAATTTGATCGTTTTTTGCCTGATAGCTTTCGAACGAGCAGCTGCCCTTTCTCTGTCTTCACTGAGGAGAACGAGTTCCGCTCTGCGGGCTTCATCATTCCATTCTTCTTCGTAGCCCGACACCCTTTGATTATGCAATGTCATTTCTACTTGAACCAGGGCTTCTGCCCCGAAGGTCATCCTGAACGGCGTTTCCTCTGTGGCTCCGTTCGGTGTGGTTCTGTACGCCAACAATACTTCGTCTAATTCTTTTACCCAAGTCTTTCGTCCATCTAGGCGCTTCTTAAGAGCACTCATTATCTTTTTGTTTGTGTTTTCTGCGAGGCCGTTGCTTTGAAGGTGGGCTACTGAGGTCAACTATAGCCTTATCTTTAGTCGGTCGCAGAAATCTTTGAACTTATCGTTATCGAATTGTCGGCCATTGTCCGTAACTAGCACCATAGGCATCCTGAAGCGACATAGTATGTTTTTCTTTACGAAACTTTCCACCTTCCCTTCGGTGATTGTAGCGACCGCTTCCGCTTCAACCCACTTGGTGAAATATTTCACTGCCATTATCAAGAACTTCTTCTGTCCAGGATCGAGAGGGAAAGGCCCCAATATGTCCATCCTCCACTGAGCAAAAGGGATAGGATGACTCACGATTTTCATCCTTTCGGTCGGTTGATGAGACAGGCTATCATTTCTCTGGCAAGCCTCACACCGGTCGACCTTCTCCTGGCAGTCTCTTCTCATTGTCGGCCAATAGTACCCCTATCTGATCAGTCTGTGAGCCAACATTCTGCCTCCTACATGATTACCGCACATTTCTTCGTGGACTTCAGCCATTGCCTGCTCGGCTTCTTCTTCATTCAATCATCGAAGCAGTGGCTAGTCGTAGGATCGCTTGTATAGAGTACCATTAATGACCGTGTACTCGGCCGCCTTTATCCTCAGTTTCTTGGCCTCCAATGCTTCTTCTGGTTGTGTTCCCTCCAAGAGGTACTGTCTGATCGGCTCCATCTAACTTGACCGACCGGTGCTCACATCAAGAACTTCTTGGATTTTCTGTATGCTAGGCTGGTCTAGTCGTTCGACCAGAACATTATTTTTGGAATCCCGATCGGAAGCCATTCTGGAGAGCGCGTCTGCCTTAATATTCCAGGCTCGCTCTATTCTATTGACCGAATATTGCTCAAAGTTTTTCAACTCTTGTTTTACCAACTCTAGGTATTTGATCATGTTGCTCCCCTTGGCTTCATACTGTCCAGTAACTTGGCCGACCACTACTTGGCTATCGCTGTACACCTTTAAGTGTTTCACTTCCATTTCTCTGGCCAATTGGAGGCCGGCTATCAGGGTCTCGTATTCTGTTTCGTTATTGGAGGCTTTGAACTTGAGCCGAATGGCATATTCCACCTTTTCTTCATTGTGCGGGCTGATCAGCACTACTCCCGCTCCGCATCCCTCGGCATTGGATGACCCGTCAACAAACAAGCTCCAGGCGGGAGATTGTTCACACTGCGAGTCTGGTTGACTCATTTCTGCGAGGAAGTCTGCCAACACCTATGCCTTAATCGTCTTCCGAGGCTTATACTGGATATCAAATTCTCCCAATTCTAGTGCCCACTTTATTAGCCGACCCGAGGTTTCGGGCTTTTGAAGACATTGCCTGAGGGGTTGGTCGGTCCATACTTCGATGGTGTGACTCTGGAAGTAAGGTCTTAACTTCCGCGCTGACATTATCAAGGAGAGAGCCAGCTTTTCTATAGGCGCATACCGCATCTCTGGTCCGGTCAACACCTTACTGACGTAGTAGATGGGGCGTTGTTCATTTCCCTCCGAGCGGACAAGAACTGCGCTAATTGACCCCTCCGTGACTGCCAAGTATAGAATCAGATTCTCCCCTTCAACCGGACTCTACAGGATGGGCGGGCTGGACAAATATAGCTTTAATTGCTGAAACGCCTTTTCGCACTCATCTGGCCATCGAAATTGTGTCACATCCGTTTTTCTTAAAACTTTGAAAAAACGGAGGCACTTGTCCCCCAATCTGGAAACGAATCTGCTGAGGGAGACTACCCGACCAGTCAATATCTGTACTTCTTTCAAGCATCGTGGTGAAGGCATTTGGACGATGGCTTTGATCTTCTCTGGATTAGCTTCAATCCCCCGTTGAGTAATCATGAATCCCAGGAATTTTCCTGTGCCACCCCAAAGACACACTTTTCTGGGTTCAGCTTCATCTGAAATTTGTCAAGGGTCTGGAAGACTTCTTTTAGATCTCCCACATGCTCGGCAGCCGTCTTACTTTTAACCACCATATCATCTACATAAGCTTCAACAGATCGACCTATCTGCTTTTTGAAAACCTCCATGACGAGCCATTGATAAGTAGCCCCCGCGTTCTTCAAGCCGAAAAGCATTATTTGGTAGCAATATGTGCCTTGGTCGGTTATGAAGGCGGTCTTTTCTTCGTCTCCCAGACTCATTTGAATCTGATGATAGCTTGAGAAAGCATCCAGGAAGCTGAGAAGTTCATGCCCTGAGGTAGAGTCTACTAACTGGTCGATCTTAGGCAAGGGGAAACTGTCCTTTGGACATGCTTTGTTCAGGTCGGTGAAATCGATGCACATTCTCCACTTCTCGTTCTTCTTTTTCACTAAAACCACATTGGCTAGCCATTTAAGGTACTTGACTTCTCGGATGAACCCAGCCTCAAGCAACTTCTCTACTTCTTTCTCGATCACCCCCTGTCGCTCCTTGTTGTGCCATCGCTTCTTTTGTCTGATCGGTTTGTAGTCATGCCGAATACCAAGGGAGTACGATGAGATTGATCGAGAAATTTCAGGCATGTCGCTCGACACCCAAGCAAAAATCGATCTATTTTCCACCAAACAGTCTGTGATTTCTTTAACCAGGTCCTTCTGCAGCCCGGAACCTAGGTTTGTGAATTTAGAGGGGTCGGCCTCGTCCAGTACGACCCGCTGCGTTTTTTCCACTGGGTTCATCCTATCCATCTCCTCATCGGCTCTCACATCAAGAGAGCTCGTCAGGACTACCGCCCCGTCTAATATTTTCGTTTCCGCTAAGTAACACTCCTTTGCGACTCTCTGCTGACCCCTAACAGTACCGATTCCATGAGGCGTTGGGAATTTCATCGCCTGGTAGTAGGTAGAGATAACCGCTCTAAGGGCGTTCTGGGTAGCTCGTCCGATTATTGCATTATATGCCCCTTGAAACTTCACGACTAGGAATTCAACATCCCTTTCTATTTGGTATGGCTTTTGCCCGAACTTCACTTTTAAATAGACTCAGGCGAATGGGTAGGCTGATGCCCCAGTTACCCCTTTGATAGGTCCGTCTATGGGCAGTATTCGATCTTCGGATACCTCCATCTGCTTGAAGGCCTCATAATACAACAAGCCGACCGAAATGCCCGTATCAATCATCACCCGCTTCACCTCGTAGCCATCCATGTTCAGATTTACAACGAGGGCGTCATCATGAGGGTAACTTATTCCATCAAGGTCAGACTCATCGAACGATATCATCCTGTCGTTCTCCCTCGGCCTTTTGGTGGATGAGTCTCTACTGACCTGTTTGGCATATCTTTTCCTCCCTTTAGCAGTGGATCCCCCCGCTACATTTCCACCGAATATCATGTTAATGACCCCAGTCGGTCGGTCATCGTGTTGCCCAGCGTTTCTGTCGTTTCTTTTCCTTGATCGTCCTCTCTCTTCTCGTCGATTATCTGTATTCGCATTCTGCCTCCCTCCATCATTCACAGCTGCCGCCTCCTGATGCGCCTATTATCGTCTTGACCGATCTGTCTTTGATTATCTCGATTGACATTTTGTTCGTGCCTCACGAATCGGCTCAGCCTTCCTTTTTGGATAAGGAGTTCAATCTCTTTTTTCAATTGCCAACAATCCTCCGTGTCGTGACCGATGTCTCTGTGAAAACGGTAATATAGATCTAGGTTCCTCTCCTTGTAAGGGGTCTTCATTTTATTAATCTCTCGGATGGACTCCCCATCCGCTCTCATAGCGGCTAGTACTTCCGCATATCATTTGTTAAGCGGGGTGAAGTCTTGGTGATGTCACTGCGGACCGATCGGCTTTCTCCAGGTCGACTGATCCCTCTGTTTTTTGTGAGACTCATCTGCCCTACCACTCGACACGCGATCGTCTACTCTGCGTTTTGTATTCTTTAATACCTCTTCGAGCTGAATGTATTTATCTGCCCGATGTCTGATCTCTTGAATAGATTGAGGCTGATCGAGAGCCAACGACTTTTTGAACTCCTCATCCCTCGTGTTACTCATAAGTGCCGCCAACATGGACGAGCAAGTGAGGGTGATAAACTCCAGTAAACTTTCATTTCTTCCTTGGGTCAGTTGCATTACTTCCAATGCAGTTTTCTGTGGTCGCTTGCTTGTGCACGAACTGGTTGAGGAAAAGTTGCCTAAAATCCTCAAAATAGGTGATACAGCCCGGAGGTAGACTATTGAACCATCATCGGGCTCCCTCTTGAAAGGCCGTGCAGAAAATCTTACATTAGATGGCATCTAACACGCAGTGCAGATTCATCATCGACTGGAAGTGTTGTAGGTAGTCCAGGGGATCGATTTTTTCAGTGTATTTTTCAAGCGTTGGTATTTTGGTACCAGGTGTCGGGAGACTATCCAAGATTTCCGGAGTAAAGGAGAGTCATCGCTTGCCGTCGGGCGATCTGGGCTGAAGCTCATAGCTGCGTTAATCCGATCATCCACGATTTTCTCTAGGGCTTCGGTTGGGTGGTGATTGGTCGTCATCTTTGGTCTCTGTCAGGCGGCTTGCCGTGCGACGGCCGCTATTATCTTTGGCCGAGACGCAAAATCTGCGAATCAACAGATCAACCGCTTCCTCAATCTGCTTTGGGTGAGGAGGTGTGCAGCGTAGGGGATCTACATCCGATTGGTCTTTGGAGATTCGGCGCATATTGATTCCAAATATTTATCTTCAAGGTCGCGCTTTGCTCTTCTTGTTCTAGATTGAGAGGTTGCGACTGATCATCCGGGTTCGAGGACTACGTGCGGGAAGCATGGTGTGCCGATGGCAGGGTAACGGGGAACTGCAAACCTATCCGTTGCATCGCCAGAGCCGCGATAGCGGCTACATCAGGGTTTGTCGCTGCCGCCTGACTGATCTGCGTGTTTCTGAACGTGGTACCCTGAAGTCGAGCCCCACGGTGAGCTCCAATTGGTTCTGCCGGATTCTGGCGAAACTGTACGTTGCCGTTTGGATCAATGGAGTTGGCTGCTTTCTGTGATGAGATCGACGTAAAAGTACCTGCAAAACAAAGAAGGCGCGTCGGGAGTTGTATCCCGATTAGCCCCTCCGACGCTCAAGTCAGTCTTTTGGTGAAGGTGGGATCGCTGTAAAACCGAGAGAGCTAGGTTTATGATTGCGTACCTCTGTTGCGATAGAATTATACCTTATATATGGAGCAACAACTAGATTTAGGTCTTTACGTGTGTATGGGAGTCTTTCACATGCGGACGGGCTAAGGAGAGCTTAGATCGAGCCTGAGCTTGACATCTTTAAAGAATGGACTGATCGGCCCACGGGTTGTCTGGGTTCGGGCCCTGCAAGACCGACCCGACCAGGATATATTAAAAATTTAAATGGATATTGCAGATATATATAATAAAAACATGGAACAATTTCTTGTATCTTACATCTTCCTTTTGATAATGCACATTATAAAAATAACTTTATTGTAAAAAAAAGATTACTTAACTATTCACAAGCTCACATTATGTTTAGTATGTCCACATAAATCATAATACTAAAATCAATTCTTAGAAGTTTCTTTATAAACAAATAATTGACAAGTACAAATCATTAAATATTATTCAAAGCTATTCTCAATCTATCCCGCATAAGATTTATAGAATTTCTCCTCAACAAACTTCAAAATTTTCATTTCTTTTTATTTTTAATATTTAACTATGGGTCAAAAACAAAACCTAATACATTTTTTATATCCTAATATCATTAAAGTTGCTAGTTTTACGTTACAAAATTATGTGGAAAGCCTCATTGTCCCCCTTTCAACAATTTATATAATAATCATAAAAATTTCTCGAACACCATTAACCCTTTAGTCATGACTCATCAACCTCAATTTTTTTACATTCAATTGCACACACAATTGCACACACATAAAAGTTCAATCATAAATTTTAGTGAAATAATTTTTGATTAATTATAATAAGAATATACTAGTCCTGTATAGATTCTTATTATAATTATAATTTTATTAATTTTTCCTGCGGTCTCTTTAGTGTCTTAATTGTTTGGACCATATGTGTGTTATTTGTAATTTAAATAAGCAACATATTATTTTAATTTAAAATTTTAATTTATTAATATTTTAAATTAAATAGAAAAATCTATTGATTTGAATTGCAAACCGTTTATAAAAAAAACCCGTATAATCTTATCGATAACTTCTTATGCAGAAAAGATAGGTTTTTCGATATATATAAGCTTTTCTTCCTATCGAAGAGGGGTGATGATTATTGAAAAACATAGAGAGAAAATAAAAACTCTCTAGAAAACACATGATCTATTCTTTTTGCCCACCCAAAAATAAGGGCTATAGAAACAATTAAGGTTACACGACAGAAGGTTGTAAGGATAAGAAGATTTGTAGAAAGAAGTGTTTGTGGAAAGAAGATCAGTTAGCAATTCTGTGCTTCAACAAGTTTGTCTTGTTTCAATTATTGTGATTGGTTTGCCTGTATGTGTATTTCTGATTATGGGTTGTTTTCGCTTTGAATACTGTTGATTCCATCAATATTCATTACTAACATATTTGAAAACCTAATGGTTTGCATATAAAGAACGAATTGAAGAGATAAAAAAATATTTTAATCAAGTTACATTTGATTGTAAAGTTTTTTTAAAAAATTAATTAAATAGTTTACATTTATCTAAATTTATTAAATATATTTAGAGGTTGTTGTAGCTATAGTTTTTCCATATCCAGCGCATGTGGCTTTGCCATGCAAGAAGTTTACTACTGTTCGATCTCGTGGATATACGAAGATGCGAAATTTGGTTGTTTTAAGGATGTTTTAAGTACGTCCAATGTTGTCACAGTCGAGTTGTAATTATATTATGTTGTCAAAGATAAGTAGCTTTTTCAATGGTTTGTCACAATGACACCCCGAAAAATTATGTTGCCAGATGGTGTCTACTGCTAAGTTTTTTTGCCAAAGGAACAACTACTTGTTTGGTCTTTAGCGGCTAGTTGTAATTTTCTAATGGTCATTCTGTTATATATTTACTATACATGGATGTGGGTCAGAGGGAAATGACATCATACTCTTTTAGGATAGGTTTTATGTGGGTCAGAGAGAAATGACATCATACTCTTTTAGGATAGGTTTTAAGTTGATAAGGGGCTCTCTTGATTTAAGTGAGGTCGTAGATTCGAACCCCTCTCATATATGCAACCGTTTAAAACTTGGAGCCAGAACTTTGTCTCCCACAAGGGATCTACCTGACTCGAGCAGGGATTAATCTAGATGTGGATGACTTAAAGATATCTTCCCATAATTGAGACCCGCCTAGAACACCTCGTAGATAATAAAAAAAGTTTCAAGTTCGCTATTGTCAAACTAAATCTCAATCTTATCACCTTCAGGATTACGTCAATTTTGATTAAACTAATTATTTTTTAATAACAAAAATTATCACTGTTAAATCGGTTCAAAAAATTATTACTGATATGATCTTAACAACGCTAAAGTTTTGACGTGCAATCCGTACCGTATAAGTAATTTGAGATCCAAATTAATATCATATACGTCGACTGAAGTTCATTTTTGTTATAAAAGATAGAAATAATATGGTGTACTACTAATTGTAGATGCACCATTTAATAGTTAGTGTACATATGAATTGGTTTGGTTTTATTACCTAACACAAGAATGAAGTAGATGGTTATTGGTTAGGTTTTACCTAACACAATAAGATATATGGAGTAGGTGGTCACATGTGTATTAGGTGGTTAAAATGTACTATAAATAGAAGGGTTAACTTGATGTAAGATACACCATTTTTTTCATAAGAAGAATTCTCCTCTCCCAAATATTCTTACATTTTAGTTTCGGTTTTATAACACGTTATCAGCACGAAGCTCTCATTTCTAAAATTCGGCTTATCAACATCAAGCAATCTTAAGGTTCTTCCGCTCACCTACATCGCATAAACGTTCTTGGTTTACGTACATCAAACAAACGTAAGTTCTTCCGTTTATTTATCCTACTTACGATATTGTTAAAATAATGTTCTTCCTTTTATCTACATTAATTCTACTTATGATATGATTAAAACAAATTATAGACGACTCATTTTTTTTTACCTTCTTTTAATAATGAAAAGTTATTACCATCTCTAAATACATATACGTAATTTATTGTATAGTATACATCATCGATGTTTAAAATAATAAAAATAAAAATAAAAAAATGTATAACGACTATATATATAACGGTAATATATATATATATATATATATATATATATATATATAACGGTAACTTTATAACGGCTAGGTAACGGTAAAAAAAAAATTCTTTCTATAAATAGATACCACTCCTTCATAATTTACTTCATCCCTGCACTCTATTTCTTACCTCAAATTTCTTACAAAATTTTTTTCAAATGTTGTCCGCTATTTTATCTTTTTGTATAATTATAATCATTATATATCTTTGTCTCATTCTTAGTGTAGAGCTAGATAATTCAGTTCGCATATATTTTCTCTTAGTAATACCATGTATTATGATCCCTATGTTGCTTCTTGGCATAGCATTTGAACAAGGCATGTAATTTATTTAATGTAATATCTCTTTGAATAACTGTCTTAATTATTTCTCTCTATTGTATAATAGTTGCCAACATGTCCAATCTTGCCAAAATTGAGTTATTTGCTTTTTGATGTTGCGGGCAATAATTATATACCGTGGATGATTGATGTCGAAATGCATCTTGAATCAATGGATCTTTTAGATACCATTAAAGAAAATAATACAACATCAAAACAAGATAAAGCCAAAGCGATGATCTTCATTCGTCGTCATCTTGATGAGGGATTAAAAAGAGAATACCTCACAATTAAAGATCCAAGTCATTTGTGAAAAAATTTACAAGAAAGATATGACCATCAAAAGGAAGTTTTACTTCTGGCTTCTCGTGATGAATGGAGCGCTTTACGCTTCCAAGATTTTAAAAAGGTCAATGAGTATAACTCAACTATGTTTAGAATTGTCTCACAACTACAATTTTGTGGGCAAACAATCACTGAGGAAGATATGTTAGAAAAAAAACATACTCCACCTTCCACGCATCGAATGTAACCTTGCAACAACAATATCGAGTGCGCGGATTTAAAAAATACTCTGACCTGATTTCATGCCTCCTTGTAGCCGAGAAGAATAATGAACTTTTGATGAAAAATCATCAATCCCGCCCTACTGGCGCGGCAGCATTTCCAGAAACAAATATTGCAATTCGAAATGAAAGAAAAATCATCATGGGCCTAGTCGTGGTCGCGGTTGTGGCCGTGGTCGTGGCTATGGTCGTAACTACATTCGTAGCCGTGGTCGTGGACGTAGCCGAGGAAGTTATCCATATAACTCTCTTCAAAGAAATACGAGCCACCACAATAACAAGCACCATATTAATGATGTTCATGGAAGTTCTTATCGGACTTCAGGAGATTCTTGCCTTAGATGTGGTACAAAAGGACATTGGGCTAAAGTTTGTCGAGTTCCTGAATATCTATGTCAGTTATACAAAGCATCCTTAAAAGGGAAAGAAAAGGAAGTAAATTTTACTGAACAACACCCTTTAGGTGATTCAACTGACCTTGGTACTTTTGATTTTGATTTTATTGAGAATCATAATCCTTCAGATGACTCTACATATCTGAATGCTTCGGATTTTACTGATGATTTTGTGGATCAGGGCATTGTTGGTGGCAGTAGCAATGGAAATTAAAATAACGTACTTATGTTTGTTTTAAGTATTATTATGCTTATTATGTCACTCAGTTTCAATTGCTTGTTATGTTACTAGTTTCAATTACAGTATTGTTTTTAAGTTAACATAACATCTTTTTCTCTTTATTCTTGCGCAATTTTCTCATTAGATTTATGCGAAGTTTTGATATGGATCGTTCTGTAAGAGGAGCGGAAAATAATGATAATTTATGCATACCAGATAGTGGCACAACGCACACTATCTTGAAAGATAAGAGGTTCTTTTCAGAATTAAAACCAACAAAAATAATTTTGAACACAATATCAGGTCCTACAGACTTGATTGAAGGAATTGGCAAGGCAAATTTCACATTACCAAATGGCACAAAGTTCACAATACATGATGCCTTATTTGCGTCAAAGTCTAAAAGAAATTTGTTGAGTTTTAATGATATATATTCTCATCAATATGATACTCGATCAACTAATCGAGGAAATATAAAATATATGTATCTTACAACACAGAAATCGGAAAGATAAACATATTGGAAAAACTACCTTACAACCTGTAAATCAGGAAAGATAAACATATTGGAAAAACTACCAATGCTCCCTACTGGATTGCATTATACATATATAAATATGATGGAATCTAATATGGTAGTTAAAGCAAAACACATTGATCCTTCAATAATCTCTATTTGGCATGATCGTCAGGTCATCCAGATCAACAATGATCTGAAAAATAATTGAGAATACACATGGACATCCATTGAGTAACAAAATGATTACTCAAATAAATAAGAGTCCATGTACATCTTGTTCTCTTGGAAAACTGATCATAAGGCCATCACCAGCTAAAATAAAATTTGAATCACCTGTTTTTCTTGCACGTATTCAAGGTGATATATGTGGACCCATTCATCCACCATGTGGACCATTTCGATATTTTATGGTATTGATAGATGCCTCCAGCAGATGGTCTCACGTTTGTCTACTATCAACTCGTAATATGGCATTTTCAAGATTTCTTGCACAAATTATTAAATTACGAGCACAATTTCCTGACTATACAATAAAGAAAGTCAGACTCGATAATCTTGGTGAATTCACATCCCAAACTTTCAATGACTATTGTATGTCAATCTGGGATTATGGTCGAGCATCCTGTTGCTCATGTGCATACTCAAAATGGTTTAGCTGAATCTTTAATTAAACGCCTTGACTTATTGCTAGACCATTAATGATGAGAACAAAGCTTCCAATTTCCGTATGGGGTCATGCAATTTTACATGTTGAGGCATTAATTCGCATCCGACCAAGTGCATATCATACATACTCCCCACTACAACTTGCATTTGGTCAAGAGCCAAATATCTCCCATTTGAGAATTTTGGTTTATGCAAGATATGTGCTATTGCACCACCACAACGTAGTAAATGGGACCTCAAAGAAGATTGGGGATATATGTCAGCTATGAAAGTAAATCTATTATTAGATATCTTGAACCTCAAACGGGTGATATGTTTATAGCACGTTTTGCTGATTGTCATTTTGATGAAAATACTTTCCCGACATTAGGGGGAGATAATAAACAGCTGATGAAAGAAATTACATGGTGCGAACCATCATTATCAGATCTTGATCAACGCCAAAACAATGCGAAATGAAGTGCAAAAATTGCATTTGCAAAGAATTGCAAATCAATTACGAGATGCTTTCACAGATACAAAAAGAGTGACTAAATCATTTATACCAGCTGTAAATGCTCCTGCTCGGATTGAAATCCCAAAAGAACAATCTGAGAACATGGTCACTCATGAATCTACGACACGCATGAAGCGTGGTAGACCAATCGGTTCCAAAGATAAAATCCTCGAAAAGAAAAGGAGCAAATGTGATTAATGACCCCAAGATAGATAAAAGTGTTCCTCTAGAAACACAAGATGAGGATAGTGTCCCGTAAGAGACAAACCGACATTAATCAAGAAATCGCAATTAATTATATTCACACAAAAGAATTATGGAACCGGAATGATATGAAAGAGATTGATGAAATATTTTCTTATGCTATAGCATGTGATATCCTCAATAAAATGAAGATCCCAACCAAGATCTATCATTGAATGTCAAAATAGACATGATTGGGTTCAATGGAAAGATGCTATTGAAGCTAAATTAAATTCTCTTAACAAGCGTAATGTGTTTGGACCTATTGTCCTTACACCCCAAAATGTAAAGCTCAGAGGTTACAAATGGGTTTTGTTCGAAAACGAAATGAGAAAATGAGATTGTGAGATACAAAGCTCGACTTGTTGCACAAGGTTTTCTCAAAGACCCGAATTGACTATAAACAAACATACTCTCTGTTATGGATACAATTACGTTTAGATATTTAATCGGTTTAACGATTTGAAACTGGAAATGCGTCTTATGGATATTGTTACGACTTACATGCGGATCACTTGATATTGATATTTACATGAAAATCCTGAAGGATTCAAAATGCTGCGCAGATTAAAATCACAACCAAAGGAAATGTATTCGATCAAATTGCAAAGATCCTTATATGGACTAAAGCAATCTGGACGCATGTGGTACAATCGTCTAGCGGTATCTATTAAAGAAAGGATATGTAAATAGTCCTATTTGCCCTTGCATTTTATAAAGAAAACAACATCCGGATATGTGATTATCATTTATCTATGTTGACGATTTGAATATCATTGGTACTTGCTAAAGAAATCCAAGAAACGAAGGTGTACTTAAAGAAGGAATTTGAAATGAAAGATCTTGGAAAAACTAAATATTGTCTTGGTTTGCAAATTGAACATAGACCAGCGGAATCTTTGTGCATCAATCGACATATCTGAGAAAAGGTATTGAGGCGTTTTAATATGGATAAAGCAACTCCATTAAGTACACCAATGGTTGGTAGATCGCTTAATGTTGAGAAGGATCCATTTAGTCCTTGCGAAGAAAGCGAAGAAGTTTTAATTTTGAAGCGCCATATCTAAGTGCGATAAGAGCTCTCATGTATCTTGCTAATTGTACTAGACACGATATAGCTTTTCTTTGTTAATCTACTAGCAAGATTTAGTTCATCTCTACGAAAAGGCTTTGGAATGGAATTAAACATCTATTCCGTTATCTTGAGGTACAATTGATTTGGGATTATTTTACACTAAAAATGCAAAACAAGTTTTGGTTGGTTATGCGATCTGAGTTACTTATCGATTCACATAAAGCCGGATCTCAAACTGGTTATGTATTTACGTATGGAGGCACTTTGCAATTTCTTGGCGTTCACGAAACAAACACTTGTTGCTACTTCTTCAAATCATGCTGAAATCATTGCACTTCATGAAGCAAGTCGAGAATGTGTATGGTTAAGGTCAATGACGCACCACATTTTAACAACTTGTGGCTTATCGACCAACAAAGAACCAACAATCATATTTGAAGACAATGCGGCATGTATCGCTCAAATAAAGGAGGTTATATCAAAAGTGATAGAACCAAACATATCCCTCCGAAATTTTCCAATTCACCCAAGATCTCGACAAGAGCAAAGAAATCAACATCCAAGATATTCAATCAAGCAACAATGTCATGGATCTTTTCACAAAGGCACTTCCTACTATACCTTTCGGGAAGCATGTCCACGAGATTGGAATCGACATCTAAGAAATTTATGAGGAAGAGCTCATTGTGTTAAATGAGGGGAGCTTCTGTGATTGCACTCTTTTTCCCTTATCATGGTTTTTATCCCACTGGGTTTTTTCTGATAAGGTTTTTAACGAGGCAACACCAAATGCGTTTAAAGGCCAGAGAAGAGACAATTATATGGCACACCAAGGGGGAGTGTTATAAAAGATAGAAATAATATGGTGTACCACTAATTGTAGATGCACCATTTAATAGTTAGTGTACATATGAATTGGTTTGGTTTTATTACCTAACACAAGAATGAAGTAGATGGTTATTGGTTAGGTTTTACTTAACACAATAACATATATGGAGTAGGTGGTCACATGTGTATTAGGTGGTTAAAATGTACTATAAATAGAAGGGTTAACTTGATGTAAGATACACCATTTTTTTCATAAGAAGAATTCTCCTCTCCCAAATATTCTTACATTTTAGTTTCGGTTTTATAACAATTTTGAAAATGTTAGGGTGCCTGAATTTTTATAAAATATAATAGGCACAGAATAATATAACGGCTTCATTTGGTAAACGGTTTATCAGTTGTTTTTCAGTTGATTGATCAATTATTGGAGATTTGACTATATTAAAAAGTTATTTTTGTATCTGGCTAACCCAACTAGCTATTTTGTGACAAGCTCCAACAAGCGTTTTGGAGCAATAAGCTAAAATAGTTGTTTGCAATGACTATTCTAACCAAAACCAGAGACACTCCAGAATCATACCTAGAGGCCAACCTCATGAACAAGAGCCTGCTACACTTGAATGGTCGTCCAAGTTAAGTACGGCCATATACTTATGTTGGTTTCTTTTTATTTTTTATTTAATTTTAATTTTAATTATTACAATAATTAAATTAAATTTTAATTTTAATTATGCTACAATTAATTTTATAAAATAAAAATAAAAATGATAAAAAGTAAAAACAAAATAATTGTTTGTATTTGTGTCAAATATATTTTAATTTAATTTAATTTTAAAATAAAAAATTTAAGATAAAATTTAAATTTTAAAATTGATTAATTTATTAAAATTATTTAATTAATTTATAAATTATAGAATGCAACCATTTGTTTAGGAAAACTCCAACACAACTCATATTCATCATCCAACAATTAATAATAATAATTAATTAATTAAATTTATTTTCCATTTCTTAATTAATTTAAACATTTTAACTTTTGTTATTTATTTTAATAATTCAAAAATTATAAATTATAAACAAAAATATATTAAATTTTGATTAGATAAAATTTTTATTTAAATCTAATTTATTAATATATTAAATAATTGTTTTCTACTAAGAATATCCAACAAAATATTAAGATATATAATATTTATACCATTATATTTTTTTAAAATCATATCTTTATAAGTCATTTTATACATAAATGACAATATTAAACAACTAAATTTACCAAACATCTCTAATAAATAACTAATGTAATCCGCTGGTCAAATCAGTTGATAGAATCAGCTATCAACTGACAACTAATGTTTGTCAAACAGGGCCAACAGATAATTTAGTCATAAGAAAAGAGAATAGATCTTCTATTCCCCACAACTTTGTTTCCTCTGGTCCCAAGTTATCCTGTATGTTTAATTTTTGTAGATCTCATTTATTAAATAGATAAATTTTTATAAAACAGAATAGGCACATAATAATAAAATATTGTTATAAAACCGAAACTAAAATTTAAGAATATTTGGGAGAGGAGAATTCTTCTTATAAATTGGTATGACTTACATCAAGTTAACCCTTCTATTTATAGTACAAAATTTCTAATAAAATACTATCATGATAATAGAAGTGGTACACTAACTATTAAGTGGTGCATTTGGTGTACTAACAATTAAGTGGTGCATTTGGTACATTAACAATTAAGTGGTGTATTAACAATTAGTGGCACACCATATTATTTCTATCTTTTATAACACTCCCCCTTGGCGTGCCATATAATTATTTCTTATCTGGCCTTGATACGCATTTGGTGTTGCCTCGTTAAAAACCTTATCAGGAAAAACCTAGTAGGATAAAAATCAAGATAAGAAAAAAAGAGTGCAACTGCGTAAGCTCCCCCTCATTTAACACAATGAGCTATTCCTCATAAATTTCTTAGATGTCGCATTCTGATCTCGTGGGCATGCTTCCTGAAAGGTGTAGTAGGAAGTTCCTTTGTGAAAAGATCCACAGTATTTTCACTTGATTGAATATACTGGATGTTGATTTCTTTGCTCTTTTCGAGATCTTGGGTGAATTGAAAAAATTTCAGAGGGATATGTTTGGTTCTATCACTTTTGATATAACCCTCCTTTATTTGAGCGATACATGCTGCATTGTCTTCATATATGATTGTTGGTTCTTTGTTGGTCGATAAGCCACAATTTGTTAAAATGTGGTGCGTTATTGACCTTAACCATACACATTCTCGGCTTGCTTCATGAAGTGCAATGATTTCAGCATGATTTGAAGAAGTAACAACAAGTGTTTGTTTTTGTGAACTCTAAGAAATTGCAGTGCCTCCATACGTAAATACATAACCAGTTTGGGATCTGGCTTTATGCGAATCTGATAAGTAACCTGCATCTGCATAACCAACCAAAGCTTGTTTTGCATTTTTAGCATAAAATAATCCCAAATCAATTGTACCTCGAAGATAATGAAATAGATGTTTAATTCCATTCCAGTGCCTTTTCGTAGGAGATGAGCTAAATCTTGCTAATAGATTAACAACAAAAGCCATATCAGGTCTAGTGCAATTAGCAAGATACATGAGAGCTCCTATCGCACTCAGATATGACGTTTCAGAATCAAGAACTTCTTCGTTTTCTGCGCAAGAGCGAAATGGATCCTTCTCAACATTAAGCGATCTACCAACCATTGGTGTACTTAACAGAGTTGCTTTATCCATATTGAAACGCCTCAATACCTTTTCTGTATATGTCGATTGATGCACAAATATTCCGCTTGGTCTATGCTCAATTTGCAGACCAAGACAATATGTAGTTTTTCCAAGATCTTTCATTTCAAATTCTTTCTTTAAGTACATCATTGTTTCTTGGATTTTTTTAGCAGTACCAATGATATTCAAATCGTCAACATAGACAACGATAATCACATATCCGGATGTTGTTTTCTTTATAAAAACGCAAGGGCAAATAGGACTATTTACATATCCTTTCTTTGATAGATACTCGCTTAGACGATTGTACCACATGCATCCAGATTGCTTTAGTCCATATAAGGATCTTTGCTGTTGGAACCCCTCCCCGGTGAGTCGCGTGCCCGACGTCCTACGTGACATCTGGACGCGCATCTCACGAGGGAGGGATTCCTCACCACGCAAGAAACCTCAAATTGAACTGAATTTAATGTCATCCGAACAAAATTTACTAATTTTACCCTAATTTTCCTCCAATAAAAAATAATCTGCTTAGAGCCCATAACTAAATCCAAATTCTCAGCTAAAATGAAATTACATACCTCTCGGTTACATAGAATCAGAAATCGTCTCAATCCGATCTTTATAGATCACAAAATCGCCCAAAAACGAATTTATATCCAAATCCGTCACACAATTGATTCGCTTTAATCTTATCCGTAACTTCCGACTAAAACTCGAAACTCTCATTTTACTAAAAAGGGTATAAACTTTTTTTTTGAAAAATTACGGTTCGAAAATCGTTTAAATCGGAGGTCAAACGGAGGAAAGACGAAGCAAATAAGAAAATTGGCTTTATTTATGATTTTAGAAAATTCAAAAATTTAAAAAAAAAAAAGAAAAAATAATAATAATAATTTGAATAGTGCGTTCCTCGCTAGTGCGAGGATCCTCGCACTAGCGAGGAGCTGCTCCTCGCTAGCTCCTCGCTGGTGCGAGGATCCTCGCACTAGTGAGGAGTAAAGCCTTTTTTTTTTTTTTTGAAAATCTGAAATAACTCTTTAACTTAAATAAGTCTAACTCTTCATCCCGAAATCGAAACTTCGCAAACTTAGTGTCATTAGAAAGATAAAAGGAAGTTCTACAACTTCCTAGAAGGATTTAAAAACTAATTTGGTCATTATGATAGTTATAAATTGCTTCAAAGGTACTGCTATTAACACTCATTTTTTCCTACACAATGCTAAAATTTGAAAATTCATATCTTTTAGCACACAAGTCTAAAAATGACACATTATACCTCGTTGGAAAGAAAAAAAGATGCTCTACAAGTTTCATGAAGGGTGAAAAAATTAATTCAATCATTAAAGAGGGTAAAAATACACTCAAAGTTTCAGCCTAAAACTAACTAATGGAACAGTAACTTTGCTTACATGAACAGTAACTGTCAACTTCCAAAGCTCATAACTTTTGATTCCTAATTCCAATAACTGCAAATCATACCTTATTTTAAAGATAAAAAGATAATCTACATTTTTCGTGAAGAATACAAAAACCATATCAGTCTCTAATTGGACGAAAAATCCTTCCAAAGTTGCTGCAAAATTTTACATCTAACAACAGTGGCTGAAACCTTTCCACTCTCATATCTTTTTCATCCTAAGTCCAATTGAAGCAAATTTTATGTTGTTGGAAAGCTCTAGTCATGGTCTACATTCTTCAAGAAGAGCACCCAAGCTAAATCAGGTTCTAAAGTACTCTAAACCCTAAGTGAAGTTGCTGCCCAATTTTTACAAAAATTGGACAGCACCTCCCCTGTTTTTCATCTAACCCAAAATCTTCAATCCAACACACAACCTACATAAAAACTCATTCTTTCTATTTCCATTAAACACAACTTAAATCCAATATACTTCAAATCCAAGGCAGTAGCACACTCCTAGGATTCTATTAGTTTCCAAAACAATACATAACCCAACTTCACTCTTTCTTTTGTCAAGTTTAGCAACATAAATGTACAATCCTTGAAAACGTATACAAGGTACATGAAAACTTCAAAACCGCTATATTTACATAAAACAAGTCAATACAAAGCTCCAGAGGACATTAAGTCCGATTACATCTCAATACAACAAAAGTAAAGTTTACAAAGAACAAACTAATGCTTGATTTATCAAAACACAACTTTAAAAGCAAACTGCATCGGAGTTGCCTCAATCCCGATGCGGTGACTCGGTTTCTCGCTCGACACCTGTGGAGGGAAATGGGGGGTGAGCTCGACGGCTCCGTGGGTAATAACTTAATACATGAGAAATAAGCAGAAACCGTTATTCATTTTTTTCATATTCAAACAATATCACATTCATTAAAAGTAATTTCTCTTTACAACACTTTTCACCGAATTTACTATTTCGAACAATTTACAAACTCAACATATCACAAAGATAACCTAGCCAATCACAAATTCACAAGCAGTGGTTGGGTGGATCCGAACAGAGCGAGCGACACATTTCATGAAGCGTCATGTATAGTCGTGACGAATAGAGTCCTTAAGAGGAACTCCACGACCACTAGCGGGCGAAAGGAGAAGCCTATAATGAGCAGTGCACTGACTCAAACTGGACCACCACAAACCCAAAGAAAACATATAGTTCACACAATTCAAAACCAATTGCCTCTACTGGCATTTACAAATTCATTTTCACATAAGTTGCCAATTTTCCGAAATCACAGTTTCTTATCGTTTTCACTTAACAAGTAATTAAACCAACCATTCCAACATAATTTCATAAGCAAGAATATCACATACAAGTTCAAACATCATCAAGAGTAGTTCTACAAAATTTCCAAGTCATTTTAACACCTTAATTCACATTTATTATAAAAACGGTAATATACCTATTAGCTCAATTATTAAGGAATTACCCACCTTAACTTCCTTTAGCTTTAAGATTGATCGAAAGGCCTTGCTTCTTCCTCCAAATGCCTCAATTCACCTTCATTAAGCATAATTATCCCATAAGAACATAGGATATCGAAATCTGACGATTTTAAGGATAGGAAAATTTGAATTAACAACCATCTAACTTAACCCATAACCTAAACGAAGCTATTTAAGCCAAAACCTACCTAAAATACTCAAAAATTTCGAATTTCCCTTACCTTAGAAGATGACCCACGAATTTTTCTTTTACTTTTCAAGAAAGCTTAAGCTCTTACTCTTCCCTTTTTCTTAAAGAAACTCTTAAAATCACCTTGCTCAAGCTAGAAATCAACAAAACTCCAACTCTTTTATCCTTCTTCTTCTCCTTCTTCTCCAACCGAAACTCCCTCTCTCTCTCACTATAAATTCGAAAACCTCTCTTCTTTCTTGTAATTTCGGAAGTTTCTAGGTTTAAAAGCCTAAGGAATTATTCTAACTTATAACCTAAACCCTCCAAAACGTGGTAGTTTCAATAACTCTTCTTTTTCTTATCATTTTCTTCCCTTTTACACCATCATACGACTCCCTCCTTATTCCCATTTAATTCACCACTAATTCCTTCTTTCTTCATTAATGTCATGTAATATGGGCTAAAAGCCCATCTTGATAAACTTAAGGCCTTATAACCTAAGCTAACTTCCTAATTTATCCTAACTCCATCTTATTCTTTTTAATTCTACCAACTTATTAAAATTCTAATTTTAACTAACTTCCTCCAATTAATTCTATAAATCAAGCACTAAATCTCAAATTATTCTAACTAAAAGGAATTTATCACTTTAAACCTCAAAATAACGGAAACAAACTTAATGCGAATCGGGGCCCAACATTTGCAATTTGATCGAATACTTTTCCTTTGGTTGTGATTTTAATGCTGTGGACATTTTGAATCCTTCAGAGATTTTCATGTAAATATCACTATCAAGTGATCTGTACAGGTAAGCTGTAACAACATCCATAAGACACATTTCAAGTTTCTGAAGAACTGTTAAGCTGATTAAATATCTAAACGTAATTGTATCCATAATAGGAGAGTATGTTTATTCATAGTCAATTCCGGGTCTTTAAGAAAAACCTTGTGCAGCAAGTCGGGCTTTGTATCTCACAATCTCATTTTTTCTCATTTCGTTTTCGAACAAAAACCCATTTGTAACCTACAAGCTTTACACTTTGGGGTGTAAGGACAATAGGTCCAAACACATTACACTTGTTAAGAGAATTTAATTCAGCTTCAATAGCATTTTTCCATTGAACCCAATCATGTCTATTTTGACATTCAATGATAGATCTTGGTTCGGGATCTTCATTTTCATTGAGGATATCACATGCTATAGCATAAGAAAATATTTCATCAATCTCTTTCATATCATTTCGGTTCCATAATTCTTTTGTGTGAATATAATTAATTACGATTTCTTGATTAATGTCAATTTGTGTCTCTTCTGGGACACTATCCCCATCTTGTGTTTCTAAAGGAACACTTTTATCTATCTTGGGGTTATTAATCACATTTGCTCCTTTTCTTTTTTGAGGATTTTTATCTTTGGAACCGATTGGTCTACCACGCTTCATGCGTGTCGTAGATTCATGAGTGACCATGTTTTCACATTGTCCTTTTGGGAATTCAATCCGAGCAGGAGTATTTACAGCTGGTATAAATAATTTAGTCACTCTTTTTGTATCTATAAAAGCATCTGGTAATTGATTTACAATTCTTTGCAAATGCACAATTCTTTGCACTTCTGTTTCGCATTGTTTTGTGCGTTGATCAAGATACAATAATGATGGTTCGCACTATGTAATTTTTTCATCGCTTGTTTATTATCTCCCCCTAATGTCGGGAAAGTATTTTCATCAAAATGACAATCAGCAAAACATGTTGTAAACACATCACCTGTTTGAGGTTCAAGATATCTAATAATAGATGTACTTTCATAGCCAACATATATCCCCAATCTTCTTTGAGGTCCCATTTTACTACGTTGTGGTGGTGCAATAGGCACATATACTGCACAACAAAAAATTCTCAAATGGGAGGTATTTGGTTCTTGACCAAATGCAAGTTGTAGTGGGGAGTAGTTATGATATGCACTTGGTCGGATGCAAATTAATGCCTCAGCATGTAAAATTGCATGACCCCATCTGAAAATTGGAGCTTTGTTCTCATCATCAATGGTTACTAGAATAAGTCAAGGCGTTTAATTAAAGATTCAGCTAAACCATTTTGAGTATGCACATGAGCAACAGGATGCTCGACCATAATCCCAGTTGACATACAATAGTCATTGAAAGTTTGGGATGTGAATTCACCAGCATTATTGAGTCTGACTTTCTTTATTGTATAGTCAGGAAATTGTGCTCGTAATTTAATAATTTGTGTAAGAAATATTGAAAATGTCATATTACGAATTGATAGTAGACAAACGTGAGATCATCTGCTGGAGGCATCTATCAATACCATAAAATATCGAAATGGTTCACATGGTGGATGAATTGGTCCACATATATCTCCTTGAATACGTTCGAAAAAGCGGTGATTCAATTTTATTTTAGTGGTGATGGCCTTATGATCGATTTTCCAAGAGAACAAGATGTACATGGACTCTTATTTATTTGAGTAATCATTTTGTTACTCAATGGATTTCCATGTGTATTCTCAATTATTTTTCGCATCATTGTTGATCCTGGATGACCCAGACTATCATGCCAAATAGAAATCATTGAAGGATCAATGTGTTTTGCTTTCACTACCATATTAGATTCCATCACATTTATATATGTATAATGCAATCCAGTAGGGAGCATTGGTAGTTTTTCCAATATGTTTATCTTTCCTGATTTACAGGTTGTAAGATACATATATTTCATATTTCCCTAAGTTGCAGACTGAGTTTCATATTTATGAGAATATATATCATTAAAACTCAACAAATTTCTTTTAGACTTTGGCGCAAATAAGGCATCATGTATTTAGAACTTTGTGCCATTTGGTAATGTGAAAATTGCCTTGCTAACTCCTTCAATCAAGTCTACATGTTGGACCCCGATCTTTTGATGGAAATTAGAATTATTAAAATGGAATTCAATGAGTGTGTTTGTATAGGTATTGTGTTGTGGATGTTATTGTATTTAAAGAAGATTGATGACAAATGAAGTTATTGGTTTTGATGAGTTTGAAATTTGAGTAGATTTGTATAAGTTATGAAGATTAAAGTGAATGGGTTGATTGAAATAGAGTTGAAAAGCAAGAAATGATTAGTGAAAGTGTTATATGTTGAAGAAAATTAGAAAATTTGACTTTTTGGAGTAAAAAGTTGACTTTTGATTTAGGCAGATTTTGAGGAAATAATCTACATAAAATTTGTAGATTATGTTGAGAGCTTTTCGTAGCCGTAAAGTATGCTATTTTTCGATATCGGGATTGAAAGTTATGATATTTGAAAGTTAAGTGTATTTTGCCTTAGTTTGGAAAATGCTATTAAGAGTAAGATTACGTATGAATTTTGTGAAAGAGAAATGTGTATGCGTATATCCTTTGGTGTTGAGTTTGATGTGGGGAAATGACTTTGCAATATTTTATTGGAGATTTGAATTGTGTTTGAGATGAATTAGTTGAAGAGTTTGTGGTAGTGGGTGAATATGTGAAGCTGATCGACCAGTCAGTTTGTGTGGAGTTTTTGACCCATTTAGGGGTCGATATGATTTTTAAGGCCTTAATGAAAGTTGTAGATCTTTCTTCAAGCTTTCCATAAACACCAAGTTTGTTAAATTTGGAGTTCTAGATCAAAAGTTATGATGTTTGCAAGTTTTGGTACTGTTAAGAAATTATCGATCAGTCATCTTTGTGCAAACTTTTGATTCCTTTAGTGTCCGAGCTTGCCTTTGAGTCCTTGAAAATGGTAGAGTTGTCTTTTAGCTTTCCAACGAAACAAACCGCGCCTGATTTGGAGCTCGGAGTCAAAAGTTATGAGGGTTTGAAGTTTAAAGGTCGGATTGGGTGCCGACCGACCTCTGTTGGCCGACCGACCTCTGATGGCCGAGCCGACCTCTGTTGACCGACCGATCTCTGTTGGCCAACCGACCTCTGATGGCCGACTGACCTCTGATGGCCGACCGATTTTCGTTCTGGCCGAGCTTCGATTTTTCTGGCCGAGCTCTGACCTCCCTTCACTCTTTTGAGCATAAGTTTTTCGTCCGACATTCGATCGATCTGATTCTTTTTGGAAATTAAACTGGAGACATGAGGCTACAAATGTTATGAAGGAGCTGATCGACAATGTAGCCTCCAAGACTTTCAAATATGGGTCGGAAGTTAGGTATAGAGTTCAATCTCAGCTTTGTAATGGTATGAGCAGTGTTCAGTATTATAGATCGCTAGAGCTCGTTAGAGCTCGGATTGAGTTGCTTCTTTTTGTAAATTAAACTAGATACATATATCTACAATTCATCTGAAGGAGCCGATCGATAATGTAGCCTCTAAGACTTCCAAATATCGGTCGGAAGTTCAGTGTAGTGTTCAGTCTCGGTGTTGTAATGGCTGAACAGTGTTCAGTGTTATAGGTCGCTAGAGCTCGGATTCAGTTGATTCTTGTTGGTAATGAAAATAGAGACATGGAGCTACAAATGTTATGAAGGAGCCGAGCTATAATGTAGCCTCTAAGACTTCCAAATATAGGTCGGAAGTTCAGTGTAGTGTTCAGTCTGGGTGTTGTAATGGCTGAACAGTGTTCAGTTTTATAGGTCGCTAGAGCTCGCTAGAGCTCAGATTCAGTTGATTCTTGTTGGTAATGAAAATAGAGACATGGGGCTACAAATGTTATGAAGGAGCCGAGCTATAATGTAGCCTCTAAGACTTCCAAATATAGGTCGGAAGTTCAGTGTAGTGTTTAGTCTTGGTGTTGTAATGGCTGAGCAGTGTTCAGTATTTTGGAGATATCTCGACCGATAGAGCTCCGATTGAGTTGGTTCTTATTGTTAATGAAAATAGAGACATGGGGATACAAATGTTATGAAGGATCCGAGCTATAATGTAGCCTATAAGACTTCCAAATATAGGTCGGAAGTTCAGTGTAGTGTTCAATCCCGGTGTTGTAATGGCTGAGCAGTGTTCAGTATTTTGGAGATATCTCGACCGATAGAGCTCCGATTGAGTTGGTTCTTGTTGGTAATGAAAATAGAGACATGAGGCTACAAATGTTATGAAGGAGCCGAGCTATAATTTAGCCTCTAAGACTTCCAAATAAGGGTCGGAAGTTATGGGTAGTGTTCAACCTCGGGTATAAAAAACAAACTTCAGTATTTTGGAGATATCTTGAGCTATAGAGCTCCGATCGATCCGATTCTCAAAGAGATGGATTCGTAAGACATAGAGGAACATTTCTTTAGAAGAAAGTTTTATCAAATGACTTCATTTACCTGATCGAAATAATCAGACAAGATGTCAGTTTTAAAGACCAATGAAGGGGCAATTTTGGAAGTTTACTTAAAGGGTTAAGTTTATAGGCTTAAATGGAGGGGCTTATGGGTCATTCCTTATTCATTAATTGACCTGGCACTATAAAAGCAAGGGGCTGTAGTTGTTTGAAGGAGAATCACGATTATTGCCCAAAAGACTTAAAAGAAATAAGAGGAGAGAAGAGAAAAGCTTGTTTGGTGGAGAAGAACCAAGAGAAGAAGAAGAGAGCTTCAAGGTTCAGTTTTCTCTAAGTTTCTTGAGGGTTTTGGTGCTTTTCAAAGGAAAGGTGAAGAAGAAGATGAAAGCTTCTTATGGAGCCCAAAAATCTGAAAATGGTGGGAGAGAAGGTAAGATGCGAAATTATGAGATTTGTGAATTTTGATGAATTTCTGGTTTAGAAATATGGAAAAGGGTATGGGTTTGTGGAGTATGAAGTTAATTTTGTTGATTGCTTAATATTATAGGTTTAGTTTTGGATGGAAATTAATTAGGATTTATGCCCACTTTTGTAAATTGGGGATTTTGGAAATTTGTGATTTAGATGGCTTGGTTATATGTGGAATTAGTGTGTTCTAAGTTCAATTTGAGGATTATGTTATTTATGAGATTGAATTTGTGGGAAATTGGTGTAGGGAATTTCTCTATTGGAAGGAAGAAAGACGCAATGGTCAAATTGAAGTTAAGGACAAGCTTCTAGGCAGGAAATCGAGGTGGGTACCTGTTTATAATAGAATTTATAAGCCACTACTGCCTTCTTTAAACAAAGAGATTTTCTAATTTCAATTGCATCGTAAATGTTGCATCATTGTATGAATGATTTGAAAAATCATTATTGATTCAATACATGAACTTTTGTCGAATTGCAAAAATACATTGTGTTATGCCTTGAAAGATTCCATGGCATTTCGTATATTCGAAAAAGAGCATTCGATAAATGATATTGAGCTTGAATATGATAAAGGTTTGAAAAGTTATGATTTTCGATTAGTTTTAAGAGTGTTTATAAAATATGGTTTTATGTAAAGGTTTGAAAACTTGTGATTTCGCATAAATTGGAAGGGTATAGAAAATATTGTTTATGGAAATATTTGAAAGTTTTGATTCCTAAAATGCTTTGAAATTGTCTAGAAAATGGTTTATGCAAATGTTTAAAATTTACGATTTCGAATACTTTGAAATTGTTTAGAAAATGTTGTTTATAAAAGTGGTTGAAAGATTTTGATTTAGAATATCTAATGTTTATAAAAGTATTTGAAATTTTATGATTTCCGACATTGTTTATAAAAGTGTTTGAAAAGTTCTGATTTCTGAACTTGTTTATAAAATATTTGACAAAGTGTGATTTCAAAATGCGTTTGAAATTGTTTAAAAATAAGGTTTATTAAAATGTTGAAAATACGATTTAGGAATGCGTTTGAAATTGTTTAAAATGTTGGTTATGTAAATGTTTGAAGTCTTTGATCTTCGTATGATTAGATTCCTTACTTTTAAAATGGTTTTAGAAATTGTTTTAAGAAATTATACAAGTTTTAAATGTTTGATAAATTAAGAAAATTTCGAAGTTTTGAAAAATGACACAAAGGTTCAATTTCGGTTTTCAAATGATTTGGCGATTGATTGAAAATTTAGAAAGTATTGAATTTTATTATTCGAATATTTTTGGAAAAAGGGTTACGAGTTTTAAAATGAATTGAGAAATGAAGAAAGATTTTGAAATTTATTTCAGGGTTGGGATTTAAGAAATCGTAAATTGTTAAATTCGTTATTTTCGATAAATTGATAAGTTATGAAAATGCTTTGAATGTTTCTTTAGAAAATACAAGATTCATGCAAATTATGTTTTTGAATAAATGTGCTTTATAAATTTGCATACGTTTCGTTTATGTTTTAAAGAAATAACTTGCATACATTGTTCTGGCTTTGGTCTATACGTGATTAAATTGTTGAATTATTATGATCATTGAAATTTCATTGCAATTGGTGAGTTATGCTCATGTTATGCCATTAAAATATGTTATGGCATTTTGCATGAATGAAAAGATAGAAAAGCTTGAAAGTATGGAAACATTCGATAAATTGATTGAGCACAAATTGTTATGTGTTTTTATATGGGCGAGAGAGGAACGTTGTGTTAGTCACGTGCACGTCGACGTATGGAAAATTATAGCCTTCTCCCGGCTGCCCGCTTGTGGGCCTACGAGATTCAAAATCGGACTCGTTGTGTTTACGGTATAAACTTCGATTTATCCGTCGTGTTTACGGAACTCTCGAGCCATGTGTTGTGCATTGCATATGTGATTTGCCATTGCATTTATGAACTGTCAAGTTGATGCATTCATGTTTTGCAACCTATGGGTTTATGGCTGAAAACCTAAAAATCATACGTTTTGCAATTGTGATTTGACTTCTACAAAAGAACGGAACTTTTAGAAAATGTGCTTTACTGGTTTCAAAGAAATGCTTTCTAAGACCATAAAAGAAAAAAATTTCAAGGATTTTGCTTATATTTTGTTATAAACTGTTACCCACGAGTTATAAGCTCACCCTTCATTCCCATCCACGGTGATGAGAAGAAGATCGGTGAAAGAAAGTGAAGGTTTTCAGTATATTGTGTATTGTGTATTTGGATTTTATTATCGATGTTGTATTATGGAATATTTGGTAAGCGTATTCATGATTTAATATACTCATGGAATTGTCTATGGAATGCTAAAATGAATTGTGATTTGAGTATGGAATTGAGATATAAGTTAAGTGTATGATTATTGGGGATTGTGTTGATATACTATGTTAAAGGATATGGATATGTAGATATAGGATTGCGTGTGTTGAGTTGGATTCCTGACGGGAGTCCGATGATTACAGTTATTGTGTGAGAAATATAGAAGTGTATTTTGAACACTTTGCGAGTCAAGGTTAGTTAGGATGCGATCGTTATCTTTTAGAAAATTTTTGGTAAGATGGGTATGAAAATGAAATTGAGATTCAAATGGGTGTATAAGAAAATGATTATGAATTGAGAAATTGATTAAGGAAGAAGAAAGAAGAAAAAGAAAAGAAAATTTATACCGGATTTTTTTCAAATCGGATAGTCTAGGTTTCCAACGCGATCATATTCTCTAAGCTATTTGTTCACGGATGTGAAATCGGTTTGATTCTATTTGTATTCGATTCGTTTCTTCCGCGTTTTGTTATTGATTAGCCTTGGATTCAATTTATCAATTTGAATTCACTTTGTTTCCTTCGTTTTCGGTTGGGATCCGGTTTAGGATCGGTCTCAACACTTCTGAGACTCGATATTGTGTTCACAATTGTTTTGTTGATTTTAATTACGAAAGAACCTCTTATCTTTCGAGATAGTGTGCGTTGTGCCACTATCTAGTATGCATAACTTATCATTATTTTCCGCTCATCTTTCAGAACGATCCATATCAAAACTTCACATAAAAATAAATAATCTAATAAGAAAATTGCGCAGAACTTTAATAAAGAGAAAAGATGTTATTTTAACTAAAAATATGTTACAATACTTTACTTGGCCGAGTAACACAACAAGCATAAGAATACATAACACAAGCATAAGTACATTATTTTAATTTCCATTGCTATTGCCACCAACAATGTCACGATCCACAAAATCATCGGTAAAATCCAAGCATTCGGATATGTAGAGTCATTTGAAGGATTATGATTCTCAATGAAATCAAAATCAAAAGCACCAAGGTCATTGAATCACCTAAAGGCGTTGTTGATAAAATTCACTTCTTTTCTTTCATTTTAAGGATGCTTTATATAAGCCCATAGATGTTCGAGAACTCGACAAACTTTAGCCCAATGCCCTTTTGTACCACATCTAAGGCAAGAATTTCCTGAAGTCCTATAAGAACTTCCATAAACATCATTAATATGGTGCTTGTTATTGTGGTGGCTCCTATTTCTTTGAAAGGAGTTATATGGATAACTTCCTCGGCCACGTCCACGACCACGACCATGAATGTATTTACGACTGTGGCCACGACCATGACCGCTACCACGACTAGGCCCGTGATGATGTTTTCTTTCATTGTCATTTCGAATTGCAATATTCGTTTCTGGAAATGTTGTCGCGCCAGTAGGGCGGGATTGATGTTTTTTCATCAAAAGTTCATTATTCTTCTCGGCTACAAGGAGGCATGAAATCAAGTCATAGTATTTTTAAATCCACGCACTCGATATTGTTGTTACAATGTTACATTTGCTGCGTGGAAGGTGGAGTATGATTTTTCTAACATATCTTCCTCGGTGATTGTTTGCCCACAAATTTTAGTTGTAAGACAATTAAACATAAGCGAGTTATACTCATTGACCTTTTAAAATCTTGGGCGTAAAGCGCTCCATTCATCACGAAGCGAAGTAAAACTTCCTTTTGATGGTCATATCTTTCTTGTAATTTTTCCACAAATGACTTGGATCTTTAATTGTGAGGTATTATATTTTAATCCTCATCAAGATGACGACGAATGAAGATCATCGCTTTGGCTTTATTTTGTTTTGATGTTGTATTATTTTCTTTAATGGAATCTAAAAGATCCATTGATTGAAGATGCATTTCAACATCAATCATCCATTTACATATAATTATTGCATGCACATCAAGAGTAGCGAACTCAATTTTGGCAAGATTGGACGTGTTGGCAACTATTATACAATGATAGAGAAATAATCAATATAGTTATTCAAATAGATATTACATTAAATAAATTACATGCCATGCTCAAATCTATGCCAATAAGCAACAAAGGGATCATACAAAATGTTATTACTAAGAGAAAAAATTACGATATGAATCATTTAGCTTCTACACTAAGAATGAAACAAAGATATGAAATGACAATAATTATACAAAAAATAATGTAATCGACAACATTTGAATTATATTTTGAGGTAAGAAATAATGTGTAGGGATGAAGTAAATTATGTAGAAGTGGTATCTATTTATAAAAAAATGAATCATTTTCATTATTATTATTATTATTATTATTATTTTTACCGTTAACTAGCTATTATATTTATATCCGTTATAATATATATTATTTAAGAATATTTGGAAGAGAGAATTCTTTTTATAAATTGGTGTGACTTACATCAAGTTAACCATTCTATTTATAGTCAAAATTTCTAATAAAATACTATAATGATAATAGAAGTGGTACACTAACTATTAAGTGGTACATTTGATGTACTAACAATTAAGTGGTGCATTAACAATTAAGTGGTGTATTAACAATTAGTGACATACCATATTATTTCTATCTTTTATAACAAATATGTGATTTAATCCTAAGAAAAGGGAATAAATCTTTCTTTCCCCACAATTCTATTTGCGAGACAGGAACTCATCGTATCTGTTCAATTTTTGTAAGTTTCATTTATTGAATTGATGGATTTTTATTAAACAGGCACAGAGTAATAGAACAGATAATATGGTCCTAAAAATAGGAACAGATCTTCGGCTGCCCACAACTATGTTCCCTCTGTTCCTGAACCATAATGTCCGTTTAATTTTTGTAAGTCTCATCTCTCATGTATTAAATAGATGAATTTTTATTAAATAGAATAAACACAAATTAACGAAACAGGTGATCTGGTGCCAAAAAAAAAAAAAATGTTTCCCACGACTCTGTTCTCTTAATTTGTTTCCGAGCCATTAATTTTTGTGACGCTCATTTATTGAACGAATAGATTTTCATAAAAGATAAAAAGGCACAATTCAGGTGATCTGTTCCAAGAAAAGTGACAGATCTCCTGTCTCCACAACCTGTTACCGAGTTTGCCTTTAATTAAACATGCTCCGAGTTAACACATCAAACAATAACATTAGCATAAGACCAAGGTCCAACATTGCGCGGAACCTCAATTTGTTTCACATCAAGGACAGAACAGAAGGCATTCAAATTCTGTTACTTTTCCCTTTTTGGAAAATTATCAAACAAGTATACGGCTTTCCTTATTACCAAAGAGACGAGCAGAAAATGCAGGCAAGATCAAACCTCTGTGTACAAGATCGTTCCACATAAACGCAAATCACAATCTCGAGAAATCAGACCCCAAATCAAAGCCATAAATATCAACATTCAATCAACTGACAGAAAGAATTGAGGAAAAAAGCCTTGATTGCAGGTAACAAATAGATGTTTAATCTTGCAAGAATCTTTATATACCATCAAGGCATCAACTCTAATTTCCAACTTTAACCCAAAAATCAATATCTCCAACAAATATATGAAAAAGGCAAAATTGAAACAAAAACCGCTAGTCGAGAAACCCAGTTTGACGCCATACGGCGTTTCTAACCTGTCTCAGATCCCTCCCTTTCAGCGTCCTTCCAGCACCTTCCAGAACCGAAAACGTCGTCTTTGGTGAAAGTCGGGATCCTCGCGCCACAAGTTCATGCGGCGGCAGCATCCCATCATCGCCGTCTCCGTCGTCGTCGTAATCCTCCCTGAATTTGCTGTTCCTCTGCTTCGCGACAGCGATTGAGAGCAGTGGTACGTTCATCGGCGCCGATTGATTCAGCTTCCTTCCCACCGGCATCGACTGCGACATGTACTCCCTCTCGCTCTGCGGCGATTTTGGTATCGCTGGAATCGCTTTCGACAGCGTCGGCAGCAGCGGCTTGCGGTATAGTACCGAGTGGAGATTGGACTCCGGCAACGCCGCGAGAATCCCGGAGTTTTTAGGGAAAGAAGAGCGGCGCGTTAGGTTATTGGTGGTGTTGGGGGCGATGGCGGTGGTGGAGGAAGAAGAGGCGGCAGTTTGGTCGGAGAAGTCGTTGGTCCAGAGAATATCATCTTCGTTGAGTTCGTCGCCGTTGTTCTCTCCGGCGGCGGAGGAGACGGCTGAGGAAGAGGAGGGTACTGCGAGGAAGCGGTGGCGTAAGGTGGGGTCCATTTGGTAAATTGGAGCATCTACATATGACTTCTTTGACGCGTATGCCTTTGTATAAATAATATGTTATTGCATCATTGGTCCTATCTTCCATATATTTACACTATAAAATTAATTTGAGTTATTGTATTTTCCCATATTTTTTTTATACGGAGGAAACATTGACGGTGTGTTTTACGATATGATTAAAAATCAAATTAAACAAATTTGAATTGATAAATTTTATTTATTTTAATAATTTTGTTTTAAAATTGATTAATTTATTAAATAATCATTTTATTTTATAAAATAATTGATTTTATTAATTAATTAATAGTATTTTGATTTTAATTTAAATTTGTCAATAAATAATAAAATTTTCTTCAATTATATTTTAAAATTTAAAATTTTATTCAATTTTTATAAAAGTTTAATACTAGTTTAATATTTTAAACCAATAATCTTATCCTGAACATATTTGACTTATCCTTTTAAGCTTGTCTTATACTTTTAAACTATTCAAATATTTATAATTTTAGAAAATTTTAAATAATTGAAAATTAATTTAATACGCATAAAAATAACAACTCTACAATTTTCCGTTATTAAAGAAATTGTGAAGATGAGGTTGAATAATGACACTTATATTGTCAACGATCTTATGGAAGGTATGTCTTGAACCCCAAATTCTTATCATGTTAGTTATTCCCACATTCATTTACGCACGACCAAACAGAAAATCATACAGTTTCGAGTTTGAATTCGGGGATTTGAAAAGGAAAAGAATAAGAAGCAAAAAGGTGTTGGTGGGTCACTCGTCAGCGTCCTTGATGTGGCGAACGAAGCGGCTTTCAGTTGGAACCCAAGTCCCAACAGAGTCGTAGCTGGTTGAGACGTTTGGTGGGTCCCACTTGAAAAAAGGATTGGAATTCAATTCCAGTTCCAAGCCTTTTCTTCTTATCTGCAATTCTACCGCCTCTTTGAGCACAATCTCCACAAGGAGATCCGATTTCAGATCTCAGGCGCACTGTATCTTGTTTTTCATGGGCCAAAATCTTCAATATATTGAAGTTTATCCATAACAGTAATTTAATTTATTTATCATCGAAGCTCAGAACAGGACATTTCATCAATTTAATTTCTTGCTAACTCTTCTTTGTTTCGTTGTTGTTGTTTAGGGCAATATTTTAAAAATCGAACCGAACATTAAACCGGTCGAAGAAAATATTTAAGGTTTAGAGGTTCAACCGGTAATGAACCGCTATAAAATCGGTATATAATAAATAAGAAGTAATACTTATAAGAATAAGTAAAAATAAAATATATTATTGAAACAAAAATACATCAATGTCTATTATTATATAATAAATTAATAATAAATAAATATAAGTTTAATATAAATATTAAAATAATAATACAAATTAAAATTATATTTCTGAACCACACAAAATTTAAGCTCACGGATTCCGGATCCTTCTATTTCTTCTTTCACCGCTCCTCACTAAACAAATCAAAACTAAAAAGAAAATGTTATTCTTTCTCGTGGCTCCTCAAATGCTCCGCCTTGCCTTGACCGATGGCACAACTACCAAGAGCTTAGATGTCTACCATATTTTGGAAGAGCTTCCTCAAATGCCTGCCCACAACAATCTTATCCTCATATCCATTGCCCACCAAAGAAGAAGATGAAATCTCAACCATGACCAAGAACTTCAACACTGTCTATGACCTCTCCTCTACCTCCACCTCCACCTCCAAGTCCCTCAGCACTTACTCAACCAACTCCTCCTTCTCCTCCGACACCGACATCGACTCCGACTTCGACATCGACTCTCCTTCTGATCTCGCCACCATCTTCGCCTCCCAACGCTTCTTCTTCTCCTCCCCCGGCCAATCCAACTCTATGAACGAGTCGATGGACACGCTCACCTCAGCTCCCGAGCCTCGATCAATCAGCGAGGTATAAATAAAAACCAATCGACCTGACCGTCCGTCCAAACCGAAAAAGGTTAAACCGGCTAGTTTTTATACAGAGAGGTTAGTAGGTAAAATCGAACCGGACCAATGACCGGTTCAGAGGTTTTCCGGTCAGACCGGACGGTCCGAACCGATTTTTAAAACATTGGTTTAGGGTGTAATTTTTTGAAGAAGAAAAGATGTTTAGTTAACTAATCTAGCATTTGTATACCATTGTGTTATATAATTAATTACTTGAGTTTGATAAATCCCTTTCACTCATCCAAAGTAAAAAGGAAACCGGAGGATAATTATAATTGCGTGTAATAAATTCATTCTTAATTATGATCAGAAAGTAAAATTTTAGCTATAAATAAAAATGTACTTTGTAACTCTTAACTAATTTTCTTGTCATAATTAACTAACTATTTTATATACCAAAATTTAGAAATAATCAACCGTGGAAAATGTTAAAGATTAAAGTAAGACTTTCTCTAATATTCTATAATTTATATTTTCAATAGTATAAGATAATTTTGTTGTGCTTAATGATTAAACATAAAATAAGAATAAGCAATTTATTAAAACTAAGAGGTTGGTCACGACAAAGTCAAATTGAGCTTATGTAATTTCTCACCAACATGTTTGGCAGCAAAATAGAAAAGGTTAGAGAGTCACGTATTTCGGTATAATCATTTCAAAAATTAAATTAATATTAAATGAAAATATAAATATAAATAAAAAATATTAGAGTACTGAGTTTATGTGGTAACTTAAATGCTTACATTGTAGCGCAGATATTCTTTTATAATATTTTTGTAAGATTTTATTGTAGATAAAAGTAATTGTAGCGTAGATATTCTTTTATAATATTTTTGTAAGATTTTATTGTAGATATTCTTTCCATATCCCAATGATGTGGATACTGTTAAATGCCAATGGTACCGGTAAGATGCGCACCATATCGACAGGAAATGCAGATCCCATGCGGAAGCTAAAATCTGGGAGAAACTTTCGGCCGGTATCGACCGCTTTCGGTCGGTACCAGCCGGTACCATCAATTCTGGTATTTTTCGGACCATTTCGAGAAATTTTGAATTCTCCAGGGACCAATTTGCAAATAAGAAAAGTTAAACCTAAAAATCTACCCACACCCCACCCGAGCCCCGACCCTTCTGAATCTCTACAACTCTTCTTCTCTCTTCTTCGATTTCTCCGCCTTCTCCTCGCCGCTACTCCTCCCTCTTCGGATCTCGTCTCACCGCCGTCTCCTCACTGTCCCCTCCTCACCGTCGATGTGATCTCGGAGTAAGAGATCCAGTGATAGTCAGGGCAGTTCGGGTAGGAGCTTTAGCCGACGTCAGGGCAGACTCAGATTTTTGGGAGGTCCCAGACAGTCTGGTTCGGTTCAGAGAGGTAGATTTGGGCAGTCGGGTAGCAGTGGTAGTGGTCGAGGCTCCGCCACCTTCCTCCTCTGTCGAGTTTTGTGAGAGGAGGCATAGTGGGAGGCTTGGAGGTTTACTTGGAGCTTGTTTGAAATGTGGCTCGATGGAGCATCGATCCCAAGACTTGCCCGAGATTTTGGGAGCTCGATCGCTTGAGTGGGAGAGTTGGTAGTAAGACGATGCTGTGAGCCATGATAGTGGACTGGATTGAGGGCGAGGCGAGCTCGGAGTGGGTGAAGATTCTTTTGGGGGTGGAGAGTCGGGGAGTCGGCCGATCATGCAGCCGTGGTCTACGCCACGACCAGAGCGGAGGCCCAGACTCTCGATGTGGTTGCAGTTTATACGCTCTCCGATATAGAGGTGTATGCATTGATAGATCCGAGGTCCACGATTCATTTATTACACCGCATGTGGCATGTAGATTGTATGTGCATAGAGATGCTTGATATGGGTTGCGGTGAGTACACCTTTGGGTAGTACCACCGCTTTAAGCGAATTTGCGAGGGATGCCCGTCTGGTAGATTCAAAGCAGATTGAGTCTGATTTGATAGTGTTGCCCTTCGAGAGATTGAGGTGATTTTGGGATGGGTGGCTCATCGCCCATAGGGCGATTATGGATTGCTATACCAAGGAGGTTGTGTTAGAGTCTCTGGTCACCGATGGTCGCCGAGGTGTTAGTCGGCGATGCCGGCCGGGATGATCTCTTTTATGAGTGCTTTGAGGTTGATGAGAGGTGGTGTGAGGTTTATTTGGCGCGTGTAGTGGATTCTAGAGTGCGGCGAGTTTGCAGGATGTCCCCGTGATTAGAGTTTCTCGATGTGTTTCTGAGGAGTTATCGGGGTTGCACGGATCCGAGACGGAGTTCGAGATTGACCTCGTTCCGTGCCGCTCTATATCGATACCTCCGTATAGGATGGCACCGTGGGCCGAGGGAGCTTAAGGCTCGATTCAGGGAGTTGTTGGATAAAGGATTTATCGGTAGTGTTTCCCGTGGGGAGCTCCGTGATTGTTTGTGAAGAAGAAGGACGGACTTTGAGGCTTTGCATCGATTATAGGCGACTTAATCGTTCTTGTTAAGAATAAGTACCCACCGCCTAGGATCGATGATCTCTTTGATCGATTCAGGGAGCTCGGTGTTTACCAAGTTGGATTTGAGATCCGTTACTTATCGATTGAGGATCGCAGAGGCCGATGTGCCTAAGAGTGCTTTCAGGAGCAGGTATGGGCATTATGAGTTCTTAGTGATGCCGTTCGGGTTGACTAATGCTCCGGCAGCCTTCATGGCCTTGATGAATATGGTCTTTCAGCCATACCTGGATCAGTTTATGATAGTGTTCATTGACGACATTTTGGTGTATTCGAGGTCTAGACAGGAGCATGCGGAGCATCTGAGAGTTGTGGTTCAGATTATGAGAGATAGGCAGCTGTATGCCAAATTCACTAAGTGTGAATTTTGGCTGGATGAGTGGTGTTCTAGGCCACATTGTATCTAGTGAGGGTATCCGGATGGATCCTCACAAGATCGAGCGATGAGGAGTCGGGAGATTCCGAGGAACGTGTCGAGTTGAGGAGTTTCCTCGGATTAGCGAGGATATTACCGGAGGTTTGTCGAGGGTTCTCTGTGATCTCAAATTTTGACAAAACTTCGAGGAAGAGTGTGACCTTCGATGGATGGATGAGTGTCGAGGAGTTTCGATGAGTTGATACATCGGTTGACTCACGGCACCTGTTAGCCCCGCCATCCGGATCGGGAGGTTTGAGATTTATAGTGATGCTTCGCGGGGTTTAGGTACGTGTGTTGATGCGGCATGGGAGAGTGATAGCTTATGCCTCGAGACAGTTGAGAGCCCACAGGTAATTATCCTGCATGACTTGGAGTTAGCGGTCGTGGTGTTTGCTCAAGATCTGGAGACATTATCGTATGGGAGACGCGTTCGGATCTTCACCGATCATAAGAGTTTGAGATATTTGTTGAGTCGTGAGAGCTGAATGAAGTGCGAGGAGATGGTTAGAATCGCTTAAGGATTACGATCGCACTATCGAGTACCATCCAGAAGGCCAATGTGGTGGCCGATGCCTTTGAGTAGAGATCGCATGGTAGTCAAATTTATTCGAGTTTCGAGGTTGTCATGCTTAGTTCGGTTGAGAGCTCTTAATGTGCGATAGATTTGAGTCGGGATGGAGCTCGATTGCGACTTTAAAGGCCGAGGCCATGTTGCATGATCGGATCAGAGAGTGCGAGCTCGGGACCCGGTTTGGTGAGATTGATTGATAGAGTCAGATCTGGATGGGTATCTGAGTTTGAGTTGAGAGATGGTTCTTTGTGGATGGGCCAGAGATTGTGTGTTCCTGATGTGGAGGATTTGAGGCGTGAGATCTTAGAGGAGGCTCATTTGGTCGCTTATGCCATGCATCCAGGTGTCACTAAGATGTATCGCACTCTTAAGTTGCATTTCTGGTGGCCGGGTATGAAGAGGCATGTGGCGAAGTATGTTTCTCGGTGTTTGACGTGCCAGTAGGTTAAGGCTGAGCACCAGGCCCCAGTTGGGAGATTGCATTCGTTGCCCATTTCGGAGTGAAAATGAGAGCGGATTACGATGGATTTTGTCATGGGGTTACCCAGGACCCTGAGGCAGTGTGATGCTATCTGGGTCATAGTGGACCGATTGACTAAATCGGCTCACTTCTTGCCGATGAGGAGAGTAGTACCCTAGATCACCGGCCCAAAAGTATATGGCGAGATAGTTCATTGCATGGGGTCCGGTTTCAATAGTGTCGATAGGGATCCCATGTTTACTTCGAGATTCGGAGGAGTCTGCGATCGACCATAGATGCAGATTGAACTTCAAGATAACGCTTCATCCTCGAATGTAGATGGGCAGAGTGAGAGGACTATTGATTTATTGAGGATATGTTGAGAGCCTGTGTATTGGAGTTCCGAGGTGCGTGAGATCAGTATTTGCCTCTGGTAGAGTTTGCATATAATAATCAGTACTAGAGTAGCATCGGTATGGCACCATATGAGGCTTTATATGGACGTCCGTCAGCATCCCTCTTCTTGGGATGAAGAGGGTATGAGGATGTTAGAGGTCCCGAGTGATCCAGACACGGTTAATAAGGTGCGATTGATTGAGTCGCATTAAAGCGGCTCGAAGATAAGCAGAAGAGTTATGTAGATCAGCATCGGCGAGAGATGGAGTATGCGATGGGAGATAGAGTGTTCCTCGAGTGTCTCCGTGGAGAGGAGTTCTCGATTTGGCCGTAAGGCAAGTTGAGTCTTCGATATATCGATCCATATGAGATTATTGAGCGGATCGAACCGCTGGCTTCTGAGTTAGCCTTCTTGAGTGAGATGTCCCAACTTGCGATGTGTTTCATGTGAGTATGCTCCGAGATACCGATCGACCCGACTCGTGTGATCCCACCAGAGAATGAGATAGCCAAGAACTCGAGTTATATTGAGGAGCCGTGAGGATTATTGGATCATGGGTCAAGCGATTATGGGCGAGGTGATTCCGTTGGTGAAAGTCCTTTGGAAGAACCATTCATCGAGGAGCCAACTTGGGAGACGAGGAGCATATGAGGAGGCGAGATCCTCACTTGTTCGATCGATCAGTAAGAAAATTTCGGACGAAATTTTTGTTAGGAAGGAGAATTGTAACATCCGTTCTGATAGGATGTGTATAGCCTCTTATATGTATTCAGATAATGTCGTATCGCATCTGTATTTATAGCCTCTGCACATTTGATAAATGTTCACATTTCATTAACATCTGTATGTACATGCATGTATGATGAAATTCACTTGTTTGTGTCATCGGAGACTTTGTGATTAAGGTTTAGTGTGCTTTGATTTGTGAATTTGGAGAAATTGTGTTATTAGTGGAATTTAATATTTTAGAACTTGATTTATGAAATTGAGGAGTCAAATTGAACATAGGCATTGAGAATTGAAAATTGGAGTATATGATAATGAGTTTTCTAATTTTATGGAATTATAGGAATTTTTCTGGAATTTTTGAAGTATTAGGCGAATTCGGAATAATGACTTAGTGATGATTTAATTGCGATTTTGGTTTGAATTCGATTGATAATTGATATGAGATAATTTAAATTATGATTTGAGGAATTAGGGTATGAACTATTGAAATTGGGAGAAATTAAAGTTAGAAATTGAATTGAGGTGGTTCGATTGGACTTGTGGCAATCGAAATTGCCAAACAAGCCTTAAGGTTTCAGATATATATAAAGCCTATGCCTTTGAACTTTGAGAGACGATGCTTGCTTCTTTTTCGGAAAATTGCTTTGTTCTTCTTCTTCCTTGCGTGGATTTCTTGGTGATTTGAAGAGTTTAAGGCTTAATCAAGTAAGTTATTGCTTATTTATGTTTCCTATAGTTTGATTCAAGCAAGAAATTAAGTGATTGATTGTTTAGGAAGTTAGAAAGTTTGGATGATATAGGTTAGGGTAAAATGTGATTTTGATTTGGGTGATTATGGAATAATGCTTATTTGATGGATTTGAGGTTAGAAATAAGTTGTGTTAAGTGAATAATATTGTTTTGGAGTGTTTTGAATGAATTTGGAAGGAAAGGATCGGATTATATTAGAAGAATCTGGGTTTTCTGGCGATTCTGGGTTCGCATGCCGCGACGCAGATTTAACACGCCATGGGCGAAGCGAATTTTCCCCACGCCATGAGGCATGCGAGGCAGCATGCGCGAATGAAAATTGTCGCCTGACGCCAGCGGCGAAGCGGGCGTGACTACGCCAGCAGAGAGGAGACGTCTTGCGTCATGCAAGGGCGATGTGAGGAGGCGCCACAAGCGAGGGCGAGAGAAGAAAGCTCGCCATGCGGGATCGCGCATGTGAGGGATCTAAGTTCAAATAGTAATTTTGAAAATTTGAGGTTTTGAATTTGGGAATTAAGAATTTGATGATGCAATTAGATAGGATTGGATTTCAATTTGAGTCTATAAATTCGAGATTTAAAGTATGAGATCGGGAAATTGAATTCGTGTGGAAATGTCATAACGTGCATAAGACGTACATTATTTGATATAATTGAAAATTTGATTTTGAAAATTGGTCAATTTAGTAATATTCAAATATTCGATTTGATAGAGGCTCGAGTGGGCGTCGCTTCTCCGACGCAATGTTGAGATTTCCGGCGATGTACGGAAGTTTAGAGCGAGTAACCTAGTTGGTTTCTCAATCTACGATGTCTTATGTGCTTTGTATGTGAATTATCTGTGCTTCTGATTAAGTGATTCGCATGAGATAAGTTATTGAGAATTGTGAATGCATGCTAGGCATGATTAGAAATCAATAACTGACAGTTGTGACTGGAGCATATTCTGATCTGACTGGAGCTATAAGCTCATTATTGTGATAAGTGAGAAGGGATTAGTGCATACCCAGAGGGCTCTTTTATCCCTAGTGCGCGTGGGCAGTAGTGCATACCCAGAGGGCTCTCCTACCCCCGAAAACACGATTTTTTGTGTAATGTGCCCAGAAATGGGATAACTCTGACGCCCAGTCACAACACTAAAAATGAACTGGAAATCATTGTGCATTTAGTCTGTGATTATGATGTGAATGTGATATGGAATTAATTGAAACTGTGTGATTATGATTGTATGAAATTCCGATTTATGATTCGAAATGTGATATGTATTGCTTTGTACGCGATTTTGCGTAATGCATGAATTGGGTAAACCATCGATGATGGTTACTCATTGAGTTTCGCAAACTCACCCAAATTGCGACTATTTTTCGAGACAATGATGTAGTGAGACTTCTAGCTCAGATTTGGGACTCTTCCTTTTGTGTGTGTCTTGCGAGAGGAGCATGGCCCATGTGTCGGTCACCGGGGATCCTTTGGGATATTTTGGGGATGACCTAGATAGGAGCTATTATTGTTCATTTTGGCTCAGATATTTGTAATGATGATGTATATGGTTTTCGAAATGAGATAAGAAGTACTCTTTTGGTTTCAAAATTTTAGTGAATGTGATCATTGCTGCTTAAATTATTGATGCCATGAGGTTTATTAGAAGTGATTGTTTGGTAGTGCACCCTCATCGTAGGATATGTATCGGTATGACCTACGGACGTCCCGGTGTATACTCTACGGTAAGGGGGCGCTACAAAAAGTGCATTACATATTAAGGAATGATTTAAAGATGATGTTAATTGGTTATGAGATGCGTATTAAGGAAATTTGCCCTAGATTGTCATTGAGCATGCATTGTACATAATCCATATATACATATGTGTATAAATAAGTACTTATATAATTATGCAAAGTTATTATGTGTGTAAATTTGTGTTGCATGATATAGAAGAGCAATTAGAGCGACAACATCCAGATGTTATTGGAACTTTGAGGCAATAACTATCTGAGCAAACTGTGAGTAACCTAGATGGTCTCACTATGATTATTTGTTTGTTTGAATTGTGTATTGAATTACTATGTGATGTGTATGTACTGATTCTAGACATTGAATGTCTAAGACGTTTAATGCATGAATAACATTGGAAGTGCCCATTAGATATGAATTTGCCTGAATATATGATTTCTCCACTTAAATGTTGAATGTCGGACCAAGGTCTAATGATAAATGTGAATAAGATTGTGAATGTGATGGATTGAACACAATGATTGATTGAATATGTGTGGTGCATTGCATTACATGAATGCATGAAAGATAAAAGCAGTTGTGATCAGAGTCGCTAGTATAAAGAGTTTAAAGCTCAGAACGTGCTAAGAGCCTCTGGCTCAATATGTAAAATGAATCATTGTATCCCCAACAGATAAGAGATAGTATTAATGTCTCACGACCATTGCATATGCACTTGATGTATGTATGAATTGAATGATTGTAATGTATTATTGAATTATGTTGAATGAGAAATGTGAAAATTGTGTAGAAGGTATTTTGTGATGCTACATGATGATACTTGAAATGATATGAACTAAGTGATTGCATGGATTGTTATGTTATGTGATATGAGTGAACCATCGAGGATGGTTAACTCAACGAGTTCATAAAACTCACCAAAAATTAAACATTGACTTTTCCTATTTGATAGAGACGATATGTGTTGGGACCCGATCCGGGAACCGGATCCCAACCGAATAAGCAGAACGAAAACCGAAGCAAACTAAACGAAGGAAGCGAAATTTTGATCGAAAACAAAATGCGAGCGAACAAATCGAAAGTAGCGGCGGAAGCAAATGCAAATCGAATCGAAATACAAACGCAAGCGAAGCAAATACTAATCGAATCGATTTAACAGATTGCAAAGCGAAACGAAATCAAAGGCATACATCCGACATCCTAAACAATAATCAAAGAAAACTTATCGGATGAACATAATCGCGTTGGAAATCTAAGACGTTCCAAAATCCGTTATGAAATTTTTTTCTTTTCTTATTCTCATTTCTTTTCTCGTTACTCAAACATATACCAATCATCTTAAATCGATACGGTCGTGTAATCGATATAAATCCATATCAATCTCAAATTTCTCAAACTCTTAGATACACTTATACATATCCAAAATCTCACTTTTATCCAAAGTTTTACCAAAATTTCAACATAGACAACGAACGCTTTATCCTAACTCAAACCTGCAAAGTGTTCAAAACAACACTTCTAAAATTTCCAAATCAATCACACAAACATCAGAATCCACCGGACCCTCCGTCCGGGATATCAGCAGATAACCACAAACCTATTTCTAAAACATTCTCATATTTGTAAGTCGATCTACTATTCTCATAATTCAATCTCATTCCCAAATCAATCATACAAATATCTTCCCAAAATATTCATAATTTCATATACAAATTTCTCATTCATTCACAATACTCAACTTTATACACAAATACATTTTTCCCAAACTTATCTCAAGTCATGAATATATTCATACTAAAGATCCAAATTACACAAAATCTAACTGACAGAAATGTCGAAACTGATGTCTTCACATTCTTTCATCCGATCTCCTGCTCGAAACCTGGAGATGGGGATGAAAGGGGGGTGAGCTCGAAAGCTCGTGGATAACACATTTATAAACTGATAAATAAGCCGAAATCATTTTTAATACTCTTTTTGCCAAAAGGGCGAATTTTTTTCAAACTTTATAATTTTTCAAACAATTTCCTCAAACCCATTTTTTTCATATTTTCAAACTTTTCATAATAATCTCACTTTTTCTCATTTTCAAAACTTCTTGAATTTTTCATAAATATGAATGCGAACACATAAACAAATCAAAACATATAACACATCGTAATGGTGCAGCTGGTCCAAGCAGAGCGTCTTTGCGATCCCCGCATAAGCGGTCCTGCGGTCGTGAAATAAAACGTCTTACACTTTCGCATTGCGGTCCAATTATAGCCGTGAAGGAGTCCGAAATCGGAGTCCGTGCCCTAATGGGCAGACTGGAGAAGGCTATACATATAGACAATGACTCACCAAAGGACCTACCAAACCCACATAACACATAATCGAAAACGAAAAGTCGGATTGCTCAAGGCACTTTTCAATTTCGTACTTTTCTTCAAAATTTTCCCAAAAATGCATACCACTCAATTTATTCAGTCTATCATTCACTAAATTCAACAATCAAAACATTCAATCAAACAATAATTTCAACAATTGAATAATGCATACACAACAAATGCATTTTCGAAATTTCTATCGGTTTATCGAATCATTGAAAGCAATGAATTCAAACTTATAATAATCTTTCGAAAACATTCTAAATCGTAATTTCAAACCTTTACAAAACAATAATTTGTCAAAAGTTTCACATTTTGCTTTCTTTATTTTTCAAAATTGCTTTCTTTAATTTTTCAAAAATTCACATATAGCTTACAAATCAAAATATAAATATGCTACCCACCTCGAAATGACGCTAAAAGCTTGTCCAAATAGTCAATTCGCCAAATTCCCTCTTCTTTCTTCAATTTAAAAATTCCCTAAGCCAATAACATCCAAATTCATCATCATAATTTGCATAATTCTCAAACTCAACCATAGGAAAAACATAACTATCATAATTCCAAGCTATTTCAATCTCCAATTTTGAAAATCCCCAATTTTCAAAATTGGCCTAAACCAATACACCCAAATTCAATCTCATAAAACATAATTTCTTCAAAATTAATCTCACAATTCATCAATTCACATTAATTCCAAACTATTTAAATCCTCAATTTCAAAAATCCCCAAATCTTAAAATTGGCCTAAACCAATTTATCCCAATTCAATACCATAAAATACAAATTCTTCGAAATTGATTTCATATATCATCAATTCTTATCACTATCTATAACTCTATACCAAAATATCTCAAAATTCTTCATCATAAAATTAAGCCTAAACCTTAATCAATTTTCCATCCAAAATTAAACCCAGCCTAAAGCATATATTTCAAAATTAACTCCACAATCCACAAACTCATCTTATATGTCATAATTCTAAACCGAAAATTAATCAAAATCTCAAAGTAGAAAAATTTCTCTTACCTCTTTCTCATCCAAATTCGAATTTTTTTGGCTCCTTAGGAAGCTCTTATGCTCCTCTACCTTTTTCCTCTTGAAATCTACTCAAAAATCCCTAAGAAACAAGTAGAAAAATCAAAACTAAACTTTCTCTCTCCTCTTCCTCCATAACCGAAGCTTCCACTCTCTTCTTCTTCTATCTTATTTCTCTTTCTCTCTTCTGTAATTCCAGCCACTTTCGTGGCTTTTAATAAGCCAAAACGACATCCATATATGTGTTTCATTAATTGATGGTCAAATGACCAAATTGTCCTTCATTCAAAACTTAAAGTTACGCTTACTTGCGGTTTGATTCGCACTATCAAGCTGAAGGAATTTGTCCAAACTTCCTTCAGGAGAAATGTTCCTCTCAATCATACGAATCCAACGCCACTGACCGCGCTCAATTCCGAGCACCACATCAAAAGTTATGTGTAAACAAAGGCGGAAAAATCCATATTCTAACATATTTTCCATGTACGATTATTTCCGTCCAAAATTTCACATTCTTAATCCCAGAATTGAAACACGATGTCTTCATAACAATTGTAGCCTTATGTCTCTAGTTTAATTCAAAACAATAATCGTCTCATGTCGATTCCCAGATCAAAAGTTATGCTCAAATTACTCACAGGTGTTCCCAATCCAAAATTAAACCCTAATCCGAACTTAAATTCAAAATTAAAAGTCCTAAGGGCAAAATTGACATTTCATGTCTTCATAAGATTTGTAGCCCTTGTCTTATCTTTATTTCGCCTCAAGAATCGCTTCAATCGGATCTCTACAGATCCCGAATTTCACAAAACACCTGAATCATGCTCGAAAATTTCCCGACTCACTTTGATTAAATTAATCACCATTAATTTAATCTCAAAAGTTCACAAATTTCTTATAAAATGAAATTCATTGTCTTAGGAATCCAACGCAAAAGAATCAACTCAATCGGATGTCGGACGGAAAAGATATAGGCAAAATAGTGAGCAAAAGTCGGATTGAAAACAAAGAAATCAAAAATTTAAGAAGCAAAAATATTTGAAACAGACGGATGCTCCCAATCATGAGGGCGAGGCGCTCATCATGAGGCGAGGCGCCTCATCGCTAGGGGCGAGGCGCCGCCTAGCGAGGGCGACAACATGAGAGCGAGCCTTGCCTCGCAGGAAGCCTTGCCTCCCTCGCTAAAGCGGCGTCGCCTACTAGCGAGCATCTGGTAGCCCGCCTCGCTAGGGATGAGCCGTCGCCTGGCGAGCGCTTAAAACTTTCTCTTTTTTTTTTTTTCACTAAACTTTCAAAATTCATAACTTTTAATCCGAACTCCGATTTTGACAAACTTAGTCTCTATAGAAAGCTTAAAGAAAGCTCTAAATCTTCCAAGAAGAACATAAACTCAATTCGACTCCTACGGAGTCCATTTTCCGTCAAAGATACTATCCTCTATACAAACTTGTAAAAATCATAACTTAATTTTCCGAGATCAAAAAATTGCATACTTTATATCGAAATAAAGATCAAAACAAATCCTTCAATTTTCATGAAGAACATCAAAGCTCAATTAACCTCTAACTAGGTTAATTTCTCAGTCAAAGTTCCAACCAATATAAAAGTCAAACCCGATCAAACATAAACTTTGACTGATCATAACTTTCACTCCCGATATCGAAAAATTACAAACTTTATGTCCACAAAAATGTCTTAACATAACCTACAAGTTTCCAGAAGACCATTTTATCAAATTTTGCCTCAATCATAAGTCAACTCTCAAAGTCAAACATTCTCTCTCCAAAAAGTCAAACTTTCTAAATCCTTCAAATTTTCACACTTTTTCTTTCTAATTCTTGCTATATAACTTCATTTCAATCAACTCATCCACTTGATCATTCATATTACTAAATCAAATTGTCACTCAAGGTTCGGGGTCCAACATTTCTCCCCCTCTTAAAAGAATTTCGTCCTCGAAATTCATATTTACTCAACTCCAAGTAACTCATTCTTGCATAAATTTCTTTCTAAACAATGATCATCAAGCACTTTCTTACTAATTTCTTTCCAAAACTCATAATCAATTTCTTTTTCATCACTTTTTACTCTTCATACATATTCTCAATCTCTTCAAAATTTTCACTTCCTTAAATCATATATCACTCATATCATATCAAAACACTATATCTATAACTCATTATTTCTTCATATATGGGCACAAATTAATGGTCCATTTCTTAAGGAACCCTAATATGGTTTAATCATCATTATGTCATCATTCTTTCATCTATATCAATTCATCACAATTTCTCGAAGTTCTAATCTTAATTTCCTCAACACATTCAAAATCAAACATATTCTGAACACTCAAATCAAACCAATCACATGAATTCGTCAAATAGTCATGCACATCAATTTCACATTCCTAAAGACAATCATATTTCTTTCATCAAAATCAAATGACCACCTAGCACACTCTCACAAATTCACTTTTATCTTTACAAACTCGTATCAATTCCTTATTCATTCTCATACGCCCAAGTAAGATCATATTACTGGGCTCTGATACCATAAATGTTGGGACCCGATCCGGGAATCGGATCCCAACCGAATAAGCAGAACGGAAACCGAAGCAAACGGAAACGAAGGGAAGCAGAAATTTCGGATCGAAAACAAAATGCGGAAGCGAACAAATCCGAAAGTAGCGAAGCGGAAGCAAATGCAAATCGAATCGAAATACAAACGCAAGCGAAGCAAATACTAATCGAATCGATTTAACAGATTGCAAAGCGAAACGAAATCAAAGCGTATACATCCGACATCCTAAACAATAATCAAAGAAAACTTATCGGATGAACATAATCGCGTTGGAAATCCTAAGACGCTCCAAAATCCGTTATGAAATTTTTTTTTTTTCTTATTCTCATTTCTTTTCTCGTTACTCAAACATATACCAATCATCTTAAATCGATACGATAATGCATGAATCGATATAAATCCATACCAATCTCAAATTTCTCAAACTCTTAGATACACTTATACATATCCAAAATCTCACTTTTATCCAAAGTTTTTACTAAAATTTCAAAAGATAACGATAATGCCTTTATCCTAACTCCAAACCTCGCAAAGTGTTCAAAACAACACTTCTAAAATTTCCAAATCAATCACACAAACATCGAAATCCACCGACCCTCCGTCCGGATATCGCCAGATAACCACAAACCTATTTCTAAAACATTCTCATATTTGTAAGTCGATCTACTATTCTCATAATTCAATCTCATTCCCAAATCAATCATACAAATATCTTCCCAAAATATTCATAATTTCATATACAAATTTCTCATTCATTCACAATACTCAACTTTATACACAAATACATTTTTCCCAAACTTATCTCAAGTCATGGATATATTCATACTAAAGATCCAAATTACACAAAATCTAACCGATGTAAATGTCGAAATCGATCTTCACATTCTTTCATCCGATCTCCCGTCAAACCCGGAGATGGGGATGAAAGGGGTAGCTCGAAAGCTCGTGGATAACACATTTATAAACCGATAAATAAGCAAATCATTTTAATACTCTTTTTGCCAAAAGGGCTAATTTTTTCAAACTTTATAATTTTTCAAACAATTTCCTCACACCCATTTTTTTTCATATTTTCAAACTTTTCATAATAATCTCACTTTTTTCTCATTTTCAAAACTTCTTGAATTTTTCATAAATATGAATGCGAACACATAAACAAATCAAAACATATAACACATCGAATGGTCCAGGTAGGTCCAAGCGAGCGTCTTGCATAGCCCCGCATAATGGTCCTGCGATCGTGAATGAAACGTATTACACTTTCCGCATCATGGTCCAGTGTAGCCGTGAAGGAGTCCGAACGGACTCCGTGCCCTTGTGGGCAGGCACTGGAGAAGGCTATACACATAGAGACAATACCGACTCACCAAAGGACCTACCAAACCCACATAACACATAATCGAAAACGAAAAGTCGACGCTCAAGGCACTTTTCAATTTCAGATTTTCTTCAAAATTTTCCCCAAAATGCATACCACTCAATTTATTCACCTATCATTCACTAAATTCAACAATCAAAACATTCAATCAAACAATAATTTCAACAATTGAATAATGCATACACAACAAATGCATTTTCGAAATTTCTATCGGTTTATCGAATCATTGAAAGCAATGAATTCAAACTTATAATAATCTTTCGTAAAACATTCTAAATCGAATTTCAAACCTTTACAAAACAATAATTTGTCAAAGTTTCACATTTTGCTTTCTTTATTTTTCAAAATTGCTTTTAATTTTTCAAAATTCACATATAGCTTACAAATCAAAATATAAATATGCTACCCACCTCGAAATGACGCTAAAAGCTTGTCCAAATAGTCAATTCGCCAAATTCCTCTTCTTTCTTCAATTTAAAAATTCCTAAGCCAATAACATCCAAATTCATCATCATAATTTGCATAATTCTCAAACTCAACCATAGGAAAACATAACTATCATAATTCCAAGTTATTTCAATCTCCAATTTTGAAAATCCCAATTTTCAAAATTGGCCTAAACCAATACACCCAAATTCAATCTCATAAAACATAATTTCTTCAAAATTAATCTCACAATTCATCAATTCACATTAATTCCAAACTATTTAAATCCTCAATTTCAAAAATTCCCAAATCTTAAAATTGGCCTAAACCAATTTATCCCAATTCAATACCATAAAATACAAATTCTTCGAAATTGATTTCATATATCATCAATTCTTATCACTATCTATAACTCTATACCAAAATATCTCAAAATTCTTCATCATAAAATTTAGCCTAAACCTTAATCAATTTTCCATCCAAAATTAAACCCAGCCTAAAGCATATATTTCAAAATTAACTCCACAATCCACAAACTCATCTTATATGTCATAATTCTAAACCGAAAATTAATCAAAATCTCAAAGTAGAAAAATTTCTCTTACCTCTTTCTCATCCAAATTCAATTTTTGGCTCCTTAGGAAGCTCTTATGCTCCTCTACCTTTTTCCTCTTGAAATCTACTCAAAAATCCCTAAGAAACAAGTAGAAAAATCAAAACTAAACTTTCTCTCTCCTCTTCCTCCATAACCGAAGCTTCCACTCTCTTCTTCTTCTATCTTATTTCTCTTTCTCTCTTCTGTAATTCCAGCCACTTTCGTGGCTTTTAATAAGCCAAAACGACATCCATATATGTGTTTCATTAATTGATGGTCAAATGACCAAATTGTCCTTCATTCAAAACTTAAAGTTACGCTTACTTGCGGTTTGATTCAAGACTATCAAGCTGAAGGAATTTGTCCAAACTTCCTTCAGGAGAAATGTTCCTCTCAATCATACTAATCCAACGCCACTGACCGCTCAATTCCAAGCACCACATCAAAAGTTATGTGCGAAACAGTGCGGAAAAATCCATATTCTAACATATTTTCCATGTACGATTATTTCCGTCCAAAATTTCACATTCTTAATCCCAGAATTGAAATGCGATGTCTTCATAACAATTGTAGCCTTATGTCTCTAGTTTAATTCAAAATAAGAATCGTCTCATTTCGATTCCCAGATCAAAAGTTATGCTCAAATTACTCACAGGTGTTCCTAATCCAAAATTAAACCCTAATCCGAACTTAAATTCAAAAATTAAAAGTCCTAAGGGCAAAATTGACATTTCATGTCTTCATAAGATTTGTAGCCCCTTGTCTTATCTTTATTTCGCCTCAAGAATCGCTTCAATCGGATCTCTACAGATCCCGAATTTCACAAAAACTGAATCATGCTCGAAAATTTCCCGATTCACTTTGATTAAATTAATCACCATTAATTTAATCTCAAAAGTTCACAAATTTCTTATAAAATGAAATTCATTGTCTTAGGAATCCAACGCAAAAAGAATCAACTCAATCGGATGTCGGACGGAAAGATATAGACAAAATAGTGAGCAAAAGTCGGATTGAAAACAAAGAAATCAAAAATTTAAGAAGAAAACGGCGTCTGAAACAGACGGACGCCTAACTCATGAGGCGAGGCGCCCGCTCATGAGGGCGAGCACCCGCCGCTAGGCTAGAGGCGTCGCCTAGCGAGGCGCGACAACATGAGGGCGAGCCTGCCTCATGAGGCGAAGGCAGCCTACCTCGCATAAGGCGTCGTCGCCTAGCGAGGCGCATCTGGGCGCCACTTCGCTAGATGAGAGCCGTCGCCTAGCAATGGCGCTAAAAACTTTTCTCTTTTTTTTTTTTTTTTTCACTAAACTTCCAAAATTCATAACTTTTAATCCCGAACTCCGATTTTGACAAACTTAGTCTCTATAGAAAGCTTAAAGAAAGCTCTAAATCTTCCAAGAAGAACATAAACTCAATTAGACTCCTACGGAGTCCATTTTCCGTCAAAGATACTATCCTCTATACAAACTTGTAAAAATCATAACTTAATTTTCCGAGATCAAAAAATTGCATACTTTATATCGAAATAAAGATCAAAACAAATCCTTCAATTTTCATGAAGAACATCAAAGCTCAATTAACCTCTAACTAGGTTAATTTCTCTTCAAAGTTCCAACCAATATAAAAGTCAAACCCGATCAAACATAAACTTTGACCGATCATAACTTTCACTCCCGATATCGAAAAATTACAAACTTTATGTCCACAAAAATGTCTTAACATAACCTACAAGTTTCCAGAAGACCATTTTATCAAATTTTGCCTCAATCATAAGTCAACTCTCAAAGTCAAACATTCTCTCTCCAAAAAGTCAAACTTTCTAAATCCTTCAAATTTTCACACTTTTTCTTTCTAATTCTTGCTATATAACTTCATTTCAATCAACTCATCCACTTGATCATTCATATTACTAAATCAAATTGTCACTCAAGGTTCGGGGTCCAACAATATGACTTCTAAGTCAATTTTAGAAGAGAACCAATACTAATTTGCGATTAAAGAAGTGGCTCAAAGGTTGGTCAACTGGGACTGAGGGATTTAGATAAATTTTTGTATAATTCCTGATGTATGTAGCATGTTCTATATATGGAGATGTAAACTCTATTTTTTTTTTGATAATTTACATATATGGATGTGGTTATAAAGCCACAATGTACATATTATTTAATAAATGAAATGAGGACTTTGGGTTTTAGCCATGATGATTCTTATGTTTTAATTTATAATGCCATAAGTGAAAGTGATGTAGTTGGCGCATTGCTTCAGTTGGGCATATGCTCGAATGTCAAAAGGACGTAAGGGCACAAATGTCTGATGGGAGTGGGGTACCACAGAGGGTGGTAGGGGAGCATGTTTGGAATCCATAGGGATAGATAGGAGTATTAGATATGAAATATCGTGAGAAATACGAATAGTAATTGAAGTTATTGTCTATTATAGGTCATCCACTATAAGTGATCAAGTGGGATAACCAAGTAACCTAGGATCAGTAGGAGCCAGTAGGGAGTCTTCAGTATCTTGACCTAAGAGAATGAATCCAAGAATTCCTGATAAAAGGGAAAGGAGGTATAACAAGCTGCAAAAGTAGGGAGCTGTGGACTTCTACGAAAGTACAGACCCTATAGAGGCTGAGGGATGGTTAGAGCGAATGGAGAGAGTCTTTGATCAGATAGATTGTGATCCGGCCGAGAAGTTTGACTATGCAGTTTCCTTAATGCAAGGCCCAGCATACCAATGGTGGAAGACTGTTCCAGGCAATACCTCCAGGCCTTATAACTTAAAGTAGGAAGACTTCAAGAGAGTCTTCGAGGAAAATTATATGTCCAAGATCTACCTAGACAAAAAAATGAAGGAAATTCTGGATCTAAAATAGGGTAGTTTATCTGTGGCAGAGTATGAGATAAAGTTTAACGAATTGATGGGATATGCTACTTTCTTGCTTCCTACTGAGGGAGACAAGTGCAGGAGATTCGAAGATAGGTTGAACATGGAGATTCGGATAAGGTTAGCCATTTTTAATCTAGGTAGTTTTACAAAATTATAGGCTACCTCGATCCGAATTGAACAATTGTTAAATGACAATCAAACGGAATACATATTAGAGTCTAGACTAAAAAAGGCCCAATAAATCTCAGAGTGGTTCTGGTAGGAAATTTAGTAAGCGTCAGAACTGACCTTCTAAACCACCGACTCGATCAAGACAGTTGGGGTTCAGACAGAGGGGTAGCTTCATACAGTTTGACAGTGAAAGAGTTTGCAGTATCAGGTCAATACATACATATAGATGATTGACTTATTAATGTTTTCCCATGAGATATTTAGGCTTGATTGTGATCTTGAATGAGCCTAGTTGATGTTGGATTGAGTGATTAAAGTAAGGAAAGTGGATTAGGTGTTAAGGAATGATTTAAAGATCTTGTTAATTGGTTATGAGACACATATTAAGGAAATGTACCCGAGATTGTCATTGAACATGCATTGTACATATTCCATATACATATATTTGCATAAATGAATATTTATGATGCAAAGTTGTGATGTGTATAAATATGTATGTATTGCATGATTTATAAGAGCATGTTGACCATCAACATCTAGACGTTGTCGGGACTTCGAGGCAATAGATTTCTGGAGCAAACTATGAGTAACCTAGACGATCTCACTTGAATAATTGTTTGTTTTAAATTATGTATTGAATTATGTTGTGAAATTGATTGTGATGATTCCAGATATTGAATGTCTAACGCGTTTGATGCATGAATAACATATTGGAAGTGTTTCTTGTATGTGAATTTGATAAAATATGTGATGTCTCAACATTTTGTTAAATGTCGGACCAAGGTCCCACGAGAAATATGAATCATGAATGTAAATGTAATTGTGTAAGTGAAATCAAATGACTGATTGAATATATGTGATGCATTTCATTACATGAATGTGATTAAGAGCTAAAGGCACGCTATGTATAATGAGCCATGTATCCCCAACGAATAAGGGATAGTTAATAATAAACCCGATATCCACAATAGATACGGGACAGTTATAGACACTCATTCATAACAACATAATAATAAAAAATGAGCCTCATAAGCATTGCTTATACATTTCATATGTATGTTTGAGTGATTGAAATGAAATGTTGACTTGTATTTGAATGAAAATGTGAAAATTATGAACAAAGTTCTATATAATGCTATATAATGATAAATAAAATGATGTGAATTATGTGAATATATGATGTGATGTGTTATATGATTTGAGTGAACCATCGAGGATGGTTACCTCACTAAGTTTGTTGGGACCGAGACCCAACTACATACACTGCACACTATCCTTATCTAAATGTTGGATCCCGTTACCGGAACCCAACTACATAACCAGAAAGGAAAACGAAACGGAAAACAAAGCATAAGAATCGAAAGCGAACGCACACTCAAACAAATGCAAAGTGAATGCGAAGTTTAAAATAGCGAAACGAATCGAGTAAAGTTTAATCGAAACAAATCGAAAAGTAGCGGCGAAGCAAAAGCAAGCTAAGCAAGAACTAATCGAATCAAACGAACAGATTGCAAAGCTTAAACGAAAACAAAGCGTATACATCCGACATCCTAAACAATAATCAAAGAAAACTTATCGAATGAACATAATCGCGTTAGAATCCTAAGACGCTCCAAAATCCGTTATGAATTTTTTTCTTTTCTTATTCTCATTTCTTTTCTCGTTACTCAATCATATACCAATCATCTTAAATCCATACAATCGTACATAATCTGATATAAATCCATACAATGTATATAATCTGATATAAATCCATACCAATCTCAAATTTCTCAAACTCTTATATACACTTATACACATCCAAAATCTCACTTTTATCCAAATTTTTTAACTAAAATTTCAAAGATAACTACCGCCTTTATCCTAACCCAAAATTTCCTGCAAAGGCAAAATACACTTCTATAATCCCTAATCGTAATATCGTAACCATCGGACTCTCCCGTCCGAATCCCAACACCAAAGTAAACACAAACCTAAAACTAATACTTCCATATTTCTCAAATCAATATACCAATCTCATAATTCAAGAATCAATATATATCTCAAATTTATACAAATTCCCAAATCAACCATACAATATGTTCTCAAATTCTCCATAATTTCCTATACAAATTTCACAATCATTCACAATACTTAACTTTATACACAAATACATTTTCTTTCAAACCTTTCTTAAACCACAAAGATCCATACTCAAAATCCAAAATACACAAAATCTAAGCGACACATATGTCGTAACCGATGTCTTCACATTCTTTCATCCGATCTCCGTCAAACCTGAGATGGGGATGAAAGGGGGAGAGCTCTAAGCTCGTGGATAACACATTTATAAACCGATAAATAAGCGTAAAACATTTCTTTATAAACTTTTGCCAAAAGGGCTAATATTTCAAACTTTTAACTTTGGAATATTTCTCTCACACTCTTTCCAATTTTCCCAAACTTCTCATAAAAATCTCATTTATCTCATTTTTCAAAATTCTCGAATTCTTCATAAATATGAATGCAACATAATTTCAATTTTCATTTCTCACTTTATAAACATGAATACGTAACATGAAACAAATCAAAACACATAACATATCGAATGGTCTGCTAGTCCAATAGAACGCGTCGCATAGCCCCGATATAGCGGTCTTGTGGCAATCGTGAGCGAAACGTATTACACTTTCCCGCATCATGTCCAAGTAGCAGTGAAGGAGTCCGAACGGAGTCTGTGCACTACTAGCAAGCACTGAGAAGGCTATACACATAGAGACAATACGACTCACCAAGGGACCTACCAAACCCACATAACACATAATCGAAAACGAAGAGTCGGATTGCTCAAGGCACTTTTCAATTTCTTAATTTTCCACACATTCACATAAAGCATACAATTTGATCAATTCATCATTCAATTTTAATTTCGAAATCAAATCATTCAATGCATACACAACAAATGCATTTTCGTAATTTCTATCGCTTTATCAAATCATTTAAAGCAATGAATTTACGCTTGTAATAATTTTCCAAAATCATTCGAAATAAACAAAGTACGAAAATCTTTTCTTTCATTTTCTCAAATTTTCAAAAGTAATATTTAACTTATAAATCAAAATATAAATATGTTACCCACCTCGAAATGACGCTAAGCTTGTCCAAATAGTCAATTCTCCAAATTCCTTCTTCTTTCTTCAATTTAAAATTCTAAGCCAATAACATCCAAATTCATCATCATAATTTGCATAATTCTCAAACTCAACCATAGGAAAAACATAACTATCATAAATCCAAGCTATTTCAATCTCCAATTTTCAAAATTGGCCTAAACCAATATACCCAAATTAAATCTCATAAAACATAATTTCTTCAAAATTAATCTCACAATTCATCAATTCACATTAATTCCAAACTATTTAAATCCTCAATTTCAAAATCCCCAAATCCTAAAATTGGCCTAAACCAATTTATCCCAATTCAATACCATAAAATACAAATTCTTCAAATTGATTTCATATATCATCAATTCATCATATTTCCTATAATTCTATACCAAAATATCTCAAAATTCTCAATCATAAAATTAAGCCTAAACCTTAATCAATTTTTCATCCAAAATTAAACCCACCTAAAGCATATATTTCAAAATTAATTCCACAATCCACAAACTCATCTTATATGTCATAATTCTAAACCAAAATTAATCAAAATCTCAAAGTAGAAAAATTTCTTTACCTCTTTCTCATCCAAATTCAATTTTTTGGCTTAAAAGGAAGCTCTTATGCTCCTCTATCTTTCTCTCTTGGAACCAACCCAAAATCCTTAAGAAACAAGTAGAAAAAATCGAAAATATCTTTCTCTCTCATCTTTTCCTCCATCACCGAAACTTCTACTTCTTTCTCTTCTTTCTTATTTCTCTTTCTCTCTTCTGTAATTCCAGCCACTTTCGTGGCTTTTAATAAGCCAAAATGACATCCATATATGTGTTTCATTAAATGAAGGTCAAATGACCAAATTGCCCTCCATTCAAAACTTAAAGTTACGCTTACTTGCGGTTTGATTCGCACTATCGATTTGAAGGAATTTGTCAAAACTTCCTTCTCAAGAAATGTTCCTCTCACTCATACGAATCCAACGCCACTGACCGCGCTCAATTCCGAGCACTACATCAAAAGTTATGTGCAAAACAGTGCGGGAAAATCCATATTCTAACACATTTCTTATGTACGATTATTTCAGTCCCAAAATTCACATTCTTAATCCCAGAATTGAAACTCAATGTCTTCATAACAATTGTATCCTTATGTCTCTAGTTTAATTCAAAACAAGAATCGTCTCATTTCAATTCCCAGATCAAAAGTTATACTCAAATTACTCACAGTGTTCCTAATCCAAAATTACACCCCAATCCGAACTTAAATTCAAAAATTAAAAGTACTAAGGGCAAAATTGACATTTCATGTCTTCATATGATTTGTAGCCCCTTGTCTTATCTTTATTTCTCCTCAAGAATCGCTTCAATTGGATCTCTACAGATCCCGAATTTCACAAAACACCGAATCATGCTCAAAAATTTCCGACTCACTTTGATTAAATTAATCACCATTAATTTAATCTCAAAAGTTCACAAATTTCTTATAAAATGAAATTCATTGTCTTAGGAATCCAACGCAAAAAGAATCAACTCAATCGGATGTCTGACGGAAAAGATATAGGCAAAATAGTGAGCAAAGGCCTGATTAAAACAAAGAAATCAAGAAATTTAAGAAGCAAAACAGGCTTGGTGGCGCTCAACGCCTAACTCATGGCGAGCCTTGCCCTGCGAGGGCGAAGCTGGCTCGCTAGGCGAGGCGTCGCCTGCGAGACACATTGCTCATGAGGCGAGCCTTGCCTCGCGAGGCGAGAGCGGGCCTCCTCGCCAGAGGCGAGCCGTCGCCTCTAGCGAGGGCGTGATGTCGGCGCCTCACCTCAGCTAGGCGAGCCGTCGCCTAGCGAGGCGCCGCAGCCAACATCCAATTTTTTTTCCACTTATTATCAAAATTTCCAACTTCATAACTCTTAATCCCAACTCCAATTTTGACAAACTTAGTCTCTATAGAAAGCTTAAAGAAAGCTCTACATCTTTCACGAAGGACATAAACTCAATTCGACTCCTACGGAGTCCATTTTCCGTCAAAGATACTATCCTCTATACAAACTTGTAAAATTATACTTAATATTCCGAGATCGAAAAATTTCATACTTTATATCGAAATAAAGATCAAAACAAATCCTTCAATTTTCATGAAAACATCAAAGCTCAATTAACCTCTAACTAGGTTAATTTCTCACCAAAGTTCCAACCAATATAAAAGTCAAACCCGATCAAACATAAACTTTGACTGATCATAACTTTCACTCCCGATATCGAAAAATTACAAACTTTATGTCCACAAAATCTCTTAACATAACCTACAAGTTTCCGAAGACCATTTTATCAAATTTTGCCTAAATCATAAGTCAACTCTCAACGTCAAATATTCTCTCTCCAAAAGTCAAACTTTCTAAATCCTTCAAATTTTCACACTTTTTCTTTCTAATTCTTGCTATTTAGCTTCATTCCAGTCAACTCATCCACTTTCCTCTCATAATCCATATAAATTCATTCAAATATCAAAGTCCTCTAAACTAAACAATTCTTTTCTCATAAATTTTTCTTACTTTCAGCAAATTTTCTTAAATTCATAAATTGTCTCACCAATTTCTTTATCATTAATATTCATTGTTATATTTCTAATTATCATCAAAAGTTCGGGGTCCAACAAAGTTTGCAAAACTCACCAAAATTGCAACGTTGACATTTCAGACCGAGAGAGAACACTTGTTACAAAGAGACTCTACAGGAAGCATAGTTTTGTACTTTTGGAAAGAAGAAATGATTCAAAGGTCGGTCAGCTGAGATTGAAGGATTGGATAGAATTTTTGTATAATTCCTCATATGTGTAGCGTGTTATGTATTTAGTTTTGATAGTGTACATATTTGGATGATTTTGTAAAGCTACAATGTATATTCATTTTTTATGAAATGAAATGAGAAATTTTGGATTTTTAATTGTTGTGTCTTTTCTATGATGCCCTATAAGAGAATATGATTGCTCTATCATGCCACCCTTGTGAGGTACGTGTTCAGATATTACTTAGGATGTTGGGTACATGTCTTGCAAAAGTAAGGTGCTACAAGAATCCAGAGTTTCCTAAGATTAGTTAGATATTACCGAAGATTTATAGATGGGTTCTTATTGATCTCAACCCCTCTGACTAAACTTTTGAGGAGGAATGTAGTTTTCACATGGAATGACAATTGTCAAAAAATCTTTGAGGAATTGAAGCATCAGTTGACTACAACATCGGTGTTAACTATTCTGTCGAGAATTGGAGGATATGTAGTATATAGTGATGCTTCGCATCAAGGATTAGGATGCGTGTTGATGCAGTATAGCAAGGTAATAGCCTATCCATCGAGATAATTAAGGTCTCATGAGATAAATTATCCAGTACACGATTTAAAGCTTGCTATAGTTATTTTTTCTCTAAGGATATAGAGACACTACCTGTATAGAGAGACATTCCAGATATATACTAATCATAAGAGTTTGAGGTATCCGTTGAGTCATAAGGAATTAAATATGAGACAGAGGAGATGGAAACAGTTGTTGAAAGACTATGATTGTACGATTGAGTATCATCTAGGAAATGCTAATGTGGTGACAGATACATTGAGTAGAAAGTTGAATAGCATTGTAGCTCAAATTCAGTTATTAAGGTTATCGAGCTTAATTTAATTTAGAACTCTAAATGTGGAGTTAAATCTAAAGCAGAATGAGGCATTGATAGCCACATTAAGACTGAGGCCAATGTTGCATGACATAATCAGAAAGGTACATAATAAAGATCCTAATATGGTGAAGCTTATTGAAAAATTGAAAATGAAACCAGATTCTAAGTTTGAATTGAGAGATGAGAAACTGTGGCTAAAGCAAAGACTGTGTGTGCCTAATGTGGATGAATTGAGAAAGGAAAATATAGAGGAAGCTCATGTAGTGGCTTATGTTATGCATCCTGGTACCACCAAGATGTATAATACACTAAAGTACTGGTGCCATGAATGAAGAAACAAGTAGTGGAATATGTTGCTAAGTGTTTAACTTGCCAACAGATTAAGGCTAAACATCAAGCTCTGGTTGGGAAGTTTCATTCGCTACCTATTCCAAAGTGAAAATGGGAACGAATTACCATAGATTTTGTGATGAAATTGCCAAAGACTCTGAGGCAAAATGGCATTATATGGGATGTGGTGGACCGACTGACTAAGTTGACCCATTTCTTACCAGTGAGAGAGAATAACTCACTAGATCAATTGGATAAGAAATATGTAAATGAGGTAGTTAAACTTATGGGGTTCTAGTGTCCATTATATCAGACAGGGATCTGAAATTTACTTTAAGATTTTGGAAGAGCTTACAGTTAGCTATGGGTACAAAGTTAAACTTCAGTATTGCATTTCATCCACAAACAGATGGACAAAGTGAAAGGACAATCAAGACTATTGAGGATATGCTTAGGGCATGTGTATTAGAGTTTCAAAGAGCATAAGACCAGTACATAGCTTTAATTGAGTTACATATAATAACCACTATTACAGTAGTATCGGAATGGCACCATATGAGACATTATATGGCAGAAAATGTCATTGACCTCTATATTGGGAAGAAGAGGGTCTAAGAATAGTTGAAGGCCCAAAACTAATACAAGATGTTGTGGATAAAGTGAAACTGATCCATAGTTGTATTAAAGTAGCACATGATAGACAAAAGAGTTATGTGGATCAACACCGAAGTGATATGGAATACAGAGTAGGAGATAGAGTGTTTCTGAGAGTATCGCCTTAGCGAGAAGTGCCGAGGTTCGTTAAAAAGGATAAATTGAGCCCTAGGTACGTTGGTCTTTATAAGATCATTGAGAGAATAGGACCATTGGAATACAAGTTAACTTTACTGAATGAGATGTCTCAGTTACATAATGTACTTCATGTGAGTATGCTCAAAAGATACCGATATGATCCAATGCACGTGTTACCAACTCAAGAGATCGAAATAGCTAGTAACCTGAGTTATGTTGAGGAGCCGATCAAGATAGTGAAATATCAAACAAAACAGCTGAGAAATTGAGTAATTCCATTGGTGAAAGTCCTTTGGAAGAATTACTCGAGTGAGGAAGCAACTTAGAAAACAAAGGAGCATATGAGGAGACAACACCCCTATCTGTTCAAATAATCAGGTAAGAATTTCGATGATGAAATTTCTTAAAGAGGGAAGAATTGTAACATCCCATTATCCCATGTTAAGCGTTAGAACCCTAGAATATTGTACATAAGAGATTACTGAGAAGTTAAAAAGTGCATTTTATACTCATGCATAATATATCATACACACACATATGAATATTAATTATTACACACATTAAAATGATTGTACATTCATTCATTGACATTTTTGAGTATAATTCATTTATAAATGTGATTATATTGAGAATTGTGGATTATATGTATTGAAAATTGATTTGGTGATAATAATTGTTGATCTAGAATTTTTGGTGAAATTTAGGAAATTTCTAAAATTTTGGGTATTTATAGACTAGAAAAAATGCCAAGTGGCATGACAATTGATAAATGGTAATTAAAATAAGAGTTAAATGGTAGTTGAAATTTTGATAAATGAATTTGTGATTTATTGGCAAGTGTTATTGAAAATTGGGAGACAATTAGAATAGAAATTGGAGTTGAGTGGATTAGTTAGATAAAAGAACCTAGTTTAAACCTAGAGAGATTGGACATATGGCAAGTGACAAGTGACAAGTGTCACTTGCCAAGCCATGTCTTTATCCCACGATTCTCTTAATTACTTGGAAGGCCATTAAATTGTCTTGAACCTTGCTTTCTTCTTCTTCTTCTTTGTTCATTTCTTCTTTAACTTCTTCACAAATTTTCTCTCCAATATCCATTTAAGTTGAACCTATCTCTCTCATCTTTCACTTGCTACTCTCACCCTGTTGTGTTCTTCATTTTCCATAAGAAAACCTAAACCTCCCAACCTCCATGATGTTGTACATGGGTTGTATGAGAAGTTAGGGCTTCTTATTGTTCTTGAAGAGTTTGAAGATTTTAAGCTAAATCAAGTTAGTTATGCTTTAATCAATATGGGTAGTGTTAAATGAAACTAATATAATGAGTAATTTGAGATTGATGACTTGATCATGAAATTATATATGTGAATCTTGAGTGATGAAATATGCATATAAATGTTGTGTTTCTGCATATAAGATGATTAACCTTTCATAAGTTGTTGTAGAGATGAGTCTAAACTTGAAAGATCATTAAAATTATGTAAAAGAAGTGCAAAAATTATGACTTGTAAATTGGATATTTTTGTTCTGTTTTATTGGGATATTAAGTGAATTTCTTTTATTGTTTTATAGATGAACTAACATGAGTTTAGATCTAATAAAAAGGAGTACTATGATGTTTTAAAATGAGATAAATTAAACGGATAGTTAGGAATGAAATGAAGGTGAAAAATAAAGTGGAACATGTGCAAAAAATTAAAGATGAATGTGTATATGAATATGTTCTGTTTTGGTGTGTAATAATGTGAATGTTAGTAACTGTAATAGAGATGAAGTAGAGTGAGTTAAAAGAGAAACAAAGGGATAGTGTAATGTCTTAAAGTGAGGAGAATTAGGATGATAGTTTATAGAAAAAGGAAAGGTGACAGTGGAGTTGAATGCGTGCTGAAACATTGAAGAATGCATAGACATGATTGATGTTCTGTTTATAGGGTTATGATCAACAATCTTGTATCATGTTTTTTGGGGATGTTTTGAATCGGAATGGAGGTGAAAATGAAGAGGAATTGAAGTAGGAATGATAAGATATGCAAGAGATGTGTTTACTAATACATTTGGAAGGGGAAGGAGTAAGGATTTAGTAAACCATAAAATGATATATATATATATATATATATAGATAAATCAAATGAGTAGAGTTTTATGGATTTTAATGCAACTAATATGGTAGTTGAAGTAGCATGTAATGAAGTTGCATAAATGAATGTGAATACTGGACAATTTGGTGTAAAATGATGTTAGCATATGTGTAGAAATCGTGGGAAATAATGTTAAATGAGATATGCTTCTCATATGTCCATTAGGAAGACTTCAGGTCCGTTGTGTTCATGTCCGTTTGGAGGGACGTATGTCCGCTGGGCGAACATTCTCTGGACACTTACATAATTGTGTGATTTTGACCCTTTAGATAACAAAATCTCTCTTTGGGGTATTCACAGAAGTTGTAGAATTTGAAGTCCTCTTCGAAAGCGTTCTAGAAAAAAGTTATACATTTTGTCCCAAAATCATGTATATATATAAATATTTACTTATTAATTTTTTCCTATGAGGTATTTAGGCTTGAATGTGAACTTGAATGAGCCTAGTTTATGATGAATTGAGCGATTAAAGTAAGGAAAGTGTATTAGTTATGAAGGAATGATTTAAAGATGATGTTAATTGGTTATGAAACACGTATTAAGGAAATGTACCTGGAATTGTCATTGAGCATGCATTATACATAATCCATATATACATATATGCATAAATGAGTACTTATAAAATAGTGCAAAGTTGTGATGAGTGTAAATGTGTATTGCATGATATAGAAGAGCAATTAGAGCAACAACATCCAGATGTTGTCGGCACTTTGAGGCAATAGCTATCTAAGAAAACTGTGAGTAATCTACGCTATGATTATTTGTTTATTTGAATCATGTATTGAATTATTATGTGATGTATATGTACTAATTCTGGGCATTAAATGTCTGAGGCGTTTTATGCATGAATAACATTGGAAGTGCTCACAGAATGTGAATTTGAATGAATATGTGATTTGTTAACTTAAATGTTGAATGTCAAACTAACGTTCGATGACAAATATGAATGAGACTGTGAATGTGATTGATTGAACACAATGATTGATTGAATATATATGTTGTATTGCATTACATTAATGCATAAAGATAAAGGCAGTTGTGTCCGAGTTGCCAATAAAAAGAGCTTAAAGCTCAGAACATGCTAAGAGTCTCTGGCTCAATATGTAAAATAAGTGATGTATCTCCAATGGATAAAGGACAATATTAATGAGCTCGGTATCTATAATAGATATGGGACAGTGAAAAAGGCACTCAGTCACAACAATGAAATAAATGAACGTTAGTCTCATAAGCATTGCATATACACTTGATGTATGTACGAATTGAAAGATTTTAATGTATTATTGAATTATGTTGAATGAAAAACGTGAAAATTGTGTACAAGGTGTTTTGTGATGCTACATGATGATACTTGAAATGATATGAACTATGTGGTTGCATGGATTGTTGTGTTATATGATATGAGTGATCTATCGAGGACGGTTAACTCACGGAGTTCACAGAACATACCAAAAATTGCATATTGACTTTTCAGGCTCGAGAGAGACGATATAGCTTCTAAGTCAATTTAGAAGAAAACTAGTACTGATTTTAGATTGAAAACATGGCTCAAAGGTCGGTCAACTGGGAGCGAAGGATTAAGATAAGTTTTTGTATAATTCCTCATGTATGTAGCTTATTCTGTATGCAGAGATGTAAACTCTAATTAATTTTTGGTAATGTACATATATGGATGTTGTTATAAAGCCACAATGTACATATTGTTTAAGAAATGAAATGAGGAATTTGGGCTTTATCCATGGTGATTCTTATGTTTTAATTTATGATGACATGAGTAAGTGAAAGTTATGTAGTTGGTGCGCCGCTTCTACCGGGCATGTGCTCGAATGTCAGAAGGACGTACAGGCATAAATGTCTTATGAGAGTGGGGTGCCACACTATCCAATTTTCACTCACAAAATCGATAAATCAATAGTCTAATTGTTGATATACGAAACTCATCTAGGAAAAAGTTGATAGAATCTTCAATAAATCTGTTGCATATATATCTTCGACAAAAACATATCTATCTCCAATTGTTCGCGTACATGTGTAATAAAACTTATCTTCTTTAGGATTATATTTCAAGTGAGATTCCTTAATTATTCAAGATGTTGGAATCCTATACAAGGTGAATCACTAATGATATACTAGATATATTATACTACAAATAATGCCAAAAATAATAAATTAGATATCTTGACAAATATCTTAACAATAACATTGAATAAAAGATGAAATTTTCATCACAAATCATTCAAAATCATTGAAAAGGAAAAACTTCAAGAAAACCCAAAAAGAGCCAAGCAAGGCTGGCAATCTTTTTTGATGACACCAAATTGGTCTGAATATTACCAATTACCACCAATTTAGTATGAAATGATAACATCAAAACTTCCGCTCTCCGCAACTCTTACGGGCTGTTTGGTAGAATGGAATGGCCATTCTATTCCTAACCCATTCCTATCTAATTACTAAATCCATGTTTGGTTAAAACTGAAGACAGGAATATCTAAACATTGGTAACAACTATTCTTAAATTTTGGAGAATACGCAAACCCCACCCCAACCCATCTTTACATATTCGAAGAATACGTTTTCTTACTGAAGACAACTTTATCCTCTCATGTTCAGCCTCCGAAACTTCTTGTCCTTCTTTAACCTTGAAACATCTTCGAGCCTTCTCTTATCCTCTCACGTTCAAGCTTCCGACAGGCCAATGTCACCCTTGTTGTCACCAGTCGCCGTCACCTGCCGCTGTCCATCTTACGCTCCAATTTTCCAAAAGGAATTAGGATCTTTTTCTCTTCAGTCTATCTTGCTCAAGCTTACCGTCTTTGACTGGTAATGTCTTTTAATTGTTCTTCGTTTTGATTCTTTTAGCCTCATTCCTCTTGTTATTTTGTCTTGTGAGGTAGTGTGGGGAATAAGGGTGAAGGAGACCTCCAAAAATCCCAGGAGCGCCTCCTCCGATGCCGAGTTCATCGTACAAGTCAATCTTCATATTTGAGTCATTCAGACATTGCTAGAAACACCAATCAAATAAACACATGATGGGCAATAAGAAATGTCGCAGAATGAAAACAGACAAATGGGCTGACGAGTTGCCTTCAACAAATGCCAAGCAACGGAGATGTCGGCGAAACCAGCATCGAGCACAGCGTACCTGGTAGTGGGTTCAAAACAAGATGATAACTTTACTCCAAAGCGTGTGTCAAAGAGTGAAAAAAGAGAGCGTACCTGAGAGGAGAAGGAAAAGAAGACGAAGAAGAAGACGAAGAGGTCCTAATACTAAAAATAGAATTTAATAATAATAAAAAGAAGAAAAAGAAAAAGAAAAAGAAGAAAATTAATTTTGTATAATAATAATAATAATAAATAAATAACTAATAATAATAATAACAAAATAAAATTAATAATAATTTATAAAATTAATAATAATAATAATAATAATAATAATAATAATAATAATAATAATAATAATAATAATAATAATAATAATAATAATAATAATAATAATAATAATAATAATAATAATATGATGATAATAATAATAATAAGGACATTTTGTTCTTTTTATTACCTTTTCCTTTCTTATTCCAAGTCTATATTTTCAAACCAAACAGTGGAATAGAAATTCTTTATCTATTCCATTTCTTAAACCAAACAAAATAATACTCATTCTGTTCTATTCCTCATCTTTTCTATTCCCAAGAATAACTATTCTATTCTATTTCTTGAACCAAACAGGCCGTTATTATCCATAAGACAAATATGACAAGAGAGAGAGAGAGAGTGTGTTTTCTTTAGAAAGGGAAGGGTTGAAGGGTTTAAATTAAGAACGTAAGAAAAAGAATGACTTCTAACTAGGATTACGTTTGGGACATTCTAATAATCACGTGGTGGGTGAAATAATTTGGGTCTATGATAGCGTCATCATATGCATAAGAAAAAAAAGACACTATTAGCTTTATTTTGGTAAAAATTAAGAAAATAAGAGACCTTAACTTGGTAATTCTGTTGTGACTGAATAAATTCAAAGTCGAGCCTTTGAATATTAAGGGGGTGTCTGGAAATGTGTGAGTTGAATTTAATATTGTAATTGAATTCAATTTATATATTTAGAAATACAAAAAATAGATAGGTTCAATTCATGTATGTAATTAAAACTCATCCCTTTTATAAATTGAATTCATTCCTTCAAATATAGAAATTCAATTACATTAAAACTTGAGAAAGACATTTCAAAATAAAAAATTATTATTTACTGTAAGCTTATAACCAGATATTTATCAAAAGCAAAGTGATTTATCAAATTCCCTGTACATCAAGTACTTCGTTTGATGGTGGTGATGACGGCGGGGGACGGCAATAGGCATAGATTCAATAAGATTATCAACTTTTAACGTGCAAAATTAAAGAAGAAGAAGCGATTACAGTTTAATAATATTAAATTATCAAACTGTTATTTATGATTTAATAAAAATTGACCATTTATCACTTAATTAATTAAGTTTTATACATAGATATTATAAAAGTAAATTGAAGTGATTTTTATTATTTCGATTAAACTAACTAGTTCAATTTTAATATAGTCATATAAAGACGTCAAAATATTAAATACATTATTTAAGTTACTTAGAATTAAAATTTTATTATTAATTTATATTCTTGATATTTTATATTTAAAGCGAAGAAGCTTATAGTTTAATTCACATAGAATGCATTTATTATATTAATTTTAAATTTGGAAAAGAATCATCTCATAATCTTTTGAGTGCAACTAATTTAAAAGATATTTATGAAAAATGCATTTGTTAAGAATAATTATTCATTTTCGAACTTATTCTAAAATAGAGAATGATATAAAAGATTCATATATTACTAATTTGTTGTTTGGTGTAGATGTAGCTCTCTTGATTTTAAAACAAGAATTTGAGATCTTTTGATTATTTTTAATATTAGAACTATTAAACTTATTGTTAAATTTTATGATAAAGGATATTGAAAAACACAACCTTTTAAAATTGTTTATATTAAGGGGCTGTTTGGTTTCGTTTTTTTTTTGTTTTTCGTTGTGGTTTTAAAAAAAAGAAGAAACAACCGATTAAAACATGTTTGGTTGAGGATATTGTGGATTTTCGTTTTCAAAAATAAGAAAACCGCAACAACTTTGCAAAAACGAGAAAATAACGTTTTTGTATGTTTTTAAAACAAGTTTTTTATTTTCGTATATTTTTAAAACAGGTTTTCATATTCCCTGCACCGCCGACTCTGCATCTTCACCTCTTCCTCTGTTAAAAAGTCTTGCATATAGAAATCAACTTCATCGTCTTCTTCGTCTTCTGATATCTTTTGCAGCTCATCACAACACACAATTTTCAGGTTTGTTTTCTTTTACGTGTTTATTTGTATTTTCTAAACCGTTGGTCGACTATTATTTGTGTTGTTTTTGTATGTGGTTATTTGGACTGGTGATGATCTGCTACTGCCACTACCAAATCTCCTCTTACACCTCTCTCTCCGACCTAAAACCTTTCGAAAATTCACTCCTTGACACTGCACTAAAACTCTTGCACTTTCCTCCCCTCCCAGAGCTTCTTGAAGCTTCTTCTCGTCACTAATCGCTTTCTCTAAATTTAGAAGCCAACTTTTGCTTATGGGAGACATTTTGACTGTGAGAGATATTGAGGCCAGCAAATGCGTTCTTTGGTGTCGGTCTCTCTAATCTCGATCTTGGTTCTGTTCAACTCCCTCCTGGTGAAGATTTCAGTATTATTAGTGGCGGTGAAGATGTTTATCAAGAGGAGCAGTTGGATGTCGACACTGGTTTTAGAAACAATGTTGTTGTCGATCATATACCGATTGTTGCAAGAGAAAAAAATTCATGCATTAAATGCTTTAGTGCATTTGCGTGCCTTGCATGCAAATCTTCAGATATATGACATTTTTTAATTGAATAAAAAGTACTGAACTTGTTTGTCTACATTCATCTTTAAAATAAACAAATACTCATGCATTAAATGTAACTGGTGAAGCATTAAATGCATTTAACTTTTGTGCAAGTGTGTATGCGTTTTTTATTGAAAGAAAGGCAATGGATTTGTTATCTAGATTCATCTATAAAATAAACAAATGGTCTTGCATTAAATGTAACTGTTGGAGCATTTAATGCATTTACCTTTCATGCAAGTCTTCACGTGGATGGTGTTTGTTATTGAATGAAAAGCATTGAATTCTTTAAAATAAAAAAAGGTCATGCACTAAATGCAACTGTTGACACATTCATGGTCTTTACACGAGTATTCATGTTTTAAATGCAACTGTTAGAAACATTCAGGCAAATCTTCACATTTATTCTTATCTTTACACCTCATTTGACTTTATTATCTTGCTATAATATCTTCTTAATGTAGAGCACCGAGATTATTTTTAAATGTAGAATACAATATATTATCATATGTTTATTTTAATGTACATTTAGTTATGACAAGCTTGAACAATATGAATGATGACAATGATTGTATGGAAGTAAATGAAAAAGATGGAGTATGGAATGATACGATAGAGATGTATTTAATCTCCTTGATGGTTGAAGAAGTGAAGAAGGGAAACTGAACAACTACTACCTTTTCAAAATCTGGTTGGAAGAATATTAAAACAGGGTTTCAAACAAAGTTCAATAAGGAGTACACTGATATTCAATTGAAGAATAAGTATAATGGACTAAGGGCTAGATTGAAGAATTTCAAGAACTTAGTCAAAGAAACAGGAATCGGTTACAACTCTTGTACTGGTGAAGTTAATGTTACAAATGAATGTTGGGAAAATCTATTTAAGGTAAAGTATATCTTTTATTTTGTTAATATATCATATTATATACTATTCATTCTCATTTATTTTTTCATCATTATAGGTGCATAAAATGGCTCATGATTCAAGAAAAAGGATGCAAGGAATTTTAGACTTATGTTATATTTTGGAGATACTATCAAAATCGGTGTGAATGCACATCCATCAACTAAATCTCCATCGAATAAGATGTAAGAGGAACATGGAAATGATATTGATGAAGAATACTCGTATAATGGAAAAGAAGATGAAGATAAAATTTCTCCGTCTACGAGAAAGAAGTCTCCTAAGAACAAGAAGGCAAAGAGGACACATTCTAATATTGTAGAAGAAGCCTTACTTATATTTAGTGAACAATCAAAAAGGAAGAATGATTTACTTGAGAAAAAATTGAAGGAAACATCATCCATCGCAGAGAGTAGATCTCAAGAGTCTAGCATAATAACGGAATGTCTGAATTCTTTAGATGAATTGGGTGTTGATGGTCTGCAATATGGAAAAGCTGTGAAGGCATTACAAGATTCTCCACTTTATAGGGATATGTTTTTGAAGATGACACAAGCAAGGAAGCTTGACTGGATTATGTCGCTTTAGTTATATATTCATGTTGTTGCATATGAAATTTTTATTGATTTAACACTTTTATATTAAGCACTATTTTATATTTTGAACATTTTTAGTTTATACTTTGTATGAATATTTACTATATTTGATTAAATATACGTGATTGAATATTTTATTAATTATTTAATATTGACATTGTAGATACATGGATTTCTTATCGATTTCAATCGATTCGATGATGAATCAAGAAGGTAATCTTTATTGTTTGAATGCTGCGAGAGAGCAAATATTTTCAATTACAAAAGCAACCATGTAGAACTTCTGCTCTACCAGGTCATGATTGGATATTGGAACTTTTGAATGGAAATCCTACAAGGATTTATGAAAACTTAAGAATGAGAAAGACAATCTTCTTGAGCTTATGTGATGAGTTAAAGAGTTTAGGAGGCTTAAAGGCAACAAATCATTTGACTGTAGAGGAACAAGTAGCAATTTTCTTGATGACTATAGGGCATGGTGAGACAACTAGATTCAATGCAGAACGCTTTCAACATTCGACTTAGACAATTTCGAAGTACTTTCGAAAAGTCTTATATGCAGTTAATCGTCTTGCAAAAAGAGTCATTACTTCACCATCTTTTACTGGTACACCTCCTGAGATTCAACATAATTCAAAATTCTTTCCATATTTTCAGGTACATTCATATATTCAATTACTATTTCAATTATGTCCTTATGATTAAATTTTATTTTAATATTTTTTTTTTATTTTTAGGATTGTATAGGAGCAATAGATGGTACACATATTGATGCACATGTTCCGACCAATGAACAAATACCATACAGGGGCAAAAGAATTAATCCAACCCAAAATATTATGTGTTGTTGCTCATTTGACATGCGTTTTACATATGTAATGGCGGGATGGGAAGGTACAGCAAATGACTCTCGAGTTCTTTCGTAAACAAGGACAAATCCAAATAATCAATTTCCTATGCCTCCACAATGTATTATATTATTTTAAATAAATATAGTAATTATGATTCATTTTAATATCTTTTGTTAATATTATGTTCTTTTATGTTAGGTAAGTACTATTTGGTTGACTCGGTTACACTAATATGTTCGGATTTCTTTCACCATATCGAGGTGAAAGATATCATTCTTGAGATTATAAGCGAGGAAGACCTCGAGGTCCACAGAATTATTTAACTACTGCATTCTTCATTAAGAAATGTTATTGAAAGATGTTTTGGCGTTTTAAAAGCAAGATTTCCTATACTTAAAAACATGCCGAGCTATGATATGAAGAAACAAAATACATCGTCATTGCTTGTTGTGTTATACAAAACTATATTAGAATGTGTACAAAGCGATGAATTATTTGAAAGTCAGTGTTGAAAATGAAGAACAAATCACCAAGTGAAAATGACGATGCAAGTTCTCGTGGAGTATAATATCACTCCAAAGACAACTTCGAGGTATGTCTCTGCAAGCGAGATGAAATTGCTAGACAAATGTGAAGTGATTATATTATTTCTAATTGATTTATGTTTCTTTTGTAAATGATAGTACTTTTATATTTTCCGTAATTATAGTATGATGAACAATTTTTTGGTAATTATGATGGACATCTTTTATTGATTAGAACGACTTAATGTAATTTCTAATTTATGTAATTTTATTATATACAATTAATGTGTAATTTTAAATAATATTTGATTAGTATATATTTAATTTTAAATATAATGATAATTAATTAATTTAAAATATAATATATTAGATTATAATTATTACACATAATAGTATAATTACAAAAATAAAAACATGATAATAAAACCAAACATGTTTTTGTTTTCGCTTTTTTAGAAATCTCAACCAAATGTGTTTTTGTTTTTCGCTTTTATATTACAAATCTTAACTAAACAGTTTTCGTTTTTTAAAGAAAAAAAAGCAAAACCAAAAACAGAAATGTAAACAAAAACAACAATGAGAAAATGTAAGTGGAACCAAACTACTTTAAGTTTAAGTTTAAATTTAATTATTAAATTTATTATTAGTTAATTTTATATTTCCACATTTTGATTTCATTAAAATATTATTCTTAAGTTATATTTCATGTTATTAATTCTTATTCATTATATATAGATTTATTAAGGGGTTGTTTGTTTCTGTTTTTTTTTTTCCCATTTTTTGTTGTCGTTTTTGTAAAAAGAAAAACAGGTAAGTAAAACGTGTTTGGCTTATTTTGTTGCGATTTTTTGTTTCTGAAAATAAAAAAACCACAACAGTTTTACAAAAACAAAAAAACATCGTTTCTCTGAATTTTGACAACATGTTTTCTTCGACAAAAAACCAACATAATCCCGATTTCTATCTCAAATAATAATAATAATAATAATAATAATAATAATAATAATAAATTTTATAATAATAATAATAATAATAATAAAATTAATCATAATAAAATTAATAAGAATAAGAATAACTTAATAATAATAGCAGTAATAAAATAATAATACTAATAATACTAATAATAATAATAATAATAATAATAATAAGTAGAAAATTTATAACAATAATTAATAATAATTATTAATAATAATATTATTAACAATATTATTAACAATAAATAATAATAATAATAATAATAATAATAAGTAGAAATTTTATAAAATAATTAATTAATAATTATTAATAATATTATTATTAACAATAAATAATAATAATAATAATAATAATAATAAATTATTAAAATTAATAATAATAATAATAATAATAATAATAATAATAATAATAATAATAATAATAATAATAATAATAATAATAATAATAATAATAATAATAATAATAATAATAATAATAAGTTTATTAAAATCTCAACTAAATACGCTTTTATTTTCAATTTTATGTTACAAATTTCAACTAAACATGTTTTTATTTGTTTAAGTAAAAAATAAAAATCAAAAATAGGAAACAAAATTAAAAACAATAATAAAAAATAAAAGTGGAACCAAACGAGCTCTAAAGATTCAAACCATGGACGTTAAATTTATCCTCTTATATCTCAAATCCAAATTTTAAATTATAAAAAATACCTAATATATTTATGGCCAATCTTCAAAATGAGCTAGCAGGCCTCAAGTCTCAAGCCCGCCAAATCCATTGGATGGCATACTTGTAAGTAATAATTAAAATAATTAAATTATAAAAGTTTGAAGTTGATTTATTTTAGTAATTTTATTGTTAAAATAATATTTTAAAATTGATCGAAAATTAAATTTATGAAATAAGATATTTAAAATTTAAAAGGTTCAATTAATATTAAGCTATCATAAAACTAGTGAAAGATTAAATAAGATTAAGTATTTGAAAATTGATTGAAAAGAGTACTCTTTCTAATTGAAAATTTAAATTTAATTAAAAAGAAGACTGTTAAATAAAAAGTAATTGATTTGGTTTGGTTTATAAAATTGACTGATCAATAATAAATTGATCAATTTTTAAAAATAAAGATTATTAAACTAAATCAAATCGAAAAGTTAAAATTGAATCAAAATATTTATTGGTTCAAATGATTGAATGTTAAACCGACCAAACTAGTTTAATTTTTCAAAATATTGTTAAAACTGATTAATTTATTAATTAATCAATCAATTTTCATAAATTAATAAGTTCTTATAAACTAAAATAAATCAGTTAATATGCATTTAATAATATCTTTTGTCAATAAATAAGGATAATCTCTTTCAATCATATTTCAATTTTTAAATATTAAACCTCTTAGATTGACTTTCAATTTTTAAAACATGTACATGTCAAAGACATGCTAATGTTTCCGATTATGCAAATTCCATATAATTAAACGTAAATCAGTTATTATGCCTCTAAGCAGATATTTGCAAGACAAAAAAGAAACGATTACATTATTTGAAGTATACTACACGATCTCAAGTTGGCAGTGGACTTAGCATCTAACGTCAAGGTAATGCTAATGCTTCAAAGTTCAAAGCCATGTACAATTAAATATAAATCACTTATTCCCATCAATTAATTTTATTTACTAGTCAAAGTCATGAATGAACCTCCCTTCACGACACTTCCAATTCCACGCGCCGCTGCTCTTCAAAACCTCTTCTGTCTGTAACATTTTCTCGGCTGTCACTGCGCAGCCCATAGGCGCACTTTAGCCGACATTTATCTGTTAAAACCTCTGTGCTCTCCTTACCTTGAACAGCACACACAGATTTCTTATTCCTTTGACCATGATTACTACGGTAAATTACTTGTCTGCCACGGCCACCGTCACCTCCTCCTCTCCGGTTCAAAAAAGTTCTTGCTTCTTGATACAATTCAATGCTTATATTACATTTTACCCACTGATTTCTGTTCATGTTTCTTTTTTTTGGTTATTCGTCAAATTCAACAGCAGAGAAGTTCCTCGGGGCCGTTGCAGAGCTCTAGATCTCCTTCTTCGCCGTCGTACCTGTCGGTTTCGGTGACCGATCCTGTGAAATTGGGAAATGGTGTACAGGCTTATATTTCCTACAGAGTCATCACCAAGGTCTTTGTACTTCATCTGAAATTGGTGTTAGGGTTTTGGCGTTCATTTGATTTTGTCAATGATTTCAACTTGTAACCTGGCAAGTGTAGTTGCTGAGATAATTTGTGCAAAAATAACCCTTTTTTGCAGTCAAATTTTCCGGAGTATCAAGGTACGGATAAGATTGTGATTCGGCGATATAGCGATTTCGTGTGGTTGCGGGATCGGCTTTTCGAGAGATACAAGGGAATTTTCATTCCTCCTCTTCCAGAGAAGAGTACTGTAGGTGTGATAATCTACCAAATGGCAATACTTCAACTTTATTTCATCACTGTTTGTTTTTACTTTTATTGAACCATTAACTGTACACCATTCTTATAGCTTCTGAATGGAGTAAATAACTGCATGTCAGTGTAACTGCTGAGCTAGTTTTGATTTTGTGATGTTGTGATGTTGTGAGAGATCAGTTTAGTTGTTGTTAAGAATACGCTTGTCGATGGGCACTTTTTGGGTCTGTTTTCAATGGATAAAGTTTGATTATTGTGGAAAGGGATGATATGGGTTCAAAGCAGAGGGAGGGTACAACTTTCTCAAACCGGAGCATCTTATGTCCATATGGTTGAAATTATTCTGAAGTTACTACTTGTCTAACTATGTTGTCTGCTTATACTGTTGCTTCAGATATTACGATTTGTCAGCGTGCTTGAGCAACTAATCATGCCACTGAGTGATGATTGCTGGCTCTTGAAAACTAGTATCATTTTTTAGTGTTTGGATTGGTTGTATGTTCATTAAATCAGAAGAAGACATAACCAAATGTGAATTTAAGTCTTGTGAAACAATTTCCCTCAACTTTCAAAATATTTTTCAGTCAGCAGTGAGTTATCATTATGTGCGAGGTTATGTCTCCGGTTCTTTCAATTTTAAGATTTAGTATAAATCTTTTCATCCTCTCTACTTCAGAGAAATTCCGTTTCAGTGCTGAGTTTATTGAGATGAGGCGTCAAGCACTGGATGTATTTGTTAATCGTGTAGCTTCACACCAGGATCTTCAACAAAGTGAGGATCTGAGGACCTTTTTGCTGGCAGATGAAGAGGTAATGTTTTTAATTTTCATGGTTTGGTTATTGTTCAGTATTTTTATCCACTGTCGGAAAGGTTAACAGGATCCTTTCTTAAGGATTTCCATACTTGGCAGTGATGCTCTTAGACATTGCTATGTTGGAATTGTGACAATAAAGCTAAGCCAATGTTGAACTTGGTGAATTTACTCTTACAATGCCTCTACATCTTTATCCATTTAGGAAAAAAAATCTAATATTTGGCTTTAATGGAAAGTCTAGAAGTGATAAAATAAGAATACGTCCCTTATAGGAAGGAAAATAGTGATAATTGTAAATAAGATTAGATTGTTATATGGCTTACAATAGAGTCCTTTCCTGATTTGATAACACAGTTAGTGAACTGGAATTTATTTACTAATGAAAAAATAGAACATCAAAAACAAGTTAAGAAGTAGTTTCAAATATGATTTTATGTGCCAAGTTTTACTGCATATAAGTTGTTCCTTCAACATTCCTCTCTGTTGACCATCTGAGTAGATGATACAATAAACAATCATGGTAGTTTTTACGTATGTGTCAGACAATATATTAGTCATTGAATTTCCTGTTTCATCTTTTTGACTTCTGGGTCTGCATTAATGCCAACAGCATTAATGGTTACACTTTTCATAAACCACTGCCTGCAACTGCCAACTTTTCATATCTTTTGGTACAATTACTGCAGTGTTTTATGTAGAATTCAATTTAGAAGTTTACTCCCATGCTTCATGAGTGAGCAGCAGAAGTGCCACCTTCAACATGAACTGGTGAACTAGGAAACTTGTTTGAGAAAGTTGATTATTTGAAGAAGGTTCACAGGCCTAATAATCAAGTGCTATATACACAATGGTTTTCATGCATTATCCTGTGCTTAGTTGATGTTTAGTTATTATCTCATTCTCAGACAATGGAGAGGCTCAGGTCCCAAGATACTGGCATCTTTAAGAAGAAACCTGCTGATTTGATGCAAATTTTCAAGGTGCGAATGTGATGTTTACAAATACTAGCCAATTCAGATATATCCAATAGAATATGATAGCTGTTCTTTTCATAAATATGCTAGCTGCTTAAATGCTGAAATGATGCATGCTATAAATTTATACATAATTTTGCATATCTATTTATTGTCATCAGGTTGTTTCACTATGACATTTGAATAGCCTGGTCTTTTCACAAATATGCTAGCTGCTTAAATGCTGAAATGATGCATGCTAGAAATTTATACATAATTTTGCATATCTATCTATGCGGTCAATTTGTCATCAGGTTGTTTCACTATGACATTTGAATAGCCTGGTCTATTTGTAATCATCAACACTGTCCTACTTTATTGGTTTGTATCATTGCAACCTTTTCTGGGATAAACAAGGCAATGCTACACCTTTAAAATATGCCACTGTGATTTGATTAAACATTTATTTCCGTAGAACATCTGTTGTGAGGTGGCAGATTTGATTATTAACATTTGATTGGATAATTGTTCTCCTGCCTTAAAGCGAATTTAGCAGAGAGCTTTCCTCATTCCTAATTCATATTAAAGTTTCCCGCAGGGGCTTTCTTTTTAATGCATCTAGTTGTATGAGATCTGTCAAAATAATGTTCTAAATATGTTGCAGGATGTGCAATCTAAAGTGACAGATGTTGTCCTTGGGAAAGAAAAACCTGTTGAGGAATCAAATCCTGAATATGAAAAGATGAAACATTACATTTTTGAGCTTGAAAACCATTTAGCTGAAGCTCAGAAGCATGCATATCGCCTTGTGAAGAGGCATAGAGGTAATAAGAGTTGACCTGTTGTTGAAGTTGTTTTCTCTCATAACACATTTCTATCATTCTATATACTTCTTAGATGAATCCTTGTCCTCTCATGGATTTCATGTCTTGTCCAGAATTGGGACAATCTCTGTCAGATTTTGGGAAGGCAGCCAAGCTTCTTGGCGCTTGTGAGGGAGATACTCTTGGAAAGGCATTTTCAGAGGTTGGGACTAAATCAGAGATTTTATCAGTTAAACTGCAGAAAGAGGTGCTTAAATTGCTCTTCGTATTGTGTGTTTTTTGCTGCATCTGTGTTTACGACTACTCAGATTCCCTGATCTGATGTTTGATGTATGTAATGGATTTCTGTTAATTTGCAAATGGATTTCTGTTAATTTACAGGCCCATCAACTCTTGATGAATTTTGAAGAACCCTTGAAAGATTATGTTCGTGCTGTGCAGTCTATAAAGGTTTGTTTAGCTTGTTCAGTGGTCACCATTTCTTTCCTTTTCCTGTTTATCTATTACTTGCTTGCCCTAGAAGCTGATTATCCCTTTCCATTATCTGAATCAGGCCACTATAGCAGAGAGGGCTAATGCCTTCAGGCATCAATGTGAACTGGCTGAAACAATTAAGTTGAAGGAGATAAATCTGTATAGTCTGATCATCCTTTTCTCTTGGTTTTTGTCATGTATGCCTTTAAAGTTGCCTTTAAGGATAAGCTTGCCTTTCCTCTTGTTACCCTAGTGCTTGGTGGTAAATGTATGTTGATATCCCAAACTACAACATTTATGCATGCAATTTGAATAAGTTTGATCTGGCATTTAAACATCAACTACTTTCTAGCTAATAGTCCTTGCATCATGTAAAATGATTGGTAGAATAGTGAAGATAATTCCGAATCTTTTAGTACTACTTTTCCTAGATAACATTGATTTAACTAGCCTTAACTCACTAAGCTGATTGGTTGTCTGTAGTTAATAAGGTAGAGGATGTTGACATTTGTTGTTGATGTGTTAACTGCAGTGACAAGCTCTTGTTAACGCGGTCTGACAAAGTAGGAGAGGCCGAATTTGAATATAAGGAGGTAATTTACAGTATCTGAGTAGACCTTTGAACTGAAGGAGAATCACCATAACATGTCTAAATGTTTTTTTTCTGGTGCAGCTGAAGGCGGAGAGTGAGGAAGCCACGAGAAGATTTGAGACAATTGTAAGGTTGATGAATGAAGAGATAGTACGTTTTCAAGAACAGAAAACCCAGGATATGGGGGTTGCATTCCATGAATTTGCCAAAGGGCAGGCACGTTTGGCAAATGGTATTGCAGATGCTTGGCGAAGTCTCCTTCCCAAGCTTGAAGCTTGTTCCTCATAATTTATGTACATTTCCAAGTTTGTTCCTCGTGAGTAGTTAAAAAGCGAAAATGTGAACATTTGCTAACTTGGATGATCTTACAATCTTGCATTCTAGGAGTCGGCATGAGGCAGGGTGTCACTGCCATTTTCGGTTGTATAAATTTGAACATGAAGAGACGAAAATAGCATTTGTATGATAAAGTCTTGGTTATCTTTCCGATTCACAATTTGCATTCTATTCCCGAATTTCTTGAACTCTAGACTTTTCTTATTTAGGCTAGGCTAGTGAGTTCTGACTCAGGAAAGAAAATATCAAAAAAATTGGATTGGAAAAGAATAATTGAAAATCTCTGTGACGGCATGTGGGAATAAAATGATGATTCTTTAGGAGTGAAAATGACAATAAAATAAAATTTGTATTATTTAGTTTGGCGTATTTATAAAAATTTCTAATGAAGATGTTATCTAATGTTTTGTTTGAAAATATAAATTTGAACTAAAAAAAAACTAATAAAAGTTTAAAATATTTATTAGTTTTTACTAATTATATTATTATTATTATTATCATTATTATTATTATTGCTAAGTTAATATATGAATTTTAAAGGATATTTTTGTTCAATAAGTTCTCATTTTATTCCTTATCTATTTGAAATAAATAAAGATAGGAGAGGATAAGTTTCCTTATTACTAAGTAAATTTTTGGATGATATGTTTTGTATATTTTACTCAACCAAACGAGAGAATAATATATTATCAAGAATAGATTAAAATAAATGATGATTCCAATCAATCAATCATTTCGTAAAATTGGATTAGCGAGCAATATGATTTTTATCCCAAAAATAAAAAAGAGCAATTTTATTTGATATTCTTGACAAAATCATGAATGGAGTACATTGTCAATTATTACTTATGTCCTATTGTTTGATTTAGGCTTCATTTGGTAGTCAATCAATTTTTTAGCTGATTGGTTGTCTTAGCTATAAAAATTGTTTAGTAAGTAGCGTTTTAAACGACTAATTTATCGTAAACAGTCTAATATGAAAATGCTCATATGCAAAAGCGTTTTCATCAATGAACTAAAATTTTAACTATTAAAAGTTTAATGTACTCTTTAGTAGCTTGGTTGGCCAACTAATAGGGTCAATTGGAACAAGATTTTAGGTTCGACTCTTAGTAACGGGAGACAGTGGATCGCTCTATTAGGAGGCTGACCAAGATTATACCGTGATTCAATCCTCCAGCGATAGTCGGGCCTACAACTGGGGGCCCTTGGAGTTGAAGATTCAACCTTTTGGAACAAGGTTAGAAATAAAATATTGTCCTTAAATAAAAATAAAAATAGAAAGAGTTGTATATATTTTTCATAGATGATGAAACAGTACAGGTAAACATGACTTCTTTAAAATTTAAAATTTTATAAGAATATTCAACAAAATACTAAGATATATAATATTTATACTCTTATTTTTTTTTAAAAATCATGTCTTCATAAGTTATTTTACACATAAATAGCTAATATTAAACATATAATTTTATCAAGTATTTCTAATAAACAGCTAATATAATTCGTTGGTCAAATCAGCTATCAACTAATAACTAATATAATCATACCGACTACCAAATAGAGCCTTAATAAAATTAGTGATATTATTAATGGGACCCTAATTAAATCCTAAGGGACGAGAGTACGTATTTGTTATTGGACGCCAGATTTTTTTATTCTTAACTTCAGTGTGTGTCCTCTATTTCTATTTCTATTTCTATTTCGGTGCGATTTTAATCGTTTAAATTTTGCGAATTATATTTATTGGTGCTATTTTAGTCGTCTAAATTTTGTAAATTTTATTTATTAAATAGATAGATTTTTATAAAACGCAATTAAGTTAGAATTATAACAGATGATCTGATTCGTACTAGTGCCCTGACGAACGCTCACTGATCCACGGTGGCACCTTGTCTTGCTTTTCCCTACCTTAGAAAATCTCAAAAGCTGGTCTCTTATCCTCTGTCTCAGTGTGTGCAAGTAAAGAAGCTCACCTATGGCGACAAGTACAATTCGTACTATCAAGCAATTGCAACTCCTCTATTTCTATCCCACGCTCGGCACTTCAGAGCTGCGTCCCACTTCCTCATCTCTGCCTGTCGTTTCCTCTTCACTCGTAAGATCTAAGCCGCGCCATTTTTACAGTCACCAAATGTATCCCACTGTAGTCGCCAAATCCTCTTCTCAGAATGACGCCATTGTGAGTGCTGACGACCAAAAAGATGGTGTGTCTTTGGGAACCATGAAACTTCCTGTGGATACTGACCTTCAGAGATTCGAGAGCTTGCTCTTCCAGGTACTCAAATAAAACCAAAGACACAAATGTTAGTATGTTTTGGGGCATGGAAAAGTGAACTCTCTTTCTTCTCCCTTCTTATATGTTTCCTTTCTGTAATTGTCTCAGTGGGCTAATAGCCTTTGCCAAGGCGCGAATCTCCCACTTCCAGTGCCATTAAAGGTCCGTTATTTTATTTTATTTTTCTTCTTCTTCGTAAATCTTGATTCTACCGGAAGATTATATAATTTGAAGTCCAATCTTCGGGAACTTAGCATAAGCAATATGAAGATCACAAGGCACAAGCTTATTCAAAACTACGTATCCTTTGGCAGACAATGCCTGTTTTATCTTTTTCTTATTGCTGATTGAACGCAAGTCGAGGAATGTCCAAGCTTGAATCCTCGAGAGTCTTGATTTGTATTAGATTTATTGGCTTCGTCAACATCCCAGGATTTGGGTATTTTAGTTCTTGACTTGCATGTTTATAGCACTAGGAGAAAAGGTCTACATTTCTAAACGAAAGACCTCTGAACTTTTTGTTAATCAAACTACTGCCATTAGGACATTAGATTAAGATATACCAAAACGAACGCTTTTTGTTGATGGGATTCTATGAGATATGATTTGGAATACAAGCAAATACTATCTAAATGCTCCCAATTTGTGGAATTTCTGTGCACAGGTAGATAAGATACCAGGAGGCGCCAGGTTGGGTTTCATTACAATTGGCGAAGGGCAAACAGAGGTTCTTGTGTACATAGATTGCGTGGTATTTCCTGCCTCAGGTGATTCTGCTCCAATGTTCAGAGCCATAAGAAATGGGCCCTTAAAAGATGAGCCACCACCTGGTGAAGCTAGGATTATGAGAAGCTTACTGCAAGCCCTCAAGAAGTCGGTAGAAATTACTACAGCTTGAGGTTGTCTTTTGAAATCATTTTCATACAAAGTTGAATAGCTTTTCTATGTATCCATGTAACTAAAAACTTTATAATTGTGAGGCTTCGGTAAAGGAGTTTAAAACATTTTGGAGTTTTTAGACTTTTTGATTTACCAAAAAAATATGTATCACTATCACCTTATAGACAGAAGATTTGAATGGGACATCTTGTTCCCAAATTACCATATTTGTGGGTATAAATTTGTTGTAGTTGCAGTTTTGAAGATAATTTTTATCCTTGGTTATCAATTTTATCCTTGAAATGACAATTTAAGATAGGATTGAAAATTACTGTCTTTGTGGCATTTTCTTCAGCCGTAATGCTAACCACCCTTAGCAAATCTGCTGCTGCAACATTGGTGGTCAAACAATGTTTTCTTAAGGAGTTGGTTAATCTGATGGTATTATCTCTTGCTAAGGACATATTCTGGATTGGACTCATAATGCTCTTTGTGTCATTTATTAAGCAACAAATTAGAAAAAGAACCCTTTGGTTGTGTTGTGAGGCTATTATGAGCATGACACAACACAACCAAAGATCCATTCTTTCCCGTTTACATTTTCCGGTACACACATTGAAAGCAATTGAAACATAACGCCATGAGTTCCATCTATCTTCTAGTTTACATAATTTCTTAAATTTTTGCCATGAATAAGTGTCAGGAGTAAGCATTATCCAAAGATCCATGTAATTGAACTACCGGATGTAGTTCATCCCATTCAGATTACACCCTTTATTCAGAACCTTGTTCAAAGAAGGTCATGATGTAAGGCTGCTTCAATCCAGATTAAGCCCTTTACATCCTGCAAACAACTCTACTCTTGAAGACGTTGGAAATTATGGTATCCCTGCTGGTTAAAAATGAAATCACATAACTTTTCCAAACATTCAGTCCTAGTTGATTCATTACTTCTTAGAAGAGTGTTTCCTGATTTAAATTCTTAGCACACAGAAATGATCAAACACGAAAATGCTTGTAGCTGCACCAAGTTTTATCTATGCATATAGCCCACATCTCAACGCAAATAGCTTGTGTCTTGCACAAACTCTTCAATGTTCTTCAAAGCTCAACGCTTCATCCAGAGTCAAAATATGGCTTCCCCGTATCTCGGTAAGTTCTCAATTTCTTCTCACCACGAAATTTCGGTATCTTTTTCTGCCGACGGGAAATAAGACGTAGCAGAACAGCTAACTTCAATAAGAAATGAATTATTGAGCATTAATGATGGAATATGTATACTTGATCGTGTAATGGGAAAAATCAGGTTACAGGTTACCACTGTAAAATAATATCTAACAACCTTGGCCGCATCTTCTTCATATTTTAACAATAATTTAAGTCATTTTAACAAATCTCAGTTCAATACATTTCGTTTTGTTTTCGATCCTTGTTTTTCCCAATATTTAAGTACTAACTTCTCCCCTGTGATCTTCTCGTATCAAAAGCTCATCTTTCCACAACACAGGAGGAGATCATCACCCTGTACAATAGAAACAATTTTTCTTAAGTGGACTCAAATAAAGAATGGTGAATAAAAATATCCAAGAAGTAAGCTTTCTTCCATTGACGGCACAAATATTTATACAAAGTTGATAACAATCTACTCCTATAATTTCTCCTAACTGATAGCTATTTACACAAAACAAATCATCTAAATAAGGTAAGGATAATCACAATACAAATAACAACATAATCTTTTCCTTAATAGATAATCACAAATAACACTGTAATCTTTTCCTTAATACTCTCCCTCAAGTTGGAGAATGAAGATTTTGTACTCCCAACTTATCTCTCAAATTCTCGAATTGCTCTTTGCCTAAAGCCTTTGTAAAAACGTCTGCACACTGGAATTGCGTTGGAACATAACACGGTTTAATCAAACCCGATTGTAGCTTCTCTCTAACAATATGACAATCTATCTCGATATGTTTTGTACGCTCGTGAAAGACTGGGTTTGCTGCTATATGGATCGCTGCTTGATTATCACAAAATAATGCAACGGGTTCTGCTAACTGAACCCTCAAGTCGTGCAGTATTTATTCAAGCCAGGTTATCTCTAAACATGTATTCGCCATTGCCCTATACTCTGCTTCTGCCGAAGACCTCGAAACATTGGTTTGTTTTTTTGATTTCCACGAGATCAATGATTCTCCCAGAAAAATACAATACCCTGAAACCGATCGACGCGTGATACAACAACCTGCCCAATCCGAATCACAAAAAGCCTTTAGTTTCAAGTTATTCGTCGATGGTAATAAAAGTCCCTATCCCGGCGTGCCTTTAATATATTTTAGAACACGCAAAGCTGCTTCCCAGTGAGGTACACGAGGCTTATTCATGAACTGGCTGAGCGTCCGAACTAAATACACAATATCCGGCCTCGTCACGGTCAAATAAATCAACCTGCCAATTAATCTTCGGTATTTTGTGGGATCTCGAAGCTTCTCTCCATCTGTCAATGTGAATTTAACATTATGTTCCATGGGCGTTCTCTCGGGACGTGCTCCTGTGAGTCCCGAATCTTGTAAAATGTCTAGTGCATATTTGCGTTGAGACATGAATATTCCATCTTTTGAACGTGAAAATTCAAGACCCAAGAATATCTCAAATGCCCCAAATCTTTGATGCGAAATTTCTTGAGCAGACATTCTTTCACACGTTTAATCTCATGATCATCATTGCCAGTCAAAAGTATGTCATCGACATATATGAGTATTACAGTGAGAGAGGTACCTTTGGCTTTAGTAAACAAGGAGTAATCAGCTTTAGACTGTATGTAGCCGACTTGTTGCATAGTCTCGGATAAGGTAGAGAACCAATTACGAGAGGCTTGTTTCAACCCGTAGAGCGACTTATGTAGCCGACACACAGTATTCTCCCACTGTCGGCGAAGTCCAGGAGGTGGAGACATGTATGCCACCTCATGTAATGGCCCGTGGAGAAATGCATTTTGGACGTCCAATTGATGCGTGGACCAGTTCCGAGCAGCAGCAACAGTAAGCAAACATCGCAAAGTTGTCAACTTAGCCGTGGGTGAGAAAGTCTCACTATAATCGACACCTTTGACCTGAGTATATCCCTTCGCAACGAGACGCGCCTTGTAGCGATCAATTGTCCCATCGGAATGATATTTGATTTTGTACACCCATCGACACCCGATGGGTTTCTGTCCAGGAGGGAGAGAAACAAGGGACCAAGTCTGATTCTATTCGAGGGCCTTTAATTCATCATCCATAGCTTTCTGCCAATGTGGATCTTTAGCGGCTTGATCATAGGAACGAGGTTCAACCTGTGTGGTAAGATTGGCTAAAAAAAGTACGGTGGTGAGCTGAAAAACGTGAAAGAGAAAGATAATTGCATAGAGGATACCTGGTGCCTTTTGTAGGACTTGAGCTTGCCGATGAATGATGTGCTGAAGGAGGCATTAGGTAGGTCTCATGCCACGCGGGGGGTCTTTTGTCGCGGGTCGAATGCTGGAGTTGTGGAGAAGGATCGGGAGCATCTGCAGGAGGTGATTGTAAGTGTAAGTCGACTTGTACACTCTGGTAAGTCGACTTACACGTGAAAAGTACCGATAAGTCGACTTGTATATTAGGTAAGTCGACTTATTCAAGGATCAGTCTTTTCGATTATACTAAAGGCAATCCCTTTAGCGCGTTTTATTCAAAGTCGTGTGCAGACTTTATGAATAAATAAAGAAAGACATATTTCATTAATTTGATATTCATTAACATTGTTTATGAATTGATATTGATATTTAATCGAATTAATGAAGTCCTTGATATATGACATAGCATGAAGGAAATTATGATGTGATCATACTATTGAGATTCTATCATGTGCAATTATGTCGGTATCTAAATTATCCTAGTCATAGGATTAACAAGGCGGACATCGTTAATCCGGATAGACTAGCATGTCAAACTCCTTGATTGGATCAGCGGTGGATCTCGAAGCTGTAAATATTGAGATATTTAGATTTGACATGTGGATGCTTACTAAGGGTAGTAAGTACATTGGATGACCTGCCATGAGATCATCACATGGATATCTTATTCTAATGTCAGTGATATTCTCATCATAGCAATGGTACAAGTATCCTTGAGACTTGAGGTACTCGAGGATATCTTGAATCTTGATTACGTGCTTTGACTCCATTCCTTGTTGCCTTCAGGAGGTCGCTCATAGGGTGGTGCTTGGAGTGCGAACTTGAGGTATTGAAGGTAATTGAGTAGCCAATAAAGGATTCACCACTTACGGAATAGCGAAGAGATACCCATAGCCTCTTGTCGGGATCATTACTTGGAAGGCTTTGGCGAAGAACATATGTCATGAAGAGTGTCTTGAGGACATATAAAGTAATGAGTCTAGGGCGAGAACTGATATCACTTGGGCTAGACTTAGTCTAGTGAGAGTTGACACATTGCCCATACTCATAACCAAGTGGGGTATAGGATGGTGAAAGGACGAATTGCACGGTAATTGTCATGGAAGGGTTCGTGTCTGGTTCCCGATGAGCATGGGGTTCATTAGTCAAACCAATTACTTTCCGGTCAATTGGGGGTCATGATGTGTTGCTAGATGCCGCTCATGACTTGCTCAGATTAAGTGTTAACTAAGTGGCCAACATAACCGAGAACCTAATAGGTCACACGCATAAGAGTGGCTCGGAGAATTCGTAAAATAGTTTTGGATAGTGATCCAATAAATGGAGAGCAATAGGATTAAATGGATCCCGATGGGATCGAGATATGTCCCGATGCGATCGCGATATTAGCATTGCTGAAAAGGGTCTCCAATGATTTTTTGATCAAGGGGCCTATGAGGCCTAGTAGAACCAACCCCAGTGTGACTGGACTCAGCAATTATATATATCAATTAATTAATTAAAGAATTAATATATATATATATATATATATATGAATTTCGTTGCTTTTGGAGGAAGTTGCATTTGAAAAGTCAAATGTCATTATTATATGGCTTTATCTAAGGCCATGTGTTCATCAACGTGGAGCATCCTCCTTCATTGGCTTTTATTAGTCTTTAAATGAGTTAATGACTAAATAAAAGTGAGATGAAAAGATGACTTGGTTGATGGTCGTCCGTGAGTGAGGTAGAAGAAAACTTACTTATTAAGTTATGTTTTAAAAGGTGTTTTAAAAAATGAAGCTATATCATCTCTCTGAAATAGCAAGCTCACGAAGCCTTCTCCTCCATACATGATGTAGTCTTTAAATGAGTTAAAGACTAAGTGAACATGGAGTGGAGATGGCCGACGATGATGGTTGGGAGGTTAGAACTTAAGTGTTGAGTTAGTTTAGAAATTTGTTTATAAGCTTTCCTCTCATCATCTACGTGAGTTTCTTCTCCTCTAAGGCTTCAGAATCGTCTCCTATAGCTCTCCAAGGACAAAGGTAAGATCTAGCAGTCTTTAATTTGTTCTAGCTATTCCGGTCAAAGAGTTGGTCCGGTTAGGTTCTCAAACCTCTGCGTGGATACCGTTAGAGACGGTCTACTTTGGTCGTTATGGTTTGACTTTCATATGCATGATGGATCCTGGCTTTGAACGTCCCGGCTGTAGGAAAATCCCGGAGGTACATCACATGTACCGCAGTGGAAAACAAAATTTTTGTTCCGGGACTTTCCCAAACCCAGATCCAGTGTCGGTATGAAGACATCAACCTAAATAGCCAAAAGAGACTATCTCTAAAGGTGATCCACGCAGAGATCGAAAACCTAACCGAGTCAAACCCTTTGACCCGGAATAGCTAGAACAGATTAAAGCTCGCTAGAGCCTACCTCTTTCCCGGAGAGCTTGAGATTGAACGTTGGAACCCTTGGAGAAGTAGAGAAGAAACGATGATGCCTTTAGGAAGAAAGCTTGAAAACCATTTTCAAAGGAAACTTAACACTTAAGTTTTCCACTTCTTCCAACCCATAAGCACCGCCGACCATCACCTCCTAAGCCTTCTTATATGTATCTTTTAACTCTTAAAAGAGTACCATAAGCTAAGGCCAAGTGTATGGCTTAATAGCCATTCATTTATTAATGGAATAAAGTAATGAACTTTGAAAAGTCAAAGCTAATCCCTTCCATTCTCCCATTCCAACGACACATGCTTATATATATATATAATAATTAATTAATTAATTATTTAATTAATTATTTAGAATATATTTGCTAAGGTCCAGTCCAACTGGGGTCGGTCCTACTACCATCTTGGGCCCTTGTGTAAAACAAACTCAAAACCTTTCTTAGCAATATTGATGTCGCGATCTCATCGGACATATCCCAATCCCATTGGGATCCATTTAATCTAATGCTCTCCATAATTGGAACTCGTCCAATTACTATTTTACTGATTCTCTCTGAATCACTCTTATCGTGTGACCCTTTAGGTTCCGGTTATGTTGGCCACTTAGATTATCAATTAATCTGAGCAAGTCATGAGCGGTATCTAGCAACACATCACGACCCCAATTGACCGGAAAGTAATCGGTTTGATGTATTCATCACGAACCGATCACGAACCCTTCCATAGATAATTACCGTGCAATTCGCCCTTTCACCATCCTATACCCCACTTGGTTATGAGTATGGTCAAAGTGTCAACTCACTAGACCGAGTCTAGCCTAAGTGATATCGCTTCGCCCCAGGACTCATTACTCTATATGTCAATGAAGACACTCTTCATGACATACATGCTGGCCACCTTAGTAATGATCCCGACAAGAGGCTATGGGTATCTCTTCCGCTAATCCGTGGTGAATCCTTTATTGGCTACTCAATTATCTTCAATACCTCAAGCTGTACCCAAGCACCACCCTATGAGTTACCTCGAAGGAAACAAGGAATGGAGTCAAAGCACGTGATCAAGATTCAAGATATCCTCGAGTACCTCAAGTCAAGGATACTTGCACCATTGCTATGATGAGATTATCAACGACACTTAGATAAGATATCCATGTGATGATCTCATGGCAGTCATCCAATGAACTTACTACCGCTAGTAAGCATCCACATGTCAATTCTAAATATCTCATATTTACAGCTTCGAGATCCACCGCTGATCCAATCATGAATATGACATGTGTTAGTCTATCCGGATTAATGATGTCCAGCCTCATTAATCCTATGACTAGGAGAATTTAGATACCGACATAATTGCACATGATAGGAATCTCAGAGTATGATCACATCATAATTTCCTTCATGCTATGTCATATATCATGGACTTCATTAATTTGATTAAAGATCAAATCAATTCATAAACAATGTTTATGAATATCAAATTAATGAATAATGCCTTTTCTTTATTTATTCATAAAGTCTCGCACGACTTTGAATAAAACGCTAAAGGGATTGCCTTTAGGCACAAATAAACAATCCGACCTTGAACAAGTCGACTTATCCAATGAACAAGTCGACTTATCGGTACGAACATGTGTAAGTCGACTTACACATGGTACAAGTCGACTTATCACTTACAAATCTCCCACTTGACCTAAAGCCAATCGCCTTAGTATCTAATACCATAAGCGAGTCCATGAGAATCACAATTCTCCTATGACTATGGCTTTGTCAACTTAACAACAACACTTTGCTCTGGGAATTCTCTCTCGGGATATCATCTCGACTAATGATTTCCCGAATCGGTAATCTGAGTTCGGATCGTCGATAAGACCTTGGTTCCTTTGCTCGCGAACTAGCCCCATTGTATCACAATAAAATCCTATGGGCCCATCACACCTAGGGACCGATCAAATTCAAGAATGAACTTCGATCCAAACCACTTCTTTCATGCATCTCATGCGGTAATGTACTCTGCCTCGGTTGATGAATCAGCAGTTCCTCTCTTGTTTGGAACTTTTCCAATTGACCGCCACGCTATTCGGTGTGAATGTATATAACCTGATTGTGATTCGAATTATCCTTATTAGATTAAATACTTGCATCTAAATGCTCGCCACTTGAGATTTCCATCTCCATAGATCAAGAAAACATCCTTAGTGCTTCGCAAGTACTTGAGGATATTCTTGACACCACCCAAAGACCCTCACCAGATCCGATTGGTATCTGCTTTCGTAACACTTAGAGCATACGATACATCGGGCCTCGTACATAGCATTGTTCCATGCTAAACCTCTTTAGCATCTCATCTATGTACGATGATTGTGAAAGACCAAGCAACCTTTTGATTTATCTCTATAAATCTTTATCCCAAGGATATAAGTTGCTTTACCAAGGTCTTTCATCGCAAAAGGGTTTGGACAACCAAATCTTAACTGATTGTAGCATAGAGACATCGTTTTCCTAGTATTAATATGTCATCTACTTATAACACAAGGAATACGATTGCAGTTCCATGAACCTTCTTATACACACAATGTACATCCGAATTTTGTGAGAAACCAAACTCTTTGAGTACCTCATCAAAACGGATATTCCAACTCTGGATGCTTGCTTCAATCCATACATGGAATTACAAGCATGCATACCATTTCGCCATCATAGAGGTGAAGTCCTCTGGTTGTGTCATATACACATCCTCGAGAAGATTTCCATTAAGGAAAGCTATCTTCACATCCATTTGCCATATCTCATAATCATAATGAGCGGCAATGGCTAGGAGTATCCGAATGGATTTAAGCATTGTTACGGGGCTGAAGGTCTCGTCATAGTCAACTCCTTATCTCTGACGAAATCCTTTGGCCACAAGCCTTGCTTTATAAGTAATCACATTACCATCCATGTCGGTTTTCTTCTTGAAAACCCATGTGCACCCTTTGGGCTTTATTCCTTCTGTGCAAACAAAGTCCAAACTTGGTTTTCTTACATGGAATCCATTCAGATTTCATGGCACAAAGCCATTTTTCAGACTCTGAACTTTTCAGAACCTCTTCATAGGTAGTAAGCTCATCATCTCGTATGAGCAATACGCCATTCTGTTCCTCACGAGAAATCCATATCTCTCAGGAACAGAGCGTATCCTACATGACCTACGAAATTCTTGTGTAATAGAAGGTTGAACTGTTACCTCATGTACATGAGTTACAGTTGCAGGTTCAGGCAGTTGATTTGCGTTTGTTCGAGCATCTTGAACTTCCTCAAGTTCAACTTTGCTCTCACTGTCCTCTTGTAAAAGAAACTCTTTCTATAAGAAAACAGCATGCTTTAAAACAAACAACTTTTGTTCCTCAGCAAGGTAGAATTGATATCCCACGATATCCTACAAACAAACACTTGTCAGATTTTGCATCAAGCTAATCTGACTGTGTCCGCTTCACATAAGCTGGACAACCCCAAACTTTCAGCTGAGAAAGATAGGGCTTTCAGTTAGTCCACATCTCATATGGAGTAACATCAATCGTCTTTAATGGAACTCGTTTAACAAGTAAGCAATTGTCTCGAAAGATACCCCAAAAACTGCAAAAACCTATCATTAATCGCACCATGTCTAACAAGGTTCGATATCTCCTTTCGATCACACCATTGTCTTTGCGGCGTGCAAGGTGGAGTGTACTGAGATAAAATTCGATTATCTCTGAGATAATCCAAAACTGTTGGTCTAAGCAATTTCCACCACGATCAGATCGTAATGTATTCATACTTTTACCAAGTTAGTTTTCTACTTCATTTCTGAATTATTTGAACTTTTCAAACGCTTCAGATTTGTATCTCATCAGATACAGGTACCCATATCGTGAATAATCACCGATAAAAGTAATGAAGTAAAGACAACCACTTCTGGCATGGATGGACATCGGACCACATACATCCAAATGTATCAGGTCTAATATTCCATTCACTCGTTTTCCTTTCCCTTAAAGGATAACTTGGTCATCTTGCCTAATAAACAAGATTCGCATGTGTCATATGATTCATAATCAAATGACCCTAAACTGCCATTCTTATGGAGCTTAGCGATGCGTGTCTCATTTATATGGCCGTCGACAATGCCATAAGTAAGTTGATTTTAAATTATCTCGATTATGTCTTTTCGCGTCATTGACATTCAGAACTGGATATGACATATCTAATATGTCAATTCTATTGCATAATATACCAGTAGCATAGAGCATTCCATTCGAACTAATAGAACAACCATTGTTACTAAAAGTCCAATGGAAACCAGCTCTATTGAAACAAGAAACATACAATATGTTCTTTGTTAAAACAGGTACAAAATGACAATCATCCAATTTGAATACAAGCCCACTAGGGAGTGACAAGACATAAGTGTCTACGGCTAATGTAGCAACTCTTGCTGCATTACCTACACGAAGGTCTAGTTCTCCTTTTATGAGCTGTGTACTGTCCCTGAGGCCCTGCATATCATTTCATATGTATGAGCTACAACCGGTATCAAATACCCATATGTTTTGATCGAAGCAAGATTAACCTCAATGACAAACATATTTGAAGGAGTAGAGGCATCGATGCCTTCTTACGCTTCGAGAACTCGAGATAGACTTTACGGTTTAGCCTCTGGTGGCGGTCTTGCCACATGAAAGCAAAATCCTTTTGGGCGTAATCTTTGGTTTTCCTTGTCGGCACTTCCATTTGGTTTCTTGGCCTTTTCTTCTTTGGACCGAAGAAGAAGCATCCACCACTAAAGACTTGCTTGCTATCCTTCTTGATAGCACCTTTCGGTTGTCTTGAAAGCGATTGATCACTTCGAAATTTTTGTGGATATTTGGTTCATCCAATAGTTTATCACGAACTGTGAATAACTGTCAGACAATCCAACCAGAATTAAGTCTCTACTTAACTCATAATCCATTACAAATCCTAAGACAACCAATCTCTCCATATAGCCATTCATCTTCAGGGAAACCTGGACAGCAGATGTCCCTGGAGCCATCTTTGTGGTGAAGAGAAGCCTTGAGGTCTCGAACCTTTCAGACCGAGCTTACTCATCAGCTCCCTAAGATGAAATACTATAGTGTGAGCATCCATGGACTCGTGCTGCTTCTGCAGCTCTGGTGACATCGAGGCAAGCATAAAGCAAGTATCCATATCACTGTCCTTTAGATGCTTACAATATGCTTTCTGATCCCCATCAGAAGCATCGACAGCAGGTGCAACTGGAAGTGGAACATCTAGGACGTATCCTAGTTCCTCAGATCTGAGAACAATTCTCAGATTCCTCAGCCGATCAAGAAAATTCGGTCCAAAATAGAGAGCGAAAATTCACACTGAAAAACTTCTTCAATCAACCTAGCGCGATAGAGAGAAGGAATGATAGAATAGAATTGCCTGCATGATCATAAGGACTTGCATGATATGCATATGGCTCCCACTAGTTTCCTAGAATCCATAACCCTCTTTACGAATCCAGAGAAACAAAGTGACATAATGTCCTAGTGGGTCGATATCCGACATTGCTAAGAGTGACCTTGGGTTTGCCCAACAAGCCACAACTTAGGTCAATCGGTAGGTATCGGTCATACCAATTGTATCATCGATAACCGACATTAAGAATGACCTTGGGTTTACCCAACAAGCCACCTTAAGTCTTTGGAGGTATCAGATATACCAATTACATCTTAGACACAACTATCGATCAGTGCTATCAACTTGTTGATGTGTGCACTTACATTGGGTATCAACTCTTTGATGCGCATACATCTAATGTATACTACCCAATTTCGCCTCTGTCCACGTTGACCTTGAGTTTGCTCAACAAACCAACGCTTCCAGTGAAAACCGACCCATTAATCCGAAAATCTTATTTTCATGGTTTGAACATATCCGTATAAAGTGAGCTTGAGTTTGCCCAACAACCCAGCCCTATAAGAACTCTGGTTCTTACCATATTAATGGAAGGCGTTAGTTTTCATATACCGAGGAGGGATTTAGAAACTCTAGACTCCAAGCTGAAGGATTATAGTCACGAAGACTATATGGAATGATTTAGATTTCATCAATCCAATTGAATCAATCCTTTTAATCATCCATCATCCAACCTGAGCATGCCACAAGTCGACTTTCATCAAATGCAAGTCGCCTTATGCTTCGCTTACACACAAGTCGACTTGTATGACACAAGTCGACTTATTTCACTCTGCCCATGTACAAGTCGACTTACAAGGTGCTACAAGTGGACTTATACTAAAATCTTGAACAAGTCGACTTATTACATACACAAGTCGACTTATCCAAAAACAACAACAAGTCGACTTATTCCATATACAAGTCGACTTATCCAGGGAAATATGCTAAAATCTCTAATCGGCTAATTCCTCAATCAATACAATTCCAATTCTCAACACCATCATACCTAGGGTAATATCTGTAAATTGATGCCTCAATGAACACTTCATTGAGTCATGAATGCCTTAAATAGTCAAACTATATGAAAAACTTGAAATGAGTCAAAACTCATAAATATCCAAATAATTTAGGAACTCCCAAATTGTCATCCTAAGCATCTCTAGCTAGCACATATATTATCAAATTTACTTCAGCACATGCCATAAAAAATATGACGGTCAAAACAAACAAGATAATGCAATATACTAACGAGACGCTAATGTGATCAATTAGGAATCCGAAAATTCTAGGATAAACAACTTCAAGCAATTCAGTTTGGAAATCATACTACATCAAAATAACACATTTTTAATCAAATTAAAAATGGTGCAAGGCATTGGAACTGAAAAGCACACTCAATCAAGCCAAGCAAAACAGTCCCAATAATTTTCACAAAACTGTCCAGTTCTGTACATTGCTCGAAATGATCAATGAAACAATTTCAATAAATCATGAGAAAATTATATAGGTTACTACATGTTCAGAACATGCTACATGAATTTTTTCAGGATTTTTGGCCATCAAAAACTCAGTCAACCTAAATAACAAAACCGATTCAAAATCTGTGTTCATCAGCACAGCAATTCCCAACAGCATAGAATAAAATCGAAAATAAATATCCAATCACCTTGAAATCCAATTTCCATGCTGAAAGACATTCAACAACATCTTAGAGACATGTAGGTGAAGGAAAATCCGAAAAACCATTTTTCTAGAATTTATTATCGAATTTATACTACTATCTGTTCCAGAATCGTTTCACAAAACAGCATCCGAAACTTAGGGAATTAAATTAGCAAAAATATATCAAATCAAATCGATAAATTCTCAAATTTCATAGACATATTCTCTAACATGTTATGAACAATCCTGGGCAGAAAAATTTTGAAAAATCTAGCACAATATAAATTCGAAAATTAGACAGCAAGCATGCATCAACAGAAAATTCCATTAGGGTTTCTGATCTCGCTTAGGTTTTAGCTTCATACGGGACACCAGACGCTCTGATACCACTGTAGAAAAATCCTGGGAGGTACATCACATGTACCGGCAGCGGAAAACAAAAATTTTTGTTCCCGGGACTTTCCCGAAACCCAGGATCCAGGTGTCGGTATGAAGACATCAACCTAAATAGCCAAAAGAGACTATCTCTAAAGGTGATCCACGCAGAGATCAGAAAACCTAACCGAGTCAAACCCCTTTGACCCGGGAATAGCTAGAACAGATTAAAGCCTGCTAGAGCCTACCTCTATCCTGGAGAGCTTGAGATTGAACGTTGGAACCCTTGGAGAAGTAGAGAAGAAACGATGATGCCTTTAGGAAGAAAGCTTGAAAAACCATTTTCAAAGGAAACTTAACACTTAAGTTTTCCACTTCTCTTCCAACCCATAAGCACCGTCGACCATCACCTCCTAAGCCTTCTTATATGTATCTTTTAACTCTTAAAAGAGTACCATAAGCTAAGGCCAAGTGTATGGCTTAATAGCCATTCATTTATTAATGGAATAAAGTAATGAACTTTGAAAAGTCAAAGCTAATCCCTTCCATTCTCCCATTCCAACGACACATGCTTATATATATATAATAATTAATTAATTAATTACTTAATTAATTAATTAGAATATATTTGCTAAGGTCGATCCAATTGGGGTTGGCCCTATCGCTTATCGGGTCGATCTTTGAAAGCATGACTCTAAACCTTTCTTAGCAATATTGATGTCGCGATCTCATCGGGACATATCCCAATCCCATTGGGATCCATTTAATCCTAATGCTCTCCATAATTGGAACTCGTCCAATTACTATTTTACTGATTCTCTGAATCACTCTTATCGTGTGACCCTTTAGGTTCCGGTTATGTTGGCCACTTACATTAACAATTAATCCGAGCAAGTCATGAGCGGTATCTAGCAACACATCATGACCCCAATTGACCGGAAAGTAATCGGTTTGATGTATTCATCACGAACCGGATCACGAACCCTTCCATAGATAATTACCGTGCAATTAGTCCTTTCACCATCCTATACCCCACTTGGTTATGAGTATGGTCAAAGTGTCAACTCTCACTAGACCGAGTCTAGCCTGTGATATCGGTTCTAGTCCCGGGACTCATTACTCTATATGTCAATGAAGACACTCTTCATGACATACATCTTCGCCACCTTAGTAATGATCCCACAAGAGGCCATGGGTATCTCTTACGCTAATCCGTAGTGGTGAATCCTTTATTGGCTACTCAATTATCTTGAATACCTCAAGTCTGTACCCAAGCACCACCCTATGAGTTACCTCCGGAAGGCAACAAGGAATGGAGTCAAAGCACGGGATCAAGATTCAAGATATCCTCGAGTACCTCAAGTCTAAGGATACTTGCACCATTTCTATGATGAGATTATCAACGACACTTAGATAAGATATCCATGTGATGATCTCATGGAAGGTCATCCAATGAACTTACTACCGCTAGTAAGCATCCACATGTCAATTCTAAATATCTCATATTTACGCTTCGAGATCCACCGCTTGATCCAATCAAGGAATATGACATGTGCTAGTCTATCCGGATTAATGATGTCGGCCTCATTAATCCTATGAATAGGAGAATTTGAATCTTGACATAATTGCACATGATAGGAATCTCGGTAGTATGATCACATCATAATTTCCTTCATGCTATGTCATATATCATGGACTTCATTAATTTCATTAAAGATCAAATCAATTCATAAACAATGTTTATGAATATCAAATTAATGAATAATGCCTTTTCTTTATTTATTCATAAAGTCGCACACGACTTTGAATAAAAGCGCTAAAGGGATTGCCTTTAGGGCACAAATAAACAGTACCGACCTTGAACAAGTCGACTTATCCAATGAACAAGTCGACTTATCGGTACCGAACATGTGTAAGTCGACTTACACATGGTACAAGTCGACTTATCACTTACACCGGCAACAAAAATTTTTGTTTTCCGCACCGCGAGTATGTGATACTTGCACCGGGATTTTCCTACAGTGATGTGGGAACAGATTTGGGTGAGGAAGGTGTAGGAGTTGTGTTATCATGCGTATGAGAGATGAGGTTGGGAGAGTGATGTGGTGGTGAAGTAGGATGATCAGAGGGCTGAATGGAGAGAGAATGATGATGGTGGGGGTCGAGAGTAAGATTTGGTAGTAATGGTGATTGGTCGACGACAGGAAGAGGTGATGCAAAAGGGAAGAGATCTTCATGAAAATAGACATCGCGGCTGACAAAAAAAACGTTTAGATATGATATCGTAGAGCTTGTAGCCTTTTTGATTTTGTGGATAACCAACGAAGACGCACCGAATGGCACGAGGATCAAATTTTTGTTTGGGAGTGACATTAGTGGCAAAACATTCACAACCAAAAACCTGCATGTGATTAAAAGTAGGAGTGTGATGATAAAGTCTTTCATATGGTGAATTGTTGGACAAAAGGGGTGTGGGAAGCCAATTGATTATATAGGTGGCTGTGAGCACACATTCGCCCCAAAATGTAAGAGGTACCTGGGATTGGAAGAGAAGCGATCTTGCAACATTAAGCAGGTGGCGGTGCTTAAGTTCTACGACGCCATTTTGTTGTGGCGTGTATACGCAAGTATGTTGAAGTTCAATACCATGTGTTTTAAGGTAGGGATAAATAGGTTGAAATTCAGTGCCATTGTCGACACGGATTGTTTTAACAAATGTGCTAAATTGAGTTTGGACAAAATGGATGAAATTGGTTAGAAGTTGTGATGTTTCGGATTTATGAAGCATAAGAAATATCCAAGTGCATCGAGTGAAGTCGTCGACAATAGTGAGAAAAAATCGTGCACCCGAGTGTGTTGCGATTTTATGTGGACCCCAAACATCACAGTGTAGTAAATCAAATGGGAAATGAGTTTTGATTGAACTAAGAGGAAATGACATCCTGGTTTGCTTTGCTAATGGGAAAATGTTACAATTGTGGGATGAAGAAACATTTTTATTGATAGGTAGCAAATGACTGAGTAAGTTGAAGCGAGAGGAGGACGGATGGCTGAGGCGCAAATGCCATAAATTTATTGGGCTAGAAACTTGAAGAGAAACTGGCGGAACATGTTCTGGAGTTATATGATAGAGACCTCCATATTGCCTACCCGAGCCAGTCATCATCCCCGTAGTCAAGTCCTGCAAAATGCACGAGTTAGGAAAGAAAATAAGGCAGCAATTTAGGTCTCAGGTAAGCTTACTAATGGAAATAAGGTTCAAACAAAATGACGGAACACACAGTACATTTTCTAAGGTGAGTTTGTGATTAAACTTGACTGTGCCAACGTGTGTGATTGGAGTTGTGATACCATTTGGCAAATTGACATTTGTAGTAAAAGGTTGTGAGACATGAGACAAAAATGAGGGGTTCGAGGTCATGTGATCAGTAGCCCCGCTATCTAAGATCCATGAATTGGCAGAAACTGAATTGGCACAAGTTTGAGATAATGTGAACAAACTTGCTGCATTTGCAAAAACGTCAGTATTACCGGATTGTTTGTGGTTCAAGTTGGAAAGTGCTTGTGCCAATTGCTGCAAATATTCTAGAGAAAAATTCCGTATGGAGGGTGCGGATCCTTCTTCTCCTTTATGAACCACATCAGCCGCATTAGCGGATGGATTGAATTTGGCCCTATTTTGTGATCCATGAAACTGGGAAGTCTTCGCACCATTTTTTTGTTAGACCCCGATCCTTTTTTGTTGGACCCCGCTGCCGGAGCCCAACGTCTGACGTGAGAGCGTGGCGGGGAAGACGTGAGCAAGGGAAAAAGACTCGCGGAAGAGTAGTGGGCCTGTTGGAAGGTACACTTGAAACCAGCTTTCATGCATAATTGAAGTATATAAAGCGAAACATGTAAATTAAATAATTGAGAAAAGTGGCCATCGGAAGTTCAATGGACCCATCGAGAAACTTTCATGCTTTTAAGCATATTCACAATTCATGCTCCATAGAAGAGTTTAATCAAACTACAACTTTGAGTTCAAGAGCCAAAAGTATAAAACACTCTTGAACCAATGATACTTGAAATGAAACTAAAGTCTTGAAAATAAACATGACAAAATATAACTGGAGTGCTGCCGTACTCGTGACTCACTCACTCGATCTCTGGCTCGTCACCTGTATGGGGGAGGTTAGAGGGGGTGAGCTATAACGCTTGTGGGAACATATTTATAATATAGTAATAAGCAAAAATAATATTCAAAATATCTCATTGCCGTAATACTAGTTGAAATCATAATACTTGAGCATGTATGAGTCATTTCTTGTAAAATACTTGATTCTTGTACAAATCATGATGCATGTCACATAACAAATCATAACACATAATATGATGGTTTGGGTGTCCCGGGTTCGTGACGTACTACACATAGCCATCGAAATGTTGATGTGTAGACGTAGTTTCATGAGGGAATCTATCTGAGAAACCACATGCCCACAGTCGGGCAAAGGGAGAAGCCTTCGAGTCAATGTGCACTTGACTATCGTGAGGGACACCGCAAACCCACATAAGCATGCATAATTCGTATTCTTGTAAACTGGTTTGCCAATCTGGCACTTGCTTGTAATCTTTCTTGTAAACTTGCTTGTCATGCATATTTCATAAAGTTTGAATTCATGCACTTGTATTCGTGAAAGGAGAACACTCCTTTGTAAAAATCTTGATAATAATCATGAATGCATAACACAATGCAGAATATGATCAATCATGATAGTATGCAATGCGATCGTGAATGATGTGATGTGAATGTATAAGATCTTGCTTGATTTGAACTAAACAATGAGCACTTATATACTTTATTATAAACATGAACCCACCTGATATCCTGCTTGTTCTTGCCTAGGATTGAATTTCCTCTTGTGCCTCTTGATCCTCTTGCCTCTCTTGTTCTCCTAAAATAAGAACCACAATCTCATTTAATAATTCATGCTAAATCAAAAGTTCCATTCTTAACTTCTATCTAGAATTCCATATCCTTAGAAACCAATTCATCACTTCATCACTTCATCTAACTTGTAGACCTATCTCTCTAGATCACAACGCCTCTAAAATCACCCCAAAAGGACCTCTGTAGAAAAAGATATAAGGTTAAAACCATTTTTGCCAAAACAGTGGAAATTTCGCCGCGGCGTGTACGCGTCTCTTCGCGCGCCGCGTCTCCCCACTCTGCTTACACGCCGCGTCTCACCTTGCCGCATACTCACCTGCCGCGGCTCACAACACGCCGCGGCGTGTGCAGCCTTCCTTGCACGCCGCGGCTTGCTCATGAACATGCCGCGGCGTGTGAGTCGCAGAAACTCATCCGAACCCAGATTTTCCAGATTTCTGCAGATCCAATCTATTCCTTCAGTTCATTTAACACTCTTAAACTTTACATAATGCATCCTACTCCATTTCTACACTTATCTAACACAACAACAACCACAAAAACACAACCAAAACAACAAATCTACCAAAGTTCGCCTCAAACCCTAACTTCACCGATTTCTACTCATTTCCAGCAAATCAAAGATTCAATCCAACACAAACAAGTATAGAAGAGTGATTCTTACCGTAAGAACACTTGAAATCCGTCAAAGATCTACAAACAAAGCTTTCCCTCTTTTCTTCCTCTCTTCTTCCTCTCACTGTCGCCGACTCTCTTCTTCGGTTTCTCTTCCTTTCTATTTCTCTTCTTTATTTCCTTACTCTAATTTCTTTAACCTACATAATAAGCCAAAGACTCAAATGCCCCTCCTTACTTAGGCTAAAGTCATCCTAACTCAAATACTTGACCAATATGCCCTTAACCATATTTACCCTTTCATAACCATTTTTACTCTTCCTAACACTTATTCCATAAACACATATTATTCCATACTAACTCAATTAAATCCAAATTTTTCATAAATATTCTCAATAAAATCAAACTATACCATAAATCATAATTCAAATAATTTCATACTTAATAACTTTAAGAAAACAAAATTTTGGGGTCCAACATTTTTCCCTATTAAATAGGTTTGTAATTTAAATTGTCTTTTGGTTAATATGAAATTAGGGTTTTATTAGATTTCCTAGTGATTAGAATAATTTGGGATTTTAGTGCAATAATTATTAATTGAAGGAATTTAGTTAAATTAGAATTTTAATTTTGGTGTTAGATTTTAAAAGAATAAGAAAATGGTAAATGAGGCCATAAAATAATGTTAGGATAAATTAAGAAGTGTTTATAAGGTTTTAAGGCTTTAGGTTATTAAAGTGGGCTTTTAGGCCTTTGGAATGTTATTTAAATGATGGGGAAAGCAAACAAGTGGGCTAGGGTTTTAAAGGAGAACTAAATGGAAAAGAAAGGAAGCATTTGGGCTTTTAAGAGGGAGCCCACGAAAATTTAAGTTGGAAGGAGGGAAAATGAAAATTTGGGAAAGGTTATAAGGAGGGAAACTATTTGGGCTTGAAGACTTGGGCTTAGAGTTTAAGTTAAAGAGTTAGGGTTAGGTTAATGTAAGGAAGTTTAGGAAGTTTCTTAAGGAAGAAAAGTGGCCAAAGAAAATGCATGGAGGGTGTAACATCTCGGCACCAGCGGGAAGGGTAAAATAGGAAAATATGGGTGGTTTGTGAGAGGTTAGAAAATGTGATTACATGTTCATGTATTTTGTGACATATATATATTGTGAAAAATGAATTTGTTGCACATGGAAATAATTGTACATGCATACATTGACTTTTTCGGTAGATTTGGTCATATTTATGAGTGAATGTTTTGAGAATTGTAGGTTATCGATTTTGAAATTCTATTTGGAGAGTGACATTATTGATTTTATAATTTTGGAGAATTTTAGGAATTTTTCTGAAATTTTTCAGGGATAAATTTCGGACTAGGAAAAATACCAAGTGGCAGACTAACTGATAATTGGTAGAAGAATTTATTGTCTATGGTATTGAATTTAGGACATATGGTTATAGGAATTTTTGACAAGTGGAATTTATGGAAAAATTGGGCTTGAAAGTGATTAATTGAGAAGGACTTATAGGAGCTTGACATATGGCATTAGCATAGCCATGTATTAATTGAATCTAACCTAAGTATACATTGAATTTAGCCTCTCTTTTTGCCACTCACGACATCCACTCTTCACAAGTCATTTGGAGTCTTGTTTTGGTGATTCTCCTCTTCTTCGTGGCTTCCTCTTCCTCTTGTTCATGTGTTGGGATTTTCCTTCTATTTGAGCATAGTTTTCATCTCTTCTTTGTCCCTTCATCTTGTTTTTCTTGCTCCCCATATAAACCTATCTCTACCACTCTTGAATGATGATGATCGATGGTGATGGGTGAAAATTAGGGCTTGGTAATTTTCTTGGAAAATTTGAAGACTTAGTGGCTAAATCAAGTAAGTATTGTGTTTTATATTTTATGTTATGGTTGTAGTATAAATTGAAGCTAGCATGATGAGATGATTGAGTTATTTATACTTGTGTAAGTGTTTATCTTGAGCTGGTTATACTTGTGTCTTAAGAGTATATGTTGAATCTTAACTTCATGGAAGTGTATTGAGAAGGTTAGAGAGTTTAATGATGTATGAGAGGAGAGAGTGGATGAATAAATTCTTATATGCCCTGTTGTTGATTTGTGATAAATGAAAAAAACTAAGGCTTGGTTGTGAGTGGTTTATTGAGTGAAAGTAGGTAGAGAATGATGAGGAAAATAATGGAAAAGATGATCTATGTATAGAAGGTGTAAGATGAGTTTGATGGTTAGAATGAATATTTGGAAAAATCTGGAAATTTTGCAGCAAAATACTTTTGAGGATACTTCAATGTTGGAGTCATAACCTCCTTTATAGTTGTCCAAATAAATTGATTTTTGTTTTGGATGAAACTAGATACATTTGTCTACATTTCTTATGAAGATGATGATTGTAAATTTTGTCTTTAAGAGTCCCAAATATGGATATGAATTTAGTTTAGCAAAAGTGTAGATGAATGTGTGTGTTGGTGTTTTATGTTGGGTGTTTATGACCAATAGGGGCTATGAGTTAATATGAATGCATTTGAGTTAAATTTGAAGTGTTTATGAAGTAGTTATTAACTTGCAATGAAGAATTATGAGTATGAAGTGTTGAGTACCTATGAACAAGGTATGGGATGGGGAAAAAGATAGAAAGTTAGGAAAAATGAAAGGAAGTTGAGTTGGTTGAATGAAATGAGATGAGAGTGGTGAGGAATTTATGAAATGTAATTGATGTTTGTGTTGTTAAGTAGTTTGATGTTAAAAGAAATGAATTTGAGATGAATATGGGTATGTTGGATGATAGAATAGGTGTTGGAAGCTTGAAAGAGTTTGAGAGAATGCATGGGGCACGTATGTCCGTTAAACGGACATGGGAGTCCGTTAGACGGACTGTCTCGGGTGGAAAAACACCCTAGGGGCAGTGTGTGTCCGTTAAACGGACATGGGAGTCCGTTTAACGGACCTTCTCGGGTGAAATGAGGCTGTTTTCTCGATACGTGTCCGTTAAACGGACATGCATGTCCGTTTAACGGACAGTTACGGGATAACTTGAGAAATCGTGCTTTTTGACCATTTTAGGGGCCGAATTTGGCTTTGAGGCCTCTAATAAGAGTTGTAGATCTAGATGTCTTCTTTCCAATGGCACAAAAACTAAAGGAATCTGAGTTTTCTATCAAGAGTTATGGAATTCGCGCCAAACTAGGTTCAACTGGAAATCAATCATAAATTTGGTTGCTTCTTTTGACCATAACTCCATCTATAGAGCTCCAAATGACTCGATTATTGTGGAAATGGATTCCTAACACTTTTTCCTATATCTCCACAAAAATTTGTATTAATTGGAGTTAAATTAGAAGAGATTGATCAAATGCAAGTGTGAGAGTCTATTAGAACATTGTCAATGGGAGTAGTTTTACTGAACAGTGTTCAATGTTTTGCTTATATCTAAAGCTATAAGATTCCAAATGAGATGATTCTTTCTTTGTAGTAAAGTTAAGATATAGGGCTATAAATCATATGAAGAAGTTCAATTGTGATTCAATTTCTAGGATAATCAAATGCTAGATGGAATTGAGTTTAGTACTTTTAAATAGTCTATCAATGTTTGAGGTATATTTCCCAATCTACTAAGTCAAAGTGAGCGATTTTGGGGTCAATAAAATCGTAAGGCATAGAGGAACATTGTTTTATAAGAGAGTGTGATCAAATTATGTTATCTTCTCTTGCCAATGTTAGTACGAATCCTAGACCCGAAAGTGTGATTTAGAAAATCATGAGTTTTGTTTTGAGAATGGCGTTACAAAGGAAATGATGGAATGATACCCGGAATTGTCATGCATGTATTGTACATCTTTCCTCCCATTCATGTGCATTATTAAACATCGATACTTGTGCAAATTGTGATAGATGTATGTGTGTTATTTGGTTATAGAGGAGCGACTGGAACGTCAACCACAGACGTTGCCGGATCTTCCAGACACTAGCTTTGGGAGCAGTGGTGAGTAACCTAGATGGTATGCTCAATTATTATATGACTATTGTGGTGATAATGGTGGGAATTGTGTTTGTATATGTTGGGAACGTAATGGGAGATTTGACATAGATGTGTTAATTGGCTGTGAATCGATGCACTCTGTGAATTGCTTGTTTATGATATTTGAGAAATAATTGTTTGATGTGACAATTGGGATATATATATGTGAATTGATTGTGGCATGGTATTGTCAAATTGAGCCCTATGTGCCTCATGTTGTGATAAAGTCTGTCCATGCACTCCATTCATGAAATGCATAATCAGATAATGGTAGTTAGACCTGAGTAGCCACTGCTAGAGCTTAAAGCTCAACGAGTGAAAATGAGCCTCGAGCTCGAAAGTGATATAGAGCCATTGGCTCAGTGATTAATGAGCCCGGTATCTAAACAGATACGGGACAGTTTAGGCACTCGGTCTCAACAACATAATAATTGGAAAAAGGGTCTCATGAACATTTCATATGCATGTTATTAAGTGTGTTTGATGGGTTGAAAAGTAAGTTGGCTTATGTATTCATAAAATTGTGAGATTGATGTGGAATGCAAGTTTGTGTTTTAAATGTTATGTAAAGTGATTGTGATCTATTTGAGTACCATCATGTGGTACTTCTGAATGTATAATTATATATATCTGTGAATCACTTGAGTGTTGCATGAATTGGGTGGACCATCGATGATGGTTTCTCATTGAGTTCGCAAACTCACCCAAAATTGCAACATATTTTTCAGGACCGAGAGACGACGTTAGATTCTGAGTGGCTCCACTACCGTGTAGATTGAGTTTGGAAAAGTGAAGCCATGGCTCAAAGGTCGGTCAGCTGAGAATCTTTTTGAAGTGGCTTAGTTAGATTGTAATTATTTACTTCTTTTGTGTAGTACTTTTGTACTAAGCCTTGTGAATGTACCTGTAGTAAGGGATGAAAAGAAAAAAAAATGTAGACCTTTGATTTTGAGGAATGAAATGAGGAAAAAGGAAGTTTTAATAATATTGTGATTTGTATATAAAGCTTGATGAGTAATGAATGTTATGATGCCATAGGAAGTGATTGTAGTGAATGATTGTAGCGTGCTCTTATCATGGGGTGTGTATCGAAATGACCTCCGGGCATCTCGATGCGTACTCTGTGGTGGGGGGGGCGCTACAGAGGGAGGCTTTGGGAAGTGATGTCGTTTTTGCTTAGGGAAGAAGTGAGAAAGAAGCAAAATTAGGTCTTTTGTTGGGTAGTCATCTGAAAATCATCAAGAGAGGTGGAGAGTGAGTAGGTTTCGAAAATCAAAGGAGAAAGAGAGTGGAAGTTTCGGCCATCAAAGAAAAAGAAGAAGAAGAAGAGAGGTAAGGTTTTTAAGCTTTAGCAAGGAGGATTCAAGTGGTTTTATGTAAGAAGGAAGGAAGAGAAAGAGGATACTCCATCTTTGAAAGCAAAAGAAGATTTCGTGGGTTTCCTACAAGGTAAGGAAATTTGAATTTCTTGGTTATATTGTTAGGATTTTATCTTTCTTGTTTCATATTAGTGATTAGAAGAGTGATTAAAAGGATTTGTTGTTGGAGGAGAAAAAAATCAGATTGTGTATGGATTAGGGTTTTCGAATTTTCATGCTTTAAATGGATGATTGGAAGAGGTTTTAGAGAAAGAATGAGAAAGGAAAGAGTTTCCTATCATTAGAAACTAGTAGGGTGATGCCGTGGGTGTCCTAGGGGAAGAAGAAGTTGAAATTTCATGGCTTTATTGTTAGGGTTTGTCTAATGATAGTTTGAAGAGTGTGTTGTGAAGGAAAAATGAAAGAAGAAAAATTAGGGAAGCTTAGTGAAAAAAATCAGCATGCATGGATGGCTATAGGGTTGAGAATTTTCGAAAATAATGGAATCAATTGAGAGAGGTTTTAGTTAATATAGCATAGGAAAGGTATAGGTAAGGTTCAGTAGGTTTAAATTCAAGTTTCGACATTTTCTTGAAAATTTCAGCATAGGTATCTTTGATTAATTAGACTTGTTATATTTTGTTTAAGGTCAATTAAGACATTTGGAGCTTGAGGAAGGACAAGTTAATCAATTGCCAAGCCAAAGAAGTCAAGGTGGGTAACTTTTTAATAATTGAGTGATGAGCTACTTAAATATCTTTTAAATGGTTTCCTATGACTTTCAAAGTTTGAATGAAGTGGTATTTATGATAGTTTAAATATGTATTATGTGCCTTTTCATGTAAATGCATTGTGTAACTATGTATAAATTGTTTGTCAAGATTATATGAAGGTGAATTGTTGTAATCGCCAATTGTGGCCAATCTTTATGAATAGTGTAATGTTTGGAAAATTGATTGAAAGTGAAAAGATTTGAATATGTGATTTTGGATGGATGCCTAAGGTGAAATTGCATGATTATTTGGGTTTGTAGTGATCACCTCTATTAGCAAGTACACACTTGTCTATTAGGCTTCTCCCGCCTGCCCGCTACTGGCATAGGAGTTTCGAAATCGGACTCCCCTCTGTTCACGGCTACATATGGTCGCTTGTCGGACATGTATAGTACGTCCTGTTAGGATCACTCAAACTATCTGATATGTGATTTTGTGTTATTATATGACATTCGTTGATTTTGTTGTAAATGTTTTATTGTATTAGAAAATGGAGTTGTTGAATGTTGACTTGAAATTTAATTGTTGATGCATGCTTTAGCTTATGCTTGGCTATTAAAATGTTACCCACGGAGCCGTCGTGCTCATCCCCTTCCTCCCTCCACAGGTATTGAGCGAGAAACCGGGTCGTCGCATCGGGAATAAGGCATTACTCCGATGCTTTTGTTTTTGAAGTTATATTTTTGAAAACAATGCTTTGGTTAGCATTTTATGGGCTTTTGTAAACGTTCTTTGGAATTTTGATGTGTCCGGGCTAAAATGCTCTTTAAAGCATTGTATTTACTTATTTCATGTAAATATTAAGGTTTTGAAGTTTCCATTGTATATTGTATATGTTTAAGCATGTATGGTTGTATGTTTGTAAAAGCAAGCATGAGCTTGTAGTTTCTTTATGATTTTGAAATGGGTTGATGTTTAGGAGTTAGGTTAGATATCTAAGATTGTGTTGTTGCCATTTGGAGTTGATGTGGTTTGGTTGTTGTATATGTGTGAGAATTTGGGAGATTGAAGTGTTTTTTGGGTAGGTGGAAGTTAGGTTGGAAAAATTGAAAATTTTGGCTAGAGCTTTTTTAGGGGAGGTGCTGTCCATTTTTTTTTAAAAATGAACAGCCACCTTGTTTTGACTTTTAGAGTACGTTAGAGTCTAAATTTGAGTGAGAGGTATTTCTTAAAGATTGTAGAACTTATCAAGATCTTTAAAACGGTATAAAATGGGTTAATTTCTGACTTAGAATGAAAAAGTTATAGGCATTTGAAAATTTCTGATTACTATTCATTTGGTCATTTTTACTATTCATATGGTAAATAGCTAGACAATATCTTTAATCAAGTTTCTACTTTCTTTTAATGATTGAAATGACTTTTGTCTTCTTCATGAAAGTTGTAAAACATCTTTTAAATCTTCCCGAAGGTAAAATAGGACACTTTTCGCTTTTGATATCAAAAGATATGAATTTTCAAACTTTTAGCATAATGTAGACGAATTTGAGTTGGGCTAAAATTTGAAAACCATTTATGACCTTCTTAACGGATGTATGCGTTAAATCCTTCTAACATTTTCTATCCCTTTTTGGTAAAATGAGAGTGTCGAGTCTTCGTTGGACTTTATGGCCGATGTGTGTCGGTTTTGTGCGAAATTGTGTTTTTGTGAGATATAAAGATCCGATTGAGGCATTTTCTGTTTTCATTTGATCTAGAAATATGAAATTAGCTTAGGAATCAGTTTTAATTATGGGCCCTAAGCAGATCATATTTTTTATTGGAGGATAATTAGGGTAAATTTATCAAGGTTTATTCGGATATCGTTAACTTAAGTGCGATTTGAGGTTTAATTAGTGGTGAGGAATCGCTCCTTCGTGAGATGTGCGTCTAGACGTCATGCAGGACGTCGGACACGTGTCGCACCAGGGAGGGGTTTCAACACTTATGGTATCAGAGCTTTCGGTTTAGATTCGGGTAGAAGGAGAACTTTAGGGTTTTCATGATTTTTATTAAACTTACATGATTTGTGTTCTTTTGCATTGTTTTAATTGATTTTACATGCCTACATGGTGATTTCGACTAAATGATGATTTTAGATGATTATAACTTGAGCGTTGCACGATACTTTTTGAATTAAAGTTTTTCACTGGTTTTATTTTGAAGGAGTAAATATGCCACCTCGGCGTAGATCTCGCGGAATTCTTTCTCGCTCTAGTTCTCGTCAACGGAGCACAGATGAGTCGCATGTCCCACAAGATGCGGGGACACACTCAGCTCCTGGATCAGAGGCACCTAGTGTGCAACCTCCTCCTCCTCCTGCTATGCTTGCGATGGATCCGCAGTTTTTCTAGGCCTTTGCCCAGGTATTCACCTTAGCCATGGGACAGGGATCTCAGGCTCCAGTGCCAGCTCCAGTGATTCGGGGCGGGTAGTATGACAAGTTACGGAAGTATGGTGCGGTGGACTTTCATGGTACCACAAATCCTGAGGAAGCTGAAGCTTGGATGAAAAGAACAGAGAGGATCCTGGTGCAGATGAAATGCACAGATGAGGAGAAGCTTGAGTATCGCAAGTGAGTCTATTGCAGGGAATGCTCTTCATCGGTGGGAGTCGGTGGCACAGTCAGTTGTACTCCGTGTTATCATGGAAGGATTTTGGAGAATTATTCAGGAAAAAGTACTTATCCCGGGTTTATATGCAAGAAAAGGCGAGAGAGTTTTTGAATTTGGCTTAGAGGGAGCTGTCTGTTAGTGAGTATGAGCTGAGATTCACCCAACTGTCTCGGTATGCAGCCTACATGGTGGCTAATGAGGAAGACAAGTGTAGGAAGTTTGAAGGAGGCCTTCACCTGGGAATTAGGGAGAAGGTAGTGATTCATAATTTCTCTGATTATCAGCAGCTGGTGGATGCGGCACTCAGTGTAAAAAGCTGAGAACATCGACGTGAGGTGAGCAGGAAAAGAAAGGGCAAAGAGTAGTTTCCTAGGAGAGGGGGTAGTGTTCAGACTGCTTTCAGGGGTGAGAAGAGTTTTCGTGTGCAGAGTCGGGAGGCGTGAGTGCCCTCAAACAGAAAGCGTGCAATTGAGCAGAGTCAGTGCAGGCCTCCTCAGTGGAAGGAAACAGCAGGACAGAGAGAAGCAGGAACCCGACCCCTCTATGTGAGCATTGTGGGAACCCCCATCGAGGTGAATGTCGTAAATTGTCAGGTGCTTACTTCAAATGTGGAGAGAAGGGACACATAATTAGAGACTGTCCTCTGTGGGCCCGGGCTGGATCTCAGTCACAGGCTCAGAGGAGAGTGGAGACAATGAGGACTGCACCAGCTTTACAGGTGGGCGCCTGGGTCGATGAAGAAGCCCATTCCTCCAGGGAGACCGAGAGGGCAAGCACAGGCTCGGATGTTTGCTATGACTCGAGAGGAGGCTGCAGCCGCACCGGAGGTTGTTACTGGTATGGCTTAGCTTTTTCATTATGATGTTTATGTTCTTTTTGATTTTGGTTCCACCCATTCATTTGTCTCTGCGAGTGTGTTATTGCCCAGTATGCAACAGTTCTTTTGGATGAGTTTCCGTTTGTTAGTACTCCGTTAGGGAGGACTGTTATCGTGAGTTGGATCTTTCGAGATTGTGAGCTTGTGATTGATGGATCTAGTTTGGTAGTGAATCTACTACCTCTAGATCTGAAGGGGTTAGATGTGATCGTCGGAATGGACGTGATGGAGAAGTATAAGGCGAAGCTAGATTATGGTAAAAAGGAATTGGAATTTGATCTGGGTGAGGGTCAGAAAGTAGTTTTCAGAGGAGACAGAAAGTTGACACCGCCACGGCTTGTTTCAGCTTTGTTAGCTGATAGACTGATGGGAAGAGGTTGTGAAGCCTTCTTGGCGTGTGTTCTGGATACCAGTGTGAAGGAGAGTAAGGTGGAGGATATTCCCATTGTGAGGGAATTTCCTGATGTGTTTCCTGAGGAGTTGCCCGGTTTGCCACCGGAGAGGGAGATTGAGTTTGCTATTGATTTGGCTCCCGGGACAGCTCCTATTTCGATTCCACCTTACAGGATGGCCCCAGCTGAGCTGAAGGAGCTGAAAGAACAGTTGGAGGATTTGTTAGAGAAGGGATTTATTAGGCTGAGTTTCTCACCCTGGGGAGCGTCGGTCTTGTTTGTTAAAAAGAAAGATGGAACCTAGAGAATGTGCATTGACTACAGGAGGCTAAATAAAGTGACAGTGAAAAACAAGTATCCATTGCCCCGGATAGATGACTTGTTTGATCAGCTGCAAGGAGCAACGGTCTTCTCCAAGATTGATCTCAGGTCTGGCTACCATCAACTCAGGATTAAGGAGTCTGATGCGAGCAAGACAGCCTTCAGGACACGGTATGACCATTATGAATTTATGGTTATGCCTTTCGGACTGACCAATGCTCCTACTGCTTTTATGAATTTGATGAACAGGGTCTTTAAGGAGTTTCTGGATCAGTTTGTTATCGTTTTTATCGATAACATTCTGGTGTATTCCAGGAGTGAGGGAGATCATGAGAAGCACTTGAGGATTGTATTGCAGAGACGGAGGGAGAGAGAATTGTATGCCAAATTCACGAAATGTGAATTTTGGCTGCGTGAGGTGGTCTTTCTTGGTCATATCGTTTCTGAGAATGGGGTGCATGTAGACCCAAAAAAGTTGAAGTCAGTAAATTGGCACGCTCGACGACGAAGTGAAAGAGGTGAGGAGCTTTACGGTTTAGCCGGTTACTATAGGAGATTTGTGGAGAGATTTTCCTTGATTGCTGCTCCTTTGACTAAGTTGTTAGGGAAAAATCAGAAATTTTTCTGGAGTGATGAATGCCAGAGAAGTTTTGAGGAGCTGAAGCACAGATTGACTAGTGCTCCAGTTCTAGCTTTGCCCACAGGAGATGGGAGTTTTTCTGTATACAGTGATGCTTCCAGAAAGGGGTTAGGATGTGTGCTTATGCAGGAAGATAAGGTGATAGCATATGCCTCACGGCAGCTAAAGCCTTATGAGGTGAATTATCCGACCCATGATTTGGAGTTAGCAGTAGTGATCTTTGCTTTGAAGATCTGGAGACATTATTTGTATGGAGTGCAAACCAGGATCTTTACAGATCACAAGAGTCTCAAATATTTGTTGAGTCAGAAGGAGCTGAATTGGAGACAGAGGAGGTGGATTGAGCTGCTTAAAGACTACGACCTGTTGATCGAGTATCATCCAGGTAAGGCAAATGTTGTTGCTGATGCCTTGAGCAGGAGTCTTCCATAGCATATGTTCAGACAGTATATTTGTCGCTATTGGAAGAGATGGTTAAGCTCAGGATCAGTTTGACGCAGGAAGAGTCTGATTGCATGATTGCTACTTTCAGAGTAAGACCGATCCTCAGAGAGAAAGTGAAAGAGTTGCAGGTTCAGGATCTCGAGTTGAGTAAGCTGCGGGAAGAGGTGCAGAGAGGTAAAGAGTCTGATATGGTGCTAAGTGATGATGGACTCCTGATAGTCAAGAATAGGCTCTGTATTCCTGATGTTAAGGAGGTTAAAGATGAAATTCTGGATGAGGCGCACAATGCACCTTATGTTATGCACCCAGGCAGTACCAGGATGTATAGGGATCTCAGAGAACATTTCTGGTGGAGAGGTATGAAGAAAGATGTGGCTGAGTATGTGAGCAAGTGTCTGGTGTGTCAGCAGGTCAAGGCTAAACATCAGTCACCTTCAGGCCAATTAAGGCCATTATCCATTCCTGAGTGGAAATGGCAGAAAGTGACTATGAATTTTTTGATGGGATTGCCCAGGACCAGTAGGAGGCATGATGTCATATGGGTAATTGTGGATAGATTGACAAAATCAGCTCATTTTCTGGCAATCAGACAGATAGATCCTCTGCATGTGCTAGCTACGAAGTACATTGACGAGGTTGTGAGATTGCATGGGATCCCGGATTCAATAGTGTCTGATAGTGTTGGACCCTGCTCTGTTTTAAATTTTAATTAGTATTTGTTTAATGATTTATTCATGTTTGATTATGTGTTTAATTATTTATTATTTTGGAATTGGGTCTTTAGTGTAGTAGACTTGGATGGAGATTTAAATTAGTTAGAATTAATGATGGGAAGATGGGTGGTTAGTTGGAATTAATGGGGGAGTTAATGGGCTTAGGTGTAGAGACACAAAAAGACAAAAGAGTTAGTTAGGGTTAGAATTGAACTAAGTTAGTTAGAGCCATTAAGAGCCAACTAAGGGCATAGTTGGAAAGAGACCTTAAGTGGAGGGCATAATAGGCAAAGAAGGAAGATAAAAGAAGAAGACAAATTAGAGAGGGAGAGGAGGATGTCATGAAAAGCAAAGGAAAAGAGGAGAAGAGAGAGAGAGACGTGAGGGAGAGAAGGAGAAGAAGAAGAGAAGAAAAATCCAAGAGGAAAGGGAGAAATTTCGTGGAAAAGAGGAAGATTCAAGGCTTTCAAGGTAAGTTTTCATCTTCTTCTTGTTTTAGTGGAAGGAAATGGGTATTGTGTTGTGAATGGAGAAAATCCTAGTGAGAGAAAGTGAGGAGGAAGAAGATGATGGTTTTATGGGGGTTTTGAGGTCCTAGTTTAGGGTTAGAGTTTTCTAACCCATTAGATTTATGAATAGATTAGATTGGAGTTTGATTAGGGTTATGATATTTTTAGGGTTTGAAAAGGGAATTTCAAAAATTGGAAAATAAATGTGGATTATTGATTTTGTTTAGGAAATCAAGGGGTTATCCAAGAACAAGAGAAAGGAAGCCATTGATTGTGGAAATTGCAAGTTAAGGTGGGTAAATTATTTATGGTTATTGTGTAGAGAGCAAATGCATTGTGTATGCTAATTGTGCTAAATGAATTATTTGAATTTGTATGATGTGGAAATTGCTTATATTGTGTTCATGTCATATTATGCATTGACTTTGTGATATGATTGATATGCCATTGGATTGAAACATGGCATTTGTATATGAATGATTGAATTGTGAGAATGGTTGTGTTGCCATTGAATGTGAGTCATGGCATTTTGATAATATGGAAAGAAGGAAAGTATGGAACTGTGAATCTATGAATAATTGAATTGAATCATGAAAACTTGATTGTGTTTGGGCGAGAGAGGAACCGTTTCGTAAGTCACGTCGACGTTGACAAAAGCCTTCTCCCGGCCGGCCGCTTGTGCCACACGAGATCTGAAAATAGACTCGTTTCGTTCACGGTATAAACTTTGGTTTATCCGTTTTGTTTCACGGAACCCCTCGAGCCAATTGATTGTGCATTTGCATATTAATGTGCTAAGCTATGCTTTGGATTGAATTGTATTCAAATATGTGTTATGTGATGATATTATGAATTGTGGAATTGGAATTGAATGGTGAATTGTAAGTGTTCCATGTTCATGCTGATAATTGAGCTTACTTGAATATATGTATGTATGGTTATATGGTTGATTGTGTGGCTTAATGCCAATGGCTATAAATACTTTAGCCACTGAGCTGTAAAGCTCAACCTAATATTTTTCCACTCCTCAGGTGCAGATGAAGAAGACCGATAAATCCTTGCAAGGCATTTTGATCAGTTGCAAGAGAGTTATGCTTTTGTATTAAGTTAGAAGTTAGATTTTGGATAGCTTTGGTAGCATATTGAGCATAAGCATCAAATGTATTTTTGTGCTTGTGTTAATCATTGATGAATTGTCAATATGTAATCAAAGCTATAAATGAAAGCTTTTTATGAACTTCTATTGTTTTGAAAGGGAAATGAAACCTTGAAGGATTTCCTTTTGTATGATTGTGTATTTATCAAGTTTGCTTATATTGATTGTGTATATTGTAAGTGTTGAGAATTGCCAATTATTGATTGTGTTAGATTAGTCCTTGATTGGGTATGATGTTGTGTTGCCTTTGAAGAGTGCAAATTGGGGAGATTTTGAGTATATATGATGTTAGGATTGAAGATGGATCTTTTGGGTATGAGATTCAATGATGTTGGATGTTTTTCAATGGATTTGTAGTGGTTTTTGTGGTGTTGCAGAAGGGTTTGAGGTAAGGGAATGTTAGGAAGGGGTTTAGGAACCTTTGAAGGGTGTTTGGGGGTGAAAATTTCGTTTTAGCAGAAAGTTACACGACCTGCCCGTGTAAATTTACATGGGCCGTGTAAACCCAAGCGCAGGAGACAGTTTCACTCGAAAGTTACACGGGCTGACCGTGTGATTTCACACGGCCCGTGCTTTTTGACCCCATAAATGACAAAATTTCAAAATGTGGTCTTCATGAAAGTTGTATCCCTAGATGTCTACTTTCTAACTGTCTAAGAACGAAGTCATTCCGACATCTATAGAGAAAGTTATGACATTTGCACCAAAGTATGTTCAGTAGGAATCTGATCATGAAAATGTCGGACTTGTTTGGCCATAACTCCTTCGTCCGACCTCCGATTGAGGCGATTCTTGAGGCGTTAGATTCCTAACACGTTTTCATACCTATCAATATAAATTGGTATCCATTGGATTTAAATTCAGAAAGTTTGATGAAAAGGAATTGAGTGGTCAGATTGGAGAGCATGATCGGGCCATGAACCTATTTTGATTTCTTAAGCTTATCTTGAGTCATAGGGCTCCGTTTGAGGTGGTTCTTGTTTCTAAATGAACTAGAGACTAAGAGCTACCTTTTTCAAGAAGTCAATTGTAGTTTTGTGGTCCTCTTTTTGTGGGCTCGCCTTTGTGGCTTGATCTGTTGTTAGATGGAGGACTTTTCGTGAGGGTTCAAGAGCTTAGGAACCCCCTTATGGTTATGCTCTCCGATTTTGAATCGATCGTTGGGCTTTGGAAACGGGGCCCAGCATCTTTTGGTATCAGAGCTTAGGTTTATTCCTAGGCTTAGAGTGCATGTTAGGGAAAATTGTTATGCTATGTACTTAAGTGTTTGTATTATTAAATTGATTGATTGTTTGCTTTAAATGACATGCATATTATGCATACATGTAAGAAATAGGATTTAGAATAATGTTAGCTAATCTTTAGTGTTTCTATTGAAGGAGTGAAATGCCACCTCGTAGAAGGACACGAGGAGTTATGCAAGGATCGGTCGCACCTGACTCTCCACCAAGGGAGGAGAGTGTAGATGAGTCTGTAGCTCCAGTGAATGCTGAGGTTTCTGTTGGGCAAAGTAGTGAGCCCGCTCGGTCACAGTCGCGGGAGTCTCCTCTTCCGCAGGAGCAAGTGCCTACTCCACTGGATCCGAGGATGTTTCAGGCGTTTGCTTAGGCTATGGGACAAATGCCGTAATCTTCTGTTCCGGCCCTCGCTAAGAAGGGGAAGCAGTTTGATAAGCTAAGAAAATACGGGGCAGTGGATTTCTATGGAACCACTGATCCCGAGGAAGTTGAGACATGGCTGAGGAAGACAGAGAGAATACTGAATCAGATGGAGTGTGAAGATGACGAGAAGGTTGAGTATGTTACGAGTCTGTTACAAGGGGATGCTCTGCATTGGTGGGAGGGTGTCCCGAGAAGTCAGTTGAAGCCGCCAGTGTTGGCATGGGAGGACTTTCTCGCTGCATACAAGAAGAAGTATCTGTCTGAGGTGTATGTTCAACAGAAGCAGAGAGAGTTTCTGAAGAGGGAGATGACGGTGAGTGAATATGAGCGCCGATTCACACAATTGGCCCGTTATGCAACTGATTTAGTGATGGGTGAAATGGCTAGGTGCCGAAGGTTTGAAGCAGGACTGCATTTGGCCATTAGAGAGAAAGTGGTGGCACAAAACTTCTGTGATTTCAACCAGCTGGTGGAAGCAGCACTGAGGGTAGAGAATATTGAAAATATAAAGAGTGCTGTCAGCAAAAAGAGGAAAGGCAGAGAACAGTTCAAGAGGGGAGGCGGTGCTCCGAGGTCGAGAGGAGTGCAGGACCTTTCTGCATGATCGAGGAAAAGAGTAGTGGGCGGCCCCGCCTGACGAGAACTGCTCTCACATCAAGCCTCAACAGTGGAGGCGATGGGAGGAGATGGGGATAAGCCGCCCATTCCTAAATGTGAGCACTGCGGCAGATTTCATAGAGGGGAATGTTACTGGATAACTAGAGCATGCTTTAATTGTGGGGAGAAAGGACATATAGCAAAAGAGTGTCCTCAGAATCCAAGAAAGGAGGGAAGTCAGATGCAAGCTCCAAAGAGATCAGAGACAGTGGGGCACAGGACGGTTACAGAAGTGGGCAGTAGTAGTTCGGATGCGGCCAGAAAAATGAACCCTCCAGGGAGATCGAGGGGACAAGCTCCAGCGAGAGTTTTTGCTATGACAAGGGAAGATGCAGAGGCAGCTCCAGAAGTTGTAACTGGTATGATTAAGCTTTTTGATGAAAATGTTGTTGTTTTGATTGATCTGGGTTCTACCCATTCATTTGTGTCTTTGAGTAGAACTGTGACTAGTAGAGAATTGAGCCCATTGGATACTCCTTTGATGGTGAGTACTCCAATCGACCAATGTATTATTATTAGTCAAGTATATAGAGACTGTGAGGTATTTATTGGAGAAGAACAGTTAGTGGTGGATCTAATGCCTTTGAGAATGAGAGGTTTAGATGTGATTTTGGGGATGGATACAATGGAGAAATATAATGCCAACTTGGATTGTAAACGGAAGATCGTGGAGTTCGAAATTGGAAATGATAGAAAGGTGCTATTTAAGGGGGATAGAAAAGCGAGTCCGATTAGAATAGTTTCAGCTCTGGCAGCAGAAAAATTGATGAGGAAAGGATGTGAAGCATTTTTGGCCTACGTGGTAGATACAAAGGCCGATGGAGGGAAGTTAGAAGAAATACCTGTGGCCATGGAATTCCCGGACGTCTTTCCCGAGGAATTACCAGGACTACCTCCTCCTAGGGAAATTGAATTTCCCATTGACCTTCTTCCAGGCACAATGCCAATATCAATTCCGCCTTATAGAATGGCTCCGGCATAATTGAAGCAGCTCAAGGAACAGCTAGAGGATTTATTGGCAAAAGGGTACATAAGGCCGAGCTTTTCACCTTGGGGAGCTTCGGTCCTTTTTGTAAAGAAGAAAGATGGATCGCTGAGAATGTGTTTGGATTACAGGAAACTTAACCATGCCACTATTAAGAACCGGTATCCACTCCCTCGCATCGATGATTTGTTTGATCAGTTGCAAGGGGCAAGAGTCTTTTCCAAGATAGACTTGAGATCAGGTTATCATCAGTTGAGAATAAAGGAGTCAGATGTGTCAAAGACTGCCTTTAGGACTCGGTACGACCACTTTGAGTTCTTGGTCATGCCTTTTGAATTAACGAATGCACCTGCAGCATTCATGGACTTGATGAATCGAGTCTTTAAGTCCTTTTTAGATCGATTTATCATTGTCTTCATTGACGATATATTGGTGTATTCTAAAAGTGACAAGGAGCATGACGAACATTTGGGGATTGCTTTGGAGACTTTGAGGAAAAACGAGTTGTATGCCAAGTTCGACAAATGTGAATTCTGGCTAAGGGAAGTTGTGTTTCTTGGGCACGTGATTTCAGAGCACGGGGTTCATGTAGATACGAGAAAGATAGAAGCTATGGTAAAGTGGGAAGCACCTAAGAACCTAGCAGAAGTGAGGAGTTTCTTAGGTTTAGCTGTGTATTATAGGAGGTTTGTGGAGGGCTTTTCCATGATAGCCACCCCACTTACCAAATTGACAAGGAAAAATCATAAATTTGTATGGACAGATGAATGTCAGAAAAGTTTTGAGGAGCTCAAGTACCGATTGACGAGTGCACCGATTTTGACTTTGCCTTCAGGTGATGACGGATACACAGTCTATAGTGATGCATCGAGGAAGGGATTAGGTTGTGTGCTAATGCAGGGAGATAAGGTGATTGCTTATGCGTCAAGGCAATTGAAACCTTATGAGATGAATTATCCGACGCATGACTTAGAGTTAGCTGCCATAATTTTTGCGTTGAAAATTTGGAGACACTATTTATATGGAGTCACCACCAAGGTGTATACAGATCACAAGAGCCTTAAGTATTCTTGAGCCAAAAGGAATTGAACTTGAGACAGCGAAGATGGTTAGAACTGTTAAAAGACTATGATTTGATGATTGATTATCACCCGGGAAAAGCAAATGTAGTGGCGGATGCACTGAGTAGAAAATCGACTGTAGCTCATATGGAGACAGTGTATTTTCCTTTGCTGAAGGAATTAGCCAAACTTAGAGTGACATTGACGCAAGCTGAATCAGATTGTATATCGGCTAACTTTAGAGTAAGGCCAGTATTGAATGATAAGATTAAGGAATTGCAAAAACAGGATGAGTATTTGAGTAAGCTCAGAGAAGAGATAAAGAATGGTAAACTTTCTCAAGTAGAGGTAAAGGAAGATGGAGTAATGGTAGTAGGAAGCAGATTGTGTATTCCGGATGTGCAAGAGTTAAAGGCTGAAATTTTGGATGAGGCACATAATGCGCCTTATGCAATGCACCCAGGAAGTACGAGAATGTACAGAGATTTGAAGGAGCATTTCAGGTGGAAAGGGATGAAGAAAAAGGTTGCAGAATATGCTAAAAGATGCTTAGTGTGTCAGCAAGTCAAGGCTGAGCACCAGGCACCTTCAGGCAAGCTCAAACCTTTGTCAATTCCAGAATGGAAATGGGAAAAGATTATGATGGATTTCTTGATGGGATTGCCAAGAACCAGTAGGAAGCATGATGCAATATAGGTAATTGTAGATAGGTTAACCAAGTCTGCTCATTTCTTGCCAATTAGACAGATAGATTCGTTGAATGTGTTGGCCAAGAAATATATGGATGAGATAATCAGACTTCATGGGATTCCAAGTTTGATATTTTCGGATAGAGATCCGAGGTTCACTTCGAGATTTTGGGAAAGCTTGCAAGAGGCTTTGGGAACTAAGTTGCATTTTAGCACAACTTTCCATCCGTAAACAGATGGACAATCGGAGAGAACGATCCGGACTTTGGAGGCAATGCTAAGAGCATGTGTTATGGATTTTAAAGGCTCATGGGATGATCATTTGCCTTTAATCGAATTTTCTTATAATAATTCCTATCACTCAGGAATTCAGATGGCACCATATGAAGCTCTTTATGGTAGGAGGTGTAGAACTCCTATTTGTTGGGATGAGGAAGGTGAGAGGAGGCTAGTAGGGCCTGAATTGGTTCAGGTTACCGTTGACAAGATTAAACTGGTGAAGCAGAGGCTTAAAGCAGCTCAAGATAGAATGAAGAGCTACTAAGATGCGCATAGAAAAGAAATGGACTTTGAAGTTGGAGACAGAGTGTTTCTTAGAGCCTCTCCATGGAAAGGAGTTTTGAGATTTGGTAAGAAAGGCAAGCTAAGTCCGAGGTATATAGGGCCTTATGAGATCCTTGAGAAGATTGGGCCTTTGGCATACAAGTTAGCTTTGCCATCGGAATTGTCTAAGATCCACAATGTTTTTCATGTATCGATGTTGAGGAAGTACCGGTCAGATCCTTCTCATATAGTGCAACCTTCAGAAGTCCAATTAAGGGAAGATTTGACTTATGAAGAACAAGCTGTGGAGATTTTGGATTCGAAGGAAAAGGTTTTGAGAAATAAGACAGTGAAGCTAGTCAAAGTCTTATGGAGAAACCATTCGACAGAGGAGGCAACATGGGAGCCTTTGGATGCAATGAAGGAGAAGTATCCACATCTCTTCGATGGTTCAGGTAAGAATTTCGAGGACGAAATTCTTTTAGGGGAGGAGACTTGTTGGACCCTGTTTTGTTTTAAATTTTAATTAGTATTTGTTTAATGATTTATTCATGCTTGATTACATGTTTAATTATTTATTATTTTGGAATTGGGTCTTTAGTGTAGTAGACTTGGATGGAGATTTAAATTAGTTAGAATTAATGATGGGAAGATGGGTGGTTAGTTGGAATTAATGGGGAGTTAATGGGCTTAGGTGTAGAGACACAAAAAGACAAAAGAGTTAGTTAGGGTTAGAATTGAACTAAGTTAGTTAGAGCCATTAAGAGCCAACCAAGGGCATAGTTGGAAAGAGACCTTAAGTGGAGGGCATAATAGGCAAAGAAGGAAGATAAAAGAAGAAGACAAATTAGAGAGGGAGAGGAGGATGTCGTGAAAAGCAAAGGAAAAGAGGAGAAGAGAGAGAGAGACGTGAGGGAGAGAAGGAGAAGAAGAAGAGAAGAAAAATCCAAGAGGAAAGGGAGAAATTTCGTGGAAAAGTGGAAGATTCAAGGCTTTCAAGGTAAGTTTTCATCTTCTTCTTGTTTTAGTGGAAGGAAATGGGTATTGTGTTGTGAATGGAGAAAATCCTAGTGAGAGAAAGTGAGGAGGAAGAAGATGATGGTTTTATGGGGGTTTTGAGGTCCTAGTTTAGGGTTAGAGTTTTCTAACCCATTAGATTTATGGATAGATTAGATTGGAGTTTGATTAGGGTTATGATATTTTTAGGGTTTGAAAAGGGAATTTCAAAAATTGGAAAATAAATGTGGATTGTTGATTTTGTTTAGGAAATCAAGGGGTTATCCAAGAACAAGAGGAAGGAAGCCATTGATTGTGGAAATTGCAAGTTAAGGTGGGTAAATTATTTATGGTTATTGTGTAGAGAGCAAATGCATTGTGTATGCTAATTGTGCTAAATGAATTATTTGAATTTGTATGATGTGGAAATTGCTTATATTGTGTTCATGTCATATTATGCATTGACTTTGTGATATTATTGATATGCCATTGGATTGAAACATGGCATTTGTATATGAATGATTGAATTGTGAGAATGGTTGTGTTGCCATTGAATGTGAGTCATGGCATTTTGATAATATGGAAAGAAGGAAAGTATGGAACTGTGAATCTATGAATAATTGAATTGAATCATGAAAACTTGATTGTGTTTGGGCGAGAGAGGAACCGTTTCGTAAGTCATGTCGACGTTGACAAAAGCCTTCTCCCGACTAGCCGCTTGTACCACACGAGATCTGAAAATAGACTCGTTTCGTTCACGGTATAAACTTTGGTTTATCCGTTTTGTTTCACGGAACCCCTCGAGCCAATTGATTGTGCATTTGCATATTAATGTGCTAAGCTATGCTTTGGATTGAATTGTATTCAAATATGTGTTATGTGATGATATTATGAATTATGGAATTGGAATTGAATGGTGAATTGTAAGTGTTCCATGTTCATGCTGATAATTGAGCTTACTTGAATATATGTATGTATGGTTATATGGTTGACTGTGTGGCTTAATGCCAATGGCTATAAATACTTTAGCCACTGAGCTGTAAAGCTCAACCCAGTATTTTTCCACTCTTCAGGTGCAGATCAAGAAGATCGATAAATCCTTGCAAGGCATTTTGATCAGTTGCGAGAGAGTTATGCTTTTGTATTAAGTTAGAAGTTAGATTTTGGATAGCTTTGGTAGCATATTGAGCATGAGCATCAAATGTATTTTTTTACTTGTGTTAATCATTGATGAATTTTCAATATGTAATCAAAGCTATAAATGAAAGCTTTGTATGAACTTCAATTGTTTTGAATGGGAAATGAAACCTTGAAGGATTTCCTTTTGTATGATTGTGTATTTATCAAGTTTGCTTATATTGATTGTGTATATTGTAAGTGTTGAGAATTGCCAATTATTGATTGTGTTAGATTAGTCCTTGATTGGGTATGATGTTGTGTTGCCTTTGAAGAGTGCAAATTGGGGAAATTTTGAGTATATATGATGTTAGGATTGAAGATGGATCTTTTGGGTATGAGATTCAATGATGTTGGATGTTTTTCAATGGATTTGTAGTGGTTTTTGTGGTGTTGGAGAAGGGTTTGAGGTAAGGGAATGTTAGGAAGGGGTTTAAGAACCTTTGAAGGGTATTTGGGGGTGAAAATTTCGTTTTAGCAGAAAGTTACACGGCCTGCCCGTGTAAATTTACACAGGCCGTGTAAACCCAAGCGCAGGAGACAGTTTCACCCGAAAGTTACACGGGCTGACCGTGTGATTTCACACGGTCCGTGCTTTTTGACCCCATAAATGACAAAATTTAAAAATTTTGTCTTCATAAAAGTTGTAGCCCTAGATGTCTACTTTCTAACCGTACAAGAACGAAGTCATTCCAACATCTATAGAGAAAGTTATGGCATTTGCGCCAACGTATGTTCAGTAGGAATCTGATCATGAACATGTTGGACTTGTTTGGCCAAAACTCCTTCGTCTGACCTCCGATTGAGGCGATTCTTGAAGAGTTAGATTCCTAACATGTTTTCCTACCTCTCAATAAAAATTGGTATCCATTGGATTTAAATTCAGAAAGTTTGATGAAAAGGAAGTGAGTGGTCAGATTGGAGAGAATGATCGGGCCATGAACCTATTTCGATTTCTTAAGCTTATCTTGAGCCATAGGGCTCCGTTTGAGGTGGTTCTTGTTTCTAAATGAACTAGAGACTAAGAGCTACCTTTTTCAAGAAGTCAATTGTAGTTTTGTGGTCCTCTTTTTGTGGGCTCGCCTTTGTGGCTTGATCTGTTGTTAGATGGAGGACTTTTCGTGAGGGTTCAAGAGCTTAGGAACCCCCTTATGGTTATGCTCTCCGATTTCGAATCAATCGTTGGGCTTCGAAAACGGGGCCCAATAGATAGAGATCCTCGTTTTACTTCGAGATTTTGGGGCAGTTTGCTGGAGGCTTTGGGTACTAAGTTGAGTTTCAGCACTGCTTTCCATCCTCAGATAGATGGTCAGTCTGAGAGGACCATTCGGACTCTTGAAGGAATGTTTCGAGCTTGTGTGATGGATTTTAGAGGAGCTTGGGATGAACACGTGCCGTTGATCAAATTTGCTTACAACAATTCGTATCATTCGAGCATTCAAATGGCTCCTTATGAGGCTCTGTATGGGAGGAGATGTCGGACTCCGGCGTGTTGGGATGAAGAGGGAGACAGGAAACTTTTGGGTCCAGAGTTGATTCAGATGACAGTGGATAAGGTCAATTTGATTAAGCACAGGCTGAAGGCAGCTCAGGACAGGATGAAGAGCTATGAGGATGCTCATAGGAAAGAGATGGAGTATGAGGTCGGCGATAAAGTGTTTTTTAAGACTTCTCCGTGGAAAGGGATTTTGAGATTCGACAAAAAGGGTAAGTTGAGTCCGAGGTATGTGGGGCCTTATGAGATACTGGAGATGATTGGTCCGTTGGCTTACAGGTTAGCCTTGTCTCCTGAGCTATCTCAGATACATGATGCTTTTCATATTTCTATGTGATCGGCGGCTTATCGTTCAATTTAAGAATTGATCCTTGGAAACCGGTCAAATAAAATTTATACCAAGGATTGCAATCTGAGGATGCAACCTCGGTCGATTGTCGAGAACCAATGCACCAATTGATCCTAGACTAGCCTAATGTTTGAATTATGCATGCAATGAAAGCAATAAAGGGGTTTTGATTGATTAATCTAAAATTAAACTAAACTAAAGCAAAGGTAAATATTTTGGGATTTTGAAAAGATAAGGCAATTTAAATTAAATGAGACCGAAAACAATTAATTAAAACTCTCCCGAAAATGCGGCTCGGTCATCATCACTCAAAATAAATATCGGGGTTTAAAATCCACTAAGTTTTGAAAACACAACCTTAATAACTCGTTAAGTCCAAGATTTAATTGATCAACTCGATAAATTAAAGCTTGTTAAAACCCTAGTGTATGGCATGAAATGATTTATGCAATAAGTTAACCAGATAAAACACAATCAATTCAATCAAACACAACTAGGTAGATTAAATTAACTCATGCAAATCATTTAACATACATGAAACTTCATGTATTTCAGAACAATATCCAACACAAACTAATCCACACCATAAATCAAAGTTTTACATCCGATTAAACTATAGCCGGATTCAATCCATCATATATCGCAATCTCCAACTCGGAGGTTTTACAAAACATGACAAAAATCTAAAACTATGGTTGATTACCCCTTGAAGCTACATTTTCGGGAGAATACTGATTTAGCCGCTCATGACTCCGGCCAACTCCATCACTGCTGGAGAATCACCGATACTCATGATCGATTTGACGGCTGTTGAAGATGAAGGCAATGAACGTTATGCGTGGTGAACTGTAACACAGAATGAAAACCTATTAGAAGCGAAAACAGAAAAGAATGAAAGGAACTGGAGAAGAACGAAGAAAAGGGAGGAAAAAAAAAACTCTGTGCGGCCGTCCCTTTTTGCCCTAAATGACAAGTTTTTATAGGGATACGTGCGGGCCGGGTTAGAACAGTGGATACTTTGCCAAATATAGGCCGGGTTACCCGACATTCGCTGCGGCGAATGGTATTTCGTTCGCCGCTTGGTGAAGTCCGGATGGTCACTCGTCGCAATAAGTAATTGCATTTAATTTATTTGCCGCGGCGAATGGGGTTTAGGTTAGCCCAAATAATCTCATGATGTTGACTTCTTGAATGTTGACTCCTTTGGTCCTACAAAATACAACCCATTTGCATGATCAATTGTCCCAATAAAATTATGCAGAATTAATGACAAATGACAACAAAATACGACAATGTGCAATTTATCAAAACTCAATGTGCGGGACCAAAATAAGCATAAAATCATAGATCGAGAGTCAACAGATGCATAATTACTAGAAAAACGGGCCTAATTTATAGTATAAATTTGGTCGAATCAAATTCCCCACACTTAAACCTTTGTACTCTGAACAAAGCTTATAAGAGTCAAAAGGTACAAGAGTAAAAGAAAATTCTGCCCCATGCTCAAACAACAACCAAAATTGACTCAATCCACTTTATCGAATTCTAGCAAGAAATTGAAAGAGTGCTAATAAAACAAACATTGAAAGAATTTAAGCACAAGAGATTGAACAACGGAGAATCACTCGGGATATGGTGTTTACGCCAACTCACTTGTATAGTAGGGATATTTTCTCTCAATCTACTTAATACATCTCCTACCATAAGCTTGTATCAATTTTATTTCTCCACTACAAGGACTATCAATTTGAAGATCAAGAGGTCTTTAAGGGTTGTAATGAGCGGAAGGCTAAATGAATGGATGATGTGAGAAAAGAAAATATGAGCATGGCATAAAATGAGGGATCGATGTCGATAATCTATACTGAAACTAGACCTCTACTAAACTAAATTTTGATTGATTTTTTTTTATATCTCATTTTGAGATACTAATCCCATTTTGGGATTCAATACACATTATTATCCCTTTTTGGAATAAACAAGACTAACTTTTTTCACTAAAATAGAACAAACCGACTATTGACGCATCTGAAAATAATGCATGCAAATGCTCATAAAAGAAGGCTCAAAGGGCTAGCAAGGAACAGTGTTTAGGGGTTGGTGTTTGGGGAAAGGGCTGAAAGAAAGAACGCCTCTATCATATCCACAAAATCTAGTCCATCAAGCTTTGAGTAAAAATCCACACAAATTCTAGAAAGCATGAACTAAGCAGATGCACACACAAAATATAGAAGAAAAATCTTTGGCTCGAATATCCTTCCAACAAGGTTTTGTCTCAATGATCAATCTCAAAACTTAAAACTTAAATGCTACCTTGTTAGCATGCTCCCATTTACTTTGTTTTGAAAACTTCAAAAGTTAAAATTTTGCCAAAACCAATTATCGTTCGAAGAATGGAGAGCATTTTCACAAAAACTCAAGTATCAGTTTGAAACTTATAAGGGCTTTGCATGCAAGGGCACAAAAGAACGAGTGCATAAAATGTTTGATTGAGTCCAAATTTATCAGTAAAAGCAACGGGCCCACAAAATTATGCACAAGTTTTAATAGGTGTACAATGCAAAATATAAAAGGGAACGGCTCCCCCACACTTAAACATGGCATTGTCCACAATGACAAAAGTAGCAGGGCACAGAGGAAACGAAACAAAAATAGACAAAACAGAAATGTGGATATAGCATTAAGCTCAAAATGTAATGTACAAAAGAGGATCCGAGAACTAACTAAAAAAAATACAACAAAGAAAAGAAAATACAGGAAAAACAACAACAAAAGAAAATAAACAGCCCAGACTATGTGGCAGGATCGTCAGCTGGCGGGGCAGCAGTAGAAGAGCTAGGAGCATTTGAAGAAGCCGGTGCCTGAGGCGGAATAGGCAGCCCGAGGTGGGCCGCAATCATAGTGGCGGGGAATGCGTGGCGCCACTGAGTCTCGAAGAAGTGAGCCGGACTGGTGAAGGACTTCCTCCGCAGAGAGCCACCTCGGAAGGAGGGGAACAGAGGGCGGGGAGGTTGACGAGGCAAAGCCTCGGGGGAAACAGGAAGGACGGGAGAAGGGGCTCTAGGTGAGGGTGGGGAAGAAGATGCTGAAGCAGGTTGGGCAGGAGGTGGGGGTGGAATGGCACGTGGCTGACCTAAACAGACATAGACAAATGGAGAGGCAAAGTGAAAAGGTGAGATCGGCGGATGTTCCGGACTCGATGGGTCCTAACAGATCGGAAATGAGATGGGGAAAAGGAGTTTGTGTTTAGGGTTGGTGGAGAGAACACACTGGCGAAGGGCAGCGGAAATGGCAAGGGCTAGGTCTACAGGACGGCCAGTCATCAGCAGGTAGATATATAGGGCCTGCTCTTTGGGGATGTTAGAAAGATGGAGGGTCGACATAATATTGTTACATATAAAATGTAACCAGGGTCGAGCTTCAGGAAGGAGGGTGGTCTGACGAATGTACCGTTGAGAACCACGGGGTTGAAGCCACTGAGACCCTGCAGTGCAGAGAGTACCAATGACTTCCTCCCATGGGTAATCACGGAGGAGGTCGGAATATTGGCAATGAGGGACGACGGAAAGATGGTAATGCTCATGGATAATTACTGAATTGAAAACATCAGGAATGGAAACACCCCAGAAATTAATTCCGTAGGTGTGGGAGTAGCGAGCATATGAATAGTATTGGCGGACAAATGTGAGGTTGCCAATAGAATTAGGTTGAGCAAGGCCGCCTAAGTCTAATTCAAAAGTCGACGGACAAAAGGGTTTGTTGCAGGGGTTAGAGGAAATGGTTTTTCCTTAAGTATATCTTGACTGGCAACACGAGTTGCCAGCTGATCGTACTCAGGATCTACCGGACGAGAGGGAAAACGGAAAGATTGCGAGGAAGGGGAAATGGTGTGATCGGAGGAAGAAAAGGATGGCTGCTGCTCCGGTCTAGAGGCTTGTTTCATTCTAGGCATAATCCTGCACACACAAACGTTAGAACAGGCATTAAACTAAGAAAATTACATAGAATCAAAGTCTTCAACCATTCGCCGCAACGAACAGGAGCATTCGCTGCGGCTAGAGGAGACTTCTGCCATTCGCTGCAGCCAACAGGATGTTCGCTGCAGCGAACTGGGCATCTTCGTTCGCTGCGGCTAGCAAGAACATTCGTTGCAGAGAACCGATACCCTACGTTTTCCGCGGCGAGATATGAAATTCGCCGCGGCGAATGGCGATTATGCGAACAGTTGCGGCGAACAACGTTCGCTGTTTGCCTCAAATCTAACGAATAACAACGAAAATGGACAAGAGGAGGGAATAGGAACACTTACAGAAGGGTTAAAACGCAGTTGGAAGGAGATTAGAGGAGATTGGGAGCTTCAAACAGCAGAGGGCACAGAGAGGAGCGACGGCGAGGCAGCGAAGGTGGCAGCGAAATGAGGAGGGAAGGAGAAAGAAAAAGAAGAAGAAGAAGAAGACGCGGGAGACGAAAGGACGCGAGAGAGGAAAAGACAGAAATGACCCTCGGACAAAAGAGATGTCCAACGGTCCAGAGGGGCGGAGATGTCCTTATTCGCCGCGACGAAGCAGTCCCTAGCCGCAGCGAACAAGTAGTAAAACCCTAGATTAGCCACAGCGAGCAGAGATGCTCGCTGCGGCGAACTACCCATAACAGATCACAATGTCTAAGGATCCTACTCAGTTTGCACAATCATTCAATTAATCATCCCACATATCAACCATTCTCGCCAATCTAATCATGCTTTATTAGGAAGAACACAGAGCTAACAAAGGGGAAACACTTTATTCAAACGGAAAGGGAAATCCTACCTAACTACAGCTAAACCTACTGGTTGGGTCTCTCCCCCCCACACTTAATCAACACATTCATGCAACACAACATATCAAATCAAATCAAAGAACGTGCACAAATATATATCGAAAAGCGGGAAGAGAACACACCGGTGCTCACGGTGGATCTTGTAGCTCGGGATGGACGAAAGCAATCGATATCCAAGCTCCATGTCAACAGCTTGGGTCTTGGGCAGCTCCATGTCCATTCCCATATCCGAATAGGCACCTGCACTATCATCAAAATAATCTTCTCCGAAGAGAGTGTCAGTAGGATGGGTCAAAGTGTGGCCGAAATCAACACATGCATCATCCACAAGCACATCAAGCATATTCACCCCAAGCAAGGAGTAATCCTCGTTAGGGTGCTTCATAGCTTCATACATGTTGAAGCTAACGTGTTGATCACCAACCTCCATGGTGATCTTTCCTTCCTTTATGTTAATCATTGTGCTCGCAGTTCGCAGGAAGGGTCGTCCAAGGATCAGAGAAGTGTCCTGCACCACTTCAGAGGTCATGTCCAACACGTAAAAATCGGTAGGGGTACACTAAACCTTTCACTTGGACCAAGATGTCCTCGATGATTCCCATCGGATGTCGGAATGATCTATCAATAACCGTAAGACTACCAAGTAGGCTTTATGCTCTTAACGCCTGTGGCTTCATAGATGATTTCGCATTACGTTAATCGCCGCCCCCAAATCCAATAATGCTCTCCCAATTGTTACCTTTCCTATAACACAAGGAATGGTAAATGAGCTGGATCTTGGCACTTTATCGATTTGGGGCTTAAATAAAGCCGACACATTTGAACTCACCGACACGCTCATTAGGCCTAAATTTTCGCTTGTTTGTGCACAAATCCTTCGGTACTTGGCGAAGTGGCACTTTCTTAATCAAATCCAGCAGGGCACGTTGACTTCAACCTTCCCAAACAGTCAATGATTTCTTTTTCGTGTTTGAGCTCATTAACTCTCTTGCTCATCGACACGAGTTCGGAAAAGGAGGTCCTTTAAGTTGACTTCCTTCTTTGGGCTGGTTCATTTCGCCGATTTATCCTTATCGACTCTTCTTCCCGAATGCTCGATGATTGCTCTTTATCCTCAATTGTTGATTGCTTCTTGTTCCTCAACAATTCTTCTTCGCGATCACTGATCGCATGACTTGCTTCTCTCTCACTTGAGGCGCTTCTTGAACCTTAATTTCCTCGGTGCATTCTTCTTCTTGGAATGTCGAAATGCACTTTCTTTCCACCTCAACTCAATTGCATTTAAACTCTTGGGTTTATTACCGTGTTGGAGGAATGGATCCACCGCCCGAGCTTGGTTGTCACTCAAATTATTAGACAATTGGGTGATATAGGCGCTCATGTTCTCGACCTTGGTCTCCCATTGCTCCATGCGTTTCTCGAAGGCACTAAAGCAGCAAAGATTCTTAGCGAGTCCTGTTGGATGAGGTTCGCGATGGCATTGAATTGATTTCTTTGTGGAAGTTCGTTCCTCTTTCATCAACGCCATCATACCATGCGAAGCTAATTAGTGTCCTCTTTTGGTGGCCGTGGTTGCACCGTCAATGCTTGCGATCGGAAACTGGTTTGTAGATGGTCCACTCCACTCTCACTTGAAAGCGGTTGGGTGCTCTTCCTTCATTATTCCTCCAATCGAAGTTAGGATGAGATCTCCATCCTTCGTTATATATGTTGAAGTCGGGTCCCACTTAGAATTTTGTCGCCTGCAAACAATGGACACTTCTTCATACCTTCCGGACAGAACCGAAATGTGCATCACCGATCCACAAGATTCGCAACTAGGTGCGACGATTCGATGGAAGACGATGGGCGATGCACATTCGATTCTTAAGCTCACCAGGATCGAGGATAACGTGAAGTTATCCTATGCTCGAGAATCCACCTTCGATTCCAGGCTTTCCATACTCTTAGTTTGAGCCGTCATGGCTCCTACTTCATTCACATTCCTGGAATCTTTGACACTATATTGCTGATGATTTAGGGCCATCCTCTTGATCAAGGCCCATGCTTGGTCTTGGTGAGGTCAATCAACGAACCTCCCGACGCAGCATCCAACATTCCCTTTTCCTGATTTTTCACCCCATCGTAAAAATATTGAACCAATTGTTCATCAGGGATCTGATGATGGGGGCACCGAGATAACAGATCTTGGAATCTGCTCCAAAAGTCATATAAGGATTCGTCGTAATCCTCGCCATGGCGGAATAAATCTCTTTTCGCATCGACGAAGTCCTCGAGGCTGGAAAATATTTTTCCAGAAAGCTTTCCAAGTTGGCCCAACTATGATAGGCATTCGCGACATGCCTTGGGAGGCTCATGTACCACTCCCGGGCCTTTCCTTCTAACGACAAGTGGAATACCTTCCACAAAGACTGGTCCAGATGTGCTCCTACAGGCTTCATACTTTGACAAATCATTGTGAGGGCCTGAAGATGCATGTAGGGTCCTCTCCCGCCAAACCGTGAAAGTTGGGTAGGAGTTAATCAATAAACCTTTAACTTCAAATTTACGTCGGGTTAGGGGCAGCAAAGCGATGAAAGGATCGTAGTTTACGTCCGAGGTTGTAGCTTCTCGGATGGTTCTACGTCTGATGTTTGCATTGTTGTCATCTACGCGTTCTTGGTCACCGTTAAGACCGTGATCTCCATTTCGGGTGGTTGACCGGATATTCTTGGTGTTCACCATCTCGATTCTAGTCGATCTAGTGTGCTAAGTCTTTCTTGCTCTCTTGTTTTTCCTAAGTTGTCTAAGGTGTCGCCAATTTCAGGTTGAAAATGAACTAGCCTAAGTCTACGGCATGCACAAGAGAAGTTCACCTAAGATAGCTCACTAAAACGACAATGATAGCAAGGCTTCAATTCACTCAGTTATTCGCCGCGACGTAGTAATTATTGCGCAAATAATCGAATAAATTGTAACTTTATTGCGGCGAATATATGAACTCATTGCGGCGAATGATGAACTCACAGACGAATGATGAACTCGCTACGCCCAAGAAGCATGAACCGAAGAAAGCAAACGAATCGGAATAAACACTTAAAACAAAGCGTAATGAAATCACAAACAGATTAACACTAAAAACACTTAAGCGTAAAAGAAATTAAATAAAATTATGCAATGCAAACAAAATGTAAACAACAAAATTAAAATCAAAACAAACACCGGCTAACCTAGAGAACCAATTAATTTGATTCCCGAGAACGGCGCCAATTTGATCGGCTTTTATCGCTCAATTTAAGAATTGATCCTCGAAACCGGTCAAATAAAATTTATACCAAGGATTGCAATACAGATGCAACCTCGGTCGACTCTCAAGGAACCAATGCACCAATTGATCCTAGACTATCCTAATGTTTGAATTATGCATGCAATGAAAGCAATAAAAGGGGTTTTGATTGATTAATCTAAAATTAAACTAAACTAAAGCAAAGGTAAATATTTTGGGATTTTGAAAAGATAAGGCAATTTAAATTAAATGAGACTGAAAACAATTAATTAAAACTCTCCACGAAAATGCGGCTCGGTCATCATCACTCAAAATAAATATCGGGTTTAAAATCCACTAAGTTTCAAAACACAACCTTAATAACTCGTTAAGTCCAAGATTTAATTGATCAACTCGATAAATTAAAGCTTGTTAAAACCCTTAGTGTATGGCATGAAATGATTTATGCAATAAGTTAACCAGATAAAACACAATCAATTCAATCAAACACAACTAGGTAGGTTAAATTAACTCATGCAAATCTGTTTAACATACATGAAACTTCATGTATTTTAGAACAATATCCAACACAAACTAATCCACACCATAAATCAAAGTTTTACATCCGATTAAACTATAGCCAGATTCAATCCATCATATATCGCAATCTCCAACTCGGAGGTTTTACAAAACATGACAAAAATCTAAAACTATGGTTGATTACCCCTTGAAGCTCATGGAACTCCGACCTTCGCTACATTTTCGGAGAATATCGATTTAGCAGCTCATGACTCCGCCAACTCCATCATCACTTGGAGAATCACCGATACTCATGATCGATTTATTTAATCGTTGAAGATGAAGACAACGAACGTTATGCGTGGCTGAACTCAGAATACATAATGAAAACCTATTAGAAGCGAAAAGAAAAGAATGAAAGAAACTGGAGAAGAACGAAGAAAGGGAGGAAAAAAAAACTCAGGCGGTCATTCCTTTTGCCCTAAATGGCAAGCTTTTATAGGGATACGTGTGGGCGGGTCAAAACAAGGGATACTTTGCCAAATATAGGCGGGTTACCCGACATTCGGCATGGCGAATGGCATAGTTCGCCGCGCAAAGTCCGGATGGTCACTCGTCGCAATAAGTAATTGCATTTAATTTATTCGCCGCGCGAATGGAGGTTTGGGTTCGCCCAAATAATCTCGCAAGATGTTGACTTCTTGAATGTTGACTCCTTTGGTCCTACAAAATACAACCCATTTGCAGATCAATTGTCCCAATAAAATTATGCGAAATTAATGACAAATGACAACAAAATACTGACAATGTGCAATTTATCAAAACTCAATGTGCGGGACCAAAATAAGCATAAAAATCATAGATCAGGAGTCAACAGATGCATAATTACTAGAGAAAACGAGCCTAATTTATAGTATAAATTTGGTCCAATCACTATGCTGAGGAGATATCGATCAGATCCCTCCCATGTCATTCAAGCTGATGAAGTTCAGTTGAGTGATGACTTGAGTTATGAAGAGCTTCCAGTGCAGATTTTGGATACAAAAGAAAAGGTTCTCAGGAATAAAATAGTACAGTTAGTAAAAGTGTTATGGAGGAACCATTCAGTGGAAGAGGTTACATGGGAGCCAGTGGAAGCTATGAAGGAGAAGTATCCTCAGCTCTTCATTGATTCAGGTAAGAATTTCGAGGACGAAATTCTTTTAAGGGGGGGAGAAATGTTAGACCCCGATCCTTTTTTCCCTATTAAATAGGTTTGCAATTTAAATTGTCTTTTGGTTAATATGAAATTAGGGTTTTATTAGATTACCTAGTGATTAGAATAATTTGGGATTTTAGTGCAATAATCATTAATTGAAGGAATTTAGTTAAATTAGAATTTTAATTTTGGTGTTAGATTTTAAAAGAATAAGAAAATGGTAAATGAGGCCATAAAATAGTGTTAGGATAAATTAAGAAGTGTTTATAAGGTTTTAAGGCTTTAGGTTATTAAAGTGGGATTTTAGGCGTTTGGAATGTTATTTAAATGATGGGGAAAGCAAACAAGTGGGCTAGGGTTTTAAAGGAGAACTAAATGGAAAAGAAAGGAAGCATTTGGGCTTTTAAGAGGGAGCCCACGAAAATTTAAGTTGGAAGGAGGGAAAATGAAAATTTGGGAAAGGTTATAAGGAGGGAAACTACTTGGGCTTGAAGACTTGGGCTTAGGATTTAAGTTAAAGAGTTAGGGTTAGGTTAATGTAAGGAAGTTTAGGAAGTTTCTTAAGGAAGAAAAGTGGCCAACGAAAATGCATAGAGGGAGGCTTTGGGAAGTGATGTCGTTTTTGCTTAGGGAAGAAGTGAGAAAGAAGCAAAATTAGGTCTTTTGTTGGGTAGTCATCCGAAAATCATCAAGAGAGGTGGAGAGTGAGTAGGTTTCGAAAATCAATGGAGAAAGAGAGTGGAAGTTTCGGCCATCAAAGAAGAAGAAGAAGAAGAAGAGAGGTAAGGTTTTTAAGCTTTAGCAAGGAGGATTCAAGTGGTTTTATGTAAGAAGGAAGGAAGAGAAAGAGGATACTCCATCTTTGAAAGCAAAAGAAGATTTCGTGGGTTTCCTACAAGGTAAGGAAATTCGAATTTCTTGGTTATATTGTTAGGATTTTATCTTTCTTGTTTCATATTAGTGATTAGAAGAGTGATTAGAAGGATTTGTTGTTGGAGGAGAAAAAAATCAGATTGTGTATGGATTAGGGTTTTCGAATTTTCATGCTTTAAATGGATGATTGGAAGAGGTTTTAGAGAAAAAATGAGAAAGGAAAGAGTTTCCTATCATTAGAAACTAGTAGGGTGATGCCGTGGGTGTCCTAGGGGAAGAAGAAGTTGAAATTTCATGGCTTTATTGTTAGGGTTTGTCTAATGGTAGTTTGAAGAGTGTGTCGTGAAGGAAAAATGAAAGAAGAAAAATTAGGGAAGCTTAGTGAAAAAAATCAGCATGCATGGATGGCTATAGGGTTGAGAATTTTCGAAAATAATGGAATCAATTGAGAGAGGTTTTAGTTAATATAGCATAGGAAAGGTGTAGGTAAGGTTCGGTAGGTTTAAATTCAAGTTTCAACATTTTCTTGAAAATTTCAGCATAGGTATCTTTGATTAATTAGACTTGTTATGTTTTGTTTAAGGTCAATTAAGACATTTGGAGCTTGAGGAAGGACAAGTTAATCAATTGCCAAGCCAAAGAAGTCAAGGTGGGTAACTTTTTAATAATTGAGTGATGAGCTACTTAAATATATTTTAAATGGTTTCCTATGACTTTCAAAGTTTGAATGAAGTGGTATTTATGATAGTTTAAATATGTATTATGTGCCTTTTCATGTAAATGCATTGTGTAACTATGTATAAATTGTTTGTCAAGATTATGTGAAGGTGAATTGTTGTAATGGCCAATTGTGGCCAATCTTTATGAATAGTGTAATGTTTAGAAAATTGATTGAAAGTGAAAAGATTTGAATATGTGATTTTGGATGGATGCCTAAGGTGAAATTGCATGATTATTTGGGTTTGTAGTGATCCCCTCTGTTAGCAAGTGCGCACTTGTCTATTAGGTTTCTCCCTTTGCCCGCTAAAGGGCATAGGAGTTCAAATCGGACTCCCTCTGCTCACGGCTACACATGGTCGCTTGTCGGACATGTGTAGTACGTCCTGTTAGGATCACTCAAACCATCTGATATGTGATTTTGTGTTATTATATGACATTCGTTGATTTTGTTGTAAATGTTTTATTGTATTAGAAAATGGAGTTGTTGAATGTTGACTTGAAATTTAATTGTTGATGCATGCTTTAGCTTATGCTTGGCTATTAAACTGTTACCCACGGAGCCGTCGTGCTCACCCCCTTCCTCCCTCCACAGGTATTGAGAGAGAAACCGGGTCGTCGCATCGGGAATAAGGCATTACTCCGATGTTTTTGTTTTTGAAGTTATATTTTTGACAACAAGGCTTTGGTTAGCATTTTATGGGCTTTTGTAAACGTTCTTTGGAATTTTGATGTATCCGGGCTAAAATGCTCTTTAAAGCATTGTATTTACTTATTTCATGTAAATATTAAGGTTTTGAAGTTTCCATTGTATATTGTATATGTTTAAGCATGTATGGTTGTATGTTTGTAAAAGCAAGCATGAGCTTGTAGTTTCTTTATGATTTGGAAATGGGTTGATGTTTAGGAGTTAGGTTAGTTATCTAAGATTGTGTTGTTGCCATTTGGAGTTGATGTGGTTTGGTTGTTATATATGTGTGAGAATTTAGGAGATTGAAGTGTTTTTTGTGTAGGTGGAAGTTAGGTTGGAAAATTTGAAAATTTTGGCTAGAGCTTTTTTAAGGGAGGTGCTGTCCATTTTTTTTAAAAATGGGCAGGCACCTTGTTTTGACTTTTAGAGTATGTTAGAGTCTAAATTTGAGTGAGAGGTATTTCTTAAAGATTGTAGAACTTATCAAGATCTTTAAAACGGTATAAAATGGGTTAATTTCTGACTTAGAATGAAAAAGTTATAGGCATTTGAAAATTTCTTATTACTATTCATTTGGTCATTTTTACTATTCATATGGTAACTAGCTAGACAATATCTTTAATCAAGTTTCTACTTTCTTTTAATGATTGAAATGACTTTTGTCTTCTTCATGAAAGTTGTAAAACATCTTTTAAATCTTCCCGAAGGTAAAATAGGACACTTTTCGCTTTTGATATCAAAAGATATGAATTTTCAAACTTTTAGCATAATGTAGACGAATTTGAGTTGGGCTAAAATTTGAAAACCATTTATGACCTTCTTAACGGATGTATGCGTTAAATCCTTCTAACATTTTCTATCCCTTTTTGGTAAAATGAGAGTGTCGGGTCTTCGTTGGACTTTATGGCCGATGTGTGTCAGTTTTGTGCGAAATTGCGTTTTTGTGAGATATAAAGATCTGATTGAGGCGTTTTCTGTTTTCATTTAGTCTAGAAATATGAAATTAGCTTAGGAATCAGTTTTAATTATGGGCCCTAAGCAGATCATATTTTTTATTGGAGGATAATTAGGGTAAATTTATCAAGGTTTATTTGGATATCGTTAACTTAAGTGCGATTTGAGGTTTAATTAGTGGTGAGGAATCGCTCCCTCGTGAGATGTACGTCCAGACGTCATGCAGGACGTCGGACACGTGTCGCACCAGGGTGGGGTTCCAACATTTTAGCCTGCAACGATCTTCGGTGTGCCCTCTTTTATCACAGATTTTACAATGAAATTTGAGAGTGCGACATTCATCAATGGTGTGGCCCGATCTGTTACAATGATCACACATCTTATCCTTGGAAGATTTGAGATTTTGGGATCTGCTTTGAATAGCCGCTGCAATGGTGAAATTCTCCACTGGTTCTGAAGTTAATTGGCGCTGCGTCTCTTCTTGAACAACATGGGAGTACGCTTGGCGTATATTGGGCAATGGCATCATCATTACAATGTTGGATCTCACTGATTTGTAATACTTGTTGAGATCCATCAAAAACTGCATTAACTTGTCTTCCTCCTATTGTTCGCAGTGCACTTGGGCTTGATTGCAGGTAAAGGGAACGCGATATGTTTCGAGTTCATCCTAGAGAGTTTTTATTTTGATAAAATAAGAAGCAATAGACATTGTTCCTTATGAAATAGTAGCTATAGATTTTTGAATATGAAAAATTACAGGTGCATTTTTTTGAGAAAACTGATCACGAAGATCGATCCAAACCTAGTATGCGATCTTTGCGTGGACGATACCTTCTACCAAATACGGTTCAACTGAATGTGACAGCCATGACAATATCATGCTGTTGCACTGATTCCACAGTGCAAAATCTGAAGGATGTTCTTCCTGTGATGGCATCTCAATGGTTCCGTCAATGAAGTCAATTTTGTTTTTGGCGATGAGGGCGTGAATCATTGCTTTACTCCAAGACTGATAATTGACCCCATTCAGCTTTGTTGGAACAAGCATGTGTCCAGGTTGATCTGAATGGTGTAAATAAAACGAATGTGTTGGATCTGTGCCGATGACTTTGACGACAGACGATGATATTGCTTCGTTCGACATGGATATTTGGACGGTGGTTTAGTAGAGAAGAAAAGTCGAGAAAAAAGAAACAAGAGTATCAAGAACCCTCGCTCTAATACCAACTCAAATAAAGAATGGTGAATAAAAATATCCAAGAAGTACGCTTTCTTCCATTGACGACACAAATATTTATACAAAGTTGATAACAATCTACTCCTATAATTTCTCCTAACTGATAGCTATTTACACAAAACAAATCATCTAAATAAGGTAAGGATAATCACAATACAAATAACAACATAATATTTTCCTTAATAAGTGGGCTTAGGCTAGGCTGATATGCAAACCCCCTCTATTTTTAATGGTGCGGGGCATTAAAAGCTGCTACTCTGTGGCCAATTTTATGGGGTTCTGAGCTTTGAGCAGCATCCAACAACTTCAATCTTTTTGGTTTGCATTAAACGTGCTTTCATGCCAGACGCAAGTCACATTATTAAGTCGAGCAGATGGGAGTCTTGGAAGGCTCCATGAATAAGCTATGTTAAACTTAACGTAGATGATAGTTCGGTTGGCAATCCAGGTGCTGCAGGTTTTGGTGGTTTGCTACGTGATGAGAAAGGGTATTGGATTGTTGATTACTCAGGATTTCTTGGTCATGCTACTAACATGCCAGCCGAGCATCAAGCAATTACCTTTGGAATAGATCTAGCTTGGAATCGTGGATATAGAAGAATAATTGTGGAATCAGATTCACTTGAAGCCATCAATTTGGTATTAGGTTCATGCACTCGGTATCACCCTTCTTTGAACATAATTGAAGATATCAGGAATTTGCTGAAGCACGACTGAGATTGTTCTCTTGTTCATACCCTTAGGGAGAGTAATCAGTATGCATACTTCTTAGCAAAGTAGGGTTCCTCTAATTTTTAACGTTGGTCTATTTGGGAGTCCCCTGTGCTAGGTCTTCGTCAGCTTCTTGTTAATGATGCTTCTTCTATTGCGTTCTTAAGGCCACAAGCTTTCTTTGTCTAGTTTCCATCTCACAAAAAATAATTATAATAAAGGGCCCTAATTAGACTAGAGAAAGGGCTTTTTTAACTTGTTGTCTAACAACTAAATTTAATATTCGACGCGTGAATTTGAAAATATCTTGATGTGACTCCACCTTTTCCAAATATGTCCTATCTAATAAATTAAACTGAATTTAGCAAATAAGTATCTCAACTAAATAACTTCATTAGAAGCTTTCACAACTGTCTTATACTCAGGCAATATAATAGAGAGAGCAATTGTAACAAGCCAAGTTGCTTTCCAATTTACTGCACAACTGTCAACATAAAACACTTAACTAGTAAGGGATCACCTCCTATTGAGTTTACATGCATAATATGAGTCAATATAACAAATTAATTCTTCTTATTTCTTTCCACATTTACATTAGCTCATAAATATCTCATAATCTATTTTGTTGAACCAAGAAGATTTTAATCAATATTTTAATAGTAAAAACTATAAGTATCACTAATGAGTTTTATTTTTGATGAAAAGAATATGAGATCAAATTGTAGCTATGCATAAATCTAAGAGATATTTCATTAAATTGTTGAAGAAAAGTTTAAGTTTGCATCTTTCCAATTGAAGATCAAATTGAAGGACAAAAAATATCAAGACATATCAAAGCTATAGTTAATTTCTAATATATACTGCACTTTTACTTAGTCACCTTGACAACCTTAAAGGCTAACTATGCGTAAACACACCATTATTTTAATTACATGTATGGGTATTTTCATTTATCAAGAAGAACTAAATTTTTGGTTTCAAAGGAAACCCTCTTGACCAATACTTAAAATACTAGACAAATCCATCTCTGGTTAGAAACAATTTTGAAGCAAGCTTGCTTCCTAACTAGGCCACCAAGGGAATAAACTCAGTTACAACAAAAATGTGCAAGGGATAAAGACGATGAACAGTAGAGACTTCAAAGAGAAGAGGGTGAGGGGGTTGTGCTTCTGGTGCGAAAAAAATACACTCCGAGACATAATGTAAGAAATGACAGTTTCATTTATACATAGTAAAGGAGGATGAATCCACAGAAATTGAGGAGATTAGAGAGGAACAGGAAAAGACAAGTCCTAAGGTGTCTATGAAGGTGATGTGTGGTCTGAAAGATTGAAGAGAGTTTAAGCAGATGAGGGTAATGGATAGTTACCAGAGGAAATCACTACGATAGCGGGAGCACCTATGATTTTCTAGATAAGAAATTGATAAAAAAGGGCAGTTAGGGGTGATAAAAATGCCAGCTTTAAAAATCACGGTGGGAGGAGGTCTTAAATTAAAATATCACCAAATATGTAGGAACTTTACCTGGAAGATGCAGGGGTTACGGTTCACAACTGATGCACTCATCATCGATCTAGGAAGTTACGACATGGTATTAGGAGTTTAATATTTCCAAACACTAGATTATGTACTATGCAACTTCAAAGAATGCACTATTGAGTTCCACTGGTAAGGCCGAACAACAACCCAAAGGAAGGCACAAGAGAGATACCAAGTAAGGGTCTCTGAAAATTGGTATTGTTGGAATATGGACTCATCAGATCAAGCATGAGCCTCGACCCATCACCGGTAATCTTATTTAAAAAGAAAAGGATAATGTAATGATCTAAATTTTGTTAAATTACTCACCAACAAAGCAAAAAATCCTATAAAAATATAAATTTAACTTAAGAAAGCTTAAGATCATTTCTCTCTTAAATCCTTTTCCCTATAAGTTACTATTCACTCTCAACTTCTGACACTCATACCTTCACCATTTTACCACCATTTTCGGCAATCTAGACTCTACCAAAATCTCTCAGGACATTATACAAAACGCCTTACCTTATTTCAAAAAAGACCTAAATTTGGAAGAATCATGATTGAAAATTTTGGTTCATTTAGGTAAGCCACCAGTCTCCTATTTTTAGTCAGTTTTGGGTGAAAATAACACTACCATCATGTCTAACTGGCCTAAAAATATAGGAAAGGAGGGAAACTTGATACTAATCAACCTATTTTACTAGTGAACGAAAATGAGTTACCTTTAAACTTTAATCCTTTGATTCTAATAACTCATAAACTGCCAAGAGTTGAACAAACATATGATTGAAAGTAAAATTTCCATTTTGATGATTAAGGGATTGTTAGAGGAACTGAAATGGTTTAGTTAGTATTCCAAACTAGATTTGAGGTCCAAGGATCATCAAATCAGGATAAAGGAAGAAGAAATCCCAAAGACGACATTCATAATGCACGAAGGACACATAGAGTTTTTGGTGATGCCCTTTAGGCACACAAACGTGCCCTTCACCTTCCAAAGCCTTATGAATGAGATTTTCAAAGCATACCTATGAAGATTTTGTAAGCGATCTAGAAGGGGGGTTGAATAGATCTTTAAAAATCTTTGTAAAATTCTACAATAAAATCAGAAGTTAATTTACACACAAACAACTTAAACAAATTTAAATGTAAGAAGTAGGGAAGAAGAGCAAACACTGTTTTTATAGAGGTTCGGTGCTAAGACCTACGTCCTCTACCTAAGCTCCCACTTAGGATTTTGCAAACCACTTTATTGCACACTTTGTAGTTTAGTGTGAACTTTTTACAATACCACTTGATTTCTGGCTCAAGCTACCTTTATAACCGATTTGTTTTCCGGCACAAATCTTACCTCACAAGCGACCTTTTCACTAGTCACTCAAATTGTAAGAGAAATGAGATATAGATGAGAGAACAAGTGCTCAATACAATTGTGTAACAAGATAAGAACAATAATGAGCAATTTTGGAGCAATAGAAGAGTATTTTCGCTTATAGAACTTCGGTAGTATTTTTCCTTGATCATCCACTCTTATACTTAAAGGAAAATAGCTGTTGGAACCCATTCTAGCCGTTGCATGATTGTTATGACCGTTCCTTAACATCCTTCTTTCCATTTATGACTAATTGACTTGTTGGAATCAATTTGCTGTACCCATAAGTCGACTTGTCGTCATGTATAAGTCTACTTGTGACAACATTTTTTGTAAAATTTTATCTCCGCTCTTCTATAAGTTGACTTATGCTGTGTAATTCGACTTGTGTCCTTCGATAAGTCGACTTATGTATTATTAGTCGACTTGTGTTGACATATCTTCATATATTAGTCGACTTATGATGTTCTAGTCGACTTATGTTGTTCGGATCTTGATATATAAGTCGACTTATGATGTGCTAGTCGACTTATGTTGGCTTCAACAGTAATATCCAATCAAATCTTCTATAATCTTCATTATTAATGTCTCTTGCACTTATAAAGAAGGTTCCATCTTGATTCCTCAATGATTAATCACTTGCCCATCTTGATTTGCACAATAATAATCCCAAAATACCTAAAATAATTTCTTAACTAATTCTATATATTTTATTATTATCAAAACATAAAGGAATTTAATTTGTTAACCACCATTGGTCCAACAATCTCCCCCTTTTTGATAATGACAAAATATTTAGAAATTGAAAAGAAATTTGAAAAACAAGAAACTTGATCAAGGTTTTTAATCCCTTGTCTCAATGGTTAGTTTATCTCCCCCTTAATTAATAAACCAATGAACTTAATAGAAATCAAGATAGGATAGTCTCAAATCAAACACACACACTCTCCCTCAATCAGATGACTGTGACTAAAGGATACCAAATATCAATTTCCAATATTACTCCCCCTTTTTGTCATAATCAAAAACTAATATGAAAAATAGTCGCAATGGCATTTCATAAACAAACAAAGCAGCAAACACAAATAAAGGCAAATTCATTACATAACATAACAATCCAACAAACACAAATGCTATAAGTCATAAGAAACACCACACACGTTTTAAAAAGCATAAGAAGAAATGTTGGTCGAGGCAAAAAGCAATACACATCATGATGAAGAATCATCATGCCTACAACCTAACTTCTTAAAATCCTTCTTAAGCATACGGTGTTGTGCATCAACCTTCTTCACCAACCCATGTAGACATAAGTCAACCCATGTAAACAAAGAAGAAAAGGTTTTAAAGAATCAGTGTAGACATAAGTCGACTTGTTACTTCCATAAGTCGACTTATCGACCTTCATAAGTCGACTTGTCGATCTTTATAAGTCGACTTATCCTTAAATGTCTTCATTCCCAAAGGCTGTGTAAATCATAGGTTGACTTATTTACCCACATAAGTCGACTTGTTAGCAGACTTGTCACCAATTAGTCGACTTAGACACTCATTAGTCGACTAGTATATGTCATAACTCCAAATCAGTCACGTTTCAGCCCAAGTGTAAATCATGATGATGGGATCTTCATATGTAATTGCACATTTGCCTCATAATTGACCATTTGATATATTAACGACTATAGCCAAAAACAAATTCAACCAAATGAATTTAAATCACACATGCCTAGTTTCAATTTAATGTTCACAGACACATCTTCCTTAAGAGGCTTAGTAAAAATATCAGCTAATTGGTCACTAGATGAAACATGCTTCAAGCAAATGTCACCTTTTTAACAATGATCACGGATGAAATGGTGTCTAATTTCTATATGCTTTGTTCTACTATGCAGAATTGGATTTTTACTCAAACAAATTGCATTGGTATTATCACAATAAATAGAAATATTTTTAACCACAATACCATAGTCAAGCAATTGATGTTTAATCCAAAGAACTTGGGCACATGCACTCCCAGCTGCTACATATTCAGATTCAGCAGTGGAAATAGCTACACTAACTTGCTTTTTACCAGCCTAAGATATCAAAGATGATCCTAAGAAATGACACAAGCCACTAGTGCTTTTTCTATCGATCCTACAGCCACCATGATCGGCATCACTAAAAGCATATAGGTCAAATGATTCACAATTGGGATACCATAAACCATGATTAATAGTTCTACTCAAATATCTAAAAATTCTTTTGCAAGCACTCAAATGAGAAATTTTAGGAGTAGATTGAAATCTAGCACAAAGACACGTGGCAAACATAATGTCAGGTCTAGAAGCAGTTAAATACAAGAGAGATCCGATCATACCTCTATAAAGCTTTTGATCGACATCTTCTTCATTTTCATGTTTCTCCAGAACCACATTAGTTGCCATTGGTGTTGCTACCACTTTGCATCCTTCCATTTTGAACTTCTTTAGAAGTTCCTTGGTGTACTTAGATTGATGAATGAAGATTCCATTTTTGAGTTGCTTGATTTGCAATCCAAGAAAGAACTTGAGTTCTCTCATCATGCTCATTTCAAATTCACTTTGCATTAAATCACTAAATTCTTTGCACAAAAATTCATTAGTAGCACCAAACACAATATCATCAACATATATTTGAAAAATAAACATATCTTGATCAACATGTTTAATGAACAAAGTATTATCAATCTTACCACGAACATACCCATGTTGAGTTAGAAAAGTACTTAACCTTTCATACCATGCTCTAGGTGCTTGCTTTAATCCACAGAGTGCCTTCTTGAGTTTGTAGACATAATCTGGATGTTCATGATCTTCAAATCCAGGTGGTTGTTTGACATAAACTTCCTCTTGAATATATCCATTGAGCAATGCACTTTTGACGTCCATTTGATTTAATTTGATCCTTTTATGAGACGCAAAAGCACATAACAATCTAATTGCCTCCAACCGAGCCACAGGAGCGTATGTCTCATTATAATCAAGTCCTTCTTCTTGATAAAATCCTTGAGCTACTAACCTTGATTTATTTTTAATCGCTTCACCATTCTCATTATATTTTATCCGATTTACCCACTTGACTCCAATAATAGTCTTGTCCTTTGGTGGAGCTACCAAATCCCACACATTATTCCTCTTGAATTGATTAAGCTCTTCTTGCAAAGCTAATAGCCAATTCTCATCTTCAAGAGCTTCTTTTATATTCTTGGGTTCTACTAATGAGATGAAGGCTGAATTGCTCATATTCTCATAGACATTTCTCCTGGTTCTTAAACCATCATTCAAATCACCAATTACCTGCTCCATAGGATGGTTTTTCGCTTTTGCCTATGTTTTAATATTGGGTACATGATTTTCCTCATCTAACTTCAATTCCTCAATCTTGGACTCAATTTCTTCAACTTTATTTCCTAAATTTTTTGCATCATCATCAAAACAAACCTTTCTCGGGGGTGAAATCATATCATCGAATTTAACATGAATACTTTCTTCAACACACTTAGTCCTATTATTATAAACTCTAAAAGCCTTACTAGTTTGAGAATAACCAATAAACACACCAACATCAGATTTTGAATCAAAATTTTCTAAATTGTTCTTTTCATTATTATGAATAAAAACTTTACAACTAAAAGGATGAAAATAAGAAATATCGGGTTTCTTACCTTTCCAAAGCTCGTATGGTGCCTTATTTTTGTCTTTTCGTAAATGCACCCTATTGATGACATAGCAAGCGGTATTGATTGCTTCCACCCAAAATGATTTAGGAAGATCGTACTCATTTAACATAGTTCTACTCATTTCTTCAAGAGAGCGATTCTTCCTTTCTACGACACCATTTTGTTGTGGTCTTCTTGGTGTTGAGAAATTGTGCTCTATTCCATATTTGTCGCAAAGACTTTCAAATATTTCACACTCAAATTCACCTCCATGATCTGTTCTAATAGCAACAATTGTCAAATTCTTCTCATTTTGAACCAACCTACACCACTTAGTAAATTCGTTAAAAGCATCACTTTTATTCGCAAGAAATCTCACCCAAGTAAATCTAGAAAAACCATCCAAAATCACAAGGACATAATTTACCACTAAGACTAGCATGTCTAGATGGTCCAATCAAATCCATATGAATAAGTTCAAGAATTCTAGATATGCAAATTTCCTTCTTTGGTTTGAAAGATTGTTGGACCCCGTCTCCGAGGCCCAACATTCGGAAGCACACAAGCATACATAAGCATAGAGGACTCAAAACCGAACACAAATTGACCACAAATAGAGAAACTTTTAATAGAAAAATTTGGGATTTACTTTCTAAGAAAATTTTTTCTCATGATCTCACGATTCCAACGCCATTGAAAATGCTCAATTTGGATTAGAAATGAAGGAGTTATGGTTAAAATACTGTCTTAAAGAAAAATAGTGAAAACTGACCCTCAAACACGACTTCGTGTCAGAATTTGAAAACTTTAGAGGCTAAATTGCAGATTGGTTCCTTCATAAAACTTGTAGGTTTATGTCTCTAGTTTAATTTAAAACAAGAATCGCCTCGATCTGAGCTTTATAGCTCCGGATATCTTAAAATTAGTAAAGTATGTTCAGACTTGATCAGCCGACCTCTACACTTTGTTTCAAACCACAATTTTCAATTTAAAAGAAATACTGGTAACATAGGTGTAGAAAGATAGAAAATTTTCTTAGAAATCCATCGCTTCAAAAATGGGGTCAATCGAAGGTCTACATAAATAGTTATGGCCAAAAGAAGGGAGAGGGGTCGGTCGGCCAAAACCGACCCCCAAACGACGAGCTATCGACCAGCGCTCGGCGCTCGCGCGCGGGCGAGCGCTGGCTGTCCGAGCTCCAATTCCAGACTCCGAGCTCTGAAACTTCTAACCCTCATAACTTTTGACTCCGAGCTCCAAATCAAACACGGTTGGAAGCGTTGGAAAGCTAGAAGAAAAATCTATATTTTTCAAGAAGGACATACAAGCAAGCTCAGACTCTACAGGAATCAAAAATTTACATTAAGGCCAATCGACTAGCTCTCCCTAACAGCACCAGAACTTGCGACCTCCATAACTTTTGACCTAGAACTCTAAATTTAGTAAACTTAGTGTCTATGGAAAGTTAAAAGAATTATCTATAACTTTCATGAATATCACTAACCTAAACTCCAACTCTATAAGGGTGAAAAGTGGACTCGAAGTTTCTGCCTAAGATCTGTCAATTTGACAGCACCTGCATTTAATTCTAACAACCACACCTACCAATTTAACACATCATGAATAACTCATAAAACCTCCTGTGAGAGCTCTACAACTCACCTATCACTCTCAAGGAGTCTCAATAATCCCAATTGACCTAGAACAACACAGAAATTGCAGAAAACACAACCTACCCAGAATTTGTAGAAACTTCCACAACTCACAAATCCTTGGCACATTTCCAGCGAGCTCTCTCAAGGCAACCTCATCAGCAACTCAACAATTAATAATACTCATACACCCTATTTCAAGGCCATACACAGTATACAAATTAACATCAACACAAGACAAGAGAGTATTGGAGCTCTTATACTCTTTTCAAATCATAACAAAGATTCATGCATAGCTTTGGTTACATATTGGCATATTCATCAAGATCAAGTACAAAATACAAAAGATGAGATGCTCAATGATCAATATGCTTACAAAGCTATTCCAAAAGCTAGTTACTAACTTAATACAAAAGTAGCTAAATTTCCTGGAGTGATGCCCGAAGCTTTTTGCAAGGTTCAGCTCTCAACTTGAATTTGCACCTGAGGAGGGAGAATGAGGTGAGCTAACACGGCTCAGTGGCTGACATGTTTATAGCCATCGGGTAATGAGCCACACAACACATCATTAATAATCCAAAGCATTAGCAATTTACATAATATGCTGAAATACTCAACTTTGGCCCATAAATCACAATTAACTCAACTCATCACATAAGGCATAACGTGGAACCCTCTTGCAATTAAAAACACATATTATGCATCATAGACATAATTAAATGATGAAATGCACACATTTGGCTCGAGAGTTCCATAAACACAATGAAAAACTGAAGTTTTATCGTAAACACGACGAGTCCATTTTCGAATCTCGTGGGCCACAAGTGGGCTGCCGGGAGAAGGCAAAAAGAGGGTCAACGTGCACGTGACTTATCGAAGTAGGTTCTCTCTCGCCCAATCACAACCAATTTATGATCACATATTCAAGCACAAGACTAGCATTTTATGCTTCTTTCATTCTTTCGAATCATCATAGTTTCACACTTTACTTTCAAATCAAAGGAAATACACTTTCAATATGCACATAATTATCAAAGATAGCACACATAGGGCATTTGCCCATTACACAAAAACTATAAAAATGTTACCCACCTATTGTCGGTATCCGAATTCAAGATTGCCCTTCCTCCTTATCGTGAGTCTCTTGATTTCCTTCAATCAAAACATACTCCATTCACTATTTATATTCTAAAAGAAAGCATAGCATTCATAAAAATCAAGCAAAATAAAAGTATACTTTAAACCTAACCTACCCATAAGTCATTTAAGCTAGAATACCCAAGACCTTAGCTTAAAAGTCCCCAACCTCCATAGATCTCACCTTTCTCTCTATCTTTCTTCAATCTCTACACAAACCCTAACTTCCCTCTTACACCATTCTTAAACCTAGCTTAAGCAAAGGTAGAACTCACCTCTCACAAGAAGATTTCTTCTCTTTTTCTCCTTCTTTCTTCTTCTTTCTTTTTTCCTCCAAGCCTCCTACGGCTCTCCCTTGCTCTCTTGGCCGAAGCTCTCCTCTCCTTGCTAGCTCACGTTTTTAACTTTCTTCCTTCAAGTGGCTTACGACACTTTGCTACTTCTCTTCTCTAATAACTTAACTCTTTAACTCTTTTATATATCTCAACTTAAAGCCCTCCTCCCAAAACTACATAGTTTGGAGCTCTCCTTCTTATAACTCACAAGCAACTCTATTGGGCTCTCCTCCTTCTTCTTATTCATTCATTCCTAAAGCCCATACTTTCCAACATTAGGTCCAAGCCTTCATTTAAAGTCCCAACTTCTAATTTCCAAGCCCAACATAAAAATATCTATATAAACACATAATTAAATTAATTAAGGCAAAATAAAAATAATTAACGAATAAATCTATAAATCAATAAATAATTAATTCAAATAAAATAAAATAAAATTTTTTTTTGGGCCCAACAATTCTCCCCTCCTAAAAGAATTTCGCCCTCGAAATCCTTACCTGAATCCATGAAGAGGTAGGGATACTTCTCCCTCATGGCTTCCAAAGGCTCCCAAGTAGCCTCCTCGGTCGAATGGTTCCTCCATAAGACCTTAACCAGCTTCACAATCTTGTTCCTTAACACTTTTTCCTTGGAATCCAAGATCCCCACTGGTTGTTCCTCACAAGTCAAATCCTCTCTCAACTGAACCTCTGAAGGTTGAATTATGTGCGAAGGATCCGATTTGTACCTCCTCAACATCGACACATGGAACACATTGTGAATCTTAGACAACTCCAATGGAAAATCTAACTTATAAGCCAAAGGCCCGATCCTCTCAATGATCTCATATGGGCCTATGTACCTCGGGCTAAGCTTGCCCTTCTTGCCAAACCTCAAAACACCTTTCCATGAAGAAGCTCTAAGAAGCACCTTCTCACCCACTTCAAACTCCATCTCTTTCCTATGGGCATCTGTGTAGCTCTTCATCCTATCTTGAGCTGCTTTAAGCCTCTGCTTTACTAACTTCACTTTATCCACAGTAACTTGCACTAACTCAGGTCCTACAAGCTTCCTCTCACCTTCCTCATCCCAACATAAAGGCGTCTTGCATCTCCTACCATACAAAGCCTCATAAGGTGCCATCTGAATTCTCGAGTGATAGGAATTATTGTAAGCAAACTCAATCAAAGGTAGGTGATCATCCCACGAACCTTTGAAATCCAACGTGCAAGCTCTCAACATAGCCTCCAAAGTCCGTATCGTCCTCTCCGACTGTCCATCAGTCTGTAGATGGAAAACTGTACTAAAATGCAATCTAGTCCCCAGAGCCTCCTGCAAGCTTTCCCAAAATCTGGAGGTAAACCTAGGATCCCTATCAGAAACTATCGAACTCGGAATCCCATGAAGTCCAATTATCTCATCCACGTACTTCCTAGCCAAAACATTCAAAGAATCCGTCTGTTTAATTGGCAAGAAGTGTGCCGACTTTGTCAACCTATCAACAATCACCCAAATAGCGTCATGCTTCCTGCTAGTCCTCGGTAAACCCATCAGAAAATCCATGGAAATCTTCTCCCATTTCCATTCCGGAATCGGCAAAGGATTAAGCTTGCCTGAAGGTGCTTGGTGTTCAGCTTTAACTTGTTGGCACACTAAACATTTTTTAGCATACTCTGCCACATCTTTCCTCATTCCCTTCCACCAGAAATGGTCTTTCAAATCCCGATACATCTTAGAACTCCCTGGGTGCATTGCATAAGGAGCGTTATGCGCTTCATCAAGGATCTCATCCTTCAGCTCTAACACATCTGGAACACACAATTTGTCACCCATAACCATCAATCCATCTTCCTTTACCTCTACATCAGAGGGCTTGCCATCTTTTATCTCTGCTCTAAGCTTACTCAAGTACTCATCCCGTTCCTGCAATTCTTTGATCTTCCCCCTCAACACTGGTCTCACTCTGAAATTTGCCAAAATATAGTCAGGCTCAACATGCCTCAATGTCACATCAAGTCTGGCTAATTCTTTCAGCAAGGAAGGGTACACGGTCTTCACATGTGCCATAGTGGACTTCCTACTCAATGCATCAACTACAACATTAGCTTTCCCCGGATGGTAGTCTATCACCAAATCATAATCTTTTAATAACTCCAACCATCGCCTCTGCCTCAAATTCAGCTCTTTCTGAGTCAACAAGTATTTAAGGCTCTTATGGTCTGTAAATACTCTAGTAGTAACTCCATACAAGTAGTGTCTCCAAATCTTTAATGTGAAAATAATAGCAGCCAACTCCAAATCATGAATAGGGTAGTTCATCTCATAAGGCTTCAATTGCCTAGAAGCATAGGCAATCACTTTCTCTCCTTACATCAATACACATCCTAAACCCCTCCTGGAAGCATCACTGTACACAATGTATCCATCATCACCATAGGGTAGTGTCAAAATCGGTGCAGTAGTAAGCCTATTTTTCAATTCCTCACAACTACTCTGGCACTCCTCAGTCCACTCAAATTTCTGATTCCTCCTCGTCAATTTGGAAAGTGGAGCAGTTATCATAGAAAAGCCCTCCACAAACCTCCTGTAATATCCAGCTAGTCCTAAGAAACTTCTCACCTCAGCCACATTCTTAGGTGCTTCCCATTTAACCACAGCTTCTATCTTTTGTGGATCCACATGCACTCCACGCTCTGAAATCACATGCCCGAGAAATACTACTTCCCTTAACCAAAATTCGCACTTATCGAATTTGGCATACAGCTCATTCTTTCTCAAGGTCTCCAAAACAATCCTCAAATGATCCTCATCACTCTTAGAATAGACCAATATGTCATCAACAAAGACAATGATAAATTGATCTAAGAAAGACTTGAAAACTCTATTCATCAAATCCATAAAGACTGCAGGAGAATTCGTTAACCCGAAAGGCATAACCAAAAACTCAAAGTGGCCATACCTCGTCCTAAAAGCAGTCTTTGACACATCGGTCTCCTTAATCCTCAACTGAGGATAACCCGATCTCAAATCTATTTTGGAAAAGACTCTTGCCCCTTGCAATTGATCAAACAAATCATCTATGCGCGGGAGCAGATATCTGTTCTTAATGGTGGCATGATTCAACTTCCTATAATCCACACACATCCGCAATGATCCATCTTTCTTCTTCACAAAGAGAATCGAAGCTCCCCAAGGCGAAGAGCTCGGCCTAATGTAACCCTTCTCTAAAAGATCCTCCAATTGCTCCTTAAGCTCTCTCAATTCTGTTGGGGCCATCCGGTAAGGCGAAATCGAAATCGACGTAGTGCCTGGAAGAAGTTCAACGGGAAACTCAATTTCCCTCAGAGGAGGTAGTCTTGGCAATTCCTCGGGGAAGACGTCTGGGAATTCCCTGACTACAGGAATATCCTCCAACCTCCCTCTATCTGCCTCCGTGTCTAACACATAGGCCAAATACACTTCACACCCCTTACTCATCAATCTCTTTGCTGACATAGCTGAAACAATCCGAGGCGGACTGGCTTTTCTATCTCCCACAAATACCACTTTTCTGCCATTCTCTGACTTGAATTCCACTGTCTTTTGCTTGCAGTCTAAGTTGGCCTGATACTTCTCTAAAGTATCCATACCTAGGATCACATCCAATCCTCCCATCTTTAAAGGCATCAAATCCACCACAAACTTCCCTCCACTAATCTCTATCTCACAGTCTCTATACACTTGACTGATAACAATAAACTGGCCGATCGGAGTACTCACCATCAGCGGAGTATCCAATGGGCTCAAGACTCTACCACATACAGTTCTACCCGAAGACACAAAAGAGTGGGTAGAACCGGATCAATCAAAGCAAGAACATCAACATCAAGCAGTTTAATCATACCGTTACCACTTACGGGCGGTCTCGCCTCCTCTCGAGTCATAGAAAACACTCTAGCAGTGCTTGCCCCTCGGATCTGCGGATGATAAGCTCTCTTAGTACACCAGAGCTACCCACTTCCGTCACGACTTTACATCCCACTGCCTCATCCTTCAAAGCTTGCATCTGTGATCCTCTCTTATCCGGCTTAGACACTTTGCTTAGCTATGTGTCCTTTCATCCTGATTGAAGCATGCTCTGTCAATCTGCGACATTCTCCTCTATGGAGATACCCACAGTGCTCACACTTGGGAAGAGGTGGCCTCTCTCCATCTCTTCTTCTACTGCCGCCCACCGTTGAGGCTTGGTGAGAAACAGTAGAAGTCCTCATTGGTCTAGGCCGGCTCCTACCGGTACTCCTCTCCTCAGACTGCACAGGAAAGGTTCTGACACTTCTCTCAGGTATAGAAGTACCACCTCCCCTCCTGAACTGCTCTCTTCCCTTCCTCTTTTTGCTAACTGCACTCTTGATGTTTTCAATGTTCTCAACCCTCAGAGCTGCTTCAATCAACTGCTGAAAATCAGAAAAATTCTGCACCACTACCTTCTCTCTGATGGCGAGATGCAAACCCGACTCAAATCAGCGACACTTAGCAGCCTCACTAAACATCAACTCTGAAGCATACCTCGATAACTGCATGAACCGGCGCTCATATTCAGCAACAGTCATCTCTCTCTGGGTAAGACTCAGAAACTCTCTCTGCTTCTGCTGAATGTACACCTCAGATAGATACTTCTTCCTGTACACAATCAGGAAGTCTCCCCATGTCAATCCTACTGGTCTCATCTGACTCCCTGGCACAGTCTCCCACCAATGCAAGGCATCACCTTAAAGCAGACTGGCAGCATAAACCACTATCTCATCATCCTCGCACTCCATCTGATCCAAGACCCTTTCGGTCTTCCTCAACCAAGTCTCAGCTTCCTCAGGATCCGTGGTCCCGTGGAAATCCACCGCTCCATACTTCCTCAGCTTGTCAAATTATCTCCCCTCTTGTTGGGGCCGAACTAGAAGCTTTGTGGCATTTGACCCATGCTTTGAACAAATGCTTGGGTAAATGCAGAACAATCTCGAGATCAAGCGAGCACTTACTCAGACTGAATAGGCGAGTGCTGAGTCTGAGATCGAAGGGGCTCACTACTTTGCCCTAGAGGGGCCTCAGCCACTCCCGAGGCTACCGACCCATCCGTGCTCTCCTCTCTCAGTGGAGAGTCAGGTGCAATAGAACCTTGCATAACTCCTCGTGTCCTTCTACGAGGTGGCATCTTACTCCTTCAATGAAAACATTTACTGATTAGCTACATTTCTTTTAATCTTAGTTCCTATATGTATGCATAAGATGTATGTCACTTAATGCAAACCATCAATTCATAATGCAAACGTTTAATCATATATCACAACAAAAGCTTAGGAGTGAAACCTAAGCTTTGATACCAAACAATGTTGGACCCCGTCTCCGAGGCCCAACATTCGGAAGCACACAAGCATACATAAGCATAGAGGACCCAAAACCGAACACAAACTGACCACAAATAGAGAAACTTTTAATAGAAAAATTTGGGATTATTTTTAATAAAATTGTTCCTCATGATCTCACGATTCCAACGCCACTGAAAACGCTTAATTTGGATTAGAAATGAAGGAGTTATGGTTAAAATACTGTCTCAAAGAAAAATAGTGAAAACTGACCCTCAAACACGACTTCGTGTCAGAATTTGAAAACTTTAGAGGCTAAATTGCTGATTGGTTCCTTCATAAAACTTGCAGGTTTATGTCTCTAGTTTAATTTAAAATAAGAATCGCCTCGATCCGAGCTTTATAGCTCCGGATATCTCAAAATTAGTAAAGTATGTTTAGACTTGATCAGCCGACCTCCACACTTTGTTTCAAACCACATTTTTCAATTTAAAAGCAATACTGGTAAAATAGGTGTAGAAAGATAGAAAATTTTCTTAGAAAACCATCGCTTCAAAAATGGGGTCAATCGGAGGTCTACACAAACAGTTATGGCCGAAAGAAGGGAGAGGGGTCGGTCGGCCAAAACCAACCCCCAAACGACGAGTTATCGACCAGCGCTCGGCCATGCTCGAGCGCGCGGGCGAGCGCCCATGGCCGAGCGCTGACTGTCCGAGCTCCAATTCCAGACTCCGAGCTCCAATTCCAGACTCCGAGCTCTCAAACTTCTAACCCTCATAACTTTTGACTCCGAGCTCCAAATCAGACACGGTCGGAAGCGTTGGAAAACTAGAAGAAAAATCTATATTTTCCAAGAAGGACTCACAAGCAAGCTCGGAATCTACGGGAATCAAAAATTTACATTAAGGCCGATCGACTAGCTCTCCCTAACAGCACCAGAACTTGCGACCTCCATAACTTTTGACCCAGAACTCTAAATTTAGCAAACTTAGTGTCTATGGAAAGGTAAAAGAATTATCTATAACTTTCATGAATATCACCGACCTAAACTCCAACTCTATAAGGGTCAAAAGTGGACTCGAAGCTTCTGCCTAAGATCTGTCAATTTGACAGCACCTGCATTTAATTCTAACAACCACACCTACCAATTTAACACATCATGAATAACTCATAAAACCTCCTGGGAGAGCTCTACAGCTCACCTATCACTCTCAAGGAGTTTCAATAATCCCAATTGACCTAGAACAACACAGAAATTGCAGAAAACACAACCTACCTAGAATTTGCAGAAACTTCCATAACTCACAAATCCTTGGCACATTTCCAGCGAGCTCTCTCAAGGCAACCTCATCAGCAACTCAACAATTAATAATACTCATACACCCTATTTCAAGGCCATACACAGTACACAAATCAACATCAACACAAGACAAAAGAGTATTGGAGCTCTCATACTCTTTTCAAATCATAACAAAGTTTCATGCATAGCTTTGGTTACATATTGGCATATTCATTAAGATCAAGTACAAAATACAAAAGATGAGATGCTCAATGATCAATATGCTTACAAAGCTATTTCAAAAGCTAGTTACTAACTTAATACAAAAGTAGCTAAATTTCTTAGAGTGATGCCCGAAGCTTTTTGCAAAGTTCAGCTCTCAACTTGAATTTGCACCTGAGGAGGGAGAATGGGGTGAGCTAGCACGGCTCAGTGGCTCACATGTTTATAGCCATCGGGTAATGAGCTACACAACACATCATTAATAATCCAAAGCATTAACAATTTACATAATATGCCGAAATACTCAACTTTGTCACATAAATCACAATTAACTCAACTCATCACATAAGGCATAACATGGAACCCTCTTGCAATTAAAAACACATATTATGCATCATAGAAATAATTAAATGATGAAATGCACACATTTGGCTCGAGAGTTCCATAAATACGACGAAAAACTGAAGTTTTACCGTAAACACGACGAGTCCTTTTCGGATCTCGTGGGCCACAAGCGGGCTGCCGGGAGAAGGCAAAAACGGGGTCAACGTGCACGTGACTTATCTAAGTAGGTTCTCTCTCGCCCAATCACAACCAATTTATGATCACATATTCAAGCACAAGACTAGCATTTTATGCTTCTTTCATTCTTTCGAATCATCATAGTTTCACACTTTACTTTCAAATCAAAGGAAATACACTTTCAATATGCACATAATTATCAAAGATAGCACACATAGGGCATTTGCCCATTACACAACAACTATAAAAATGTTACCCACCTATCATCGGTATCCGAATTCAAGATTGCCCTTCCTCCTTGTCGTGAGTGGGGTTCTCTTGATTTCCTTCAATCAAAACATACTCCATTCACTATTTATATTCTAAAAGAAAGCATAGCATTCATAAAAATCAAGCAAAATAAAAGTATACTTTAAACCTAACCTACCCATAATTCATTTAAGCTAGAATACCCAAGACCTTAGCTTAAAAATCCCCAACCTCCATAGATCTCACCTTTCTCTCTATCTTTCTTCAATCTCTACACAAACCCTAACTTCCCTCTTACACCATTCTTAAACCTAGCTTAAGCAAAGGTAGAAATCACCTCTCACAAGAAGATTTCTTCTCTTTTTCTCCTTCTTTCTTCTTCTTTCTTCTTTCCTCCAAGCCTCCTACGACTCTCCCTTGCTCTCTTGGCCTAAGCTCTCCTCTCCTTGCTAGCTCACATTTTTAACTTTCTTCCTTCAAGTGACTTACGACACTTTGCTACTTCTCTTCTCTAATAACTTAACTCTTTAACTCTTTTATATATCTCAACTTAAAGCCCTCCTCCCAAAACTACATTGTTTTGGAGCTCTCCTTTTTATAACTCACAAGCAACTCTATTGGGCTCTCCTCCTTCTTCTTATTCATTCATTCCTAAAGCCCATACTTTCCAATATTAGGTCCAAGCCTTCATTTAAAATCCCAATTTTTAATTTCCATGCCCAACATAAAAATATCTATATAAACACATAATTAAGTCAATTAAGGCAAAATAAAAATAATTAACGAATAAATCCATAAATCAATAAATAATTAATTCAAATAAAATAATAATAAAAAATTCAGGGCCCAACAAAGATTCTCTAACATTTTTTCCTTTTAAACAAGATTCACACAAGTGATCTTTAACAAATTTTATCTTAGGCAAACTTCTCACAATGTCATTTTTTGAAAGCTTAGAAATTAAAGACAAAGGAGCATGTCCTAATTTTCTTTGCCATAAAAATGCATTTTCTTCTAATGTCACTAAACACTTTTCATTAAAAGAACTATCATCATGTAAATCGACAATGTATGTATTTCCATGTCTCAAACCAATGAAAGCAACATGACCATCCTTCTTAACCATGCAATGTGATGATTCAAAAACTACATTAAAATTCATATCACATAGTTGAGAAACACTTAACAAATTATGTTTCAAACCATCAACAAGCAAAACATTGTCAATGGTAGGCAAAGGTTCCTTACCCACTTTACCAATACCAATGACCTTACCTTTGTTGTTGTCTCCAAAAGTGACATAGCCTTGATTCGTTGGCTTAATTTCTGCAAATAGGCTCTTGTCTCCACTCATGTGCCTTGAACATCCACTATCAATGTACCAAGTGCCTGATGGATTTTCATCCCTTGCTTGTACCTACAATATCAACTTTCTTTCTTCTTATAGGTACCCAAGCCATTTTGGGTCCATTTTGGTTAGCCATATAAACCACATTAGGAGGTGTTGTGCCTTTTAACACCCAAATTTTCTTAACCTTAACACATCTCCTAGTACTTTTGCATATAAGTTCTACATGGCCATCTTTCAAGCATCTAGCACATTGAGCAACTTTTCCATCCTTAATGAATTTTGAAATCAAGGAACAATCTCTATTAAAATGATCATATCCTAATCCATGTTCTGAAATAGAATATTTTTGCAAAGATAACAGTTTTTCAAACTTTTCGTTTCCATTCGCAAATTTTCCAATCACATAAGAAAATTCCTTTCTAAGTCTATCAAGCTCACAAATAAGATTTTCCTTTTTAACAAGGCATGTAGAATGATCTTCCTTAGGACAATCTAAATCATCAATAGTCTCATGTAAAGCACTATTTTCAGCAACTAATTCTCTTATTTTCTTTCTCAATTTCTTGTTGATTTCAATAGCTTCTTCAAAATCAATTTGTAAGGCATTAAAAGAATCTCTAAGATCTTGATCAAAGAAAGTTACCTCATCTTCGTCATCACTTGTTGAGGAGCTATTAGCCATAAGAGCTAGGTTGTTTTCATCATTGCTTTGGTATGCTTCCTCATCATCACTCCAAGTGGCTACTAGGCTAGCTTTCTTTTTCCCTTTGTCATATTTGTCACTTTTCTGGAAATTTGATGTGGAAGATGAGCTCTTGCATTCTCTTGCATGATGTCCCCTTTTTCTACATTTCCAACATTCTTCATTGCTCTTCTTTTCATCATACCCCTTTGATTTTCTTTCCACAACAAACCTCTTTCTTTCTCCATTTCTTCCACCATTTAATTCTTTCCTCCGATTTTTGAGTAGTCCTTTCAATTTTCTCAAATTTATGGCGTACATTGCTATTTCTTCATCATCCTCTTCTTCATCTATTTCTTCATCACTTTCATCAATAGAAGAATTATTAGCCTTTAAAGCAATTGATTTTTGTGACTTACCTCTACCTCCTCTAGATTTGAGAATGATCTTATAGTTGATAAGTGATCCCACCAAGGCATTGAATTCCAAATGATTGAGATCCTTGGATTCCATAATGGCGGTGACTTGTGAGTCCCATTCCTTCGGTAGTGAGCGAAAAATTTTCTTCACCTTCTCGCTATCCGTCATATGCTTTCCAAGGTTGCCTAATCCATTTATGATTTCTGCAAAACGATCAAGCATAGTGGAAATAGACTCACCTTCCTTCATAACAAACATTTCATAGTCATGGAGAAGCATGTTGATCTTTGTTTCCCGAACTTGATTGGTTCCTTCATGAGTGATGCGAAGTCTTTCCCACAGTTCTTTAGCGCTGGTACAAGAATTAACTCGGTTTCTTTCCTCAACCGTAAGAGCACAATATATTAGTTTCATAGCTTTCGCGTTGATGTAGGCTTGCTTCCAATCATTGTCGTCGTACTCCATCTCTGTTTTTAACTCACCATTTTCTTTCAAAGGAGCTTGTGGACCGAAAATGATAATCTTCCAGTATTCTACTCCCTCGTTTATAATGTGATACTTCATAGGATTTTTTCAAGAAGAATAGTTAGAACCATTAAACAAAGGAGGACAATTATTAGTGTTACCTTCTTCCGCTAGGTTGTTGTGTGCCATCCCTGGATACTTCTGCTTTGATACCAATTATAAGCGATCTAGAAGGGGGGGTTGAATAGATATTTAAAATTCTTTGTAAAATTCTACAATAAAATCAGAAGTTAATTCACACACAAAAAACTTAAACAAATTTAAATGTAAGAAGTAGGGAAGAAGAGCAAATACTGTTTTTATAGAGGTTCGGTGCTAAGACCTACGTCCTCTACCTAAGCTCCCACTTAGGATTTTGCAAACCACTTTATTGCACACTTTGTAGTTTAGTGTGAACTTTTAACAATACCACTTGATTTTTGGCTCAAGCTACCTTTACAACCGATTTGTTTTCCGGCACAAATCCTACCTCGCAAGCGACCTTTTCACTAGTCACTCAAATTGTAAGAGAAATGAGATATAGATGAGAGAACAAGTGCTCAATACAATTGTGTAACAAGATAAGAACAATAATGAGCAATTTTGGAGCAATAGAAGAGTATTTTCGCTTATGGAACTTCGGTAGTATTTTTCTTTGATCATCCACTCCTATATTTAAAGGAAAATAGCTGTTGGAACCCATTCTAGCCGTTGCATGATTGTTATGACCGTTCCTTAACATCCTTCTTTCCATTTGTGACTAATTGACTTGTTGGAATCAATTTGCTGTACTCATAAATCGACTTGTCATCATGTATAAGTCGACTTGTGACAACATTTTTTGTAAAATTTTATCTCCGCTCTTCTATAACTCGACTTATGCTGTGTAAGTCGACTTGTTTCCTTCGATAAGTCGACTTATGTACTATTAGTTGACTTGTGTTGACATATCTTCATATATTAGTCGACTTATGATGTTTTAGTCGACTTATGTTGTTCGGATCTTGATATATAAGTCGACTTATGATGTGCTAGTCGACTTATGTTGGCTTCAACGGTAATATCCAATCAAATCTTCTATAATCTTCATTATTAATGTCTCTTGCACTTATAAGGAAGGTTCCATCTTGATTCCTCAATGATTAATCACTTGCCCATCTTGATTTGCACAATAATAATCCCAAAATACCTGAAATAATTTCTTAACTAATTCTATATATTTTATTATTATCAAAACATAAAGGAATTTAATTTGTTAACCACCATTGGTCCAACAGATTTATGCTAGTTTTTTTTAATGATCTCCTTATATACAGCCACAACTTTATGTAACTTTTGGAATATCTGTGACAAGTTCTACACATTTTGAAACAACATCAACTCTTCCTTAATGGGAGAAAATATGTCTTTAGGGTTTGATAGATTAAATACCTAGGACATACCATCTCTGAAGAAGGGGTTTCGATGAATGCTAAAAAGATTTACATAATTCAACACTGGCCACCACCGCAAACACTTAAGAAGCTCAGGGGCTTCTTTGGGTTAACATGATACTAACAATGTTTCATTAAGAATTACGGGGTTATAGCCAAACCTTTAAATGGATTGTTAAAAAACTTACAGGGAAGTGGGAATGATAGAAGGAACAAAAACAAGCTTTCAAAAAACTGAAGGAGTCAATGGTAACAGCTCCCATCCTAGCACTGTTAGATTTTTCATGATCCTTCACATTGGAAGTGAATGCAAGTAATAAATGAATTGGGTTGGTGCTCCAACAAGAGGGACACTCCATAGCTTTCCTTAACAAAACATTAGCACCCAAACATCAAGGTCTCTCCACTTATAAAAGAGAGTTCCTAGGTGTCATTAAAGTCATTAAACAATGGCATCACTACATAAATGGTCGTTTATTCAAAGTTTTAACCAACCACAAGAGCTTCAAATATTTACTGGAGTAACAAATCTCAACATTATCCCAACAGACCTAGTTATTGAAGCTAATAGGGTACAATTTCAAAGTGACATAGAGGAGTGGAAAGGAGAATGTTGTGACTTATATGCTAACCAAGGTTTCAAGTCATGAATTGTTAAGACTAACGGGATCCTAATTCCAAACAACAATGATGGAAGAGATCAAGGAAGGGTGGAGGAAGGATGTTGGGTCCGAAACCCAACTGCTTAAACTTAATACTATCACTCTTGCTTTGATACCACAACTGTTGGCATCCGATCCCGCTTTCGGAACCCAACCCTCTTGCTAAATCATGAAACATGAGAATATTACCTTAAAGGGTTATTACATTTAAACCCTAATAGCCATCATTTTTTTTCATAAAATATCCCAAAAATTTGCTCACAATCTGCTCAACGGTGTGCTCGTACAAACAGTCACTATGCTTGAACTCAATTCTCCTGTTTGCGAACAGAAGTTGGAAACCTTTAAATCGAAATTTCAACTTGACTTCTTCATATAAAACCTAGCTCTAAGTCTCTTGTTTAATTGGGAGCAAGAATCACCTCAAACGGAGTTATACAACTCAAGATATGCTTAAAAATCCTAAAAGGGATCATACCCCAAACATGCTCTCCTAACCGACCTCTTACTTACTTTAATGCAAAATCTCTCAAATCAATTCCAAATGATTCAAAATTTTTTGGAGAGAAAGTTACATATCTTAGGAATCTATTGGTCTAAGAATCAACTCAATCAGAGGTCAGATGAGGGAGTTATGCCCAAAGGAATAATCCATGCTTAAACCCTAAATCGATTTGTACCTCTCTTGGAGCAAATGCCATAACTTTTTATGCAAATGTCCAATTTCTTTCGTTTTTAGACCATTAAAAAGAAGACATCGAGATCTACAACTTGTATTAGAGACCTCATAGCGAGATTCGGCCTCTAAACTGGTCAACATCTCAAATTACTGTAGCTGACCCGAGAATGTCCGTTAAACGGACATAGACTGGCCAAACACCCCATTTTTACCCGAGAAGGTCCGTTAAACGGACATCCATGTCCGTTTAATGGACATACACTGGGCAAAGGGGTCCAAACTCCTTATAAAGCCTCTCCAATGCTTCTAACTTCCATCTTAACACCCTATACATTCCCAAAGTCCCCAAATTCAACTCTTCAAGTGTAACACAACTCCATAACCCAACAAATATCAATCTAAATGCAACAAACTCCCAAATCTCAACTCAAATAACTCATATAACACCCCATTTTCATCATTCACCAAGGCCCTCAAGTTCATACTTCCCATACAACATCATCCCTTGCAAATGTTCATAACTCTCAACTTCAAAATCCAAATTCATCACACACAAGCCTTCCAACTCCAACATGCTATCCTAACACAAGCAACAATTGACAATCTCAACAATTAGACTATACACATCCAACACATTCAAATTTGAAAATCAACAATAATACAAAGGGAACTTTTCAAGTTCTCATTTTCATTTCCAAGACAAAATGAAACTCATACAAAGCTTTCATTCATAACTTTACTCCAAGTACAAAAATGCAATTGATGCTCAACTAACAAGAAGACAAATCATATACAAAAGGAAATCCTCAAATTCACATTCTCATAATTAAACAAGGTAGACAATTGTACCACTTCATTTACATATCAATATACACATCATAACTTAATTCCAATACAGAAGGATGCTCAATGGTTGGTATTCTAAATAAGCTATACATAGAGTTGATTAGTACAAAAGCTAACTATCTCTTTGTCCCAATGTCTTGCAAGGATTCACTGATCTTCTTGGCATGCACCTGAGGAGTGGGAAAAATATTGGGTTGAGCTTCACAGCTCAGTGGCTAAAATATTTATAGCCATTGGCGTTGAGCCACACAATCATACACATATAGGCATAGAAGCATTCACAATAAAGGTTCAACATTGACAATTTCATTCGCACTTCACAATTCATAACATGATCACATAATGGATGAAATTCAATTCAAAGCATAGCTTAAACATATCATATGCAATGCACAATCAATTGGCTCGAGGGTTCCGTGAACAAGACGATGAAACTGAAGTTTGCATCGTGAACGAGACGAGTCCATTTTCGGATCTCGTGGGCCACAAGCGGGCTACCGGGAGAAGGCATTATGTCAACGTCGATGTGACTACGAGACGGTTCCTCTCTCACCCAAACAAGGCACATAATCACATTTTCATATTTTCATGATCTTTCTTCTTTTCATTAATCAAAATTCCATAATACAAGGCATAGCATTATCATGCTCAAATCAATCATTCATGTTCAAAAATGTCATGGTTCAATTCAATGGCATAACAATCATCTCAAAATGTCAAGCAATTATCAATGCCTAACATGTCACAAACACAATTCAATCGTTTTATCATAAAAGTGTATATCTTAATGAAATATCAACAATTCATACCAGTCATTTAAAACATAATCCACACATCATGCATTTTGCTCATCTCACACAACAACTATAAATAATTTACCCACCTTATACACTTGAAAATCCAAATTCAATGGCCTCCTTCTTCTTGCCCTTGAATAGACTCTTGATTTCCTAAACACAACAACACAATTCCATGAATTTCAATTTATTTGGAAAATCTCCAATTTTCCATAATCACCATAAACCCTAACCAAGCTCTAACCTAACCCATCCATAATCAGTTTAGGTTAGAAAACTCCCAACCTAGCTTAGAAATCCAAAAGCCCTATGGCTTTCATCATCTTCTTCTTCCTCCAAACACTTTCTCTCTCTAGGGTTTTCTCCATTACAAAACCACAACCTATTTCTTCAATAAACAAGATGGAAAGATGAAAAACTAACCTTGAAACCCTTGATTTCTTGTTCTTTTTCACGAAAATCCATAGCTTTCCACGAAAATCTTCTTCTCTTCCCTCTCACCGTCGGCTTCTCTCCTCTTCTTTCCTTCTTTCCCTCTTTTCTCTCTTCATTTTGCTTCTTATTTTCGTGCTTTATCCTTCATGAACGACAGCACCCTTCTCTTCTTCATTTAATGAGTGAAAAATGACTAAAATGCCCCCTCCTTATAAGTTTAAACTTAACATCTTAAGTGACTTTCCAAAACTGCCCCTGAAATTTTATTTCAAAACATACTTGCTTTAGGACATTTTCTAACCATCAAATTGAGGGAATTTGCTAAAACTTTCTTCTAGAGAAATTTTCCTTAATCTCTTATCTTTCTAATGACACCAAAATAATTTAATTTGGAGCACTACCTCAAGAGTTATGGTCTAAACATCTCGGACTGTCATTTTGCTAACACATTTTCCAGCACTCCATTTCCATCCGAAAATTGACAATCTTAAAGGCTAAATTAAAATTCACTTCCTTCAGACAAATTGTAGCCCTATGTCTCTATTTTATTTTTCCTCAAGAATCAATTCAATCGGATCTCCACAGATCAATAATTTCTCAAAATACTGAACCATGTTCAGAAAATTTTCCAACTCACTTTGATTAAATCAATTCTCTTTACATTTCCTTTCAATCTCATAAATTCTCCTCTTATTTACACATAGCTAATTGCCAAAAGTTCCTCGTTTAATAGTCCTAGCTTACAGAAAGATTCGGGGTCCAACAAAAGGATGCCACCATCTGAGACTTAATTAGAAAACTAGAGGCCCAAGAAGTGCAATCAAGGAATTACAAATGGAGGAATGACCTTCTAAGGTGGAAAGGAAGATTGGTTATCAAACATGATGAGGGTCTGGGGAAGAAAATAATATCCCTAGCGTCTGACAACCCACAAAGAGGGCATTCCGATGTATTAACAACGACCAAAATGGTATAGAATCTATTTCACTGAAAACAAGTAGCCAAACACTTTCAAAGGTATGTAATAAATTGTGTTACTTGCTAACAAAGTATACGATTATGCAACATATCCAAGGCTTTTAAATCTGCTTCCAATATCGAAGGGTTATTGGTGCAAAATAAGCATAGATTTTAGAAAAGGGTTGCCCTCTCTAAACGAAAATCATGCATCTAAGTCATAATGGATAGGCTAAGCAAATACTCTCATTTTATGGCTCTCAGACATCCTTACATAGCTCAAGACATTGCACAAGTTTTCACTGATCATGTTTTCAAGCTTCACAGAATGCTAGAAGTGATAGTAAGTGATTGCGACCCCTTATTCTTAAGTGCATTCTGGTAAGAGATATTTAGATTACAAGGTTTTAGCTTGAAGTTCTCCACATCTTATCATCCTCAGATTGACTAATAATTTGAAGCCATTAATAAGATATTATAAACATAAATTAGGTGATTTTGTAGTGATGCTCCACAAAAATGGGCGTTTTGATTGTCAGTGATTAAATGGTGGTATAACACAAACCATCATATAGCTATTAATACGACCCCTTTTGAAATTCTTTATGGCTATCCTACACCTCTCTATATACCGTATTTAGCTGTGGATTCCTGGAACATGCTTATAGGTCAAGCGCTACAAGATAGAGAGATGGCACTCAAAACAGTGATATGTCACTTAAACATGGCACAATAGAGGATGCAGTAGTTCGTCAATAAAAAGTGAACATAGAGAATTCAAAATGTGGTAGTAGGTGTTTGTCAAGCTCCAACCATATCAACAATATTCCATACAAAGAAGGACAAATTAGAAACTAGCTCTACTATATTACGGTCCATTTTAGATCAGAACAAAAATTAATAAGGTGGCCTACACATTTGAACTTCCCAAAGATTTTACAATTCATCCAACCTTCCATGTCTCGCAATTAAAGAGGTTCATTTCGAAGAAACACCTTGATCTTCATAACTACCATCATCAGTACCTAACATCGAGAGGATACTTTAAGCAATATAGGGAAGAAAGATGGTTAAACAATAAAATCACACAGTAACCCAAGTGTTGGTGCAATGGAAAGGAGAAACTAGAGAAAGAGCTACATAGGTAACTGTGTTTGAATTACAAAAGATATTTTTGGAGATCAATCCAATAGATAAGGTGGCTTCTAAAGGAGAAGGGGATGTAAGAAAAGATAGAGAATGACACCAAAGGAAGGAAATAGATGAAAAGAGGAGATGAAGCAAATGACGCCAAATAGTTAAGTATTAGTGAATAGAATGAAAACGCATCATATTTGTAATGGTAATAATAAACCATATAGGATTGCAACACGTTTTGTTATCATAAAGGTCTCATAAGTGTTTAATAATTATTGTAACCACTAAAGTACGTATAAAAATTTTGAAGTAAAAAAAATCATTATTCTCCTTTCTATCATCTTCTTCTCTGTGTTAGTCGACCAATGTTCTACAATTAGCAATTGCAACAACTAGTTTTTAACTCCAATGATTAGTTTGGGTCCTTATACTTTATGGATATATGTTTTTTCATTAGTTCTTACACTGAATATTATTTAAATGTTTTTACACATATATTATAAAGCTTTTCAAGCATTTGAGCATTCATTGTCTCGTTTTTAGACAATGTCCTTTGTTTTTATCAAAGTGATCAAATGATATTTTTTAAGTTGTAAATTCTTCTGTGAGTGGTATTAATCTTCTCCTTAGAGAAAGGTTGTAAGAATAGTGATAGGTATATGTTTTACATGTTGATTAGGGTTAAATTACTTATTCTTGTAACACTTTGATAACATATTTTATGTGGATTTTATAATTTCTCCATATATAGTTCATTGTCCTGTAGGTTATAATTTTATGGAGGAAGCACATATTTGATCCTAAATTTCTCCACCATTGTCCATTTAAAGAGATTTTGAGTCATTTGAGAGATAAAAAGATAGGGAATAACTTTCTAGAAAACATATGAGGTTAAGTCTAGCTCAAAGATGTTGAAAAAGTGGAGAAGTTGGCGTAAAGGTCTGAGAAGTTAAGAAATAGAATAAGACCGATGCTAAACTCATCAATATTTTACAAAGAAAGTTACAAAACAAAATTAGTTCTATTTACAAGTCAGTTTACATATTAACTCCTGATGAACAAACTTTTAAAACATAATTGGTTACTAGTGTTGAAGTTGATATAATGCCATTTTTGTAGCACCCCACTTCCGACGAGACCCGAACCCGATATCCATGGTGATATCCGAGCCCGCGACCCGCGAGGGTGGCGTACTAGAACATTTATTACCTTATTAAAAATCGTATGATATTTTCTTTTTCTTTCAAAAACATTAGAGTGCGCAAAACAATCATTGACTTGGCCCAATTATAACAAAACATTTTCAAATATAAAACCATTTCACTTATAAAACAATTTCAATCATTATTAGCACTCATTAGTGCTCAGTCACTCTATACAATTACATAAACCAATTGGGCCTACTAAATACCAAATCAATACACTAATGCAGATACAGACGACACTGATCCCGACCCGATACTTTGTCTTGCTAGCAATAGACGTACTCCCGTGTATCCAATAGGGTACCCTTCATTTCCTGAAAAATAGATGCAATGTTGGGTGAGTTTGCGAACTCAGTGAGAAACCATCATCGATGGTTCACCCAACTCATGCATATCCAGACAATCACACAATATTGTACATATATCATAAACAAGAAATCACGGGCAGTCAATTTCACATTTTATAAGGCAACAAGCCTTTCACACAATTCACATAAAACATTCATTTATGCAGTGTGCATGTGACTCTTTCATTTTCTTTCGTTGTTGTGACCGTGCGCTTGAGCTCATATACATTGAGCCATTGGCTCTGAAACATTGGGCTTGAAGCCCCAAAACGTTGGGCATAGCCCTGATCATCGAGCCGAGGCTCGGAATACGTTGGGCACGAGGCCCTGTGCGTTGAGCTTAAAGTTCTGAAATCGGTGGCTACACCGGTCACAACTGCCATTATCTGATCATTTACTATGCATGAATGCACATGTCATTTTCCAATTTCCAATCATCGCATTTCTATTTCCAATTCCAATTAATTACTATTTCCGATCATTTTCCAATGTCCTCGGACTTTTAGTCCGGTATTTCATTCCCATGCATTTACCTTTCATTTCACTAACACATTTACAATCCAATTTACTAATGCATTCACACGCACTTATTCTCATTTGCACTTCAATATCACAATCCAATATTCCGAACACCCATGGTCCGATCAGGCATATATTGATTCACTGCATTCGTGTTAGATATCAGTAGATATTATAGGCAAATGATGATAGTGAGATTGTACTAAGAACAAGGTTATACTGTAACGGTCTACTTCGGACTGAAAGAACTGAAAGAGCAAGGTGCCTAGTGCCTAGTGCCTAGTAGAGTGAGAAAAAGTAGAAAGGGTGAGATAAAAGTGTACAGCTAAACTGAAATGAACTCGTGAAATGGTTATGCGAATATGGTGCTAAGAGTTTGGAAATCAATATAATAAGATCGTAAGGGAAAAAGGACAGACTGACAATTTCTACTGATTATATATCGGGAAATTCTGGATTTGGTTGAAAAGATGTATATGGACACAGAAATGATAAATGGATGGGTAAATAGAGAAATTGTATCAACGATTTTGTCGCGTATTGAAGACTATGAATACCTTATCATAGAATGTTTGAGGAAAATAAAGAGATATACCACCTAAATGTAACACCCCACTCCCGAGTGACCCGGACCTGATATCGTTGGTGATATCCGAGTCCGTGCCCCACGAGGGTGGCGTACTACATCAGTAGATTAAAACTCAGTATACATTTTTTTTAAACCATTAATTCCACGTTTGCGCGGCAAAAACAGTAAGTAATCAAAACCCATGTTCACAATAAACCAGTTTCAGTTATTACAGTCATCCAAGAATAATTTACAATTAGTCAATGAGTAAAACAATAAAACCATAATGGGCTCAGTAGAAATACAAAGCATTGTTATACAAAGATCGCGAGCACAATTTGATAAGACACTAATGCATAACCTGGCCGATCCCGACCCTAATCTTCACTTTGCTTACAGAGACATACTCCGCGTCGAGCGGGTACTCTTTAAGACACGAAAATAGGTGCAAATTTTGGGTGAGTTTTGCGAACTCAGTGAGAAACCATCATCGATGGTTCACTCAAATCATGCATTACGCAAATTGCGTACAGCACGGCACAGTAATATTAAATTTAACAGTATTATATAACAATTTACAGCAGTTTATAACAGTTTACGGTATCAGTAACAATTTACAATAGCACAGAACAGTTCACAGTATCACATCATAATTTACAGTAAATCGTGGCATCACGCAGTTTAGTAATCGTCACACAATTCAATCAGTCATGTATATAATGCATATGAGACTCTTTCCAGTTATTCAGTATTGTGCCCAAGTGCTCGATCGGTGTTCGATGGGGGATCGTGATTTCTCCCCTCGGGCTCGAGGCGGTCGATCTGATGTTCGAGCTCGAGGCTCTTTTCAATGATAATAGCACTTGGGTCACATGTCCATTATCTGATCATGCATTTATGCATGCAATGCAGTGTTCAGTAATTCAGTATATGGCTATAAAAGCCCAGTATTGTGATTCTCGATAATATCTGATAACTCGATCTAATACAAGAATCTAATCCAAAGACAAGAGAAACATGTCATTTGATCACGTACATTTCAGACATTTCGATAATCATACAGTTTCACAAATCAATCTGATAGAAGCATATCATTCGATCATGTATTTTTCAGTAATCATACAGTTTCTCATTTGGCAAGTAAATTCACGTTGAGCATTTAAACAGTCAGGAATTTGAGAAACCAACTAGGTTACTCACCTGTACTTCCGAGCCAAAATCTGGAAGTCTCAGTGACGTCGGTGGGCCGACGCTCCAAGTGTGACTCTATAATAGTGACAGTATATAAACATTATCAATTGTTCAGTCAGAGCTATTTTAGAATGCACATGTAACACTTAGAAGGTGCACAATGCATGTTCATGATATTCCAGGCCCTATTCTATTTTTTTCCATTAGGAAAAATCTATCTAAAAATTAGAAACCTATTGGCGCTGACGGTGCGCAAATCGGACCTCTATAGGTCCACAATTAAACAAAACAGTGATTAAAGGCTCAGATTGCAGGGTCACGTCAATTTCCCGTCTAAAAATTTCCAATTTCTCACAAAATGAAATTCAATGTGTTACCAATCCGATGCCTCAAGAATCAGGTCAGTCGGACGTCGGACGGAAAAGAAATTGACAAAAGAAACCAAATTTCAAATTAAACAATTAATATATATATCCTTATTTCCTTCTTTTTTTTTTTCTTATGGTCAAACCGAAAGTCAAACACCTATAACTCCTTGCACACAATTCAGAACATTACAAACCATATCTCGTTGGAAAGATCATGAAAAACTCTAAAAGTTTCAAGAAGACCATAAAACTCGATTCCACCCCTAAGGGTGTCAAAAATCCCAATCAAAGATGCTGCCTAGTCCATACCTCTTAAAACAGAACAGTACATGGTAAATTTAGTAACTCTCATTCTGTTTAGTTAAAAATTGCACAATAAATATGCTCATCAAGATCGCAATGTTATCTATAACTTTCATGACAACTCAAAGTCCAATTCCATTGTTAACTAGGTCAAATTATTCAATCAATGATGCTGTCCCTGAAATCACTCAATCTGAGCAGTAAATTTCTATCAAACATAACTCCCTGTACACAAGTCAAAAAAATCACTACCTTGTATCCCTGAAAAGATACAATCTCAAACTTCAAGTTTCATGAAGAACCCACATTCCAATTCAACCTCTAACAATTTCAAATCCGTTATGCAAGTTTCTGAGCTGATCAGGAATTAACATCCTAATGCAGGATCAGTTTTTGAAAAATCATAACTCCCAACTCTGACCTCTAAAAATTACACACCATATATCATTTTCAAGATAATTTCTTCCTATACAACTTTGCAGAAGATCACTCACACCAATTCAGTTCACATAAATTGTTAAAATTGCTCCCAAACAGCAAGCTCACAAAATCAACACTTTGACTAGGTTTCTCCAAGAAGCATAAAACCAATCAATAGAAATCAGTTCATATCTCTCAATATACAACTCGAAAATAAGCAAGATCAGTGGCAATGGAAAGCTAATAATTTAGGCTTCAACTCTCATGAAGACCATTTTCCCTAATTCCATCTCAATTAATTTAGAAAAATCAACAAAGTAATCAAGTCATATATGCGGGTACTGTTCACAGACCCTACAAACAGAAACTTTCCATGAAAAGATTCACCCTTCTAAAAATACAATTTAACAACACCTATTTCACACAAAGTTGAAGCCAACATCCCAAAGTTTATTTGGGCACAAACTTTGCCTCATTTTCATAACCACACAATGAGTTATGCTCAAAACAGTACAGTAGGTCAAATATCAATTTTCCAGCTTTACTTCACTATTCACTTCCTTTCATTCCAACACCCTTCCTACATCCATAAGCATCTCAATTGGACACAAAATCAGTCCTTATATCATGCCTACATTCACTAGGAATAACCACCATAATTTGGCAGCACTTATCTCTTACATTTCATGCTAGTTTAGTCATCAATATGCAATCCAAAATCAAGCTAAAAACACTTCAATCATACAACTTTCAAGTCATACTTAAACTTAGTCTTAAACCCAACAATTTAAACCATAGGTCTCATGATCTCCATGCATTATACATCATATATAATGAATAATAACTTCCAATCAATGCAACTAACTACTATGATTCATTAAATGCATAAACAAAGCATAATTAAAGCTTAATTGAAAACTCACCTAATTCAAGCTCTTCACTTCTTCACTTCCTTCAATTCTTTCTTTACCACTCTCACTCATTACTTCTAACACCAAGCAAGTGCAAGTTCTCCATGGAAAGAAGGTAGTCTCTTAAGGTTTGGAAGAAGGATGGCTTTGATGAGAAAAAATCTATGGCGAGGCAAAGAAAAAGAGGGTTTCGAATGGGATGAAGAAATAAACAAAACCTTGCCCTTTTTCATTCCTTTATCAACAAGTTGCCATAATCCAAGGCTAGGAACAAGACAAAAGCATTAAAACCCCTTTAGGCCACTTGGCATTTGTAGGAAAAAGACAAAATAAAGATAAGACAAAAACATGTAATGGATTTATTAAGAAACCCTAATGAAATTTGACCCATTCAAGTCCAATGGCCCTCCTTTCAAACCCAAAATAATGTACCTAATATTGTAGTGCCATTGGATAGAAATTTTCGCTACCGAAAATCAACCGGTTCGTCACTTGGTGATTTTTTTCAGTCCGGGAATTTCCAAGAATTTTCCCGAATCATTTTTTTGAAAATTACCGAAATTGCCCAAAATTGTAAAACATATAACAGTCCACTCCCAATAATTTTTCAAACACGAAAACCACATTTTCCATAACAAAAACACATTTAGGCCATTTACCGGCGATTTTGGCAGTCCGGGAATTTTCTCCGGACAATTCCAGAAAAATTCCTAAAACTTCCTTAAAATGGAAAACACACTCTGGATCAGTCAAAATAATTTATTTTACACACAGTAACCACGTTAATCACAATAAAATGCCGTTTAGGCCCAATTACCGGGAATGTCATGAATGCATGACCAGTAATTTCATGTGCACAAATTCACTGATCACCAGTACCAGTATGCATGGACACTACTCATACATCCCAATTAATCTCATCTTATGCCAATTTTATTATTTTACCCTTCTAGTAGGGGGTGAGATGTTACAATTTTTTGGGCATAACTTACGAAGATACGTTATTTCTCGAGTTCAAGTAATCTAAGACTCCACTTTTGTCATCTTAATTATAAATACTTGTATTAGGTTTAACTTAGGGTAATTTTTGAAGGGTTTTAATAACCATCTTGCTTTTGTTTTTATAGTTTTGATCTTTCTTAACATTGTAAGAATGATTCAGATCTATATTGGAAAATCCCATGTCAAGTTCTCCTTATATTTTCTTTTGCTCTTTTTTATGTTAAGATTGAATTGTTTATGTTTTTTAATAATTTTTAGTGGCTAGAAACCCTATCTAGGGTTAGGGATGTAACTTGTAAAGAATCTTTCAATTATAAATACATGATTTTACTATTTATTGTTGAATTTATTCTTTTTATCTTAATCATTGAGTTTATGTTTGAGTATCATAAATTCAATTTTAATGATTAAATAAGAATATAATTTGTGTACTAGGAGAATAAAACATTAACATTGGATGAGAGAGTATCTTAGAATTTAGTGAAAACTAGATAGATTAACTATGCTTAATGAATTTAATCAATCTAAATTGTGCATCAAAAGGTGATAGTTGCCTAATTACATGCTCTGTATGCCTTGAGATAGGGCATGAATACCTTAAGTTAATTATTATTCAACCTAGATAATCAAATTTGTATAATAATTAAAATTCATCAATCCCTAAGATTTAACATTTGATTAATTGATTTTCCTTTACTAATTATTTGTAATTTCTTTTTACTTTAGTAGTATAATTATTCTTGATCACATCTACATTTTTAGTTTATTTATTAGGTTAGGAATAGTAGATATAGTGATATAGTTTCCTATTGAGCACTACTCTAGAATTACTCCAATTTTGTAAACTTGTCATAATTGACTCTATACACTTACAAATTCAAATTGATCAAGTTTTGGTACCATTATTGAGAAATTTTATTTTGCTATTTTTATTAATATTAATATTAATATTTTATTTTTGTTTCTTTCGTTTGTTTAAGATAATTAATGTGAGATATGAGATATAGGTGTGACAACTTGTATACCTTATTTTAATTTGATCCTAAAATTGAATAAACTTGTAGATAGAACAGCCAGAAGATAAAATTATTGTGGATATGGAGTAGTAATAACTATAATGGATGTTACTAAGGTAAATGCCTTATGCATTAGACTGGGTAAGAGCGTAAGGAATTATGAGTTGAAACAAGTACATCTCTACCTACTTCTGAACTTCAATGGATCACTTACTGAAGGCACGATCACATTTATAAAAGAATTTTATTTAGTTATTCAAACACGTCTACTAAATGGCCTTATAAAAGATGAGTTTCAAATGATTTGGTTTCTATAATAAATACGAAAGTGTGTGAGAACCTGGCTATTGTCTAGTGAGGTGAACTCTTTTGAGGAGTGGAATCAAGTATACAATGCATTCATATTGAGACATTTTCCTCCATATAAGAACATCAAGTTAAGGAGGTAGATTCAAAGTTTTATACAAAAGAAAGGGAAGCATTTTATAAAGCCTAATAAAGATACAAAGCTTTGTTTAGCTAATGCTAACATCACCATCATTTATTACAATTGGGGATATAATTCTTCTACGATGGCTTTACCTTAACAAGTTAGAATTTGGTTTACACAGTTTTTTAAGGAATCATTTATATAAAAATCATTAAGGAGGTTAAGGGTATCATCGACACGTTAGTACGAAATTTGTGAATTAATGTTGTAAGGGGAAAACTGAAAGGACCCTTTATAAGGTTCAAATAGTTTAAGACTTTGCATTATACATAGTTGATCTCTTAAATTAAGTGAAGATGTTTTTTTACCTAAGACATGGGTAGGGAAGTGGTGTGTTACTAGTGTGGTATGCATAGACATTTACCCCAACCATTTATGAATATTAAGTTAACTTTAAACTACTATGAAGAGGCAAATTTATATGGTTACCTAAGACAACAAGTAAGTTATGCCTGATCCCTTCTCCAATATATATAATCTAGAGTAAAAGAATCACATAGAATTTTTATAAAATGAGTAGGAAGCTAAAGTGAATAGTGCTATGGGACCACCTAGGTTCCAAAATACACTCAATTTCAATTACCACCAGCACAAAACAATAGTTTAGAGGAGACACTTAAATAGTTTACACCTATTATGAAAGAGAAATTAGATAAAATGGACTAACTTTAAAACTAGTATAATTTAATACTATCTCCATTCTTAACCTGGAGACTTAAATGAGATAACTAGCTAACGTGGTGAGTGAAAGAGATCATAAAAATCTTTTGAGTCAAAAGAAAGTAAAATTTGAAGACCAAATGTATGCCATCATATTAAAGAGTGGTAAAACACTTAATTTTAATGTTGTTAGAGATAAGTAAGCAAGTAAGTTAAGAAAAATTGAGAAGAAGAACAAAGTAACTATAGGCAAAGCATAACCCATATTGGTTCCATCTTTAACTAACAAGTTAGGAGTATAAACTCAAACACCCTAAGTGAAACCATATATCCTACCAATCCCATACCCTCAAGAAGACAAATGAGGACAGTTTCAAGAAAATTTTAGATGTCTTCGAAAAACTAAACATCAATATATTATTCACCAAAGCATTAGTTCAATGCATTATTATGTGAAGTTCTTAAAAGAGATCATCTTTAAATAAAAAAAATTAAGAGGAGTACACAATTATGCCAATAGAGGAGCACAACGTATTCTTACATAATAAATTACCCCAAAAGCTAAATGATATAATATTTTTCATTATTCCTTATCAATATGTTACTTTTAAAAATATTATATGTATATATGATTTATTCACATATGTTAATATTATGTCTTTATCTATTCTTAGGAAGTTAGGAATGATGGACCATGGGCTAACAAATATATTACTCTAGTTGGTAGATTCCATCTAGTACCAAATTGGATTTGTGGAAGACCTAATTGTGAAAATAGGAAATTTTATCTTTCCTATTGATTTTCTAGTAATAGTCATAAAGTGCAACAATGGGGATTCTGTAACATATGGTGACCATTCTTTATTACTAAAAGGGTAATGATTGATGTGGATGAGAGAAAATTTTCGCTTAGGGTGGGAAAAAGAAAGTAGAGTTCTATATAAGATTTGTTATATGATGGATATATTTGACCATACTATGCATAAAGTTCCTTAAAGGGGAAACATTTAAAGCTTTAAAAATTAAAAATAAAGATGAGGATTGTACTAATAAGGATGGTGTTTCTAGGTTAGAAGGACAACTTAAGCCTCTACATTCTACTAACAAAGCCCCTGACATGAAGCTGAAGGCATTGCCTCTTCCTGAGCATTGTGCACACTTAGGAGATGATAAAGTATATCGTACTAGTGTTTCTTCTCCTTTGTGTATTATTTAATAAGGGAAGGGAGCTCATCTAGGTAGCAATTATGGATGAGTAAAGAGTTTCAACAGAAGTCTAATTAAAAGACTTCTAAAGAAGCATTTGGTAGGAGGCAACTTAACGATTATATCTTTTCTTTATTTTATTTTCTTCATTTTGAGTATCTTTACATATTTGTATTTTCTTTATAAGTACATTTTATGAAGTTGCTTAGAGTTTCACCTTACTAAACTTATATGTAATGAAGGGATAATTCTCAACCTTAATTGATTGAGTTTAACATCTTAATTGTTTATCATTTGAGGTAATGCCATGATAAAGTGTGGGGTTAAAATTTCTAAGATTTTTTAAGATTTTGTGTTCTATCTAAATAGTTTCTTTGAAAAATATGGTTTGAATTGTGTTTAAATTGTAGTTTTTGCATTATTGTATGTTAAATCATACAAAAAATATAATGTTTAATTAGCCAAAGACCATAATCATGAGACTTAGCGTAAAGAAGATAGAAAATTTATTAAAGAATGACTTGAGGTTTATAGAGGATAAAGAATATCAATATAAAAAATGAAATACGCTAGTGTTAAAACAATATAGGGGAGTGTCTAAAGATAGAATATAATTGGTATTAGTATAAGAAATATGTATAACACCAATCTTGTAAGCAAGCAACATTCTAAAGTTACAAAACCAAACTAGTAACAGTATGGGAAGTATGTATGTTGCTAGTCTTATGAGTGAGCAATACTCTAAAGAAGCAGAACAAAATTGGCAGTGGTATTAAATTATGTCTAATGCCGGTTTCATCTTGGACCTTAACACAATATACTCTAACTCATCATTTTCCTCCCTAAAACCCCAAATTCCTCCTCCTTATTGCCTCTCAAACCCAAATCTTGGCATTAAACACCATTTAACTAACTAAACACTAAATCCTTTCCTAACACATAAAAATCATCTTAGATTTCAAATTATCTTCCAAATATTAACCTTTTTTGCATTTAGAGAGAGTAAATTAGGGATTTTATTTTGCAAAATTTTACAGTGATATTAAGTATATATCATAGGCTCTACATAGTCCAAGTAAGCTAATTCCTTCTATTACATGGTTGTTATACATTGAATTTGAGTATTGAGCTTAAGTTGGAAAAACCTGTGGATTATACACAACTACTATAAAATTGTGAAGAATATTGGCTTTGGGTTATAGATTTGTGTTAATTGTGATATATTATGCTAAAATTTTTACTACATTATATTTTATTTGATTGTTGGAAGTGAGTAAGAAGTGTTATTGAGTTGTTAATTTGTTGAGTTAAGTTGTGACCTATGGTGAACTATTAACATAATTGACTATAGTATATAAAAAATGCCTATAAAAATCAAGATAAAAGGTAAGAGGAGTGAGATTCTTTCTTATTATTCGACACCATCTCCTCCAACAAATATTTTGATGTTCACTAATTTGAATAACAAGAAATGGTATAAAAAGTAAAGCAACAATAATATAGCCATTAAAAGGACCATAGTCCTAGATATTGGTTGAGTCTTTAAGATTCGAAGCATACTCCAAAGTTTGCAATGGGACCTTTTTTTTTATTGTATATAGAGACTATTACTCAAAGGTAGTAAAGGATTTTTACGCCAGAATAGAGGAGAAGTCTAAACCAATATTGAGGCCATTTATTTCTATACTTAAGATATTATGGTTATGATTTTAAAAGAGATGACTAAGGAGCATCTCAAGTTTTCATTAAAAGATATGAGATTAAGTTTTTACAGTGGGAGGTCATCAAGGTATGAAAGGTAGAATTAGGATGATTCACTATGTCACGACTTGGTACCACATCGGGCCCATGATAACCGCCAAATACCTGAGTTAAAGACACTCATGATATCTTTATTCCGACTATGCAAGGTTAATTGAATATCTCTCCCTTTAAAAAAAAATTTGGGCAACACAATGGCTATATTTAAAAAATTCAAATACTTAATCAAATACTTGCAAACAATTTTAAACATACTTCTATAATCACATTCAAAAATTTTATCACAACTTCAAGACTCTAAAATCCACTCAAAGCAATCTCAACAACAGTATCAAAACTTCATGCATAAAGTCTTTTACAACAATAAATAGTCAAGAGTTAAATTTATATAATCATAAAGCATATCAACATAACCACTCTAATAAAAATAGTAAAACAGTTCATGAGCCACTATGTAACTAAAGTCTAAAACAGAAACTACCTACGTGCGATAATACCCTAAAATGTCAAAAGATCGCATGATCCACTCAGAGCTTCAAGCTCACTAAATTAACCTGTATGGTTGGAAGGCAGAGGGGTGAGTACACTATGTACTCAGTGAGCAGGAAAAACATATATCGCAAATAGAACTCGATACATATCGAGATGGTATAAATAACCTATTAGGTGAACATACATCATATAGAAACACATAGCCCTAGCCTATGACCTAACGAATACTGGTTAGGAACCATATAGGCCTAGCCTATTAATCACTCATCGAGTGAACATAAGTTCCAATTTCAGTACACATAATAAGAAAAACATCACATGTATAAATCAAATTTCGTCAAAAAACATATATTAGAATAAGCCAAAACAATCATGTGTGCCACCACTAGTACGCCAAACTAATGTACACACCCATCAATTTCTGTTGTTGGCTCGACTTTCATCCGTGGTGAGTCCGGAATACAGTCAACAAGAGCGTCATGACCCTGAGTGATGACCTCGTCAGTGTCCAGGCCCTAGGCATGGAATCACCAGCACGTCCCGTAGAAAGATGTTGATATGAGGACTCGACTTTTATGTACCAGTGTCAAGGGTACGAGAGTCGCTTAATTTGTTATCCCCAGCACACGATTGACCAATCGTTACCTCACTAATCACAAAAAATCATATAAAAATATTATGTATAAAAAATCAAGTAAGGCACCATGCTTTTATTGTTGGACCCCGAACTTTGAGTGGAGATTAGAAACATAAAAATGAAAGTAAATGAATGTTTTGGTATATAAATTGTGTTATAGATGTTATTTGTGCCTTAATGAGATATGGGTTTATTTCAGGATGATGAGTTGAGGAACCTTAAGTATGAACTATGGTTATATATGTGAGATAGTATGCTAAAGCAAGAGAGGAATTTGGTGAATGACATGATACTATTGAATATAAGAAATCATATGCATTGAGGTTAAGTGTAGAATACAAATGTGTATGCTGATTCAGGGGAAATTCAGGAATAATTGAAATAGAATTGGCTAAAGTTGCCTTCTTTGAAGTTTTAGTTGTTCTTTTATCTTTACAACGATGCTAAGTATGCAAGTTTTCGATATTGGAGTTAAGAGTTATGATTGATACAAGTTAGGATGTTACATAAGATTTGTGTTTGTGATAGCTTTGATGTATGATGAGAATGTTGGTTTTGATGAATTATTTGAGACAAGATTTGAGAGATTGATGAGATTAATTTGATGGTTGAATTGTTATGAAGTGATTTTGCATGATAAGAGGTAAAATTATGAAGTTTATAAGTGTATATGTTGTTAGGAAGGAGGTAGGAAGCATGAAAGAGGGTTTGGATGAGTTTTGGGAAGCCCCATGTCCGTTTAACGGACCTTTTCGGGTCAAAAAGGACCCTTTTCATCGTAAACGGACATGGAAGTCTGTTTAACGGACTTTCTCGGGTGAAATGGTGAAGTTTACCCGATACATGTCCGTTAAACGGACATGCATGTCTGTTAAACGGACATTCTCGGGAACGATGGTGATTTTGTACATAGTTGGAGGCCGAATCAGACTTTGTGGTCTTCATAAGAGTTGTATCTCTTGAAGTCTACTTTCAAATGGTCTAAGAACAAAATCAATACGACTTCTAGATAGAAAGTTATGGCGTTTGCGTCAAAAGAGGTTCAAATCGATTTGGGGTTTGAACATGTTTAATTATTTTGATCATAACTCACTCATCCGACCTCCAATTGAGGTGATTCTTGAAGCACTGAATTCCTAAGATATGTATCCTTCTCTAAATGAAAATTTACATCAATTGGAGTTGAATTGAAAGAGTTTGATTGAATCTTATGATAATCAGAAAGATTTGTTTCCTTCTGATCTTGTTATTTTTACTTTCTCATCTGACATTGTCAAATCTTTTGCTTATATCTTTTCCGTCCGACATCCAAATGATTTGGTTCTCAAAGAGTTAGATTCCTAAGACAATTAATTTCTTTTTAATGGGAAATTATGAATTTTAGAGCTTTAATTGAGCAAGATTATTTGAATCAAAGTGGGACAGGAAAGTTTCTGAACTTAGTTCAGTATTTTGTGAAATTCGGGATCTGTGGAGATCCGATTGAAGTGCTTTTTGAGGAAAAATAAAATTAAGATACGGGGCTACAAGTCACATGAAGAAATTAAATTTCAATTTAGCCTTTAAAAATGCCAATTTGTGGAAGGAATTGAATTGTTAGAAAATCTGTTAGTAGAATGATATATCCGACATTTTTGGACTATAACTTTTGGTGTAGTGCTCCAAATTGAATGATTTTTGAGACATTATGAAATTAAGACAATGAGGAACATTTCTTTAGAAGAAAGTTTTGACAAATTCCTTCAAATTGATAGTGCAAAACATGTCCGAAGATAAGCATGACTAAAAGTAAAGTTCAGGGGCAGTTTTGGAAGTTAACTTAAAGGTTAAAGTCTTTATGCTTATGAGGAGGGGCATTTGGGTCTTTGACCACCCTTTTTAATGAGCTGGCACTATAAAAGGGTGGCTGTCATTGGAAGAGAAGGAGACCCACGAAATTTATGAGGGAAGAGGAAGAAAAGAAAGAAAGAAGAGAGAAAGGAGGAGATTTCAGTGGAGAAAGAAGGAGGAAGCTTAGGGTTTCTGATTTTTTTGAGTTTTAAGAAAGGATTTTCGATGATTCAAAGGGAAAAACATGGAAGGAAGTGAGAGCTCCAAGATGAGCAAAGCAAAGCACGAAAATGGAGAAGGTTAAGGTAAGAGATAAGTCTTGATCTTTGAGTTTTGATGAGATTTTGGTTTCTTTGACTTAAGTTTAGTATGGGCTTATGGATTCTCAAGCCAATTTTAGAGTTTTCATGCTTGAATTGAATCAATTGTGGATGTTTATGATTTAGGGTTTTTGTCTTGAATGAGGAAAATTGAGGAGAGGCTTAGGAGACTTGAGAATTGGAACAAGCTCCAAGCATGGATATGAGGTGGGTAATGTGTTTATCTTTCAAATTATAAGCTAATTATAAGTGTTGGTTTTATAAGCTATTGTTTTACAAATGATTGAATCAATTGCTTTTGGAATGATTATGAATCGTTGAAGTCATTGTTTTCAAATGATTTACGAAAAAAAATTCTACAATTGTTTCGGACAATTTTCCATAAATGACTTGAATTGTTATTCAATGGATTCTTAAATAAATTGATAAACTTGAAATACTCATTTGAGTTCATTATGTTAAATTGATTGATAATTTGATTATGTGAACTTGTGTGATATTGTGAATGATCGATATCATGTTGAATTTGAGATGACATGAAAAGTTCAATTTTGAAATATGCCTTCGGGCATTCAGTTTTTCATGCATGAATATGTGTTATATGGGTTTGGTTAGGTCACCTATGTGGAGTCAGTGCACTGGTCTCATTTTTAAAGCCTTCTCCCGGCTGCCCGCTAGTGGCATAGGAGCTCCGATTTCAGACTCCCTTCACGGCTACACTGGATCGCTATGCTGGAAGGTATAGTACGTCCTGTTCACGGCTGCACATGACCGCTTTGCTTGAATGTGCAGTACGTCCTGTTTTATGGACCAACCCAAACTGTTTGATGTGTTTGATGTGTTAAGTGTTTTTGCTTTGTTTAGAATGTGTTGCATTTATATGTGATGCATTTCATGTTTTCAACTTAAATTATAAATTGTATAATGGTTTGAAATTTCAACAAATGAGAAATTGGGATTTTCAACTATGAGAGTTTTGAAAACTGTTTGTAAATGTTTATGAAAGATTTTGAAATTGAGAAGTTTTTTAGAAATAAACCTTCGCTGTTTTCGATCAACTGAAATTAAGGTTTGAAAATGTTTTTTCTTATCATTTGATTTATAAACATGTTATCCACGAGCTTCCGAGCTCACCCCTCCCCCCTCCCCCCTTTCATCCCCATCTCTAGGTACTCGAGCAGGAGATCGGATGAAAGACGTCAAGACATCAATTCAATTTATGCATGATTTTGTACTATGTGTATTTTGGTTTATGATTGTTAGTAATGGAATATGGCTTGGAATGCCGGTAAAGTATTGTAAGCATTTGGTTCATGATGTATTTTGGATTATGATACTGTATAAGAACTTAAGTTATGGAATTGGAAAATGTATATGGTTATGGATGATGCATATTGGTTTTGTATACAAATTAAATTGAATTATGAATGTAATTGGGATATATATGTATAGATATGGATGAACGTGTTTGATGATGGGATATGATTTGTGAAGATCTATAAATACGATGGGTTGAGTTTGATGGAAGCATTAATTTGTATATGAGTTAATGGGAATTGTATATGAGTTTGAATATGATGAATATGAATTGGATATGAAAAATGACTGGAAAAAGGTTTAGAAATAGGATTGCGTTTATGCTAAGATCCCGGACGGAGGGTCCAGTGGATTATGAAGTATGTGTGATTGTTGGAAAGTTATAGAAGTGAGTTTTGCACCTTGCAGGTTTGGGTTTTGTTCATTTGCAGCCGTTATACTGCCTGATTTTTGTAGAGTAGCATATGGATAAGTGTATTAGTGTATAAATTCATGGGTTTATTGGAATGAGTGTGAAATTGCTATGACAAGAAATGAGAATAAGGATAAGAATATGTTTCGTTATGAAGATATTGAGTTATCGCATAATTAGAAGATTGTGATTAAGAATTGAGATTTGTATGAGGAAAAATTTCCAAGGGTGGAAATTATTTGTTTGATTTTGTATAAGATGGATTAAATGATGAAAGAAATGAATAAAAAGAAAAGAAAAAAATTTACATTGATTCGGATAGGTTAAGTCCAAGGTTTCCAACGCGACCAGTTTTCTATGTTCACGCTTCGGATGTCGGAATATGAAATTTAGTTCGAAACCACAGTTTGTATGCTTTGATTTCAAGTTCACTTTCTATTTGCATTTGAATTCTTTTGGTATCTGATGCGGATCCGTTTTCATTTTAGTTCAGTTAGAATTGATCCATTTGTTTCGCATTCGTACTCGATTCCATTAGGATCTGATTTGTTATTCGATTCGCTTTCGTTATGGTTATGAAATCGAAGATTCAATTTGAATCTTCGATTTCATTTGTATTCGATCATATTAGCGTCGTATTTGTTTCATTTCATTCGCTTTGGATTTCGATTACGTTTGTTTCGAATCAGTTTCGACCCACTTTTCACATATGTTTCGATTTCCGTTACCTGCTTTTCACATATGGTATCAGAGCGAGAGTTAAAGTGTTAAGTTATATGCAGTTAGGTTCCGGAAACGGGATCCAACATTTATTTATCGGTCCAATCAATAAAATGAAATCATGTCATAGCTCTAAACCAAAAGAGAACAATTACACGCAGCATACATAACTCACTTATGCATATATAAATTCGAAAACATTATTTCATACAATAAAAGTCATCGTTTGCACTCCAAATGCAAAATTGTTCAAAAATGTAATTTTAGAAAATAAAACATTTTCCTTTGCACTTCAAGTGCAGGTTTTTTGAAAACAATATCATTTCTCAAAATACGTAATAAAAACATTAGTTGTACTCTAAACCCAAAGAGTTATTCATTTATTAAATAAACAAATATACTAGCATTTATTTGGGATTCAATTATGTTATGTATTACCTAGGTTCAAAATTCACATACAAGTCATCATGCATGTCTTCGGATGTTTTAATCCCATTTGAGAGATATGGTTTCCCAACTCATCTCAAAGAAGGTGTACACTCCCTTAATTTCAACAATCCTTGATACGAGCTCTTGGATTCACAACTCCTGAGCCTTTATACATAAAAAAAATACAATGTATTTATTACTTAAACATATATGTCATATTTATACATTATCACATAAGTATATAAAACACAATATCACTCTCTTTAAGCTATAGGATTTGACCATGAAACTCCTCACATGGTTACTTCCTTACTATTCACATTAGCTTTTCTTTTACATTTTCTAAGGCATTTAATGCCTTTAATCTAATACTTACTCATTTCAAAACATAATTAAGCACATTTTTATCCAAGCACATTAGGCCACTATTCATCAATCTAAGCAACAATTCAAGTTCACTCTAATTAAACATGAAAGCTGCTTTCAATGTATATCATTACGAATCCTTAAATCCTAAGCCAAGTTCACTTAGACATTTTATCAAACACCTAATGTGCATGATTTTTCAAGTCACATTTTCCACTCAATTGGTAGAAAATAAAAATAAAGTGTATAAACAAAAGTTCTTTTGATTATTCGGACCCTCCAACTAGTTACGAAAGCACATTAATAGCTTCTACTCGTGCCCTCACTCATCGGAGAGTTAGATTTCCCTCAATTATACATGAGCAAAAATGAGATTTTGTAACGAAAAAGGACATCCCATTAGTAACTCGTCCTGAGCTAATTCATCGGATTCTGATATTATCACCCGATTTGTGTGTATATGCACAAATCTTTTTCATTATTATAGTGGATCCTTAAAAAAAAGTTTGTATCGAATAAAATATATACTTCATTGTAGTCATCGATTCTCCTGAGAGACCACAATTACTGCGAGTAAACATATTAATGACGAAGAACACATTTTTGCTATGCTACTAATACTTATACTTGCTCTGCTATTCCGCCCAAGCCAAGGTCTTCAAATGTGTCATTTTTGTCTCCAATGGAATTCATAGGTATAGGAAGAAGCCCCGTCAAATAGAGATTTTTTCTGTCGACCATCTTTCGATTGTTAATACGATATATAAGGACCTTTATCATAGTAATTCATGCTCCTATCTTGTTATATAGCAAATACTTCCAATCAACAAAACATTTCACCACTCTATTCAATCCAATTCCCTTCATTTAAGCCATATTCATCATAATTATACAACTCATTACATTAATTCATTCCTTCTTCCATCATTTCGACTAAGCCTATCTAACATACTTCTTCTTCATTTTTCATCATCAATTCATATTATACATGTACAATGAACACCATAGAATTCGTTTAAATCATCAATTTCAAAAGATATCCAAAAAGTCACAACTTTCACTAAAGAGGGGGCATTTCGGTTTTGACTTAAAAAAACCCCCTTCATGACACATTTCATTCACCTAGACCATGCTTCATGCATATTCAAGTATGGAGAACAACATATCTTAACACCAAACTCAAAATCCTAATGTAGAGCGAGATGAGACAAAATTTACCTAAACCTTCCTTTGGTGATATCTTCAAATCCTTTGAGAATTTCTTAAATCTAATAATAGATTTGAGTTCCTTGACCACAAATTAGCTTAGAACACTTTGATTTGGGTTAAAGAATAAAAAAGAGGGTGTTATTTTAGGGATGGTCAAAACTAGCTTCTTCTTTTCCTCTCTTCTCCTTTCTTCTCCTCTCTTTTAATTAAAAGAAGATGTTTTAAGTCTTTAGCAAGGGGTGCACGGTCATACATAAGAATTCTAAAATTTTGACTCTTATTTGACCAAAATATGGTGAAATTATCTTTTTTTCCCTTAGGTTATGTGAAATTACCATTATAACCTCCAGCTTTTCCTAAATTTGCAATTAAGCCCAAAATTTGGGAATCACCAAAACTTTTATTTTTCTTTTAGTCCTCAAACTTTTGAGAATAATAATTAAGCCTCTTAACTTTATAAAATCACATATTGGTCCTCTAAGAATTGAAAATTTGCATTTAAGTCCTATAACTTTTAACAATTTGCAAATAAGCCCATATGTATATCAACTTTTCCAATTAAGCTTTTTTCTAAGTGTTCCATAAGTCTATAAATCATCACTAATCACCTCTAAGGCATTAAAACATATTTAATTCAACCACCATGGTCATATCTATCTAATGGACTCGGTTTTACACACTTAAGAGCTTATATGTTGGAAATCTCCAAGATTTCGCATACCGATGAACTCTAAGTTCATTTAAGGGCATATAACATTATAAAATTATAAATCATTAACATATATACCCAAAGGACTTAAATACATCTTTCAACTCATATATAACCATGTATGTATTAGTATACAATAGCATCTCCAAATATAGCAAAATACAAAAGGCTCAGAGAGTTTGGCATTACAAATTCTCCCCCCTCAAAACTCCTAAGTCGAGGACACAAATAAATCGGGGTACTGACGTCTCATACTCAAGCTCCCATGTCATCTCCTCGACCCTGTTGCTCTTCCAAAGAACTTTGACCGTGGGTACCTCCTTGCTGCATAATCTCTTTATCTGTCAATCCAAAATTTGAACTGGTTTTTGATGCTCTGCCTTAATCTGTTGATAGGGAAGGTATCTGGCCACAAATTTTGCTATCTCTCTCTTCATCCCTGGCCCCCAATAACTATCATTAAGAGTTTGATACATCTTGGTGTTACTAAGATGCATAGCATAAGTCGAACTGTTAGCTTCGTCCAAGATAGCTTACTTGAGACCCTAATCATTCATCGCATAAACTCTATCTCTGAAGACCAAAAACCTGTCTTCTCTCAGTTTGAACCGTTCACTCTCTTCAGAAAGCAATTTCTCCCTAAGGACTCTTAACTTGGGATCGTCGACTAGTGATCTCCTAATCTTATCAAATAAAGTCAGTCAAACTTCAAACTATGCTAGTAATGTTTTGTCATCCTCTGCCACTGTCGTTGCGTATGGTTGCTGTCTCTCGTATGCACAGACGAAACGAAACAAAAATTTAGAAACAGAACAGAACAAAAATTGGAGACAATGAGGTATTTGGTTGTGATGGACAAAATAGATAAAACTGTCTTCGTCTCGAGAACAGAAATATGTTTGGTGTAGCGCCCCCTCACCGTAGGGTACGCACCGGGACGCCCGTGGGTCGTTCCGACGCATATCCCACTGCAAGGAAGTGCTACTAACGAAACATTCACTAATTACTCGCATGGCATCAATACAATAATATCCACAATATGAAAATCATTAAAATTTAAAACCACAATAATCTTTCATTTCATGAAATCAATCCAAAATATAGACGAGTATATCAGTTCCCTACAGTCTAATACAATATCTCAGAAAGGAAACTAATACAAAAATCTATACTAAGCCATCCCAAAAATCGTCTCAGCTGACCGACCTGTGTACCATCACTTCACTTGACCATGCACTCGCACGACAGGAAAAACTATCACGGGAGCTAGAGACCTACTAACGATGTCCTGAAAAATATATTGCAATGTTGGGTGAGTTTGCGAACTCAATGAGAAACCATCATTGATGGTTCACCCAACTCATGCATATCAACATAATATATCGCATAGTTACACATTAACACATTTGGATCGCTATAAACAATTTACACATTTTCATTATAATCACAATTTAGACACAATCACAAGTGGTCACATATCACACGCATTCTCAAATTTCACTACATAGTCAGATGCATAATGTATGCAATTTCTCATGTTATGTCATTGTTGTGACTGAGCGTCAATATTGCCCCGATACGGGCACATTTCACAATAATCACATTTTTTTGGCAAGTAGGAGAGCCCTCAAGGTATGCACTACTACCCGCTCACTTTAGGGATAGGAGAGCCCTCTGGGTATGCACTATTATCTTTTTGGCCTTAGGTCCATTCACTGATAATCGAGCTTAAAGCTCTGATCACTAAGTGTTTCAGTCACAACTGTTTGTTTACCGCTTCTAATCATGCCTAGCATGCACTCACACTTGCGCAATCGCTAGCATATATCTCACTCAATTCTATTCACCACATTCAGCACATATATTCACAATCTCGGCACATTTATTTCACATTTATATCACTCACATGGAAAACAATTCACACTTTCACAGCACATTTAATCACACAAAGATTGAGGAACCAACTAGGTTACTCACCAGAACTTCCGAAGCTCTTTGAAGTCCCAAAGAATATTCGTGGACTGACGATCCAACGGTGCCTCTATAACAATTCAACGAATTCTCATCACTAGATGCTCAATCAATAGAATGCACCAATGCACATGTCTTAATTTAAAATGGTATGACGCATGATCATGATTTTCCAGCGCTCTAATCCAATTCCGCTTTCTCTCGCTTCATAACCAAAATTCACTATTCGCTAGGTCAATAACATTCCTCGATTCACAAATCTCTCATTTAAACTCTAATTATACTCTAATTGACAAAACATAACTCTTAGGTCGCACTAGAAACTGTATCTGACTTTCTTTCGATAATTGATATATCATAAATTAAATTCGAACTCTCAATCTTTACCACAATCATAGACCTCTTTCTATAGTTCATAACGAATCAGGGTTCACCTCAATTGGAGGTCTACACAAAAAGTTATGCCCTAAAAACCAAACTATATCACTTCAGAAACTGCTACTCGTCGCGACCAATAAACACACATCGCAGCGTAAATCGTCGGGCTCGTCGCGACGTGCCGCTCTGCTCGTCGCGACGAGTATTCATTTTTCTCGTCGCGGCGAGGCTGCTGTAGACGTCGCGACGTGCGACTCGACCTTCTTCTCCGATCGCTATTTCCGTCATTTTCACTCTTAAAACCACCATTAACTCACTCTAACTACCCAAACTAACACATTAAAATGCCATAAATGCAACAACCACAATAAATACAACATTAAACTCAATAAACTTACCAAATCGAAGAATCAAACGGTAAACCCTAAATCTCTGAAAATCACTTCAATCTTGAACAAACACGGTGATCCTCCCAAGCCAGTCCAAGTATCAACCTCTCCAAAGATTTCTAACTAATTTTCAACCTCAATGGAAGGGAACTCAACGAAAATCTCCAAGGGGAAAGGGTCGAGATCGTCGACGGGGAGAGAAGAGAAAGGAGAAAGGGGAAAAGCTTATCTCCAATTTCAAAACCTAACTCTTTTATATATAGATTTAAACCTATAGCTCACATATCCACAAGCCCTCAATCTCTTTTAATTTCAGTCTCAAATTTCAATGGCTCATCACAATAATTCCTAAACTCACAAATCTAAATTTTTCAAGCCATTTTTCAGTCAATTTCAGAACCGGAAACCAAACTATCAGTCTCTAGGCCATTTTTCCGGTCCGGACACATAACTCTAAAAATTCCAGAAAAATTCTCATAATTCCTCAAAAATGTAAAACACTCGATCCCATACTCAATTTTCAATTTCCAATTCCCTAAATTCAATTCTCACTCCAATTCACTATTCAAACTCTATCATTTTGAATTTCTCAATCAAGTCACAATTCCGCCAAATTAACTATTCAATTCATTCAATTCAAATTATTCCTCAATTACCAATAAATCATATCTCACATAATTATCTCAAAATTTGCAATTAAACTCATAATCACAATTTAAATGCTGGAACAATCATGAATGCATGTCACTGAGTATGCATGTGCAATCAACTCATTTATCACTGATGCAGAGGCAACAATGCACGGGCAGTTCAATTACGAATGCACCCAATGCTAACCCATCCGAATTACCGATATGCCCATCACATTGGTAACGAGATGTTACATTTGGTTGCAGTTGACAGAACATAAAAAACAGTGTTAATGACTAAATTACCCCGCAATATAATATGATCGAAAATATGTAATTCATTTATTATTTTAAAACAAATGATTTGTATTAGTAAAAAGTTAACAAATAATAATAATAATAACAATAATAATAATAAATTAATTTCATATAATAACAACAACAACAACAACAATAATAATAATAATAATAATAATAATAATAATAATAATAATAATAATAATAATAATAATAATAATAATAAGAAGAAGAAGAGAAAGAAAATTAATAATAATAAGGAATTTAATAATCACAATAATAATAAGAAAATTAATCTTGTATAACAACAACAAAGAATAATAAAAATAAAAATAAAAATAATAAGTACAAAATTTATAATAATAATAATAATAAGATAATTAATAATAATAATATTAAGTACAAAATTAATAATAATAATAATAATAATAATAATTAATTTTGTATAATAAAATAAAAATAAAATAAAAATAATAAGTACAAAATTTATAATAATAATAATAATAATAATAATAATTAATTTGAATAATAGAATTAATAAAAATATTATTAATAATAAAAGAATAATAATAAGTAGAAAATGTATAACAATAATTAATAACAATAACAGTAATAATAATAATAATAAGTACAAAATTTATAATAATATTTAATAATAATAATAATAACAACAACAAAAATAATTAATAATTAATAATAGTAATAATAATAAATTAATAATTTAAATAATGACAATAATGATGATGATGATGATGATGATGATGATGATAATAGTAGGTTTAATAATATAATTAAGAATAAAAAAATTGTTTATGTGAGAGAATGAGTATTTCTGAAAGTTGTTTATATGTTTTATTTTAGAAATGAAGACAAGAAATTTTGTCCTTCGATTTTGGAAGGAACAAAAATTTTTGTTTTTGTCATCCGAGGACAAAACAAAAATTACTTAAAAATTACTTGGGATAACAATCAAACACGCAGAGGGACATGATTTTTTTGTTTCGTCATCTGTCCCCATTAAAGGGGACAGCAGTCATACACTACGTGAGAGTCCAACCCCAAGGCTTCACACGCTCATTAAATGCATCATATAAGGATCTTTGTAATATCTCGTTACCGATGTGATGGGCATATTGGTAATTCGGATGGGTTAGGATTGAGTGCATGCATATTATTGAATTGCACATGCATTTTTTCCTCTAAAATTATTGATAAATGATTATTGTTGCACAAGCATATGAGTGTACATACATGTATGACATATTTCCGGTATAATTGTGTAAATTGGAATTCTGTAAATAATTGTATATATTATGTTTTGAGTATAGAATTGGAGTGAAATTGAATTTTAGGGGTTTGAAAATTGAAATTGGAGTGCTGGATCAAATATTTCCTATTTTTGAGGATTTATAGGAATTTTTCTGAAATTTTTAGAGTTATAGGTCCGGACCGAAAAAATGACCTAAAGGTTGACAAATTGGATTCCGATTCCGAGATTGATTGGCAAATGGCATGTGCGTCTTCGCTCATCGCGACGTGCGAAAGGCAACGTCATTGCGGCATCGCGTCTCGCTCTTCGCGGCGTCTTGAAGGGGGAAATGCCATGGCAAGACGATGAACACATCGCGGCGTGCAAACCCAGAAACACGCCCGAAACTCAGATTTCTCAATTCTGTCGATTTTTAATCCATCTATTCTCTTTACAAACACTCCAAAACAATTCAATATACTCTAAACTACTAACCCTTAAACTCAATTCCATCTAAAATCAATTATCCTTCAATTACCCAAAATTAACAAAACAAACTCATCAATATCATATCATCGAAAATTCATATATCTCTCAACAATCATATATTCTAACAAATCATCAAATCAGCAGGCACGCCGCGGGGCGCACTCTCGCATACGCCGCGACGCAGGCGAGGGCGAACGATCTTGCGCCGCGGTGAGGACGCCATTTTCCGAAGGTGATTGTTTTAAGTGATGATTTTTGAGGTTTTATTCCTAATAAATTGGTTATTGATTGATTGCGATTTAGAGACTAAGAATTAAAATCTATAAGAATGGAATTTCGGAATTAATTTCGAAAAGTCTCGAAGTCGGATGGCAATTGAATAGTGAATGTGTTTTATAATTGGAATGTGACTTTAGAGAGTTCGGAACTTAGTCAATTGAATTATGGTGTTAGGAATTGCTATCTTTTATAGTGAAAGAGTTTGAATTGGGGAGATTCGGGAATAGGTTCGGGAATGTCATAAACATGTATAGTACACAATTCCTTCACTGCATATGCATTATTGACTATCGTAAATTGTGTAATTAAAAATGTTTCTACATTCTGATTATTTTAGAGGCTCAAGTGGAGCGTCGATCTTCCGACATAGCTGAGACTTCCCGGCAGTAGCACGGAAGTTTAGAGGTGAGTAACCTAGTTGGTTCCTCAACCTTTATGTGTTTAATATTGTGCACTTATACCATGTGGAGTTAAGGAAGGATTTGTGTGTTTGCTTTGATTGATTTCGGACTATAGGTGTCCGAAATATTTGGAACTTGATATAGAAGTGTCAAGTGTGGTACATGGCAATAATTTGGTTTTAAATGCGAATTGAGACATATGCATTCATGCATAAAGGCATGTACAGATAATGACAGTTATGATCGGAGCAGTCAACGTATTTCAGAGCTTTAAGTTCAACGCATCAGGGCCTCGTGCCCAACGTATTTCAGAGCCATTAGCTCAACGTATTAGGGCTTTAAGCCCACCGTAATCCGGCACACGGTCACAACACCGTAATAAAATGGACAGTGTCACATGTGCATTCTATATATGAATGATTCAATATGAATTGTGTGAAAGACGAAAAGCCTTATATTTGTGAAATAGAACGCATGTGATATTTCTGAATGTGCTAATATGTGATATTCTGCAAATTGTGTGTATATGCGTGAGTTGAGTGAACCATCGATGATGGTTTCTCGCTGAGTTCGCAAACTCACCCAACATTGCAAATATTTTTTAGGACAGAGATAGTAGACTCCTAGCTCCAGAGTTAGACTTTTCCTGCCGTGTGAGCGAGTTGGCAAGAGAAGTTATGGCACACAGGTCGGTCAACTGGGATGACTTTTGGGGATGACCTAGTTTAGATTGTTGTATCAGTTCCTTTTTGGAGTAATATGTATAGATTGTGGAAACTGATAGACATGTACTCTTATGGTTTTTAAGAAATGAATGAGAAGTATCTTGGTTTTAAAATTTTAGTGATTTTGGATATTACGGTTTTATTATATTGATGCCAGGTGGATTATAGAAATGATCGTTCGTAGTGCACCCTCATCGTGGGTTATGTATCGGAATGACCTACGGGCATCTCGGTGCGTACCCGACGGTAAGAGGGCGCTACATTAGGTGGTATCAGAGCATGGTTTGGCATCTTTTAGGCATAGTGTATATTTAGGCTTGAATTATTGCGAGAAATGTAGAAATTGATCGAAATTATGGTTTTGTTATAGGTCATCCGTCCTTGGTGATCAGGTAGATCAACCAGCTGACCATGGATCAGTCAGAGCTAGTAGGGAGTCTTCAGTGCCTCGATTTGAGGAGCAACCTCCTAGAGTTCCCGTTTCCGTGAGACGGGAGAGGAGGTATGATCGATTGCAAAGCAAGAAGTCAGAACTTTTATGACAAAGACAGAGACCTGCCGAGGTGAGGGATGGTGCAGAGGGATCGAGCGAGTCTTCGACCAAATGGATTGTGATGCTGAGGAGAGATTTGACTATGCAGTGTCTCTCCTGCAGGGCCCAGCTTATCAGTGGTGGAAGACTATCCCGGGCAACACCACCAGGCCTTGCTTATTGTTATAGGATGATTTTCTGAGGGCATTTATAGACAACTACATGCCCAAGGTATATCTTGAGATGAAGATGTAGGAGTTCTTAGAGTTGAGACAGGGTGCGATGACAGTGACAGAGTACGAGGTTAAGTTCAATGAGCTCATGGGGTATGCTACTGTTTTGATTGCTACAGTGGCTGATAGGTTCTGGAGATTTGAGGGAGGGCTTAATCTGGAGATCCGTACCAGGTTAGCCCGGTCTGATATGGACACCTTTATTGAGTTGAGAGCTGCTGCAGTTCGGGTTGAGCAGCTTCTGAGACAGAGTCAGGCTGAGACTGGTCAGGGATCTAGGGGAAAGAGATCGAGTGACAATCAGGGCAGCTCTGGTAGGAGTTTTAGCAGGCGCCAGAGCATGACCTTTAGGTCTTCAGGAGGATCCAGACAGTTTGGTTTTGTTCAGAGGGGGAGATTTGGGCAGACTGGCAGTGACAGTGGCAGAGGTTCAGGGCAGGCATCTCTTGTTTGTGTGCATTATGACAAGAGGCACAGTGGGGAGTGTTGGCGGCTGACTGGAGCCTGTCTTGCATGCAGCTCCATGGATCATCTGATTAGGAATTGCTCTGCTACTCTGGGAGCTCAGTCTGCTGTGAGTGGGAGATCTGGTAGCTATACGACAGTGCAGCAGAGTCGTGGTGGTGGACCTGGACTGAGGGGCTGAGGTAGAGCCCGAGGGAGATCTGGAGATTCCTTTGTGGGGACCGAGGGACGTGGCAGCCGACCATAGTCTCAGGCTAGGGTCTACGTCATGACTAGGCAGGAGGCCCAGGATTCTCCGGATGTAGTTGCGGGTATGCTTCTGATTTCCAGCTTTGAGGTTTATGCATTGATAGATCCAGGTTCCACGTATTCTTTTATTGCACCGCATGTGGCATGTAGATTGCATGGGGATAGGGAGATGTTGCAGTATGGGCTGGAGGTGAGTACACCTCTAGGTAGTACTATTGCTTTGGGAGAGGTCTGCAAGGGGTGCTCGATCCAGATAGATCAAGCAGTGTTGAGTGCAGACCTGATAGTGTTGCCTTTGAGAGAGATTGATTTGATTCTAGGGATGGATTGGCTTACTGCCCATAGAGCTGTTATGGACTGCTATACTAAGGAGGTCGTTTTAGAGTCTCCTGGTCAGCCTAGAGCAGTTTTTCGAGGTGTTAGTCAGGCAGTGCCAGCAAGGATGATTTCTTTTCTGAGTGCCCTGAGGTTGATGCAGGGAGGTTGTGAGGCCTATTTGGCTCATGTGGTTTATACCAGAGTTGAGCAGAGGTTGCAGGATATTCCCGTGATCAGGAAATTTTCAGACGTGTTTCCCGATGAGTTACCGGGTTTGTCGTCGGATCGGGAAACGGAGTTCTCGATTGACCTCGTTCTAGGTACTACTCCTATATCTATACCTCCATATAGGATGGCACTGGTGGAATTGAGGGAGCTTAAGGCTTAGTTGCAGGAGCTTCTGGATAAGGGGTTTATCAGGCCCAGTGTTTCACCGTGAGGAGCTCCGATGTTGTTTATGAAGAAGAAGGACGGGACTTTGAGGCTCTGCATCGACTATAGGCAGTTGAATCAGGTGACAGTAAAGAACAAGTATCCACTGCCTTGGATCGATGATCTGTTTGATCAGTTGCAGGGAGCTTAGGTGTTCACTAAGTTGGATCTGCGATCTGGGTATTATCAGTTGAGGATAGCAGAGGCCGATGTGCCTAAGAGTGCTTTTAGGAGCAGGTATGGGCATTTCGAGTTCCTAGTGATGCCGTTCGGGTTGAAAAATGCCCCGGCAGCTTTCATGGCCTTGATGAATAAGGTCTTTCAGCCCTACCTAGATCAGTTTGTGATAGTATTTATTGATGACATTCTGGTGTACTCGAGGAGTAGACAGGAGCACGCTGAGCATCTGAGGATTGTTTTGCAGATCATGAGAGAGAGACAGTTGTATGCCAAATTCAGTAAATGTGAATTTTGGCTAGATGAGGTAGTATTTCTGGGGCACATTGTGTCTGGTGAGGGTATCCGGGTGGATCCTCACAAGGTTGAGGCAGTGAGGAATTGGGAGGCTCCTAGGAATGTGTCAGAGATGCGGAGTTTCTTCGAACTAGCAGGTTATTACCAGAGGTTTGTCGAGGGATTTTCAGTAATCTCAGCCCCTCTGACAAAACTTCTGAGGAAGAATGTGGCATTCAGATGGACTGAGGAGTGTCAGAAGAGTTTTGAGGAGCTGAAACATCGGTTGACTACGGCACCGGTGTTAGCTTTGCCATCAGGGGCAGGAGGTTTTGAGGTTTTCAGTGATGCTTCGCAGCAGGGATTGGGGTGCGTTCTGATGCAGCATAGGAGAGTGATTGCCTATGCCTCGAGACAGTTGAGGTCTCACGAGGTGAATTATCCAATGCATGATTTGGAGTTAGCTACAGTTGTGTTTGCCCTGAAAATCTAGAGACACTACTTGTATGGTGAGACGTTCCAGATTTTCATTGATCATAAGAGTTTGAGGTATTTGCTGAGTCAGCGAGAGTTGAATATGAGACAGAGGAGATGGATAGAGTTACTTAAGGATTATGACGGCACGATTAAGTATCATCCAGGGAAGGCCAATGTAGTGGCTGATGCATTGAGCAGGAGATCTCATATCAGTGCAGCTCAGATTCAGATTGGGAGATTGCCTAGCTTGATTTAGTTGAGAGCTCTGAATTTGCAGAAGGATTTGGGTCAGGATGGAGCTCTGATAGCTACTCTGAGACTTAGGCCGATGTTACATGACAGGATCAGGCGAGTTCAGGACCAGGATCCTGTGTTGGTGAGATTGATTGATAGAGCGAGATCAGATCGGGATTTGGATTTTAAGTTGAGAGATGAGACTCTTTGGATGGGTCAGAGATTATGTGTTCCAGATGTGGACGATTTGAGGCGTGAGATTTTGGAGGAGGCGCATGTGGCCGCTTATGCTATGCATCCTGGTACTACCAAGATCTATAACACTCTTAAGTTGCATTTCTGGTGGCCTGGCATGAAGAGGCAAGTGGCAGAGTTCGTTTCTCGATGTTTGATGTGCCAGTAGGTTAAGGCTGAGCACCAGGCTCCAGTGGGGAAACTGCATTTGTTGCCCATTCCGGAGTGGAAATGGGAGCGAATCACGATGGATTTTATTATGGGATTGTCTAGGACGTCGAGGGAGCATGATGTGATCTGGGTCATAGTGTACCGGTTGACTAAATCGGCTCACTTATTGCCAGTGAGAGAGAACAATAATCTCGATCAGTTGGCCCAGAAGTATGTGGCAGAGATTGTGAGACTGCATGGGGTCCCAGTGTCTATAGTCTCAGACAGGGATCCCAGATTTACTTCGAGATTCTGGAAGAGTTTGCAGTCTACTATAGGTACTCGGTTGAACTTCAGCACAACATTTCATCCTCAGACAGATAGGCAGAGTGAGAGGACGATTAAGACTGTTGAGGATATGTAGCGAGCTTGTGTATTGGAGTTCCGAGGAGCTTGGGATCAGTATTTGGCTCTGGTTGAGTTTGCTTATAATAATCAGTACCAGAGTAGTATTGGGATGGCACCGTATGAGGCGTTGTATGGGAGGCAGTGTAGATCGCCTCTTTATTGGGATGAAGAGGGTATGAGGATGCTTGAGGGTCCTGAACTGATTCAGGACACTGTAGATAAATTAAAATTGATTAGGAGTCGCATCAAGGCGGCTCAGGATAGACAGAAGAGTTATGTGGATCAGCATAGGAGAGAGATGGAGTATGATGTGGGAGATAGGGTTTTCCTCCAAGTGTCACCTTGGAGAGGAGTTTTGAGATTTGGCCGGAAGGGCAAGTTGAGCCCTAGGTATATTGGTCCTTATGAGATCCTTGAGAGGATAGGATCATTGGCTTATAGATTGGCTTTGCTGAGTGAGATGTCGCAGTTGCACGATGTCTTCCATATGAGTATACTCCGGAGATATCGATCAGACCCGACTCATGTGATTCTGGCTCAGGAGATTGAGGTGGCTAGTAATTTGAGTTATGTAGAGGAGCCGATTCAGATTGTGGGGTCTCGGATCAAGCAGTTGAGGAGTAGGGTGATTCCATTGGTGAAAGTCCTTTGGAAGAACCACTCCACTGAGGAGGCGACTTGGGAGACTGAGGAGCACATGAGGAGGCAGTACCCTCACTTGTTTGATCAGTCAGGTAAGAAATTTCGGGACAAAATTTTTATTAGGGGAGGAGAATTGTAACATCCCGTTACCGATGTAATGGGCATATTGGTAATTCGGATGGGTTAGGATTGAGTGCATGCATATTATTGAATTGCACATGCATTTTTGCCTCTAAAATTATTGATAAATGATTATTGTTGCACAAGCATATGAGTGTACATACATGTATGACATATTCCCAGTATAATTGTGTAAATTGAAATTCTGTAAATAATTGTATAGATTATGTTCTGAATATAGAATTGGAGTGAAATTGAATTTTAGGGGTTTGAAAATTGAAATTGGAGTGTTGGATCAAATATTTCCTATTTTTAAGGATTTATAGGAATTTTTTTGGAATTTTTAGAGTTATGGGTGCGAAGTCAAAAAATGACCTAAAGGCTGATAAATTGGATTCCAGTTCCGAGATTGATTGGCAAATGGCATGGGAAAATTAGAGTTATGATTTTAGGATTTATTATTTATAGCCATTGCAAAATTGGGAGAAAATTTGAATAAGAATTGGATTTTTAGACCCTAAGAATTGGGCATGTGGCAAGGGAGATTGTCAAACATGCCTTAAGTCTTAAGTATAAAACCCTAACCCCTTTGAATTTATTTTCCACGATATACTCCTTTGCTTTGAAATAACAAAATTGACTTACTCTTTGCATTTTTTTTCTTCTCCTCCATCGTGATCTCCACCTTGCTTATTTCCCTTCCATTTTCTTCTTACGAAAATTATTTCCTTCTTCACCATAATCTATCCTTAAGCTTGTATATGGAGAAGATGAATTTTGGTGTTGGTTTGAGGTGATTACCGTGGGTGTGTTTAAGCTTGAAGGTTAGAGAATCTTGAGTGATTTTTGAAGGTTTGATGTTGGAACCCATTACCGGATATCCAACTACTTAATCCGAAAACCTTCATACTTATACATAATTAGAAACTCAATTAAAGTCCTCCGAACACATCGTGTAAGATTCATCTTAATTTCCGTCAATAAAATTGATTTACTTAGGGCCCAAAATAGAAGCCAAATTCCCTATCTAAAATGGAAGTTCATATCACTAGGTCTAATAAAAACAGAAAACGCTTCAATCGGATCTTCATAGATCCACTTAAACCCCAACACTCTAATTTTTTTTTACCAAAAAGGGATAGAAAAATTCACTAGTTAACTAATTCTTCGTAAATTTCGCAAATCGGAGGTCAAACGGAGAGGAAACAAAGAAAATAAGAAAAGGGTGTTGTATTTGATTTAAAACCAACTTTGCATTTTTATAACCTTTCACCTCTAAATCCGAATTTTGAAGATTTAGTGCCTATTGAAACATAAACGAAAACTCTATAACTCACTAGAATGATTTAAAAACAAATTCATCCATTAAGGAGGTCATGAGTTGTAGCAAAGTTTCAACCTAATGAAAAAAACCAAATAAATAGAATTTTGACCAAATGAATAGTGGCAACAAATTTCCAATTGTTCATAACTGCTTATTCCTAGCTCCAAATAAGGCATACCATACTTCGTTGGAAAGGGAAAAAGATGATCTACAACTCTTATGAAGGAAGGAAAAGCCAAATCAATCATTAGGAGAGGTAAAAACACACTTGAAGTTTCAGCTAAAATGAAAAACCAATGGAACAGTAATTTTGCAGCATGAACAGTAACAGCAATCTTCAAATGCTCATAACTTCTTACTCCCATATTCAAACATCGCAAATCATACATCAAATTATAAGAGGAAAAGATAAGCTAAATTTTCTATGAAGAAAGCAAAACTTGAAACTATCTCTAAGAAGGTGAAAAACGCCTCTAAAGATTCTGCAAAAATGCAGAATAAACAGTATCCGCGAATAGAAATCTGAAAACTTTCAAACCCTATAACTTCATTTTAAGTCCGAAAATGACCCATTTTATACCATTTTAAAGATCTTAACATTCTCTACAAACTTCCAGAAACTTCCCATTCAAATCAACTGTTTAGGAGATCTAAAACCTAAGCGAAGTTGCTGCCCAAACTTAGGAAAATTTGGACAGCATCTCCCCTAAAAATACATCTAGCCAAAATCTTCAAATTCATTTATCCAAATTACAAACCTGCATAAAACCACTTCAATCTTCCATACTTTTAATCATCCAACTACCAAAACAACTCAATTGTCTCAAATGGGCAGCAACATCACAATCTTAAGATTTCTAAACATTTCTCAAACTAATCATCAACTCACTTCCAACTCATAATTGAAATACAATCTCATCTTTGCTTTTATCAATTCCAAACATACAATCATACATGCTTAATACACTTTACCTTTGACACCTCAAATATTAAAAGAAACATATACAATACACTTTCACTTCAAACTCTTACATTTTCACATAAATGAGCAAATACAATGCTTCAAAGGCATTTTAGTCCAAATACAGCAAAGTCTAGAAGAACAAAACACAAAGTACTTCTTTAGTTTCAAAAATGCTATCTAAAATCTAGTTTTCTAACATATGACTTTTAAACCATCAAAATGCATCGGAGTTGCCTCAATCCCGATGAGATGACCCAGATTCTTGCTCAAAACCTGTGGAGGGGAAAATGGGGGGTGAGCTAGACGGCTCCGTGGGTAATAAGTTTATAATAGAACAGAAGCAAAAACACTTTTAAACTTATTTTCCATATATAAACATTTCACAGTAGAAATTTATCAAAGTCTCTTTTTCAAATTTTCAACTTCCCAAAATAATCATAAACAATTTCATAATTTCCTAGGTGAAAGCCTCAAATACTTAGTTCTTCAAAATCTCAAATTCTTCGCAATTGGAACAATTCATCATATGAATGCAGCACCTTTTTCGAATGTGACACATAATACATATATCAATACATGCACTATTCATAATCATGCAAAGATGTTGTGCACAATCAATTGGCTCGAGAGTTCCGTAGAACAGGACGGATAACCCGAAGGTTATACCGTAAACAGGACGGATAACCAGAAGGTTATACCGTAAACAGGACGAGTCCGATTTCTCAGGATCTCGTAGGTCCACAAGCTGGCAGCCGGGAGAAGGCTATGCGTCGACATGCACGTGACTAACAGGACGTTACTCTCTCGCCCAAACAAAACACATAATCATATAATTCATGCTTGCAAATCGGATTGCCCGAAGGCACATTTCGAAACTTAACTTTTGCATATTATGTCATATCGCAAAATGGCATTTACAATTTCACATAACATTCACTTGCCATACAATTTCACATAATATGCACATTGCATAATCTAATCACACAAAGAATGCAACACTTTCGAATTAGTCACATAAGCTTCAACTTTCTCAAATTTGTGAAACATTTCGATGATGATAATTTCAAATCATTTCAAAAACATTGGATTTAGTCATTCAAAAATCATAATTTTCAACCAAATACTTTGTTTCTTGATTTTTTTCAAAATCACACAAATTGGCCTCTAATTCAAAGTATAAACGCATTACCCACCTGAATTTCCTTAAGCTTTATTCTCGGACCAATGACTTTTCTTTTAACCTCCTCTCCTCTACTTCCAATAGCTTCTCTAAACCTTCATCAAGCATAAAAATTCCCAATTTACCAAGAGAATTTAAGGCTGGAAAAAAATTAAAAGAATGGAAAACATGACTCAAAACCTATCTCAATGATATCAATTATTTTCAAGAATCTCATGCCTTAAAGAGACCCATAAATTTTGATTTTCTTAAACCTCCCTTACCTTTCTTCTTTCCCTTTTTCTTTAATGCCTCAATTCACCTTCATAAGCACAATAATCCCAATTTAACATCAAATACCAATGCTGGAATTTTCAAGAATGGTACAAAACTTGACTTTCAACCTACATAACCTAACCTAAACCTTTCCTATACCATTCCTATGATATATTAACTCAAACTTCTCTCAATTTAATCCATTGTTTTCGAAAATTCTCAACCCTAGAGCCATCCATGCATGCTGGTTTTTTTTCACTAAGCTTTCCTAACTTTTCTTCTTTCATTTTTCCTTCACAACACACTCTCCAAACCACCATTAGACAAACCCTAACAATAAAGCCATGAAATTTCAACTTCTCCTTCCCTCATGAAACCCACGGCATCACCCTACCAATTTCTAATGATAGGAAACTCTTTCCTTTCTCATTCTTTCTCTAAAACCTCTTCCAATCATCTATTTAAAACATGAAAAACAAAACTCTACCAAATCAATTCATAAATTTCGAAAACCCTAACCTACACAATCTGATTTTTTTCTCCTCCAACAACATCTCCTTCTAGTCACTCTTCTAATCACCAATATGAAACAAGAAAGATAAAATCCCTAACAATATAACCAAGAAATTCGAATTTCCTTACCTTGTAGGAGACCCACGAAATCTTCCTTTGCTTCTAAAGATGGAGAACCTCTTTCTTTCTCCTTCCTTCTTACATAAAACACATGAACCAACCTTCTTCTTCTTCTTCCTCTTGATGGCCGAACCTACCCCTCTTCTTTCTCCCTTTGGATTTTCGAAACCTTCTCCCACTCTCCTCTCTTTGTGATTTTCGGATGGCTACACCAAAGATGACCTAATTTTCTTATCTTCCTCTCTTATTTCCCTAAGCAAAAACGACACCACTTCCTTTCTTCTTTAAATTTTCGTTGGTTACTTTTAATTGCTAAGCTTCCTTAACTTAAACCCTAACTCTTCCTTAACCTAACTCTTTAACTTAAACCCTAAGCCCAAGTCTTCAAGCCCAAGTAGTTTCCCTCCTTATAACCTTTCCTAAATTTTCATTTTCCCTCCTTCCAACTTAAATTTTCGTGGGCTCCCTCTTAAAAGCCCAAAAGTCCAACTTTCCCTCCTTCTAACTTAAACTTTCCCAAAATTTCATCTTTCCCTCCTTCCAACTTAAAAATTTCGTGGGCCCCCTACAACCCACCATAAAAGTCCTTCTTTCTTTATGCAAATGACATTTTAAAAGGGCTACAAGCCCAAGCTTCTATCTTTCTCATTTACTTGCAATGAAAATGGACCTTAGCCCATACTTCCTTTACTCTTCATTTATTAGCATATAAAGATTTCAAGGCCCATCTTACTAAACCTTAAGCCTTCAAAACATTTATATCTTCCTCATTATCAACAATTTAATAAAGCTCTAATTGAACTAAATCACACAATCTCAATCACCTAAATTCGTAAGACCCTCAATTCATATAATTCTTTTTACTACTAACCATGCATCAAAAAATAAAAATTTCTCAACAAATCGAATTTCACTAAATCCCTTCATTTAATAACCATAACCTTCACAATAAAATCCTCAATTTATTCCAACCAAATTAAAATTCTCAAACTAAAATCGCAAAATAAATTAAACATGCCTCAACATAATTTAAACATGCTTCATGCGAATCGGGGCCCAACATTTGAAGTTTAAATCAAGTAAGTTATTGTTCTTTTAAGTATAGATAGTTTGATTTGATGATTTGTTAGAATATATGATTGTTGAGAGATATATGAATTTTCGATGATATGATATTGATGAGTTTGTTTTGTTAATTTTGGGTAATTGAAGGATAATTTATTTTAGATGGAATTGAGTTTAAGGGTTAGTAGTTTAGAGTATATTGAATTGTTTTGGAGTGTTTGTAAAGATAATAGATGGATTAAAAATCGACAGAACTGAGAAATCTGGGTTTCGGGCGTGTTTTTGGGGTTGCACGCCGCGACATGTTCATCGCACGCCGTGGCGAGCATTTCCCCCTTCGCATGTCGCGACGAGCGGAGACGCACACCGCGGCGAGCGTTTGCCTTTCTCACGTCGCGACGAGTGTCAGCAGGCACGTCGCGGGGCGCACTCTCGCGTAGGCCGCGGCGAGGACGTCATTTTTCGAAGGTGATTGTTTTAAGTGATAATTTTTGAGGCTTATTCCTAATAAATTGGTTATTGATTGATTGTGATTTAGAGACTAAGAATTACAATCTATAAGAATGGAATTTCGGAATTAATTTCGAAAATTCTCAAAGTCGGATAGCAATTGAATAGTGAATGTGAGTTACAATTGGAATGTGACTTTAGAGAGTTCGGAACTTAGTCAATTGAATTATGGTGTTAGGAATTGCTATCTTTTATAGTGAAAGAGTTTGAATTGGGGAGATTCGGGAATAAGATCGGGAATGTTATAAACATGTATAGTACACAATTCCTTCGTTGCATATGCATTATTGACTATCGTAAATTGTGCAATTAATAATGTTTGTACATTCTGATTGTTTTAGAGGCTCAAGTGGAGCGTCGATCTTCCGACGTAGCTGAGACTTCCCAGCAGTAGCTCGGAAGTTTAGAGGTGAGTAACCTAGTTAGTTCCTCAACCTTTATGTGTTTAATATTGTGCACTTATACCGTGTGAAGTTAAGGAAGGATTTGTGTGTTTGTTTTGATTGATTTCGGACCATAGGTGTCCGAAATATTTGGAACTTGATATAGAAGTGTCAATTGTGGTACATGGCAATAATTTGGTTTTAAATGCGAATTGAGACATATGCATTCATGCATAAAGGCATGTACAGATAATGACAGTTGTGACAGAAGCAGCCAACGTATTTCAGAGCTTTAAGCTCAACGCATCAGGGCCTCGTGCCCAACGTATTTCAGAGCCACTGGCTCAACGTATCAGGGCTTTGAGCCCACTGTAATTGTAGGAAAATCCCGGGGTAGGCATCACATGCCCACAGTGCGGAATTTAAAATTTTGAGTCCCGGGACATTCTCGAAAGCCAGGATCCATGTGTAAGTACAAACAATCAAACCATAACGACCAAAGGAGACCGTCTCTAACGGTATCCACGCAAAGGTCGGAAAACCTAACCGGGACAAACTCTTTTGACCCGGGAATAGCTAGACTAAAGAAAAGAGTGCTAGCTCTTACCTTAGCCTTGGAGAGCAAATGAAATGAACTTGGTGGAGCCTTGGAGAAGAAGAAGCCAAGTTGAATGGAAGAGATGAAGAAGATGAAAACAATTTCCAAAGCTTAACTCTTTAAGCAATTTCGATTCTCTTCTTCCATCAAAACCGTGCAAGCCTTTTTCAATGCCTTCTCATATGTATATTTAACCATTTAAAGACATAAGAAGGCATGGTGGATGCTCATCCACGATATGGCATAAAAATGCCTTAAAATGCTAAATCATCATTAAGTTTGACTTTTCAAACTTAACTAATCCTCTCCATTTTAGGTTCCACGAAAATCATATATATATATATAATTAATTAATTATTTACTTAATTAATTAATATATATAATTGCTGAAGTGGTCGATCAAGCTGGGTCGGTCTCACTGCCTGTAAACCCCCGTGGCTAAAAAATCACCGAAACGGTTTTCAAAGAATGTCGATGTCGCGATCTCATCGGGACATATCCCAATCTCATCGGGATCCATTTAATCCTATTGCTCTCCGATATCGGATCTACGTCCAAACTATTTTACTGATTCTCCGAGTCACTCTTATCGTGTGACCCATTAGGTTCCGGTTATGTTGGCCACTTAGATTAACACTTAATCTAAGCAAGTCATGAGCGGTATCTAGCAACACATCATGACCCCAATTGACCGGAAAGTAATTGGTTTGACTAATGAAACCATATCACGAACCCTTCCATAGACAATTACTGTGCAATTCGTCCTTTCACCATGCTATACCCCACTTGGTTTGAGTATGGGCAATGTGTCAACTCTTACTAGACCGATCGATCAAATCTAGTCAAAGTGTAATCGCTTCTTGTCTAGACTCATTACTTTATATGTCCATGAAGACCATCTTCATGACATATGTATGCTCCGGCGCCGAGACTTCAAAGTAATGATCCCGATAAGAGGCTATGGGTATCTCTTACGCTATAATGTAGTGGTGAATCCTCTATTGGCTACTCAATTACCTTGAATACCTCAAGTTGTGCCCAATCACCACCCTATGAGCGACCTCTCGAAAGGCAACAAGGAATGGAGTCAAAGTACGTAATCAAGATGCCAAGATATCCTCGAGTACCTCAAGTCTAAGGATACTTGCACCATTGCTATGATGAGATTATCAACGACATTTGTATAGGACATCCATGTGATGATCTCATAGCAGGTCATCCAATGTACTTACTACCACTAGTAAGCATCCACATGTCAAATCTAAATATCTCAATATTTACAGCTTTACGAGATCCACCGCTTGATCCAATCAAGGAGTTTGACATGTCTTAGTCTATCCGGATTAACGATGTCCAGCCTCATTAATCCTATGACTAGGGATAATTTAGATCTTGACATAATTGCACATGATAGGAATCTCAATAGTATGATCACATCATAATTTCCTTCATGCTATGTCATGTATCGTGGACTTCATTAATTTGATTAAAGATCATTATCAATTCATAATAAAATGAATATCAAATAAATGAAATATGCCTTGCTTTATTTATTCATAAAGTCATGCATATGACTATGAACAAAATGCGCTAAAGGGATTGCCTTTGGGCACTACTCTAACAATCTCCCACTTGACCTAAAGCCAATCGCCTTGGTATCTAATACCATAAGCGAGTACATGAGAATCAAAATTCTTACGTGGCAACGGCTTTGTCAGCGGATCGCAATGTTACGCTCTGTGGGAATTCTCTATCGGACATCACCTCGAGCAATGATCTCCGAATCAAATGGAATCGGCGGAGTACGTGTTTGGATCACGATGAGACCTTGGCTCCTTTACTGCAAGAATAGCCCCAGTGTTGTCACAATACAATCAGTATGGGTCCATCACACTAGGAACCACATCAAGTTCGAAATGAACTTCTTGATCCAAACTGCTTCCTTTGCTGCGTCTGATGCGGCAATGTACTCTGCCTCGGTCGTTGAATCAGCAGTCGTCTCCTGTTTGGAACTCTTCCAACTGACTGCTCCGCCATTAAGTGTGAAAACATAACCTGATTGGGACCTGGAGTCGTCCTTATCAAATTGAAAACTGGCATCCGTATGCCCGCTCACTTGGAGACTTCCATCTCCATATATCAAGAAAACATCCTTAGTTCTTCGCAAGTACTTTAGGATATTCTTGATACCACCCAAAGGACCCTCACCAGATCCGATTGGTATCGCGCCGTAACACTTAGAGCATATGATACATCGGGTCTCGTACATAGCATTGCGTACATAATAGATCCCATGCAGACGATACGGATCATATTCATACGCATCCTCTCATCCTGTGTCTTAGGACACATGGACTTGAGTGTTATCCTATGAGTAATGGGAAGAAACCCTCTCTTGGATTGCTCCATGCTAAACCTCTTTAGCACCTTGTCTATGTCGTTATTGACCGTGAAAGACCAAGCAACCTCTTGATCTATCTCTATAAATCTTTATCCCAAGGATATAAGTTGCTTCTCCAAGGTCTTTCATGGCAAATTGTTTGGACAACCAAATTTTCTTGATTGCAACATTGAGACATCGTTTCCTAGCAACAATATGTCATCTACATATAACACAAGGAATACGATCGCGGCTCCATTAACTTTCTTGTACACGGGTGTTCATCCGGATTTTGTGAGAAACCAAACTCTTTGATTGTCTCATCAAAACGGATATTCCAACTCTGGATGCTTGCTTCAATCCATAAATGGATTTACGAAGCTTGCATACCTTTTCGCCATCAACGGAAATGAAGCCCTCGGGTTGTGTCATGTACACATCCTCGGCCGATTTCCATTCGGAAAGTCGTCTTCACATCCATTTTCCATATCTCATAATCATAATGGCGGCAATGGCTAGGAGTATCCTAATGGATTTAAGCATTGCTCTTTGGATCAAGGTCTCGTCATAGTCAACTCCTTGTCTTTGACAAAAGCCTTTAGCCACAAGCCTCGCTTTATAGGTAATCACATTACTATCCATGTCGGTTTCTTCTTGAAAACCCATTTGCACCCTATAGGTTTTATCCTTCAAGTGCATCAACCAAAGTCCATACTTGGTTTTCATACATGGAATCCATTTGATTTCATGGCACGAAGCCATTTTTCGACTCGAACTCTTCGAACCTCTTCATAGGTGGTAGGCTCATCATCCTCTATGAGCAATCGTCATTCTGTTCACTTACGAAATCCATATCTCTCGGGGTAGGCGTATCCTACTTGACCTCGACTTTCGTGTGTAGTAGAAGGTTGAATGTTATCTCATACGTATGAGTTCTGCTTTGAGTTCGACGATTGATCCGTCTGTCTCGAGCATCTTGAACTTCTTCAAGTTCAACTTTGCTCCCACCGTCCTCTTTTAAAAGAAACTCTTTCTCTAAAGACAGCATGCATCAAACAAACACCTTTTGTTCCTCAAGAAGGTAGAATTGATATCCTCTTGTTTCTTTAGGATATCCTACGAACAAACACTTGTCGATTTTGCTTCAAGCTTATCTCGATTGTGTCCGCTTCACATAAGCGTGACAACCCCATACTTTCAAATAAGAAAGATAAGGTTTCTTGTTAGTCCACATCTCATATGGAGTAACATCAACTGTCTTTGATGGAACTCGCTTAACAAGTAAACAAATGTCTCGAGGCATACCCCAAAAGGATTTTAGTAATCTGTGCAAAGCCCATCATAGATCGTACCATGTCCAACAAGGTTCGATTTCTCCTTTCTGCCACACCATTATCTTTGTGGTGTGTAAGGAGGGTCCATCGAGATAAAATCCCATTATCTCGAGATAATCCAAAACTCTTGATCTAAGTATTCACCACCACGATCGGATCGTAATGTTTTGATACTTTTACCAAGTTGTTTTTCTACTTCATTTCTGAATTGTTTGAACTTTTCAAACGCTTGATTTGTATCTCATCGAATCTGGTACCCATATCGAGAATAATCATCGATAAAGGTAATGAAGTAACGACAACCACTTCGGCATGGATGGACATCGGACCACATACATCCGAATGTATTAGGTCTAATAATCCAATGAGCTTCGTTCACCCTTTCCTTAAAGGTAACTTAGTCATCTTGCCTAATAAACAAGATTCACATGTGTCATAAGATTCATAATCGAATGACCTAAACTTCCACTCTTGTGGAGCTTAGCGATCGTCTCTCATTTATATGGCCAAGGCGACAATGCCATAAGTAAGTTGATTTTAAATTATCTCTTTTATGTCTTTTAAGCGTCATTGACATTCATAGCTGGATGTGACATATCTAATATGTAAATTCCATTGCATAATGTACCAGTACCATAAAGCATTCCATTTGAGCTAATAGAACAACCATTGTTACCAAAAGACAAATGGAAACCAGCTCTATTTAAACAAGAAATGACGGTATGTTCTTTGTTAACACGGTACAAAATAACAATCATCCAAGTTAAGTACAAGCCCACCGGGAGTGTCAAACATAAGTCCCTACGGCTAATGCAACAACTCTTGCTCCATTGTCAACACGCAGTCCATTTCTCCCTTTATGAGTCGCCATCGTCCCGAGGTCCTGCGTGATATCATTGCATATGTGAGCCACAACCGTATCTAATACCCATATGTTATGATCGAAGCAGATTAACCTCAATGCAAACATACAGAAGAAGTCGAGGCAATGATGCCTTCTTCGCTTCGATTCTTCCAGATAAACTTTGCGATTCGCCTCCGATGACCGGTCTTACCGCATGGAGCGGTACCTTTTGGTGCATCTCTTTGGTCTTCTTCTTGCCTTTCGCTGCACTTCCTTTCGCTTCGAGCCTTTTTCTTCTTCTGTTTCCTCTTCTTGGAACCAGAGGAAGAAGAATCCACCAATAAGCGCCTTGCTATCTTGCTTGACAATTGTTCTCATTGCTTGGCGGATTGATCATTTCGGGAATTGTGGTGGATATTTGGTTCATTCGATAGTTCAACACAAACCGTGAATAACTATCGACAAACTAACAAAATTAAGTCTATACTTAACTCAAAATCCATCACAAAACCTAAGACGGCCAACCTCTCAATATAGCCATTCATCTTGAATGCATATTGCCTGCCGCAGATGAACCAGAGTCATCTTCGTTGTAAAGAGCAACCTTGAGGTCTCGAACCGCTCGGACCGTGCTTGCTCATCAAACAACTCTCTAAGATGAAACACTATCGTGTGAGCATCCATAGACTCGTGCTGCTTCTGCAGCTCAGGTGACATCGATGCAAGCATAATGCAGGTGGCTATGTCACTGTCTTTTAGATGCTTACGATATGCCTTCTGATCATCATCAGAAGCTCCTTTAGGAAGTGGATCCGGAAGCGGAAAATCAAGGATATATCCTAAATCCTCAGATATGAGAACAATTCTCAGATTCCGCAGTCAATCAAGAAAATTCGGTCCGGTTAATTTGTTTGCATCCATTAGTGAGCGAAGATTCACACTAGTCGACATCTTCAATCAACCTAAACATAGAGAGAGAAAGAAAGTTAGAATAGGATTAAATGTATGCTCATAAGGACTTAAATGACATACATATGACTCCCACTAGTTTCAATAGAATCCATAACCCTCATCATGAATCCATGAAACAAAATGGCACATTGACCTAGTGGGTCGATATCCGACATTACTAAGAATGACCTTGAGGTTAGCTCAACAAGTCACCTTAGGTCAATCGGTAGGTATCGGTCATACCAATTGCATCATCGATGACCGACATTAAGAATGACCTTGAGGTTAGCTCAACAAGCCATCTTATGTCTCGGGAGGTATCAGTCATACCAATTACATCTTAGACACAACTATCGCCCAGTGCTATCAACAGTTGATGTATGCACATACATTGGGTTATCAACACTTGATGTGCGTACATCTGATGTACACTACCCAACTTCGCCTCTGTCCACGTTGACCTTGAGGTTAGCTCAACAAATCAATGCTTCTAGGAAAACCGACCCATTAATCCGAAAATCATATTTTCATGGTTTGAACATATTCGTATAGAGTGAGCTTGAGGTTAGCTCAACAACCCAACCCTATAAGAACTCTGGTTCTTACCATATTAATGGAAGGCGTTAGTTTTCATATTTTAAATTGAGGGATTTTAGGTCTCATCTAATTAATCTCATCCAAGGATCATAGTCACCATGACTATATGGTCTGATTTAGGGCATTGCATCAATCACATTGAATTTATACCGAAAATCACCCATCATCCCACCAAGACATGATATAAGTCGACTTGTATATGTATAAGTTGACTTATGTCTCTGTATAAGTCGACTTGTGCAACTGTGCATGAACAAGTCGACTTGTACCATTGTGCAAGTCGACTTATTAGTCTACAGTGCACCAAACAAGTCGACTTATGAACATATAAGTCGACTTGTTCATTTGTGCATTTGGAATTGCTATCTAATCGGCTAATTCTCAATCCAGGCATTTCTAATTCACAACACCAATATAAAAAGTATATAAACCTTTATATTAATGTGCTAATGAAACATTTTCACCAACTCATGCATGCCATATAGTCTAACTATATATGAAAACCTTGAAACCGATTAATCCACCATTAATCACTAGATTTCCAAATAATTCAAGGACACCAAATAATCATGCTAAGTATCTCTAGGTAGGCTACACGTTATCAAGATTACTCCGGCACTTGTCACAAAAAATTGCGACGGCCAAAATAACCAAGATAACGGAATAAGCTAACGAGACGCTAAAGTGACCTATTCGATATCCAAAAATTATTGGAAACCTAAATTCAAGAATCTCAACTTGGAATGCATGCCACATCAATATAACACATTTTTAATCACTATAAAAATGATTCATGGCATTGGAACAGAAAATAACACAACCAATCATTCCAAACAAAATAGACCCAGCAACTTTCTCAAAACTGCTAAGCTCAACATTTTGCTCAAAATGACCATTGAAACACTTTCAATAAATACTGAGAAAATTACAGAGGTTAAAACATGTTCCCAACATGCTCCATGAATGTTTCCAGGATTTATTTCCCACAAAAACTCATTGAACCTCAGCAATCTAGCCGAACCAGAATCTGTGTTCTACAACACAAACATTCCCATCAGCACACAAGAAATTCGGAAATAAATGGTAAATCACCTTGAAAACATTTTTCCATCCACAGAGACATTCAAAAACATCTTAGGGACATGTCGGTGAAAACAAATCCGAAAAAAAATTTTTCTAGAATTTATTCTCGAATTTACAAGCATACCTGTTTCAGAAACTATCAACAAGACAGCATCCGAAACTTGAGGGAATTAAATAGCAAAACCATATCAAATCAAATTGATAAATTCTCATCTTTCACAGACATATTCTATAACATGTTATGAACAATTCTGAGCAATAAATTTCGAAAACATGCATCTCTATACTGATTCGAAATTCACACAAATAACATGCATCAGCAGCTCAATTCACTAAGGAACTCCGACCTAGTTATCATTTCGACTGTTTATACAACACAAGTTGCCCTGATACCAATGTAGGAAAATCCCGGGGTAGGCATCACATGCCCACAGTGCGGAATTTAAAATTTTGAGTCCCGGGACATTCCCGAAAGCCAGGATCCATGTGTAAGTACAAACAATCAAACCATAACGACCAAAGGAGACCGTCTCTAACGGTATCCACGCAAAGGTCGGAAAACCTAACCGGGACAAACTCTTTTGACCCGGGAATAGCTAGACTAAAGAAAAGAGTGCTAGCTCTTATCTTAGCCTTGGAGAACAAATGAAATGAACTTGGTGGAGCCTTGGAGAAGAAGAAGCCAAGTTGAATGGAAGAGATGAAGAAGATGAAAACAATTTCCAAAGCTTAACTCTTTAAGCAATTTCGATTCTCTTCTTCCATCAAAACCGTGCAAGCCTTTTTCAATGCCTTCTCATATGTATATTTAACCATTTAAAGACATAAGAAGGCATGGTGGATGCTCATCCACGTATATGGCATAAAAAATGCCTTAAAATGCTAAATCATCATTAAGTTTGACTTTTCAAACTTAACTAATCCTCTCCATTTTAGGTTCCACCGAAAATCATATATATATATATATAATTAATTAATTATTTACTTAATTAATTAATATATATAATTGCTGAAGTGGTCGATCAAGCTGGGTCGGTCCTACTGCCTGCTGCCCCCGCCGTAAAAAATCACCGAAACGGTTTTCGGCGAATGTCGATGTCGCGATCTCATCGGGACATATCCCAATCTCATCGGGATCCATTTAATCCTATTGCTCTCCAGATATCGGATCTCTGTCCGAAACTATTTTACAAATTCTCAAGAGTCACTCTTATCGTGTGACCCATTAGGTTCCCGGTTATGTTGGCCACTTAGATTAACACTTAATCTAAGCAAGTCATGAGCGGTATCTAGCAACACATCATGACCCCCAATTGACCGGAAAGTAATTGGTTTGACTAATGAAACCATATCACGAACCCTTACATAGACAATTACCGTGCAATTCGTCCTTTCACCATGCTATACCCCACTTGGTTTGAGTATGGGCAATGTGTCAACTCTTACTAGGTGATCGGATCAAATCTAGTCCAAGTGTAATCGGTTCTCGTCCTAGGACTCATTACTTTATATGTCCATGAAGACCATCTTCATGAAATATGTATGCTCCGGCGCGAGACTTCAAAGTAATGATCACGATAAGAGGCCATGGGTATCTCTTCTGCTATAATGTAGTGGTGAATCCTCTATTGGCTACTCAATTACCTTGAATACCTCAGTGTGCCCAATCACCACCCTATGAGCGACCTCGAAAAGGCAACAAGGAATGGAGTCAAAGTCGTAATCGAGACTCAAGATATCCTTGAGTACCTCAAGTCTAAGGATACTTGCACCATTGCTATGATGAGATTATCACGACATTTGTATAGGACATCCATGTGATGATCTCATAGCGGGTCATCCAATGTACTTACTACTACTAGTAAGCATCCACATGTCAAATCTAAATATCTCAATATTTACGGTTTTACGAGATCCACCGCTTGATCCAATCAAGGAGTTTGACATGTCTAGTCTATCCGGATTAACGATGTCGGTCTCATTAATCCTATGACTAGGGATAATTTGAATCTTGACATAATTGCACATGATAGGAATCTCAATAGTATGATCACATCATAATTTCCTTCATGCTATGTCATGTATCGTGGACTTCATTAATTTGATTAAAGATCATTATCAATTCATAATAAAATGAATATCAAATAAATAAAATATGCCTTGCTTTATTTATTCATAAAGTCTGTACATGACTATGAACAAAATGCGCTAAAGGGGATTGCCTTTAGGGCACTACTCTAACAGTAATCAGGCGCACGGTCACAACACCGTAATAAAATGGACAGTGTCACATGTGCATTCTGTATATGAATAATTCAATATGAATTGTGTGAAAGACGAAAAGCCTTATATTTGTGAAATATAACACATGTGATATTTCTGAATGTGCTAATATGTGATATTCTGCAAATTGTGTGTATATGTATGAGTTGAGTGAACCATCGATGATGGTTTCTCGCTGAGTTCGCAAACTCACCTAACATTGCAAATATTTTTCAGGACAGAGATAGTAGACTCCTAGCTCTAGAGTTAGACTTTTCCTGCCGTGTGAGCGAGTTGGCAAGAGAAGTTATGGCACACAGGTCAGTCAGCTGGGATGACTTTTAGGGATGACCTAGTTTAGATTGTTGTATCAGTTCCTTTTTGGATTAATATGTATAGATTGTGGAAACTGATAGACTTGTACTCTTATGGTTTTTAAGAAATGAATGAGAAGTATCTTGGTTTTAAAAATTTAGTGATTTTGGATATTACGGTTTTATTATATTGATGCCAGGTGGATTATAGAAATGATCATTCGTAGTGCACCCTCATCGTGGGCTATGTATCGGAATGACCTACGGGCGTCTCGGTGCGTACCCTACGGTAAGGGGGCGCTACAATCTTGCCTAAAAATTTCTACTGAGCAGGATTTACGACTCAGTGCATCAACTACCACATTTGTTTTTCGTGGGTGATAGTTGATCATTAAGTCATAATCCTTAATCAATTCCAGTCGTCTTCTTTGTCTGAGGTTTAGCTCCTTTTGTATCATTAGGTACTTCAAACTCTTGTGGTCAGTGTATATATGACAAGTCTCCCCATAAAGATAATGTCTCCAAATCTTGAGTGCAGAGCTCCAAATCATGTGTAGGATAATTTAGCTCATGTTTCTTCAGCTGTCTAGAAGCATATGTGATCACTCGCCCGGCCTGCATAATTACATAGTCAAGTCCCTAGCGACTGGCATCACTGTATACCTCATACCCTACCCCCTGGGTAGGTAGGGCAAACACTAGCGTAGAAGTCAATCACCTCTTCAGCTCTTAGAACTCGTCTCGCATTTATCATCCCATTAAAATTTTATCCCCTTCTGGGTAAGCCTCGACAAAGGGGTTATAAGTACTGAGAAGTCCTCAACAAATCTCTGATAATAACCAGCGAACCTCAGAAAGTTGCAAGCTTCTGTCACATTCTTAGGTTGCTCCCATTCAAGTATAGCTTCCACTTTCTTTGAGTCCACAAAATACCTTCCCCTGATGTTGGATCGCGTACAGTCCGAGTATTCACAATACACTACGGAAAAGACCATACAACAACATGAAATATAATCGAAAATACTTAGGATGTACGAAAATATCTTTATGCAGTGGGTGGGTTGATTCTTTTCGGATTCTAAGACACTGCAATGTGCGAATGCCTTCTACCGGTATCCACATGAGTATGCACGATCTGGGTTGCGACTGTGGTGTGCTACCACATCCTGAAACACTTTCCGAATGCCGCACGTTTTTCCTCTCGGATGGTGGCTAGGGTTTCATATGACAACAGTGTCTCTTTCTAATGAGACCTAAGTTTCTCTATTTATAGAGAAACTCTAATCCCATTGAAACCCAATAAGTTTCGGCCCATTATATCTCATATAATAAAAGCCCGACAACTTAATTCAATCCAGCCCAATAAATATATCTACATATATTTATTCAACACTAATAAATTAGGCCCAAGAGAATAAGCCAAGATTACATCACTCTTTGTGTGCGACCCTGTAGGCTCATTTGATGTTGGAAATGGGCTTGATCACACTTCAAGGCCCATAAGTCATAAGCGACCTCTAGCAAGACATTATGACTACCCAAATCAAATGAGGATCGATAATCCGATTTAACCTGTAAGCATGGTTATAAGCTCAGTCCTTTTGTAACATGATATCAAGATTAATCACAAGGCATGGTACATGTCAACCTTTGATTAATCATAGTTTCTTGATCCCCAAGTTGACTGATTATAACAAATGACATTGATGAATCTTCATCAATTCATTTGAGCACGGCCATGTATTTCTTCAGTCACACTTGTCAAGAGGCCCAAATGATATCTCTCTCATTTAAAAGAGGTACAAATCCCATCTACGTCATTCACATCCCTCCGCATGATTCATTTGATGTACAACATAAGATTACTTGTTATTTGGTTAAGAATAACTTCGTCTAATATCAAAACACCGAATTCCTCATGTAAGGAACCATGATGACTTTAGGTCAAAGGACTAAAGTCAAACCATATTAAGAATCACTAATGACATGAAACCATGTAGTATTCTTTATGTGGGTCAGTCCAATATATATTCTCTAACTATTAGAACCCCTCCCCGGTGAGTCGGATGCCCGACGTCTTACATGACATCTGGACGCGCATCTCTCAAGGGAGGAATTCTTCACCACGAAAGAAACCTCAAATCGAACTTAATTTAACGTCCTCCGAACAAATCTTGATAAATTCATCCTAATAAATCCGCCATAAAAATTAAAATTGCCTTGGGCCCATATTTAAATCCAATTCCTAAGCTAAAATGAAATTTCATGTTTCTATAATCATTAGAAACAAAAATCGCTTCAATCGGAGCTCTCGAGATCAAGAAATCACCGAAATACGGAACCATGTTCAATATATCCGACTAATTGCCTCTCTTTGATAACATCCGACAAGATTCAACTTAATCTCAAAAAATTCTAAATTTTGTATGAGAGGTTAGAAAAATTTTCTTAGAAAACCAATGCTTAAAAAAATCGAGTAAATCGGAGGTCAAACAAAAAAGTTACAAGTAAAAGAGTGAGAATATGTTAAAATTAGAAAAAGGAAAAATAAATTTGGATTATTTTATGTTTTGGAAACAAATAGAATCCTAGGAGTGTGCTACTGCCTTTGAAGTATATTTGGTTTGAGTTGTGTTATGGAAGTTGGAAGATTGAGTTTTTATGCAGGTTGTTAAGTTGGATTGAAGATTTGGCTAGTTACATTTTTAAGGGAGGTGCTGTCCAATTTTCTTAAAAACGGGCAGAACTTTTGACTGAAGTTTTGACCTTCTTAGAGCTTGAATTTAAGTGAGATGCCTTCTTGAAGAGTGTAATATTTGTTTAGAGCTTTCCAATTATATATAGTTTGTCACATTCGGACTTAAGATGAAAAAGTTATAAGGATTGAAAGGTTTCAGCTACTGTTGATGAGGGTGAGTTTTTTGCAGCACCTTCGGGAGAGTTTTTCACCCACTTAGAGACTGATTTGATTTTTTCTTTCTTTATAGAAAATGTAGATTATCTTTTCCTCTTTCCAAAGAGGTATGAATTGCAATTATTGGAGTTAAGAATAAAAAGTTATGAGGTTGGGAAGATTACAGTTACTGTTCATGTAGGCAATTTACAGTTCCATTGGTCTTTTTATAGGCTGAAACTTTGAGAGTGTTTTTACCCCTTTAAATGATTGAATTGATTTTTACTCCCTTCATGAAACTTGTAGATCATCTCCTTATCTTTCCAATGAGGTAAAATGTGTCATTTTTCGACTTGTGTGTTAAAAGATATGAATTTTCAAATTCTTGGTATTGTGTAGGGAAATTTAAATTTAGTGGTAGCAAATTTGAAGCAATTTATGACCCTCTTAATGGCTAAATTATTTTTAAATTCTTCTAGGAAGTTGTAGAGCTTCCTTTTATCTTTTCATTGACACTAAATTCACAAAATTTCGATTTCGGGGTGAAAAGTTAGACATTTTCAAAGTTAGAAGGTTATTTCAGCTTAAAATAATAATAATATATATATGAAATGTTCCTAGCACTCGGCAGAGTGTGAGGAACTCGCACTCTGCTGAGTGCGAGAGTGTCACACTCAGCAGAGTGCAACACTATTCTGCAAATTTTTTTATTTTTTTAAAACAATTTTATTAATTACTGATTTTTTTCAAATATGATAAATAACACCCCTTTTCTTATTTTCTTTGTTTTTCCTCCGTTTGACCTCCGATTTTCACAATTTTTGAAGCGTTGGGTTTCTAAAAAAAAAATTTATACCCCTTTTTGGTAAAATGAGAGTGTCTGGTTTTAGTCGGACTTTACGGATATTATTAAAGAGAGTCAATTACGTGCGGTTTTGAATATAATTCTGTTTTTGGGCAATTTTGTGATCTATAGAGATCCGATTGAGGCGATTTCTGATTCAAATTGACCTAGAGATATGGAATTTCATTTTAGCTTAGGAATCGGATTTAGTTATGGGCCCTAAGTAGATCAATTTTATTAGAGGATAATTAGGGTGAATTTATCAAGTTTTGTTCGGATAACGTTAAATTAAGTTCGATTTGAGGTTTCTTCCGTGGTGAGGAATCCCTCCCTCATGAGATGCACATCCAGATGTCACGTAGGACGTCGGGCACGTGACTCACCGGGGAGGGGTTCCAACACTAACATATATCTATGTTTCTGATTTGATATCTCATATCCATGATCAGTAAAACGTGATCATCAACAAGAACATATGCTAGACTTAATTCATTATTGTTCCACCAATAATGATCGACCAGGGACAGTCTAAAATAGTCTTATAACGCTTATGGTTTTACTATCAAGTCACATACTTGATGACATAAGTCTAAAACTATTCATGGAATGTAAATCACATTACATAAACGAAATACATGCATATATGAAATGAATACCTCATAATATATTATTAACAAGTCATAATGTTAATACATGAATTACAACTATCCATTGGCCTAGGGCACACTACTAACACCTGATACAACATGCCCAAGGAATCCAATCTCCCTTAACCAAAATTCACACTTTGAGAATTTCGTATACAACTGTCTTTCGTAAAGTATTTGCAACACAATCCAGAGATGTCTAGCATGCTCCTCTTCATCCTTAGAATAAATAAGTAGATCATCAATGAAGACTATGATAAACTGACATAAATAAGGATGGAACACCCTGTTCATGAAATTCATAAATACTACAGGTGCATTTGTCAATCCGAACGGCATCACCAAGAATTCATAATGTCCATACCTCGTCCAAAAAGCAGTCTTGTGCATATCATTCTTATCAATATTTTAATTGATGGTACCCAGACCTCATATCTATCTTTAAGAATATTGTAGCTCCTCTTAACTGATCAAAAAAATTATCAACCCTAGAAAGTGGATATTTATTCTTGATGGTAACCCTATTTAACTGTCGATAATCAACATATAAGCGGAGGGTCCCATCCTTCTTTTTGACAAACAATACTAGTGGTCCTCATAGTGAATGACTTGGTATGATGAAGCCTTTGTTCAATAACTATTGTAGTTGAATCTTCAACTCTTTCAATTTTGCTAGTGCTATAAGATACGATGGTATAGATATTGGTGTCATCCCCAGGACCAAGTCAACAGTGAAATCAAGTTCCTGATTAGGTGGCAATCTAGGTAACTCCTTCCAAAAGGCATCGGGAAACTCACACACAATAGGGACATCTCCTAGTTTGACTCTCTGTGCTGAAGTATCAATCACATGTACAAGGTATGCTTGGCACCTTTGACGAATCAACCTTTTAGCCTTGATCACCGATATCAAACAACTTGGGAATATCCGTCAATCGCTAGCAAATTTAATCGAGACTCCATCCTAAGATGAAACTCCACTTCTTTCTTAAAATAATCAACCTTGGTGTGATATCGTTCTAACCAGTTAATCCCCAAAATCACCTCGAAATCCTGGAGATCGAGAAGAATAAGATGTGCCTTTAACACAGCATCACCAATCTTTATCTCACAAGTTGTATATACTTCATCACAAGCCACTTTCTCTCCAAGAGTAGTGACTACAATGAGAGGGGGATCTAATGACTCCAGGGGATGACTAATATCCTCTGGCTTGGGTCGCAATGGTTCAACCTTACGACGACTTCCCCTTCATCATCCAACCATGCTATCACTATAAAATCAAAGAAAAAGACATTGTTTAATAAAATAGATCGGACTAAGCCTAACTTATCTGATATCCCAAACATCCCAAGGAATGTCGACAAGTACTTTGATCGAGGTCGAAATCATCCGACCATTAAGGGCATCAACTTAACGATCTGAGACTCAACTTCTTGACCAAAGACTTTCGACACCCATACTCGACTCTTAAGGCTCATAAAGTTTTTAAAAGCAGAAATAACACTTTTGAAAATGTAAAAACCATGCTCTGATACCAATTTAAATGTCACGACCTAGTGCTATATCAGGCCCATGAAAACAACCACATACCCGGGTTAAGGACACTCACGGTATCCTTAATCTGACTATACAAGACTAACTGAATCTCTCTCCCTTTTTTTAAAAAAATTGGGCAGTATAACGGCTATATTTTAAAAATCCCAATACTCAATCAAATACTTGCAAACAATTTTAAACACACGTATATAATCACATCCAAAAATTTTACCACAACTTTAGGACTCTAAAATTCACTTAATGTAATCTCAACAACAATATCAAAAGTTCATATATAAAGTCTTTTATAACAACAAAAAATCAAGAGCTAAATTTATATAATTATAAATCATATCAACACAACCAATCTAATAAAATTAGTAAAACAGTTCATGAACGACTATGTAACTAAAGTCCAAAACAAAAACTACCTACATGCAGTAATACCTCGAAATGTCAAAAGACTGTATGATCCACTAAGAGCTTCAAGTTCACTAAATTAACCTGCATAGTTAGAAGGCAGAGGGGTTGAGTACACTATATACTCAGTTAGTAGGAAAAACGTATATCGCAAATAAAACTTGATACACACCAAGACGATATAAATAACCTATTAGGTGAACATACATCACATAGAAGCACATAGCCCTAGCCTACGGCTCAACGTATACTAGTTAGGAACCATATAGGCCTAGCCTATTAATCACTCATCGGGTAAACATAAGTTCCAGTTTTAGTACATGTAAGCAGAAAAACATCACATGTATAAATAACATCTCGTCAGAAAACAAATATTAGAATAAGCCAAAATAATCATGTATGTCACCACTAGTTGCCCAAACTTATGTGCACACCCATCGATTTCTATTGTTGGCTCGATTTTCATCCTTTGTGAGTATGGACTACAGTCGACAAGAGTGTTATGATCCTACGTGATGACCTCGTCAGTGCCCAGACCATAGGTGTGAAATCACCCGTAAGTCCCGCGAAAAGATGTCAATATGGGGACTCAACTTTTATATACCAACATCAAGGGTATGGGGGTCGTTTAATCTATTGTCTCGAGCACAGGATTACCCAATCGTTACCTCACCAATCACAAGAAAAATCATATATAAATATTAAGTATAAAAAATCAAGTAAGGCATCATGCTTTTATTTATCGGTTTAACTGATAAAATGAAACTGTGCCATGGCTCTAAGCCAAAAGAGAACAAATACATGCAGCATACATGATTTCATTATGCATATGTAAATTTGAAAATATTTCATGGAATATAAGTCATCTTTTGCACCCTAAATGCAAAATTGTTCAAAAATGTAATTTCAGAAAATAAATCATTTTCCTTTATACTTCAAGTGTAGATTTGTTGAAAATAATATCATTTCTTAAAATACGTAATAAAAACATCATTTGTACTCCAAGTGCAAAGAGTTATTGAAAAAAATATCATTTATTAGATACACAAATATACAACATCTATTTGGGATTTAATTTTTCTATGCATTACCTAGGTTCAAAATTCACATACAAGTCATCATGTATGTCTTAGAATGTTCTAATCCCATTTGAGAGATATGGTTTCCTCAACTCATCTCAAAGAAGGTGCACACTCCTTTAACTTCAACAATCCTCTGTATGAGCTCCTTGATTCACAGCTCCCGATCCTTTATCCATAAAATATAAAATGTATTTGTTACTCAAACATATATGTCATATTTATACATTATCACATAAGTGTATGAAACACAATATCACTCTCTTTAAGCTATAGGATTTAACCATGAAACTCCTCTTATGGTTACTTCTTTACTATTCACACTAGTTTTTCTTTTGCATTTTTTAAGGCATTTAATGCTTTTAATCTAATACTTACTCATTTCAAAACATAATTAAGCAAATTTTTATCCAAGCACAGTAGGCCATTATTCATCAATCTAAACAACAATTCAACTTTGCTCTAATTCAACATGAAAGTTGCTTTCAATGTATATCATTACGAATCCTTAAATCCTAAGTCAAGTTCACTTAGACATTTTATCAAACACCTAATGCACATGATTTTTTAAGTCACATTTTCAATACTTTATCATAGTAATTCATGCTCCTATCTTGTTATATAGCAAATACTTCCAATCAACAAAACATTTCACCACTCCATTCAATCCAATTCCCTTCATTTAAGCCATATTCATCATAATTATACAACTCATCACATTAATCCATTCCTTCTTCCATCATTTCGACTAAGCCTATCCAAAATACTTCTTCTTCATTTTTTCATTATCAATTCACATTATACATGTAAAATTAACACCATAGAATCCATTTAAATCATCGATTTCAAAAGATATCCAAAAATTCACAACTTTCACCAAAGAGGGGGCATTTTGGTTTTGACTTAAAACCCTATCCATCCACATTTCATTCACCTAGACCATTTTCCATGCATATTCAAGCATGGAGAACAACATATCTTAACACCAAACTCAAAATCCTAGTGTAGAGTGAGATGAGACAAAATTTACCTAAACCTTCCTTTGGTGATATCTTCAAATCCTTTGAGAATTTCTCAAATCTAATGATAGATTTGAGTTCCTTGACCCCAAATTAGCTTAGAACGTTTCAATTTGGGTTAGAGAATCAAAAAGAGGGTGGAATTTTAGGGATGGCCGAAACAACCTTCTCCTCTCTTCTCCTTTCTTCTCCTCTCTTTTAATTAAAAGAAGAATTGTTAAGTCTTTAGCAAGGGAGTGCACGATCATACATAAGAAGAGTCTAGAATTTTGACTCTTCTTTGACCAAAATATGGTGAAATTATCTTTTTGCCCTTAGATTATGTGAAATTATGATTATACCCTCCAACTTTTCCTAAATTTGCAATTAAGCCCAAAATTTGGTAATCACCAAAAATTTTATTTTTCTTTTGGTCCTCAAATTTTTGAGAATAATAATTAATTCCCTTAACTTTATAGAATTATATATTGGTCCTTCAAGAATTGAAAATTTACATTTAAGTCCTTTAACTTTTAACAATTTACAAATAAGCCCTTATGTGCATCAACTTTTTCAATTAAGCTTTCTAAGTGTCCCATAAGTCTATAAATCATATCAAATCACCTCTAAGGCATTAGAACATATTTAATTCAATCACCATGGTCATATCCATCCAATGGACTTAATTTTACACACTTAAAAGCTTATATGTCGGAAATCTCCAAGATTTCACATACCAATGAACTCTAAGTTCATGTAAGGGCATATAATATTATAAAATTATAAATCATTAACATATACCCAAAGGAATTAAATACATCTTTGAACTCATATATAACCATGTATGTATCAGTATATATGTTGGACCCCGAACCTTGAGTGACAATTTGACTTAGTAATATGAGTGATAAAGTGGATGAGTTGATTGTAATTGAGTTGAAAATCATGACTAAAAAGAGAAATAGTGAAAATATGAAAAATTGTGTAATAGTTGACTTTTTGGCCTTGGAAGGTTGACTTTTGATTGAGGCAAAATTAGAGAAAATGATCTACATGAAACTTGTAGACTATGTCAAGAGCTTTCTGTAGACATAAAGTTTGATATTTTTCGATGTCGAAAGTGAGAGTTATGCTCAGTCAAAGTTCGATTAAAGTATCTTGAAGAAAAAGTTGACTTTTTGAGTTAGGCAAAATCCGAGAAAATTATCAACATGAAAATTGTAGCCTCTGTCGAGAGCTTTTTGTGGACATAAAGTTTGCAATATTTCGATATCAGGAGTGAAAGTTATGATCAGTCAAAGTTTATGTTTGATAGGGTTTGACTTTTATTATGGTTGAAACTTTCATGAAAATTGAAGGGTTTGTTTTGATCTTTATTTTGATATAAAGTATGCAATTTTTCGATCTCGGAATAATAAGTTATGATTTTTACAAGTTTGTATAGAGGATAGTATCTTTGACAGAAAAATGGACTTCCGTAGGAGTCGAATTAAGTTTTATGTCCTTCGTGAAAGATGTAGAGCTTCCCTCAAGCTTTCTATAGAGACTAAGTTTGTCAAAATTGAAGTTCTGGATTGAGAATTATGAATTTTGGAAGTTTAGATGAAAAAAAAAAGAGAGAGGAAAATGATTTATTCCCGTCACTAGGGCGACGCGTATCGCCATAGCGATGGCGAAGCATCCAAATTGCCGTCGCATGGCTTGGCGACGCCAGATCGCCATAGCGATGGCGAACGTCCAACCGCCGTCGCTACGGCGACGCGCATCGCCATAGCGATGGCGAGCATTCGGCTCGCGTCGCTAGGGCGACCGCGTCTTCGCCTCGCCCAAACCCGGGCGTTTCTGCTTGGAACGACGTCGTTTTTGTTTCTCCAATACGGCGCCGTTTTGATTCCTTTGTTAATTTCCTTTCACAAATTCGACCTTTGTTCACTATTTTGTTTATATCTTTTCCGTCCGACATCCGATTGAGTCGATTCTTACGGCGTTGGATTCCTAAGACAATTATCTACATAATCATAGAAATTTGTGAATTTTTGAGATTAAATTAATGGTGATTAATTTAATCAAAGTGAGTCGGGAAATTTTCCGAGCATAGTTCAGTATTTTATGAAATTCGGGATCTGTAGAGATCCGATTGAAGCGATTCTTAAGGTGAAATAAAGATAAGACAAGGGGCTACAAATAATATGAAGACATGAAATGTCAATTTTGCCCCTAAGACTTTTAATTTCTGAATTTAAGTTCGGATTAGGGTGAAATTTTTGGATTAGGAACACCTGAGAGTATTTTAAGCATAACTTTTGATCTGGGAATCGAAATGGAGCGATTCTTGTTTTGAATTAAACTAGAGACATAAGGCTACAATTGTTATGAAGACATCTAGTTTCAATTCTGGGATTAAGAATGTGAACTTTTGGACGGAAATAATCATACATGGAAAATGTGTTAGAATATGGATATTCCCGAACTGTTTTGTGCATAACTTTTGATGTAGTGATCGGAATTGAGCGCGGTTAGTGGTGTTGGATTCGTATGATTGCGATGAACATTTCTCGAGAAGGAAGTTTTAACAAATTCCTTCAACTCGATAGTGCGAATTGACCCGCAAGTAAGCATGACATAAAGTAACAATGGAGGGGCATTTTGGTCAATTAATCATCATTTAATGATATGGCTTTAAATTCACAAAGGGGCTGTCGTTTTTATACATGGGAGAGCCGACCATTGAGCAAATAAGAAGAAAATAAGAAGAAGAAAGAAGAGTGGAGGTCGGTTATGGAGAAAAGATGAGAGAGAAAATGAAGTTTTGATTTTTTTTCTACTTCTTTCTTAAGGATTTTGGGAGGGTTCCAAGAGAGAAAAAGTTAGAGGAGCATAAGAGCTTCCTTCCCAGCCAAATAAATTTGAATTTGGAGAAGAAAAGAGGTAAGGGAAAATTTCAACTTTGAGTTTTTGATGAATTCTTGGTTTAGAAATAAGGATATTGGCATGGGTTTGTGGATTGTGGAGTTAATTTTGATGTATATGCTTTAGGTTGGGTTTAATTTTGAATGGAAATTTGATTAAGGTTTAGGCTTAATCTTGTGATTAAGAATTTTGTGAAATTTTGGTGTAGAATTAAAGATAATAATATGGGTTTGTGGAATATGAAATTAGTTTTGAGAAAATTGTGAATTATGGTATTGAATTTGGATAAATTGGTTTAGGCCAATTTTAAGATTTGGGGATTTTTGAAATTGAGGATTTAGATATTTTGGAATTAATGTGAATTGATGAATTGTGAGATTAATTTTGAAAATTAAGTTATTTATGAGATTGAATTTGAGTGTATTGATTTAGGCCAATTTTGAAAATTGGGGATTTTCAAAATTGGAGATTGAAATAGCTTGAAAATATGATAATTATGAATTTCCGATAGTTAATTTTAGGAATTATGCAAATTTATGATGTGGAATTTAGGTGATTATGGCTTAGGTCAATTTTAATTGAAAGAAGGAAAGAAGCAAGGATCAAATTGGAGCTTGGAGCAAGTTCCTGGTATCGATTCAAGGTGGGTAGTATATTTATTTATTGAATTTTAAACTAAGCATATGGATTTGAAAAATTCAAGAAGCAAATTTTGAGAAACAAATGTTTAGAAAAATGTTTGAGAAATATAGTTTTGACTGAGTAAATGAAATGCTTTCGGAAGGTTTTAAGAAAATACAAGATCTATGAAAATCATGTTTTTGAATTATCTGAACAATTTGAATAATGTGCCTTGTAATAGAATCAGTTTGATTTATGGTTTAAAGAAATTGTGCATACTTTGTTATGAATTTGCTTGATATGTGATTTAATTGATGCTGTTAAATGCATTTATGAGAATATGCAAAAATGTCAATTGTGATACGATATGATATGAAAAATTTAGAAAATCAAGATTTTGGAAAAATGCCTTGAGCAATTTGAATTCTCTTCTGCTTATGTGTTATGTGGGTTTGGTAGGTCCCTTGTGAGTCAGTGCTGTCTCTATTTGTATAGCCTTCGCCTGCTGCCCGCTAGTGGCACGGAGCTTCGATTTCGGACTCCTTCTGGTACAGACCGGACCGCTTTATGGAGAAAGTGTAATACGTTCATTCACGGTACCGCAGGACCGCTATCTGAGAATGTGCGATGCGTTCTATTTGGACCGAACCAAGCCATTTGATATGTTTTATATGTTTGATTTGTGAACTTGATGATTTGTAATGTTATGTGTTTGCATTCATGTTTATAAAACATTTAAGAAAATGAGTTATGAAAAGTTTGAAAAATTGAAAAGGGTTTGAGAAAAATATTAAAAAAATTGAAAAGTTTGAAAATGAGTTTTTGGAGAAAATCTTAAATGGGAAATGTTTGAAATGTTTGAAAAATAAAAGATTTTTCCGCTTATTGTTCAGTTTATAAATATATTATCCACGAGCTTCCGAGCTCACCCCTCTTTCATCCCCATCTCCAGGTTTTGAGCAGGAGATCGGATGAAAGAATGTGAAGACATCAGTTTCGACATTTGTATAAGTTAGATTTTGAGTAATCTAAATTTAAGTATGAATATGTATATGGCTTTAGATAAGTTTGTGAAAAATGTATTTGTGTATAAAGTTTGAGAATTGTGAATGATTGTGAAATTTGAATATGAAATTATGGATAATTTGGAAATATATATGTATGATTGATTTGGGAATTTAATTGAATTATGAGTTTGGTATTGAATTGAGAATTATGGAAGTATTAGATTTAGGTTTGCGTTTTTCTGGTGTTTGGGTTCGGACGGAGAGTCGATGATTACGAGATCTGTTTGGCATTTAGAAGTGTATTTCTTTACCCTTGCGAGGTTTGGGTTAGGATAAAGGCGGTAGTTATCTTAGAAATTTCGATAAAATTGGATACAAATGAGAATAAGAATAAGAAAAAAAATTCATTCCGGATTTTGGAACGTCTTAGGGTTTCCAATGCGACTATGTTCATTCGATTGTGTTCCTATGTTCCTTATTGTTTTCGGATGTCGGACATTTGTTAAGTATCGATTCCGCTTCGTTTCGTTTTGCTTCGGGACTTTGTTATGTTTCCGCTTGCAATTTGTATTCGATCGTTTGCTTTGATTTTTTTTGTGCTCGGATGTCGGATCTGTTCTACTTGATTTCGTTTCGCTTTGAAATCTATTCGTTAGGTTCTATACGAATTCGATTTGTTTTGTTACGAATTGATTCCGAATTCGACTTTCGAAATCTGTTCGTTTAATTCGTTTTCGCTATTGGCTTCCGCATTTTGTTTTCGATCGGAAATTTCCATTTCCATCCGATTCCGCTTCCTTCGTTCGGTTGGGATCCGGTTCCCGGATCGGGTCCCAACATTTATGGTATCAGAGCCCAGTAATAGGATCTTACTTGGGTGTATGAGTATGAGTAAGAATTTGAGAAGAGTTTGTAAAGATAAGAGTGAATTTATGAGAATGTGCTGAGTGATCATTTGATTTTGATGAGTATGATTGTCTTTAGGAATGTGAAATTGATGGGCATGACTATTTGACGAATTCATGTGATTGGTTCGATTTGGATGTCAAGAATATGATTGATTTTCGGAATGTGTTGAGAAACTTAAGATTAGAATTCTTGAGAAATTGTGATGAATTGATATAGATGAAAGAAAGATGAGATAATGATAAAGATTAGATACTAATTGAACCATATTAGGGTTCCTTAAGAAATGGACCATTAATTTGTGTCCATATATAAAGAAATAATAAGTTATAGATATAGTGTTTTAATATGATATGAGTGGTATATGATTTAAGGAAATGAAATTTGTGAAGAGATTGAGAATAGTTATGATGAATAAATGTGATGAAAAAGTAATTGATTATGAGTTGTGGAAAGAAATTAGTAAGAAAGTGCTTGATGATTTGTATTTAGAAAGAAATTTATTGAGTTACTTGGAGTTTAAGTGTGAATTTCGAGGACGAAATTCTTTTAAGAGGGGGAGAAATGTTGGACCCCGAACCTTGAGTGACAATTTGACTTAGTAATATGAGTGATAAAGTGGATGAGTTGATTGTAATTGAGTTGAAAATCATGACTAAAAAGAGAAATAGTGAAAATATGAAAAATTGTGTAATAATTGACTTTTTGGCCTTGGAAGGTTGACTTTTGATTGAGGCAAAATTAGAGAAAATGATCTACATGAAACTTGTAGATTATGTCAAGAACTTTCTGTAGACATAAAGTTTGATATTTTTCGATATCGGAAGTGAGAGTTATGCTCAGTCAAAGTTCGATTAGAGTATCTTGAAGAAAAAGTTGACTTTTTGAGTTAGGCAAAATCCGAGAAAATTATCAACATGAAAATTGTAGCCTCTGTCGAGAACTTTTTGTGGACATAAAGTTTGCAATATTTCGATATCGAGAGTGAAAGTTATGATCAGTCAAAGTTTATGTTTGATAGGGTTTGACTTTTATTATGGTTGAAACTTTCATGAAAATTGAAGGGTTTGTTTTTATCTTTATTTCGATATAAAGTATGCAATTTTTCGATCTCGGAATAATAAGTTATGATTTTTACAAGTTTGTATAGAGGATAGTATCTTTGACCGAAAAATGGACTTCCGTAGGAGTCGAATTGAGTTTTATGTCCTTCGTGAAAGATGTAGAGCTTCCCTCAAGCTTTCTATAAAGACTAAGTTTGTCAAAATTGGAGTTCTGGATTGAGAATTATGAATTTTGGAAGTTTAGATGAAAAAAAAGAGAGAGAGGAAAATGATTTATTCCCGTCACTAGAGCGACGCGTATCGCCATAGCGATGGCGAGCATCCAGCCGCCGTCGCTACGGCGACGCGTATCGCCATAGCGATGGCGAACGTCCAGCCGTCGTCGCTACGGCGACGCGCATCGCCATAGCAATGGCGAGCATTCGGCTCGCGTCGCTAGGGCGACCGCGTCTTCGCCTCGCCCAAACGTGGGCGTTTCTACTTGGAACGACGTTGTTTTTGTTTCTCCAATACGGCGCCGTTTTGATTCCTTTGTTAGTTTCCTTTCACAAATTCGACTTTTGTTCACTATTTTATCTATATCTTTTCCGTCCGACATTTGATTGAGTCGATTCTTACGGCGTTGTATTCCTAAGACAATTATCTACATCCTCATAGAAATTTGTGAATTTTTGAGATTAAATCAATGGTGATTAATTTAATCAAAGTGAGTTAGGAAATTTTCCAAGCATAGTTCAGTATTTTGTGAAATTCGGGATCTGTAGAGATCCGATTGAAGCGATTCTTGAGGAGAAATAAAGATAAGACAAGGGGCTACAAATCATATGAAGACATGAAATGTCAATTTTGCCCCTAAGACTTTTAATTTCTGAATTTAAGTTCGGATTAGGGTGAAATTTTTGGATTAGGAACACCTGAGAGTATTTTAAGCATAACTTTTGATCTGGGAATCAAAATGAAGCGATTCTTGTTTTGAATTAAATTAGAGACATAAGGCTACAATTGTTATGAAGACATCGAGTTTCAATTCTGGGATTAAGAATGTGAAATTTTGGACGGAAATAATCATACATGGAAAATGTGTTAGAATATGGATATTCCTGAACTGTTTTATGCATAACTTTTAATGTAGTGATCGGAATTGAGCGCGGTCAGTGGCGTTGGATTCGTATGATTGCGAGGAACATTTCTCGAGAAGGAAGTTTTAACAAATTCCTACAACTCAATAGTACGAATCGACCCGCAAGTAAGCATGACATAAAGTAACAATGGAGGGGCATTTTGGTCAATTAACCATCATTTAATGATATGGCTTTAAATTCACAAAGGGGCTGTCGTTTTTATACATGGGAGAGCCGACCATTGAGCAAATAAGAAGAAAATAAGAAGAAGAAAGAAGAGTGGAGGTCGGTTATTTTCAACGCGACTATGTTCATTCGATTGTGTTCCTATGTTCCTTATTGTTTTCGGATGTCGGACATTTGTTAAGTATCGATTCCGCTTTGTTTCGTTTTGCTTCGGGACTTTGTTATGTTTCCGCTTGCAATTTGTATTCGATCGTTTGCTTTGATTTTTTTTGTGCTCGGATGTCGGATCTGTTCTACTTGATTTCGTTTTGCTTTGAAATCTATTCAATCGAGTTCTATACGACTTGATTTGTTTTATTCTTTAATTGATTCCGAATTTGACTTTCGAAATCTATTCGTTTAATTCGTTTTCGCTATTGGCTTCCACATTTTGTTTTCGATCCGAAATTTCTGTTTCCATCCGATTCCGCTTCCTTCGTTCGGTTGGGATCCGGTTCCCGGATCAGGTCCCAACAATATAGTAGCATCTCCAAATATAACACAATATAAAAGGCTTAGAGAATCCGACGATACATACTATATGGGTTTAGATTGAAGATCATATATTATACTAGACAAAATACACTATTTATGTAAGCACTTAGTCATATAACCTGCAATAGTGGGTTAAACATTGAGTTATAATTTAGAACCTTAGTATAGTAGGCCAAACTGGATTCAGACCATATATTTATACGTTTTAGACCTACTTTTTAATAGTTTAAACAAGGCATCATTAATCCTATTGTCATAGACAATAATGCAATTCGTTAGCAATGTAGTTTGACATGATTTATGAAATAATAATTTCTTATTGTTTGTACTAATTAGTCAACAATTAGAGAAGTAGGGGGTGGACCTCTTTGATGTAATTATAAAGATTGGATAGGCCTAATTATATCAATGATGATCAGATAAGGTTATTTTGTTATGCATAGGAGAATAATAGGTGGATTAATCCACTACAACTTAATAGAGGGCATCCGAACAACTTGGGTTAAGAGGTGCAATAAGATGATGACCATAAAGAAGCTGAGGAGTAAGGAGACGAGATTGACATAATTGATAGGCCATTGTGGATAACGATTTAATAACTAGCACATTATATTGATGGCCTTCATAGAAATATTACAAATATATATGTCATGATAAATTTTATGTAGGTATACATTTTAATTTTATTTTTTAGTTTTTTATTGAAATTTTAAATGCAATTTATATTTTATTATTTATGAGCCTCTACTAATTTTAATGTCATGTAGATTTTGAGTATAGTTAAGTATGCCATAGTTGGGAATTTCTAGTTCAACTATCTAAGTGTTTAAGAAATTCTTCATATCCTTTTATTATTTATTCTTAATGCATAATATTGAGGACAATATTGTTCAAAGTGGGTAGGGAGGGCGGAGGGGTGGAATTGAGATAGTTTCAATTGTCCATTAATATTTTCAATATTTTTGTGTTTTAGGTTTTTTCTTTATGTTATGCATGTAGGAACTCATTAGTTACTTTAGTTTGATAACATTAATTTATGCACGATTCTTAGTTAAGATTGATTCATGAATTTGATGCATAATATGATAAAGTGAATGTTATGCAATCTTAACTTTATGAATGCTAGAAAATTAAATTTGTTAACTAATTATACTTTGATTTGACTTGAGTTATCTCGTAAGGGATTGGGCCTTTATATAAAATTTTTCTTTCTTTTATGGATATCTTCTTTGATTTTAAATTTCTATACTTAAATTTCTTCCTTTTAGATTATATGTAATATATGCACAAGTATTAAAATGACAAATTCACCTAAAATTGAGTTAAAGTCAAATGCCTATCCTTTATATATTAATCCATTAGTGAACCACTTTGATTCTTGTATAACTTTTAATTTTTTCTTAGTTACCCTTTTATAAAGAACTTTGAGCCTAAAAAAATAAAAATAAGTATTTACTCCCTAATTCATGATTATGAAAGAGGTAATTTAAAAAGTGGAATCTCATGCTAATTTAAAGTGTTGAAAAAAATTGATTGGCATAGATTCTTGTGCATAAAAAGAATGAAGAAAGAGGGATCTTTATAAGAATATGAGGAGTTAACATGGTGAGAATTAATTTGTTTGTTTTTTTATTTATGTAGCACTACTCTACTAATTATGAACATTGATGTTTCCCTTATTCCTTTACCTTTATTACCTTATTCAACTCTTTGGTCCCATTACAACTCAATTCAAAATCTTTTTTATTTTTCTTGTATACATCTATTTAAGTAATGGATATTAGATGATTTTCAAGCTTATACTAAGTTTACTTTCAGTAGAATATGATGAGAGTATCTCATCAAAATTTTAAACACTTGTGTGAATGAGTAATATCTTATGAGGATATGTCAATTCATGGTATTTGAATTTGATAAAGGAGGTAAAAAATATTTTCTTTTTTATTTGTATAGTGATTTAATTGAGAAATATTATATGTCTAAGTTTTACAATTCAATTAGATTGGAATTTGTCTACCTTGTGTAGTTAATTATGAAGCTAACTAATAATTTTATATCAATATTTGTGGTAGCATTGAAGTCAACTCTTAGAAGAATATAAGTCCTCCACTAGGGAGACCTTGGGGTTTACAAGCTTGTGACATATGCTAAATGTCAATGTACACCTACAAAAGTGGAATTACAATCATTTAGTTAATTCCGTCTAGGTTAGTTATTAGGATTCATTTGTTATTAATTGCTTGAGCATAATCAATGAGTTAAGTAAGGAAAATTTTGATAGGCTTATATTTTACATGTTATTTGGGTTAAATTACCTTATTTTTGGCACTTTGGTATCATGTTTTATATGTATTTTTATAATGTTTTCCTATGTTTAGTTAATTAACTTGTAAGTGACAATTTTAAGGAGGAAACACATAATTTAATGCAACTTTCTCCACTGTCATGTAATTGAAGAGAGTTCAAAGTCATTTGAAAAATAAAAAGATGTATAATAACTTTCTAGAGACATTGGAGGTCTAATTTAGGTAAGAGATGTCAAAAAGTAAAGAAGTTGGTGGAATAAGGTATAATAGGTGGTTGGCACGCATAAAGAATTGTTTCTATCTTTTATGAAGGTTTAAGAAGTTAATAAACAAAACATGACAAGCATAAAAGTTAATCTTATATTAGTGTCAGATTTGTCACTATTTTACAAAGAAAATTATAAAATAAAATCAACACTAGTAATAACTTGGTGTTTGCACCAATTATATATTTACTCACAATGAATAAAAGTTAAAACCAACATTGGTGTTAATGTTGGTCCTACGTTGGTTTTTAGGCATAACTTATAAAAATATGTTATTTCTCAAGTTTAGATAGTCTAAGACTCTCCTTTTGTAATCTAGACATAAATACTTGTAGCTAATCTTTCTTAGTAATGAAGGAGGATTTAGAGCAAGATTAGTGGAGCCTGTGACATCCTCTCTTCATCTTTTATTCTACTCTTTCCTTTATATTGAGAATAAATTTTTTTGGTTAATGTTTAATGGTTAGAAATCCTAGTTAGGGTTAAGGATATAACTTATAAGGAATCTTCCAATTACTAATGACTGATTTGATTATTTTTTGGTTGAATTTATTCTCTTGTTCTTAACTTGAGTTTATGATTGGTCATTATAGATTTAATCTTAAGGACTATATGAAGGACTAAAAGAAGAAATATAATTTGTGTACTAATAGAAGAGACATTTTAGAGCTAGAGAATGAAAGTATCCTGGACTTTACTAATAACCAATAGATTAACTATGCTTAACGAATTCGATGGTTGAATTGCACATTAAGAGATGGTAATTGCCTAATTAGATGCACTTATATGCCTTGAGAGACAACAGGGATACCTTTAGTTAATTTTCATCTTAAAATAGATAATCAAAATTGTATGATAATTGGAATTACCTATAAGTGAAACCTAATATCCTAACGTTTAATTAATTGGTTTTTCTTTACTAGTTATTTACATTGCTTTTGTTAGTTAAGTAATATAATTCTTTTATCAAATCTTTATTTTAGTTTTTTAGGCTATGATTAATAGATATAGTGATATAGTTCCATAAGGGATCAATGCTATAGAAGACAATTTTATTAACATGTGCGCTTGTAGATTTAATCAATTAGAGAGTTTTTGTTTACTCTTGAAAAAAATTTCTTGTAAGAAGGTTCCTCTTTGCTTTGTTAAAAAAAAAGAAATAGCAAAAATTCTTAAAAGGGTCTTGGATAATGGAAATAGGCAAGGGTTATTTATCGAATCACTATAAATTAGTTTTTCTTTCTTTTTCCCTACACTCTTTAAAGTTTTGTTAAATTATGTTAATGATTTATATTAAGCTATTTTATATTATATATTGATTCTTGTCAAATTACCTTAATTATTGAAAAATAATTTTAATTTTATAAACAACCAATTCATCCGCTCCTTGGTGCCATTAAGGACCAATAAGTAGTACTAAAATGAATCTCTTTCTTTATAATTTCAAATAAATTTTAGTTATGGCATATCTAGATGCATCTTCACTTAGTCAAGGCAACCAAAATACTAGTAGCACTTCTTTTTTTTTTCAATAACACGACTATCTCTATTGAGAAATAATAACAAAATTTTCTTGATGGATAACATATTGACTTATAAGAAATTGTTTTAAATGGTCCATCCATTCCTACTAAAGTTATATATGATCAAAAGGTTCCCAAACTAAAAGAAGAATAAGATCATCAAAATAAGAGATTAATTTCCTTGAATAGTAAGGCTATTCATATTTAATTTTGTGCATTGGAAATAAATGAAATTAACAGAGGTTCTATATATGAAACTATTCAAAAATTTGACTATTTTAAAAATTCCGTTGAGGGAAAAATCACATAAAGAAGACCAAAGTGATCATACTAACATATTAATATGAAATATTTTAAATGAATTATGGTGACAGCATATCTAGTAGACCTACTTAACTTATTGATATTAGTAATACCCTCAAAGGTTTATGGAAGATAAATGTTAATGTTAAAATAGTGAGAAAATTGCTTAGGTCTCTTCCAAAATCTTAGGAATCTAAGGGGATGGAAATCAATGAAGCAAGATATCTAAATGTACTACTATAAGGGGAACTTATTGGATCACTGCTCACCTATGAAATGAGTTTGAAGTAGACTAAACAAGAAGAGATAATGGCTCTAAGGAGGAAGAACTTAGCTTTCAAAGTTTTTAATAAGGAATCAAGTAAAAAAGAAAAGACATCAGCTACTGAAAGTGATGAGGAAAATATTACCCTAATCATTAGATAATTCTAGAAGTTTTTAATGAGAAAGAACTATTAAAAGAGAAAGGATTTCAAGGGTGGTAAGATGGATTTCAAAATGTAAATAAAATAATATTTTTTACATTATAGAAAACCTAGACACATGAAGTCTTAATGCCCTCTCCTTAAAGAAAATGAAAAAAAAAGAGAGAAATGAAAAGAAGGAGAAAAGGGGTAAAACTAAGAAGAAGGCACTTAAAGCCTCCACTTAGGATGACATAAGTGATTCCAAAAGTGGAAATTTCAAAGGATAAGCAACTTACATGTGCTTTATAGCTAAGGATGACATGGGATATTTAAAAAGGAATAAATAATATATGAAAAATGGATGCTCAAGGCACATGACCGGTGATGCATCCTAATTTTTAACTTGTTAAAGACAAAGATGAATGATTCATCACATTTAAAGACAATATCAAGGGTAAGAATAGCATTGGAAAAGTTGGTGAGGAAGATTACACTATTATTGATAATATGATGTTAATTGATGGATTGAAGCATAACTTATCAAGTATGAGTGAGCTATGTCACAAATAGTACGAAGTATTTTTTTTAAGGAAAGATTATGCATTGCATCTAGACTAGTTGACAACAAAATCATATTTTTAGGGAAGAAAGAAGAAAATATATATCCAATATATGTTAATAATTTCTCTAACCAAAATACAAATTGCTTAATGTCTATTAGTGAAATGCATGGATTTAGTATATGAGGTTTAGACATATAAGTGTGGACCTTATTTCCAAGCCACTTATTAGTGGAATTTCAAGGTTTAAATTTGAGAAAGACAGGATTTATAGATCTTGATAAATGGGAAAAATATTCTAAGAGCTCGTTAGAGAGCAAAATGTTGGTAACTTCACTAGACCTTTGTAATTATTTTATATGGATTTATTTGGTCCAAATAAAGTTGCTAGTTTAGGTGGTAATTTCTACACTTTTGTCATGGTTTATGATTTTATTATATTTACATGGGTTCTTCTCTTATCAAGCAAAGACGAATGCTTTGTTGCATTTTTTAAATTTGTAAAGAGAGTTCAAAATGAAAAGGAATTCTCTATTGCATCAGTTAGGTGTGATTATGGTGGCGAGTTTGAGAATGAAACATTTGAAGCCTTTTATGAATATAATGGTATCTTTCAAAAAAAAATTTACTCTAAGGACCCCTAAACAAAATGGAGTTATTAAGAGAAAAAAACATAAAAAAAATTGCAGGACATAACTAGGGCCATGATAAATTGATATAATATTCCTTAAAATTTTTTTGCAGAATCCATAGCTACCATATGGTACATTTTTAATAGATTCTATATAAGAGATGTAGGAAAACCAACTATGATCTAATCAAAAGCATAGTGAAAAATATAAAAAATTTACGATTTTGCAAGCTGATATCAATAATTGAATAACTTGAAAACATAAGTCATAAAAGCTAATTGAATCATCAAATTTGAGTTCTAGCCAAAACTCTTTCCAGAGGTGTCAACCATGAGCTGTTTAAGTATCCAGCCTCTAACTATATCCATATAACAAATAAAAAGAATTTAATATTTGAGAGGGATAAGTGGGAGTGCTAGCTCCCTTATGCTTATTTCCTATCTATAGAAAACATTATGGTTCGTTTATTTCTTATTAAAATTAAATCTCCTAATTATAATTAAAGTTAAACTCTAATTATAATTATAATTTAATTTAAATAAAATCAAATATCTCATATTTGATTTTGAAGTTTCTTAAACTTCATAATTAAGTATATCTTAATTTAAAATATTTTTCTCTTTTAAATGCTCTTTATGTGTGACTCATTAGGTTCCTAATATGTTAGCAATGATTATAAATTCTAATTCTAATTCATAATTAGAATTAGAATTAGATAAATTAAATTTTATTTTTAATTTATATTTAATTCTCTAGTTAAACTATTTATAATTATAGATCAAGATTAACATTTTAAAAGTTGTCATGACCACCTAAATATAAGAAATGTCAAAATGGTTTCACTCAACTTGTCTATGCATGGTTATGATATATAATTTAATCATTTCGTTGTCTAATGTTTCAGTTAGATATAGAGCATGAATTTATTTTTTGTTCTTATAAATCCAGTCATGCTCATTCTTACTAATTAGCAATTGATTTATAATTGATATTTAAAAGCACTTTTCAAATGTCAATTCACTCTAGCTAGAGAATTCCTTGAATCACTACTAATCAAAAACTTTGAAACATTATCTGTAATGACTTTATAGTGACAAATCCTTTATTAACTTACTCAATTATCTCTATATGGCTCATACTATCTCTAAGTACTACAAACTGAGCTGCCCTAATTAAGATAGGACCTAAGTAACATCAAGCATACTAGTTTCAGACATAAGAGACTTTAGTAATATCATGTATAAGTATCTATTATACAACTATCATAATAAGGAAATAGACACATAAGTAATATTCCATTTGGGATCCATATAATTGAGTTAATTCAGTGAACTTATTCTCAATACGCACCTACATGTTTGTTTAAGTATCTTCATACTTTAATTTATGAGATCAATTACTTTCATCATAAGAAAGAAACAAAAAATGTGTTAGTTTTATCGTTTCATCACTATCTTGTCTTGATGAAACTGTAACTAGGAAAAATTTAGGAATAATACATAAATACAAATTGAATATCATAATTATGATGTCTTTATAATTTCAATTGCACATAATTATTCCAAGAATTTTAACTTTGCTATTAAAATATCAAATGTAACTAATAAAATACATAAAGATAAAGAATACCTTTATTAATTAAAATAATAATGTAATATATAAAATTGTAACCAATTGATTGGTTGTAAAGACATAAACTAACAATCTCCCACTCGAACTAAGGCCAATCACCTATACATACATACATACATACATACATACATACATACATATATATATATATATATATATATATATACAAACACACACACAATGTCATATCCATCTATATATATCTTAAATGATGATGGCTTGGTGAGAGGATTTGCAAAATTCTCTTCGGTTGGAACTTGCTCTAATATTATGTCTTTCTACTCCACTTTCTCCTTGATCAAATGGAACTTCCTAAGTATATCGTTGGACTATTGATAAGAACTTAGTTCATTTTCCTATGTAATGGAACCATTGTTATCACAGTAAAATACTATTGGTTCAATAGTGCTAGGACCACTCTAGGATTGGTGATGAACTTTTAGATCTAAAATACTTCTTTTGTCATGTCTGACACAAAAATTTAATATACTTCTATAATAGAATCCACAATAGTTGGTTGTTTTAAATGTTTCCAACTTGTCACTTTGATCCATCATCTAGATCAAACTAAAAATAGCATATGAATATCCCCTAAACTCCGATTTCAGCTCCTATATAAACTAAAAAAACATCTTTAGTCCTTATTAAGAGCTTTAAGATATCTTTCATAGCTCTCTAGTGACCATCACTGGGATTGGTTTGAAACCTACTCATTATGTTTAAAGTATAAGGGACATCTGATCTATCATATATCATCACATATATGATTGATCCAATTACCGAAGCATATGGAATGCAATCCATTTTATCTCTTTATTCTTGTGTTGTAAGACATTATGCAGTATGGGTAAGAGTTCGTCTTATAATTCTCTGTGTTAAACCTCTTTAGCACTTTGTCTATATACATAGATTAGGATAACCGAAGCAACCTTTTTGATCTATCTCTATAGATCTTTATTCCCAGAAAATTTAACACTTAAACTATATCATTAATGGAGAAGTTCATGGATAACCAAATGTTTATAGATTGAAACACCGATATGTCATTTCCAATCAACAATATGTAATCCAATATATTACTAGGAAAACAACTACACTCCCACTAACGTCCTTATAAACACATAGTTCATCAACATTTTTGATAAAATCAAAATCGTTGCTTGTCTTATCAAAATGGATGGTTCAACTCTATGATGCTTACTTAAGTCCATAAACAGAATTTTACTACTTACATGCTTGATTAGAAAATCTCTTAAATTCAAAACCCTCAGGTTATGTCGTTCCATATCCTTAAACAAATTCTCATTAAGAAAATATTGTTTTGACATCATCTACCAGATTTCATAATCATGATATATGATTATAGCTAATAAGATCCTAATGGACTTAAGGATAATTACTGGTGAAAAGGTTTCATAAAAATTTGCTCCTTATTTTTTATTGTAACCTTTAGCCATTAGCTTTACATTATATATATGTACATTACCATCCATGTCAATTTTTAACTTAAAAACCCACTTATGTACTATAGGTACAGTGTAACGCCCCACTCCCGTAAGACCCGGACCCGACATCGATGGTGATATCTGAATCCGCGCCCTACTAGGATGGGATGATAAATCACCCAGTCAAAACACAGTACAAAAATTTTGTTTTGAAACAATCATACACTTACATATATGTATGTCGCGAAAAACAGTTTATAAAACCAGTATGGTAGATATAATAACCACGAGGGTCCTCATATATAATACATAATAACTTATAAGCAAAGTCTTCACTCTGATGTAGACGCAACTGATCCCGTCCTCTTTTGTCACTCTACGATCGCTATACACTCGATACCTGACGAGTATTCTTCTGAGTCCTGAAAAACAATTGCAAATTTTGAATGAGTTTTTGCAAACTCAATGAGTGACCATCATCGATGGTCCACTCACACAAGTACATAATCAAATAATAACTTATGTGTTCATTCTTTCTCTCTGATCTCATTAACAATTCCCATAGATCTATCTCTATCTTATAACACATTTTCTCAAAAATTCCCCATTTACACATTTACAGAAATCTATAGTCATAAGTCCCATTTTCCGATACATGATTATTTCACTCGCTTACTTTCAATAATCATTTGGCTGCGACCTAGTGCCTGAACTGTCCCATTGAAGGGCTCATTAAAATTTGTCCCTTATCCAGTGCTGGATACAGGGCTCACCAAACGTTGAGCCTGAGGCTTTAAATCACTCATGAGGTTGAAGCTCATTTACGCACGTTGAGCTAACAGCTCTGATCAGTGGCAACTCTAGTCGACCGCCATAATATCTCACACAACGCTAGACATATAACAATATATCATACATTTTACAATTAACTGAATCTCACGATCGTTATTATATCAGTATATGGCATTTTGCCTGTCATTCAATCAGTATATCAAATCAAAAGTAGTATACATCAATCGTTGAGCCATAGGCTCTAGAACTGTCCCATAAAGGGTTCGTTAATCGATGAGCGCGTCTTAGAGGTAGGAGAGCCCTCTGGGTATGCACTACTTCTCACGCATCTTAGGGATAGGTGAGCCCTCTGGGTATGCACTATTCCCTTTCGAGCTCGAGGCTCTTTTTCAGTATTCGAGCTTGTAGCTCTTATCAGTATATCACAGTCATTTCTAATCTATTCCAGATTTTTACATCACAAACACAATTACACTTTCACATTCTCATAACATTTCTGTATACTATCACTTTAATACTCCGGACCTTTTATCCGGAGTTCACATTTAATTACTATCTCATCATTTTACTTCAGAGAATTTAAATCACGGAAATATAATATTTAATACTTTGAGAACTGTCTAGGTCACTCACCTGGCTTCTGTGCTAACGCCTGGCAGTCTCAGTAATGACGGAGGACTGACTTTCCAAAAGCCTCAATCACAATGCAGCCACCCTATTTTACACATTGCCCAATCAGAATTAATACTCATATAGCAATTCACTAAAATCAACGTATCATGCACTTCCATGACATTCCCGACACTAACCCAAGGATTTCCCCGACAATAATTTCTCCAATTATCAGAACTCAATACATACTCAAATCAGTTAATTCGTTTCCAAAATCCAAAATTTATTCGAAGAAAAGGAGTCCTCGCCGCGGCGAGGGGAAAATCATTCGTCGTGGCGTGCTACCTTTTTCACGTCGCGACGTGCACCCTGTATTCGTCGCAACGTGCGGCCCTGCGTTCTTCGCGAAATGCGACCCTGCGCTCGTCACGATGTGCACATGAGCACGTCGCGACGTGCGAACCCCTCATCGCCTGCCGAATCCAATCTTCAACCTTTTCAAACCAAATTTCCAATCTATTTAACACTTAATTTATTTCAAACTCTTAAACAACACTAATACTCCATTTCAAACCCACTTTAAACCAATATCCTTCATCAAACGAATCCAAATCCCTCAAAATCGACAACCCTAAAACCCAACATGTAAAAACACCCAAATCTATACTTTTCATACTTAAAACAAGAATCAATCAATTATTTAAGAAGAAGGAGGCTTAAACTTACTTGATCGGGCTCACAAAACCATAAACTCTTAGTGATTTCATCGAAAATTCCTTTCTCCTTCTCTTGCTCTTCTTCTTCCACGGCAATCAAATGACTTTCCCATTTTCAAACCCTAATCCTTCTATTTATACCCTCTTTAAATGTGAAAAGTCCATTTTGCTCCCTCTTCCTTACAACTTAAGCCTTATAACCTTAAGTATCTTGCCCAAAGTGCCCCCATATCAAATCTTATAACTTTACTATTTCAATTCAGAAATTCCGACCCATGAGGGACTGAATTGCGATTCAATTCTTTTAGAATTGCTCGTTGTCATGCCTACCAATTTCCGATTCAATCAATTCATTTCTTTAGACTTTCATAAATCGTTCCAACATTCACTAACAAAATTTCCTAAATCATGACTTTAATTGGAATGTCCAAATGGCAGTCATTCTCAGTATCAGAAATCTCATCGGTACCCACATTGCAATAATCAGAAGAATTCACATAAATCACTCCAATTCATATTTTTCACAAAAACACCAAAGCCAGGATTTGTCACAAGTGCATGTACAATTTTGTGTACAAAAATACGACCCAATCCAAATCTACTATTTGATCATTCCCATCGGTGACGGGATGTTGTAATTCTTGTAACATCCCCTCTCCTATAGGAAGGGTATTTTGGTAATTAGGATGGGTTCGGGACATTTAATTATATCTCGGCATCATGCATACAAAGATATAGTCTCTATAATTATTGACGGGTTGCACATGCACATAGTATACATGCATTCATGTCATTTTCCTACTAGGATTGAAATGGAACTCTTGTGTGAAATTAATGGGGAAATTGAGTTTGGAAAATTATTTGGACTGTGCCATAAATCGTTTTACATTTTTAGGGATTTTTAGGAATTTTTCTGGATTTTTCCGGAAACAATTCCTGGACCGGTAAAATCGCCAATTGGCGAATCGGTCAATTCTCGGTAGCAAAGATCGCTACCCAGTGGCACAGTAATATTGGGTATATTATTTTGGGACTGAAAGTAGGGTCATTAGAGTTAAATGGAGTAAAATTTTGGACTGGATTAAATAGTAATAATTTGACTTTTCTTATTAAAAGAAGCCAATCACATGTTGCCATTTTTTATAGTCACATTTAATGCTCCCTTCCAATGCTTAGACGTGTAGGTTTAAAAGAGAATGAAAAGATGAATTGTTAGGCTTTGTAATGATCCATCCGAAAACACAAACACATAAACTCTCTCTTTTAAACTATCGCAAATTGGCTTTTCTTTCTCCATTTTCTCCATAGCTTTAAGCAAAGTTCTTTACTCTCATCAAAGCTAGATGATGAGTTTGGTATATGCTTGAGAAGGAAAAGGTGGTAGCTTGGTATAAAGGTTAGAAGGAAAAGGTTGGAAGTTAAAGCTTTGAAGGAGAATTGTGTTAGGTAAGTTTCATTTAAGTATTTGAGTTTAATGATGTCTTTCATATGGATTAAATGCCATGATAGTGTGGGGTAGTTAATAAATGGGTTTAAAGCATGTATTAGGTTTAGGTAGGCATTAAAGTGATGGTTATTATGATTTGATGAAAAAGGGATGAGGCTAGGTGAAGATGCATTGAAGTTAATGTTATAGTTTGATTTTTGGATTGAATAGGGATAATTAATTGAGTATTTGAATTGAGGAATTTAGTGCTGCCAATTTTTCAGTGTTAGCCCTAATATATGTATGATGGTATTAATATTTAATTTGTATTTATTTTGATGTTTAGTGATGTGAAAAAGATATTGGAAGTGTTTGAACTAAGGTTAACATTGAATCTGGAAAATGAGATTTGTAATAGATGTTACTGTTTTATTCATAACTTATTGTGTAGAAATGAAAATGAGGTAAGGTTAGTGGCCACTGAAACTTTGAAATGTTGGCTTCATTTTAGTGTGAAATAGGTGTTGTTAAATTATAATGCTAGAAGGTCCAAATTTGGCATGGAAAGTTGCTGTTCTGTTGTCTGTGAACAGTACCCGCAAATGTGTCCAATGAGTTTTGTTGATTTTTCTCAATTAATTGGTTTGGAGTTAGGGAAAATGGTCTTAATGAAAGTTGTAGCCTATTAAATTAGCTTTCCATTTCCACTGATTTTGCAATTTTTCGAGTTGTATGTTAGGAGATATGACCTGATTACTGATGACTGTTTTTATGCATTGGCTGAAACCTAGCTGGATTGGCACATTTAGTGCACTTTCGGGTTTGCAGGAATTTTAGGAATTTTTGTGATTTGATTTGGGGTTTGCATCGTACTGAAGAGTTTTAGATATCAGATTGATCTTGAAAATGGTATATGGCTTATAATATTTGGAGGTTAGATGTGGGAAATATGGAATTTCAAATTCTGGACCTACATTGTGATGTTAAGTGTTGTTTAGGTCAGAAACTTGTATGACAGGTTTGAAAATGTTAGAGGCTGAATTGGAGTTTGGTTATTTCAGGAAGAATTGAAGTTTGGGATTTTATCTTTTCAGGGATATAAAGCTCTGATTTTAATGACTTGTCTACAGGGAGTTATGTTGGTTATAAAGTTACTGCTCAAATTGCATGGTTTCAGGGACAGTATCATTGAGTGAATTAATTGACTTGTTTAGCAATGGAATTTGATTTTGGGTTGTTCATGAAAGTTGTAGAGGACATTGTGAACTGATTGAGCATATTTATGTGGTAATTTTTAGCTGACTAATCAGTGAGTCCTCGCATTTGTGAGTTACTGTCCTATATTTATGAGTTTTGAGTAAGCAGTATCTTGGATGGGATTTTTGACACCCTTAGAGGTTGAATTGATTTTTATGGTCTTCTTGAGAGTTGTAGAGCTTTTCATAAGCTTTCCAATGAGGTATAGTGTGTATTTTTCTGATTTGTGTGCTAAGAATTAGAGTAGTTGGAGATTGGGATTGAAATCTGGAAAAAGGGGCAAAGAAGTAGGGAAACTCGCCGGATCGCGAGGGCGAATTCTCGCCCTCGAGGCGAGAGAAATTGACCCGTCATGAGGGCGACGCCTCGCGCGACGAGGCGAGATGAGACAGCCTCGCAAGGGCGACGTCTCGCCTCGAAGAGGCAGTGCATAGATATATATATATATATTATTATTGTTGATTATTATTTGGCATTAAGTGATCCGATCGTTCTTTGTCAATTTCTTTTCCGTCCGACGTCCGATTGACCTGATTCTTGAGGCATCGGATTCAGTAGAATATTTAATTTCATTTGGTGAGAATTTGGGAATTTTGGACGGAAATTGACGTGGCCCCAATAATTGTTCGGTAATCACTTTTGTTTAATTGGGAACCTATAGAGGTCCTAATTATGCACCGTCGGCGCCTATAATTTTCTAATTTTAGACGGATTTTGTGATGGGAAAATTTAGATTAGGGCCGGAATGCCATGAACATGCATTATACACGCTTTAAGGATTCCATGTGCATTATTTGATCGTTTTAATTATACGATTGGTAATGTGAATTTATTTCAATTGCTATAGAGGCTCGATTGGACCGCCGTTCCACAGACGTTATGAGACTTCCGGCATTAGCGGAAGTTATTAGGTGAGTAACCTAGTTGGTTCCTCAACCTTTATGTGTTTACTATTTTGCAACTATGCCATGGGGGATAATGGAGGATTTATATGTGTTTGATTTGCTTGATTTGGACCATAGGTGTCTCAAATATCTGAACCGTGATATAGAAGTGTTATGTATGAATTTCATGGGATTGCCTATGAGTGTCTTATATGAATTTGGATCGTCGCTATTGATTTGGATAAATTGGACATACGCATTTCATGCATAATGGCATGATCGATATTGGCGATTGTGACGGAAGCGATAACGAGCTTATAGCTCAACGTGATTGGGCCTCGAGCCCATTGATACTGAGCCTATGGCTCACCGAGTATCGCCTTAATGGGACGATTTGCGCCAACACAACAATGTAATAAATCTGGAAAAGCGTCTCATATACATTTCATATGCATTTAAATTGGTTCCTTGATCGATATGATAATTCTGTGGTATTATTGAATGTGATTTGGTGAAATAATTATGTGACTCTGTGTATATGTATGAATTGGGTGAACCATCGATGATGGTTCCTCACTGAGTTCGCAAACTCACCCAAAATTGCAAATTATTTTTCAGGACCGAGACAGTTGACTCATAGCTCCGGATAGACTTTTCCTGCCGTGTAGATTGAGTTGGCAAGAGAAGTCATGGCACATAGGTCGGTCAGCTGGCACTTTTTGAAGGGATGACCTAGTTAGCTTTCTGTTTGATTTTCTTTTGGAGACATGTTCAGACACTTTCAGTTGTATAAATTACTACTTTGAGGATATGAAATGAGAAAGTTATGTCTTGAAAAATTAGTGAATTCCATACTACTGCTTTATAATACATTGATGCCATGTGGAGTTGGTAGTTTGTTCGTAGCGCACCCTTATCGTAGGGTGTGTATCGGAATGACCTACTGCCCGTTCGACATCTCCTATGGTAAGGGGTGCTACATTAGGTGGTATCGAGCATGGTTTGGCATCTGTTGGGACTAGTATATAATTAGGCTTGAATTATTGTGAAAACGATAAACCGATCGAGTTCTTGTTTGTTATAGGTCATCCGATTTGGTGATCGATAGATCAACCAAATGACGAGGATCTGCTTGAGCTAGCAGAGAGTCCTCGGTGCCTCAATCGAGGAGTTACCTCCAGAGTCCCGTGAGACGGGAGAGGAGATATGATTTCTTTGCGTGGGGAGAACATCGACTTATGGCGATCTGAGACTCACCGAGGTGAGAGTTGGTGGAGAGGACCGAGAGAGTTCTCGACCAGATGGATGCGAACTGATGAGAGGTTCGATTATGCAATATCTCTTCTCGGGGCCCATTTATACATGGTGGAAGACTGCTCCGGCGGTACCACGGGCCTTGCTTATCGACCAAGCAGATTTTCGAGGGCTTTCGAGATAACTATATGCCCAAGGTGTATCTGGAAATGAAGATGCAGGAATTCTTGAGCCGAGACAGGTAGGATGACATGGCAGAGTACGAGGTGAGGTTTAATGAGTTGATGGGGTGTCACTCTCTTGTGGTTTCTCTTGAGACAGTGGGTGCCGGAGGTTTGAGATGGGGTTGAATTTGGAGATCCGCGCCGGACTGGCTCGTTCTGATATGGGCTCTTTTATAGAGTTGAGAGCTGCTGCTGTGAGAGTAGAGCAGATTGTGAGACAGAGACAGTCAGAGATGGGTCAGGGGTCCAGAGGAAAGAGAGTTAGTGACAGTCAGGGTAGCTCTGGTAGGAGTTTTAGCAGGCGCCAGAGCAGGACCTTTAGATCTTCAGGAGGGTCCAGACAGTCTGGTTTTGGGCAGAGAGGTAGATTTGTACAGACTGGTAGTGGCAGTGGCAGTGGTAGTGGCAGAGGTTTTGGGCAGATGCCCCCATTCTGTGAGCACTGTGAGAAGAGACATTTTGGAGAGTGCTGGCGATTGACTGGAGCTTGCCTTAAATGCGGCTCCATGGATCATCAGATTCGGGATTGCCCAGCCACATTGGGAGCTCAGTCTGCTGGTAGTGGCCGAGCTGGGAGTAGCACCACTGTACAGCAGAGTAGAGTGGGTGGATCCGGACGTGGATCGGTGCAGAGAGGCCGAGGTAGAGGCCGTGGTAGAGTAGAGGGATCCTTTGTGAGGACTGAGGGTCGGGGCAGCCGACCACAGTCACAGGCCAGGGTCTACGCCATGACGAGGCAGGAGGCCCAGGATTCCCCTGATGTTGTGGCTGGTATGTTACTTATTTCTGATATTGAGGCGTTTGCATTGTTGGATCCTGGATCCACGCATTCTTTTATTGCACCTCATATGGCATCTAGGTTGCATGGGGATAGGAAAGGCTATCGTATGGGCTGGAGGTGAGTACACCTCTAGGTACTACTATCAGATTGGGAGAGGTGCGAGGGGATGCTTGATCCAGATTGATCAGCGGTGTTGAGGCGCACCTTATAGTATTACCTCCGAGAGATCGATGTGATTACGGGATGGATCGTTGACGCCCATAGGGCTATTATGGACTGCTATACCAAGGAGGTTGTGTTGGAGTCTCTGGTCACCAGAAGCGGTGTTCGAGAGGAGTTAGCCAGCGAAGGCGGCCGGATGATCTCTTTCCTTAGTGCCACGAGATTGATGCAGGAGGTCAGTGAGGCATATCTGCTCATGTGATTGACACCAGAGTTGAAAGCAGAGGCTTGAGGATATTCCGTGGTTAGGGAATTTCAGATGTGTTTCTGATGAGTTACTGGGTTTGCCACGGACGGAGAGCGAGTTTACCATCGACCTCGCCCAGTACCGCTCCTATATCTATACCTCCATATAGGATGGCACCTGTGGAACCGAGGAGTTGAAGGTCAGATTCACAGGAGTTCTTTGGAGAAGGGTTCATTAGACCTAGTGTTTCACCATGGGGAGCTCCAGTTTTGTTTGTGAAGAAAAAGGATGGGACTTTGAGGCTGTGCATCGATTATAGGCAGCTGAATCGGGTGACAGTAAAGAACAAGTACCCACTGCCTAGGATCGATGACTTATTTGATCAGTTGCAGGGAGCTCAGGTGTTCACCAAGTTAGATCTGCGATCTGGTTACTATCAGTTGAAGATTGCAGAGGCCGATGTGCCTAAGAGTGCATTCAGGAGCAGGTATGGGCATTTCGAGTTTCTAGTGATGCCGTTTGGGTTGACAAATGCCCCGCAGCTTTTTATGGCCTTGATGAATAAGGTATTTCAGCCTACCGGATCGGTTGTTATAGTTTTCATTGATGACATCCTAGTGTATTCGAGGGATGAGACAGGGCATAGTGAACATTTGAGGATTGTGTTACGCATTTATGAGGAGAGATAGCTTGTTCGCCAAATTCAAAGAATGTGAATTTTGGTGGATCGGTGATCTTTTGGGGCATATAGTGACCGGAGAGGGTATTCAGTGGATCCGAGTAAGGTAGAGGCGATCTTGAAATGGGAAGCTCCTAGGAATGTGCCGAGATTCGAGTTTCCTCGGATTGGTGGTTATTACGGAGGTTTGTCGAGGGTTTTCATTGATCTCACCCTCCGACAAAACTTCGAGGAAGAATGTGCCATTCGGATGGACCGAGGAGTGTCGAAGAGCTTTGAGGAGTCAAACATCGGTTGACTCTTGCACCTGTTGGCTATTCCATCTGGGGCCGGAGGATTTGAGGTGTCTGCGATGCATCACATCGTGGATTGGGATGTGTCTTGATGCAGCATGGTAGAGTCATTGCCTATGCCTCGAGACAGTTGAGGATTCATGAGGTAAACTATCCTGTTCATGATTTGGAGTTAGGCTGCGATCGTTTTGCATTGAAGATTTGGAGGCATTACATATGGTGAGACCTTTCAAATCTTTTGACCATAAGAGTTTGAGATACCCATTGAGCGAGAGAGTTGAATTTGAGATGAGGAGGTGGCTTGAGTTGTTGAAGGATTACTGACTGTATTATTGAGTATCACCTGGAAAAGCTAATGTGGTGGCGTATGCTCGAGTAGAAAGTCACATCTGATGTACATGTTCGATTGAGCAATGAGATTGCCTAATTTGATTCGATTGAGAGCTTTGAATGTGCGTATGAATTTGGAGCGGGATGGAGTATTATTGGCTACATTGAGATTGAGACCGATGCTCTTGGGCAGATTAGGAGAGTTCGTGATAAGGATCCTGTTATGGTGAGACTGATTGAGAAAGTGAAAGCTGATTCGAGATCTGAGTTTGATGTGAGAGATGAGACTCATGGATAGGCGAGACTTTGTGTGCCTGATGTAGATGATCTGAGGCGAGAGATACTGGAGGAGGCTCATATGGCCACATATGCTATGCATCCTGGTACTACCAAGATGTATAACACCCTTAAGCAACATTTCTGGTGGCCTGGTATGAAGAAGCAGGTAGCTGAGTATGTGTCCAGGTGTTTGACGTGCCAGCAAGTTAAAGCTGAGCACCAAGCTCCAGTAGGGAAGCTTCATTCGTTGCCTATTCCGGAGTGGAAATGGGAACGGATCACCATGGATTTCATTATGGGGTTGCCTAGGACGCCGAGGCAGCATGATGCTATCTGGGTCATAGTGGACCGGTTAACTAAATCGGCTCATTTCTTGGCAGTGAGGGAGAATAATACTATGGATCAGTTGGCCCAGAAGTATGTGGCGGAGATAGTGAGACTGCACGGGGTTCCAGTGTCGATAGTGTCTGACAGGGATCCCAGATTTACTTCGAGGTTCTGGCAGAGTTTACAGTCTGCTATGGGTACTAAGCTGAATTTCAGTACAGCATTTCATCCTCAGACAGATGGGCAGAGTGAGAGGACGATTAAGACTGTTGAGGATATGCTTCGGGCATGTGTATTGGAGTTCAGAGGAGCATGGGATCAGTACTTGGCCTTGATAGAGTTTGCATATAACAATCACTATCATAGTAGCATCGGGATGGCTCCATATGAGGCCTTTGTATGGGCGAATGTAGATCGCCTTTGTATTGGGACGAAGAGGGAGTAAGGATGATCGAGGGCCCGAGTTGATTCAGGATACCGTTGATAAAGTGAACCGATTCGAGTCGCATTAAGGCGCTCGGATGAGACAAGAGCTATGTTGATCGGCATAGGAGGGACATTGAGTATAATGTGGGCGACAAAGTGTTCTTACGGGTGTCACCGTGGCGTGGTGTACTGAGATTTGGGAGAAAGGGGAAGTTAAGCCCTAGGTACATTGGTCCATACGAGATCACTGAGAGGATCGGACCTTTGGCCTACAGGCTAGCTTTACCGAGTGAGATGTCTCAGTTACATGACGTCTTCCATGTGAGTATGCTCCGCAGATATCGGTCGGATCCGACACATGTGATACCGGCTCAGAGATTGAGGTCTCCAAGAATGTCGAAAGTTATGTGGAGGAGCCGATTCAGATTATCGGGTCTCAGGTGAAACAATTGAGGAATAAGAGTATTCCACTGGTGAAAGTTCTCTGGCGGAACCATTCGACTGAGGAGGCTACCTGGGAGACCGAGGAGCATATGAGGAGACAGTATCCTCACCTTTTTGATCAGTCAGGTAAGAATTTCGAGGACGAAATTTTTGTTAGGAGGGGAGATTTGTAACATCCCCTCTCCTATAGGAAGGGTATTTTGGTAATTAGGATGGGTTCGGGACATTTAATTATATCTCGGCATGCGCATACAGCATATAGTCTCTATAATTACTGACGGGTTGCACATGCACATAGTATACATGCATTCATGTCATTTTCCTGCTAGATTGAAATGGAACTCTTGTGTGAAATTAATGGGAAATTGAGTTTGGAAAATTATTTGACTGTGCCATAAATCGTTTTACATTTTTAGGATTTTAGGAATTTTCTGGATTTTCCGGAAACAATTCTCGATCGTAAAATCGCCAATTGGCGAATCGGTCAATTCTCGGTAGCAAAGATCGCTACCAAAGGGCACGAGAATATTGGGTATATTATTTTGGGACCGAAAGTAGGGTCATTAGAGTTAAATGGAGTAAAATTTGATCGGATTAAATAGTAATAATTTGACTTTTCTTATTAAAAGAAGCCAATCACATGTTGCCATTTTTTATAGTCACATTTAATGCTCCTTCCAATGCTTAGACGTGTAGGTTTAAAAGAGAATGAAAAGATGAATTGTTAGGCTTTGTAATGATCCATCCGAAAACACAAACACATAAACTCTCTCTTTAAACTATCGCAAATTGGCTTTTCTTTCTCCATTTTCTCCATAGCTTTAAGCAAAGTTCTTTACTCTCATCAAAGCTAGATGATGAGTTTGGTATATGCTTGAGAAGGAAAAGGTGGTAGCTTGGTATAAAGGTTAGAAGGAAAAGGTTGGAAGTTAAAGCTTTGAAGGAGAATTGTGTTAGGTAAGTTTCATTTAAGTATTTGAGTTTAATGATGTCTTTCATATGGATTAAATGCCATGATAGTGTGGGGTAGTTAATAAATGGGTTTAAAGCATGTATTAGGTTTAGGTAGGCATTAAAGTGATGGTTATTATGATTTGATGAAAAAGGGATGAGGCTAGGTGAAGATGCATTGAAGTTAATGTTATAGTTTGATTTTTGGATTGAATAGGGATAATTAATTGAGTATTTGAATTGAGGAATTTAGTGCTGCCAATTTTTCAGTGTTAGCCCTAATATATGTATGATGGTATTAATATTTAATTTGTATTTATTTTGATGTTTAGTGATGTGAAAAGATATTGAAGTGTTTGAACTAAGGTTAACATTGAATCTGGAAAATGAGATTTGTAATAGATGTTACTGTTTTATTCATAACTTATTGTGTAGAAATGCAAATGAGGTAAGGTTAGTGGCCACTGAAACTTTGAAATGTTGGCTTCATTTTAGTGTGAAATAGGTATTGTTAAATTATAATGCTAGAAGGTCCAAATTTGGCATGGAAAGTTGCTGTTCTGTTGTCTGTGAACAGTACCCGCAAATGTGTCCAATGAGTTTTGTTGATTTTTCTCAATTAATTGGTTTGGAGTTAGGGAAAATGGTCTTAATGAAAGTTGTAGCCTATTAAATTAGCTTTCCATTGCCACTGATTTTGCAATTTTTCAAGTTGTATGTTAGGAGATATGACCTGATTACTGATGACTGTTTTTATGCATTGGCTGAAACCTAGCTGGATTGGCACATTTAGTGCACTTTCGGGTTTGCAGGAATTTTAGGAATTTTTGTGATTTGATTTGGGGTTTGCATCGTACTGAAGAGTTTTAGATATCAGATTGATCTTGAAAATGGTATATGTCTTATAATATTTGGAGGTCAGATGTGGGAAATATGGAATTTCAAATTCTGGACCTACATTGTGATGTTAAGTGTTGTTTAGGTCAGAAACTTGTATGACAGGTTTGAAAATGTTAGAGGCTGAATTGGAGTTTGGTTATTTCATGAAGAATTGAAGTTTGGGATTTTATCTTTCAGGGATATAAAGCTCTGATTTTAATGACTTGTCTACAGGAGTTATGTTGGTTATAAAGTTACTGCTCAAATTGCATGGTTTCAGGGACAGTATCATTGAGTGAATTAATTGACTTGTTTAGCAATGGAATTTGATTTTGGGTTGTTCATGAAAGTTGTAGAGGACATTGTGAACTGATTGAGCATATTTATGTGGTAATTTTAGCTGACTAATCAGTGAGTCCTCGCATTTGTGAGTTACTGTCCTATATTTATGAGTTTTGAGTAAGCAGTATCTTGATGGGATTTTGACACCCTTAGAGGTTGAATTGATTTTATAGTCTTCTTGAGAGTTGTAGAGCTTTTCATAAGCTTTCCAATGAGGTATAGTGTGTATTTTTCTGATTTGTGTGCTTCTTAGCGTAGTTGGAGATTGGGATTGAAATGGAAAAGGGCAAAGAAGTAGGAAACTCACGGATCGCGAGGGCGACGTCTCGCCTTCGCGAGGCGAGAGAAATTGACCCGGTCGCGAGGGCGACGCCTCGCCCTCGCGACGAGGCGAGATGAGACAGCCTCGCAAGGGCGACGTCTCGCCCCTGCGAGGCAGGTGCATAGATATATATATATATATATTATTATTGTTGATTATTATTTGGCATTAAGTGATCCGATCGTTCTTTTGTCAATTTCTTTTCCGTCCGACGTCCGATTGACCTGATTCTTGAGGCATCGGATTCGTAGAATATTTAATTTCATTTGGTGAGAATTTGGGAATTTTGACGGAAATTGGCGTGGCCTCCAATAATTGTTCTAGAATCATTGCTTTTGTTTAATTGGGAACCTATAGAGGTCCTAATTGCATGCACCGTCGGCGCTTAATTTTCTAATTTTAGACGGATTTTGTGATGGGAAAATTTAGATTAGGGCCGGAATGCCATGAACATGCATTATACACGTTTTAAGGATTCCATGTGCATTATTTGATCGCTTTAATTATACGATTGGTAATGTGAATTTATTTCAATTCTATAGAGGCTCATTGGACCGCCGCCCACTTGACGTTATGGAGACTTCCGGCATTAGCGCGGAAGTTATTAGGTGAGTAACCTAGTTGGTTCCTCAACCTTTATGTGTTTACTATTTTGCAACTATGCCATGTGGGGGATAATGGAGGATTTATATGTGTTTGATTTGCTTGATTTCGGACCATAGGTGTCTGAAATATCTGAACTGTGATATAGAAGTGTTATGTATGAATTTCATGGGATTGCCTATGAGTGTCTTATATGAATTTGGATCTGATACGCTATTGATTTGGATAAATTGGACATACGCATTTCATGCATAATGGCATGATCAGTAATTGGCGATTGTGACGGAGCGACCCAACGAGAGCTTATAGCTCAACGTGATCGGGCCTCGAGCCCATAAAGGATACTGAGCCTATGGCTCACCGAGTAATGCGCCTTAATGGGACAATTTGAGCCAGTCACAACAATGTAATAAATCGAAAAGCGCCTCATATACATTTCATATGCATTTAAATTGGTTCCTCGATCGATATGATAATTACGTGGTATTATTGAATGTGATTTGGTGAAATAATTATGTGACTCGTGTATATGTATGAATTGGGTGAACCATCGATGATGGTTCTCACCGAGTTCGCAAACTCACCCAAAATTGCAAATTATTTTTCAGACCGAGACAGTTGACTCATAGCTCGGATAGACTTTTCCCGCCGTAGATTGAGTTGGCAAGAGAAGTCATGGCACATGTGCCGGTCACCGGCACTTTTGAAGGATGACCTAGTTAGCTTTCTGTTTGATTTTCTTTTGGAGACATGTTCAGACACTTTCAGTTGTATAAATTACTACTTTGAGGATATGAAATGAGAAAGTTATGTCTTGAAAAATTAGTGAATTCCATACTACTGCTTTATAATACATTGATGCCATGTGGAGTTGGTAGTTTGTTCGTAGCGCACCCTTATCGTAGGGTGTGTATCGGAATGACCTACGGGCGTTCCGGTACATCTCCTATGGTAAGGGGGTGCTACAATTCTCCCCTCCTAATAAAAATTTTGTCCTCGAAATTCATTTTGACAAAGAACAAAGTAGGGGTACTGTTATCTCATATCCATCTATTACAATTCTCATCATTTTTATTCGATGTGTCACTTATAGCCTCATCCTTGGAGTCCCCCATAGATTCTTCCATTCATTAATTAGAAATCATACTTCTTTCGTTGATGAGTTTTTCAGAACATTTAACTCATTATTCCCAATTACAATTACCCACATAAATCGGATTGAAACATTCCTAGCCTTAAAGTCATTTATAATGCCATCATTAAGGTTCACATTCGTTCTTGTCGTTGTGACTGAGAGTCTTTTTCATCATCCAAGAGCTTAGTCAGAATATTGGCCCGTAGGCTTAATCGCATTAGTAAACTAGCCCGTAGACTCAATCAAATCAGAATACTGGCCCGTAGGCTCAGTCAAATCAGAATACTGGCCCGTAGGCTCAGTCTAATCAGAATATTGGCCCATAGGCTCAGTCAAATCAGAATACTGGCCCATAGGCTCAGTCAAATCAGATTACTCATCAGCTAATCACGAAACATAACTCTAGGTGGAAACGCTACTTATAGGCGACTCAATCACAACTCCTTTATACTTCATGCATTTGTGAGGGGAAAAAATGCATCACTTAATATTGCATGAACTTATTCGGACATATTTTCTCAAATCGACATTTTTAACTTCCAATTGCCTTTTTGAGGTCCCTGTACTAGAACCTTTCTTTAAACGGTAATACCCATAATATGATGTCATCAACATCCCCAAATCCACAATTTAGATTTTCCTCATTTCCATTTTTTTCCACTTAACTCATCACTATGCCCTCTTTATAACGCTAGATTTAATAACCCGAGATCCATAAAATAGGGTACTCTTCTATACAATGCTCTATTCGATATACTTTTATTGGAACATAAGTTCCTCAGCCCAATTCTTTCAATCTTCCCCATTTATAATCTTACCTTAATCTCTACTAAACTGTCCAGTCATTGAATATCTCATAAGATCCTGTCCATATCATGATTCTGCGCTTTCAGTCCAAGTACTATTGTAGAAGTTTCCAAATCGTGTATCAAATTTAGCTCAGGCAGCTATATTCATCTCTAGCGACAACAAACATCCTCTTATACATTTCAACCAATTTACCACGACATTCAAAATTTTCCTTCTCACTAAGAGTATAGTCACTTATCGATATCCTTTGTTTGGATCTCTCAATAACCTTCACTTATATCAACAAATCATAGCATAAAAACATGAATAGGTATAACCCCTTATATTGTTCATGAAATTCCTTGAATAATAAATTCCTCTATACAGTAGTATAATTCCAAGTTATCCTCAATTCCTCACTAAACATTCTATTTCTCATCAGATTTCCACAGTTCTTTCAAATCCTTGAGGATTTCCCATTGACTCATACCAATTTCTATTCATTTTTACTTATAACTCCACCCATTACAATCGATCTAAAATCATAACTTCCTACATTGAAAACCCCATCATCATGGATATTGACCTAACTTGAGGACCCAATTTCTCTTCACATAAACAAAAATGTCTTCATGAAATACCGATATCTCCTTATACCCTTAGATATTTCTCATCGCAAACAAAATTTATACACTCCAAAATTCCTTCGTTATAGCAGTCAGTTTCTTTCCGATACTAACTCAATTGTATTAGGTAGGGAACTTTCGACCTCTAGACAGTGAAAGAATTATCATATTCTATTGTTGAATTGAGAAAGACTTACTATCTCAATTGTTTATCATGGAAAGCCTATCCTTAAAAGTCAAAAACTATTCTCACAACCTCGACATTATCACTCACCTATTATCCAAATGTACTAATAAGTCCCTTTTTTGATATAACAAGAGAATCTTATTGAGCTCACATGTATCTTGTCCTCTCTGATCAATATATCCTTGATACCAGGGCTCAATGAACTAGAAAGTAATTTCTTAAACCATACATCCCAGTAGACTTCATCAAAAATCTTTCCATCTTATCTAGAGATGTATTGATAAGTCATTTCAATTTTCTCACAGTCACTAACGATACTAACATTTCCATTGTTGTTCCTGCCCATAAGTAGGGTTCACCTTATGACTTGGTGACCCGCATGTGCTCTACACTCGTTCCTCATACTAATATTTCGTCATACTAATACACATATTAACAAAAATTCTTTTTGGCTTTCCATTATTTACTCCCTTTTTGTACACAATATCACGTCACAATATTTTTAAGTGCTTTCACTCTTCTCTTTTGAGTTATCATCATTTTCGAAGTGCATACATAAAACAATTCAAATCAAAGCACACATCTCATTATCTCCATAGTAACATATCATGAATCTCGTTTCCAATCATTTTCCAAAATCGTCCCACTTATTTAATCGTCCATGCGTAAAGTCTCAATCCATTTAGAATGATAAATACAGAAGAATCAAGAAATGCAATCTCAGTACCCAATTTATTGTCACACTTAAAAACCACATCTACTTAGTTATCTCCTTATTAGCTTGGCTTGTACACCTTAATCATACCATTTCCACTTCATTTTGTCAATAACTTGACTTCTCTATTCCCTTTGAAGGCAAAGCATTTCAGTCTCATATCAATACCCTATATTACCCACTACACGAATATTGTCCATTTATATTGACCTTATTAGATCACGTACTTTTTCCCCGTTTCCAATTATTCCCATTTTATCAACCATACAAGTCAGAATCATAACACCTAATCCTCCTGACCTTTTATCTCACATCGACATCTCCATATAAAAATTTGTACTCTAGTCATTTTAACCGATATTCTCCTCATGTCTACATTTGACCCAATCCAGACTATGGCACATTTTGTTTTCTTTTTCCCAATTTATTTACTTACGCTATAATGCAGCCCATCATACCCATATAGTAACACAAATACAGTAAATCCATTTTTGTCTTTTTCTCATTTCCACATATCCTAATTTATCGAACAATTCATCAAAATCACAATTGCCTAGTCCTCACTGAGCTTTTGATCAACCATAAGCATATTTTTATACTCAATCGTACCCATGATCACTCTTTACCGATATATCTTTCATATCGAAATTTAATCTTTCCAGACTATCGCAAATTTCATTTTCTTACAACCCAATTTATGCACTTTAAGTCTCATTACTCAATTGATATCACTTATTTCCTAAATCAGCCCAAACCACTGTCTTCACATTCATATCGCATTGAAGGGTTTACACCCACAGTACAATGTGAATATTATAAATAATCTGTAGGACCTCGGCCTCTCGAGCCTCGCGTCTCCAAAAAGGGCCTCGGCCTCTTGAGCCTCGCGCCCTCGCATTGTACTTTTCCCATTTCCAATTGCCCATAATCCTCATTGGCTCAAATACTAATATTTCGTTTCTCTTTTCACACTGAAACACTTAACACATGTACTCAACACTTTTTCATGCGCAAGACTCATACTCTTGGGACTCAGATTAGGGATCGATTGCCACACGTGCGCTTTCTAACATGTCTTTATCAGATAATGATTCAACTTTTGTTCAGAGAATGCCCATGTGATTGAGCCAAGTTTATATTATAAATTGGCTGCATTTTCATAGCTACTTATGCATGTGTTGCCTCCTTATTGATGATTTTTGTGCTTAAATTGGTTCCTCATGCTGAAGTTCTTTCAACTCCTAATTTGTCAAGAAATTGTCATGATTTGATACTTATTTTTCATAATTTTATTGGGACAATTGATACCGCAAATTGTTGTTTTGTTGTTATTTAATTTCGTGAACAAAGGAGTCAACGCCGTGAAGTCAATAAATAAGGTCATTTGTCATGACGCATGGTGTTTCACACGTCGCGGTGAACATACTTCCACACGTCATGGCGATGATGATGCAGACGACGCGACGAAAGCGATTTGTGCACACGTCGCGATTTAATTTAATTCATTTATCTTATTCGTCATGACGCATGCGGATACCCACTTGCTTATGGAAAGTCTGTCTCATCATTACAACCCGAGCCCGTGACCCATCATATAAGAGCTTCCATTTTAGGTTACGGGCATACGAAGAAAGAGACGAACACACGAGAGACAATACAGATTTAAAAGATATCGAACGAGAGACGGCTTGGAACGCAGACTCTGGAACAGAAGACCTTCCCATTCTCATCGTCGTCCATCGCCATCACCACAGTCATCATCATCACCGTCAGCATCTCCTGCAACATGAGTCTCGTTCATTCTCCAGCATCCGAGGGATCGACCGGAGACATGCGTAGCTAAACCGTCTGTCCTCTTGAAGATGTAGCAATGGCTTGAGTTTACAGAGCTTCGAAAGGGGAGTAATCATTTAGTGTCGAAAGTTTAGTTATATCTGTGAAATGTCTGAGTTAGAGATTGCATCGGTGTAGCTAGATTAGCATGGTTATAGTTTAATCATGTGTTGAACACTATTTTGAAATTTGGACGAGTATTCTGTAGAACTTTTGTGCTTAATATATGAAGTTTCATATATGTCATTGGATTTTGCATCTACGGTTTTAATCTGCCTAGTTGTGTTTGATTGAGATTGTCGTGTTTTATTCAATCGACCAATTGCATTTGCTTGTCTGATTTTCACACTAAGGTTTTTAACAAAGATTTAAACAATGGAGTTCATTGATTAAATCTTTGGACCTAAAGAGTCCTTTAGGGTTGTTCTTCTGAAACTTAGTGGATTGTATCCCTAAAAATCAATTTTTAACTGTGATAGCCTGAGCCTCATTTTCAAGAGGATTTTATCAATTTGATTTTATCTGATTGTGTGTTTATTGCATTATTTGAAAAATACCAAAAACATTCTTTACACTTTTTATTTAATTTTGATTGTTTTACCGGTTTAGACCAAAAGACCAAACCCCCATTTTATCAACTTCATTGCAATTTTTGACAATTAGGCTAGATTAAACCATTTTTATATTGGTTCCAATTAAGTGAGACGACCTGAGGTTGCATCCTATACTGCAGTCTTGGAATTTATTTTATTTGACCGGTTTCCAAGGATCGATCGTAAGGTCGAATCGACAGAGCCGCGATCACCATGTAACTTCGTACTTCTGGGCTCTGATACCAACTAAATGTAACGCCCCACTCTCGTAAGACCCAGACCTGACATCGATGGTGATATCTGAATCCGCACCCTACTAGGATGGGATGATACATCACTCAGTCAAAACACAGTACAAAAATTTTGTTTTGAAACAATCATACACTTACATATATGTATGTCGCAGAAAACAGTTTATAAAACCAGTATGGTAGATACAATGACCACGAGGGTCCTCATATATAATACACAATAACTTATAAGCAAAGTCTTCACTCTGATGCAGACGCAACTGATCCCGTCCTCTTTTGTCACTCTACGATCGCTATACACCCGATACCTGACGGGTATTCTTCTGAGTCCTAAAAAACAATTACAAATTTTGAATGAGTTTTTGCAAACTCAATGAGTTACCATCATCGATGGTCCGCTCACACAAGTACAGAATCAAATAATAACTTATGTTCTCATTCTTTCTCTCCGATCTCATTAATAATTCCCATAGATCTATCTCTATCTCATAACACATTTTCTCAAAAATTCCCCATTTACACATTTAAAGAAATCTATAGTCATAAGTCCCATTTTTTGATACATGAGTATTTCACTCGCTTACTTTCAATAATCATTTGGCTGCGACCTAGTGCCTGAACTGTCCCATTGAAGGGCCCATTAAAATATGTCCCTTATCCAGTGCTGGATATAGGGCTCACCAAACGTTGAGCCTGAGGCTCTAAATCACTCATGAGCTTGAAGCTTATTTATGCACATTGAGCTAACAGCTCTGATCAGTGGCAACTCTAGTCGACCGCCATAATATCTCACACAACGCTAGACATATAACAATATATCATACATTTTACAATTAACTGAATCTCACGATCGTTATTATATCAGTATATGGCATTTTGTCTGTCATTCAATCAGTATATCAAATCAAAAGTAGTATACATCAATCGTTGAGCCATAGGCTCTAGAACTGTCCCATAAAGGTCTCGTTAATCGGTGAGCGTGTCTTAGGGGTAGGAGAGCCCTCTGGGTATGCACTACTTTGTTGGACCAATGGTGGTTGAAAAATAAAAATCCCTTTATGTTTTGATAATTATAAAATATATGGAATTGGTTAAGAAATTATTTCAGGTTTTTAATTAAAGGTCCAATACAATTTCAAGTGATAATTTTCAAGGATGCAAGAGATAGACTATGTTCAAAGTTCAATCTACAAATGTCAAGGAGATAAAATATCAAGAAATCAAGTCAATAGTAATCTACTATGATCTGGAGAAGATAGACAACGTGCAAAAGAAGATCCTAGTGAAGATTATGGATAAAAATCTTGAAAGATCGAAGTTTATCCTCAAATTTATCCGTTGGAGAAATTCCAGTCGACTACAAACATTACCAGTCGACTGAAAATTATCATATCTGAAGAGTGGGGTTCATTCCAGTCGACTACAAAGAGTTCTAGTCGACTACAAATCATGCCAGTCGACTATTCGGATAGCGGAGATTATTTTTTGTAAGTTCCAGTCGACTACAAACATTTCCAATAGACTATAATCAGCAAAAATGTTTGTTCCAGTCAACTAATTCTGGTTCCAGTCGACTAGCCCAAGTCGACCAGTCGACTATCACATGTTCCAATCGACTAGCAGCACAACAGATTATATTCTGACGAATTCAATGATTCTAAAACGGGAAGAAAATCTTCTTCAACGTTCATAAGAGATCTAAAACGGCTACAAGAGGATTTCCAACGTCCATATTGATCTAGAAGCCTACAAATAAATAGATGAACACCTAGAGATCGATCATGTGCTAGAAATAGCAAAGAATACTGATCATAGTTCATATTTCTCTTATTATTGCTCTCAATTCTCTTAGCTCATTCAAGTGTATCTAGCTATCTTGAGCTTTACTTCAATTATTCATCATCCTTATTGTAAGCATAGTGATTAGAGGAAAATCACTGGTGAGGTTGGATTTGTGCCGGAAATCAAATCGGATTGTAAGGGTTGCTTGAGTCGGAATTCAAGTGGTTGTAAAAGTTCGCACTGAACTATAAAGTGTACAATATAGTGGTTTGCCAAATCCTAAGTGAGAGCTTAGGTAGAGGACGTAGGCCTTAGCATCGAACCTCTATAAAAACAGTGTTTGCTTTCTTCCCTACTCTTTTTCATTTGTTTAATTTGATAGTTTATTATGTATTAATTCTGTGTTTTTTTTAGAACTCTGCGAAAAAGTTTAGTCGATCTATTCAACCCCCTTTCTAGATCGCTTTCAATTGGTATCAGAGCAGATTCATCCAGGGATGGCGTTCAGTATGACACATAACAATCTGGCGGAAGAAGGTAACACTAATAATCGTCCTCCTCTGTTTAATGGTTCTAACTATTCTTCTTGGAAAAATCCTATGAAGTACCATATCATAAGCGAGGGAGTAGAGTACTGGAAGATCATCATCTTCGGCCCGCATGTTCCATTGAACGAAAACGGTCAGGTAAAGACAGAGCTGGAGTATGACGACAATGATTGGAAGCAAGCCTACATCAATGCTAAAGCCATGAAGTTGATCTATTGCGCTCTTACTGTTGAGGAGAGAAATCGAGTGAATTCTTGCACAAGTGCTCAAGAAATGTGAGAGAGACTCCGGATCACTCATGAAGGAACGAACCAAGTTCGAGAAACCAAAATCAATATGCTACTTCATGATTACGAAATGTTTGTCATGAAGGAAGGTGAGTCTATTTCTACAATGCTTGATCGTTTTGTAGAAATTATTAATGGTTTAGGGAATCTCGGAAAGCATATGACGGATAGCGAGAAGGTGAAAAAGATCCTTCGGTCACTACCAAAAGAATGGGACTCACAAGTCACAGCAATTATGGAGTCTAAAGATCTCAATCGCTTGGAATTTAACGTATTGGTAGGATCACTCATAAATTATGAGATAATCCTCAAATCAAGAGGAGGTAGAGGTAAGCCACAAAAATCAATTCCTTTTAAAGCTAACACTTCTTCTGTGGATGAAAGTGATGAAGAATTAGATGAGGAGGAAGAAGATGAAGAGCTAGCAATGTATGCTAGAAACTTGAGAAAATTCAAGGGACTACTCAAAAATAGGAAGAGAGAATTACCTGGTGAAAGAAATGACGAAAAGAAGAAGTATACCATGGAAAGAAGGACCAAAATTTATGAGGAAAAGAAGAGCAATGAAGAATGTTGGAAATGTGAAAAAAGAGGACATCATGCTAGAGAATGCAAAAGTTCCTCCGTTTTCCAGAAAAATGATAAGTATGAAAAAGGTAAGAAGAAAGCTAGTCTTGTAGCCACTTGGAGCGATGATGAGGAAGCTTTCAAAGCAATGATGAAAACAACTTAACTCTTATGGCAAGTAGCTCCATGACAAGTGATTATGAGGATGAGGTAATGATTATTGATCAAGATCTTAGAGATTCTTTTACTGCTTTGCAAATTGATTTTGAAGAAGCTATTGATATTAACAAGAAATTGAGAAAAAGGATCAGAGAACTTGTTGCTGAAAATAATGTTTTGCATAAGACTATTGATGATTTAGATTGCTCTAAGGAAGACCACTCTACATGCCTTGCTGAAAAAGAAAATTTATCTTGTGAACTTGATAGACTTAGAAAAGAATTTTCTTATGTTGTTGGAAAATTTGTTGATGGAAATGAGAAGTTTGAAAAGATGTTGTCTTTACAAAGATACTCTATCTCTAAACATGGTTTAGGTTATGATCCTTTTGATAGAGATTACTCACTGATTTCTAAATTCACAAAAGATGGAAAAGTTGCTAAATGTGCTAGATGTTTGAGAGATGGTCATGATGAAATATCTTGTAAAAGTATTAGGAGATGTATTACGGTGAAGAAAATTTGGGTGGTAAAAGGAACAAAACCCTCAAATGTAGTTTATTTGACTAACCATAATGGACCCAAAATGGCTTGGGTTCCAATGAGAAGAAAAAATATTTCTGATGCAGGTACAAGCAAGGAATGAAAATCCATCAAGCACATGGTACATTGACAGTGGATGTTCAAGGCATATGAGTGGAGACAAGAACTTATTTGCAGAAATCAAACCAAAGAATCAAGGATTTGTGACATTTGGAGACAACAATAAAGGTAAAGTCATTGGAGTTGGTAAAGTGGGTAAGGAACCTTTGCCTACCATTGACAATGTTTTACTTGTTGATGGATTGAAACATAACTTGCTAAGTGTTTCGCAATTGTGTGTTATGAACTTTAAAGTATCATTTGAATCATCTCATTGTGTAGTTAAGAAAGATGAAAATATTGCATTCATTGGTTTGAGGCATGGAAATACATATGTTGTTGATCTACATGATGATAGTTCTTTTAATGAAAAGTTTTTAGTGACATTAGAAGAAAATGCTTTTTTATGGCATAGAAAATTAGGACATGCTCCATTACCTTTAATTTCTAAACTGTCTAAATATGATATAGTGAGAGGATTGCCTAAGATAAAATTTGTTAAGGATCATTTATGTGAATCATGTTTGAAAGGTAAACATGTTAGAGAATCATTCAAGCCAAAGAAAGAAATTTGTACATCTAGAATTTTAGAACTTGTTCATATGGACTTGATTGGACCATCTAGGCATGCTAGTCTTAGTGGTAAATTATATGTACTTGTAATTGTAGATGATTTTTCCAGATTTACTTGGGTGAGATTTCTTGCAAATAAAAGTGATGCTTTTAACGAGTTTATTAAGTGGTGTAGGTTGGTACAAAATGAAAAAATTTTGACTATTGTTGCAATAAGAACCGACCACGGAGGAGAGTTTGATTGTGAACCGTTTGAAAGGATTTATGAAAAATATAGGATGGAACATAATTTTTCAACACCAAGGACTCCGCAACAAAACGGTGTAGTAGAAAGGAAAAATCGGTCTCTTGAAGAGATGAGTAGAACGATGCTGAATGAATATAACCTTCCTATAGTCTTTTAGACGGAAGCAATCAATACTGCGTGCTATGTGATAAATAGAGTACATCTGAGAAGAGACAAAAACAAGACACCTTATGAGCTATGGAAAGGTAAGAAACCAAATATTTCTTATTTTCATCCTTTTGGTTGTAAAGTGTTTATTCATAATAATGGAAAGAACAACTTAGGAAAATTTGATTCAAAATCTGATATTGGTATATTTCTTGGTTATTCACTCACTAGTAAAGCATTTAGAGTATATAATAATAGAAAAAGGTGTGTGGAAGAAAGTATTCATGTTAAATTCGATGATATGATTTCACCCCCAAGGAAGGTTTGTTTTGATGATGATGCAGGAAATATAGAAAATGAAGTTGCAGAAAAATCAAATTATGAAGAAAAACTAGATGAAGAAGATCATGTTCCTATCATGAAAACTTGGGCAAAAGCAAAGAATCATCCTATGGAGCAAGTCATTGGTGGCTTAAATGATGGTTTAAGGACTAGGAGGAATACATACGAATATATGAACAACTCATCTGTTATTTCACTGGTAGAACCCAAAAAAATTAAAGAAGCTTTTGAAGATGAGAATTGGTTGTTGGCTATGCAAGAAGAACTGAATCAATTCAAGATGAATAATGTATGGGATTTGGTAGCTCCACCAAAGGATAAAACCATCATTGGAGTCAAATGGGTAAATAGGATAAAATATGATGAGAATGGTGAAGCAGTCAAAAATAAGTCAAGGTTAGTAACTCAGGGATTTTATCAAGAAGAGGGACTTGACTATAATGAGACATTTGCACCAGTAGCTCGATTGGAGGCAATCAGATTATTATGTGCATTTGCTTCACATAAAAGGATAAAGTTGAATCAAATGGATGTCAAGAGTGCGTTTCTAAATGGTTATATTCAAGAAGAAGTGTATGTCAAACAACCACCAGGTTTTAAAGACAATGATCATCCAAATTATGTTTACAAGCTCAAGAAGGCACTTTATGGATTAAAGCAAGCACCAAGGGCATGGTATAAAAGGTTAAATACATTTCTAACTCAAAATGGTTATAGTAGAGGTAAAGTTGATAATACTTTATTTATAAAACATGTTAATAAGGATACGTTAGTTTGTCAAATATATGTTGATGATATTGTTTTTGGTGCTACTAATGAATCTTTGTGTAAAGAATTTAGTGATTTAATGCAAAGTGAGTTCGAAATGAGCATGATGGGAGAACTTAAATTCTTTCTTGGACTACAAATCAAGCAATACAAAGAAGGCATCTTTATTCATCAATCAAAATACACCAAAGAACTTCTAAAGAAGTTTAATATGGAAGGATGCAAAGTAGTTGCTACTCCAATGGCATCAAATCTAGTCTTGGAAAAATTTGAACATGAAGAGGATGTTGATCAAAAACTTTATAGAGGTATGATTGGCTCTCTTTTATATTTAACTGCTCCAGGACCAGATATAATGTTTGCTACATGTCTTTGTGCTAGATTTCAAGCCTGTCCTAAAATTTCTCATTTGACTGCATGTAAAAGAATTTTCAGATATTTGAGCAAAACTGTTAATCATGGTTTATGGTATCCTTGTTGTGATTCTTTTGATTTATATGCATATAGTGATGCTGACTATGGTGGTTGTAGAATTGATAGAAAAAGTACTAGTGGTATATGTCATTTCTTAGGATCATCTTTGATATCTTGGGCTAGTAAGAAACAAGTAAGTGTAGCTATTTCCACTGCTGAATCTTAATATGTAGCAGCTGGAAGTGCATATGCCCAAGTTCTTTAGCTTAAACATCAATTGCTTGATTATGGTATTGTGATTAAAAATATTCCGATTTATTGTGATAATACCAGTGCAATTTGACTGAGTAAGAATCCAATTTTGCATAGTAGAACAAAACATATTGAAATTAGACATCATTTTATTTGTGATCATTGTTTGAAAGGTGACATTGTTTTGAAACATGTTTCGTCTAGTGATCAACTGGCTGATATTTTACTAAACCTCTTAAAGAAGATGTTTTCATAAACATTAAATTGAAACTTGGTATGTGTGATTTAAATTCCTTTGGTTGAATTTAGTTTTTCTGCATACAATATCATATCAAAATGGTCTGGCAAAATAAGTAATTCCATCGGAGATACATCATCATGATTTACATTCAGTAAATTTGTTAAGGTTTAGAAAATTCTAGTCAAGTCGACTGATTTTGAGGTAAATAGACGTACCAGTCGACTAGAGGGGCATGACCAATCGACTAGGGATAAAGAAAAGGACGCACCAGTCGACTAGTGGAACACGATAAATCGACTAGTGAGGAAGTACCAGTTGACTAGCGATACAACGAGTCGACTAAAACTTACACGGGTCTTTTAAATTAAAACCCATTCTTCTTATTTCAAATTTCCTCATCTTCTACCACCTCAAAACTCTTTCCTCTTTAAACATCTTATCCATTTTCTTTCTCTAAAACCCATTACTTGGTGTTTTTCGGAAAATCCATCTCTCTTCTCCCTTTGCGATTTTCTCTCTTCTAGTCGACTAGATCTGGAAAATTTCTTGAAATCCGACACTAACTCCATCAACCCACTACCAAATAGTCGAAACCCCTATTTTATTTCCTCTCTTCATCTCAAAAATCCCTTTTTCGATTTACAAAACCCTAACCTACGAAATACCCTGTTCTTCGTATAAATCCTATGTTTTCGGTCTAAAATCTTCAAGTTTTTCATCATGGCTCCACGAAAGGGAAATGGAAAAGGAAAGCAAGTGGATGAAGCACCTCAAAGACCACGAGTTAATGGGTCTTCCTCAAGGGGTGGTGTAGAACGTGAGAATGATGAGGTTGAGTCCAGATTTGTGTCGAAAGAGGCTCAAAGTCTTTATTACGAGGTACTAAAAAATGAAGTTCTTATTCCTTCTATGAAGTTTGAATGGACTGAGTTAGATCATAGTGAGTATATGATGTTGTTTACAGACCTTAATAGCTTAGGCTTGCGATTTTTTCTGGGTTTTTTGGCTGAAATCTATGAAGAGTTGATAAGAGAATTTTATGCTGATTTGGTTGTGGTTAGAAGTGATGTTGATCGTGGAGTAATTTTGAAATCAAATATTCAAGGAAAGGAGATTTTTATCTGTGAACAAAATCTGTCAATTTGGTTGAAGTTACCGACTGGTGGAGTTAGGCCTAGAGCCTCATTATTAGACCTTAATATTTGAGACATGAAAATGGAGATACTGACGAGGAAGCTGATGAAAATTTCGGGTATACTGAAGAGAAGGGAGATGCACTATTGGATAGCCTTTGTTCGGCTCATTCCTCACCACCCTATGAGGCAATGGATTTGTCTCTAAAATATAGGTTGTTGCACTATGCTTTAAATCGAGTAATATATCCCAAAAAGGCAAGCAACAATCACAATACAACTTTGGATAAGGAAATTCTATGGCATTTGGAAGAGGGAAGAAAAATTAATTTTCCTAGTCTGATTATGCAAATGATGAGGAAGAAGACGAATCTATTACGAGGTGAGCTCAAGAGTAAAATAGGAAAGCATAAAGGTATGTCATATGCTGCTTTGATTACATATATTGCAAAATTGCAAAAGGTTGATTGTAGTTCTTATAATCATTATCCATACCCTCAAAGTTGGAGATTTACGCCCTACAATTTGAGGAGTATGAAATTGGTTAAAACTGTTGAGAAAGGATGGGTGTATTTTGATCATGTGGCCAAGCTTGGTTTAACATTGGAAGACGAACAAGGGCCTAGGAGGCAACATTCAAAACGAGTAGCAGATCGTCCAAGTAGTTCTATACCAAGCAATGTGCGACTAAGTGAGGTCTCTCACGAGGACCTTTATGACATACAAGATCAATTGGATGATTTGAATGATCGTGTTGATGATATTCAGACTATGTTTCTTGCATTTGCAAAGAAGGTTGATGCACAACACCGTATGCTTAAGAAGATTTTCGACAAGTTAGGATGTCGACATGATGATGTTTCTCGTCCTTGATGGATGTTGCAATTTGTTCCCGACCGATATATGTTTCTTTGTTTCATTGACATTTTCATTAGTTGGTTTGTCCTTTTGTTTAATTGGTGTGATTTTGTTTAATGATTATTCCACTTTAATTTTTTATCATGACAAAAAGGGGAAGTAAGAAGTTTGAAATTTGCAATTTTATTGTTTTACTCTTAAGTTTCCACGTTGATGACGTTGATTAACTTTCAAACTTTTGAAATTGTGCGAAATTTGATTAAAATTTCAAACTTATGAAATTGTGCTAAATTTGATTAAATTTCAAACTTATGAAATTGTGCTAAATTTATTGGATTCATAGATTTATTGATTAAGGGGGAGTTACACTAACCAATTAGATAAGGCATAAAAACCTTGATCAATTTTTCTTTGTTTTCAATTTCTTAAACAATTTCTAAATGTTTTGTCATTATCAAAAAGGGGGAGATTATTGGACCAATGGTGGTTGACAAATAAAAATACCTTTGTGTTTTGATAATTATAAAATATATGGAATTGGTTAAGAAATTATTTCAGGTTTTTAATTAAAGTTCCAATACAATTTCAAGTGATAATTTTCAAGGATGCAAGAGATAGACTATGTTCAAAGTTCAATCTACAAATGTCAAGGAGATAAAATATCAAGAAATCAAGTCAATAATAATCTACTATGATCTGGAGAAGATAGACAACGTGCAAAAGAAGATCCTAGTGAAGATTATGGATAAAAATCTTGAAAGATCGAAGTTTATCCTCAAATTTATCCGTCGGAGAAATTCCAGTCGACTACAAACATTACCAGTCGACTGAAAATTATCATATCTAAAGAGTGGGGTTCATTCCAATCGACTACAAAGAGTTCTAGTCGACTACAAATCATGTCAGTCGACTATTCGAAGAGCAGAGATTATTTTCGTAAGTTCCAGTCGACTACAAACATTTCCAGTCGACTATAATCAGCAAAAATGTTTGTTCCAGTCGACTAATTCTGGATCCAGTCGACTAGCCCAAGTCGACCAGTCGACTATCACATGTTCCAGTCGACTAAGACAAATAGATTATATTACGATTAATTCAATGATTCTAAAACAGGAAGAAAATCTTCTTCAACGTTCATAAGAGATCTAAAACGGCTACAAGAGGATTTCCAACGTCCATATTGATCTAGAAGCCTGCAAATAAATAGATGAACACCTAGAGATCGATCATGTGCTGGAAATAGCAAAGAATACTGATCATAGTTCATATTTCTCTTATTATTGCTCTCAATTCTCTTAGCTCATTCAAGTGTATCTAGCTATCTTGAGCTTTACTTCAGTTATTCATCATCCTTATTGTAAGCATAGTGATTAGAGGAAAATCACTGGTGAGGTTGGATTTGTGCCGGAAATCAAATCGGATTGTAAGGGTTGCTTGAGCCAGAATTCAAGTGGTTGTAAAAGTTCGCACTGAACTATAAAGTGTACAATATAGTGGTTTGCCAAATCCTAAGTGAGAGCTTAGGTAGAGGACGTAGGTCTTAGCACCGAACCTCTATAAAAACAGTGTTTGCTTTCTTCCCTACTCTTTTTTATTTTTTTAATTTGATAGTTTATTGTGTATTAATTCCGTGTTTTTTTGTAGAACTCTGCGAAAAAGTTTAGTCGATCTATTCAACCCCCCTTCTAGATCGCTTTCATACTTCTCATGCGTCTTAGGGATAGGAGAGCCCTCTGAGTATGCACTATTCCCTTTCGAGCTCGAGGCTCTTTTTCAGTATTCGAGCTTGTAGCTCTGATCAGTATATCACAGTCATTTCTAATCTATTCCAGATTTTCACATCACAAACACAATTACACTTTCACATTCTCATAACATTTCTGTATACTATCACTTTAATACTCCGGACCTTTTATCCGGAGTCCGCATTCAATTATTATCTCATCATTTTACTTCAGAGAATTTAAATCACGGAAATATAACATTTAATACTTTGAGAACCGTCTAGGTCACTCACCTGGCTTCCGTGCTAACGCCTGGCAATCTCAGCAATGACGGAGGACTGACTTTCCAAAAGCCTCAATCACAATGCAGCCACCCTATTTTACACATTGCCCAATCAGAATTAATACTCATATAGCAATTCACTAAAATCAACGTATCATGCACTTCCGTGACATTCCCGACACTAACCCAAGGATTTCCCCGATAATAATTTCTCCAATTATCATAACTCAATACATACTCAAATCAATCAATTCGTTTCCAAAATCCAAAATTTATTCGGAGAAAAGGAGTCGTCGCCGTGGCGAGGGGAAAATCATTCGTCGCAGCGTGCTACCTTCTTCACGTCGCGACGTGTGGCCCTGTGTTCGTCACGACGTACGGCCTTGTGCTCTTCGCGACGTGCGGAAATTTGCACTCCACGACGTGCACATGAGCACGTCGCGACGTGCGAACCCCTCATCGCCTGCCGAATTCGATCTTCACCCTTTTCGAACCAAATTTCCATTCTATTTAACACTTAATTCATTTCAAACTCTTTACCAACACTAATACTCTATTTCAAACCCACTTTAAACCAATATCCTTCATCAAACGAATCCAAATCCCTCAAAATCGATAACCCTAAAACCCAACATGTAAAAACACCCAAATATATACTTTTCATACTTAAAACAAGAATCAATCAATTATTTAAGAAGAAGGAGGCTTAAACTTACTTGATCTGGCTCACAAAACCATAAACTCTTAGTGATTTCATCGAAAATTCCTTTCTCCTTCTCTTCCTCTTCTTCTTCCACGGCAATCACATGACTTTCCCATTTTCAAACCCTAATCCTTCTATTTATACCCTCTTTAAATGTGAAAAGTCCATTTTGCCCCCTCTTCCTTACACCTTAAGCCTTATAACCATAAGTATCTTGCCCAAAGTGCCCCCATATCAAATCTTATAACTTTACTATTTCAATTCAGAAATTCCGACCCATGAGGGACTGAATTGCGATTCAATTCTTTTAGAATTACTCGCTGTCATGCCGACCAATTTCCGATTCAATCAATTCATTTCTTTAGACTTTCATAAATCGTTCCAACATTCACTAACAAAATTTCCTACATCATGACTTTAATTGGAATGCCCGAATGGCAGTCATTCTCAGTACCGGAAATCTCATCGGTACCCACGTTGCAATAATCAGAAGAATTCACATAAATCACTCCAATTCATATTTTTGACAAAAACACCGAAGCCGAGACTTGTCACAAGTGCATGTATAATTTTGTGTACAAAAACACGACCCAATCCAAATCTACTGTTTGATCATTCCCATCGGTGACGGGATGTTACATACAGTACCATTAAGAGCATCCACCAAAGTCCATAAGTGGTTATTATATATGGATTCTATTCCAAATCTTATGGTTTCATGACATTTTAAAGAATCAATGTTGAACATTGCATCTTAAAAAGTAATAAGGCTTATCATCCATCTTCAATACATTGGCTTTCCCCTTTTCAATACATAGATCTCATCTAATGGAAGGCCAATGTATCCTACTATTATGTGACAAACTATGAGTCTTTTGAACCATTGGTTGTATATCATATGCATAAACTTGAGGTTTCTTATTCCATCTGGATGTGAATTTGTGATTCTTGGACTTCTCTAAGTTCTACCTTACTCATACTACTTTCCTTAAAAAAATTCTCTTTCCAAGAATTTAATATGTCTTAAGGCAATCATAATTTGCTCAAGAGGATGGTAAAATTGATGTCTAATATTGTCTTTCAGATACCCCCACAATTTTTTTTAATTTATCTTGAAGTTTATTAGATGTTGAAAGCTTCACATAAGCATCACATCCCTAAATCATTAAGTGTGAAAACGTTGGTTTGCTACCACTCTATATCTCATATGGTATCTTGTCAACTTATTTGGATGGAACTTTATTCAGAAAGTAAGAGACATTTTAAAGAGCATATCCCTAAAAGCAAATAGGATTATAAGGCTCATCATGGAATGTACTATATCCAATAAAGTACAATTTCTCCTCTCTATTACTCCATTATGTTATAAAGTTCAAAGAGGAGTCTATTGTGAGAGAATCTCATTCTCTTTCAAATAACTAAGAAACTCACGATCCAAGTACTTACCACCTTAATTAGATCTAATTATCTTAATAGCCTTGCTAGTTTATTTCTCAACCTCAAGGATAAGTTCTTTGAATTGACTATTAAATTTTTATAGCTAAGTAATGAAGTTACATATCAAAAATTTATTTTCTATATAAAGCATCAATTTAATTTTAATATATGAATTTATTTATTTTTATAGATAAAGGGGGAATTTTAAAAACTCTTCGATAATTTTGTCCCTTAAAAAAGATTCGATGATCCAGTTTAGGCTTATATTAGATCAGTTCCTGATTTGAAGAATCATACTATTTGTTTATATTGTAACAAATGTTTGAAATGTGGTAGAATCACCATATTAAAGAAACATTTAATTGGAATCAAAGGTAATATGGAGCCTCATAAGAAAGCTAGTCATAATATGAAATGACAAATTAAAATTTTGATTGAAGAGTATCAAAATGAGAGAAAAAAAAAAAGGCAAAGATTAAACTACGAAATTGGTAGTGGAAACTCTTTTTGTAGTGGTCAAGCTAATATTGGGAATGTTAAAGGTGGTATTCCTACCAATTAGGAGGGATTACTACAATTGAAGTGAGGAACGAAGAAGACATGTGTCTACTTTTTTTACTCCACGAACAACTCTTGGATCTCAACCTTCAATTTATAGTACCTTATGATATAACAAAGCAATTCATGACGCAAACATGACAATGACTAAATGGTGTTATGATGTATATATATATCATTCAATGTTGCTCAATCTTATTATTACTAGCTTATGGTAAATGTTATTGCCTCTTACAATCTAGAATATAAAGTTCCTTCAATTAATGACTATAGAGGCAATCTTTTGAGTAGCTCTATCTGTGAAATAAAATGCTATTTCAATAAAAGAAAATTAACTTAGGTAATTTATGGATGTCCAATCATGTGCGATGGATAGAGAGTATATTATAAATTTTTTAGTTTATTATGCTAAAGGGATGATGTTTTTGAAGTCTATTGATGCATCTCATCTTGTAAAAAATGATAATACTCTACTTGAGATATTTGATGAAGTTGTGAATGGAGTTGGGGTTGAAAATGTTGTATAGTTCATCACTAATAATGATGTTGCTTATAAAGCGGTTGAGAAAAGGTTACAATTCATGTATAATTATTATAATTAGACTCCTTATATTGCACTTTGCATTAACTTAATGTTAGAAAATATAAGGGGGGCTTGATACTTTATGATCATTGATAAAATTATGCATAAAGCAAGAAAATTGACTAAGCTTATCTATAATTAGGCATAGATTATGAATTTGAAGAGAAAGGATTTCGCCAATTATAAGAATTTATGTCATTATGATATTACAAGATTTGTAACTAATTTCTTATCACTTCGAAGGAGCTAAGAAAAATATTTATAAGTGATAAATGAGTTGCATCTCAGCATGTCAAGTCCAATATTAGAATGGAATTTTTTAGAAATATATTTGAAGGTCATGAATTTTGGTCTCAATATCAATTTATCATCCGAGTTTACAAGTTTTTAGTGAGACTACTTCATTTAGCTGATAATGATGAGAAGGTAAAAATGTGCTACTTTTATGATGTTATGGAAAAGGAAAAGGAAGCAATTAAGGTCAATATGAAAATTAAGTCTTCCTTATATATCTCTTAACTTACAATCATCAGTAAAAGATAAGAAAGACAACTTTACTCTTTGTTATTTAATGTTGAGGCATTTTAAATCCTAGTGTCTATTTTAGATCAAGTTTTATAACGAAGGCTAAAGTTAATACTATCATAACAACTAGTTTACATTAGATGATACAAAATCTCCTTAGCTCATAAATAAAGGCGTACAAAGATGCATGCAATAATTTTAGGATGCCTATTCTAATTTGTCAAAGAGACAAATTTAAAATAAGTATAAATTTCTTGAATTTTATTTTTAAAATTAATTATCTTATTTTCTTTATAAGATTACTTTTAATATGTTACGCTTACTTGTGGGACCAAATTGAAAATGATGTTCTAGAATTACAAAGGTTGGTAATTCTAATTTTAAGTCAATGTGTTAGTGGAACTAAGTGTGAAAATAATTGGAATACATTTAAATTCATTCATTCCGTAAAAGAAATAGATTGAAACGCTAAAGATTAAATGATTTGGTCTTTATTTAATACAACCTCAAGTCATTGTTACTTTTAATAAAATTTCTTATAATTTTAAATTTGAATTGTGTAATAGAATTCTAAATAAAATAAATAGTTTTATATCTAATTTGCCTTGATCATAACGATCTTTTAACGATTTTTAAAAATCAAGTTTCATATTTGAAAGCGATTTAGAAGATAGTCTTAAATGAGAAAATATTTACATGATATTTTAAACAATAAGTTTGAATGACGGTGATACTAATAAATTTATATTATTATAATTTTGAGATAGGATTAAAAAGAATTAAAATTGCATAACATAATATATTAAGAAATTATTTTATCATTTTATAAAATTTGAGAAAATTATTTTATATTTATCGATACCAATATTGTGTTGTAACAAAACCAAATGTAATATTAAGTCCATTTCGATATTCATGACACTAATAAAGAGATAAGAGATTATTTATGATTTTTTTAAGGCAAGTTTAGAAAATCGATTACAACATTAAGGCTATGTTTGATTGGGGTTTATTAATAGAATGAAATACTATTCCATTATTTGGAAGGGTTTAACAATGGAATGAAATGAAATGTGATGAATGGGGAGAGTTTCATATTACATCTCATTTCAACTTAAACAATAAAAATAAGAAACTTTTGATTTAAGAGGTTTATGATGAAATATAAAATTATAAACAACTATTAACTATATTATATTATAAATCATTTTTCAAACAACATTTTATTATATTACATTATGAACTCTTCCATTATTCTCAAATAACAATTTTCTAAATTACATTCATTTCTATTTCATTCCATTCTATTATAAATCATTTCATTCTATTAAAACCTTATATCTAACGAAACATAGTCTATGAGTAGGCTAACAATTTTTTGTCAATATTTTCAAATTTTTTGGTCAATACTATAAATTGAACTTCTAAATCAGTAATAATGTGTAAAATTCTATTATTTTGTAATCACTAGTCACTGCCGTTTCATCCCTAACAACAAATGCATACTTGGATGTGGTGGCATTGAAGTAAAACACAAACAATTGATGAAACGTATTAATAGGCCGTCTGTTGTTGGGCTTGAAAATCCAAACAGTAGCCCACAGGGCACGTTTGGAGAAATTGATGACGAAGAGAAACCCTAGGCCTATAAAATCCTAAAACAACACACAAAGTCGTCTTTTGTTGGAGAAAAAAGAAGAGAAGATGCAGATATTCGTGAAAACCCTAACAGGGAAGACCATTACTCTCGAGGTAGAGAGCAGCGATACCATCGACAATGTCAAGGCCAAGATCCAAGACAAAGAAGGTTACTGCCGCTGGTCTAAGACTCCGTTTTGTTTGTGTTGTTTTTGGAAAATGATTTGCCCTTTTCACTTAGCTTGTTGATTGTGATTATAGGGATTCCCCCTGATCAACAACGACTCATCTTCGCTGGAAAGCAGCTCGAAGATGGCCGTACCTTAGCGGATTACAATATTCAGAAAGGTTTTTTCTTGTTCACCCACTGTTTTTCAGTTGGTTTGATCCAGGAATTGGTTTCAAAATGCCTGATAAATTTCTGTTCTTTTGTGCTCAATTAGAGTCAACTTTGCATCTTGTTTTGAGGCTTAGGGGAGGGATAATAGAGCCTTCCTTGATGGCTTTGGCTCGCAAGTACAATCAGGACAAGATGATTTGCCGCAAGTATGCCTCTTTCTAAAAATGTTTATCTTTATGTATTATTTTCTCTTCATAATCTAAATGTGTGAAACATCTTATTATGCAATAAATGTGTTTGCTTTGATGTATCTTTTTCTTCTTTGGGACTTTTCTTACCTTCTACTGCTGTTAAATAATGAGTACGAAGTTATACGAGGTCCCTATATCGTTCTCCACTCAAACTTTGTTAGCTGGGCCTTGTAATTTGCTCAGTTGATTTTCAAGAGTGGCATATTGTTTATCTCCCTATAGCTTTTGTACGTTATGCTTCTGTTCTTGGATTGACGTCAATTCTTCACTTCCGTTCATACGTCCTAATGTATAATGACAACAGAAACATTCATTTTAGTAGATGCTAAGTTGTAAGAAAATTGAACGTGGGGTTGAAAGCAAAATTGTATCGCGTGAAATGCTGAAGCAGTTTATATACATTCGAATTTTCCCTTTGATTCATCAGCTGGTAGAATGAGAAGCTGCATTACTGTCAGTCTGTATCTTAAGTCTAAACGCACGTTGTCTTTTGTCATACGGTTGCATATGGGAATGTACGTTGAACTCTCTATTGTGGCTGAAATTTGCAATGGAGAGCATCTTAGTTCCCAATATTGATGCCATTCTACAACTTTGCCAACTGAGCTCATTTTCTTGCAGTTGATTTTCTTGGGTGGCATATATTTTGTGTTTATGTAGTATATGTGCTAAATATATGTTTATCTAGTATATTTGCTTTCAGAGAGCATTTGGCCTATTTGTTAATCAACTGTAAAAATGGAGTAAACGAATATGGCTTTACGATAAACTGGAAATGTCTGAGGCCTTAGAATTGACATAATTTTGTTTTGCCTTTCTAGTTCAGCTGCATGCAAGTGATTTTTTTTCCTCATCATAATAGCTGAACGATTGTTTGTGATGTCCAATTATTTTCTTGGAAGATATCCCTTTTGTAAGATTTGGATGATACCTCTATCTTGCAATTTATTGGACATGTCCGCTTACTTTCATTTTATTTTGCCTTGATAGATGTTATGCTCGACTGCATCCGAGGGCTGTAAATTGTCGGAAGAAGAAATGCGGGCATAGCAATCAGGTTCTTTCCTTGTTAGTTTTAGCTTTCCTTTGCGTTCTCCTTTAATTTCCTTCACAATTTACCTTACTAGAATAATTTCTCTTGTACATCTACGCAGCTGAGGCCTAAGAAGAAGATCAAGTAAACACTATCAGGCCATGGCATGGAAGAATTGGTCAATTTTGCACTTCTTCAAATTTTGCTGTTTACTTGCTTGGGCCCTGAAAGAGTTAAACTGATGATAGATCAATTTATGAAACAACCCAAATTTCAACTATTTGTTTCACATTCGTACTTAAAAGTGTTCCTACTATAGGTTCAAATATGCTCTTTTCTTATTACCGTTTATGTTTTCAATGTTGTCTCCTATTGAATTGTGTTTATATGCATTTGCAATATGGTTGCTTCGTGGAAAATATTAGGTATTAAGACCTTAATAGTGACGGAACCTATCTGCCCAGATTCTTTAATAAGAGATCGAAATTAAAAATGTGATAATTGAAGGCGGTATGTTGTTTGTACTATGTTATTCTCCTCATTCGGTGGAATGACATAGTTTTAAATTTTAAATTTTTCGTATTTATGGGACAATAGATGTTCTTTAAAATTATAGTCTAGTTACTGATGTTACACTAAAGTTTCAGTTATATTTTAAAGGTAAAACTGTAGATTTAATTTCAATATTTTCAATTAAACGTGACAATATATGTAGGCAAAAGTTGTAGATTTAATTTTAATATTTTATTAAAATATTTTTAAATGTTTTATAGCATAATAAATTCATTTTTAATAATCTTAATTTATTTTTGTTTATTTTTAATAAATTATAATTAAACTTAATCAATTAATTTAATTTAATTATTTTAATTAACCTAATTTAACCCTAATAATCCAAATTCTCAATTTGAAATTTAATATATGAATCTTAATTTACTAAATCTAAAAATTCTCGTGTCATCTAAAAATAGCTATGATTTCAAATCTTAATTATCCTTAATGTAGAATCATTTAGAAATTGAGTATTCTTTTATCTTTTAGAACTTCTCAAAAAATTGCTCTGTTGGTTTTATCCGCTTGGCAATTATGTCGTTTAATTGGGATTGGTATGCTTGATTATCACTTTGGTTCTCAAAGTTTAATTCTTGTTTTTATTTTCCGGTTTGTATGAGCTCGTTAGTTTGCATTGCTTCTATAATTTGTTTACGAGTTATAAGATCCTTACCAAATTATTCAAGCGCAAAATCTTTCAGACATTTCTCAATCTCATTACACAATAAAAGGAAAGATTTTGGTTCCTTTTCTAGAACTATCAATGTCTTTTATGCAATGTTTTAAAAATCAGACCGGACATCAAACCGGTCAAAGGAAAAGTTTAAGGTTTAGAATTTCAACTGGTAGTGAACCGCTATCAAACCGGAATATAATAAATAAGATGAAAATTTTATAAGAATAAATAAAAATAAAATATTTTAGTAACGGCAGGGCATTACTAAAATGACTATTTGTTGGCAGGTAGATTCTACACATTGGTTGTTGCAGCAAATGAAAGAAGGTGGAGAAGGGTCCCTGATAAGCTTAATGTGGTAGCAGATTCTTTCAAGGTGTTTGATATCTAAGACGAATTCAAAGCTCTCCACTATTTGAATTACATGAATTAAAAGCTGCTTTTGTCTTCAACTTACCGTGTAGCTTCATAATCTTGAGAAAGAAGCCCCTATGACTATACTGTTACATGAAAATGCGTAGAGGAACACTTGAGAAACTTTTAATTGATAACATTATCCAAGATTAAATGGAAATACATTAAAGAAGCATATGTCGATTATACCAGGAACAAGATGTGGTATAAATTGATTATCAGCCAGGCAGGCTAGCTGCTAATAAATTAAGGATGTAGTTCTACGTTCAGGAAATGCTAGCCTGAATGATTGTTTCAGCAATTAAAAGAGCAGAAAGACCACAAATTCTGCCAAATACAAGTTTCTGCTGTCTTGAGACCCATACTAAATCAATCCATGTTGACGCAAAACATTTTCGAAGTGGGGTTGCATCAATTTGACACACAAACCATTCCTTGCCATCAAAAAATCATGTGTTCCTCTACAATTCGTCTTCCATTTAAAACTACAGTATTGTCAAACATGCCTCAACATTGGTGCTTGATGAGCTATCGGAATGGTTCAAGTGCCTCTTGCATCACACGACTCGAAGAGCCATCCAATAACAATATGGAACATTCTTCGGTATAGCTCGAGCAATTGCGCTTCTACTTCATCCCAGTGTCAAATCAACACCCCTCATACCCACGTGTGTATCATGACCATGAGGCAAGCTACTAACAAAATGGTGAGCATTTGCAATCCTTTCAGCCTCTTTTATTTCAACTTCACTGGCCTTGCGCCTAGCATATATAATATGTTTTCTCTGATGGTTATAGAGAAGATGATGGGCTCCTGTCGAATAAAACTTAGATGACTCCTCAACCACCTCAGATATAGAGCTTCAGCTCTCTTCCATCCAGAGTATTACATGACCAACAACTGGATCGTAAAATTTCTCAATTAAAGAGATTATGGTGCTCTTTCCAGACCCTAAAACTCCCACTACGGCTATAGTTTGTCCACCATTAACTTTGAGACAGAAATTGCTTAGCACCAACACTTTTGGGTGACCTGAATAACAGAAATCTACATTCTTCAACTCAATGCTTCCATAAACATTTTGACGCAACTAAGCTGAAAGTTAAAAAGGAAAATACAAATATTACTAAAAATATAAAAAAGAACTAAAAGAAGACGAACATCACCGTCACGAGTTAGTAGTACTATCGAATTGGATAAGAAAGCTCAAATGGAAGACATAATTAATTAATTATACCTCCTCTCTCTTGGCTTTCAAGAAGATATTACTCAGTTTCTGCTGCTCGTAATCGAGATTCTTCCTTTGAATGTCCTGTTTAGATTCGGAGTTAACTTAGTTACTTCAAAGAACAAGAAACAAGAAAATTGAACTTATGGAAGATCGATTCAAACAGAAGAAATAAACTAAACCCAGAAAGGAAAAACATACTTTTGCAAGTAATTCATTCCTCCGTGTCGATTTTCGATGATTTCAGGCAATTCTTCCTTCGTCTTCGTGGATATTCAACGGATGAACAGATTTGTCAAACAACAAGACAAGAATTTATGCACAAAACAACCCAATTTGTTGAATCTCCGAGAAATTGGAACCCATTACAAGAAACCTCACAAAACGACGCCAGATGTAAATTAAAGAACCAAGGATTCAAATGACCCACCTTCTTATAGAGGTCGTTTTTTTCAATAGCTTGCTACTCTCAATGTAATCATTTCGAGAGAAGGAAAACAATGACGAAGGGCTCTGCGCCTCGTCATGTTGGTCGAACTTAAGCGACTTTCAGCGCGGCGGCGGTTGTCTTGAAGGTTGAGGATGACCGAATACCGGCGCCTCATTAGCGGATCTCCTCCGCTTAGCACCCCAGAAAAGACGACTTCATTCACGGGCTTAACTTCAGGTTTCAGTCACAAACCTCGAGCTTCAGCTTCAACGTAGTTACGAAAATCACGCAACGAGATTGTGACTTCGAACTCTTCCTCTGTAACATCGAAGAGAAGTTCAAAGAGAGGGTGAAGCTTTTAAATCCGGTTATCAAATAACCGGTTTGTCAGAAAACCAGCCGGTTCTATGATAAACTGGCAGGTTTTCATATACAAGGGTTATCAACTAAAACCGAACCAGACATATGGCCGGTTCAGACAAATTTCGATCAGACCGGCTGGTCCGGTCCAGTTTTAAAACCCTTGCTTTTATGTTCTTTTATGAGAACCTCAACTACTATCCAACTACTTAGATCGTGTTGGTTTAATACGTAAATTGGATATACGTTTCATGATAAGATTTGGATTTTTCCACCTTAATGATATTGTCTATTTCCTTAAACTTCGTAGGCTTTTACCTACGCATTTCCTTCTTCTTTTTTACACGAAAAGGAAGAAAAAATTGAAGCAAGTTACAGCATTAGTCGTGGGAAACAAATCCCCGGCATATCCTCTAAGAGGATTGAGGTGCACCCTATAAGTGTATATTCTAATGAAATGCTCCCTATCCCAAACTAAGCTGCAAAATTGGCAAGTCAGTTCACACACTGGTTACCTTCCTTGTGAATGTGGCGAGGTAGAATGACTCAATTCCGAGTAAAGAGTTCATTAATGTCTAGGACAAGGGGATCGAGGGACATTGTGTAGGAAAATCCCGGGAGGAACATCACATGTTCCAGCAGCGGAAAAACAAAAATTTTGTTACCGGGACATTCCCGAAAGCCAGGATCCCAGTGTCGGTATGAAAACCTCAAACCTGAATAGCCAATAGAGACTATCTCTAAAGGTATCCACGAAAGATCGAAACCTAACCGAGTCAAACACTTTTGACCCGGAATAGCTAGAATGTAATAAGAGCCGCTAGACCCTACCTCCCCTGGAGAGCTTGAGATCGACGTTGAACCCTTGCTTGGAGTAGAGAGAAATCGATGGTTGCTTAAGAAAAGAAGAAAATGAAGAAAACCTTTCAACTTAACACTTTAAGCTTTTCTTCTTCTTTGGAACCCTAGTCGTCGATACCCACATGAACTAAAGCCTCCTTATGTTCTTTTAACTAATTAAAAGCCTCCATAAGGTTAGGACATGTAAGTCATTTTAACCATTAATCCATTAAATGATTTGTTGGACCCCACTGCCGGAGCCCAACGTCTAACGTGTGAGAGCGTGGCGGAAAACGTGATCATAATACATCTAATACATTTCAAAAGAAAGACCATGGAAGAGTAGTGGGCTGTTTGGTTAAAACATACTTGCAAAACTACTTATTTCAATAACCACATCCAAACATGCAAATTTAACGATTTAGAAAAGAATCCATCTAAGTCTAATGGACCCGTCGTGAATAAACTCAAAACATGATTTCATATTTGTAAACAACCAAAACCGCAATTCATGTTTCAATTGATAATATCTCAAAAGAAATGACAACTCAATTCAAGAGCCAAAAGTATAAAACACTCTTGAACCAATGATACTCGAAAAGAAACTAAAGTCCGAAACATAAGTATGACAAAATGAATTGAGTGTTCTTTGTACTCGTGACTCACTCACTCGATCTCCGCTCACACCGTATGGGGAGATTAGAGGGTGAGCTATAACGCCGATGGGAACATATTTATAATATAGTAATAAGCATAAATAATATTCAAAATATCTCATTGCCGTAATACTTGTTGAAATCACAATATCTAGACATGTATGAGTCATTTCTTGTAAAGTGCTTGGTTTCAATAAATCATGATGCATGTCACATAACAAAACATAACACATAACATGATGGTTTGGGTGTCCTGTTCGTGATTTAACTACACATAGCCATCGAAATGTTGATGTGTAGACGTAGTTTCATGAGGAATCTATCTCGAGAAACCTCGTGCCCACAATCAGGCAAAAAAGGAGAAGCCTTTCTAAGTCAATGTGCACTTGACTAATTCTGAGGGACACCGCAAACCCATATAAGCATGCATAATTCGTATTCTTGTAAACTGAATTGCCAATCCGGCACTTGCTTGTAATCTTTCTTGTAAACTTGCTTGTCATGTATAATTCAGTAAAGCTTGAAGTCATGCACTTGTATTCGTGAAAGGAAAGCATTCCTTTGTAAAAATCTTGATAATAATCATGAATGCATAACACAATGCGTAATATAATCATTTATGCAATGCGATCGTGGAATGTCAGAATGTAAATGCATAAAATCTTGCTTGATTTGTACTAAACAATAAGCACTTATATACTTTATTATAAACATGAACCCACTTGATATCCTGCTTGTTCTTGCCTAGGATTGAATTTCCTCTCAGGCCTCTTGATCCTCTTGCCTCTTTGTTCTCCTAACAATAAGAATCAAATTCTCATTCGTAACTCATGTAGAAACCATAATGTTACCATTCTTAACTTCCAACTAAAATTTCACATCCTTAGAAACCAATTCATAACTTCATCACTTCACATAACTTGTAGATCTATCTCCTAGTTCACAACGCCTAAAATCACCCCAAAAGGACCTCTCAGAAAAAGATATAAGTTTAAAACCAATTACATCTAAAATTGGAAACTTCGCATGGTGAATAGCGGGCGTCAAGAAGGCCGTCTCGCCATGGCGAGAGGTCCCGATGCCACAAGCGTGAACGCCTGCGTCTCCTGATCCAGAACACGCGCGCCGCCAACCTCAAATCCACATGCCGCGCTCACAAATATCTGTATTCTTCCAATATAAACGCATGCGCCGTGGCGTCGACACTTTTCCTCGCACGCCATGGCTGCTTTCATGAACACGCCACGGCGCTGGGTCGCAGAAACTCTCCCAACCCAGATTTCTCAGATTTTGCAGATTCAACCTATTCTTTTCGCTCAATCAACACCCATAAACTGTATAACATGCATCCTACTCCATTTCTACACTTGTCTAACACAACAACAACCACAAAACACAACCAAATCTACAGATCTACCAACATTTCATTCTAAACCCTAAATCACCGATTCATCCTCATTTCCAGAAAACACAAGTTCAATCCAACATAAACAAGCATAGAAGAGTGTAACTTACCAGTAGCATGCTTGAAAATCTACCAAATCGACAAACACAAGTTTTCCTCTTCTTCCTCTCTTCTTCCTCTCACCGCCGTCCTCTTTCTCTTGGTTCCTTTCTTTTCTTTTCTCTTCTTTCCTTACTTCTTTTCTTTCTATTCTTTAACCTACATAAGAGCACATGACTTAATGCCCTCCTTACTTAGGCTAAAATCATCCTAACTCAAATACTTGACCAAAATGCCCTTAAACATATTTACCTTTCCTTAACCATACTCTTCCTAACACTTATTCCATAAACACATATTTCATACTAAACTCAATTAAATCCAAATTTTCCATGAATATTCTCAATAAAATCAAACTATACCATAAATCATAATTCAAAAATAATTCATACTTAATAACTTCAAGAAAACAAAAATTTGGGGTCCAACATTTCTCCCCCTCTTAAAAGAAATTTCGTCCTCAAAATTTACTTGAATCATCGAAAAGACTTGGATACTTCTCCTTCATAGCGTCCAAGGGCTCCCACGTGGCTTCTTCCACTGCATGGTTCCTCCACAGAACCTTAACTAGCTGAACTGTCTTGTTTCTAAGGACTTTATCCTTGGTGTCCAAGATTGCTACCGGAATCTCCTAATAACTTAAGTCGTCTCTCAACTGGATGTCTGAAACCTGAATGACATGAGAAGGATCTGATCTGTACCTTCTCAACATGGAAACGTGAAAGACATCATGAATCTGAGACAACTCTGGCGGCAACGCCAATCTGTAAGCTAAAGGTCCGATCCTCTCAAGAATCTCATACGGACCTACATATCTTGGACTTAACTTGCCTTTCTTGCCAAACCTCATAACTCCTTCCACGGAGACGCCTTGAGAAACACCTTCTCACCGACTTCATACTCCATCTCCTTCCGACGAGAATCGGTGTAACTCTTCATCCCGTCTGAGTCGCCTTAAGTCATTGCTAACCAGATTGACCTTATCTACGGTCATCTCAATCAACTCGTCCGACTAGCTTTCTCTCCTTCTTCATCCCAACAAATAGGAGTCCTACACCTCCTACCATATAAGGCCTCATATGGAGCCATCTGAATACTAGAATGGTACGAGTTATTGTAAGCAAACTCAACCAAAGGCAAATGCTCATCCCAAGCTCCCCGAAATCCATAACACATGCTCGAGCATTCCTCAAGTGTCCGAATGGTCCTCTCGGATTGACCATCCGTCGAGGGTGAAATGTCGACTAAAATGCAACTTTGTACCTAAAGCTTCCTGCAAGCTTCCCCAAAATCGAGAAGTGAACCTAGGATCCCCGCCGGACACTATGGAATCTGAATCCCATGCAATCTAACTATCTCATCAATGTACTTCCCTGCTAGCACATGCAATGAATCACCGCTGATTGCGGAAATGGGCTGACTTCACAACCGATCCACTATAACCCATATGGCATCATGCTTCCCTCGGTCTTAGGCAAACCCATAAGAAAATCCATAGTTACTCTTTGCCACTTCCACTCGTGAATGACAATGGCCTCAACTTGCTCGAAGCGCTGGTGTTCAAATTGACTTGTCGACACACAAGACACTTCACTAACATATTCTCGCTACATCCTCTTCATGCCCTTCCACCGTAAATGCTCTCTCAAATCTCTGTACATCCTGGTGTTACCTGGGTGAATGGCATAAGGCGCATTGTGTGCCTCATCCAGAATCTCATCCTTAATTGCCCCACTGTCTGGAATACAAAACATGTCCCCCACTGTCATAAGTCCATCCTCTCTCACTACTACTTCAGAAATCTTACCATTCTGAATTTCCTGCCTAAGCTTGCTCAACTCTGCATCCTGAGCCTGCAACTCCCTAACCTTCTCCCCGAGTATAGTCAACTCGAAAGTAGCTACGAGGCAACTGTTCCTTCTGCTCCAAGCTTATCCTAAGCTTGGCCATCTCTTCCAATAAAGGAAGATACACCGTTTGACGTGAGCAATGGAAGACTTCGCCAAAGCATCCGCCACTACATTTGCTTTGCTCGATGATACTCAATCAACAAATCGTGAGTCCTCGAGTAACTCAATCCACCTTCTCGCCTCAAATTCAACTCCTTCGGCTCAAGAAGTACTTGAGGCTCTTATGATCTGTAAAGACCACAGTCCGAACTCCATAAAGATAATGCCTCCAAATCTTCGTGGCAAAATCATCACCGCTAACTCCAAGTCATGAGTCGGGTAATTCAACTCATATCGCTTCAGCTTGCCTTGAAGCATAAGCTATCACCTTATCTCCTTGCATCAACACACAACCTAGACCTTTCCTCGAGGCATCATCAGAGACCGATAGCCCTCATCACCGAAGGCAAAATCAAGATCGAGCACTTGTCAACTGTGCTTGAGCTCCTCAAAGCTCTTCCGCACTCATCGGTCCAAATGAACTTCGTTCTTCCTTAATAGCTTGGTCATCGGAGCAGCTATCATGGAGAATCCTTCTACAAACCTCCTAGTAATCGCCGCACCCGTAAAACTCCTCACCTCCGTCATTGTCTTGGGTGCATGCCAACTTACTATCGCTTCAACTTTCCTTGATCAACATGAACACCATCCTGTGAAATTACATGTCCAAGAAAAGTTACCTCATGAAGCCAGAACTCACACTTGCTGAACTTGGCATATAACTCTCTCTCTAAGAGTCTGCAATACAATCTGAGATGCTCCTCATGCTCTCCTTCACTCTTGAATATACCGAATGTCATCTATAAACACTATGACAAACTGATCTAGAAAATCCCTGAAGACCCTGTTCATAAGATCCATGAAAGCAGCTGGAGCATTGGTCAAGCCGAACGGCATAACCAAAAACTCATAGTGACCATAACGGGTCCTGAATGCTGTCTTGCTAACATCAGACTCCTTGATCCTGAGCTGATGATAGCCTGACCTGAGATCAATCTTAGAAAAGACCCGTGCTCCCTGCAGCTGATCAAACAGATCATCTATCCATGGCAACGGATACTTGTTCTTAATTGTCACTTTATTGAGCCTCCGATAATCAATGCACATACGCCATGATCCATCCTTCTTCTTAACAAACAATACTGGTGCTCCCCAAGGAGACGAACTCGGCCTGACATACCCCTTCTTTAACAGTTCCTCTAACTGTTCCTTAAGCTCCCTTAACTCAGCTGGAGCCATCCTGTAAGCGGGATAGAAATAGCGCGCGTCCCGGAATCAAGTCAATGGCAAACTCGATTTCCTAACCGGTGGCAAACCCGTAACTCATCCGGGAAAACATCCGAAATTCCGCACAATCGGAAATCCTCTAACTTCCCCTCATGCACGTCGGCATCTACGATATGCGCCAAGAAAGCTTCACATCCCTGGCCCATCATCTTATCAGCCAACATAGCTGAAACCAATCTTGGTGCTGGTGTCTTCCTGTCTCCTTTGAAGATCACCCGCTCACCATTACCCAAATCAAACTCTACCTCTTTCTGACCACAATCCAGCTTGGCGAGATACTTCTCCATAGTATCCATCCCCAGGATAACATCTAATCCTCTAAGGTCTAGCGGTAGTAAGTCCACTACCAATCTAGCACCATCTCGAAGAGCTCACATCGCCATACACCGACCGATCACCACATTCCTCCCTAACGGAGTACTAACAATCAATGGCCTATCCAAAGGCACGTAACTCACACCATGCAAATCTATGCTAGCAGAAACAAAGGAATGCGTGGAACCAGAATCAATCAACACAAGCACTGGTAAATCGAATAACCGAGCCATATCCATGACAACCTCAGATGCGGCTGCAGCTTCCTCCCTGGTCATGGCAAACACTCTTGCGGCCTGACCCTTGGCCTTCCTGGAGGAATAGCCTTCCTTGCAGTCCCCGAGCGCCTACCTCAAGAATCGCCCGGTTCCCACTGCCTCGCGCCTAGAGCTCAAATCGTGACCCTCTCGGTCTCGGTGCTCATGGACAATGCTTGGCTATATGTCCTTCTCTCCGTGATCAGAGTAAACTCCAAGAGACCTGAGGCATTCTCCCTGATGGTGCTTCCCACACTGGTCACATATGGGATAAGTGAACCCACTCCTGCCTGCTCTACCTGCGCCTCCCACATTAGAGGCTTGCCCTGAAACAGCTCTCATCTGCTTGTTCCTGGTAGCCCCACTGCTACCCACTTCACTCTGAGTGTATGTGGTCCTCGTGCTCCTCTCAGGTAATGGAGCACTGGTACCCTTCCTGATACTCTGCTCCCTGTTCTTTCTCTTCTTGTTCGCTTCATTCCTGATATTCTCCAATTTCTCAGCCTAGAGAGCAGCATCCACCAACTGCTGATAATCACAGAAATTGTGAATCAGGACTTTCTCCCTGATCCCCAAGTGAAGACCTCCCTCGAACTTCATGCACTTATCTTCTTCTGCTGCCACAATGTTCACGATATCTGAAAGTTGTGTGAACTTCACTCGTACTCGCCACACTCATGTCCCTCTCGCATCGATTCAGAAATTCTCTAGCTTTCTCCCGCACATAAACCCCGGATAGGTACTTCTTCCCAATACCTCGACAAAATCCTCCATGTCAAGACCAAGGAACAACCTCGATCGCAGGGCATCGATTCCACCAATGCAAAGGCATCTCCTTGCAACAGATCGATCGCATAGTCCAACTTGTCCTCATCTCAACATCTCATCTGCACTAGAACCCTCTCACCCTCTTCAACCAAGCTTCGCTTCTTCGGATTCTTCGTCCCATCAAATCTCATGACCCCAAACTTCCGGAGCTTGTCATATCGTCCACTCTTGTCTACCGGAGCTCAGATCGACATCTCGGATCCCCGCCCCATGGCATATGTAAAGCTCAGGCAAAGGCTTGAAGAAACCCAGATCCATGGGTGTTCCTCGAGGCATCTGAGGAGGCGGAGGAGGCACTGCTGCTGCATACTAGGTGCCTCTGAGATCGGAACAGACTGTGTCCCGGCATCCTGAGGAATATGAGACTCATCCGTACTCCCCTGACGAGATTGAAATCGAGTCGTAGCTCCACGAGTTCTCCTTCTAGGTGGCATGTTCACTCCTTGAATAGAAAACCATTGAAAAATTTAGTTCATGTAAGACACTTTTCAAAGTATGCAAACACCGTTCAAATCATGTAAAACAATGCAAGTGGAAAACAATGCAAGTTATTTCTTGAAAACCATGTCATGAAGCCCTAGATCCAAAAACCTGTCTCTGATACCAAACGATGTTGGACCCCACTGCCGGAGCCCAACGTCTGACGTGTGAGAGCGTGGCGGGGAAAACGTGATCATAATACATCTAATACATTTCAAAAGAAAGACCCGCGGAAGAGTAGTGGGCCTGCTGGTTAAAACATACTTGCAAAACTACTTATTTCAATAACCACATCCAAACATGCAAATTTAACGATTTAGAAAAGAATCCATCGGAAGTCTAATGGACCCGTCGTGAATAAACTCAAAACATGATTTCATATTTGTAAACAACCAAAACCGCAATTCATGTTTCAATTGATAATATCTCAAAAGAAATGACAACTCTGAATTCAAGAGCCAAAAGTTTAAAACACTCTTGAACCAATGATACTCGAAAAGAAACTAAAGTCTGGAAACATAAGTATGACAAAATGAATTGGAGTGCTGCCGTACTCGTGACTCACTCACTCGATCTCCGGCTCACACCAGATGGGGAGATTAGAGGGGTGAGCTATAACGCTGTGGGAACATATTTATAATATAGTAATAAGCATAAATAATATTCAAAATATCTCATTACCGTAATACTTGTTGAAATCACAATATCTAGACATGTATGAGTCATTTCTTGTAAAGTGCTTGGTTTCTGAATAAATCATGATGCATGTCACATAACAAAACATAACACATAACATGATGGTTTGGGTGTCCCGGGTTCGTGACTAACTACACATAGCCATCGAAATGTTGATGTGTAGACGTAGTTTCATGAGGGAATCTATCTGAGAAACCCTGTGCCACAGTCGGGCAGACGGGAGAAGCCTTTCTGAGTCAATGTGCACTTGACTAATTCTGAGGGACACCGCAAACCCACATAAGCATGCATAATTGTGATTCTTGTAAACTCAATTGCCAATCCGCACTTGCTTGTAATCTTTCTTGTAAACTTGCTTGTCATGTATAATTCGTAAAGCTTGAAGTCATGCACTTGTATTCGTGAAAGGAAAGCATTCCTTTGTAAAATCTTGATAATAATCATGAATGCATAACACAATGCGTAATATAATCATTTATGCAATGCGATCGTGGAATGTTGTAATGTAAATGCATAAAATCTTGCTTGATTTGAACTAAACAATAAGCACTTATATACTTTATTATAAACATGAACCCACTTGATATCCTGCTTGTTCTTGCCTAGGATTGAATTTCCTCTTGTGCCTCTTGATCCTCTTGCCTCTCTTGTTCTCCCAACAATAAGAATCAAATTCTCATTCGTAACTCATGTAGAAACCATAATGTTACCATTCTTAACTTCCAACTAAAATTTCACATCCTTAGAAACCAATTCATAACTTCATCACTTCACATAACTTTTAGATCTATCTCCTAGTTCACAACGCCTAAAATTACCCCAAAAGGACCTCTCAGAAAAGATATAAGTTTAAAACCAATTCTGTCTAAAATTGGAAACTTCATGGGTGAATAGCGGGCGTCATGCAGAAGGCCGTCTCGCCATGCAGAGAGGTCCGCGTGTCTTGTGCGTGAACTCCCGCGTCTCTGATCCAGAACACGCCACGCTTTCGCCAACCTCAAATCCACATGCCGCGCTCACAAATATCCGTATTCTTCCAAATATAAACGCACGCCGTGGCGACGACGCTTTTCCTCGCACGCCATGGCTTGCTTTCATGAACACGCCATGGCGTGTGGGTCATGTAAACTCTCTCAACCCAGATTTCTCGATTTCGCAGATTCAACCTATTCTTTTCGCTCAATCAACACCCATAAACTGTATAACATGCATCCTACTCCATTTCTACACTTGTCTAACACAACAACAACCACAAAACACAACCAAATCTACAGATCTACCAACATTTCATTCTAAACCCTAAATCACCGATTCATCCTCATTTCCAAAGAAACACAAGTTCAATTCAACATAAACAAGCATAGAAGAGTGTAACTTACCAGAAGCGTGCTTGAAAATCTACCAAATCGACAAACACAAGTTTTCCTCTTCTTCCTCTCTTCTTCCTCTCACCGCCGCCATCCCTCTTTCTCTTGCCCTTTCTTTTCTTTTCTCTTCTTTTCCTTACTTCTTTTCTTTCTATTCTTTAACCTACATAAGAGCACATGACTTAATGCCCTCCTTACTTAAAGCTAAAATCATCCTAACACAAATACTTGACCAAAATGCCCTTAAACATATTTACCTTTCCTTAACCATACTCTTCCTAACACTTATTCCATAAACACATATTTCATACTAAACTCAATTAAATCCAAATTTTCCATGAATATTCTCAATAAAATCAAACTATACCATAAATCATAATTCAAAAATAATTCATACTTAATAACTTCAAGAAAACAAAAAATTTGGGGTCCAACATGATTAAAATAACAAGTTTGAAAAGTCAAACTCTTAACCTCTCCTCCCTCATTCCACGCACATGGGCTTATATATATAATATTCATTAATTAATTACTTAATTAATTAACATATATATAATTACTAAGAGGTCCAGTCAAACTGGGGTCGGTCCTACCGACCTACCGGGCTCCGATGCTGAAACAGCTCCGAAAACTTTTCTTAGCAATATTAATGTCGCGATCACATCGGGACATATCCCAATCCCATTGGGATCCATTTAATCCTAATGCTCTCCATAATTGGAACTCTGTCCAATTACTATTTTACTGATTCTCCGAGTCACTCTTATCGTGTGACCCTTTAGGTTCCCTGCTTATGTTGGCCACTTAGATTAACAATTAATCTGAGCAAGTCATGAGCGGTATCTAGCAACACATCATGACCCCCAATTGACCGGAAAGTAATCGGTTTGATGAATTCATCACGAACCGATCACGAACCCTTCCATGTAGACAATTCTTGTGCAATTCGTCCTTTCATCATCCTATACCCCACTTGGTTATGAGTATGGCCAAGATGTCAACTCTTACTGCACCGAGTCTAGCCTAAGTAAAATCGCCTCGCCGAGGACTCATTACTTTATATGTCCACGAAGACACTCTTCATGACATAGTCATGCTCCGCCGAGACTTAAAGTAATGATCTTGACAAGAGGTTGTGGTATCTCTTCATTCTCACGTATGATGAACTTTATTGGCTACTCAATTACCTTCAATACCTCAAACTGCACCCAAGCACCATCCTATGAGTAACCTCCGAAGGCCACAAGGAATGGAGTCAAAATGCAGATCAAGATTCAAGATATCCTCGAGTACCTCAAGTTTAAGGATACTTGCACCATTGCTATGATGAGATTATCACCGACATTAAATCCATGTGATGATCTCATGGCAGTCATCCAATGAACTTACTACCACTAGTAAGCATCCATATGTCAACTCTAAATACCTCATATTTAAAGTTTCGAGATCCACCGCTGATCCAATCAAGGAGTATGACATATGCTAGTCCGTCCGATTAATGATGTCCATCTCATTAATCCTATGACTAGGAAAAATTTAGATATCGACATAATTGCACATGATAGAATCTCGTGATTATGATCACATCATAATTTCCTTCATGCTATGTCATATATCATGGACTTCATTAATTTGATTAAAGATCAATATCAATTCATAAAGAACATCAAATAAATGAAACATGCCTTTCTTTATTTATTCATAAAGTCTCATACATGACTATGAACAAAAGCGCTAAAGGGATTGCCTTTAGGGGCACTACTCTAACAATCTCCCACTTGACCTAAAGCCAATCGCCTTGGTATCTAATACCATAAGCGAGTATATGAGAATCAAAATTCTTCAGAATAATGGCTTCATTAACGGATCAAGAATGTTCGCTCTCTGGGAATCCTCTCGATCGCGACATCACCTCTAGAATGATCTCTCGAATCGATGATATCTGCATGAGTACGGTTTAGATCGTTGGTGAGACCTCGGTTCTTTTGCTCGAGCAATAGCCCCATTGTTGTCACAATACAACAGTATGGGTCCATCACGCCTAGGAACCACACCAAGTTCGTAAATGAACCGCTGATCCAAACGACTTCCTTTGCCACCTCGATGCAAAGAATGTACTCTACCTCGTCGTTTAATCGCCAGTCGTCTCTTGTTTGGAACTCTTCCAACTGATCGTTCCGCCATTTAGCGGAAAACATAACTTGACCGGATCCGAATCATCCTTATCGATTGAAAACCGCATCCAGATGCTCGCCACTGGAGATTTCCATCTCCATATATCAAGAAAACATCCTTAGTCCTTCGCAAGTACTTGAGGATATTCTCGACAGCCACCCAATGGACCTTCACCAGATCTCGATTGATATCCGCCGTGACACTCGTAGCATACGATACATCGTGCCTCGTACATAACATAGCATACATGATCGATCCTATCGCAGATGCATACGGATCCGATCCATGCGAATCCTCTCATCTTGTGTCTTAGACATAGATTTCGAGAGTGTTATCCCATGAGTAATGGAAGAAACCCTCTCTTGATTGCTCCATGCTAAACCTCTTTAGCATCTTGTCTATGTATCGATGATTGTGAAAGACCAAGCAACCTCTTTGATCTATCTCTATAGATCTTTATCCCAAGGATATAAGTTGCTTCACCAAGGTCTTTCATCGCAAATTGCTTGACAACCAAATTTTAACTGACAGATCAATGAGACATCGCTTCCGAGTAACAGTATGTCATCTACATACAACACAAGGAAAACGATTGCATTCCCATTAACCTTTTTGTACACACAATGCTCATCCGGATTTTGTGAGAAACCAAACTCTTTGATTGACTCATCAAAACGGATGTTCCAACTCCTGGATGCTTGCTTCAATCCATAGATGGATTTCTTGCTTGCATACCTTTTCGCCATCATCGAAGTGAAGCCCTCTGTTGTGTCATGTACACATCCTCGCCGATTTTCGTTAAGGAAAGTCGTCTTCACATCCATTTGCCATATCTCATAATCATAATGAGCAGAATGGCTAGAGTATCCGAATGGATTTAAGCATTGCTACGGGTCAAGGTCTCGCCATAGTCAACTCCTTGTCTTTGACGAAATCCTTTGGCCACAAGCCTTGCTTTGTAGGTAATCACATTACCATCCATGTCGGTTTTCTTCTTGAAAACCCATTTGCACCCTATAGGTTTTATCCTTCAGTGCATCAACCAAAGTCCATACTTGGTTTATGTACATGGAATCCATTTCGCTTTCATGGCACAAATCCATTTTTCGACTCAACTTTTCGTAACCTCTTCATAGGTAGCGTGCTCATCATCTTCTATGAGCAATACGTCATTCTGCTCACTTACGAAATCCATATCTCTCGAACAAGGCGCATCCTACTTGACCTACGAAACTTCGTGTGTCACGTAAGGTTGAACTGTTACTTCATCCGAATGAGTGATGCCTCGTGTTCGTGCAATTGATCCGTGCTTGTTCGAGCATCTTGAACTTCTTCAATTTCGACTTTGTTCCCACCGCCTTCTTGCGGAAGAAACTCTTTCTTTAAAGATAGCATGCTTCAAACAAACACCTTTTGTTCCTCAAAGAAGGTAGAATTGATATCCCATGGTCTCTTTAGGATATCCTACAAACAAACACTTGTCGACTTTGCTTCAAGCTTATCTCGACCGAATCCGCTTCACGTAAGCGTGACAACCCCATACTTTCGGATGAGAAAGATAAGGTTTTCTCGTTAGTCCACATCTCATATGGAGTAACATCAATCGCCTTAGAGGAACTCGCTTAACAAGTAAACAAATTGTCTCTAGCGATACCCCAAAACGATTTTGGTAACTTTCGAAACCCATCATTGATCGTACTACGTCCAACAGGTTCGATTTCTCCTTTCAGCCACACCATTATGTCACGGCGTGTAAGGAGGAGTCCATCGAGATAATATCCCATTATCTCCGAGATAATCTCAAACCGTTGGTCTAAGTATTCTCCACCACGATCGGATCGTAATGCCTTGATACTTTTACCAAGTCGGTTTTCTACTTCATTTCAATTGTTTGAACTTTTCAAACGCTTCGATTTGTATCTCATCAGATACAAGTATCTATATCGTGAATAATCATCGATAAAGGTAATGAAGTAACGACAACCACTTCTGGCATGGATGGACATCGGACCGCATACATCTGAATGTATTAGGTCTAATATTCCAATCGCTCGTTCACCCTTTCCCTTCAAGGGTAACTTAGTCATCTTGCCTAATAAACAAGATTCGCATGTGTCATATGATTCATAATCAAATGACCCTAAATTGCCACTCTTGTGGAGCTTAGCGATCGTGTCTCATTTATATGGCCAAGTCGACAATGCCATAAGTAAGTTGACTTTAGATTATCTCTTTATACCGCTTTGGTGTCATTGACATTTAAAATTGGATTAGACATATCTAATATGTAAATACCATTGCACAATGTACCAGTTCCATAAAGCATTCCATTAGAATTGATAGAACAACCATTGCTATTAAAATTCATATGGAATCCAAATTTATTCGCATAAGAAATGCATAATATATTCTTTGTCAAACGGGTACAAAATAACAATCATCCAATTCCAAAGACAAGCCCAGAGGGAGATACAAAACATAGGTTCCTACGGCTAATGCAACAACTCTTGCTCCATTTCCAACACGTAGGTCTACTTCTCCCTTCATGAGTTGCCTACTGTCCCTGAGGCCCTGCATATCATTACATATGTGTGAGCCACAACCAGTATCAAATACCCAAATGTTGTGATTGGTAACAGTATTAACTTCAATGACATACAAACCTGAAGTAGTCGAGGCATCTGATGCCTTCTTCTGCTTCAGCGACTCGAGATAGACTTTGCAATTGCGCCTCCAATGGCCATCTTTACCGCAATGGAAGCAAGTTCCTTTCGGGGCAGCTTCTTTGGTCTTCTTCTTGATGGCTCTTCCCTTTGGTTTCTTTACCTTCTTCTTCTTTGGGTTCTTTTCTTCGAACTCAAGAAGAAGAAGCTACTACCAAAGACTTGCTTACTATCACTCTTGATAGTCCGTCACTGCTCTTGGCAGATTGATCACCTCGTATTGTAGTGGATATTTGGTTCATCCGATAGTTTAACACTAATCGCGTATAACCGCCGGACAATCCAACCGTAATTAAGTCTATACTTAACTCATGATCCATTGCAAAACCTAAGACGGCCAATCTCTCAATATAGCCATTCATCTTCGTATGCGCATGCACAGATGTCCCCGAGCCATCTTTGTGGTGAAGAGAAGCCTTGAGGTCTCGAACCTTTCGGACCGGGCTTGCTCGTCAAACAGCTCCCTAAGATGAAAAACTATAGTGTGAGCATCCATAGACTCGTGCTTCTTCGCAGCTCGTGACATCGAGGCAAGCATGATGCAAGTAGCCATGTCACCGCCCTTTAGATGCTTACTATATGCCTTCGATCATCATCGAAGCATCGACAACAGTGCATCTCGAAGCGGAAAATCTAGGATATATCCTGACCTTCGATCGAGAACTATTCTCGATTCCTTAACCAAATAAGAAAATTCGTCCAGCTTAACTTGTTGGAATCCATAAGCGGCGAAGATTCACACTTGACGACATTTTCAAACAACCTACACGGATAGAGAGGAAGAATGTTAGAATAGAATAGCTGCATAATCATAAGGACTTGAATGATATGCAAAGAGCTCCCACTAGTTTCATAGAATCCATAACCCTCATTACTTAATCCAAAGAAACAAAGTGACATAATGTCCTAGTGGGTTGATATCCGATTTTGCTAAGAATGACCTCGGGTTACCCAACAAGCCACAACTTAGGTCAATCGATAGGTATCGAACATACCAATTGCATCATCGATAACCGACATTGAGAATGACCTTGGGTTTACCCAACAAGCCACCTTATGTCTCGGGAGGTATCAGATATACCAATTACATCTTAGACACAACTATCGATCAGTGCTATCAACTTGTTGATGTGTGCACTTACATTGGGTACAACTCTTTGATGCGCATATATCTGATGTATGCTGCCCAATTTCGCCACTGTCCACGCTGACCTTGAGTTTACTCAACAAACTAACGCCTCGGTGAAAACCAACCCATTAATCGAAAATCATATTTTCATGGTTCAACATATCCAGATAGAGTGAGCTTGGGTTTACCCAACAACCCATCCCTATAAGAACTCGGTTCTTACCATATTAATGGAAGACGTTAGTTTTCATATACCGAGGAGGATTTAGAAACTCTAGACTCCAAATCAAGGATCATAGTCACTAGGACTATATGGCATGATTTAGGTTTCATCAATCAAATTGAATCAATCCTTATAATCATCCATCATCCAACTCGAAAGACATCACAAGTCGACTTTCATCAAATGCAAGTCGCCTTATGCCATCGCTTCACACACAAGTCGACTTGTAGGAAACAAGTCGCCTTTATGGCACTCGCCCGTGATGTACAAGTCGCCTTGTAAGGTGCTACAAGTCGATTTATACTTAGATTTGAACAAGTCGATTTATGCCATGCACAAGTCGCCTTATCCAAAGCGTAATGCTAAAATCTCTAATCGGCTAATTCCTCAATCAATGCAATTCCAATTCTCAACATCATCATACCTAGGGTAATATCTGTAAATAGATGCCTCAATGAACACTTCGTTGATTCATGAATGCCTTAAATAGTCAAACTATATGAAAAGCTTGAAATGAGTCATAACTCTAAGATTTCCAAATAATTTAGGAACACCCAAATTATCACCCTAAGCATCTCAAGCTAGTGTATACACTCTCAAAACTACTTCGAAACTTGTCACAAAAATTGTGACGGCCAAAACAAGCAAGAAAATGAAATATACTAACGAGACACAAATGTGACCAATTCGGCATTCAAAAATTCTTGGAAAAGAAACTTCAAGCAATGCACTTTGGCGATCATACCACATCAAGATAACACATTTTTAATCACATTAAAATGGTTCAAGGCATTGAACTGAAAAGCACACTCAATCAAGCCAAGCAAAACAGTCCCAACAATTTTCACCAAAACTGTCCAGTTCTGTACATTGCTCGAAATGATCAATGAAACAATTTCAATAAATTCTGAGAAAATTACATAGGTTATTAAATGTTCTGAACATGCTACCTGAATTTGTTTAGGATTTTAGGCCATCAAAAACTCAGTCAACCAAAATAACAAAACCGATTCAAAATCTGTGTTCATCAGCACAGTAATTCCCAACAGTATAGAATAAATTCGTGAATAAATATCCAATCACCTTGAAATCCAATTTCCATGCTCACAGACATTCACCAACATCTTAGAGACATGTAGGTGAAGGAAAATCCAGAAAAAGATTTTTCTAGAATTTATTCTCGATTTTATACTACTGCCTGTCCACAGAGTGTTTCACAAAACAGCATCTGGAACCTTAGGGAATTAATTAGCAAAACTATATCAAATAAAATAGATAAATTCTTAAAATTCATAGAAATATTCTCTAACATGTTATGAACAATCCTGGGAAGAAAAATTTCGAAAACCCTATCTCTATAGCAATTCGAAATCTGAACAGAATGCATGCTACAACATCACAAGCAAGTAAGGTTTATGATCTAGCTTCAGTTAAAGCTTCATACACGACACCGCACGCCTGATACCACTGTAGGAAAATCCCGGGAGGAACATCACATGTTCCAGCAGAGGAAAACCAAAAATTTTGTTACCGGGACATTCTCGAAAGCCAGGATCCCGGTGTCGGTATGAAAACCTCAAACCTGAATAGCCAATAGAGACTATCTCTAAAGGTATCCACGCAGAGATCAGAAAACCTAACCGAGTCAAACACTTTTGACCCGGGAATAGCTAGAACAGAATAAGAGCTGCTAGACCCTACCTCTGTCCTGGAGAGCTTGAGATCAGACGTTGAACCCTTGCTTGGAGTAGAGAGAAATCGATGGTTGCTTAAGAAAGAAGAAAATGAAGAAAAACCTTTCAACTTAACACTTTAAGCTTTTTCTTCTTCTTTGGAACCCTAGCTGCCGTCGATACCCACATGAACTAAAGCCTCCTTATGTTCTTTTTAACTAATTAAAAAGCCTCCATAAGGTTAGGACATGTAAGTCATTTTAACCATTAATCCATTAAATGATTAAAATAACAAGTTTGAAAAGTCAAACTCTTAACCTCTCCTCCCTCATTCCACGCACATGGGCTTATATATATAATATTCATTAATTAATTACTTAATTAATTAACATATATATAATTACTAAGAGGTCCAATCAAACTGGGGTCGGTCCTACCGCCTCATCGGCCCCGATGTCAAACAGCCCTAAACCTTTCTTAGCAATATTGATGTCGCGATCACATCGGGACATATCCCAATCCCATCGGGATCCATTTAATCCTAATGCTCTCCATAATTAGAACTCGTCCAATTACTATTTTACAGATTCTCTGAGTCACTCTTATGCGTGTGACCCTTTAGGTTCCCGGTTATGTTAGCCACTTATATTAACAATTAATCTGAGCAAGTCATGAGCGGTATCTAGCAACACATCATAACCCCCAATTGACTGGAAAGTAATCGGTTTGATGAATTCATCACGAACCGATCACGAACCCTTCCATAGACAATTCTTGTGCAATTCGTCCTTTCATCATCCTATACCCCACTTGGTTATGAGTATGGCCAATATGTCAACTCTACTGCACCAAGTCTAGCCTAAGTGAAATCGCCTCTGCCGAGGACTCATTACTTTATATGTCCATGAAGACACTCTTCATGACATAGTCATGCTCGCCGAGACTTAAAGTAATGATCCCGACAAGAGGCTGTGGTATCTCTTCTGCTCTCACGTATGATGAACTTTATTGACTACTCAATTACCTTCAATACCTCAAACTGCACTCCAAGCACCATCCTATGAGTAACCTCTGGAAGGCCACAAGGAATGGAGTCAAAGTACGTGATCAAGATTCAAGATATCCTCGAGTACCTCAAGTTTAAGGATACTTGCACCATTGCTATGATGAGATTATCACCGACATTAAATCCATGTGATGATCTCATGGCAGTCATCCAATGAACTTACTACCACTAGTAAGCATCCATATGTCAACTCTAAATACCTCATATTTAAAGTTTCGAGATCCACCGCTGATCCAATCAAGGAGTATGACATATGTTATCTCGTCCGGATTAATGATGTCCAGCCTCATTAATCCTATGACTAGGAAAATTTAGATACCGACATAATTGCACATGATAGGAATCTCGGATTATGATCACATCATAATTTCCTTCATGCTATGTCATATATCATGGACTTCATTAATTTGATTAAAGATCAATATCAATTCATAAAGAACATCAAATAAATGAAACATGCCTTTCTTTATTTATTCATAAAGTCTGTATATGACTATGAACAAAAGCGCTAAAGGGATTGCCTTTGTGGCACTACTCTAACAATCTCCCACTTGACCTAAAGCCAATCGCCTTGGTATCTAATACCATAAGCGAGTATATGAGAATCAAAATTCTTCAGAATAATGGCTTCACAACGGATCAAGAATGTTCGCTCGGAATCCTCTCGATCGCGACATCACCTCTAGCAATGATCTCTCGAATCGATGATATCTGCGGAGTACGTGTTTAGATCGTTGGTGAGACCTCGGTTCTTTGCTCGAGCAATAGCCCCATTGTTGTCACAATACAACTCAGATGGGTCCATCACGCCTAGGAACCACACCAAGTTCGAAATGAACCGCTGATCCAAATGCTTCCTTTGCCACCTCGATGCAAAGAATGTACTCTACCTCGGTCGTCGAATCAGCAGTCGTCTCTTGTTTGGAACTCTTCCAACTGATCGTTCCGCCATTTAGCGTGAAAACATAACTTGACTGGGATCTGGAATCATCCTTATCGATTGAAAACCGCATCCGATGCCGCCACTGAGATTTCCATCTCCATATATCAAGAAAACATCCTTAGTCCTTCGCAAGTACTTGAGGATATTCTTGACACCACCCAAAGGACCTTCACCAGATCTCGATTGATATCTCGCCGTGACACTCGTGAGCATACGATACATCGTGCCTCGTACATAACATAGCATACATGATCGATCCTACCGCAGATGCATACGGATCCGATCCATGCGAATCCTCTCATCTTGTGTCTTAGACATAGATTTCGAGAGTGTTATCCCATGAGTAATGGAAGAAACCTCTCTTGGATTGCTCCATGCTAAACCTCTTTAGCATCTTGTCTATGTACGATGATTGTGAAAGACCAAGCAACCTCTTTGATCTATCTCTATAGATCTTTATCCCAAGGATATAAGTTGCTTCACCAAGGTCTTTCATCGCAAATTGCTTGGACAACCAAATTTTAACTGACAGATCAATGAGACATCGCTTCCGAGTAACAAGATGTCATCTACATACAACACAAGGAAAACGATTGCATTCCCATTAACCTTTTGTACACACAATGCTCATCCGGATTTTGTGAGAAACCAAACTCTTTGATTGACTCATCAAACGGATGTTCCAACTCCGGATGCTTGCTTCAATCCATAGATGGATTTCAAGCTTGCATACCTTTTCGCCATCATCGAAGTGAAGCCCTCCGTTGTGTCATGTACACATCCTCGCCGATTTTCGTTAAGGAAAGCCGTCTTCACATCCATTTGCCATATCTCATAATCATAATGAGCAGAATGGCTAGGAGTATCCGAATGGATTTAAGCATTGCTACGGGTCAAGGTCTCGCCATAGTCAACTCCTTGTCTTTGACGAAATCCTTTCGCCACAAGCCTTGCTTTAGAGGTAATCACATTACCATCCATGTCGGTTTTCTTCTTGAAAATCCATTTGCACCCTATAGGTTTTATCCCTTCAGTGCATCAACCAAAGTCCATACTTGGTTTATGTACATGGAATCCATTTCGCTTTCATGGCACAAATCCATTTTTCGACTCGAACTTTCGTAACCTCTTCATAGTAGCGTGCTCATCATCTTCTATGAGCAATACGTCATTCTGCTCACTTACGAAAATCCATATCTCTCGAACAAGGCGCATCCTACTTGACCTACTTAACTTCGTGTGTCACGTAGGTTGAACTGTTACTTCATCCGAATGAGTGATGCCTCGAGTTCGTGCAGCTTGATCTGCTTGTTCGAGCATCTTGAACTTCTTCAATTTCGACTTTGTTCCCAATCGCCTTCTTGCGTAAGAAACTCTTTCTTTAAAGACAGCATGCTTCAAACAAACACCTTTTGTTCCTCAAGAAGGTAGAATTGATATCCCATGGTCTCTTTAGGATATCCTACAAACAAACACTTGTCGACTTTGCTTCAAGCTTATCTCGATCGAATCCGCTTCACGTAAGCAGACAACCCCATACTTTCAGATGAGAAAGATAAGGTTTTCGTTAGTCCACATCTCATATGGAGTAACATCAATCGCCTTAGAGGGAACTCGCTTAACAAGTAAACAAATTGCCTCTAGCGATACCCCAAAACGATTTTGGTAACTTTGCGAAACCCATCATTGATCGTACTACGTCCAACAAGGTTCGATTTCTCCTTTCACCACACCATTATCTCAAGCGGCGTGTAAGGAGGAGTCCACTGAGATAATATCCCATTATCTCTGAGATAATCCTGAAACTGTTGGTCTAAGTATTCTCCACCACGATCGGATCGTAATGCCTTGATACTTTTACCAAGCTGGTTTTCTACTTCATTTCTGAATTGTTTGAACTTTTCAAACGCTTCAGATTTGTATCTCATCAGATACAAGTATCTATATCGTGAATAATCATCGATAAAGGTAATGAAGTAACGACAACCACTTCTGGCATGGATGGACATCGGACCGCATACATCTGAATGTATTAGGTCTAATATTCCAATCGCTCGTTCACCCTTTCCCTTGAAGGGTAACTTAGTCATCTTGCCTAATAAACAAGATTCGCATGTGTCATATGATTCATAATCAAATGACCCTAAATTGCCACTCTTGTGGAGCTTAGCGATGCGTGTCTCATTTATATGGCCAAGTCGACAATGCCATAAGTAAGTTGACTTTAGATTATCTCTTTTATACCGTTTGGTGTCATTGACATTTAAAATTGATTAGACATATCTAATATGTAAATACCATTGCACAATGTACCGGTTCCATAAAGCATTCCATTAGAATTGATAGAACAACCATTGCTATTAAAATTCATATGGAATCCAAATCTATTCGCATAAGAAATGCATAATATATTCTTTGTCAAACGGTACAAAATAACAATCATCCAATTCCAAAGACAAGCCCAAGAGGGAGATACAAAACATAGGTTCCTACGGCTAATGCAACAACTCTTGCTCCATTTCCAACACGTAGGTCTACTTCTCCCTTCATGAGTTGCCTACTGTCCCTGAGGCCCTGCATATCATTACATATGTGTGAGCCACAACCAGTATCAAATACCCAAATGTTGTGATTGGTAACAGATTAACTTCAATGACATACAAACTGAAGTAGTCGAGGCATCCGATGCCTTCTTCGCTTCAAATGACTCGAGATAGACTTTGCAATTGCGCCTCCATGGCCATCTTTACCGCAATGGAAGCAAGTTCCTTTCGGGCAGCTTCTTTGGTCTTCTTCGATGGCTCTTCCTTTGGTTTCTTTACCTTCTTCTTCTTTGGGTTCTTTTCTTCTTGGAACTCAAGAAGAAGAAGCTACTACCAAGACTTGCTTACTATCACTCTTGATAGTCCGCTCACTGTCTTGAAAGATTGATCACTCGGTATTGTAGTGGATATTTGGTTCATCCGATAGTTTAACACGAATCGTGCATAACTGCCGGACAATCCAACCGAATTAAGTCTATACTTAACTCATGATCCATTGCAAAACCTAAGACGGCCAATCTCTCAATATAGCCATTCATCTTCGTATGCATCGCATGCCAGATGTCCCCGAGCCATCTTTGTGGTGAAGAGAAGCCTCGAGGTCTCGAACCTTTCGGACCGGGCTTGCTTGCTCAAAACAGCTCCCAAGATGAAAACTATAGTGTGAGCATCCATGGACTCGTCTTTATCTCGCAGCTGGTGACATCGAGGCAAGCATGATGCAAGTAGCCATGTCACCGTCCTTAGATGCTTACTATATGCCTTCCGATCATCATCGAAGCATCGACAAAGAGTGCATCCGAAGCGGAAAATCTAGGATATATCCTGCACCTTCGGATCGAGAACTATTCTCGATTCCTTAACTACCAAGAAAATTCGTCCGCTTAACTTGTTGGAATCCATAAGCGGCGAAGATTCACACTTGACGACATTTTCAAACAACCTACACGGATAGAGAGGAAGAATGTTAGAATAGGAATAGCTGCATAATCATAAGGACTTGAATGATATGCAAAAAGAGCTCCCACTAGTTTCATAGAATCCATAACCCTCATTACGAATCCAAAGAAACAAAGTGACATAATGTCCTAGTGGGTTGATATCCGATTTTGCTAAGAATGACCTTGGGTTTACCCAACAAGCCACAACTTAGGTCAATCGATAGGTATCGAACATACCAATTGCATCATCGATAACCGACATTGAGAATGACCTTGGGTTTACCCAACAAGCCACCTTATGTCTCGGGAGGTATCAGATATACCAATTACATCTTAGACACAACTATCGATCAGTGCTATCAACTTGTTGATGTGTGCACTTACATTGGGTACAACTCTTTGATGCGCATATATCTGATGTATGCTGCCCAATTTCGCCTCTGTCCACGTTGACCTTGAGTTTACTCAACAAACCAACGCTTCCAGTGAAAACCAACCCATTAATCAGAAAATCATATTTTCATGGTTCGAACATATCCGTATAGAGTGAGCTTGGGTTTACCCAACAACCCATCCCTATAAGAACTCTGGTTCTTACCATATTAATGGAAGACGTTAGTTTTCATATACCGAGGAGGGATTTAGAAACTCTAGACTCCAAACTGAAGGATCATAGTCACTAGGACTATATGGCATGATTTAGGTTTCATCAATCAAATTGAATCAATCCTTATAATCATCCATCATCCAACCTGAGCACATCACAAGTCGACTTTCATCAAATGCAAGTCGCCTTATGCCACTGCCCACACACAAGTCGACTTGTAGGAAACAAGTCGCCTTATGGCACCTTCCCATGTACAAGTCGCCTTGTAAGGTGCTACAAGTCGACTTATACTTAGACCTTGAACAAGTCGACTTATGCCATGCACAAGTCACCTTATCCAAAGCAGAATGCTAAAATCTCTAATCGGCTAATTCCTCAATCAATGCAATTCCAATTCTCAACATCATCATACCTAGGGTAATATCTGTAAATAGATGCCTCAATGAACACTTCGTTGATTCATGAATGCCTTAAATAGTCAAACTATATGAAAAGCTTGAAATGAGTCATAACTCTAAGATTTCCAAATAATTTAGGAACACCCAAATTATCACCCTAAGCATCTCAAGCTAGTGTATACACTCTCAAAACTACTTGAACTTGTCACAAAATTGTGACGGCCAAAACAAGCAAGAAAATGAAATATACTAACGAGACACAAATGTGACCAATTCGCATTCAAAATTCTTGGAAAAGCAACTTCAAGCAATGCACTTTGGCGATCATACCACATCAAGATAACACATTTTTAATCACATTAAAAATGGTTCAAGGCATTGGAACTGAAAAAGCACACTCAATCAAGCCAAGCAAAACAGTCCCAACAATTTTCACCAAAACTGTCCAGTTCTGTACATTGCTCGAAATGATCAATGAAACAATTTCAATAAATTATGAGAAAATTACATAGGTTATTACATGTTCTGAACATGCTACCTGAATTTGTTTAGGATTTTAGGCCATCAAAAACTCAGTCAACCAAAATAACAAAACCGATTCAAAATCTGTGTTCATCAGCACAGTAATTCCCAACAGTATAGAATAAATTTGTGAATAAATATCCAATCACCTTGAAATCCAATTTCCATGCTCACAGACATTCACCAACATCTTAGAGACATGTAGGTGAAGGAAAATCCAGAAAAAGATTTTTCTAGAATTTATTCTCGATTTTATACTACTGCCTGTCCACAGAGTGTTTCACAAAACAGCATCTGGAACCTTAGGGAATTAATTAGCAAAACTATATCAAATAAAATAGATAAATTCTTAAAATTCATAGAAATATTCTCTAACATGTTATGAACAATCCTGGGAAGAAAAATTTCGAAAACCCTATCTCTATAGCAATTCGAAATCTGAACAGAATGCATGCTACAACATCACAAGCAAGTAAGGTTTATGATCTAGCTTCAGTTAAAGCTTCATACACGACACCAGACGCTCTGATACCACTGTAGGAAAATCCCGGGAGGAACATCACATGTTCCAGCAGAGGAAAAACAAAAATTTTGTTACCGGGACATTCTCGAAAGCCAGGATCCCGGTGTCGGTATGAAAACCTCAAACCTGAATAGCCAATAGAGACTATCTCTAAAGGTATCCACGCAGAGATCAGAAAACCTAACCGAGTCAAACACTTTTGACCCGGGAATAGCTAGAACAGAATAAGAGCTGCTAGACCCTACCTCTGTCCTGGAGAGCTTGAGATCAGACGTTGAACCCTTGCTTGGAGTAGAGAGAAATCGATGGTTGCTTAAGAAAAGAAGAAAAATGAAGAAAAACCTTTCAACTTAACACTTTAAGCTTTTTCTTCTTCTTTGGAACCCTAGCTGCCGTCGATACCCACATGAACTAAAGCCTCCTTATGTTCTTTTTAACTAATTAAAAAGCCTCCATAAGGTTAGGACATGTGTAAGTCATTTTAACCATTAATCCATTAAATGATTAAAATAACAAGTTTGAAAAGTCAAACTCTTAACCTCTCCTCCCTCATTCCACGCACATGGGCTTATATATATAATATTCATTAATTAATTACTTAATTAATTAACATATATATAATTACTAAGAGGTCCAGTCAAACTGGGGTCGGTCCTACCGGCCTACCGGGCCCCGATGCTGAAACAGCTCCGGAAACCTTTCTTAGCAATATTGATGTCGCGATCACATCGGGACATATCCCAATCCCATTGGGATCCATTTAATCCTAATGCTCTCCATAATTAGAACTCTGTCTAATTACTATTTTACAGATTCTCTGAGTCACTCTTATGCGTGTGACCCTTTAGGTTCCCGGTTATGTTAGCCACTTATATTAACAATTAATCTGAGCAAGTCATGAGCGGTATCTAGCAACACATCATAACCCCCAATTGACTGGAAAGTAATCGGTTTGATGAATTCATCACGAACCAGATCACGAACCCTTCCATAGACAATTACTGTGCAATTCGTCCTTTCATCATCCTATACCCCACTTGGTTATGAGTATGGCCAATATGTCAACTCTTACCAGACCAAGTCTAGCCCAAGTGAAATCGGTTCTGTCGGAGGACTCATTACTTTATATGTCCACGAAGACACTCTTCATGACATAGTCATGCTCGCCGAGACTTAAAGTAATGATCCCGACAAGAGGCTGTGGTATCTCTTCTGCTCTCACGTATGATGAACTTTATTGACTACTCAATTACCTTCAATACCTCAAATCTGCACTCAAGCACCATCCTATGAGTAACCTCCGAAGGCCACAAGGAATGGAGTCAAAGTGCGTGATCAAGATTCAAGATATCCTCGAGTACCTCAAGTTTAAGGATACTTGCACCATTGCTATGATGAGATTATCACCGACATTAAATCCATGTGATGATCTCATGGCAGTCATCCAATGAACTTACTACCACTAGTAAGCATCCATATGTCAACTCTAAATATCTCATATTTACGCTTCGAGATCCACCGCTGATCCAATCAAGGAGTATGACATATGTTAGTCATGTCTGGATTAATGATGTCCAGTCTCATTAATCCTATGACTAGGGAAAATTTAGATACTGACATAATTGCACATGATAGGAATCTCAAGATTATGATCACATCATAATTTCCTTCATGCTATGTCATATATCATGGACTTCATTAATTTGATTAAAGATCAATATCAATTCATAAAGAACATCAAATAAATGAAACATGCCTTTCTTTATTTATTCATAAAGTCTGTACATGACTATGAACAAAAAGCGCTAAAGGGGATTGCCTTTAGGGCACCACTCTAACACATTGATCGCATATAAGGGGATGACAGAATATTTATTACTGCTAGCGAATCCACTTCTAATACAATCCGGCGATATCCCTGATGCCTTGCAAGTTGAAGTCCTGAAAGCACACCTCAGAGTTTGGCTGAGATAGGAGAGCACCGTCCAATGTTGCGTACAAAACCTCTTAGCCATGCTCCTGATCAGTCACAGAGAAGGCCACCCACAGTGGCCATAGAGGATGAACCTTTGTACGCGCCTTCCGTGTTTAATTTAACCCATTTCGGAGGAGGTTTACACCAGCCGATAAGCTATTCCTTCCGTGTCCGAATGCCAGTATTGGCTCAATAAGGCAGATCTTGTTCCAACTACAAAGACTAGTTAATGTAGATCTTGGCAGTGCTTCTACGCCCATTAACTTGACCACTAAACTAAGAGGTCGTCTTTAAGATGGATGTTGATTTCTAGATTGAAAATCAGAAGAGAAGTTGCTAAGGATGAAAAGGGCTCGATTTCGAGACGATTTAATATAGAGACAATAGAGATTAGTGAATTAGGGTTATTTTTAGATGGTGTAAGAATTTTGAGATTTAGTGAATTAAATTACAGACAAACTTGATTCCATATTCGGAATTTTGAATAATTAGGATCAAATTACGTTAATATGGTTTATTGATATTAAATTAGGTTAATTAAGTATAGAATTTATTTAAAAAAATGTAATAAAAACTTAAATTAATTTAAAATTATGTAAAAACGAAGAGTCTATGTTAGATAGTGGAATCCATAATTGAAATAAAAAAATATTAAACTTATGTCAAGTCAATGCTGAGGTAGTAGCATATAAAGGACGGAAACATAATTTCATTTAAATTTTTGTCCATTTAGAGTATAATGTAAACATTTTGCGAATGTCAAGATTCATTTTGAATGTTCCAAAACATTAGGACCTAACTTGTATTTTGGTAAGAAAAAATTAAGGTTAAATTTGTACTTTTGCCAATGTATAGAAAGGATCCTAACATTTTAAAGATTGTATAAAGTGACCTTCAAATTCTCAAAATTATCTGGTTCTATCATTTTTGTTAACTTGGCCAATTTTTTTAACATGGAGACCTACATTAATCATATAGGTGGCTCATATGAATCCTTAAAACTCTAAACATTAGAAACCTAAATCCTCAAAACTAAAAATAAGGATTATCTTTCCCTTTTGTAATTACCTTTCTCACTACTCTCATTTTGGGTCACTCTCTATTTTTTGTATGGCTATCTACTATGTCTTGCTTTTGCCTCACTTCTCTTCTATCACCGATTGTTTGCTAGAAAAATAGGTGAAATTCAACAAGTCAGTAAGTCTAAATGTTTTTAAAATTTATTACAAATATTGTGATGTTCATCTTGGTTTAATAAATTAATGTAATCTCCTATATCTTCTTGTTTGTCATCCATATAAGAGGTAGGATTAGGCACCATTATCGAACTGTTGTTGACAAATTGTTAAAGACAATGTTAGGAACCATTATCAACCTATAAAGCTAAATTTTTTAGTTTCTTTTTCTACTTTTCACGTTGTCCTAGTTGCATATGACCCAATTACATGTAATTATATGGATGTCTTGTGTCTCTAGTATTATATATGCAGTATGTGCGTGTGTGTACCGGATAGAATACCCTAGAAGCATATAGTGTATCATATATTTTTGCTAAATAGAGTATCATATATGTCTGCTACATAGAGTATCATATATACATGCATTAGTTCAGATTGATAAATCACGTTGGAATAATTTATTGATATGCTCATCATTTTGGATATATAATTAGATTACTATTTATAGAACTAGTTTACGTGTATGCATTTGTAGTAAAGAGAAGGTCTGACTAGATTTCTCCTGGAAGAGTTACCTTTAACGCTGAAAAGAAAAATACAAGCAAACTATAACATTATATTTTTAGTAGTCTTAGTAACCTAAGTTTTTAATTGTATATCTAAGATCTAGAGATCATTGTCATTTCTTTAATGAAATATTTACCATATTATTAAATGACTCTATGTGTGTGTGCGTGCGTGTGTGCGTGAGTTGTGTTTATATGAGTTGGATTAAATAATTTGGATATTTTGTTGCCTTTTTTTAATTGATATATATGTGTTGAACATCTTGTTATCCTTTTGGATGTGTATATGCTCGAGATCTTAGTGTCATTTTCTCACTGTTGTGATGTTCCTTTACTTTATTTGAAGTAGGATGCATGTGATTATAATTTGTTGAAGTAGTCTATTTACTGTTAGAAAGAAAGTTTGAGATATTCATGTCCCACAAATGATTTATGTAACAACATAGCACAAAAGAAAGAAAAAATTAAAGTATTCATATCATAATTGATCACCTTGATGTTATATGTTATATGATATATGTTAATTGATATAGTATTAATTTCCATGCATATGTGATATATTTTTAAGGACCACACTGAATCAATGTGGAAGTATGAACTTGTTTTATAGTAGGAGTTCCAATTGAAACCTAAGTTAGGTATGGAGGAGGGTCAATTAGTATTTTTTTTAGGTAAAGACATTTTGCTAGTTATTAGCAGATATATAAGATAAGGATTGAACAAAGGTATAATCAAGTTGATAAAGAATATTATATAGTTCATGAATTCAATTTCAATAAGTCATTAAAATTATTGAATCAAATGATAGTTGTATAAGACTAATTTGTTTGATGAAGTTCTATAGGAAGGTAGATGTGTATATAACACACAAGTTAAATGAAACTAGCTTAGCTCCTGAAATATTAATGATAACTTGTGGGGATAATGTTAGTGATAGATTGGGTGGTGACCTAAATATTGGTGATGGCATACGGGGACAAATGGAAAGAAAAATAATGATTAAAGGGTAAAGAAAGTTAAGATTGTTAATGACGACGTAGTTGTTGATGATGAGGACAACAAAAATGAAAAATTGAAGATGGAAATAATGAAATTAGTGATGAAATTGGAGAACAACAAAATGCTTAACATGAAGATGTACTCCATATCTTCAATGCATCTATTCTGGATGATAATCATCTATTAGAAATATATTCAACATATTATGGAAATTTTCTTTTTAGTGATGACTATCCTATTGGTGAAGAATCTAATGAACCATTAAGGAGACCACCTATGAGTTATAGACTTAAAGTAAATGGTGTACAATTCCATTAAACTTTATGCATGGAGTTTAGTCATGCAAAAGATTTTAAAGATGTAGTTACTGACTAGTAGTGGCGGCTGGATTTAATGTTTAAGTGGAAAAGTAATGAGATAAAGATGATTAATTTTGGGTACATAGAAGGGTGCAATTGGGAGTTATGTGCTTCATATGATAATAATAGTAGGTGTTTCAAGGTTTTTTTTTGGTAAATCATAAATTTAAATTAAAGAAAAAAGGTTTATGTACAAACCATGAGGTTGCCTTGAAGGCCATCCCCTCCCAAAACCAGAAAGGTAACTAACCTAAGAATAAGAGGAACTCTACAAAAATAGTTCCCTATGAATCGTACGAACCACAACATCCTGCCTACATGAATATACCAACCAAGATGATCTTTTAGGAAGGCACATCTAACTAGCTACACAAAACATTTACAAAATACCATAGTAAAGAAATACATTAAATACACTATCATTTACACAACTAAAACTAGAAGTTCATACTCATTTCCACTTCAGAAACCATAAGTTCACATCTACTTTGCATGAGTTAAGCCTCTTAGTTGTATTTTCTATTTGTTGAAAGGTGGAATGTTCTTTGGTGATTTACATAGGAAGATAGAGGTGCAACTCTTGTCCTTGCTCCTTTCGTCCCTGTTACCCTTTTATGCTTTAACAACTTAGTTCCACATCTGAGCTCATCATTATATTCCCTTGTAATTCTCACCCATCCTTCTTTGATTAAAACCATATACTTACTTCTAATTCTCTAGTTTCAATTTTCTATCATTGTTCAATCTAAAGGGTGTGCTTTCCTACTATTTAGATTTATGAGCATCTTTGCATAAACATCTTTGAAGTTTCTGTGAAGGTCTTTTGGCTACCAACTCCTTTCTTTACATCAAGGTTCAAAGTTATAAGACAATACAATTGTCTCACCATATATAAGTCAAAATAGTTTTTGCAAAATTTTTTATAAGGAATTTCAAGGACATTCATACTTGGTAAGGATGGAACTTTTAGTTCTAGAATATGAAAACTTTATAGTTATCTATGTAAGCATGATTTGCATTATTTCATCATCCAATGAATAGGAGGAAGCTTTTTTTGACAATTGTTATAAGAAAGATAAATTTTAAAAAGTTTATTAGTAAAAGTTGTAACCAGTGATGAACACCTACAAATAAGGAACAAATTCAACCTATAAAGAGGATGATGTTAGGGAGACTGAAAAAATAAAAAAAAGGATAAAAATGAATTAAAAAAGATGAATAGCCCATACTAAATGTCCCAAAAGGGTTCAACACAAAAGTGACAAAAATGTGAGAACATTAAGCACAATGGAATAAAACAACAAACAATTGTTGATAATTAAGTCGTAGCCTACATGAATTTCAAGATTGATTACCTATTATTGTAATTGTAGATGATCAACAACCTATAATGCATTATAACATATTCTTACTTATTGTTACAGATGCAACACTTTGGTGATGGAAGAGCTTCAATAATTTCAAATGATAAAACCTTATAGAAAATTACATACACTATTTACTCTACCTCATGAATACAATTAAATTGACAAGAATTGTTAATAGATTTAATGCCTAGTTACCTAAAATAGAAAATCAAACTTTCAATATTATAGCAAATCAACGTAATAGCTCTGTGCACTCCATGTAAAGAAAATTTAAACATGTTGATCTAAGAGCATTTAAGTTGGTGCTCCAATCAAGGGGCCTAAGATTCAAAGGGACTCCAAACATAGCATCTGGACAATTACAATCTCGAGTGACCAAGGGCAATCCGTAAGGGAGCTATTCAATTATTTTAAGAATAACTTTCTCAATTAAGTGTGCAATAATCAAGCAATCTACGATTATCATACACTGTTTTGGACATATGATTTGTTCCTTTTCTTTTGGACATTAGGTTATAATTGAATAGATGACGAGTCTTATCGTTACAGGTTCAACTATGTTTTGTGTTTTTCTGTTAATGTAAACGAATATAGTATAATGTATAGTGATGTCATGTTATCAGTGTAAATGAATACACTATGATGTTGGCAGTACAAATATTTTATGTTTTGTAATGGGATATATACTATATTGATCCAAAATGATTTAATTTTGTAAATGTCACAAGGCCATTATATTTGTTATATTGGTTCTAAGAACCAAATCAAAATAATAAGAATAGAATTGAAAATGGAGAAATAAATTAAATTAATTAATTAATATTTCATATAACATCATAAAACTAAGATTATTGAAAATGTATAACCATTTTCAACAATATGGTTTACAAGTACTCTCATAATAATGATGACAACTCCTATAATAATATTTACTAATATTTGGTCCTTAGTATTTAATTCTTTAGTCTTTCTCAATATTAAAATTAATGTTAACCTTCATGTTCTTCACTTTCTCTTTAATCTCATTATTTTTCGATTTATAGTTTTAGACTATATCCTACTCCACTTGATATTTTACTTGTCTTTGTTTCACCATCTTTTTAAAATATCCATCTCTTTTCTTAATTTATGAATTTAATTCAATAATCCTTCAAGAAAAATTTTCATCATACATATAAATAAATTACATTTACTAACCTACATATAAATAAATTACATTTACTAACCTACAGGAAAACAAATCCATATCAATTAATGATATAAACAACTTCAATTAATATGTAAAATTTTAATCAATGAATAATTGCTTAACTAGATAATTTAGGCAACCTAATAATCTAATGCCTGAGTTATAATCAATTTATGAGCTCCTCAATTGACCATTTAACCTATAATGACATATGACGGTTTATGCATTTAATGTGAATTTGTTTCTAGATGAAGAGACATAATCTAGCTATAACATTTTCAACTTACAACATAAGCCTAAATATTGTACAAATATATATACTTTTTAAATAATATGTTAAACTAACAAAAGGATTATGTTAAGGATCTTCGTTGTCTATGCATCAATTGCCACAATTCTACAATACTAGTAATAAGGGAGAAATATAGTTAGCATTAGGTAACACTTGAAAAGAAGAAACTCGACAACTATATAATAACGAAACCTACTATGGGATATATCAATACTCATCATTTCCAAAGAGTTAGGTTAAAGGTATATCTAAAAAGGTTTTTTAAACTTTTGCACATAAGATACCAATGTTGTGATGAAATGGCTTCTCTAAAAGTTCCATGAATGGAAGGATCAGCTAAGGTTCATTCTAATTGTACCATAAGACTATAATTTCCTTTATGATAAAAGATCTTGAAGTGGAGAACTTTGATATAGGGTAATACTTCTTGATATATTGTTTTAATAAAATATGTTATTTTAGGAAGAACAAAGAAGTTAAATACTTTTGATTTAAATATATAAAATTGGTAAAGAAACGTGATTTAAAAATTTTACGCCCTTGTTTAGATCTTACTAGAGGAATAATATGGGTTATGACAAAGAGAGAGATGATATAGAAGTTCATAAGCAAATAGAATATATTATCCAATTTATGTACTTCCATTATATATATTTGGATATCTTACATAGGTGGATCCAGTAAGCACATCAACAACCTCATTCTTGAATCTAAGCAATCATTCTTTTGGTAACATGAAAGTATGGGAACAAAATCTCAAGACAACACAACTGATTGATAAAGAAGATAATTGAAAAAAATGTACACTAAATGAAGGTGTCACTATAAGTGACACAAAAGAATGAGAGAAGATAAATAATTCAAACTTAAATTTGTGACACTAAAAAACATCCCATTAATGTTACAATAGGTTTATGAGTGAGAATCTAGTAAACCGAAATGAAGTAAAATTGGCATTTGAATAGCATAATCGTAAACAAAAAAGTCAGGGAAAGAACTTAAGTGAAATAATGATATCATTCAAACATGTTAACACGATTTTTTAAATAATTAAGAAGTGATTATTACTGTGGAAAAGCTATCAGCATGTTTAAGTTAATTGGTACTAAGTAATTTTATAACAAAAGTGGAGCAGAAGTTGATTGCATATATGTTCATACTGGCTCTGATCTCTCAAAACCATTATAATTTGGACATCAACATTCAGATTATGATCAGATAGATAGTCACTAGCTTGTTACATATTTCAATCACTTCATTCTTTAAAGTGATTGGATCTTTTTCAAATGCATAGTACTCTAAGAGCAGTTTATATCATTACACTATCCTTTTCTTATACATGCCAGTATGCTGGCTATTGATTTTCTATTTTTAGTTATTTCTTAAGTTAGAAAAATATTCTTCTTTTTCTAGTCATTTCGCTGCATAAAATGGTAAAGTAAACGGTATCCTTCTACTATTAGGCTACTTCAAGCCAATCCAAAGTTGAAATGAAAGAAAAAGTAGATCATGTGATGATGGGAATAAAGATAGCAACCAGTATGGCTTCTTCATAATAAAAGACACAACCAAACCATAAGACCATCCAAAACTACTGGACGTCTATGAATAGGATTTGTTAGTTTACTATTTGGATTTCGTTTTTATTTTCCCCTACTTCCAACTAGTTCCACTAAGCTACTTGAATCCTTCCATTTTTGTCTTTTCTGGGTCTCAAATGTCTCTCTCATTCACCCCTTCAATGGTATGTTCATTACAGGTCTTCCCATGCTCCAAGCATTCAAATTCTCCACAATAATTGTCTCTGTCCCATTGTTAAATAAAAACAAGTGAGCCTTGTTGAACACAACAAGTGTTGGATATACCCTAGATGTCACCACAATTTTGCCTCCAACACCGAAACTTTCCACTACTGAATGATCAATCTGCAAATGAAAATGATAAGAAAGTATATCATCATATAGTTTGGACAAAGTGGCGATATAAATAGAGATTATGATAAGAAGATTGTTTTACCAAACTCCTAAGAGAAAGCTTATTGGTTGATAAATCAACATCGACAAACCCTGCAAAGGATGGTTTGTATAGACCTGCTCCCAAAGATGAAATGTTAAAGAAAAAATAAATGAAGTTAATCTGTTAAAACTAAACAACAAATGAAATTGAGCTACACAGAGTGATGAGAGCAGGATTGAGTACTAATATGTTCGGAGTTATAGACAAACCTTCTTGCATCAGAACACAACAGGACCTTATGCTTCTCTATATCCTTGAATATCCTGAAGAAGATAGGAGTAAATTCTTCAAGGTTTCTCGAAGCCAATGTTAATAGTCCAAATGGTCCGAGCCCTCCTTGTTTGTGTGAACCCCTTTGGGCACAAACATCTATAGCAGGAAGTTTAGACCAATTAGGGTCAAAAGGCTCAGCTTTTTTCAAGCTCGGAAATGAAAAGGTAACGTCAACATCAGCCTATGAACAACATCAATAAACATCATATCTTCTTAACTTAGTGCTAAGTTAATCCGACAAAGTTGAATATCAAGTGTGATGGGCAAACCTGGATAGCAGTGATTCCTTTAACTTCAAGGTGATCTCCCAAGTTAAGTTTTTGGTTGCACAAGTGTACCTTTTTGCGTCGTAGAGTCTCTATCTCTTCAATAGGCCATTGAACTAGTTGTTTTCCATTGGGATCTAACCATAACTTTCTTGGAATGCTCTAAAACAATGCAAAATCCATCAAAAAATTAAAGACTTTGTTAAACATTACAAACATTCCTTGCACATATTTGATAGAAAAAACACCTTCAGTAGCCTTTTACCTGAATTCCAGCCCATCCCTTGGTGGTATCTGCAGCAGCACTATCTGATTCATTGACCCAACCCCATAAAAGCCTCCTATGTTTTACTGGGTCATAGAATGTCTTTGAAGCATAAAAGTTTCCATAATCAAGTCTAAGTCCATCCCAACCATCAACTGAGGTGTTATCAGGAATATATCTATCCTTCTTTCTATCATAGGTACCAATCGTGTAATACTCGTATCTTGTCAAGTCTAGGCTAACCTTAAGGACGTGTTTCACATCTTTACCAATAGGTGATGCATCCAACCCGTTCTGACTCGAAATAAGAACTGGGAAAAAATCCGAGCATTCCCACATACCTGTATTTGCCTTGGAATGTAAAGGGTGCTTGGCCTTGAACCATTTCTTAAAATCCTTACTTCTGTACAAATATGCAATGCCTCTGCTCTTTCTCCTACTGCCAACCAATATTTTCCAGTGCCCATCAACTCGTCAAGCAGTGGTGGGGTCACGAAATGCACTAGCATTCACTCCTTTATCCGGGTCAACGATCGGATTGTCATCAGGCTTAACCCATTTTCTGAGATATGGGTCAAATAAATTTGCAGGTATTGCATAGTTTTGAACCTGACGTTTTTTCGAGTCAACAACAGTATAGAGAATTATAGGTTTATTACCTGGCAGTATGGTGGCTGAGCCTGACCAACATCCTTTGATATCAAACGGCTTGGTTCGATAAATAGCAGGCTCCAGTGATTCCCAGTTCACTAAGTCCTTAGACACTGAATGTGCCCAAACTATGTTGCCCCACACTGCACCTTTAGGATTGTATTGGTAAAATAGATGGTAAAGCCCTTTATAGTACATAGGTCCTGTCAAAAGTTTGAAAAGTGAAAAAACACTGGATTAGATTAGTACTTCAGGCACACTTCATATGAAAAACCAAAATGCCAAAGAAGCTTACCATTCGGATCTGTTCATGAATTTGTCCATCCAGTAAATTTGAGCATCCAAATCATATATAATGTACATCAAAGGAAACAGAATGAAAATGTTAGTGATCCATACTAAAGGATTTTATTAACACACTATCCAACATATTGTAATGCAGATAACAAATTTTAATTCTAACAGGAGAATCAAGGTCACTTTTGACTATAGTTTATTTAAAGTAAAATAATCTTGATAAATTATTATGTTTAAAAGTTATATTAATCATATTTTTCTCTAACAAATAAATGTTACTTCAAAAGGGATCATATTGAAAACGTCATGTAACATGAGTTTATTTCCTTAATGTCATAAATATCCAAAAGAACTATAACCTGAGACCGGTTTATGTTTTGGATTGTGGTCATATAACAACTATGCAACCTAGCTTAACTAATATAGTTGTTATAACGTTGATTTCTAAGGACCGCTCTAACAAGTAATCCAACTTTTTGAACACAAATAGGGTCCTGATTAGCTTGATTATAGTTTTAGCTAGCTAAGGGATGGTTCTTTACAAGGACAAGACCAGCGGAAGACTTGTAAATGATTTAAGTCAATGTCCAGAAATTGATATAAAGACCTAAGAGAAAGCCTTTAATTGCCCATTAGAGAGTTCAAGATGAAACTCTAGATTAAAATGCAAGTGCTAGTGCAGAATTCTTTTTCAAACTTTTTCGACATAACCTTACACCATTAGAGAGCAAAACTAAGTGCAAATTGCATGTTCCCAGTAATGAAAACTCAAAATTAGTAGATGCCACAAGCGCTAAAACAACTAAGGCAACTACTACCCAAAAGATCTATAAAGCAAAAGTCACATATTCATAATACTATAATCTCTATTATTACTTCATATAATAGTACAATTTTAAAATATTATGATCAAATTAGAGAATTCTAAGGTATGTAGGCACCAAAAGGAGGTAAGGAACATCAAAAACTGTTCGTGCAGATATTATATTAAATATGTAACAGACATTAATGATACCCTTAAGATGTCGAAAGGCCTTTTCAATTTTATGCCTGTTGTGTTTGTCTCTTCTGGCACTTGGAACTTTTTTTTTTTGTGCGGAAACACTAGTATATCTCGTCAGTAGCTCTAGACCACTATTGCAAACTTGTTCAAATATCTAGCTTTTAATCGGTATACTTGTTACCTAATACCATTTACGAGCTTCTATTCTCGGTAGGCTTGGCAATTTTGACTTGGCTTGATTTTGACAAAGTTGATCGGGCCATGGGCTAAAATAGTTCAGCCTAACTGGGCCACACCAAGCCTATTGCCATCTGTAATTCTCGACCAACAAAATGATTTGACTTAAAAAATTATGTGTCATTGGTAATAGTTAACTATAGTGGCAAACACTAACTTAGGAAGTTATTCAAGAAAATAATGAATGATGGAAGACTTTTATAGTCCTTAAATAGGCCCTTGTGAGATTCAAGAAAGTAATTATAGGAGCCTAAACATTCCAACTCAAAACAATCTCTCTTTTTTTTCTCTCTCTTTTTCAATCAATTTTCCTAGTCAAAAATCATTCCATCCCATTACTAGAAAAAGTATTCTATGGTTCACAAAAAACCAGAAAAAGGAAATGTTAAAACAGTCAAATTTTGATTGGCTGCCAACTAGACATATGGTAATTTTATCTAACTGATATGATATCTCATACAAACTAGTGTCAGTTGGGACATTGAAAACCCTATCCAAAAGCAAAGCTGTTGTTACTGAACGAATTAAAGTACCGAATCAAGTATAAAAATGGTGGTCAGAATCAAAGTCAGCTATTCCTGAAACCATAAGTGGTGGAAGGAAAATAAATTGCAGTGCGTCATATGTGTTTTAGTTGAAATTTTGTGGCTTAGATTAGTGAAGGGTCCGAATACCCTAATGAATATGGTTCGGTGACTTGTGGTGGAACAAACGCGATTAACTCGACTCATGTTAATCTCTTCTTTCGATGAATCCTAGGTGCGTCACTCAGAAAAATAAAACAGGTAAAGTAGAACGGTAAATTTGCCAACATCAGAACATGCAAACATAACAAAACAAAAGCATAAAAACAGACAAGATAAGCAAATTAAATTAATTGGTTCAAAGAAACAGCCACTGGAGAAACTTCAGTGGCACTTGCTGGATCAAAATGATTTTCAAAGCAAACACATATGCGTACACAATCCGTAGACAGCAGACACATAAATGTGTATATATACAATGCATGAGGAAAAAAAAAGGATTAATGTACCATTAATCCAATTCCTAGGAGGCTGGAAGTGATAGCCAGTTCTATGGAGTTGCTGCACCTTAACAACTTTCAAGAATTGTAAGCCCGGATAAATTCTATGAGACCCCTCCACCACGCCATTGTCATTCAGAATCACGAAAGCAAAAGCAACCAACGCTAAAAAAGAGAGAAACTGTGGAGCAGCCATGGAGAAAGGCAATGAAAAACCAAAAATTTGATCAGATAAAAGGTGGACGGAATTTTCCTTAAACCTCAGAGGAATCAAGAGAGAGATCTTGAGAAAGGAGGATTGTTGGTGTGAAGGGAATGATGCTATGTGTATGCGTATTTATAAGCATGCTGAAGGGTTTTGGTAGGTTATTTTTGGAATGCAGAAGCAGAAGAGAGTGAAATAGAAGTGGGCACTACGGGGTGGGGATGGAGGTGAACAGTAGATAGTAGAAATTGACGGTGACAATACAAATAATGGATTCTCAATTTCATCCGAAACGATAGTTATGCGATTTGTTTGAGATGGTTCAACTTTGAATGCGCTTCTCCATTTTGTTCTTGGCAATGTGTCCATGTATCACATGCTGCACTAACAGAGTTTCTCACAAATCCCCCCAGATCATCTCATGGTAAAAACTTTCAAAATGATAAAGAATAGATTGTATATTGGATAAGCTTTGGGAACGAATGCAAAAATAGTCTTAACTCATTTCCAAAGTGCTTCTGCTGTAGGTAACGAAAAGTCATCAAATTGTTGTAGATCTCTCTACAGCATCGGATTAAGTGATTTTTATTTTTTGTACATAGGAAATAAGCGTTGGGTTAATTTGAATGTTGGCCATAAGCATTGGCTAATTGAAGACCATTTTGCTTACGCACACTTAACATCCGAATTTTATCTTTATCTACAATTATTTATCGCTTATCAATTGACCTTTTCCAATTTTCAAATTCAACTTATAACTAACACATTCTTTCCCTTTAATTGTCCAATTAACAAACCAGAATGAAAATAATTAAGCAGACATATGAAAGTTGTCAATTACAGAGAAAAAGTTGAAGTCCTTCCCGATTTTACATGTTTAAAATATGAAGATTACCAATTCAAAGATTTTAGCAGGATCTTGCTTAACCATCTTGGAAGATAATTATTTGACTTTGATTAAATTAATCACCCTTAATTTAATCTCAAAAAAATACAAATTTTTCATGAGGATGTAGATAATTGTCTTAGGAATCCAACGCCACAAGAATCAACTCAATCGGATGTCGGACGTAAAAGATATGAGCAAAAGATTGCAGAGGGGTCATATTTCCTATAATCTGAAAATAATAATTAAATAATCCGAAAATAATAATTAAATAATTAAAAAAATAAAAATTAATTAAAAAAAAATTATATAAAGGCCTCCTCACTAGGGCGACGTAACTAGGGCGATACGTCGCCCTAGCGAGAAAGCTTCTGTTTTCTTTTTTTTTTCAAAAAAAAAATATATATATATATATATATATGATTATATATATATATATATATCTGAATTTTTCAAAAATCTTAGCTCTTGATTCTGAATTTCAAATTTGACAAATTTGGTCTCTATGGAAAGTTTGAAGGAAGCTCTACAACTTCCAGAAGGAAGCTCTACAACTTCCATGAAGAACTCAGAAATCAATTTTGTCCCTAAAGGGGTCAAAAAATTCAGTCAAAGGTACTGCCCCAATTTGATATATCCCTAAGCAAATGCCAACTTTGAAAATTCATATCTTTCAACTCCAAAATCCAATCATGTCATATTTTATATCAATGCGAAGATCAAAAAGTCACCTACAACTTTCATGAAGAACACAAAAATCAATTTGATCTCTAAGGGAGTCAATTTTTCAGTCAAACATTTTGTCCTTGAATAGCCATACTAAAATTATAACAGAAACTTGTAAAAATCATAACTTATTAGTCGTTAATCAAGAAATTGCATACTTTATATCAAATTAAAGATAAAATCAAATCCTTAAACTTTCATGCAGAACATCAAAGCTCAATTAACCTCTAACTAGGTTAATTTCTCAGTCAAAGTTTCAATCATATCAATAGTCAACCTAAATACACTTAAACTTTGACTGATCATAACTTTCACTCCCGATATCGAAAAATTGCAAAATTTATGGCTACAGAAAGCTCTTAACATAATCTACAAGTTTCATGTAGATCATTTTATCAAATTTTGCCTAAATCAAAAGTCAACTTTCAAAGGCCAAAAAGTCAAACTTTTCACAATTTTTCATCTTCTCACATTTTCTCTCTTTATTTCTTAATTTTTAACTTAATTTCAATCAACTCATCCACTTTTGAATATTTCTTATTTGTAATCAAAATCGGGTCCAACAAATTAGGTTAATTAAGTATTAGGATTTATTAAAATAAAATGTAATCAAAACTTAAATTGATTTAAAATTATGTAAAAAGAAGAGTCTATGTTAGATAGTGGAAACCATAATTTAAATAAAAAATATTAAACTTATGTCAAGTCAATGCTGAGGTAGTAGCATATAAAGGACGGAAACATAATTTCATTTAAATTTTTGTCCATTTAGAGTATAATGTAAACATTTTGCGAATGTCAATATTCATTTTGAATGTTCCAAAACATTAGGACCTAACTTTTATTTTGGTAAGAAAAAATTAAGGTTAAATTTGTACTTTTGCCAATGTATAGAAAGGATCCTAACATTTTAAAGATTGTATAAAGTGACCTTCAAATTGACAAAATTATCTGGTTCTATCATTTTTGTTAACTCGGCCAATTTTTTTAACATGGAGACCTACATTAATCATATAGGTAGCTCATATGAATCCTTAAAATTCTAAACATTAGAAACCTAAATCCTCAAAACTAAAAATAAGGATTATCTTTCCCTTTTGTAATTACCTTTCTCACTACTCTCATTTTGGGTCACTCTCTATTCTTTGTATGGCTCTCTGTTATGTCTTGCTTTTGCCTCACTTCTCTTCTATCACCGATTGTTTGCTAGAAAATAGGTGAAATTCAACAAGTCAGTAAGTCTAAATGTTTTTAAAATTTATTACAAATATTGTGATGTTCATCTTGGTTTAATAAATTAATGTAATCTCCTATATCTTCTTGTTTGTCATCCATATAAGAGGTAGGAGTAGGCACCATTATCAAACTGTTGTTGACAAAATGTTAAAGACAATGTTAGGAACCATTATCAACCTATAAAGCTAAATTTTTTAGTTTTTTTTTCTACTTTTCACGTTGTCCTAGTTGCATATGACCCAATTACATGTAATTATATGGATGTCTTATGTCTCTAGTATTATATATGCAGATAATAATGTGTAAAATTTACGGATAGAATACCCTAGAAGCATATAGTGTATCATATATGTTTGCTAAATAGAGTATCATATATGTCTGCTAAATAGAGTATCTTATATACATGCATTAGTTCAGATTGATAAATCACGTTGGAATAATTTATTGATATGCTCATCATTTTGGATATATAATTAGATTACTGTTTATAGAACTAGTTTACGTGTATGCAATTGTAGTAAAGAGAAGGTCTGACTACATTTCTCCTAGAAGAATTACCTTTAACGCTGAAAAGAAAAATACAAGCAAACTATAATATTATATTTTTAGTAGTCTTAGTAACCTAAGTTTTTAATTGTATATCTAAGATCTAGAGATCATTTTCATTTCTTTAATGAAATATTTACCATATTATTAAATGACTCTGTGTGTGTGTGTGCGTGCGTGCGTGTGTGTGTGTGTGCGTGTGTTGTGTTTATATGAGTTGGATTAAATAATTTGGATATTTTGTTGCCTTTTCTTAATTGATATATATGTGTTGAACATCTTGTTATCCTTTTGGATGTGTATATGCTCGAGATCTTAGTGTCATTTTCTCACTGTTGTGATGTTCCTTTACTTTATTTGAAGTAGGATGCATGTGATTATAATTTGTTGAAGTAGTCTATTTACTGTTAGAAAGAAAGTTTGAGATATTCATGTCCCACAAATGATTTATGTAACAACATAGGTACAAAAGAAAGAAAAAAATTAAAGTATTCATGTCATAATTGATCACCTTGATGTTATATGTTATATGATATATGTTAATTGATATAGTATTAATTTCCATGCATATGTGATATATTTTTTAAGGACCACACTGAATCAATGTGGAAGTATGAACTTGTTTTATAGTAGGGAGTTCCAATTGAAACCTAAGTTAGGTATGGAGGAGGGTCAATTAGTATTTTTTTTAGGTAAAGACATTTTGCTAGTTATTAGCAGATATATAAGATAAGGATTGAACAAAGGTATAATCAAGTTGATAAAGAATATTATATTGTTCATGAATTCAATTTCAATAAGTCATTAAAATTATTGAATCAAATGATAGTTGTATAAGACTAATTTGTTTGATGAAGTTCTATAGGAAGGTAGGTGTGTATATAACACACAAGTTAAATGAAACTAGCTTAGTGTAGCATCCCACTCCCATGAGACCCGAACCCGACATCGACGGCGATATCCGAGCCCGCGAACCGCGAGGGTGGTATGCTAGAGAAGTCAATGCAGTGCAAAAACTCATTATGATTTTTTTTTTTTGAAACAGTCGAGTGCACGGAATTAAAATAAACGATTCGGGCCCGTGATACGAAACCCCATTTCAGTCTTACTCTTTATCAAATATCACTTTTCAAACAATATTTATCAATTAGGGCCCTCAAACAATTCAGTACTATTTTTGCGGAATATAAATTTACACATAAGTCAAAATGACACAAATGCAGACGTGAACTGATCCCGACATCGAACACCGACTCTCTTGTAGTAATCATACTCCCGGTTCACTAACGGGTACTCTTCAATTCTGAAAAAATATTTGCAATGTTGGGTGAGTTTATAACTCATGAGAAACCATCATCGATGGTTCACTCAATTCATGCAAATTCAATCAATTTACCAAATATCACATACTATCACAATTCACAAATGTAAAGCATATCACCTTTCATACCATCCATATTTAATCATACCATTTATGCAATGAACATGTGACACTTTTCATTTTCGTTTCGTTGTTGTGACCGTGCGCCTGAAACTGTCCCAGTAACGGGCACATTGCGTTTGAGCCAGTGGCTCTGAAAACATTGGGCTTGAAGCCCTGGTACATTGAGCCTGAGGCTCTGAATACGTTGGACCTGAGGTCCTGTGCGTTGAGCTGAAAGCTCTCATATACGTTGGGCGCGATATGCCCTGATATGGTGGCTGCTCCGGTCACAACTGCCTTTATCTGATCATGCCATCATGCATGGATGCATATGCTCTAATTCCCATTTACAGTCAGTTATAGTTCAGTAACCAATTTTCGTTTCTTCGGACCTTCTATCCGTGTTTCGATCATATACATTTACAATTTCTTGCATCCAGCCATATCATATTAAAAGTCACATTCAATGTATCAAAACAGACAATTAACACTTCAATATTAATTTTCCATTCCCTCCGGACCTTTGGTCCGAGGTCTCCAATGTAATTATTCACAAACAGTCACACACAAATGGCACTTCGATAACAAGTTTCCAATACTTCGGACACCTATGGTCCGAAATCAATCAAAAGTAAACACACATAATCCCTCCATTATCTCCACATGGCATCAATGCGTCATATTAAACACACATAGATTGAGAAACCAACTAGGTTACTCACCTGTACATCCGAGCTAATGCCGGGAAGTCTCTGCAACGTCGGTAGGATGACGTTCCAACTGTGCCTCTATAACAAACAGAGAGGAACCCGATCACTAATTATCCAATCCAAACTAGTATTAATGCACATGTAAGTGTATAATGCATGTTCATGAGATTTCCGACCCTAAATCCAAATTTTTCCCGTAATAAAAATTCCATCTAAAATTAGAAAACTATAGCCACTGACAGCACTCAATTCGTACCTCGATCGGTCCAAAAATAAATAAAACAGTGACCATAGAACAATTACCCGGGGCCACGTCAATTTTCCGTCTAAAAATTTCCAATTTCTCACAAAATGAAATTCAATATTTCACAAATCCGATGCCTCAAGAATCAGGTCAATCGGACGTCGGACGGAAAAGAAATTGACAAAAGAATCACCAAATACCAAATAATCAAATAATAATTAAAAAACCAGCCTCATGGGCGAGCGTCGCCTCATGAGGCCGACTGGTCCGGCCTCGTCACTAGGGCGAGGCGTCGCCCTAGTGATTCCGACCTTCAGAGCCTCGTCGCTAGGGCGACGCGTCACCCTAGCGACCGGGCGAATTTCCACATTCCCATTCTCTATTTTTTTTCCTGATTTCTAATCCAAATTTCAACACTCATAACGCTTAGAACACAATTCAGAAAAATACAAATCATACCTTGTTGGAAAGATCATAAAAACCTCTACAATTCTCAAGAAGACCATAAAAATCAATTTCACCCCTAAGGGTGTCAAAACTCCCTTCAAATCTACTGCCTACTCAAATCCCATTAAAACAGAACAGTACATTGCAAATTCCATAACTCTCTGATTCTTCAGCCAAAAATTACCACAGAAATATGCTCAATAAGTTCACAATGTCATCTACAACTTTCATGAGCAACCCAAAATCAAATTCCATAACTAACTAGGTCAAACAATTCAACAAAGAATCTGTCTACTGAAATCAACCAATCTGGACAGTAATTTTCCAATCAGCATAACTCTTAGCAAAAATGTCATAAAATTCACTACCTTATATCCCTGAAAAGATAAGTTCTCAAAATTCAATTTTCATGAAGAACTCAAAATCCAATTCAATTTCTAACAATTTCAAAACTGTCATGCAAGTTACTGTCATGATCAGCAATTCATAACCTAATGCAGGTTCAATGTTTGCAAAATCATAACTCCCAAATCTGACCTCTAAAAATTACACACCATATATCATTTTCAAGATAATTCCTTCCTCTGCAACTTTACAGAAGATCACTCACACCAATTCAGTTCAAATAAATTGTTAAAATTGCTCCCAAACAGAAAGCTCACAAAATCAACACTTTGACTAGGTTTCTCCAAAAAGCATAAAACCAATCAATAGAAATCAGTTCATATCTCCCAATATACAACTAGAAAATTAGAAAGATCAGTGGAAATGGAAATCTAACTCAATATGCTACAACTTTCATGAAGACTATTTTCCCAAATTCCATCTCAATTAATTTAGAAAAATCAACAAAGTAATCAGGTCATAACTATGGGTACTGTTCACAGGTAATAAAACAGTAACTTTCCATGCAAAATTTCGACCCTCTAGCATTACAATTTAACAACACCTATTTCATACAAAATTGTATCCAACATCCCAAAGTTTCATTGGGAACAAATTTCACCTCATTTTCACATCTACACAATAAGTTATGATCAAAACATTTCAATAGGTTAAACACCAATTTTCCAGATTTCATCTATACCTCATCCTCTTCCATTCTATCACTTTACCTACATTAATATACATTCATTTACACCTCCAATTCAGCCACAAACTCAACACAACAATTATTTGTATACTAACACAAAAGTTGGCAGCACCCAGACAATCATTTGCCATTCATATAGCCTTTCTAATCTCAAGCTAAAACCAAGTCAAAATCAATAAAAACCATAGTCATTCACTCATCCATAACCAAGTATACATTTAAACCCATTCAACCCTACTACTATGATGATCAACTACATATATAAAGGATCTCCATGAATGCTTCTAACTACCAAAAGCATAAAACAACATCACTTCTCACCTAAGTAAGTAGCAAGCTTAAACTTCTTCAATCTTCCAACTTATCACACCAACTTTCCAACCCTCACCAAAACCCACGATTAGCACTCTCACACACTCAACTTATCATCTTCACAAGACTTATGGGTGGATTTATGTATGAAGAGGAGAAGAGTAAGCACATAGCAAGGAAAAGCTTCTTGCATGGTGGATGAAAAACAAAACAACAAAGAAGGGGAAGGAGGCACTCACGGATGGAGGAGAACAAAAACACTTAAAGTCACCCTTTTTACTCTTTCTAAAGCAAGTGTCGTGGAAGCTAAACTTAAGATATTTATATTCATTAGATAACTATTAAAGAACTAAGACTAAGTCGGCAAGTGACATGTGTCACTTGCCACTTGTCCTGGTTTTATTATTTCGATTCTAAATTCTACTCCAATTTTTCGTCAAACTCCAATGGCTTAATTTAATAAATCATAACATCATATCTCTAATTTTTCAGTGTCATTGGCCAGTCATTTCCAGTACAAAAAACCCACTCAGTCAGTCAGTTAAAATTTTTCGGTCTGGGCAAGAACCCCGAATCATTTTTTTGAAAATTACCTAAATTGTCCAAAATTGTAAAACATATGACAGTCCACTCCCAATAATTTTTTTAAACACGAAAACCACATTTATCACAACAAAACACATTTAGGCCATTTACCGGCGATTTTTTCGGTCCGGGAATTTTCTCCGGATAATTCCAGAAAAATTCTCGAAAATCCCATAAAATGTAAAACACTCAATGACGCACTCTAAATAATTTTTCAAATACTATTTTCCCATAAATTTCACAAAAGATCTCAATTGAAACCTAAGCCGGAAAATGTCATGAATGCATGTTTACCATGTGCAAGTGCAACAAACCATCAATCATAAAGGCGATAAGTTGTATGATCATGCCGAGTTATAATTTAATACTCCTAACCCGTCCCAATTTACTAAAATACCCTTCCCATCGATGATGGGATGTTACACTTAGCTCCTGAAATATTAATGATAACTTGTGGGGATAATGTTAGTGATAGATTGGGTGGTGACCTAAATATTGGTGATGGCATACGGGGACATATGGAAAGAAAAATAATGATTAAAGGGTAAAGAAAGTTAAGATTGTTAATGACGATGTAGTTGTTGATGATGAGGACAACAAAAATGAAAAATTGAAGATGGCAATAATGAAATTAGTGATGAAATTGGAGAATGTTAGCCCCAAAAAATTTTTTTTTAAGATTAAGCATGATTAGATTAAATTGATTAAGTTAGATTAGCATTAATTAAGGTGTCATTAATTAATATGTGATAGCATTAAATAGCATACGACATTAAATGAGTAAGTAGCATTAATTGATTAAGTTAGATAACATTAAGTAATAAGTTAGGTTAAGATTAAATGCAATGGGCTTGTAAGGGCCTAAGCAAGTTGTAGTAGGAAAGAAAAGAGAAAATAAGATGGGCTTGAGAAATTGGTGGGCTTGAGTGGTTTAAAGAGGAAATAAGAAGGAAGAAGAAGAGGGGAGTGAGGCTTGGGCCTATGGGCTTAAGTAAGTTTATGAAGGAGTATAAAAGGAGGCAAATAAATGAGTTGTAGGGAAAAGAAGAGGGGTTACGAAAATTAGAGGGAGAGAAGAGAGGAAATATCGTGAATGGAGAAGAAGGAGGAGAAAAAGAGAAGAAGCTTGGTTAGGGTTTGATTTTTCAAGAGATTCAAGAGGTTTTTGAAGAAAGTTCAAGAAGGAAAAGTGTGGAGGAGAGTCTAAGCTTCACTTTGAACCAAGAAATCACTTGGTTAAGTAGAGATTCAAGGTAAGCCATGAGTTTAAAGTTTAGTTTTTACTTGGGTTTTGAGTTAGGAAGACTAAGAATGGAATGGGTTTAGTGATTCTTAAGTCAATTGCATGAAAGTAGTTATGTGGATTTTCAATTGAAGCTATTGTTGAAGTGGGTTTTATTTCTCTTGAAATAGAGCAAGAGAGAGGAGAGGAGCAAGAGGAGGAGCTTCATTTAGCAAGGATTTAGCAAGTATAAGGTGGGTTTCATTTTTATCTTTATGCTAGTAAGTGATAAATACTACCTTAATTAAAGAAATTATGTTCTTTCAAATTACTTTGTGATGATTTGATTGAGTATAATAAATGTATGAATGCCATTATATGAGAACTTGACAGTATATGATATTGCTTGACATTGCTTGATAAAGTCATGAATTGAATGAGCATGAATATTAGTGAGTTTATGACATTTGAGCTAAGCATGAAAAGCATTTTCCGAGAATTAGCTAATTGGATTGCATGAAAATCCATTTTCAGAAAATCAGCTAGTGGACAAGAAAAGTCCAATTTTATGCATGAAATTCAGTGTTATGTGGGTTAGTTAAGTCCACCAAAGAAAGTCACGTGCCGTTGACCAAAGATAGCCTTCGCCTCTGCCTGATTGTGGCATAGGATGTTCCTTTTGGACTCCTCAGCATATGACTACACTTGTGTAGTTCATCAGTAACCCGTGGACTTTTCGAACCATCAGCTATGTTTTTACGTGTTAGCATATGTTTGTAAGAATGATGAATGCATGAATCATGAAATTATGCTTTTAGCTTGATAAATTCACGAAATGCAAGTTGTATGATTTGTTGATGAGAATATTGCCAATAGTATGAGTAATGAATAGATTCAGCTTAGTAGTATAAATATAAACGTGTTACCCTCGAGCGAAAGCTCACCCCCACCTTCCCGTCCCATCTCCAGGTGAAGAGCGTGATCTCGAGGAATGAGCATAAAAGGCATACTCCAAGATTATGTTTTTGATGTATTTCAAGTCAATTGTTGTAAACGATGCTTTAGATGCATTTTAAGAAAACAGTAGCATTTTGGAATTGTATTTTGAACCAAGTTGTAAAAGGGCTTGAAATGCCCACTAAAGCATTGTAAGCTACTTGTTTTGAATGTGAATGAGATGCATGAATTACGATTTATTATGGTCTCTCAAAACCATTTATTATCATGTTTAAGCATAGTATCCAAAGTTGCATGAAATGGCTTTGGAATCCATGTGGGTAGAAATTCATGTTTAGTTCAAGTGAAGACGTATATAGAGTTGTGATTGATGAGTGTTATGTAGAAGTAAGAATGTGATTGGGTCATGGTTAATAAGTTTTGCATGAGTGATTGTACAAGATCATTATGGTTTGGGTTTGATTAGAATGCTAGGAGTGTGTTGTTGCCATCGAAAATCCATTGGGATAATTAGGTTGTTATGTGTTGTGGAATATGGAGGATTTAAGTTTTTATGTAGGTACTTGGATTGAAGAGGGTTTAGAGAGTGAAATGTGGTTGTTGGCAGAAAGTTACACAGCCTGTGTGAATTTTCACACAGACTGTGTAATTTTCTGGTGTAGGAGGCGCAGTTGGCAGTGGGTTACACAGCCTGTGTGAATTTTCACATAGACTGTGTAAATTTCTGGTGCGGAGAGACGGCAGTGGCAGTGGGTTACACAGCCTGTGTGAATTTTCACACAGACTGTGTAAATCCATGGTGCAGGGAGACGCAGTAGCAGAAAATTACACAGCCTGTGTGAATTTTCACACATACTGTGTGATTTTCTCACGGTCCATGTAACTCGATAATGAAAGAATTTCAAATTTTGGTCTTTACAAAAGTTGTAGCCCTAGATGTCTATTTTCTAACCGTCCAAGAACGAAGTCATTCCGACATCTATAGTGAAAGTTATGGCATTTGCGCCAAAAGATGTTCAATTTGATTTTGGGAGTAAGCATAGTCTATTCTTTTGGGCATAAAACACTCATTCGACCTCCAATTGAGGTGAGGTTTGAACCATTGGATTTATAAGACATATATCTTTCACTCCATAAAATTTGGTATCATTTGGAGTTAATTGAGGAGGTTTGCATTAAAGCAAGTGAGAGCTCAGTTAAGAGAGCATGCTTCAGGTATGAACTCTTTTTGGTTTTTGGTGTGTATCTTGAGTTATATAACATCCGATTGAAGCGATTCTTGTCTTAAATAAAACAAGAGTCATAAGGTTATGATTTACAAGAGAAAAAGGTTTTGAAATTAGGGTTAAATGAAATGAACACTACAAGGCAAGATGATCAAGCGTCATGTTTTACGGTTCAAGAGTTGGACTCCGGTAACGGGATCCAACAGTTGGGGTCTGGTCCCCGGGTCGGGGCCCGACAGAGAACAACAAAATGTTTAACATGAAGATGTACTCCATATCTTCAATGCATCTATTCTGGATGATAATCATCTATTAGAAATATATTCAACATATTATGGAAATTTTCTTTTTAGTGATGACTATCCTAATGGTGAAGAATCTAATGAACCATTAAGGAGACCACCTATGAGTTATAGACTTAAAGTAAATGGTGTACAATTCCATTAAACTTTATGCATGGAGTTTAGTCATGCAAAAGATTTTAAAGATGTAGTTACTGACTAGTAGTGGCGACTGGATTTAATGTTTAAGTGGAAAAGGAATGAGATAAAGATGATTAATTTTGGGTACATAGAAGGGTGCAAATGGGAGTTATGTGCTTCATATGATAATAATAGTAGGTGTTTCAAGGTTTTTTTTGGTAAAACATAAATTTAAATTAATCAAAAAAGGTTTATGTACAAACCATGAGGTTGCCTTGAAGGCCACCCCCTCCCAAAACCAGAAAGGTAACTAACCTAAGAATAAGAGGAACTCTACAAAAATAGTTCCCTATGAATCGTACGAACCACAACATCTTGCCTACATGAATATACCAACCAAGATGATCTTTTAGGAAGGCACATCTAACTAGCTACACAAAACATTTACAAAATACCATAGTAAAGAAATACATTAAATACACTATCATTTACACAACTAAAACTAGAAGTTCATTCTCATTTCCACTCCAGAAACCAAAAGTTCACGTCTACCTTGCATGAGTTAAGCCTCTCAGTTGTATTTTCCATTTGTTGAAAGGTGGAATGTTCTTTGGTGATTTACCGAGGAAGATAAAGGTGCAACTCTTGTCCTTTCTCCTTTCGTCCCTCTTACCCTTTTATGCTTTAACAACTTAGTTCCACATCTAAGCTCCTCATTATATTCCCTCGTAATTCTCACTCATCCTTCTTTGATTAAAACCATATACTTGCTTCTAATTCTCTAGTTTCAATTTTCCATCATTGTTCCATCTGAAGGGTGTGCTTTCCTACTATTTAGATTTATGAGCATCTTTGCATAAACATCTTTGAAGTTTCTGTGAAGTTCTTTTGGCTACCAACTCCTTTCTTTACATCAAGGTTCAAAGTTATAAGACAATACAATTGTTTCACCATATATAAGTCAAAATAGTTTTTGCAAAAATTTTTATAAGGAATTTCAAGGACATTCATACTTGGTAGGGATGGAACTTTTAGTTCTAGAATATGAAAACTTTATAGTTATCTATGTAAGCATGATTTGCATTATTTCATCATCCAATCAATAGGAGGAAGCTTTTTTTGACAATTGTTATAAGAAAGATAAATTTAAAAAAGTTTATTAGTAAAAGTTGTAACCAGTGATGAACACCTACAAATAAGGAACAAATTCACCCTATAAAGAGGATGATGTTAGGGAGTCTGAAAAAATAAAAAGAGGATAAAAATGAATTAAAAAAGATGAATAGCCCATACTAAATGTCCCAAAAGGGTTCAACACAAAAGTGACAAAAATGTGAGAACATTAAGCACAATGGAAGAAAACAACAAACAATTGTTGATAATTAAGTTGTAGCCTACCTAAATTTCAAGATTGATTACTTATTATTGTAATTGTAGATGATCAACAACCTATAATGCATTATAACATATTCATTACTTATTGTTACAGATGCAACACTTTGGTGATGGACGAGCTTCAATAATTTCAAATGATAAAACCTTATTGAAAATTACATACACTATTTACTCTACCTCATGAATACAATTAAATTGACAAGAATTGTTAATAGATTTAATGCCTAGTTACCTAAAATAGAAAATCAAACTTTCAATATTATAGCAAATCAACGTAATAGCTCTATGCACTCTATGTAAAGAAAATTTAAACATGTTGATCTAAGAGCATTTAAGTTGGTGCTCCAATCAAGAGGGCTAAGATTCAAAGGGATTCCAAACATAGCATCTGGACAATTACAATCTCGAGTGACCAAGGGCAATCCATTAGGGAGCTATTCAATTATTTTAAGAATAACTTTCTCAATTAAGTGTGCAATAATCAAGCAATCTACGATTATCATACACTGTTTTGGACATATGATTTGTTCCTTTTCTTTTGGACATTAGATTATAATCGAATAGATGACGAGTCTTATCTTTATAGGTTCAACTATGTTTTATGTTTTGTTGTTAATGTAAATGAATATAGTATAATGTACAGTGATGTCATGTTATCAGTGTAAATGAATACACTATGATGTTGGCGATCTTAATATTTTATGTTTTGTAATGGGATATATACTATATTGATCCAAAATGATTTAATTTTGTAAATGTCACAAGGCCATTATATTTATTATATTGGTTATAAGAACCAAATCAAAATAATAAGAATAGAATTGAAAATGGAGAAATAAATTTAATTAATTAATTAATATTTCATATAACATCATAAAGTGATAAAACTAAGATTATTGAAAATGTATAACCATTTTCAACAATATGGTTTACAAGTACTTTCATAATAATGATGAAAACTCCTATAATAATATTTACTAATATTTGGTCCTTAGTATTTAATTCTTTAGTCTTTTCAATAATAAAATTAATGTTAACCTTCATGTTCTTCATTTCTCTTTAATCTCATTATTTTTTAGACGATAGTTTTAGACTATATCCTACTCCACTTGATATTTTACTTGTCTTTGTTTCACCATCTTTTTAAAATATCCATCTCTTTTCTTAATTTATGAATTTAATTCAATAATCCTTCAAGAAAACTTTTCATCATACATATAAATAAATTACATTTACTAACCTACAGGAAAACAAATCCATATCAATTAATGATATAAACAACTTCAATTCATATGTAAAATTTTAATCAATGAATAATTGCTTAACTAGATAATTTAGGCAACCTAATAATCTAATGCCTGAGTTATAATCAATTTATGAGCTCCTCAATTGACCATTTAACCTATAATGACATATGACGGTTTATGCATTTAATGTGAATTTTTTTCTAGATGAAGAGACATAATCTAGCTATAACATTTTCAACTTACAACATAAGCCTAAATATTGTACAAATATATATACTTTTTAAATAATATGCTAAACCAACAAAAGGATTATGTTAAGGATCTTCGTTGTCTATGCATCAATTGCCACAATTCTACAATACTAGTAATAAGGGAGAAATATAGTTAGCATAAGGTAACACTTGAAAAGAAGAAACTCGACAACTATATAATAACGAAACCTACTATGGGATATATCAATGCTCATCATTTCCAAAGAGTTAGGTTAAAGGTATATCTAAAAAGGTTTTTTTAACTTTTGAACATAATATATCAATGTTGTGATGAAATGGCTGCTCTAAAAGTTCCATGAATGGAAGGATCAGCTAAGGTTCATTCTAATTGTACCATAAGACTATAATTTCCTTTATGATAAAAGATCTTGAAGTGGAGAACTTTGATATAGGGTAATACTTCTTGATATATTGTTTTAATAAAATATGTTATTTTAGGAAGAACAAAGAAGTTAAATACTTTTTGATTTAAATATATAAAATTGGTAAAGAAACGTGATTTAAAAATTTTATTCCCTTGTTTAGATCTTACTAGAGGAATAATATGGGTTATGACAAAGAGAGAGATGATATAGAAGTTCATAAGCAAATAGAATATATTATCCAATTTATGTACTTCCATTATATATATTTGGATATCTTACATAGGTGGATCCAGTAAGCACATCAACAACCTCATTCTTGAATCTAAGCAATCATTCTTTTGGTAACATGAAAGTATGGGAACAAAATCTCAAGACAACACAACTGATTGATAAAGAAGATAATTGAAAAAACTGTACACTAAATGAAGGTGTCACTATAAGTGACACAAAAGAATGAGAGAAGATAAATAATTCAAACTTAAATTTGTGACACTAAAAAACATCCCATAAATGTTACAATAGGTTTATGAGTGAGAATCTAGTAAACCGAAATGAAGTAAAATTGGCATTTGAATAGCATAATCGTAAACAAAAAAGTCAGGGAAAGAACTTAAGTGAAATAATGATATCATTCAAACATGTTAACACGATTTTTTAAATAATTAAGAAGTGATTATTACTGTGGAAAAGCTATCAGCATGTTTAAGTTAATCGGTACTAAGTAATTTTATAACAAAAGTGGAGCAGAAGTTGATTGCATATATGTCCATACTGGCTCTAATCTCTCAAAACCATTATAATTTGGACATCAACATTCAGATTATGATCAGATAGATAGTCACTAGCTTGTTACATATTTCAATCACTTCATTCTTTAAAGTGATTGGATCTTTTCCAAATGCATAGTACTCTAAGAGCAGTTTATATCATCACACTATCCTTTTCTTATACATGCCAGTATGCTGGCTATTGATTTTCTATTTTTAGTTATTTCTTAAGTTAGAAAAATATTCTTCTTTTTCTAGTCATTTCGCTGCATAAAATGGTAAAGTAAACGGTATCCTTCTACTATTAGGCTACTTCAAGCCAATCCAAAGTCGAAATGAAAAAAAAAATCAGATCATGTGATGATGGGAATAAAGATAGCAACCAGTATGGCTTCTTCATAATAAAAGACACAACCAAACCATAAGACCATCCAAAACTACTGGACGTCTATGAATAGGATTTGTTAGTTTACTATTTGGATTTCGTTTTTATTTTCCCCTACTTCCAACTAGTTCCACTAAGCTACTTGAATCCTTCCATTTTTGTCTTTTCTGGGTCTCAAATGTCTCTCTCCTTCACCCCTTCAATGGTATGTTCATTACTGGTCTTCCCATGCTCCAAGCATTCAGATTCTCCACAATAATTGTCTCTGTCCCATTGTTAAATAAAAACAAGTGAGCCTTGTTGAACACAGCAAGTGTTGGATATACCCTAGATGTCACCACAATTTTGCCTCCAACACCGAAACTTTCCACTACTGAATGATCAATCTGCAAATGAAAATGATAGGAAAGTATATCATCATATAGTTTGGAAAAAGTGGCGATATAAATAGAGATTATGATAAGAAGATTGTTTTACCAAACTCCTAAGAGAAAGCTTATTGGTTGATAAATCAACATCGACAAACCCTGCAAAGGATGGTTTGTATAGACCTGCTCCCAAAGATGAACTGTTAAAGAAAAAATAAATGAAGTTAATCTGTTAAAACTAAACAACAAATGAAATTGAGCTGCACAGAGTGATGAGAGCAGGATTAAGTACTAATATGTTCGGAGTTATAGACAAACCTTCTTGCATCAGAACACAACAGGACCTTATGCTTCTCTATATCCTTGAATATCCTGAAGAAGATAGGAGTAAATTCTTCAAGGTTTCTCGAAGCCAATGTTAATAGTCCAAATGGCCCGAGCCCTCCTTGTTTGTGTGAACCCCTTTGGGCACAAACATCTATAGCAGGAAGCTTAGACCAATTAGGGTCAAAAGGCTCAGCTTTTTTCAAGCTCGGAAATGAAAAGGTAACGTCAACATCAGCCTATGAACAACATCAATAAACATCATATCTTCTTAACTTAGTGCTAAGTTAATCCGACAAAGTTGAATATCAAGTGTGATGGGCAAACCTGGATAGCAGTGATTCCTTTAACTTCAAGGTGATCTCCCAAGTTAAGTTTTTGGTTGCACAAGTGTACCTTTTTGCGTCGTAGAGTCTCTATCTCTTCAATAGGCCATTGAACTAGTTGTTTTCCATTGGGATCTAACCACAACTTTCTTGGAATGCTCTAAAACAATGCAAAATCCAACAAAAAGTTAAAGACTTTGTTAAACATTACAAACATTCCTTGCACATATTTGATAGAAAAAACACCTTCAGTAGCCTTTTACCTGAATTCCAGCCCATCCCTTGGTGGTATCTGCAACAGCACTATCCGATTCATTGACCCAACCCCATAAAAGCCTTCTATGTTTTACTGGGTCATAAAATGTCTTTGAAGCATAAAAGTTTCCATAATCAAGTCTAAGTCCATCCCAACCATCAATTGAGGTGTTATCAGGAATATATCTATCCTTCTTTCTATCATAGGTACCTATCGTGTAATACTCATATCTTGTCAAGTCTAGGCTAACCTTAAGGACGTGTTTCACATCTTTACCAATAGCTGATGCATCCAACCCGTTCTGACTCGAGATAAGAACTGGGAAAAAATCCGGGCATTCCCACATACCTGTATTTGCCTTGGAATGTAAAGGGTGCTTGGCCTTGACCCATTTCTTAAAATCCTTACTTCTGTACAAATATGCAATGCCTCTACTCTTTCTCCTACTGCCAACCAATATTTTCCAGTGCCCATCAACTCGCCAAGCAGTGGTGGGGTCACGAAATGCACTAGCATTCACTCCTTTATCCGGGTCAACGATCGGATTGTCATCAGGCTTAACCCATTTTTTGAGATATGGGTCAGACAAATTTGCAGGTATTGCATAGTTTTGAACCTGACGTTTTTTCGAGTCAATACCAGTGTAGAGAATTATAGGTTTATTACCTGGCAGTATGGTGGCTGAGCCTGACCAACATCCTTTGATATCAAACGGCTTGGTTGGATAAATAGCAGGCTTCAGTGATTCCCAATTCACTAAGTCCTTAGACACTGAATGTGCCCAAACTATGTTGCCCCACACTGCACCTTTAGGATTGTATTGGTAAAATAGATGGTAAAGCCCTTTATAGTACATAGGTCCTGTCAAAAGTTTGAATAGTGAAAAAACACTGGATTAGATTAGTACTTCAGACACAATTCATATCAAAAACCAAAATGCCAAAGAAGCTTACCATTCGGATCTGTTCATGAATTTGTCCATCCAGTAAATTTGAGCATCCAAATCATATATAATGTACATCAAAGGAAACATAATGAAAATGTTAGTGATCCATACTAAAGGATTTTATTAACACACTATCCAACATATTGTAATGCAGATAACAAATTTTAATTCTAACAGGAGAATCAAGGTCACTTTTGACTATAGTTTATTTAAAGTAAAATAATCTTGATAAATTATTATGTTTAAAAGTTATATATATCATATTTTTCTCTGACAAATAAATGTTACTTCAAAAGGGATCATATTGAAAACGTCATGTAACATGAGTTTATTTCCTTAATGTCATAAATATCCAGAAGAACTATAACCTGAGACTGGTTTATGTTTTGGATTGTGGCCATATAACAACTATGCAACCTAGCTTAACTAATATAGTTGTTACAACGTTGATTTCTAAGGACCGCTCTAACAAGTAATCCAACGTTTTGAACACAAATAGGGTCCTGATTAGCTTGATTATAGTTTTAGCTAGCTAAGGGATGGTCCTTTACAAGGACAAGACCAACGGAAGACTTGTAAATGATTTAAGTCAATGTCCAGAAATTGATATAAAGACCTGAAAGAAAGCCTTTAATTGCCCATTAGAGAGTTCAAGATGAAACTCTAGATTAAAATGCAAGTGCTAGTGCAGAATTCTTTTTCAAACTTTTTCGACATAACCTTACACCATTAGAGAGCAAAATTAAGTGCAAATTGCATGTTCCTAGTAATGAAAACTCAAAATTAGTAGATGCCACAAGCGCTAAAACAACTAAGGCAACTATTACCCAACAGATCTATAAAGCAAAAGTCACATATTCATAATACTATAATCTCTATTATTACTTCATATAATAGTACAATTTTAAAATATTATGATCAAATTAGAGAATTCTAAGGTATGTAGGCACCAAAAGGAGGTAAGGAACATCAAAAACTGTTCGTGCAGATATTATATTAAATATGTAACAGACATTAATGATACCCTTAAGATGTCAACAAGCCTTTTCAATTTTATGCCTGTTGTGTTTGTCTCTTCTAGCACTTGGAACTTTTTTTTTTTTTGGGTGCGGAAACACTAGTATATCTCGTCAGTAGTTCTAGACCACTATTGCAAACTTGTTCAAATATCTAGCTTTTAATCGGTATACTTGTTACCTAATACCATTTACGAGCTTCTATTCTCGGTAGGCTTGGCAATTTTGGCTTGGCTTGATTTTGGCAAAGTTGATCAGGCCATGGGCTAAAATAGTTCAGCTTAACTGGGCCACACCTAGCCTATTTCCATCTGTAATTCTCGGCCAACAAAATGATTTGACTTAAAAAATTATATGTCGTTGGTAATAGTTAAATATAGTGGCAAACACTAACTTAGGAAGTTATTCAAGAAAATAATGAATGATGGAAGACTTTTATAGTCCTTAAATAGGCCCTTGTGAGATTCAAGAAAGTAATTATAGGAGCCTAAACATTCCAACTCAAAACAATTTCTCTTTTTTTTCTTCTCTCTTTTTCAATCAATTTTCCTAGTCAAAAATCATTCCATCCCATTACTAGAAAAAGTATTCTATGGTTCACAAAAAATCAGAAAAAGGAAATGCTAAAACAGTCAAATTTTGATTGGCTGCCAACTAGACATATGGTAATTTTATCTAACTGATATGATATCTCATACAAACTAGTGTCAGTTGGGACATTAAAAACCCTATCCAAAAGCAAAGCTGTTGTTACTGAACGAATTAAAGTACCGAATCGAGTATAAAAATGGTGGTCAGAATCAAAGTCAGCTATTCCTGAAACCATAAGTGGTGGAAGGAAAATAAATTGCAGTGCGTGATATGTGTTTTAGAGGAAATTTTGTTTTAATTATCAACGTTTTGTTATGTCCTAAACACAAAAGGTATAGATTCAATCGTCGCCTCCAACGTTTCGTTGAATCTTTCTGTGGTTAAACAGCATTCCAGCAAAAGATCTTGAACAAGTTCCATCTATGTGCTTGGAAGTGACAACGATCTGTAATGCATGCTCTCCATTTTTTCACCGGTTCTTCCCAATTGCTTTGCTTTAGTCAGGTACAACAAAGGCTGTTTCAACCAAGGTTTCGGACCTAACTTAACTAACCCAGAAGTTGGGCTGGTTTAACAACAGATATTTACATTGGCTGGTCTATAATTAGCCACTTATTCGAGCTGCAGCACAGATGTCCTTCCAAATATACACGAAAGTTCTTATTTTTAATTCATACTTTTACCAAGTCAGCAACAAACCAGAGAAGATTATTGAGTTTTTTAATATAATATTAAATACTTTTAAATTTTATGCAGCTTAATACCGAAAAGTTTATTCAATTCAACCCCCTTTTTTTCATATAAAAACCACTGCTTGAGTTTTTGCCATCTGAACCAACAGCTACACCTGCTTTTCTTTCAATAGTAATCTTAGTGACTTAACATATTTTTACATATTTTGATTTTTTTAAAAAAAAATTGCATATATAATGATATATCTACTTTTTCAACTCAAAGATACATATAATGTCACTACAATTAAGTATATCCAGTGAATTATCTTTTCCTTTCTCCACTGAAATTAAGTGTTACACAAAACCCTCCAACCATTAAATAGAATTCCTTAAGAAAACTCATCATCTTCTCGGACATGGAACGTTTGAATGTGATCCAATGATATTCAGAACCTATTCAATGCACCAAAAAATCAACTAAAAGCAGCAGAAGGCCATCGTTAGGTTTTATTTGTGCTTTGAATGCCATTCACAAGTTCAACCATAAGTATAAAAATGGTGGTCAGAATCAAAGTCAGCTATTCCTGAAACCATAAGTGGTGGAAGGAAAATAAATTGCAGTGCGTGATATGTGTTTTAGAGGAAATTTTGTGGCTTAGATTAGTGAAGGGTCCGAATACCCTATTGAATATGGTTCGGTGACTTGTGGAGGAACAAACGCGATTAACTCGACTCATGTTAATCTCTTCTTTCGATGAATCCTAGGTGCGTCACTCAGAAAAATAAAACAGGTAAAGTAGAACGGTAAATTTGCCAACATCAGAACATGCAAACATAACAAAACAAAAGCATAAAAACAGACAAGATAAGCAAATTAATTGGCTCAAAGAAACAGCCACCGGTGAAACTTCAGTGGCACTTGCTGGATCAAAACGATTTTCAAAGCAAACACATATGCGTACACAATCCGTAGACAGCAGACACATAAATGTGTGTATATACAATGCATGAGGAAAAGAAAAGGATTAACGTACCATTAATCCAGTTACTAGGAGGCTGGAAGTGATAGCCAGTTCTATGGAGTTGCTGCACTTTAACAACTTTCAAGAATTGTAAGTCTGGATAAATTCTATGAGACCCCTCCACCACGTCATTGTCATTCAGAATCACGAAAGCAAAAACAACCAACGCTAAAAAAGAGAGAAATTGCTGAGCAGCCATGGAGAAAGGCAATGAAAAACCAAAAATTTGATCAGATAAAAGGCGGACGGAATTTTCCTTAAACCTCAGAGGAATCAAGAGAGAGATCTTGAGAAAGGAGGATTGTTGGTGTGAAGGGAATGATGCTATGTGTATGCGTATTTATAAGCATGCTGAAGGGTTTTGGTAGGTTATTTTTAGAATGCAGAAGCAGAAGAGAGTGAAATAGAAGTGGGCACTACGGGGTGGGGATGGAGGTGAACAGTAGATAGTAAAAATTGACGGTGACAATACAAATCCACGTAGAATTTATTTTACGTGGCCAGGAAAAGGCTCATGAGAACGAAACCCAAAGTTGAAATCCACGTAGGTGAGATTCCCTCTTTGGGTGGACAATTGGTGATTTATGTCCGTATCATAAATGGTCCCCTGATTACACCAAACCTAGGCACAAATGGGTATGTCTGTCGATCACATACACTCAAATGGGGTTGTAGCGTTTCATGCACATCACACAAACTAGAATGCTACTTCGGGCATACCTAGCAGACTTACAGCATACATTAGTACAAGCCGACAAGGCAGATATGAAATATGTCACCAAACGCTCCCAATTTGATGATGTACCTAATAGACAAACATTGATGGATTCTTGACAGATTTTCAGTGCTGAGAAAAGGTCTTGTCAGTGCTATGCACACAGCTTGATATACTCTTATCTTAGAACATTAAGACAAGAAACCTTAAAAAATATACATGTATGCTACCTAGGAAGAACTTCCGATTGCCGAAGACAAAAGATGGGTTTGGTTAGTTTTGAGAACTAAAGAGACGAGATCATGGTAAAACTCCTAGTAATATTTTGTCTTCAATAGCATTCGAGCGCTTGGCATCCTAGTTGCTAGTAGTGATTCTTGTGACAATCGTGAAGCCATATGGAGAAGATTCTAAAGGCAACGTGTCAACGGCGGAAGGTATTTCGTGACACTTTTTAGGATCGAAGATGCATTGAACATGAAAGATGAGAGAGACATAGTGGGTCGAAAGCTTTTCTCGACTTTACTTGAGTTTCAGCCTAACGTGCTCAATTTTGTTTCTACCCCAAAATGGATTCGTATTGGCGCACATATCGATTTAAGTGAGTCGAGGGTACGAAGTTTATGTACAAAAATAGAGTTGTATAGTGTGTGGAACCCTCACATTTCTTTTGTCGATTAAGTGGCCACGTCCAATAAATATTTTCAAATGTCTTATGTAGAGAGTATTTGAATTGCACAATTTTAATTATCAACGTTTTGTTATGTCCTAAACACAAAAGGTATAGATTCAATCGTCGCCTCCAACGTTTCGTTGAATCTTTCTGTGGTTAAACAGCATTCCAGTCATCTATGTGCTTGGAAGTGACAACGATCTGTAATGCATGCTCTCCATTTTTTCACCGGTTCTTCCCAATTGCTTTGCTTTAGTCAGGTACAACAAAGGCTGTTTCAACCAAGGTTTCGGACCTAACTTAACTAACCCAGAAGTTGGGCTGGTTTAACAACAGATATTTACATTGGCTGGTCTATAATTAGCCACTTATTCGAGCTGCAGCACAGATGTCCTTCCAAATATACACGAAAGTTCTTATTTTTAATTCATACTTTTACCAAGTCAACAACAAACCAGAGAAGATTATTGAGTTTTTTAATATAATATTAAATACTTTTAAATTTTATGCAGCTTAATACCGAAAAGTTTATTCAATTCAACCCCCTTTTTTTCATATAAAAACCACTGCTTGAGTTTTTGCCATCTGAACCAACAGCTACACCTGCTTTTCTTTCAATAGTAATCTTAGTGACTTAACATATTTTTACATATTTTGATTTTTTAAAAAATTGCATATATAATGATATATCTACTTTTTCAACTCAAAGATACATATAATGTCACTACAATTAAGTATATCCAGTGAATTATCTTTTCCTTTCTCCACTGAAATTAAGTGTTACACAAAACCCTGCAACCATTAAATACAATTCCTTAAGAAAACTCATCATCTTCTCGGACATGGAACGTTTGAATGTGATCCAATGATATTCAGAACCTATTCAATGCATCAAAAAATCAACTAAAAGCAGCAGAAGGCCATCGTTAGGTTTTATTTGTGCTTTGAATGCCATTCACAAGTTCAACCAGAAGTCACGAATACAAACAATACCCAAATAAGACCGAAGCTACAGGTGGTGAGGTGTGAAAGATTTGACTACTGTAACCACTTAGGTAAGATGGCCCAGTAACTAACCACCACAAACTCCACTTAAATAGGGAGGACAAAAGAAGAACACCTTAATGTGACATAAACCTGAAACACATTATCTACCATCACCTTAGCGCCTATATTTTATAGCATAAGCACATGAATAATGAGCAGCAACTAGAAGTGCCCAGAAGATGGGATCAAATGGATTTTAAAGCTCTTTTTTACTTTGCTGATTAAACACATGATGTACAAATTGATATAAAAGACTTGGGCACATACGAAGATATCACCAGAACTCCAGCTCTCCCAACCTCATCTTCCAACCTATCTAGGTCTATGATAAGTCACTCTCTTCAGCAACTTTCTTATCATGAAAAGACATTCTTGAATTATTAGAGGGATGACTAGCCCGAGCTTTCACCCGTCTCTTTCACTAAAATTCTGTTTGGTTCAAGAATGAAATAAATAGATAATAGAATTGTTATTTCTATAAATAGAAAAGATGAAAAATAGAATAGAATGAGTATTATTTTATTTGATTTAGGAATAGAATAAAGAAATAATTTCTATTATAATGTTTGGTTTGAAAATATAAATTTGAAATAAGAAAAAAATAAGTAACAAAAGACAAAATGTCCTTATTATTATTATTATTATTATTATTGTTGTTGTTGTTGTTGTTGTTAGTATTATTAAATTTTATTATTCTTATTATTATTAAATATTGTTATAAATTTTTAGTTATTATTATTCTTATTATTATTATTATTTTATTATAAAATTTATTATAAGAAATTAATTATCTTATTATTATTATTATTATTATTACTATTATTATTATTATTATTATTATTATTATTATTATTATTGTTGTTGTTGTTGTTGGTGTTGTTGTTGTTGTTGTTATTTATTATTATAAATTGTGTACTTATTATTATTATTATTATTATTATTATTATTATTATTATTATTATTATTATTATTATTATTATTATTATTATTGTTGTTGTTGTTGTTGTTGTTGTTGTTGTTGTTGTTGTTGTTGTTGTTGTTATTATTGCTATTATTAATTACTAATTATTGTTATTGTTATTATTAATTATTGTTATAAATTTTCTACTTATTATTATTCTTATTATTATTAATATTATTGATATTTTTATTTTATTATTAAATTTATTATACTGAAATTAATTATCTTATTGTTATTAATTATTGTTATTAATTATTATTATTATAAATTTTGTACTTATTATTATTATTATTATTGTTATTATTAATTATTAATTATTGTTATTATTATTATTAATTATTAATTATTAATTATTATTATTATTATTATTAATTGTTATAAATTTTATAGTTATTAATATTATTTTATTATTAATATTATGATGCTAAATTAATTATCTTATTATTATTAATTGTGAGAAGGATAAAGTTGTCTTCAATTGTGATAGCTATTCTTAGAAAAGTTAAAGATAAGTAGAGATAGATTTTGTGTATTCCTCAAAATTTAAGAATAGATTTTCTTGATGCAAGCTATTCTGGATTCGGTTTCTAACTAAACATAGGTTTAATAATATATTAGGAATATATTAAAAATTGCATAGCTATTCCTTTAAACCAAACAACCCGTAAGCCTATTGCTGGCCATTGAAGAATGGAAAACTACTGTTTCATTTGCAAATGGTCAATTTAGGCTATGTTATTTTAGTGTTAAACAGATGGAATTATAATTTAGATAAAAGATCAAAAGTTTCTCGTTGGAATGTGATTAAAACAAAAGATTAGAGTAAAAGTATGGGAAGAAATCCAATATTAATGTTCAATTATTGTTTAAAAAGTTTGACAATTTGTCAATGGATGAAAATAAAAGTGTGTTAAACCATGTAAATCACACGACACTTATCCAAAAGAATTGGTGGTGGTAAGGCATCCTATCTCTAATAAAATGCAGGTATCTAATATCGTTAATAGTCTTCCATCATCTTGGAATTTGTTTTAATTATGGAAATACTAAATTAATTCTAGACTCTTTGCCATTAACTTTTGCCCTTGTAGACGAAAAGAAAAGGCATAGAAATCTCTTCGATCATATGAATCCCATCAAGAACTAGAGCCTGACTAAAGGGATACAAGAATTTTGGTGAAAAAGCAAGCAAAAATTTAAGAAGGAAGAATGGTTCCAATATAGACAAAAGGGGTACTATAACATTCAATGTCAAAAAAAGGTTGAAGCATAAAAATAATCAAAGTTCAAAAGAGGTAACTATTACTATTTAGAAGGTCATGGTCATTGATTCTTCCCAATAATTTGGTGACTTGTCTCTAGTGCTACAAAACATATTTGTAAGGATCAAGAAAACTTCATCGCAAAGAAAGAGAACCCTATTAAAGAACAAAGACTATATATAGGCAATACAATATATTGTGATATTTTATGAGCAGGAGATTATAAAGTCTATCATGATGGAGGGTATTTTTACTATATTTAATGTTTTGTATTGTTAGAATTGAATGAACATATCACAAACCATAACCACAAAGATTATGCATCCAGGATCGATTGTATATATGCGTAGGAAAAAATAGAAATCACATACTTGGTTTCGTGATATAATTCCACCAGTTAAAGAATGCAGAGATTTCCTTCCAGAAGTTGGAAAGCACCAGCATCGAACCAGAACAAAAATACATAGAGTATATTCCCTTGTTCAAAACGTTGCCTTTGCCTTTATATATATCATCTGTGAATAATCACCATTAGTTGTTATTCTTGCAAGATGACTTTTAGACCCATCATGGGTGTAAAACATCATCATCTCCCACTCACACATGATGGTTTTAAAATAAAACTCTGCAGTACTCATGCTTGTTCAATAACTAGTGTGACCAGCATACAACGAGAGTACATTGCCATATATCTATTAGGAGTATATGACATCTTGATTAACAAATTAGTCCTAGGACTTATACGCGCTTGAGCAGACATTATACGCTATACCCTAGGTCATATTTCGCATTTGCATTTTTCTTTGATCTCATTTAGTTTCTTTAAGTCATGACTGTATTCAAATTCTCTCTTAAAGAGACGATGGTCATCTATGAATACTTTTAATGCGAGTCAATGATCTAAATTAAATAACCTTCCTCTGTTCTCAGTTCTCTTTTGAATTAAATTTAATTTGTTTTCCTAGAATTATTCCATAGGATCGCATCTTGCAGGATCTTTTGGCAATAACCTAAAGTAGCAAACCTTAAATTCAATTCGCAAGAATGAAACAAGAGTCGTAAGGGTATATGATGAGGTTCTTCTAAACCTCAAGGGTCTCACACAATGTAAGATGAGATCTTGCGACTTACATTAATCCCTTTTGTGGTTAGTTATGCACACATGGTACGAGTCATGTGCTACGGTATTTACCTACTTTGTTTAACTTGAACATCTTTTATTCAAGAAATACCATACATATGATAGTTCAAATATACTCAATGTTTAACTTGAGTTCACTTATCTACTCACAAACTTATTCAGAACTCACATCTGGCAACGTAAGACAGATATAGTGATTAATAAATCACTTTGAACCAATTTCCTTACGGCATTTATAGTTTAAGTTTCTCTCTTTCAATTATCACCTAGATAATAAACTTTAAACATGCCTCATCTCTAGTGACTATAAACACTAGAGGTGATTTCCCGTGTAAGAGGGCCAATCTATAATCTGTCTCATATACTTATAATTCATCCCAAAAATATATTTGTACAAAACACATTTATTCATGAATCAAATGATACACAATGTATAATCTTCATCATACATTATATCCAAACAAGTGACTTTAGACTAAGTGAATTATACATAGAGAAATGTTTTATCAGTACATTTCAACATCTACGTAGTCCTAGTGACTTTACATGCCCAATGAATACATCTCTAGAAATTGGCTTTGTCATTGGGTCTGCTATCATATCTCGCATAGATATATATCTCATGTTCACTTCTCCTCGTGCAACTATATCTTTTGTAACATCCCGTCACTGTCATTAAGGGTATTTTGGTTATTATGAGTCATACTGATAGGTTTCACTGCATTCATTGAATGAGCATGTTACTGGCCTCTAATTGTAGAGGAACATGTTTAATGCATATGCATTTATCCATAGGTACATGCATTCATGATTTCCGGTATTTAATTGTAAGTAAGAATCGATGAGTTGATCAAATCGATTGGACTGAGAGTTAATTGAGAATTTGAGTAATCGAGTGCAATTGACTGATTTGATACTGTTTATGAGTGACTGGTAATTTATAATGGCTTATAGGAAATTTCGTGAAATTCGGAGATAATGCCCGACCGGAAAGTTTTAGGTGGTGATTGATCGACCTACAAAGATCGAAAGCATGTCCAATGGCAATGGAAAAATTAGAATTTTACTTGATAGGAAATAATTATGTGGAACCATTGGGATTTAGAGACCAAATTTGACCGACTTGGAGACTTAGGTCTATAAATACTAGGTTTGAGGAATTTGGGAAAACACCTAAGGCAATTTCACGTTTATCTTCTTTCCCCATCTTGTGACTTGCGATTTCCTCTCATTGGTAAGGATTCCTCGATTTTCTTTATGGATTCTTTCCTTGAGATGAGGTTAATCGATTGATCGTTATTGGTGAAGGTTAGAGGCTCGGGATTAGTGAATCGTTGAGCTTGAAGGATTTTAGGGTTTGAGGAGGATTTTGAGGAATCCGTAGCTTGATCTGTGATTTGGTAAGTTTTAAGAGCTTTGATGTTGTTATGGATGATTCTTCTGTATTTATGGCATTTATTATATTTGATCGGGTAGTTGGGAGTGTTTATGGATGGTTTTGTTATTGATAATTACCGTAGGAGTGCATAGGGTCGAAGTGTGGATTTGTGGAGGTAGATTATCGATTTGTTGATGGATAGAGTTATATTGATGATTGAATATGCTAAGGTTGCCGATGATGATGATATTGCTTGATTTATGTGTATTGAGTTACTGGTGAGTTGCGAATCGGAAATCTGGAAATCCTGGACTGGTGTGTTTAAAAGCTATGTGTTGGGGAAGAAGGAGAGCTGTGCGTAGTGGATTTAGGTTGGAGACCGCACAGCTTCGTGAGGAGCTCGGCATGCGGACGAAGATGAGGAGTAGCTTCGGCACGCGGACGAAGAGTGAGGAGCTTCGGCATGCGACGAAGCGGTGAGGAGCTTCGGCATGCGACGAAAATGAAGTAGCTCGACATGCGGACGAAGCGGTGAAGTAGCTTCAGCGTGACGAAAGCGAGGAGCTTCGGCATGCGGACAAGCTGCGAGTAGCCCGGCATACGAACGAGCTGCGGATCGATCGATCATCCGAGCGACCGACCGACGAAGTTAATGTCGTTCGGCTATGCGAGCGACCGAGCGACGAGCTTTGGGAGTCGCTCGGCACGCGGGCGAGCAGTGGACGGGCGATCCTGCGTAGCTAGTCAGATGAGCGAGCGGTTTAGCGTGCGAGCTAGGGCTCACGTCCAGGTCGACCTGTGGCATGCGGGTGAACGCCCAGGCGCACCCATGGTCGCAACCTTTGCCCTAGTCGTCCGAAGAGGAGTGTTTGAGGCTTTTGGCATTGGGACTTAGGAAATTAACCGATTAAGGTGATTAAGGATTAGATTTGATTTGAAGTTTAAATTGGAATTTTTATGGATGTGTTCGACCCAAGGAATAGGAAATTGCTATTGGGGATCCTAATTGAGGTAAATTGACTGGATTTTAGGAATGGATCAATTATTGTCAATCAACTCAATGAAGAGTCAGAATTGGGTTTTTAGCACCGGGAATCGTGAGCGTGCATTGTACATTATTTCACTGAGACATATGCATTACTGTACTGTTTTATTGGGCAATAAGTGATGGGTTGTACTTTATTGTTATAGAGGCACCGTTGGACCGTCGTTCCACGGACATTGCTGGGACTTCCAGGCAGTAGCTCGGAAGTTACAGGTGAGTAACCTAGTTGGTTTCTCAAATTCCTGATTGCTTACATGCTCTACATGAATTACATGCAAAGATGAATTGTATGACTACTGTATGATTACTGGCATGTATTGGATTGAATTGCATGTCTTTCTTGAACCGAATCTGCATCGCTACATGATACCGAGATCAATCTCGGGCTTTTATAGCCATACACCGAACTCATCAATATCAATTTATCAACATCGCATTGCATGCATAAATGCATGATCAGATAATGGACGTGTCCCAAGTTGCTAATTTTACTGAAAAGAGCCTAGTGCTCGAATACTGTACTGACCGGGCTTAGCCCGAGGGGAGAAATCCCTGACGCGTCCCTACTGTTTACTGACTGAGCACTTGGGCACAACACTGAATAACTAGAAAAGAGTCACATATGCATTGTATACACATGACTGATTGATTTGTGACATTGACTGATTACGTGATGACATGATTTACTGTGTATTACGATATGATGCTGCAAATTGTTACATGCTATCATAAATCGTGAAATGACATTGTAAATGGTTTATCATCGTAAATCGTTTTATAATATCAGATATGGCTATATGATACCGTTAAGTGAATACTCTTCACTATCTTTGTCAGACGCCGCATGTAATGCATGATTTGAGTGAACCATCGATGATGGTTTTCACCGAAGTTCGCAAACTCACCCAAATTTGCAACCTATTTTTCAGGACTGTTAGAGCAGACTTCTAGCTCCGAAGATCTTTCTTTCCTGCCGTGCGAGCTGCTGGCGAGGGTCGTGATGGCACATAGGTCGGTCAGCTGGATTAGTGTTTTGAGGATGACTTAGGATAGATGTTTGTATCAGTCTCTTTTTGGTTTTGTTAGGAGATTGATAGACTTGTCTATTCTGGATTGGATTACTGTACTGGATAATTATTACTTTGGATGTCAATTTGTTGATTACTGTTATTTTGTGATTTAAAATACTTCGATGCCATGGATTTTAGCGAAATTTTCTGGTAGTAAATCCTTTATCGTGGGATACGTGTCGGAGCGACCTTCGAGTTTTCCGATGTGTACCCTACGGTGAGGGGGCGCTACATTCAGTGGTATCAGAGCATGGTTGACATCTTTTGGGCATAGAGCATTATTAGGCTGGAATCACTGTGTAAGGATAACAGAACTGATCAGAATTTCTTATCTGTTTAGGTCATCCGTTATGGGAGATCGAGTAGAATGCGTACCACCCAAGAATCGGTAGGAGCTAGTAGGGAGTCCCTATGCCTCTCTCGGAGGAGTTACCTCCTCGAGTTCTGTGAGACAGAACGACAGCACGATCGATCGGCTAAAGGCGGCGATTGATTTCTATGGTAGCACTGACCCTGCGGAGGCTGAGGGATGGCTTGAGAGGACTGAGCGAGTCCTCGATCAGATGGACTGCGACCCTGAGGAGAGGTTCAACTACTCTGTCTCCTTGCTACAGGGTCCTGCATATCGGTGGTGGAGGATTGTCCCGGGCAGTACCACCAGGCCCTGCACTCTGACATGAGATGATTTTCTGAGGGCCTTCAGGGACAATTTCATGCCCAAGGTCTATCTGGAGATGAAGATGCAAGAGTTCTTAGAGTTGAGACAGGGACAGATGACTGTGGCTGACTATGAGGTTCAGTTTAATGAGTTGATGGGCTATGCTTCTGCACTGATTTCTACTGAGGACGACAGATGCCGTAGATTTGAGGGTGGACTCAATTTCGAGATCCGCACCCGATGGCGGATCGATATGAGCTCATTCTTCGAAGTGAGAGAGCTGCAATTGTCGAGATAGAAGCAACACTTCTGGCAGAATCGATCGAGACTGGACAGGGGACCCGACATAAGAGACCTAGTGATAGCCATGGCAAGACCGGCAGAGGCTGATGGCGACGAGTAGGCCCTTGGTCCACGGAGGGCAGACATGACCGGATATGGGCAGAGGGGCGGTTCGCATGCATCGCTAGTGGTGGTGGTAGCGCCAGAGGATCGAGACAGATCGCCCTGCATCGTGAGCATTGTGGCAAGAGGCACAAGGAGAGTGCCGATGGTTATCTGAGAGCTGCTGAGGTGCGGCTCGATGGAGCATTGGTGAGGAACTGTCCGAGACATTGGGAGCCAGATCTACTATGACCGATAGATCGAGCAATATACCCGATCCAGCAGAGCCGTGGAGGTGGATCAGGCTGGAGAGATCGAGGCCGAGGCCGAGGCCGAGCAGAGGGTTCTGTAGTGAGGTCCGAGGGACTGAGTGGCGGCGGCAGCCTCAAAGTAGGTCTATGCCATGACACGGCAGGAGGCCCAGGACTCACCGGATGTTGTTGCGGGTATGCTTCTTATTTCTGGTATAGAAGCATATGCATTGTTGGATTCTGGATCCACCCATTCTTTTATTACACCGCATCTAGCATGTAGATCGCATGGGGATAGGCGAGAGGTTACAGATGGGTTAGAGGTGAGTACACCTCAGGTAGTACAACCGTATTGGGAGAGGTATGTATAGGATGTCCTACCAGATTGACCGAAAGCGGTGTTGAGTCTGATTTGATAATCGGCTCATGGAGATTGATGTGATATTGGGGATGGACCGTTAATCGTGCATAGAATTTGTTATGGATGTTACACCAAGGAGGTTGTATTGGATTCCCCTGGACAGCCCAGGGTGGTGTTTAGAGGAGTCAATCAGGCTGTGCCTGCGAGGATGATATCCTTTATGAGTGCCCTGAGATTGATGCAGGGAGGTTGTGAGGCCTATCTGGCTCATGTAGTGGATTCTCGAGTTGAAAGGTAGATTGGAGGATGTTCCCGTAGTGAGGGAATTTTCGATGTTTTTTCCGAGGAGTTACCGGATTGCCCCCGGCGAGAGATAGAGTTTGAGATTGATCTCGCTCCGTGCATCGCTTCTATATCGATCCTCCATATAGGATGGCACCGTGGGCCGAGAGAGCTTAAGGCTCAGTTGCAGGAACTTTTAGACAAGGGGTTTATCAGACCGAGTGTTTCGCCATGGGGAGCTCCGGTATTGTTTGTAAAGAAGAAGGATGAGACTCTGAGACTGTGCATTGATTATAGGCAGTTGAACCGAAGTGACGATGAAGAATAAGTATCCACTGCTCAGGATTGACGATCTATTTGATCGATTCGAGGAGCTCAGTGTTTACTAAGTTAGACCTGCGATCGGGTTACTATCAGTTGAGGATTGCAGAGGCCGATGTGCCTAAGAGTGCTTTCCGGAGTAGGTACGGGCATTTCGAGTTCTTAGTGATGCCGTTTGGGTTGACTAATGCCCCGGCAGCCTTCATGGCTTTGATGAATAGGATTTTTCAGCCCTACCTGGATCGATTTGTGATAGTGTTTATTGATGACATACTGGTTTATTCGAGGGATAGACAGGAGCACACTGAGCATCTGAGGATAGTGTTGCAGGTCATGAGAGAGAGGCAGTTGTTCGCCAAATTCGCTAAGTGTGAATTTTGGCTTGATGAGATCGTGTTTCTGGGACACGTGATGTCCGGTGAGGGTATCCAGGTGGATCCTCACAAGATAGAGGCAGTGATGAGTTGGGAAATTCCGAGGACTGTGCCAGAGTTGAGGAGTTTCCTAGGACTGGCCGGTTATTATCGGAGATTCGTCGAGGGATTTTCGTTGATCTCCGCCCCTCTGACGAAGCTATTGAGGAAGAATGTACCGTTCAGATGGACTGAGGATTGCCAGAAGAGCTTTAAGGAGCTGAAACATCGGTTGACGACCGCACCGGTGTTGGGCATTCCTTCTGGGACTGGAGGCTTTGTGGTTTACAGTGATGCCTCGCACCAGGGGTTGGGATGTGTATTGATGCAGCATGGGAAAGTTATAGCGTATGCCTCAAGACAGTTGAGGTCTCACGAGGTGAATTATCCAAAGGCATGACTTGGAGTTAATCTGCGAGAGATTTGCTCAAGATCCGGAGACACTATCCGTATGGGAGACGCCCCATCTTCACGGCACCATAAGAGTTTGAGGTATCTGTTGAGTCGAGGGAGCTCAATTTGAGACAGAGGAGATGGATAGAGTTATCAAGGATTACGACGCATCGATTGAGTACCATCCAGAAAGGCCAATGTAGTGGCCGATGCTTTGGCGAGGTGAGATCGCATGGTATTGTAGCTCGATTCAGATGGAGAGATTGCCTAGTCGACATGATTGAGAGCTCTTAATGTACAGATGAATTTAGGGCGGATGGAGCACTGATTGCTCTACCGAGGCTCAGCCGATCTTTGCATGACAGATTCGGAGGGTTCGGGACCAGGACCCGTACTAGTGAAACTGATTGATAGAGTTCTTGACCGCATGATTCGAGTTTGAGTTGAGAGATGGGACATTATGGATGGGACGGAGGCAGTGTGTGCTTGGATATTGATGATTTGAGACGGAGATCCTAGAGGAGGCTCATGTAGCCGCTTATGCTATGCATCCGGTTCGACTAAGATGTATAACACACCGAGACGACATTTACGGTGGCCCGTATGAAGAGGCAAGTGGCGAATATGTGTCCGTGTGTCGACATGTCAACGAGTTAAGGCGAGCATCAAGCTCCAAAGGGGAAAGTTGCATTCGTTGCCCATTCCGGAGTGGAAGTGGGAGCGAATTACCATGGATTTCGTGGACAGGTTGCCTAGGACACCGAGGCAACATGATGCTATCTGGGTCATAGTGGACCGATTGACCAAATCGGCTCACTTCTTGCCAGTGAGAGAGAGTAATACTCTCGATCAGTTGGCCCAGAAGTATGTAGCAGAGATTGTACGATTGCATGGGGTTCCGTTGTCGATAGTTTCAGACAGGGATCCCAGGTTTACATCGAGGTTCTGGAAGAGCCTCCAGACTGCTATGGGTACTCGACTGAATTTCAGCACCGCATTCCATCCTCAGACTGATGGACAGAGTGAGAGGACGATCAAGACTGTTGAGGACATGCTTGGGCATGTGTACTGGAGTTTAGAGTGCGTGGGATCAATACTTGGCATCGATAGAATTTGCATACAATAACCAGTATCAGAGCAGTATTGGATGGCACCGTATGAGGCCTTGTATGGTAGACCGTGTAGATCACCACTGTGTTGGGATGAAGAGGGTCAGAGATCGATAGAGGATCCCGAGCTGATCCAGGATACAGCAGATAAGATATGATTGGTCGAGTCGCATCAAGCGCTCGGAGATGAATGTAAGAGTTATGCGGATCAGCATCGGCGGGCTATGGAGTATAGTGTGGGTGATCGAGTATTCCTTCGAGTGTCTCCTTGGAAAGGAGTACTGAGATTTGGCCGTAAGGGCAAATTGAGCCCTCGGTATATTGGTCCGTTTGAGATCCTTGAGAGGATAGGACCACTGGCTTACAGGTTGGCTTTACCGAGCGAGATGTCCCAGTTGCATGACGTGTTTCACGTTAGTATGCTCCGACGGTACCGATCAGACCCGACGCATGTGATTCTGGCTCAGGATATCGAGATAGCCAGTGATATGAGTTATGTGGAAGAGCCGGTACAGATCATTGGATCACGGGTCAAGCAATTGCGAAATCGGGTGATTCCATTGGTGAAAGTACTTTGGAAGAACCACTCTGCTGAGGAAGCTACTTGGGAGACTGAGGAGCATATGAGGAGCCAGTATCCTCATTTATTTGACGGATAGTATGAAATTTCGAGGACGAAATTTTTATTAGGAGGGTGAATTGTAACATCCCGTCCACCGCTCATTAAGGGTATTTTGGTTATTATGAGTCATCTTGATAGGTTTCATGCATTCATTGAATGAGCATATTCTCGGCCTCTAATTGTAGAGGAACATGTTTAATGCATATGCATTTATCCATAGGTACATGCATTCATGATTTCCGGTATTTAATTGTAAGTAAGAATCGATCGAGTTGATCAAACCGATCGGACCGAGAGTTAATTGAGAATTTGAGTAATCGAGTGCAATTGACTGATTTGATCATCATTATGAGTGACTGGTAATTTATAATGGCTTATAGGAAATTCTCGTGAAATTAGGAGATAATGCGGACCGGAAAGTTTTAGGTGACTGATTGATGACCTACAAGATCTTGAAAGCAACGTCGAATGGCAATGGAAAAATTAGAATTTTACTGATAGGAAATAATTATGTGGAACCATTGGGATTTAGAGACTGAAATTTGGACTGACTTGGAGACTTAGGTCTATAAATACTAGGTTTGAGGAATTTGGGGAAAACACCTAAGGCAATTTCACGTTTATCTTCTTTCCCCTAACTACTGTGACTTGCGATTTCCTCTCATTGGTAAGGATTCCTCGATTTTCTTTATGAATTCTTTCCTCGAGATGAGGTTAATCGATTGATATTATTGGTGAAGGTTAGAGGCTCGGGATTAGTGAATCGCCGAGCTTGAAGGATTTTAGGGTTTGGAGGATTTTGAGGAATCCGTAGCTTGATCTGTGATTTGGTAAGTTTTAAGAGCTTTGATGTTGTTATGGATGATTCTTCTTGTATTTATGGCATTTATTATATTTGATCGGGTAGTTGGGAGTGTTTATGGATGGTTTTGTTATTGATAATTACCGTAGGAGTGCATAGGGTCGAAGTGTGGATTTGTGGAGGTAGATTATCGATTTGTTGATGGATAGAGTTATATTGATGATTGAATATGCTAAGGTTGCCGATGATGATGATATTGCTTGATTTATGTGTATTGAGTTATTGGTGAGTTGCGAGAATCGAAATCTGGAAACTCGGATCTGGTGTGTTTAAAAGCTATGTGTTGGGGAAGAAGGAGAGTCATGCGTAGTGGATTTAGGTTGGAGACCGCATGACCGTGAGGAGCTCGGCATGCGACGAAGCGATGAAGTAGCTCAAGACGCGGACGAAGAAAGAGGAGCTTCGGCATGCGAAGCGGTGAGGAGCTTCGGCATCGCGACGAGCGATGAGTAGCTTCGACATGCGACGAAGGTGAAGTAGCTCGGCAATGACGAAAGGCGAGAGGAGCTTCGGCATGCGGACAAGCTGCGAGTAGCCCGCATACTGAACGAGCTGCGGATCGATCGATCATCCGAGCGACCGACCGACGAGTTGCGTATCGTTCGGCTATGCGAGCGACCGAGCGACGAGCTTTGGGAGTCGCTTCGCACGCAAGCGGCGGCGATGGATCGCGATCTGCGTAGCTAGTCGATGAGCGAAGCGGTTTAGCGTCGCGAAGCTAGGGCTCACGCCGAGTCGACTGTGGCGTGCGGGTGAACGCCAGCGCACCCATGGTCGCAACCTTTGCCCTAGTCGTCCAAGAGGAGTGTTTGAGGCTTTGGCATTGGGACTTAGGAAATTAACCGATTAAGGTGATTAAGGATTAGATTTGATTTGAAGTTTAAATTGGAATTTTTATGGATGTGTTCACCCAAGGAATAGGAAATTGCTATTGGGGATCCTAATTGAGGTAAATTGACCGGATTTTAGGAATGGATCAATTATTGTCAATCAACTCAATGAAGAGTCGAATGGGTTTTAGCACCGGAATCGTGAGCGCGTATTGTACATTATTTCACCGAGACATATGCATTCTTGTCTCGCTTTATCGGGCAATAAGTGATGGGTTGTACTTTATTGTTATAGAGGCACGTTGGACCGTCGTTCCACGGACATTCTTTGGGACTTCAGCAAGAGCTCGGAGTTCTGGTGAGTAACCTAGTTGGTTTCTCAAATTCTGATTGCTTACATGCTCTACATGAATTACATGCAAAGATGAATTGTATGACTCTTGTATGATTCTTGGCATGTATTGGATTGAATTGCATGTCTTTATTGAACCAATCTGCTTCGCTACATGATATCGAGATCAATCTTGGGCTTTTATAGCCATACACCGAACTCATCAATACTGAATTTATCGAACATTTGCATTGCATGCATAAATGCATGATCGATAATGGACGTGTCCCAAGTTGCTAATTTTATCGAAAAGAGCCTAGTGCTCGAATATCGTCTCGACGGGCTTAGCCCGGGAGAAAATCCACGCGTCCCTACTGCTTCTCGATGAGCACTTGGGCACAACATCGAATAACTAGAAAAGAGTCACATATGCATTGTATACATGATGATTGATTTGTGACATTGACCGATTACGTGATGACATGATTTCTCGTATATTACGATATGATGCTGCAAATTGTTACATGCTATCGTAAAGCGTGAAATGACATTGTAAATGGTTTATCATCAGAATCGTTTTATAATATCAGATATGGCTATATGATACCGTTAAGTGAATACTCTTGTCTTATGTTTACGCCGTGCGTAATGCATGATTTAGTGAACCATCGATGATGGTTTCTCACCGAAGTTCGCAAACTCACCCAAATTTGCAACCTATTTTTCAGATCATTAGAGCGGACTTCTAGCTCAAAGATCTTTCTTTCTGCCGTGCGAGTCTGCTTTGGCGAGGGTCGTGATGGCACATAGTCGGTCACCGGATTAGTGTTTTGAGGATGACTTAGGATAGATGTTTGTATCGGTCTCTTTTGGTTTTGTTAGGAGATTGATAGACTTGTCTATTCTGGATTGGATTACTGTACTGGATAATTATTACTTTGGATGTCAATTTGTTGATTACTGTTATTTTGTGATTTAAAATACTTCGATGCCATGGATTTTAGCGAAATTTTCTGGTAGTAAATCCTTTATCGTGGGATACGTGTCGGAGCGACCTTCGAGTTTTCCGATGTGTACCCTACGGTGAGGGGGCGCTACATCTTTCATATAATTGTATTTAGTATCTATGTGCTTTGTCTTACAATGAAATTTGGGGTTTTTAGTATAAGCGATTGCAGCTTGACTATCACAATTGATAGTCACTGGATTAATTTCATTTTTAGTGACTCCTAAATGCACAAGGAATCGATGAAGCCACACAACCTCTTGTACTATAGTTGAGAATGCTATAAATTCAGCTTCTATGGTGGATAATGCAACGCAAGATTGTTCCTTACTTTTCCATGATATTGCTCCATGGTTTAGTATGACTATATATCCTTGTATACATAGATCATTGCCTTGATAACATAATGCATAGTCCACGGTTTCCTTTAGATACCTCAATATTCTCTTTACTGCTTTTCAATGTGCTTGGCCTGGATTTGACTGATATCTGTTTACCATCCTAACAACATAACAAATATCTGGTCTTGTACACATCATTGCGTACATAAGACTTCCAACTGCACTAGAGTAGGAAAAATTCTTCATTTGTTCCCTTTCTTGTGGCGTTGACGGGCAATTTCTCTTACTAAGGCCTTCATTTTTAGCAATAAGATTTTCAATTGGTTTGCAATTTTGCATATGGAATCGTTCAAGAATTTTTTGAATGTACATCGCTTGTGAAAACGATAACAATTTCTTTGAACGATCTCTTGAAATCTTGACTCCAAGAATGTATGCCGCTTCACCCATGTCTTTCATTTCAAATTCAGATGATAACCATTCTTTGATTTCTATAAGAAACACAAAATCATTACTAGCAATCAATATATCATCAACGTATAAAGATAAAATCACAAATTTATCTTTGGATCTCTTAACATACACACAATGGTCTTCATCGATCATTTGAAAATCATATGAAATGATTACATTATGAAAACGAATATACCATTGTCTTAAAGACTGGTTCAGGCCATAAATTGATTTTAATAATCGACACACTTTATTTTCTTGACCTGCCTTGATGAAACTTACTGGATGTTTCATATAGATTTCTTCATCTAATTCTCCATTGAGAAAAGCAGTTTTTACATCCATTTGATGTAATTCAAGATCCATAATGGCTACTACAGCCAGAATAAGACGGATTGAAGCAAACTTCACAACAGGTGAAAAAGTTTTCTCATAATCAATTCCCTCCTGTTGTGTGTACCCTTTTGCTACAAGACGTGTCTTATATCTTTCAATATTGCCATCAGCTTTTCGCTTAATTTTGAGAACCCACTTATTCCCAATTGCTTTACGCCCTTCTAAGAGGTCAACCAAATCTCATAATTGATTTGAGCTTAAAGAAATCATTTCTTCTGTCATTGCTTTCATCCATTCTTCTTTAGCAGGGCCAGTAAGAGCCTCATTTACATTCCTTGGCTCTTTTTCCTCTTGCGGAACAATCATATTAATTTCTCTTTCAATCTCAAAATGACATTGGAGAATTGTCCCTCAATTACTTCGTCTTAACCGAGGTTCATCATAAACAAATTCATGATTGATCTGATTACTCCCACTTGGATCAACCATTATAGAGAACCTTTATGTGGAATTGCTCCCACTTGGTTGAAGTTTCCCATCTTGATTCGTCATAAAAGAATCATTCTGATCAAGCGACTCATATATTAATAGGTCTTTACCTAATTCACCTTGCTTTGGAAAATCATTCTCTAAGAATATTACATCTTGTGATTCAAATTCAATTACACCTCCATTACTTTGTTTACTAATGAACACGTATCCTTTTGAGTGTTCTGAGTATCTAATAAAAATACTCTTTCTCCCTCTTTGTCCTAATTTCTCATATTTATGAGAGAGATTATGAATATATGTTGCACACCCCCAAGGTCTGAGATTTGACATATCAGGTCTCCTACCAGTCCACAACTCATATGGTGTGCTTGTAACTGATTTTGTAGGCACACGATTAAGTACATAGGTGGCTGTCAGCAATGCATCACCCCAAAAGGTGATTGGTAAATTTGCTTGGGTCATCATAGACCTAATCTGTTAGCCCCAAGATTTTTTTTAGGATTAATCATGATTAGATTAAATTGATTAAGTTAGATTAGCATTAATTAAGGTGTCATAAATTAATATATGATAGCATTAATGAGTTAGGTGAAGAATTTATGAAATTTAATATGTTAGTTGGACTTAGGTGAGTTAGGTGTTATTAATGTATTAATTGGGCTTTGGGTCCAAATGAAGTAAGAAAGAAGAGAAGAATTTAATGCAATGGGCTTGAAGGAAAAGAGTTAGTGGGCTTGAGTAAGTAAGGAGGAGAAATGAAAAAGAAGAAGAAGAAAGAAGAAGGAAGTAAGTTGGGCTTAGGCTTATTGGGCTTAAGTAATTTAGAAAGGAGTATAAAAGGAAGGAGATAAGTGATTTTTTGTAGGAAATCAGAAGATGGAAAAGTAGAAGGAAGGAAATCAGAAGATAGAAATCAGAAGGAAGGAAATCAGAAGATAAAAAGCAGAAGGAAGGAAATCAAGATAGAAATCGAAGGAAGGAAATCGAAAGATAGAAAAGGTAGGAAGGAAATCAAAGATAGAAATCAAGATAGAAAAGCGAAGGAAGGAAAGCATAAGATAGAAATCAAGATAGAAAAGCGTATGGAAGGAAAGCGGAAGATAGAAATCAAGATAGAAAAGTCAAGGAAGGAAAGCGAAGATAGAAATCAAGATGGAAAAGCGATGGAAGGAAAGCGAAGATAGAAATCAGAAGATAGAAAAGCGAGAAGGAAGGAAAGTAGAAGATAGAAATCGAAGATAGAAAAGGAAGGAAGGAAAGCGTAAGATAGAAATCAAGATAAAAGCGAAGGAAGGAAAGCAGAAGATAGAAATCAGAAGATAGAAAAGCAGAAGGAAGGAAAGCAGAAGATAGAAATCAGAAGATAAAAAACAGAAGGAAGGAAAGCAGAAGATAGAAATCAGAAGATAGAAAAGCAGAAGGAAGGAAAGCAGACGATAGAAAACCAGATGATAGAAATCAAACGATAGAAAACCAGATGATAGAAATCAAACGATAGAAAACCAGATGATAGAAATCAGACGATGGAAAAATAGGACACTGTAGAATGTAGGAGATAGAATCAGCCTTTGTAGTCTTCATAAGAGTTGTAGATCTAGATGTCTACTTTCATATGGTGAAAGAACAAAAACATTTGGAGCTATAGATTAAAAGTTATAGCAATCGTGCCAAAAGAGTTTCGATTCAATTTCGGAAGTGAGCATGGTCCGTTGTTTTAGGCATATTTCCCTCATACGACCTCCAAATGAGGTGAGGCTTGAACCATTGGATTTATAAGACACATATCTTTCACTCCATAAAATCCGGTATCAATTGGAGTTAAATTGAGAAAGTTTGATCTAAAACAAGTGATAGGTCAGTTAAGAGGGCATGTTTCGGGTATGAACTCTCTTAGGTTTTTGGAGTGTATCTTGAGTATATGACTCCGATTAAGGTGATTCTTGTTTCAGGAAGAACTTGAGACATAAAGCTACAAATTATATGAATAAGTCAACCTATGATTTTAGTGTATACATGGTGTGTGCTTGCCACGAAGGTGGAGTTACAATTAAGAATCCTGCAAGATTATAAGCGCAAGGTTTCAGGACAACGAAAGTTTAAGGTCTCAGCAAGGCAAGTGTCTCGGGGATGGGCTCCACTCGGGCTCACATCCCGGGACAGTCGGGCTCCCGAGATCGGGGTCTGACATAATCATTTCTAATAGTGTCCTATTTCGTCTTTCAGCGACACCATTTTGTTATGGGATCCTAGGAATTGTTAATTGTCTTTCTATTCCTTTTTCATCACATAAAGCTTTGAACTTTTCTAACAAGTATTCTTGTCCTCGATCAGTTCGTAAAGCTTTTATTTTCTTATCTAATTGATTCTCAACCAAGTTCATGTATTTTATGAAGCAATCGAACGCCTCCGATTTATGAGAAATCAAATAGACATGACCATACCGAGTATAGTCATCTATGAAAGTGATGAAATAAATTGCCCCACGTCTAGCCCTTACATTCATTGGACCACAAATGTCAGAATGAATTAATTGCAATGGATATAATGCTCGTGTTCCCTTTCCAAAAGGCTTTCATGCCATTTTACCAGCTAAACAATGCTCACATGTAGGTAGATCTACTTGACTTAGATTACCTAAAAGTCCTTCTTTAGCCAATCGACTTATTCGATTTTGACCAACATGGCATAGTCTAGCATGCCACAAAGTTGCATCATTATTGGTATTATTAAACGCAAATAATGAATAACTAATATTATTATTTTCCTTTAACACATCCAGTACAATAAAACCATCCAATAAAAAACCATGACCATAATTAATAGATCCACGATACAAATTCATTCCACCACTGTGGAAATTTACTTTAAAACCAAGTTTAACTAACATCATTACAGATAAAAGATTCCTACGAATCTGTGGAACAAATAAGACTTCATGTAGGATAAGAGGTCGCCCTCCACACATGTCAAGTTTACATGTGTCAATTCCTTATACAACAACTTTGGAATTATCACCTACATAAAGCCATCGACTCCCATGTGGGAGTTTACGAAATTCAACAAAGGCATCATAATCCTTCGTTACATGGTTGGTTGCTCCTGAGTCTGCAATCCACAAAGGATGTGATTCAGTTGGAAAAACAGAATAAGAAACATTTACAAAACAAATGTTTGTACTATAAAGTTGTACCTACTTTGGCTCGGTACAATCTCTAACAAAGTGGCTCTTTTTACATCAATTATAGCACTTTACATGTTTCATGTTCTTCTTTTTGAAGGGACGTTTTTCCTTTCCACGTTGATTCCATTTTACCTTCTTGGATTCCTGAGGAGAGTGGTTGAATTCCTTATTCTTCTTCCACTTATATCCACCATGATGCTTGTGTTTCTTGTTTATAACTCCATGTGAGCTAGAACTAACTGCATATGCCTCATAAGACATTTTTGAGGCTTCAAGATGCTCTTCCTCCAAGATAAGATGCCTCGTAACATCTTCCATCATCTTTATGTTTTCATTATGAGATAGATGCATCTTCATATTCTCCCAACTTTGAGGCAATGAACGAATCACAGCTTGCACTTGTTGTTCATCAGACAATTCATGACCAACATCTCGTAACTCACTTACCATGTTGGACATTTTCCTCAAATATTTTTGCATTGAATCATCTGGGCGCTTCTTATAAGTATCAAACTTAATTGTAAGTGACCTCACTTTGGTCACTGAATGTTGGGACCTGATCCGGGAACCGGATCCTAACCAAAAAACGGAGAACGAAGGAAAACGAAAGCGAATGGAAACGGAAATTTTGCATCGAAATTTCGAATCGGAAACAAAATGTGGAAGCCAAAAGTAAAAATGAACTCGAATCACAAAGCAAAAGAAACGAGAGCGAAGCGAATACTCGAATACAGAATCGAAAACGGATACGAAACAGATAGAACCAAAGCAAACCAATCCGACATCCTGAAATAAAGAACAGAGAAAAGCGTCGCGTTGGAAACCTGAAACTAATCCATACGAAAATCCGGTATAATAATTTTTTTTCTTTCTTTCTTTTCTGTCTTTCTTACTTTTTTCATTTTACTCGATCTCATACAAAGCAATACTCTTTTTCAATTTAAACTTCACCTAAAGCATAAACATCAAAATTGACTTAGGATATCTTAAATTCATCATTAATCCAAGCTATCTAAAGTATCAATTTCAAAAATCCCCAAGTTTCAATTTTGGGCATAATCCCCAATTCAAAATTTTTCAAAATTAAACACAATCATAGCCTAATCTCTTCAATTAATCATAGATAAACTAAATCCATAACCATTCCAAGCCATCTAACACCATAAACTCATAAAAAAATTCAAAACTCAACTTTCTCTCACTTACCATTTTTTCACCATTTTCGTTATTTTTTGAGCTTCAATGGACAACTTCCATCTTCTTCCTCCTCTTTGCTCTTAGAAACCACGAAAATCTCTAAGAAAACTCATAAAAAATCAAACCTTGCTTCATCTTTCTTCTCCTTCCTTCTTCTCCTCCCTCTATGGCCGACTCTTCATTCTCTTCTTCTTCATTTCTTCTTCTCCCTTCTTCTGTTATTTTCGTGTCTTTCTGCTGATTTATGGGAGTAAAAACGACAGCCCCAAATGTGTTTCATTTAATGAGTGGCCAATTACCCAATTGCCCCTCCATTTAAGCAATATTCCACCATTGCCCCTGCACAGGATTTTCAAAATCTGATAACTTGCGTCCTATTTTCAAACATTTAAACGAAATAATTTGGATAAACTTTCTTCTTAAAAATTGTTCCCCTCATTCATACGAATCCAACTTCACTGACCGCGCTCAATTCGGATCAGAAACGAAGAAGTTATAGCCGAAATACTATCGGACCTTCACAAAATCCGAGACTGAACATTAACATAACTTCAGGCCAGAAATTAACAATCTTAGGGATGAAATTAAATTTCGATCCCTTCACATGATTTGTAGCCTCATATCTTAATTTTATTTTCCCTTAAGAATCAACTCAATCGGAGTTGTACAACTCCCGAATTTCTCAAAATACTGAACCATGTTCAGAAAATTATCCAACTTATAACCTATAACCAAAATCTCTCAATTAGGTTCAATCAATCTGTTTCCATTTAATCTCCTAAAAATCATAATCCTTCAAGAAAATGAAATTAATTGTCTTAGGAATCCAACGCTTCGAGAATCAACTCAATCAAATGTCGGACGAAGGAATTATAAGCAAAAGATTACAAAAGGGATCGGATTAAAAACAAAGTAACGGAACTTCACAACCGAACTTTTCAAAAATCATATCTCTCGATCCCGAACTCAGAATTTGACAAATTTGGTGTCAATAAAAAGATCAAAGGAAGCTCTAAAACTTCCCTGAAGTACTCAAAATCAAATTAGGTCTCGAAAGAGGTGAAAAACTCAATCAAAGATTATGTCCAAAACAGCTTTTCCTAAACGACTTCCAACTTTTAATCGCTCATAACTCCTAGCCCCGATATCGAAAAATTGCAAACTTTATATCAATGGAAAGATAAAAATATCATCTAAAACTTACTTACTCCAATTCAGACTAAATCCATACGACGAGTGGCCTCGAAGCATAGAACACACAAATCTATACTTAATAGCATTTTCAAAACAAAACATATCTTCGGAAAATCATATCTCTCACTCCCGACATCAAAAAATAGCAAACTTTATGTCCACAAAAAGCTCTCGATAGAGGCTACAATTTTCATGTTGATCATTTTCTCGAATTTTGCCTAAATCAAAAAGTCAACTTTCTTAAAAAAAATTTCCAATTCTCTCATTTTTCTCTTTATTTCTTGATTTTCTACTAACTTTTCAATCAATTCATTCGCTTAAACTTTCATAACCCATACAAATCTCCACAATTATCAAATACATTGAAAACTCATAATTCTTTTCTCAAAATTTCCTTAAAGCATAATTTTATCTATAACATAATACTTAAACAAAACACTCATTCAATTTCATTTACTATTTCTAAATTCCAATTAAAGATCGGGGTCCAACACTGAAGCACCTCCAAAACAAGCAACCAATCTGGACCACATATCCTTTGCAGTTTTGAACTTACAAAACTCACACATAATATCATTATCCATGCTATTCAGCAACGTGATGCGAGCTAAAGAGTTTTTCTTTTTCCATAAGTCATACGCATCACGGTCCCGTCTATGTTAGGCTGTTGTGCCCTCCTCAGGAACGTTCATGGTTAGGTTTAATGGTTCTAGAGCCTCTTGCTCTTTTAGTACATATTAGATTTTCATACTCCAGATCTCGTAATTGTCACCATTGAGTTTCTCACCCCTATTGAGTTCAGCAACTATATTCTTCGAAGCAGTAGCCATTATCGAAACACTAAGTTTCTATAATAGGAAAGAAATATATATACACGTTAATGTCACATTAATCGTTCATAGAGCAAATAATTCGATCACAATTGCTTATGAAATCAAAAGTCCACAAATGTGTTCAATCATCATTCATACAACAATCGAATCCTAATTACTTTACTCTTGATGAATTCGTATATAAAATTCATGTAAACATATTACATAAATATTAAGACCTTGTGCTTATAAAGCAAACAACCTTTTTGTATTAAATGTGCTTCAACCTACGAACAGTCTATAGGTAACGATTCCTACGCGGAAATGAGTTCACGAGTTCGCGTGACACATTTTACGAAGCTCGATTTACAATAGATCTTACTATTTCCATTGGAAAGCCTATAGGATATAAAGTCCTAATCAACTCCCTTTTATGCATCTTTTTAATAAATGTCATCACTACCAAATTATAAGTCTTCTCAGGCATATTATTCTAGAGCATTCGTAATAGTTCACCTTGAAGTTGACGTAATGTCGCAAGCAAAGTCATGTACTTTACTTCAACATCTGCGTAAGCTAGACAACCTCTGAAATATAATGCTTGCATCATGTTATTAACTGCAATAACATGTTGTGTTAAACCATCTCCAGGCATTAGACGCATGTTGACTAACTGCACATACATGCTACCAATTCGTCTCTTCTGTGACTCACATCGAATAAGCTTAGGTGTTTGCTTAATAATAAGCATTGTCCTGAAAAACAAATTTTCAGGAATCAGAAGAGTATACAAAATAACAAATTATTTTGTCTAACACATAACGAACTTATGCTCATATATAGAAATAATTTAATTTATTATTTTGTATTATAATTGTTTATCAACAATTTATTGAACGAATAAAAAAACTTTTAATCTCTAATTAATTAGACACTTATTTCTAATTTAACTTATAATTGAACTAATCAATTATCTTGGTTTAATTAGAAACTAATTTCTAAAAAATTATTTCATTTTAACTAAACAAATTATTATTTATTCAATTAGAAAATAAATCGACAAAATAGTTTATTTCTAAGGTTATTTTAACTAAACAAATTAGTTAATAGTCTTTTAGATATATATAAACTATTTTCTAATTAATTAGAAACTTATTTCTAATATTCGAAGTACCCAAAAAAATAATATGATATGGCACAACTTTCCAAAATATATGATATGTATAAATCAATTATGACTTAAAACAAAACTATTATAATTGGGCTATAAAGTTTTCTTAACTCCATAAGATCTTTCATGGCCCAAAAAGAAGGGAAAAACAGCCCAGAAACATCAAATGAGCCTGAAAGTGCCTGAAAACCATTTGGGCTGGGTCTGGCACGTGTACTGCACTCACCAGCCTCTCCCTCACGGCGCAACGCACGCACCAGATGTTGCGCCGTTTCCAAATTGATGGGTACGTCTTCTTCCTCATACGCACCCTGGTTTTTGGTTCTTCTTTCATTTGTGTTGTTTTTTTTCTTTCTTTTCTCTTCTCCATACGGAAATCAATTCAAGCAAAAAGTAAAAGGCATAAATCCAACACAACAAACACCTATTAACTTCCGCAAACTCATCAAGGTTTTGTTCTTTGATTAACACTGAAAAAACAACATTGCAGATATATATATATATATATATATATATGTTGCTTTCAACCAAATACAGAACAAACCCACAATTAGAAACGCAATTTCTTTCGATGCTTTCTCATAAACTTGAAACATCCATACGGCTTTGTTTATTGTTGGAGCAGTGAAATGCAGAGAAAGAGAAAGAGAAAGAAAACACAACTCATGCCATTACTAAGATATATACGGTAAAACATAAAACAAATCATGCAAAACCTTATGCTCTGATACCAATGCTAGAATTGAATGAACATATCACAAACCACAACCACAAAGATTATGCATCCAGGATCGATTGTATATATGCGTAGGAAAAAAATAGAAATCACATACTTGGATTCCTGATATAATTCCAACAGTTAAAGAATGCAGAGATTTCCTTCCAGAAGTTGGAAAGCACCAGCGTCGAACCAGAACAAAAATATATAGAGTATATTCCCTTGTTTAAAACGTTGTCTTTGCCTTTATATATATCATCTATGAATAACAACCATTAGTAGTTATTCTTGCAAGATGACTTTTAGACCCACCTTGGGTGTAAACCGTCATCATGTATGCTCTAACTATTGTAAGAAAATTGATGTATACATCTACTATAGACGGAAAGGATTATGAGCACAGATTTAAAAATGATTGTGTAAATATTTGAAGGAGAAATTGTGTTCCTCTTAAAAGAACGATGATTGAAGTTATATACCAATTATGCAGTAACAATAACAATAATATGGATATTTCTTCTTATATTTGTGTGTCTAATGATGTTAATTTTTATTTTCATTTAAGACTTATACAAATTAGTAAATATAAACAATAAATAAGGGTTGTTGATTTGAAAGAAATCAAAGCGATTGTGAATATGGTGCTTAAGAAAATGTAAAGAAAATCATTTACAAGAAATGCAAAACATAAGAAATTGTAGTAGTTTATTCTAATTTTTTGTGGAGCAAAAAAAGTTAAAGCACATAAATGCATGAACTATTAATATCACTTTTATTGATGGTTATTCTAAATCAAATTTTGTATGTCTAATTTCTCATAAATCGCATGCTCTTGAGTTCAAAACTAGATCAAACTCAACTAAGAAAGCCTGTTAAGGCTTTATATATTGATAAAGGTGATAAATATGGACTTTACTAAATTTTGTAATGAAAATTACATAATAAATTTGAATATAATGTCAATAATGTCAACAAAATGAAATTGATGAAAGTGAAATATAACACTCGTAGATATGGAAAGATCAATAATGATCTATGATGAATTACCTTAAAGTGTGTTAGAGAAGCGGTTAAGGTTGCTACACATATCTAAATATAATTAATACAAAGGCTAAAGAATTGACTCTATATGGTTATCAATCTAAAAGAAAGCTAAACTTGTCTCATTTAAGAGTATGGAGTTATAAAGACCATAGTAAACCTTTAAGAGGTAAATTAGGATCTAAAATATATGGGTCTGATTTGTGGTATATAGAAGAAATGGCTTTGGATATAGATGTTTACCAAAAATAAAGGGGCTCCATTCATAGTAAAAGTGATATATCTTATCCCAACGATATCATTATTAAATTGAACAAGGATCTTACAGGATGATTTTATCATAGAAAAATAAAAAATAAACAATAAAATGTTTCAATTAATGGAAGGAAAAGAACTAGAGTATCATCTTCAGTGGTCAAATATTAATATGTCTTTGATACTTCATATGAAAAAGATTAAAATGATTATAAGAACTATAAGGAAACAATGGCATTAAATGTCCAAATTTTTGTATAAATTCATAATAGAGGAGTTGGATTCATTTAAGAAAACTAAACTTTGTAGATTGGTAAAATTACCTAAAGAAAAAGTTTCCATTGAATATAAATGGGTTAATAAGACAAAGCATTGATCTAATGGAACCCTTAATAAACATGAGGCATGGTTAGCTATAAAAGGGTATACATAAAACTCAAAATAGAATATGAGAACACATATTCCCTAATTACAATATATATATCTATTCAAACCTTTAAAAGTCATTATTGCATGTCTAGATCTTGAATTATATAAGTTAAATGTAAAGAATATAGTTTTAAATGGTTAATTAAGGGAGGATATTTATATGTAACAATCTAATGGATTTAAGGTCAATCGAAATGAAGAAAAGTATGTAACTTATATGAATCCTTATATAGACTTGAAAATTCCTCCAAACAATGATATTTTACATCCATAATGTTATTTTCAAATTTGGGTATGAAATGAAAATATTAAATAATTATGTTTATGCATGAAAATGTTAAGAAGCTTTATATATATGACCTCCTACTAACAAACAAAAATTTTAAACGATTGATAATAATCCAAATAATAAAGAATTATGAAGTAAGAACATTATGTTTAGATCATTAAAAGTATTTTAATAAGATATTCAAAAGTTTTAACATGTTACATCAATATCAATTCTTATATGTAAAGGAGTATATTTAACTAAACTAAAGATTCTAAAAGTGATATTAAGGCAAATGAGATGGATAATATTTATTATGCTTAAGAAATAGGGTGTTTAATGTACACAATAACAAGCATAAAACCTTATAGGTACAAGTTACACACATTCTGTTGGATCCCGTTTCCGGAACCCAACTTCTTACACTTAACAATATCACTCTTAAATCGAATCCGAAACGGAACGAAAAACAATGAATCGGATCATATAGCGAAGCAAACATATGAATCGGAAATGGAAAACGGATAACGGAAAATCGAAACATATGTGAAAAGTGGGCCGAAACTGATTCTAAACAAACGTAATCGGAATTCAAATCGATTGAAATGAAACAAATGCGAAGCTAATAGGATCGAATACAAATGTGAAACAAACGGATCAATTCGAACTGAAATAAATCAAAATGGATTCACATCAGATACCAAAAGAATTCAAATGCAAATAGAAAGTGAACTTGAAATCAAAGCATACAAACGGTGGTTTCAAACTAAATTTCAGATTCCGACATCCGAAGCGTGAACATAGAAAACTGATCGCGTTGGAAACCCTTATGACTTAACCCAACCGAATCAATGTAAAAAATTTTCTCTTCTCTTTTTCTTATTCATATCTCAACTTTTATCGATCTCGTTCAAATTGGGAAACTCATACAAGTCTACAAATCTTAATATTCGACTTTTAATCACAAATATATTCTCTCTTTTTGTTTCTTTCACATCTTATGTATCTTTTCAAAACTTATACTAATCAAAGTAATGTAATCTCCCCTTTGGAAATTTCATCCTTAATCAGACTCAAATTACTTGGTTTCTCTTAAACATGCATATTTAGTCTCGTTGGAAAGATAAAAGAACAAGCTACAATTTCAAAGAAGGCAACTTTGGCCAATTCTATTTCAATCATTCCCTAATTTCCTTTGAATCATCATACACATTTTTATCCACATGCAAAACTCAACATTCATGCCAAACTCACTTTCTTAATTGCACATCATTTATAACAATTCAACTATCATTTGGAATTCATCCAAATCTCAGCCTCAATTCATATGATTTCTTACATTCTATAGCGTCTTGTCATTCATAATCTCTTGCTTTTCCATAATATCTTACATATCTAATCATGATTCATGCTTAAGGCTTCTCAACCCATCATCCATACATAATTTACATTTTCTCATCTGTAACACAAATTATATACAAAAGCACTCATTTACTTTCATTTTCATATTTCTAATTTTCGCTTCAAGGTTCGGGGTCCAACATTTCTCCCCCTCTTAAAAGAATTTCGTCTTCGAAATTCATACTTAAGCAAACACCAAGTAATACATTCTCTTAACTCATGTCTTCCAAATGATCCTAGTCATTCACATATTCAAATCCTCACCACACGTATTCATAATGTTTTTCACCTCCTATATCATATATCATCCATATCATATTCACACACCAATAGTTCTTATCATATTTTCACAAGTACATACATTTAACTCACTTTATCCAAAAATCAATATTCCTCAACCTATGGACACAAATTAATGGTCCAACTCTTAATGGACCTTAACATGGACCAATTCATCATTCAAACCAATCTTTGTCATTTTATACATATACCTTTATCAATTTATCTCATCTTTCAAATGTTCACACTTTCATCTCATAACAGGATAAACAATATCCATTTATCCCAATTCATCATGAATTCTAATCTCAATTTCATTATCACAAACCTAAAATCAATCAAATTTCTTATCACACATATTCTTATCTTATTCACAAATTTTCACTTCTTTTTGAGATTGAATCATCAATATCATATCAAACAACTATTTCTTCACATATGCCAATGATCGAATTTATTGAGAACCTTGATATGGACCAAAACCATTCAATCTCAATCTTTTTAACTTCTATACATGTATTCCTATCATCAAGCTCATCTTTAAAGATTCATATTCGCATCTCACATATATTTGAAGTCACATCATCTAATTTCATCATGAATTTCAAATCTTAATTTCTAGCATCATAATCCTAAACTCAAACATAATTCTTCACCTAAATCAAATAATTCCTGCAACTTTATTCGCATCAATATTACATTTTCACAAAATCAAACTTAGCCTTACAAACTCTTATCAACTTCTCATGCAAGTCACTCATACACATGCGCCCAAGTAAGACCATATTACTGGGCTCTGATACCACATCTGTTGGATCCCGTTTCCAGAACCCAACTTCTTACACTTAACAATATCACTCTTAAATCGAATCCGAAACGGAACGAAAAATAATGAATCGGATCATATAGCGAAGCAAACATATGAATCGGAAATGGAAAACGGATAACGGAAAATCGAAACATATGTGAAAAGTGGGTCGAAACTGATTCTAAACAAACGTAATCGGAATTCAAATCGATTGAAATGAAACAAATGCGAAGCTAATAGGATCGAATACAAATGTGAAACAAACGGATCAATTCGAACTGAAATAAATCAAAATGGATTCACATCAGATACCAAAAGAATTCAAATGCAAATAGAAAGTGAACTTGAAATCAAAGCATACAAATGGTGGTTTCAAACTGAATTTCAGATTTCGACATCCGAAGCGTGAACATAGAAAACTGATCGCGTTGGAAACCCTTATGACTTAACCCAACCGAATCGATGTAAATTTTTTTTCTCTTCTCTTTTTCTTATTCATATCTCAACTTTTATCGATCTCGTTCAAATTGGGAAACTCATACAAGTCTACAAATCTTAAAATTCGACTTTTAATCACAAATATATTCTCTCTTTTTTTGTTTCTTTCACATCTTATGTATCTTTTCAAAACTCATACTAATCAAAGTAATGTAATCTCCCCTTTGGAAATTTCATCCTTAATCAGACTCAAATTACTTGGTTTCTCTTAAACATGCATATTTAGTCTCGTTGGAAAGATAAAAGAACAAGCTACAACTTCAAAGAAGGCAACTTTGGCCAATTCTATTTCAATCATTCCCTAATTTCCTTTGAATCAGCATACACATTTTTATCCACATGCAAAACTCAACATTCATGCCAAACTCACTTTCTTAATTGCACATCATTTATAACAATTCAACTATCATTTGGAATTCATCCAAATCTCAGCCTCAATTCATATGATTTCTTACATTCCATAACGTCTTGTCATTCATAATCTCTTGCTTTTCCATAATATCTTACATATCTAATCATGATTCATGCTTAAGGCTTCTCAACCCATCATCCATACATAATTCACATTTTCTCATCTATAACACAAATTATATACAAAAACACTCATTTACTTTCATTTTCATATTTCTAATTTTCGCTTCAAGGTTCAGGGTCCAACACATTCTCTCACCATCGTTTATGCTCTGCCTTCTCTCATTAGATTTTACCTTTGTACCCTTGTTTAGTTCTAATTTTGAAAATTTTCACGCTCTGGTTATACTGAGGGAGGTTGACGGTAGCCACGCTCCCTCTATGGAGGGTCTGTCACAGGAAAACAGGGAGTTAGGTGAAGAGTTTCTAGTGTTGCCTTATGAGTCCCCTACTGGAATTGAAAATGTGAATTAAAATCTAGCTGGTGCTTGGAATAAAAAGATTCAGATTATTGAAAACAGAGTCCAAATGAAACACCACTGAGAAGTGATGAAGGATGGAGTTGTTTTTCCTCCTTTGGAGTTACTGAAGGCTAGAGAAAGGGCTTGGTCGACAACCTTGGTAGGTTGTTTCTGGAACAAGAGGCCTGCATTTCCAATTATTCAATTATAGGCTAAAGCGAAGTGGGGAAGGAGAGGGTTGGAAAGAATAATGCTGATGGAGGATGGAACTGTGTTGTTCAAATTTACGCTAGACAGTAACATATATAATCTATTAAAATTGGGACCATGGCATTAGTGGACAACCAATGTCTGTGCAAAAATGGGAGCTTGGAATGGAGGTTAACAGAAATAACATAGAGGTGTTTCCCATTTAGATTTAGTTCCATAAGCTACCATTGAAGCTATAGGCAGTGGAAGGATTAAGCTTTATAGCAAGTTCTATAGGAAAGCCAAAATGCATGGATGCTCAAATAGATATTATGGAGAGGATTGACTATGTACAAATTTGTATGGAGGTGAGTAGAAATGTTGAACTTCCGGAGACACTTTCCATTATGAGACATGGGTTAACAGGAGAGATGGAGAGGGTTATCATCAAAGTATCTTATCCGTGGAAGCCATGGAATGTTACTAAGGAATGGAGGCCTATGGGGAGAAAATTCAAATTAGGTTGCAGGAGGAACTAGTGGGATCAAATATGGGTTACAATGAGTTAGAAGTGGTACCTAAAACTCATCAAAATTCAGTAATATAGCAATTGGTGAATTTGAACAGTACTATAGTAACAAATGCAAATGTTGAACTAGGGATAGGTATGAAGGGTAATATAAGTTTGCAGTTGAGCCAAATTAACATTAAGGATAGGAGAGCTGAGGCTATAACACAGAAATTTTGTTGAAATAGATGTAAGGGATGTAACTGGTAGAAATATGATAGAAAGTAATGAATAGAATCTGTCAACTGACAATAGAATGATCAAGAAGCAAGAAGAAAATATAAAGAGTCAGGACAATAAGGATATGGTTCAAGCTATAGAATATTTGGAGGAAATTCCTAAAATACTAGTACAAAGAGTATACCATAATGATCCTAAGGAAAGGGATTTTGTTACTCCTAATCACAATATAAGGAAATCTACAAGAAGGATGGCTAAATCTAAAAGGGCTTCCCCTTTGATGACTATACTGGTATGGAATACAAGGGGGTTAAATGACCCCGTTAAGAAGATGATGGTAAAGGAAGTTGTAAAGGAGATAAAACCTACTATGGTATGTCTTCTTGAGAATTAAAAAAACTTTCTAATTAGATAGATATGGCTTTTTTGGGTGCTAAATGGAAGGTTATATATAATCATTCATACCATTACAATGGTAGAATATTATATTGGTATAATTCTAATTTTATAGAGGTAAAAGATATCAGGATGAGTGACCAATACATTCATCTGCATTGCTAGCTAATAGACAAGTTCCACTCTGAGATAACAATTATATATGCATCAAATTTTGCATTTCAAAGGGATAAGTTGTGGGAGGAATTGAGGATTCTTTATGATGGTATGTAGTCCCTAAGGTTAGTAATAGGAGACTTCAATTGTTGTCATAAGTCGAAAGAGGTAAAGGGTGGAGCTAGTTTTAATTCTGGAACAGAGAAAGAGCTTTCACTGCTTTTTCAAAGGGTAGATCTACTTAACCTTAGATGAACAGATAGGTGGTTTACTTAGACAAAAAAAACAAGGGAATATGCTAATTAGGAAGAAGTTAGATAGAGTTCTAGTGAATCATAAATGGCATAACTTTTTTCCTTAAGCTTTGACATTTTTTAATGATCTGGTGTTCTTTAATCATGCTTACATCCTGGTACAACAAATGTGTGTAGGGATAAGAATAGGAGCTCCTTTTAGATTTTTCAATGGATTAACTCAAGCAGAGGGTTTTATGGCTTTAATTAGTAGAGTTTGGGAGTAGGAGGTGCAAGGATATAAATGTTATCAACTTATATAGAAATTGAAGTTCGCCAAAGTAACTATTAAGCAATTTAGTAACAACATTAGGACCTGAAAGAACTAAGTAAAGCTTTAGCAGAAGTACAACACAATTTTTATTAGGATCCTCATAAAGTGGGCCTAAGGATCATTGAAGCTGAGAGGATAAAACAATACCAGGAAGAGCCAAAACTATAAAACTAAATTATGAAACAAAAAGCAAGACAAATGTGGCTTAAAGATGGGGATGTAAACTCTAAGTTTTTTCATACTTCTTTGTTGGTGAGGAGGAACATTAACACAATTATTAAATTGAAGGATGAGGTTAGTAAACCATTACTGATCAGCAAGAGCTATCTACTTGTATCAGAGGCTATTTCTTGGATATAATGGGAAAGATTGAAACATAGCAAAGAGGGTTTAAGGTAAAAAAAATGTTCTAGAGTTCAGTCCAAATCAGTCCCTTCTTGAGATGCTTAATGCTTCTTTCAATTCTCAACAAGTGAAAGAGGTGTTATTTAGTCTTAACAGTTCAAAATCTCCTAGTCTTGAAGGTTATTCTGCTAGTTTTTTTCAAAAAACTTGGGACATCACTAGTCCTCTCCTAACTGATGCAATGTTGGAACTTTTCCTCTAGTTCAACACTAAAGGAGTTAAACTACACTTTCATTTGCCTAGTTCCTAAGAAGGATAGGCCTATGTTAATTTCTGACCATAGACCAATCTCTTATTGTTCAACTGTTTATAAAATTATTGCTAAATTACTAGTAGTCAGATTAAAGATAGTTTTGTCTAAGATAGTTAATTTGGCATAAGGTGCATTCTTACCTTTGCAAAGTATCAATGACAATATCTTGAGTTTTCAAGAACCATTTGGTGAGTATCACTCCGGTAAATGCATTAAGAGTTATGCAATGAAGATCGACCTGTTTAAAGCTTATGATACCATCAGTTGGGAATATTTACAAGCTTGCTTAGAGGCTATTGGATTACCTGGCAGATTTCAGAATTGGATCATACAAAGTATTCAAATGACAACTATGAGCATTCTAGTGAATGGGATACCTTCTAAACCTTTCAAGAACATTAGAGGGATTAAGCAAGGGGATCCACTTTCCCTTTACCTTTTCACTCTAGCTATGGAAGGATTTTCCATACTTGTCTCCAAATTTGTGATGAGCATGGACTATTCCAATATCATTATAAATGTACGGATGAAGCTTCCACACTTGCTATATGCAAATGATTTGATATTACTATACAAGGTTGAACCTTAGGATATTCGGATGATGCTGAACATGGCACCAAAAATTTTTGGATGGTTAGGGATGATGATAAATGAGCAGGAAAGTCACTACAAGAATCATAAATTATCAATGAAAAATTACCGACAAAAAATATCGTAGCTAATTAGAGACGAAAAATCAATATCTGTCGGTAACACTGTCATGAAAATTTTCATTTTGCGACGGATAAAATTTTCTTTAGTAAAGGTAGAGGGAAACTATCTCGGTAAAATTTTCAATGAAATATAGTGACAAAAATGTCATACTCGTCAGTAAATTAGGCGGGAATGCTTGCCACAATAAACTAGCTTTAGGGATTTATCGACAGATCTACGTTACGTTGGTGAATTTTCAACGGTATAACTGCTCTGTCGATAAATTTATGCAAAAATGCTTGGTTTAATAATCAAGCGTCACCAACGGTAATATATTTTGTCGATGATTTTACGATGGTCTGGCCACTCTATCGTTAACTTCAGCTTAATTGTTTTAAATAAATAGAAAATTATGTCATTTGGTTTAATACTAAGTGACATAGTTTTTTTCAGCGTTAAAACCATCCCGAACCTCCCCCTTTTTCTCATTTTTGTTTTCACCATCTTTTCTCCTCGTCGTCACCCATCGTCGTAAGTCATCATCATCGCTCGTCCTTTTCTCCTCACCGTCGCGCACCCATCATGTGTCGTCGTCGTCTTCCTTTAATCATTGGTTGAGGTAAAATTTTAACCTTTGATTGTTTTTTACGACGTCGTTGAGTTTTGTTTGTTACTATGTTTTGTGTATTGTTTTGATTGTCATTGTCTTATTTTCTTTATTTTGGTTATCTTCTTTGGTCATCAGACACTCTAGCTTCATCATCTTCTTCCTTCATGTGCTTTAGTGACTTCTTCTGCGTATCAATTAAGGTAAGTCGGTTTTGTTATTTACTGAGTTTTTTTGTACTTAGTTTAATTTGGATATTTATTTGTGGTTTGAACCTCCTATTTGAACTTGCTATATTTTTAATGTAAATGGCCTGCACCAACTGAAACTTGTATATAGTATGAACTTCAATTTGTGGCTTTAAATTTTAAATATTATTAATCTAAATTTTATGTATTGTTAATCTAAATTATTAGCTTTAAATTTTAAGGATTGATAATCTCTATCATTAATACATTTTCTTATTAGTTGTGTTTAGTTGCTACATTCTTAAAGTTAGGTTTATCAATGAATTAATATAGGACAAGTTTAAATTATAGTTCCAAATATCTGAATTTTGTCAATGGGTTATTTCATTGATACTCTCTGAATTGATTAGGTTCTCTTTACTTTTCATGTTCTCACCCCATTTTTGGTTGAATTTTTTCTATTTTTCTTTACATTTATTTGTTTTGTGATGGGATTGATAAATGAATGGTTTTAGGGATTTTGAGGAACTTTAATATAGGATATTGGTTGAGTTGTCATGTAAATGGCATTATGAATAGAGGACTATGGTTTTGTTTATGTATTAATATAGGAGGGGTTTGAATGTTAAACAGATACACTATGATATTACTATATTTTTAGAGGTTCATATGGTCAGTTAGTAACTTCATATAGGAAGTATTTTAACATTTTTATTGTTGCTAAATTTTCATTTTACATATACTTAATATTAGGTGTTCGTCATTCATTTATGGTAATATGAGAATATATAGCATGATTATGAGTTAATTTGCTAAATTTTTAGCTTTTTAAATCATGATGAGATGATCTAAATCCATAAACTACTATAAGAAATCACTTAACTAAAGCTACAATATGAAGATTATTTATTCCTAAGCTTTTGATTTTATCAATTTGAACTTCATTCTAGCTTTTAGGATTTCTATCTAACATACTTTATGATTTTCTATCTAATTTTTTATAAAATGTGAGAAATTGGAGATGTAAAACAAATCATTTAAGGATGATATTTTGTTTTCATGTATAGTTAACCATAAAATGCCTTTTGTGTTCTAGGCCCAATGGCATAGTCATTGATGAGTTTTTATGTTCTTCTTTAATAGTCTAACTATTTATGTTTGGGTTATGTTTGAATCATTGATGAGTAGATGTACGATTACATAAACATTTATTGTATGTGGAATGAGTTTGAGATCTTATGAATGATTGTAGGCATAGTAAACCCTTAGGATAGTATATAGGATGGAGACCTATGATGCAGCTCTCGTGAAAATTATTGGTGAAACAATGCCACTTACCATAGCTTTGAAATCAATTGTAGGTTATTTATTCGATCAATTAATACTTCAACTTCAATGTAATTAATGCAAACTTAGTATTAACAGAAGAAATTAATAAGTTTTATTGACAAGACAATTCTTTCCAGTACAACATCATTTAGTAAGCTATCCATAATCAATAAAATCCATGAGCTTCGAAACATAGTGCAAATATTGGCAACTCAATTGCAACAGTCAATGGAGTACATAACTCAGCTCCATAATGGGATGGATGAGTTAAAAGGGAGGGGTAGCACCTCATTGCAACAATCAAAGCATCCACCGTCACCAAATCAATAGTGTACTTATAGTCATTTCATTTGAATTATAAATACTTATTATGTACGATTTAATTTTTATTCTCAATTAAGATAATTTAACTTTATATCGTCAATCAACTTTTTGTTTAAACAAATTAAACATATAAACAAATCAACATATTACGTATAGATAATTCATAACTGTTTAAATTATGCATCAACAATAAGATCATCAAATAAAATTTAACGATGAGATATTTTTAAAAAAATATTTGTTCATTTACTGACCAAAAAATAAAAGTGCGTAGGTAAAATCAATTCTATTTACCAACGGAAAACAACAAACCGTCAGTAATATTGACATTGAGTAACAAACAAAACAACCAATTCCATCACCAACTTTGTCGACAGGATTTGCTGCAGAATAACCATTGTTATACTCACTGACGGAACAAACATAATCATTGGTAATGTTGTAATAAACTTACCGATAGAATAACCAATATCATCTATAAATCTACTGACAGACAAATTTTGATCATCAGAAATTTACCGACAGTCGACCACATAAATAACCATCGATATATTCACTGACGGTTACATAAATTATCTATTGGTACATTTACCGACGGGCGTTTTGTTATTCATCAAAAATTATTACCTACGGTCGGTTCTACGACACCTTGGTCCATCTATAAATTCCATCGCTAACCTGCCTTATCGACGGAATGTTTAGGTTTTCCATTGGTAATTTATGTCGCTAAATGACATTTTTCTTGTAGTGAGTGGAGCGTATGTGTCCTTTGATGTTAGGAACCCTAAATGGATTAGCAATATGGTTAGGTTTGAACTACAGATACTCCTTTCAGGTATTTGGGAGTGCCTATTACATCAGGTAAACCTAAATACTCTAATTTTCTTCCTTTGATTTAGAAACTGAAATCTAGAATATATGCTTGGCAAAATCGGTTCTTATCTATAGCTGCCAGAGTAAACCTTATTATTTCAGTATTGAATAGTATGCATGTTCATTAGGCAGCTTATATTGTTATTTCAAAGAGGGTGATCAAGGAAATGGATAAATTGTTGAAATCTTTTCTATGGTTTGGAAAAACCGATAATACAAAACAATCCAAAGTGGAGTGGAGTGATATAATTATTCCAAAGAAGCATGTAGGCTTAGGGGTTATTTTTATTACTCAAACGCAGAAGGTGTTACTTTTTAAGAGGACTTAGAGATTATTTAATGATAAAGAAGCCTTATGGGTAAAATGGGTGAATGTTTATCAGCGTAACAATCAAAACTTCTAGCAGCTACAATAGTCTCGTGAATGTTCATTTCTATTTGAGCATATGTTGAACTTAAGGGAGCATATTTACTCGTATATGAAGCACAAGTTAGGGATAGGGAAGAGATATGGCTGTGGTTTGATAATTTGACTAATTTTAGTTCTTTTATACAAAGAGCTAAATTAACCATGCTCAAAAACAAAATTCCAAATGATGCTAAGTTGGCTTTGTTGATCCAAGATAGGCAATGGGTTGGTAACTTTAGGAAATTTCAGTTGCTAGCTGATTATTTAGCGATTATACCTGCAGAAAGGAGAAAGGATAAAATGTTTTGGACATTACATTCTAGTGGGATTTTCACTAATAAATCTAGTCAAAACTTACTGTTACAACAAATAGAGGTAGTCCTGTGGGCTGATACCGTTTGGAAATAGGTCTTAAGTCTTAAAGTTGTGGTATTCTCATGTTTAGTAATAAAGAACAAACTAAGAACCAAAGATAGGTGGTTTGGGAGGTTTGATCCTCTTTATGTGTAGTATGTAAACAATTGAATGAAAGCACAAACCATTTGTGCTTTGAATGTAGCTATAGCAAATCGATGTGGAGCAAAATTTTGAATATGATACAACTTCCAAACATCAATTTTGTATGGCATGAGACGTTGAATACTATCATTAGATGCACCAAAACAGGTCAGAGGAATAGTATCCTCATCAAGACTTGATTTCAGATTGCAATCTATTACATTTAGAGAAAAAGGAGTATGAGACTCTATAAGAATAAGGAGTAGCATAAGTATGAACTTACTGAGCAAATTATCAACATGACTAGAGCGTTTATGATAGCCAATGAAAAGCAATACACAATTAGCCAAGATCTTAAAGCAATATAGTTAATTTGATGTATATTTTGTATTTTGTTATACATACTGATTAGTATAGCTTCTTTTATCTGTAATTGTGTGATCCTTGCTTAAGATCGTGTATTAGCTTTTCCTATAATTTAGTATATTTTATTTTATTTTCAAAAAAGTACAAACCTTATATATGTCATGTAATAAAATTTATAAGTTGATATTAAATCAATCCTAGAAAGAAACATTGGTAAATTGTGAAGATAATTTCTTAATTTCTATAAAGAAATAAAATTATGAAATTATATTTTGGTATAAGTAATGTAAAATTATTAGATTATTTGGATTTTGGATTTTGGTTTTTTTGGAACCATGATGATAAAAAAAAAATCAACTAGTGGTAACATATTTGCGTCTAAAAAAGGATCAATTTCATGGTCAAACAACAAAGAAGGGTACGTAGCAAGATACGCTGTAAAAGTTTGAATATGTTGCATGTAATATGGCAAGCATGCAAATTATTTAAATAAAAGATTTTACAAACATTTGGACATTATATTAGAAAAAAAGGGTATTTTTATCATATTTAATGCTTTGTATGCTCTAACTGTTATAAAAATTTTGATGTATAAATCTATTGTAGACAAAAGGATTATGAGCACAAATTTAAAAATAATTATGTAAATATTTGGAGAAGATATTGCGTTCCTCTTAGAAGAAAGATAATTGAAGTTATATACCGATTATACAATAATAATAATAATAATAATAATAATAATAATAATAATAATAATAATAATAATAATAATAATAATAATAATAATAATAACAACAACAACAACAACAACAACAACAACAACAACAACAATAATAATAATAATAATAATAATAATAATAATAATAATAATAATAATAATAATAATAATAATAATAATAATAATAATAATAATAATAATAATAATAATAATAATAATAATAATAATAATAATAATAATAATAATAATAATAATAATATGGATATTTCTTCTTATATTTGTGTCTAGAGATGTTAATTTTTATTTGCCATTTAAGACTTGTACATATTAATAAATATAAACAATAAATAAGTAAGGATTACTTACGATTTGAAAGAAATCAAAATGATTGTGAATATGGTGCTTAAGAAAATGTAAAGAAAATCATTTAACAAGAAGTGCAAAATATAAGAAATTGTAGTAGTTTATTCTAATTTTTATGGTGCACAAAAGTTAAAACACATAAATTCATGAAATATTAATATCACTTTTATTGATCATTATTTTATATCAAAATTTTATGTATCTAATTTCTTATAAATCTCTTAAAATTCAAGGAGTTCAAAACTAGTTCAAATTCAACTAGAAGGCTGTTATGGCTTTATATATTAACAAAGGTGATAAATATGGAGTTTACTAAATTTTGTAATGAAAACTACAAAAAAATTTGAATGTAATGCCATATAAATGTCAACAAAATGAAATTGATGAAAGTGAAATATAACACTTATAGATATAGAAAGATCAATAATGTTAAATGAAGAATTACCTTAAAGTTTTTAGAGAAGTAGTTAAAGTAGCTACATATATCTAAATATAATGAATACAAAGACTAAAGAATTGATTCTATATGGTTATCAATCTAGAAGAAAGATAAACTTGTCTCGTATAAGAGTATGGAGTTATAAAGCCCAAAATCATAAATGTTGAAGAGGTAAATTGGGATCTAAAATATATGGGTGTGTTTTGTGGTATATAAAAGAAATGGCTTTGGATATAGATTTTACTAAAATTAAAAAAGCTCCATTTGTGATAAAAGTGACACATTTTTGGAAGATGTTTAATAACTAATAAATTTTAGGGAATTGAAATTATTACAAGATGAAGATAAAGAAATGGCTCTGGGTATAGATTTTACCAAAAATGAAAAGGCTCCATTCATAGTGAAGGACAATAATTCTGTTGGAGAACAAGCATACTATCCTACAACAAAAGTGAGGCAATAAGAAAATAAAATGAGGATACAACCAACAGTATATGAGGCTACAAATAGAAACTTGGATGGTAGAGTATTAAGGGGATCCTCGAAAAAAGTTAGATGACAGTTCATCAAGCTTTGGACCAAGTGAAACAACAACAAGTAGGAGTGGAGTGTAGACTTTATCAAAAAGATTAAATGCTTCCCATCCCTTCTACAGGTCGAAACATAAAATTTCCCAATTAGGTTTGGGATATTCCAAAGGTGATCAATATCGCCACTCGTACATATCAACCCATAGGTAAGTAAAATCTATCTGGAAGCATTACCCTTATACAAGCTACTTTTAATCAATTGTTCCATATTACTAAGGCTAGATCGAGCTTTAGGAACTCACAAAAGGGCAACATGCAGTCAAGTTTTTCTAAGTAAGAGCCAAACCCCATTTCTTCTTCTCGTTTGAGTTTGTTCCATTTCTCAACATAAAAATTGTTCCCTACCAATCTGTATAATTATTTGTAACACTACTTCCGTGGAACATTCCTTGTTTTGGAACTTCTGCTGAAATCTCTTATGATGATATGGATAGAAACAACACCTTCCTTCTTCCAAAGTGAAGCAGAAGCTTGTGTTTCAACTAGTCACATGCTATGAAGTAAAATCTCTGATCTTAATCTAAATAACATTGGAAAAAGGGTAGAGAAAGAAAAAATGATCCCTTATTTCTGTTCCTTCCTTACATAGACAACATATTTGTTCTAGATTTGGAATGAACTGAAGTCTGTCCATTATTACTACTCTATTCTTGACCACTAGCTATAGGAGGAAATCTGTTTTTGTTCTAAGCATTTTATTCTAGATAACTTTAATCCAAAGATCATCTTGGTCTAAATGATAAACTCATTTCTTATATATTTTGCTAGAAAAGCTCTCAGTAGGAGTTTCAAGCCACGAATAACAATCCTAAGAGTTAGAATCAGGAGAGTAAGATGGTTTAAGGTGCAGGATTGCATCAGGAAATTATAGCTAGTCATTATAGTTAATAAGAACAACAACCTTTTTCTTGTGATCTAGCCCTGAAAAGGCTAATACAACCTTAAGGTTTTTGGGAAAGTGACCAAATCCAGTCCAATTGTCATGCCGTAAGAAAGCAGTCTTTCCATTCCCAATTTTGCAATAAACTTCATAGCTACTTCATCCCTTTTAAAAAAATATATGTTTAAGGAACCAACAATAGGATAATCTAGATAGAAGGGACCATAAGTTGTTCCCTTTCAAAAAGTAACTATGAAGTCATCTCATCCGCAATGAATGGTTGTCTTCAATCATTCTCCAAAGTCTTTTTATCAAAAAGACATTGTTAGTAACTCTTATGGAGATGATTCCGGACCCCACCCCCTACCCCTCCTCCTTGGGTTTACACAAATCTGCTCATTTGACTTTAGGGGTGCCTAAATTTCCATTTCCTTTACCCCATAAGAAATCTCCCATCATTTTTTTAATAGCTTTAACTAATTTCTTAAACAAAGGAAAGTGAGCACACCAATATAAGTGGAGGGAGAATAAGACAAACTTAATTAACTGAACTCTACCATTAAAGGAAAGAAATCTATTAGTCTATTTGATGAGTCTCCTTTGAATTTTTTCAATAAGTGGAAGGCAATCTGTTGGACACCCCACTCTTGCGAGTCACGAGCTCGACATCCTAAGTGACATCTAGACACGTATCTTGTAACGGTGGCGTGCCCTTACCAAGATGACCTACTTTTACTATTTTCGAAAAAATGTTGACCTTAATCATTTTGCCCCAACCTTGGGACAATTAGCATAACTATCATAAGGGTTAACGGGTTAAGATCCTCTTAGGATGATTTCAAAGAAGGCTTTGAAACCTACAACTTTGAGGAAGACCTTGAAGTCAGATTCTATCTTCTGAAAGGGGTCGGAAATGGAACAGAAGATAGGGGAAGATGAAAGACGGAAGAAGCAAAAGATGGAAGATAGCAAAACACAAGCGAAGAGAAAAGACAGAAGAAGCAAAAGACAAAAGAAGCAAAAATCAGAAGAAGCAAAAGACAGAAGATACAAAACACAGAAAAAGCGAAAATGCAGAAGAAGCAAAAGATGGAAGAAACAAAAGTCAGAAGAAGAAAAAGATAGAAGATACAAAACACAGAAGAAGCGAAAAGGTAGAAGAAGCAAAAGACAGAAGAAGCAAAAGTCAGAAGAAACAAAAGACAAGATACAAAACACAGAAGAAGCGAAAAGGCAGAAGAAGCAAAAGACAAAAGAAACAAAAGTCAAAAGAAGCAAAAGACAGAAGATATAAAACACAAAAGAAGCGAAAAGACAAAAGAAGCAAAAGACGGAAGAAGCAAAAGATAGAAGAAGCAAAAGACGGAAGAAGCAAAACACAAAAGAAGCGAAAAGATAGAAGAAACAAAACACAGAAGAAGCAAAACACAGAAGAAGCAAGACACAGAAGAAGAAAAAGACAGAAGAAACAAAAGACGAAAGAAACAAAACATAGAAGAAGCAAAAGACAGAAGAAGCAAAAGACAAAAGAAACAAAAGCCAGAAGAAGCAAAAATACATAAGAAGCAAAAGACAGAAGAAGCAAAAGACAGAAGAAACAAAAGATGAAAGAAACTGTAGCACCCCACTCCCGATGAGACCCGAACCCGACATCAACAGTGATATCCGAGCCCGTGACCCGCGAGGGTGGCGTACTAGAACAATCACTACCTTTTTAAAACTCGTTATAACATTTATCTTCTCTTTCAAAAACAGTTGAGTGCGCAAAACGATAATGATTTGGGCCCGCAATACTAAAACATTTTCATACGAAATCATTGTTTGGCCAAACACTATTTCAATAACCAAATCAGTTCATATACATATAATCATTTTCAAATTTGGCCCAATACAATTTCAATACCAAATTACGAAAATATCAATTAGACACAATCCAAATTGACATTTATGCAGACGTGTACTGATCCCAACCCTTACTCTGACTCTTTGCAGTAGACATACTCCCGTTTCACTAACGGGGTACTCTTCATTTCCTGAAAAATAATTGCAATGTTGGGTGAGTTTGCGAATTCAGTGAGAAACCATCATCGATGGTTCACCCAACTCATGCATTCACAATCATATACACATTATATCACATGTTAACACATTCATAAAATCACATGCATTCAATTTCAGTTTCACACAGTACACCTTTGATCATTCATATATGCAATATGCATGTGACACTTTCATTTTCTTTTCGTTGTTGTGACCGTGCTTTGAGTTCATTTTCGCTGAGCGGTGGCTCAAATCGTTAGGCGTGATATGCCTGCGGTGAGCCCGAGGCTCTAACGATCGTTGGACTGAAGTCCTGTGTTGAGCTTAAAGCTCTCATATACATTAGGCGTGATATGCCTGATAATCCTGTGAAGGGCACTATGCATTGAGCACGTGGCTCTGAATACGCTGGTACCACGGTCACAACTATCATTATCGATCATGCAATTATGCATGAATGCACATGTTCACTTTTCATTTCGATAACACCTTTTAGTTCTTCGGACCTTTGGTCCGGTATTTCGATCATATGCACATTCAATTCATTTCACTCATGCATTACAATCCAATTCGCTAATGCATTTATACATAATTATTCACATTTACACTTCAATATCGCAATCCAATATCTCGAACACCCATGGTCCGAAATCAATCAAAAGCAATCACACATATATCCATCCTTAACTCCATATGGCATTAATGCATCTAATATTAAACACATAAAGGCCGAGGAACCAACTAGGTTACTCACCTGCACTTCCGAGCTACCGCCTGGAAGTCCCAATACTGTCCGTGGAATGTCGATCCATCGGAACCTCTATATCAAATCAAATAAATCACACATTACCAATCATGCCAAATTCAATAATCAATAGCAATTTCGATAAATACTATACAAGTTATGACTTTCCCAATTCAATTCCCGAATTTCTCAATTGGATCACTCTCACTCTAGTCCATAACAATTCCAATTGTTATTAACCAATTTACCAATTTCCATACTCTATAGTCACATTCCAATTAAACTCACAATCACTATACGTTTACCACTCAATTTCCGATAATCATCAAATTCAATTCTTATTCTCTCAAATGCCATTTTGATCCATAACCAATCCAAATTAGATCCCAAAATTCTCCAATTCAAAAACCTCAAGAATCAACTTTTCGGAAACAGTCTCCCTCGTCGCGACGTATAATCCGCTGTTCGTCGTGACGTACGCTGCTGCTCGTCGCGACCTGCGGACCAAGCCTGCTCGTCACGGCACACAAATTAAATATTTAATATTCGTCGTGACGCACGCTAAGGGGCTCGCCACAAGGTGTTCATCACATCGTCGCGACGCAAGAACCCGTAAACTCGTCCAAACCCGAAATTTCGCAGATCCTCCGATATAAATCCTCCCAAATCCATTCTAAACACTCTCAATCAGTTTTAAACCTTAAACCCAACTTATTTCTATCCTCAAAACATCATTTAACTCATTTTTCATCAAAAACCCAAATCAAAACCAACAAAAACCCTATCATCGGAACTTACTAACTTTCTAACCAATTTCTTACTCACATATATGATCAAATCAAACGATTTAACTCATAAACACATAGAAACTTACCTGATTCAAGCTTCAATCCGTTGAAAATCCCTTCAAGAAACTCCAAATCGCAAGATGCTCACCCACGGCAAAGCTTCATTTCTTCTTCTTTTTTTGGCGATCACAAACGATTTCAGCTTATATATATATATATATAAATGATTTAAAGGCTAAGGCATGTTTGGCTGATCACCTGCCACATGCCCAATTCTTAGGGTCTATCAATCCAAATTCTTATTCTCCCAATTTCGCAATAATCATAATTAATAATTCCCAAAATCATAATTCAAATTGTTTCTTATCACTTGCCAAGCGATCTCGGACCCGGAATCAAATAAATGAGTCACTAAGCAAATTTTCCGGTCCGGATCCATTACTCTAAAAATCCCAGAAAAGTTCCCATAAATTCACAAAATTAGCAAATTCCCATTCCTATACTCATATTCCACTTTCCATTCCTCTAAATTCCATTTCATTCCAATTCCATATTCAAAACCTAATTTATACACTTATTACTAAATTTTCAAATTTTCACAACCAATTCTCATCTGTACAATTATAACCAATTTCCGATACACAATCAATTCGGGAATCGTCATACATGTACGTACATATATATATATATACTTGTGCAGTCAATAATCTGTTACCGATATCTATAAAAACAATAATGCATGCACAATGTCACATTTGCCTGTACCCAATTCTAACCCGATCCAAATTACTGACATACCCGTCACTCCGGTAACGGGATGTTACAATTCTCCCCTCCTTATAAAAATTTTGTCCTCGAAATTTCATGTACGATTTGTCAAGATGATAGGGGAGTCTTTAAGATCATTGATTCTCTGATTTCCACTTATTTCCCTATACGCATACGCATAATTTCTGCCAAATCTTTCTTAACTCTACATTGCCTTTTACTCACAATTCATCACTTCCAATATTGATAACACATGTTTCGGATCCTAACAATATTTTCTAATTCAGTCTTTGTAACACTTTGGATCCGAATCATCTTTTAGGATTTTAGACGAACTTACCAAATTTAATCACACTACAATCACTTACTTGTCTCTTTTTCCTTTCTCAAACTTTATACTATTTTAACGATTTCTTTCCGATTACTCATAATTCTTTATATCCACCACCAATAATATACATATCCGATCATATCAATATTTCCTATTTCTGTCTATATAGTACTTTACGAACCCATTTCATCTTTTAGGTTGCTACTGACTTGCCAATCCATAAATCGATTCACAACACGGTCACATCAAGGCCACTAATAACGAATTTAATTTCCCTTTTTCCTATGATATCAATCAATACATAGATTGGCCGAGGTGACACATTTAGAAATATATCATGTATCACTTATCATATTGCATCTCTCCAATGCCAATTACTAATCTCTTAAAATTTCAGCAATCTCAATAATCATCAGTTTGACTCATTCTCGTCAATTTGGATTTTTAAATCACTCAGGACCTTCGACTATACTAGGTCCTGTTCACTTTGCTATCGGGATGAACAACTCCTTTTTAGCTATAAGACCTCTTATACACTTTTCAAATGATATCACCAATTTAACACAATCAATCTAACCTATACATCAATCTCATAAACTCCAAAATATCAATTCCACATTTAACACCAATTTCTTAATGTCACATTCTACTGTCTATTACTCTTCTAATACACTCTTATTATTATTCCTTGAATTTTTTTATTTATTTTTTTTAACTAACGGTTCCCTTAATAAATTTTACTCATACTTCTTAATCCATTCACATTACTCATTTTCTTTATAGCTAAAGCTATTCACAAATTTCCCGATACGGTCCACAAATTTAACATTCTCAATTCAGATTTTGCCATGCTTTCAATACACACCTGCACATTTAGTTTAGAATTCCAATCACTAATACGTTCTTTTTGCGCTTTACTAACTTGACAGTTTACACTTAATTTTACATCCAGTTTCATAACCTTATCATCTAATTATTTGCTTCATTAACGAAAATCTAAAACACTCAAACACATAGTCCTTTTTCCCCATTCACTAATATATCTTAATCATTATTTCTTTACAAACGCATATACATCCGAAACAATTTATGTACGAATAGAACCTCTAAACTTTACTCCAATTCCCACATACATAGAAGTCCTTTACAATTTCACATTTATTAATACCTCTATTTGTCTTTAATCTCCCAATACCCTGTTCGAATAATAATTCATCCACCAATTATTCAATCAAGGTCAAATTCACTCTTATGAAACTTACATGCTATACAATTTCCTCAACTGTGCCAATTTATCTTCTTCACTTTTCAAATGTATTCTATCGATCATCGATGATCATAGTCACTATCCACTTTAAACTCAATCTACACATTTCACTCTTCAATAATATAATGAACTCCTTACACCTATGATCAATTTGCATAACTTTTTACATATCATACATCTCCAATGAGGAACAATTTTCTCATAACTTACTCAATTTCATCAAATGTATTTCGACACACGTTCCTTTACACTAGATTCTCCACATATTGCGATTTATTCCCTATCATGTCAAACTGGGTTAATAATACCATTATCAAATCTACTTTATGCTTTACAATATTCACACAAAATATACCAGCATCGATATTCTCCTCAAATCACAATTAATATCTTTTTACTGTTCAATAATCCTATTACACAATCGAAGTCTTTACATTATCGTAACACATACCTTCTTAATAACTTATTCTATCTTTTACACTCCCAATAACGACTTTTCATTCATTTCACATTTATCTCTAATTTGTCCTTTCATTGTTAAACTTTTCAATTCTCATCATCCAATCGAAATCCAATTCAGGGGAATTCTTCTTTCATTTCCTAATCATCAACAGTCGTCATATTTCTTATCGATTATTCTCAATACCTTAGGAAATCAATTTCGACTATTCACGCTATCCCGTGAAGATCAATCTATTCCATAATCCACATAACCAGAGCATCCTTTTTAATACCGTTCATTGGGGTACATACCATTTAAAATTATTACATCAATAAACCAATTAGTCACTTATGCTTAGGATACCTCAATCTCATTAAAGTTTTGACCACGTTTTTCCTTTTTGCACCTATCCTCGATCATGAGGATTTTACCATACCAATATCCTAATTACAATCTCATTTCATTCCCAATTCATTCCCAATTCAATCACTATAAGCACTTTCATTTCTTACTCTAACTCACATGAATTTTTAACTATAAGACTTGGCGGTTATCCACTAACACACCAATTGATTTCCGATATCATTTCCATTATCGTGTGCATTCAGATAGGCAAATCCAATCGACCTTAACAACTGCTCACTTTTTTCATCTATCAATACCATTTTCTTACCTTTCGATCTTTTCATTGTTTCGTTTCACGCAGTCAAACTTAAATCCATATCACAACAATCACAACTCTCATCACGCTTTCGCTGCGCAACTCTAATCACAAAACATTTTATTCCCATTTACTTTACTTATATACTTTCAATCTTGCCATTTCTCATATATCTCTATATTTTCTTTGTACATATTCATATCTATTTCACGTTCACAGACTGTTCCTATATCACTCTAGTGTCGTATTTCATAATACGCCCATCGATACCAATACACTAATTCTCCAATTTTCATATCGTACCATCTACTTGTTCTTATTCCTTGATTTCCACAACTTCCATTTATCACATTTTCCATATCATCTTTTTCTAACTATTTCTAACCACTTAAATCACTGGTACAGGCTCATGTATGAGACTCATATGCTAGACTGGGGATCAGTGGTCACTGTCTGCCGAGACGTGACTTATACGCATGTACTTTGACACATTTTCTCGTAATGCCCATGTAAGATTGTACTGGCTCGATACCACAAATGTAGCACCCACTCCCGACGAGACCGAACCCGACATCAACAAAGGATATCCGAGCCCGTGACCCGCGAGGGTGGCGTCTAGAACAATCACTACCTTTTTAAAACTCGTTATAATATTTATCTTCTCTTTCAAAAACAGTTGAGTGCGTAAAACGATAATGATTTGGGCCCGCAATACTAAAACATTTTCATACGAAATCATTGTTTGGCCAAACACTATTTCAATAACCAAATCAGTTCATATACATATAATCATTTTCAAATTTGGCCCAATACAATTTCAATACCAAATTACGAAAATAGCAATTAGACACAATCCAAATTGACATTTATGCAGACGTGTACTGATCCCGACCCTTACTCTGACTCTTTGCAGTAGACATACTCCCGTTTCACTAACAGGGTACTCTTCATTTCCTGAAAAATAATTGCAATGTTGGGTGAGTTTGCGAACTTAGTGAGAAACCATTATCGATGGTTCACCCAACTCATGCATTCACAATCATATACACATTATATCACATGTTAACACATTCATAAAATCACATGCATTCAATTTCAGTTTCACACAGTACACCTTTGATCATTCATATATGCAATATGCATGTGACACTTTCATTTTCTTTTCGTTGTTGTGACCATGCGCCTGAGTTCATTTTCGTTGAGCCAGTGGCTCTGAAATCGTTGGGCGTGATATGCCCTGCGGTGAGCCTGAGGCTCTAACAGTCGTTGGACCTGAAGTCTCGTGTGTTGAGCTTAAAGCTCATATACATTAGGCGTGATATGCCTCGATAATCCCCGTGAAGGGCACTATGCATTGAGCTCGTGGCTCAATACGCTAGTACCACCGGTCACAACTATCATTATCGATCATGCAATTATACATGAATGCACATGTTCACTTTTCATTTCGATAACACCTTTTAGTTCTTCTGACCTTTGGTCCGGTATTTCGATCATATGCACATTCAATTCATTTCACTCATGTATTACAATCCAATTCGCTAATGCATTTATACACAATTATTCACGCTACACTTCAATATCGAATCCAATATTTCAACACCCATGGTCCAAATCAATCAAAAGCAATCACACATATATCCATCCTTAACTCCACATGGCATTAATGCATCTAATATTAAACACATAAAGGCCGAGGAACCAACTAGGTTACTTTCACCGCACTTCCGAAACTACCGCTGAAGTCCCAATCTCGTCTGTGGAATGTCGATCCATCGGAACCTCTATATCAAATCAAATAAATCACACATTACCAATCATGCCAAATTCAATAATCAATAGTAATTTCGATAAATACTATACATGTTATGACTTTCCCAATTCAATTCCAAATTCTCAATTGGATCACTCTCTCTAGTCCATAACAATTCCAATTGTTATTAACCAATTTACCAATTTCCATACTCTATAGTCACATTCCAATTAAACTCACAATCACTATATCGCTTACCACTCAATTTCCGATAATCATCAAATTCAATTCCTATTCTCTCAAATGCCATTTTGATCCATAACCAATCCAAATTAGATCCCAAAATTCTCCAATTCAAAACCTCAAGAATCAACTTTTGGAAGCAGTCTCCTCGTCATGACGATAATCCATTGCTCGTCATGACGTCGACGTCGTTGCTCGTCATGACGACGGACCAAGCTCGCTCGTCGCGGCACACAAATTAAATATTTAATATTCGCCGTGACGTGCACGCTAAGGGGCTCGCCATGGCGTGTTCATCATACGTCATGACGCATAACCCGTAAACTCGTCCGAAACCCAGAAATTTCGCAGATCCTCTGATATAAATCCTCCCAAATCCATTCTAAACACTCTCAATCAGTTTTAAACCTTAAACCCAACTTATTTCTATCCTCAAAACATCATTTAACTCATTTTTCATCAAAAACCCAAATCAAAACCAACAAAAACCCTATCATCGAAACTTTCTAACTTTCTAACCAATTTCTTACTCACATATATGATCAAATCAAACGATTTAACTCATAAACACATAGAAACTTACCTGATTCAAGCTTCAATCCGTTGAAAATCCCTTCAAGAAACTCCAAATCGCAAGATGCTCACCCACGGCAAAGCTTCATTTCTTTTTTTCTTTTTTTGGCGATCACAAACGATTTCAGCTTATATATATATATATAGAAATGATTTAAAGGCTAAGGCATGTTTGGCTGATCACCTGCCACAAGCTCAATTCTTAGGGTCTATCAATCCAAATTCTTATTCTCCCAATTTCGCAATAATCATAATTAATAATTCCCAAAATCATAATTCAAATTGTTTCTTATCACTTGCCAAGCGATCTCGGACCCGGAATCAAATAAATGAGTCACTAAGCAAATTTTTCGGTCCGGATCCATTACTCTAAAAATCCCAGAAAAGTTCCCATAAATTCACAAAATTAGCAAATTCCCATTCCTATACTCATATTCCACTTTCCATTCCTCTAAATTCCATTTCATTCCAATTCCATATTCAAAACCTAATTTATACACTTATTACTAAATTTCCAAATTTTCACAACCAATTATCATCTGTACAATTATAACCAATTTCCGATACATAATCAATTCGGGAATCGTCATACATGTACGTACATATATATATATATACTTGTGCAGTCAATAATCTGTTACCGATATCTATAAAAACAATAATGCATGCACAATGTCACATTTGCCTGTACCCAATTCTAACCCGATCCAAATTACTGACATACCCGTCACTCCGGTAACGGGATGTTACAGAAACAAAACACAAAAGAAGCAAAAGAAGGAAGAAGCAAAAGACAAAAGAAGCAAAAGACAGAAGAAACAAAAGCTAGAAGAAGCAAAACACAAAAGAAGTAAAACACAAAAGAAGCAAAAATACAAAAGAAACAAAAGACAGAAGAAGCAAAAGACAGAAGAAGCAAAACACAGAAGAAGTAAAAGATAAAAGAAGCAAAACACAAAAGAAGTTGAAAAGACAGAAGAAGCAAAACACAGACAAAGCAAAACACAAAAAGAAGATGAAAAGACAAAAGAAGCAAAACATAGAGGGAGTAAAACACAAAAGAAGATGGCGTCATCACAGAAGGGGATGACGTCGTCACAAAAAAAAGCAAAAAAACAGAAGAAGCAAAATACAAACGAAGCAAGATACAGAAGAAGATGACGTCATCACAAAGGAAACACAGAAGAATATGAAGTCATCACAGAAAAAGCAAAAAGGCAGAAGAATCAAATCCTCTCTTGCACATCCTCCCTTATAAAGACTAAGACTTTCAGCTCAGACGTCCAAAATTTTCTTGTTAAATACCGTTGGAAAGATATTAAAAAAAAAAGACTTACTACTCACTAGAAGACACATTTGCCTAAATCAGCTTAGATTAACCCAGAATTTTTCCTGAAGTCAGAAAATGAATTTTACAAAACTTTTGTGGGCATTTCAAGCCGCAATTACATTCATACATCAAAATTCCAAAATACAAAAGATACATGATTTACTCAAAATGCAACTAAAGCCTTGCTTTACAAGCTTGCTTTAAATACAAAATAATCAAGACTATGAGTGTTGCCTTGCCCTTTGAACCTACTCGATATCCTGCTCATCACCTGAATATGTGGGAGGAGATTTGGGGGTTGAGCTTTAAGCCCGTGGGTAACAATCTTATACTCACTGACAAACAAAAACTATTGAAATAATCATCTTTATTGCAAAAACTCACATTAATGCATAACATGGATACATCACTATTGTCAACATATCATGAACAAGAAAGCACATCAAATTGGTTCTGGTGGATCCAAAACAGAACGTACTATGCATTTCTACATAACGGTCTTGCGTAGCTGTGACTTTATGGGAGTCCATGAAGGAGCTCCATGCTACTAGCGAGCAGGCGGGAGAAGCCTTTAGACAAGTACACTTGACATACTTAGGGGATCACCACAAACCCATATAACATGTAATGTCATGACTTGTAAACTTGTTGCCCAAAATGGCACTAGATCAGAAACTTGATTTTTCATAACATGATATCTTTTCAAAATCATTTCATTTTTTATTTACAAAATTTATGCACAGAATATGCAGCAGTTTCTCAAAGCATTTAAAGAACAATTAAATGCACATTTGGAAGTAGTTGAAAACATTCATTTCACTTTTCTTGAAAGAAAACATTTATGGCTTATTAGTCAATTATAAAAATATAACCCACCTTGTATTTCTTGTTAGCAAGTTGCTCAAATGTGTCTCTCCTCTTGTTCCTCTTGTCCTTTTTGATTCCCTTTTTAACATAAATAAAATCCCCGAATCAATAGAAATTTTCAGATGAGAACCCAAAGAAACTAATGTATAAATTGATCATAGAACTCTTAAACCCATGCATTTTCTAAGCTCTTGAAACCAAATCCCCTTGCAAAATCCGAAGCCTTAAAATGCTCTTACCTCAAGTCTTCTCCAAATGAAGAAATGCTTAGTCCAAAAGAAAGCTCTTATCTTCCTCTATATTTTTCCCTTCTTGATCACCCTCAAAATCCCTCTTGAAGATTGAGAAAAATCAAGACCTAGCTCAACCTCTCTTTTCTCTCTCTAATCCCACGACACTCTCTCTACCTTCTTTCTTATTTTTGTGCTTTCTCTCTTCTTTTCTTCCTTACCAACGTTTTTCGCTTTTAAAGTGCAAGCCAATAAATTCCTCTTCCCATTTTGCCCCTCCAAAGCCTTAAAGCATTCCCACTTAAGTGATCTCCTCAAAATACCCCTTACGCAACTTATCACTTTAACTTTAATCCAATTCACCTATTTAACATAATCTCATTAACATTAACATGCTAATTAATTCCAACATACACTAATCTAGCAAGATCCCAAAATTAATCTAATCATGCTCATTTATCAAGAAAAAAATTAGGGGCCAACACAATCATTGAAGGATAGCCTCATAGTAGAAATAGGTAGACCCAGATATTGCAAAGGTGGGAATTTTTTATTCATACCAGTTAGAGAGGAAATAGTGTCTTAGAGAGGTTCTGCTGAAGTTGAGAGAACAAAATGAATTTATTAAGATTCACCTTAAGAATTGACATCACAAAGAACTCAATGAGATTATCCATCAATAGCTCAACAGATTCAGGATGTGCTTTGAAGAAGAGAATTAAGTCATTTGCAAAATAGAGATGGGAAAGTGAAAGTCTTTCGAATTTGGAGTGGAACTTGAATTTAGGATTATAAGAGACTTTGGTATTTATCAATTGAGAGAGAAATTCCATACATAGAATAAAAGGATAAGGAGACAAAATGGTCCCCCTGTCAAATTCCTCTTTTCCCTTAAATAATTTTAGAAGGGTGTCATTAATCAAAACCAGTAAGCAGTAATGGAGACATAAGCCTTAATCCAGTTGATAAATATAACAAGAAAGTTGAAAGCCTTAAGTATCCTGAAGAGAAAGGACTAATTGATGCAATCAAAAGCTTTGTTGAAGTCAATCTTAATAGCACAATTAAGGGAAGAGTTCCTTCTGGTATATCCCTTTAGGAATTCCTGAGCAATACGAATGTTATCACCAAAGCTTCTATTCTTTATAAAGGCATTCTAATTCTCACTAATAGTGAGATTGAGAACTCCCTTCAAACGCGTTGTCAAGATCTTAGCAATAATTTTATAAATGAAGTTTGTGCATGCAATCGACCTGAAATCGCCAACAGTAGAGGGATTAAAAGTTTTAGGAATTAAGTAGAGAAAAGTTTGTTTAACTTCTTTAGGATCATCCCTTTTTCAAAAAAAAACTTATAAGGGGACTTTATAACCATGGGTCTAATTATAGACCATGTCTTTTGAAAGAAAAAGCCATTAAGCCCATCAAGTCTAAGGGCTTTCATCCCATTCATACCAAAGAAAGTTGCAATGATATCATCATTAGCAATAGATTTCCCCAACTATCGAGAAGCTTCAGGAGAAATTTTGTTAGTAATAATAACTTGGAGAGAGACCACAGAAGTATAAGAGTCTAGGTCTAAACCCAAAAGGCTTATATAGAAATTGACAGCCTTCTTTAAAATACTTTGTTGGTCAGTAAGTATTATCTCATCCACGTTAGTAATAGAGCATATTTTATTGGCATTCCTCCTATCAAATAGGGAATTGAAAAAGAATTTAGTAGTTTTTGTTAAGTCAAACCAGACTTCACGTATTAAATAATTTTGATAATAAACAAAGAGAAATATACAAATGAAAAGTAGATGGATGCATAAAAAGAAAAAGCAGAAGGAAGAATAACAGAAGGAAGAAAAACAGAAGGAAGGAAAAACAGACGGAAGAAAAAGCAGAAGGAAGAAAAAGTAGAAGGAAGAATAATGATGAAGAAAAGCGATTTAAGAAAAGCGAAGGAAGGAAAAGGCATTTAAGAATAATGATTTAAGAAAAGCGAAGGAAGAAAAGCGAAGGAAAAATCGACGGAAGCTTTACTTAAGAGAAAAGCGAGCGATACAAAAATCGATTTAAGCTTTACTAAGAGAAAAGCAAACGATACAAAATCGAGGCGGAAGCTTTACGAAGAGAAAAGAAGACGATACAAGAATCGATGAAGAAAGAAACATCGATTTAAGATACGATTCTGAGTTAAACCGAATAACCGTTTCTTTAAAGATTCAAAAGCGAGATATTCAAGAAACAATTGAAGACACGATTATAAATAAGAGTCGAGATTGAAGTAAAATGACTTTTGAGAAAAGTGAATGAAACTCGAGTATTCAAACATCGACTATCGAGAAAAATTGTGAACTATTTTTCGAGTGTACATTGTTAAGAGCAACTCTTTGTAAAAAGCTCTTTATTAGTTTTCATTTTGAAAAGTGTTACAGTAGCTCAAGAGGCTAAGAGTAAAAGAATACTTGTTGTTAAGAGACCAAGAGGCTCAAATCAAAGAATACTTGTAAACAGTTTGGAGATAGTGAAATCTCAGAAGGATATCTGAGGACTGGACGTAGCCCACGGTTTGGGGTGAACCAGGATAAATTGTTGTGTTTCTCTCTCTAACTCTTACTTTACTTAAATCGTAGTTCTCATTATTATCAAAGGTTTTCAAACTAGTCAAGAATTGATTTAAGATAAGTTTTCTGAAAGAACAAGCAATTGTTATTGAAGGGATTAAAGAAAAGTTTATCACAATTCAACCCCCCTTCTTGTGTATCTTGATCATATTATTACTCAATATATTAACGTGTGATTTACTTCAGTTTTATCCTCTTCCTTAGCCCAATTAATCCTAGCCGTTTCTTGGATGAGTAAAGAATGATCCTAGACGGCTCTTAAATAGATATTAAGCTCCAACTTTTCCTTCATAATAAGATCATAATCATTAAGATTTAGAGAAAATAAAAATTGGGTTATAAATAGTTTTTCCTTACCAACATTGTAGCGCCCCCTTACCTAGGGATACGCACTGGGGCGCCCGGAGGTCATCCTGGCACATACCCTAGGATAAGGGCACGCTACGCTCGATCAATACATTCACTTCACATGGCATGGTATCATAATTCACTTACTAAATATCATAAGAAAATCACAATATTTTGAAACCAACTTTTTCCTCAATTCATTTCATAAAAACCCAATTGTCTACATTGTGACTTTCAACAATCTCCATATGTACATCATCAAAATCTAATACAATAGTACCACATGAATGAGGAAAATAAGTACAATCTAACTAATTTGGCCAAAAATCTCAGCCGACCGACCTTTGAGTCATGACTTCTCTTGCCAATCACAATCTGCACAGCACTAGAGCCTCTCAAAAGCTAGAGTTATCCCTCGGTCCTGAAAAGAAAACTTTACAATTTTGATGAGTTTTGCGAACTCAATGAAGTAATCATCATGATGGTTCACTCAATTCATAAAACACATCAATTCATATCACAATTATGCACTTCACGAAAGTAACACATTTTCACTTAAGCATAAGCAATTTGTGCATTTCGCTCTATCCAACATAATTAACAAGATGTGTATGAAATGCTCATGAGATACTTTCCAATTGTTGCATTGTTGTGACCGAGTGCCTGAATTGTCCCGTATCGTTTGGACATCAGGCTCATTACGTGTTGAGCCTGAGGCTCTGAAACATTTTTTAGCTCGAGACTCAATTTCAATCGTTGAGCTTTAAGCTCTGATCGTTGGCTACCCTAGTCACAACTTTCATTATCTGATTATGCATTCATGAATGGAATGCATATAACACAATCAATCATTTGATAAAACACATAGGTCTCACATTCCCATTCATTCATTATTTAAAACATAATTATAAGAAAACAATAATTGAGAGAAATCATCCAGGTTACTCACAAGTTGCTCTCGAAGCTAATGTCTAGAAGTGCCAGCAACGTCTATAGGTTGACGTTCCAATTGCTCCTCTATAACAAATAACATACACATATATCACAATTTTCACAATCAAGAGTATTCAAAAAAATGTATGAAATGAGTTATGTACAATGCACGCTCAAGATAATCCCGGGTATCACTTCATAAATTCTTTACAAAACTATCCCCATACCCAAACTCATCTAAGTATAACTGTTGGGCCCCGATTTGCATTAAGCATGTCTAAATGTTGGAACCCGAACTTTTGAGGATAATAGAAATATTACAATGAATTTAAGTGAGAAAGAATTGGTGAGAATGAGAATTAATTTAAGGAAATGTGATGAATTTAAGAAAAATGTAGGAGAAAAGAATTGTTTCGTTTAGAGGACTTTGATATATGAATGAATTTATATGGACTATGAGAGGAAAGTGGATGAGTTGATTGAAATGAAGTTATATAGCAAGAATTAAAAAAAAAGAAAAAGTGTGAAAATTTGAAGGATTTAGAAAGTTTGACTTTTTGGAGAGAGAATGTTTGACTTTGAGAGTTGACTTTTGATTTAGGTAAAATTTGATAAAATGATCTACATGAAACTTGTAGATTATGTTAAGAGCTTTCTGTATCTATAAAGTTTGTAATTTTTCGATATCGGGAGTGAAAGTTATGAGCAGTCAAAGTTTATGTTTGATAAGGTTAACTTTTAACTTTAATTATGATGACTGAATCTTTAACTGAGAAATTAACCTAGTTAGAGGTTAATTGAGCTTTGATGTTCTTCATGAAAGTTGAAGGAATTGATTTGATCTTTATTTCGATATAAAGTATGTAATTTTTTGATCTCGGAATAATAAGTTATGATTTTTACAAGTTTATATTATGGTTTTAGCATGAATATTAGAGGATAGTATCTTTGACCGGAAAATGGACTCCCGTAGGAGTCGAATTGATGTTTATGTCCTTCGTGGAAGATTTAGAGCTTCCCTCAAGCTTTCTATAGATACTAAGTTTGTCAAAATTGGAGTTCGGGTTTGAGAGTTATGAATTTTGGAAGTTTCAAAAAAAAAATGGAAAATGAAGTACCCCCGTCGCTAGGGTGACGTCCGCATCGCCGTAGCGATGGCGAGCGTTCGGCTCGCGTCGCTAGGGCGATGTCCGCATCGCCGTAGTGACCGCGCCCTATCCTCGCCATAATACGACGTCGTTTTGCTCCTTTAGTTTTCTTGCTTCCTCCTCCAATCCGACCTTTGTTCACTATTTTGCTCATATCTTTTCCGTCCGACATCCGATTGAGTTGATTCTTACGATGTTGGATTCGTAAGACAATTCCCTACATTCTCATGGGAAATTTGTGAATTTTTTAGATTTAATTGATGGTGATTAATTTAATCAAAATGAGTCGGGAAATTTTTCGAGCATAGTTCAGTGTTTTGTGAAATTCGGGATCTGTAGAGATCCGATTGAAGCAATTCTTGAGGCGAAATAAAGATAAGACGAGGGAATACAAATATTATGAAGAAATGAAATGTCAATTTTTCCCCTAAGACATTCGAATTATGAATGGAAGTTCGGATTAGAGTGTAATTTTTGGATTGGGAATACCTGTGCATAAATTGAGCATAACTTTTGATCTGGGAATCGAAATGAGGCGATTCTTGTTTTGAATTAAACTAGAGACATAAGAATACAAATGTTATGAAGACATTAAGTTTTAATTCTGGGATTAAGAATGTGAATTTTTGGACGGAAATAATCGTACATGGAAATTGTGTTAGAATATGGATTTACCCGAACTGTTTTGCTCATAACTTTTGGTGTAGTGATCCGAATTGAGCGCGGTCAGTGGCGTTGGATTTGTATGATTGAGATGAACATTTCTCGAGAAGGAAGTTTTAACAAATTCCTTCAAATTGATAGTGCAAATCAAAACCGCAAGTGAGAATGTCATAAAGCAAAGTATAAGGGCAAATTTGGAATTAGGCAAAAAAAAGGTAAGGTATTTTGGTCTTTGATCAATTTTTAATGACATGGCATGAGATATTTAAGATGGTTGTCGTTTGTGGTGGCTGAAGACTCACGAAAATTCTAGAGAATTAAAGAAGAGAATGAGAAGAAGGAATAAAAGATGAAGGAGAAGATGAAGGTCGACGGTGGAGAAGGAGAAAAACTTAGAGAGTTTGATTTTTTTTGGAAATTTCATGCTTGTTTTGAAGTAGTTTCAAGAGGAAACTTATGGAAGGAGAGGAAAGCTTCTCTTGGGACTTAAAAAAATCCGAAAATGAAGAGGAGAAGAGGTAAGAGAAATTTTTCTACTTTGAGTTTTTAGTGATTTATTGGTTTAGAAATATGGAAAATAATGGGGATATGTGATTTATGAAGCTAGTTTGGATGTATATGCCTTAAGTGATGTTTAAATTTTGAATGGAAATTAATTAAGGTTTAGGTTAAATTTTGTATTTGAGGATTTAGTGAATTATTGGTGTTGAAGTATAGATATTAATATGGGTTTGAAAATTTTGAAATTAGTTTTGAAGAAATTGTGAATTATGATATGGAATTTGGAGAAATTTAGTTTAGGCCAATTGTGAAAATTAAAGTGTGTGAAAAGTTATAATTTAGAAAGCTTGGAAAATGATGCTTATGAATTTCCTATAGTTAAGGTTGAGAATTATGCAAATTATGATGATGAATTTGGATATTTATGGCTTAGGAATTTTAAGTTAAAGAAAGAAGGAGGAATTTGGAGAATTGGCGATTTGGACAAGTTTCGGCATTAATTGAGGTGGGTAGCATATTTACATTTTGAATTGTAAGCTATATATAAAGTTTCAAAATTAAAGAAAGCAAGAATTGATTTTGATAAATTATTGTTTTAAAATGTTTGAAAATTGACTTTCTGAATAAATTTTACAAAATGCAAAGTCTATGAAATCCGTTGTGTTTAGATTGTTTGAATAATGTGAGAATGAAATTTTGAATAAATCTAAATTATATTGAAGGAAATTATTGCATTCATTGTTATGACTTTGATTTATATGTAAACCGATTGATCAAGTGATTGAATATTATGCACTATGTGAATGTGTGAAAATCAAGATTTTGAAAAGTACCTTCGGCAATTCAATTTATGTTTTCGCTTCGTGTTATGTGGGTTCGGTTAGGTCCTTTGGTGAGTCATTGTCTCTATTTGTATAGCCTTCGCCTTTGCCCGCTAGTGGGCACGGAGCTCGATTTCGGACTCCCTCACGGCTACAATTGGACCGCTTATGCGAAAAGTGTAGTATATTATATTCACAATCGCATGGACCGCTATGCGAGAATGTGCAAGACGCTATTTTGGACCGAACTGCACCATTTTGATATGTTATGTGTTTTCAATTTTGTCTCGAATGTTGCATTCATATTTATGAAAATTTGAGAAGTTTGAAAAAATGAGAAAAGTGAGATTATTATGAAAAGTTTGAAAAATATGAAAAGGATTTGAGGAAAAAGTTTGAAAAATATGAAAAAAAAAAAAGGGTTTGAGGAAATTGTTTGAAAAATTATAAAGTTTGAAAAATTAGCCTTTTGGCAAAAAGTTTATGAAAATTGATTTCTGCTTATTATTCAGTCTATAAATGTGTTATCCACGAGCTTCCGAGCTCACCGCCCCTTTCATCTCCATCTCCAGGTTTCGAACAGGAGATCGGATGAAAGAATGTGAAGACATCAGTTTCGAGAAATGAGTCGGGAAATTTTTGAGATTTAATTGATGGTGATTAATTTAATCAAAATGAGTCGGGAAATTTTCTGAGCATAGTTCAGTGTTTTGTGAAATTCGGGATCTGTAGAGATCCGATTGAAGCAATTCTTGAGGCGAAATAAAGATAAGACGAGGGACTACAAATATTATGAAGAAATGAAATGTCAATTTTTCCCCTAAGACATTCGAATTATGAATGGAAGTTCGGATTAGAGTGTAATTTTTGGATTGGGAATACCTGTGCATAAATTGAGCATAACTTTTGATCTGGGAATCGAAATGAGGCGATTCTTGTTTTGAATTAAACTAGAGACATAAGACTACAAATGTTATGAAGACATTAAGTTTTAATTCTGGGATTAAGAATGTGAATTTTTGGACGGAAATAATCGTACATGGAAATTGTGTTAGAATATGGATTTACCCGAACTGTTTTGCTCATAACTTTTGGTGTAGTGATCCGAATTGAGCGCGGTCAGTGGTGTTGGATTCGTATGATTGAGAGGAACATTTCTCGAGAAGGAAGTTTTAACAAATTCCTTCAAATTGATAGTGCAAATCAAAACCGCAAGTGAGAATGTCATAAAGCAAAGTATAAGGGCAAATTTGGAATTAGGCAAAAAAAAGGTAAGGTATTTTGGTCTTTGATCAATTTTTAATGACATGGCATGAGATATTTAAGATGGTTGTCGTTTGTGGTGGCTGAAGACTCACGAAAATTCTAGAGAATTAAAGAAGAGAATGAGAAGAAGGAATAAAAGATGAAGGAGAAGATGAAGGTCGACGGTGGAGAAGGAGAAAAACTTAGAGAGTTTGATTTTTTTTGGAAATTTCATGCTTGTTTTGAAGTAGTTTCAAGAGGAAACTTATGGAAGGAGAGGAAAGCTTCTCTTGGGACTTAAAAAAATCCGAAAATGAAGAGGAGAAGAGGTAAGAGAAATTTTTCTACTTTGAGTTTTTAGTGATTTATTGGTTTAGAAATATGGAAAATAATGGGGATATGTGATTTATGAAGCTAGTTTGGATGTATATGCCTTAAGTGATGTTTAAATTTTGAATGGAAATTAATTAAGGTTTAGGTTAAATTTTGTATTTGAGGATTTAGTGAATTATTGGTGTTGAAGTATAGATATTAATATGGGTTTGAAAATTTTGAAATTAGTTTTGAAGAAATTGTGAATTATGATATGGAATTTGGAGAAATTTAGTTTAGGCCAATTGTGAAAATTAAAGTGTGTGAAAAGTTATAATTTAGAAAGCTTGGAAAAATGATGCTTATGAATTTCCCTATAGTTAAGGTTGAGAATTATGCAAATTATGATGATGAATTTGGATATTTATGGCTTAGGGAATTTTTAAGTTAAAGAAAGAAGGAGGAATTTGGAGAATTGACGATTTGGACAAGTTTCTGGCATTAATTCGAGGTGGGTAGCATATTTACATTTTGAATTGTAAGCTATATATAAAGTTTCAAAAATTAAAGAAAGCAAGAATTGGATTTTTGATAAATTATTGTTTTTAAAAATGTTTGAAAAATTGGCTTTCAATAAATTTTACAAAATGCAAAGTCTATGAAATCCGTTGTGTTTAGATTGTTTGAATAATGTGAGAATGAAATTTTGAATAAATCTAAATTATATTGAAGGAAATTATTGCATTCATTGTTATGACTTTGATTTATATGTAAACTGATTGATTGAAGTGATTGAATATTATGCACTATGTGAATGTGTGAAAATCAAGATTTTGAAAAGTACCTTCGGGCAATTCGAATTTATGTTTTCGCTTACGTGTTATGTGGGTTCGGTTAGGTCCTTTGGTGAGTCAGTCATTGCTCTATTTGTATAGCCTTCTTCCTACCGCTCGCTAGTGCACGGAGTCTGATTTCGGACTCCCTCACGGCTATAATGGACCGCTATCTGAAAGTGTAGTATATTCGCTCACAATCGCATGGACCGCTATCTTGCTGGAATGTGCAAGACGCTCGCTTTGGACCGAACTGCACCATTCTCGATATGTTATGTGTTTTCAATTTTGTCTCGAATGTTGCATTCATATTTATGAAAAATTTGAGAAGTTTGAAAAAAATGAGAAAAGTGAGATTATTATGAAAAGTTTGAAAAATATGAAAAGGATTTGAGGAAAAGTTTGAAAAATATGAAAAAAAAGGGTTTGAGGAAATTGTTTGAAAAATTATAAAGTTTGAAAAATTAGCCTTTTGGCAAAAAGTTTATGAAAATTGATTTCTGCTTATTATTCAGTCTATAAATGTGTTATCCACGAGCTTCCGAGCTCACCGCCCCTTTCATCTCCATCTCCAGGTTTCGAGCAGGAGATCGGATGAAAGAATATGAAGACATCAGTTTCGACATTTGTGTCAGTTAGATTTTGTGTAATTTGGATCTTTAGTATGAATATGTTTATGGCTTAAGATAAGTTCGGGATAAATGTATTTGCGTATAAAGTTGGGATTGGAAATTGTATATGGAATTGTGTATAAGTTTGGAAATGAGATTGAGTTATGAGATCAATATATTGTTTTATAGTTATGAGAATGTTTTAGAATTAAGATTGCGTTTGTTCTGCTGAGATCCCGGACGGAGGGTCCGGTTGATTTTGATGATTGTTTGATTTATTGGGCTTCTAGAAGTGTTGTTTTGAACACTTTGCAGGTTTGGGTTAGGATAAATGCAGCCGTTATGCTGCCAAAATTTCAATAAAATGAGAATAAAGTGTAAGTTGAATTTGTATGGATTTGTATAAGATTTTGTATGATTGCTAAGTTTGGGTTTAATATTGAATTTCCTATGGGAAATTATATGGATGTGATTGATGTAAGAAATGAGAATAAGAAAGAAAAAAAATTTCATACCGAATTTTGGAACGTCTTAGGGTTTCCAACGCGATTATGTTCCTTCGATAAGTTTTCTTTGATTATTGTTTCCGGATGTCGGATGTGTTCTGCTTGATTTCGTTTCGCTTCGAAATCTATTCGCTTGATTCGATTAGCTATTGGCTTCCGCTTTTTGTTTCCGATTCCTGATTTTCGGTTGGGATCCGGTTTCCGGATCGGGTCCCAACATTTATGGTATCAGAGCAAGAAGAGTTTATAAGGAATCATGCGTACGTATGAGGGAATTTGTATGAGTAGTTGTATTTCGGAAACGGGATCCAACACTAAATTATTTTGAGGCATTGTCTAAATTATTTTGAGGTTTTAGCTCTTAAGAAAATGGAAACTTAATGAGGGATTAAGTTTAAATTTGAGTGGAGTAAGTTGTTAGAAATTAAAAGGATTAACATGACTTGAGGGTAATTTGGGAAGTTTATTCATGTTTTTCGAATTTAAGACATTGAAGGAAGGCTACTTTGGTCCATTTGAGTTAAATTAAAGCAAAAAGAAAAGAAGTATGTGAGGTGTAGCCTTATGGAGAAGAGAAGGGACGAAATTAGCAAGTTATAAAGAGGGTGTTATCAAAACTACGTAGTATTGGTTTAAGTTTTTAATGTTTAAAAAGCATTTGGGCTAAGGCATTTGGGAAATGAAACTTACGAAATTTCAAGGAGCAAAAGAAAGGGAGTCTTCGTGGGAAAGAAGAAAAGAGAAGAAGAAGAAGAAGAAGAAGAGGTAGGACTTTATGATCTTCTAGCTAGAAAGGAGAAGTAAAGCAAAAGGAAGTGGAAGGTTTTAGTTTCCATTAAAGGCAAGAAGAGAAATTTCGTGGGTCTCTCTATAAGGTAAGAAAAATGTGAAATTCTTTTGAAATTATGGTTGGGTTTTGGTATAAATAGCTTAGGTAAGGTTTGGGTAAAGTTAGATAGGCTCTTCTCCATGTTTTCCTCTCCTAGAAATGTTTAATTTGGGTTATCACATGTTAATTGGGTTATTATTGCTTAATGAAGGTGAAGAGAGGTTATTAGAGCTAGAAGCAAGGTCAATTGACTATTTGCAAGGCTAAAGGATTAAGGTAGGTGATAATTTAATAGTTGAGTTAATAAGCTACTTAATTGCTTTGAAATAAATGTCATATAATGCCTTCCTATGGTTTCCCAATTTTAAATGAATTGCTAATTGTGATAGTTTAAATTTATATGAAACGTTTTGATTGTAAAGACTTTGTGAAAATAATTGTGAAATGGGTTGTCAAGAGAAAAAGATCTGAATGGATGATTTCAACGATTAGGTGAAAGTGATTTTTCCATTTGAGGCTAATAATCATGAATTGTGTGAATTATGTGATATACATGTTTGTTTGGGTTTGTGGTGGTCCCTTATGTGTGATAGGTGCACCTGTCAAATTATAGGCCGGCTTCTCCCGCCTGCTCGCTAGTGGCCATGGAGCTCCTCACGGACTCCTTCATGTGTTCACGGTTACATATGACCGCTCTACGAAAATGTGTAGTACGTCCTGTTTGGATCCACCCAAACCATCTTATATGTGATTATGTGATATGCTTGTCTATGTTGTTTTTGTATGCTATGTTGTTTGGTAAATGCTTTTTATAAATTGATTTATCCTTTTCTCTATGCTTATGTGATCTTGATGTGTAATTAGTGTGATGAAATGAGTTTTTCTAGAGGTTTTAAAAAATTGAAAGTGTTCGGAACAATGTGATTTTGGCTTTGAAAGTGATTGATGAAATGGAATTGTGAAAAGTTTTGATAAATTTTGAAAGGTTTCTATCATATGAAAATTTCTTTGAAAATGAAGGAATAAAGAACGTTTTAGCTTATTTCTTAATTATTAAGCTTTTACCCACTGAGTCGTCAAGCTCACACCCCTTTCTCCCTCCACAGGTGACGAGCAGGAGCACGAATTACAGTACTGGGATTGAGGCACCATTTCAATGTTTCTAATTTAGAAGTCATTTTTAGAAATGAAGCATTAGGTTACATTTGGAGATTTGATTCACTTTGTACTTTGATTTTCATCTTTTGAATTGTAATTGGGCTAAATGCCCTCTAAAGCTTTGTAATAACTCGTATTGTTAATGTAAATGCAAGAGTTTTAAGAGTTAAGGTACCTTGTGCAAATTGCATATGCTTTGTATGTTAAGGTATTGTTGTATGGTTTGATATTGACAAAAGAGGGAAATTGAGTTTGCTGCCATTTTTGAGTTAAATCATAGGTTTATATGGATTGGTTGATGATGTTGGGGATTGAAGATTGTGAACATTGAGTTTTATGCAAGTGATGGTAATTGGCTTGAAGTTTGACTAGTTGAAATTTTCAAAGGAGGTGCTGTCAAATTCTTGCAAAATTTGACAGAAACTTTGCTTATGAATTTGACCCTCTTAGTATTTGAATTGAATTGAGGTGTCTTCTTGAAGATTATAGTACTTGTTGAGAGCTTTCCAACGATATAGAATTTGTCACTTTCGGACTTAAGATGAAGAAGTTATGAGGTTGAGAATACATTCAGTTACTGTTCATAATGCTATTTCACTGTTTCATTGGTTCATTATGAGCAACATCTTTGAGTGAGTTTTTACCTCTTTTGATGATGGAAATAACTTTGCATCCTTCATGAAAATTGTAAAAAATCTTGTTATCTTTTCATTGAGGTATAATATGCAGTTATTGGAATATGGAATAAGAAGTTATGAAGATTGGAAGTATACAGTTAAGGTCCATTTTGCTGAACATATAGCTTGTGTGTGTATGATAGCTTTGATGATTAATGATTGAAATTTTGTGGATTTGATTAACCATTTAAGTTGTAATTTGTGAAGTTGGTGAGTTGAATTTAGTGTTTAAGGTGTTATGAAGTGTTTAGGTTTTAGAATGAGTGAATTTGTGGAGTGTGCAAATATATATGATGTAAGGTTGAAGATTGGAAGCATTGGAGAGACATCGGGGATTTTGGGAAATCCAATGTACGTTAAACGGACATCCTCAGATGCAAAAACACCCATTGGCCAGTTCATGTCTGTTAAACGGACTTGCATGTCCGTTTAACGGACATTCTCGGATCATTTGGGCCACTTTCACCCGAACGTGTCCGTTTAACAGACAGCTACGGGAAAGATTTTGAATTTCGAAATTGTTAGAAGTCGACTTTCTTTTTGTGTTCTTCATAAAAGTTGTACATCTAGATGTCTACTTTCTAATGGTCCAAAAACGAACAAATTCGGATTTATAAATAGAAAGTTATGGTGATTGCGCCAAAAGAGGTTGAAATTGATTTAAGGTGTAAGCATAGTCTATTACTTTGGGCATAACTCCCTCATCCGACCTCCAATTGAGGTGAGGCTTAAACCATTAGATTTCTAAGACATATATCTGTCTCCCTACAAATATTGGTACCATTTGGAGTTAAATTGAAGAATTTTGCATTAAAATAAATGAGAGGTCGGTTTGGAGATCATATTTGGAGTATGAGCTCTTTTAGGTTTTTTAAGCATAACTTGAGTTATATAACTCCGTTTGGGGTGATTCTTGTTTCAAAATAAACTTGAGGCATAAAGCTAAAATTTATATGAATAAGATAACTTATGATTTTGATGGTTAATTAGTGTGCGCTCGCCACGAATGTGAAGTTACAGCTTATGACCCTGCAAGGAAATAAGCACAAGGCTTCAGGACTCAGGAAGTTGGGCTTTGGAAACGGGTCCTTTAGATGTGGAATTAAAGCAAGAGTAAGAGTGTTAAGTTGTAAGAAGTTGGGTTCCGGTCTCCGGATCGGGTCCCAACAATAACTTATACTTAGGTTTATGTCTCACTAATACCATTGAATTCACAATTCATTTCTCATTGAATCACTTCAGATTTTTCCAAGATACCCCTTTTGGGTCTACTGTTCATGTACAATCAGAAGATGAAAAAGAAGTAATTAGGCCAAACTCTCTTCTAGAAAAGTATTCATCTATGTCTTATATTTTCAATGACATCAAAATCATTCAATTTGGTTCGGTCATATGAAAGTTATACTCCAAATATTTTCGGACTGCTTTTATTCTGAAATAGTACTTTATACTCGACTTCTATTCAAAAATTGAAACTCTTATAGTCCGATTCAAAACTTTATTTCTTTATATAATTTGTATCCCTATATTTCTAGTTTACTCCAAATAAAAAATCATCTCATTTTGAATTCTACATATTAAGATATCATCAAAATACTGAAGTATGTTTACTAGAATAACACCAGTTCATATTATTTAAGGGTACACTCACTGTACCCGTTCCATTGTTTTACTCAATCTTTCTCAATTTGATTCAGAAGGCTATGATTTTTGGTAGAGATGTAGAAAAATGTCTTATGAATCCAATGGTTCAAGAATCAAGTCATTTGGATGTCTAAAGAGGAAGTTATGACCAAAAGAAGCAATTATGTTCATGACCTCAATCGTCTTAGAATGAACAGTAACTAGGACGATAACTCCGTCTTAGTTTCGGATGAACAGTAACTAAGATAATAACTTCGTCTTAGTTTCGAATGAATAGTAACTAAGACGATAGCTTCGTCTTAGTTTCGAATAAATAGTACTTCATCTTCGTTTTGATGAACAGTAACTAAGACGATGTGTACAGTAACTAAGACGATGCAACATTACAACTTGTAATGCTCGTATCTCTCAACTCCGATATTCAAAATTTACAAACTTTATACCGTTGGAAGCTGGAAAGATCATCTACAATTCCAAGAAGACAATTTTGCCAAAATATATCTAGATCAATCCAGATTTTCTCCCGAAGTTAAAACATAAACTTTATATTTATCTTCCAATGTACTGCACCCAGTTCTCACTTTATGACAAATTTTGAGACTCTTAGAGACAGAATTAAAATTCAATGTCTTCATAAAGAAATGTATCCATATATCTCTAGTTTAATCCAAATTAAGAATCATCTCGTTTGGACAACTAGAGAAAACATTATGGCTAAAAGACTAAAGCATATTTAGTGAACATTTTCCAGATTTTCAAACCTTCAACATTTCACATCTAACTCATATTCTACCTAAATTATCTCTTCCATTACATCTCTATAACACATTATAAATCATTAATGATCATTCATAATGATATGGCATGAAATTTACAGAGATATTTCATCATTTGAATCTCATTTTAACAATACCCATAACATTTAAAGCATAACTTACTAGATTTCACATCAATTTCTTCAAAACAACACTAGCTCTAACTCCCAAGCACCACTTGTTCATCAACTTGAAGAGGGTAAGGAAGGTTTTTCCTTAGGGTGGAAGACACAAATAGCAAAGTGGCTTAGTGTAGGAAGGAAAACAAAGAAATATCTTAGAAGGGGTTAGAAGGAAGACTCGGTGTGTGGGAAGGAAACTTAAAGAAGATGATCATCAAGAGTGAATCTAGACATATAACTTAACTATTCAACTGTCAGAAACAGTAACCTACATCTTAGCAAAGTACCAAGCCTAAGTGACATATGTCACTTTCCTCATATCTAAGCTCTAACTTAGTTTCTTTTGAAACTAATTCCCTTAACTTTCACCTTAACAATTCAACTATCTCCAAAACTCAATTTGACGCATTTTTCCTATTTTTCCTAAATTTTCCAAAAATTTATTCCTAAATTCTCCAAAAATTCCACATCAACAATTACACTCTCCAAATCATTTTTTTTCAACATAAGCAATCACAATTTTCAATAGAACCCACAATTATGAACAATTTTACCGGGAAATGTCAATGAATGCATGTACAATTATTTTCATATGCAAAATATCACTATTTTCATGTATGACACATTATGCATGAGCATGCAATTACATTTCTAAGCTCTCATTAATCACTCACATTTACTATTCTAACCTTCCACAGGTAATGGGATGTTACAAACATCAATAGCTACTGGAGTGCTAAGAGAGTGAGAAGCTTTCAACTTCTGCAATTCTACTTTAATCGCTTTTAGTTTTTGGCAACAAACAAATTGTCTAGAGCTAGAGACTTAAACCGATAAACCCTTCTTAATTGCATCATTAACCATCCACTTTAACAAGATAATTATTAAATATAAAGGAGTGATGAGTGAAAGACCTCTAGAAAAGACCATCAATTAGTATGAACATAAAAAAGAGGGTTTAAGAAGGTAGCCTTAATGTTGGTGAATTGAAGGAGCCAATGCTCATTAACAAGAGCTCTGTCTAATTTTTTCAAAATAAACCAAGCATTCTTTTGTTTTTCTTACTCCAAGTAAAAATGACCCTTCCTGTTTAAGATCATTTACACCCAGATGATCTACACAAAGTTTTAGATCTTCATTGTAGTTCCTTATACTGCAGTTTCCTTTTGATTCAAATATGTAGAGAGTAGAATTGAAATCTCCAGCTACGATCTAAGGACCTTATAGGGTGTTTTGAATGTTTCTTAAGGAGGACCATAGACTACTCCTTTGAAACCAATGTTAAAACCATAAAAAAAAAGAGTGAATAGTAGTTCCTTTTAAAATAAAGTGAATCTTTGGATGCATCAGTTGTTTTTTAGATAGTAACTCCTCCACTTTGAAAAAATTCATATTATAACTAATAAAAATTCTGCCATAATGATGATGACGTTGGTTAGATAGAAATGTCCAACAACGACTAAAAATATTCACCTTATTCATATTCTCAAATCTATTTTAGTTTCGAGCAATACTTTGATAAGAGGCCTAATCATCCCGACAAAATCCCTCAAAGCGTTCAGTTTTTTTGGGCTATTAATACCATATACATTCCATATTAGGACTGACATATCAGAATATTTTTACCTTTGGCACATTTCCTCCTTCCATTTCTCTGAGTTCTATTAATAATCACATTTTGAAATTTTTCTAGTTCATTTTTACCATTCTCCATGTTAATGGAGGAATTAGTATAAGAAGTAATATCCTCCTTATATAAAGAATCCATTTTACTTCCAGGGGCTTGATAGGAGCTGTGGGTAAATCAGTCTCCTCTTAGTTGCTCCTTTCCCTATCAACAACCATATCTTGTTATGTCTTTTCCTTAGCTTTTGAGAGAGTTGGTGAGTTGACTCTTTTCATAATTACTTCTACATTAGCTTCTTGGCTCGACTATGGGTCCTTTGTGTTGGACCCCGGTTTCAGAGCCCAACATCCGGAGTCATAAACCTTGGGCTTGCGCAGAACCTTGTGAGGTGATTTCCAATAACTCTAAAATAATCATCGTCTTATAAGAGTGGAGGCCCACACTAGTCAAACACCAAAATTACAATTTGACTTCATTAAAGAAAATTTTCAGCTATGAAATTCTAGTTTATTTTGAAGCCAACAATCACCTCAATCGGAGATCTACAGCTAGAGATATACTTAGAAAACTAAAGCATGCACATTCCACAATTATGCTCTCCCCACTGACCCCTCACTTTCTTTCTAACAACAATGATAATGTCAATTCAAAAAGTTACAAATTTTTGTGGAGAGATAGGCACAGATGTTAGAAAACCATAGCTTCAAGAATCACTTCATTTGGGGGTCGGATAAGGAAGTTATGGCCAAAAGGATCTAACACTTTTGTGCCTTTACTTGTATTGTACATGTTTTGACGCGAATGCCATAACTTTCTCTAAAGACGTTGGATTGATTTCTCTTTTGAACCATTTAAAAGAGGACCTCGAGATCTAAAACTTTCATGAAGACCTTTAAGACCACTTCTGTCATATAGAGGATCAAATGTGCACCAGAAGATGTTATGGCCAAACTAAGACGATACTGACGTCATGAGACGAATTTCTGACGTCATTCTGAGACGCAAAACCAAGACGAAGCGTCTTAAGTACCAAACTAAGACGAATGCACAGTAACTAAGACAATGACGTCATACTAAGACGATGTTGACATCATTCTGAGATGCAAAACTAAGACGAAGTGTCTTAGGTACCAAACTAAGACAAATGCACAGTAACTAAGACGATGACGTCATACTAAGACGATGCTGACGTCATTCTAAGATGCAAAACTAAGACAAAGCTTCTTAGGTACCAAACTAAGATGAATGAACAGTAACTAAGATGATAACGTTATACTAAGACGATGTTGACGTCATTCTGAGACGCAAAACTAAGACGAAGCGTCTTAGGTACCAAACTAAGACAAATGCAAAGTAACTAAGACGATGACGTCATACTAAGACGATGTTGACGTCATTCTGAGACACAAAACTAAGACGAAGTTTCTTAGATACCAAACTAAGACGAATGAACAGTAACTAAGACAATGAATGTAGCACCCCACTCCCGACGAGACCCGAACCCGACATCAACAGTGATATCCGAGCCCGTGACCCGCGAGGGTGGCGTACTAGAACAATCACTACCTTTTTAAAACTTGATATGACATTTTTCTTTTCTTACGAAAACAGTTGAGTGCGCAAAACAATAATGATTTGGCCCAATTATAATAAAACATTTGCAATTACAAAACAATTTCAATTATAAACCAATTTCAGTTATACCATACAAGTGCACATAAATCAAAAGGGGCCCTCTGAAACAAATCACTACTCTAATGCAGATGTGACGACACTGATCCCGACCGATATCTACGCTTGCTAGCGGTAGACATACTCCCGTGTGTCTAACGGGTACTCTTCACTTCCGAAAAATAGATGCAATGTTGGGTGAGTTTGCGAACTCAAGAGAAACCATCATCGATGGTTCACCCAACTCATGCATTCACAATCATATACATATAACACACAAGAGCACTTACAGTAATATCACATGCAATTTCCTTATTCACATTTCACGGTCATTCACAAATAATTTACATTTTCAATCAATCACATACTGATGCAATGCCCATGAGACACTTTCAATTTTCGTTTCGTTGTTGTGACCGTATACCGATCATTTGCATTGAGCGATGGCTCAAATCGTTGGCTTGATATGCCCTGCGGTGAGCTTGAGGCTCTATCAGTCGTTGGACCTGAGGCCCTGTGCGTTGAGCTTAAAGCTCTATCATATACATTGGGCATGATGTGCCCTGAAGACCCAAAGATGACGCACAAAGCATTGAGCTCTGGCTCTGCATACGCTGGTACCACCGGTCACAACTCATCGTTATCGATCATTTACTATGCATGAATGCACATGTCACTTTCCAATTTCCAATTATTGTATTTCTATTTCCAATTTCAATTAATTACTATTTCCGATCATTTCCCAATGTCCTCGGACTTTTAGTCCGGTATTTCATTCCTATGCACTTACATTTCATTTCATGAACACGCTATAATCCAATTTACTCATGCATTTACACATACTTATTCACATTTGCACTTCAATATCATATCCAATATTTCAACGCCCATGGTTCAAATCAATCAAATCACTTAATCACATATATCCATCCTCGCTTCCTCATGGCAATCAATGCATATAATTAATAAACACATAAGGTTGAGAAACCAACTAGGTTACTCACCTGCACTTCCGAGCCACTGACTGGAAGTCCCAATATCATCCGTGGAGTGTCGATCCATCGGAACCTCTATGTCAATTCAAATAATTCACATTACCATTTTGGCCAATATCAATTCAATAATACATATTTAACAAATACGATAAATACTATACATGTTATGACATTCCCAATCCAATTCTCTTTCCTCGACCAATAGCAATTCCTAATACCATGATTAAATTTACAAATTTCATATTCTAAAGTCACATTTCGATTGAAATCACATTCACTATTCATTGCCACTCGATTCGATAATCCTCGATTAAATTCCAAATTCTCATCTTATCAATTCCAAATTCTCGCCTCTACTTTATAATTAATTTCTAAGGAACCAATTCATTTGAAATCAAACCTCCAACACATTACTTGTAACAATCACCTTAAAATCACTTAATTTCATTTCTTCTAATTGCAATTCCAGTCCTCGAAATTCAATTGATTCAATAACCAAACTTATAAGAAATGAATCCTCAAAATTCCCAATTAAAATAAACCATTTCTCTTCGGATTCACGTGACCTCGCCGCGACGAATCCACACATGCTAGCCTCTCGCCGCGGCGTAAAATCCTCTGCTCGTCGCGACGTGCGCTGCCGCTCGTCGCGACGTGCAGACTTACTCACTCGCCGCGACGCATCAAGTTCCTCGTCGCGGCGTCTGACAGATCTCAGCTCGTCGCGGCGTATAAATTAAATTATTTCCTTATCGTCGCGACGTGCACGCTGGGTTGGCTCGCCGCGGCGTGTTCATCACATCGTCATGCGCGCGATCGCAGAATCGCGATAGAAACCCAGAAATTTCTCAGATCTTCTGGTTTAAATCCATCCAAAACACTACAGATTACTCCCAATCAACTACATATACTACACTCTACTCATTTCTAACCTTAAATCCATCAGATAACCATTATTCATTAAAAACCCAAATCAAAATCAACGTTTTTCTCAAAACCTAACTTCCGTAACTTTCAATCTCTCTAAACAATTTCACAACTCAATCAATGATCAAATTAAACGATTCAAGGCATAAAGAAGAAGAAGCTTACTTGATTCTAGCTTTAAATCTTCAAAATTCCTCAAGAATCTCCAAAATCAAGCTATCTTCACTCACGGACAACTCCTTTCTTTGAAAACAAAGGAAAACCGTCGATGACGATTTTCAAAGGTTTTAACTTATATATATAAAAGAGACTTAGGGCTTGTTTGGCAATTTAATTGCCACAAGTCCAAATCTGAACCACCTCAATCCAATTTCTAATTCTAATTTCTCCCGATTCGCAATAACAATTAAATAATAAATCCTAAAGTCATAACTCAAAATGTCTCAGATCAATTGCCAATCAATCACGGACCAAATCTAATTTATCACTATTATATCATTTTTCCGGTCCGACTCGATTCTCTAAAATTTCCAAGAAAGTTCCTATAATTTCACAAAATTAGAATTACATATTCCTACACTCAAATTTCAATTTCCAATATTCAAAACCAGTTTCATTTCTAATTCCATTTTCAAAACCTCATTTACACACTTATCACACAATTTCCAATTTTCACAATTCAATCGGAAATGTCATACATGTACGTATATTCATATGTTTATGTCAAAATAATCATGTATGATGAGTACAGAAATTATAATGCATGCACAATTCACATTAGCCTGCACTTAACTCCGACCCGATCCATTTTATAGATATACCACATACTTGATAACGGATGTTACAATTCTCCTCCTAATAAAAATTTCGTCCTTGAAATTTCATATACGATTGATCAGGATAGTAGGGGAATTAAGATGATCACAATAACACTGTTTTCCCACTATCACAATACATAAATGAACTTCTGCCAATTCACTGGAATGAACACAATCAATTACCTCTTTTTCCTTTCTCAAACTCTACACTGTACTCACTATTCTTTATTTTCTACCAAATCAGACACACACTTGATCATATCAATATTCCCTATCTCGGTCCCTATAACACTTTACAAATCCTAATTACCTTTTAGTTTCATATTAACTTACCAATTTATAATTCTATTCACAACGCAATCACATCGAGGCCACTAATAACAATCTTATCTCAGTGTATCCTGGTCGAGGCGATACACTTCAAAATATTTCATTAATGGATTATCAGATCACATCACTACAGGGTTCAAACACCAATTTCATAAAATGCCAACAACCTCGATAACACAATTCCTATTCCAGATTCATTTCGCCTGATTTACACAGTCTCTAATAGAGCACACTTTTGACCCTTTATACACTTTTCAAATGGTAACACTAATAAACAATTAATATGTACTCCATCAATTTGAATTGTACATCAATCTCATATCTCTAAGAACTCCATATTTTCAATTCCATATTTATCTCCAACAGTCAAATCTGTTGGTTATTCACACAAACAATTACTCGATGACACGCTCTACTTTCTATTACCCTTCCAACACACTCTTATTAGATCATAAGGCTGTGATCATTTCTTACAATTACTCTGACAGTTCCTTAAGTGGGTATCACCCACATTTCGTAATTCAGTCCTAACGATTAATTTCCCTCAACGGTCAAATTCATTCACAATTCCTTAATACGATCCGCATTTTCTGAATCCTCAACCCTACTTTGCCAATTCTTTACACACACATCTGATTTAAAATTCCAATTGCCCATAATTTTCTTTTGGTACCTTAGTAATTCGACAGCTCTCACTCAGCAAGCAGTACAATAGGTTTAATAACCTTATCACCCAAATTGAAATTTTCTGCCAGCTTATTTTCCGATTTAATATTTCACATGGCATTACTAACTTAATTCTGAAATACTCAAACACATAATTCTGTTCAAATCTTTCAAATTCCCAAAATACTTCAATCGCATAATCTTTTTCACTATTCTCAAATTTACTAATATCTCAATCATTATCACTTTACATACCCGTAATTACATCTAAACACATTTCTGTACAAATAGGGTCTCCAAATTTTCCAAACAATAGCCAGTACGCTATCTATCAGTCATCAAATCACAATTCGGCCCATGAGATTATATTTATTCCTATGCACATAAAACCACTTTATACTATGCATCATAGCCCTTTTTGGGACACTTTGGTGAATGTCGTATCATTTCCAAATTTCATATACACATGTCCCTTGCAATTACACATTTTATCATCATCTTTATCGATAGTCTCCCAATGAGCCATATTTGAATACTGATTCAACCATACTTTATTTGATCAACTAAGATTCATTCTTACAACACTTGCACAATTTTCTCAATTGTGCTCGTTCACATTCCATTTTTCAATTGCATTCGATTGATCACCGATGCTTGTAATCATTATCCATTCTAAACACAATTGAGACATTTTACCTTTCAGTAACATAATCAACTCCTCATACCCATGATCACTTCGCATAATTCTCTAATTATCGGTTGTCTCCAATGAGGAACAATTTCCTGCAATTTCTCAGTTTCATCACAATATATTTGACATCTGTTCCTTTACACTAATTTCTCCACATGATTTAATTTATTCACTAGCATTATAAACTAGGTTGATAACACATTTATCATATTCACTCATACCCAGATTGCACCAATATTCACAAACTGGTATTTTCCCAATTGTGCATCTAATGTCTTTTCACTGTTTCATAATCCTATTACACAATCAGATTCTTTACCTTAACATAAGACACATCCTTTCAGTCACATATTTTATTTCTTACTCTTGAGTCTCCACCAGGATTCGACGCCAAATAATAACTTTTCATTTGTTTCAAATGTATCTCCAATTAAATCCTTTAATCAACTCAACCCAATTTAAGGGAACTCTTCTTTATAGAAGATTTCTATCTATTTTCATCAGCAGCACTTATGAAATTTCTTAATCATTTACATTCATCACATTCTTATCAATCATTTTCAATGCCTTCAAAAATTAATTTCAACTATACTTATTATATCCATAAGGATCAATTAAGTCTCAATTCCAATTGAATCAGAACATCCCTTTTTAATTCTGCACACCAAGATACATACCATGAAGAATCGTTTCATTGATATTACGAGACAGACGTAACAATAATTCACCAATTTATCACTTACACTATAATTCCATTTATCAATCCCAACACAATCCAATAGATCACTATAAATACTCATATCGAACTTTACGCTTTATGAATCTCGACCGGCGGCTATTCACTAACTCGTCGACCATGGTACCCTCCTAGTCAGATGTGCGTTCATATAGGCAATTTAACTTAACCTTGACATCCATTTCATATTTCTTTATCATTTCCTTATATTTCACTCATCTCGTTTTTGTATCATACCCATAAGTTTTCACTCTCAAATCAATATCATAGCTATACAATCATTCTCGATTTTCTACTTAACACATTCTGACTTTAAGTCACAAATCCCTATTCATAACTCTTATCGCCGAAATCAAACCCAATCGTATTCTCTATAATTCGCAGAACTGTCAATCTTACCATTTTTATCATATCATTATTTCCCTCTATCAATACAGATACACTCCAGTATAACACTGATGTTGCCTTTCATAACATATATACTAATACCAATAAACTAAATCCTCATTTTTCAAATCGAACCATACACCTTTTTCTTATTTCGCAACATTCACAATTTCCTTTTTATCACATTCTAACATATTCTCTTTTTCTTACTATTTCTAATCACTTAAATCACCGGTACAGGCTTATGCGTGCGACTCATATGCTAGATTGGGGATCAGTCGTCACTATCTGCCGAGACATAACTTATATGCATGCACTTTGACACATTTTTCTCAGAATGCCCATGTAAGATTGTACTTCTGGGCTCTGATACCACAAATGTAGCACCCCACTCCCGACGAGACCCGAACCCGACATCAACAGTGATATCCGAGCCCGTGACCCGCGAGGGTGGCGTACTAGAACAATCACTACCTTTTTAAAACTTGATATGACATTTTTCTTTTCTTACGAAAACAGTTGAGTGCGTAAAACAATAATGATTTGGCCCAATTATAATAAAACATTTGCAATTACAAAACAATTTCAATTATAAACCAATTTCAGTTATACTATACAAGTGCACATAAATCAAAAGGGGCCCTCTGAAACAAATCACTACTCTAATGCAGATGTGACGACACTGATCCCGACCCGATACTCTGCCTTGCTAGCGGTAGACATACTCCCGTGTGTCTAACGGGGTACTCTTCACTTCCTGAAAAATAGATGCAATGTTGGGTGAGTTTGCGAACTCAGTGAGAAACCATCATCGATGGTTCACCCAACTCATGCATTCACAATCATATACATATAACACACAGTAGCACTTACAGTAATATCACATGCAATTTCCTTATTCACATTTCACGGTCATTCACAAATCAATTTACATTTTCAATCGATCCACATACAGATGCAATGCCCATGAGACACTTTCAATTTTCGTTTCGTTGTTGTGACCGTATACCGATCATTTGCGTTGAGCGGTGGCTCAAATCGTTGGGCTTGATATGCCCTGCGGTGAGCTTGAGGCTCTATCAGTCGTTGGACCTAAGGTCCTGTGCGTTGAGCTTAAAGCTCTATCATATACATTGGGCATGATGTGCCTCAAGACCCAATGTGACACAAAGGCATCGAGCTCGTGACTCGCATACGTTGGTACCACCGGTCACAACTATCGTTATCGATCATTTACTATGCATGAATGCACATGTCACTTTCCAATTTCCAATTATTGCATTTCTATTTCCAATTTCAATTAATTACTATTTCCGATCATTTCCAATGTCCTCGGACTTTTAGTCCCATTTCATTCCTATGCACTTACATTTCATTTCATGAACACGCTTATAATCCAATTTACTCATGCATTTACACATACTTATTCACATTTGCACTTCAATATCATAATCCAATATTTCAACACCCATGGTTCAAATCAATCAAATCACTTAATCACATATATCCATCCTCGCTTCCTCATGGCAATCAATGCATATAATTAATAAACACATAAGGTTGAGAAACCAACTAGGTTACTCACCGCACTTCCGAAGCTACACTGAAGTCCCAATATCGTCCGTGGAGTGTCGATCCATCGGAACCTCTATGTCAATTCAAATAATTCACATTACCATTTTGGCCAATATCAATTCAATAATACATATTTAACAAATACGATAAATACTATACATGTTATGACATTCCCAATCCAATTCTCTTTCCTCTGACCAATAGCAATTCCTAATACCATGATTAAATTTACAAATTTCATATTCTAAAGTCACATTTCGATTGAAATCACATTCACTATTCATTGCCACTCGATTCTGATAATCCTCTGATTAAATTCCAAATTCTCATCTTATCAATTCCAAATTCTCAGTCTCTACTTTATAATTAATTTCTAAGGAACCAATTCATTTGAAATCAAACCTCCAACACATTACTTGTAACAATCACCTTAAAATCACTTAATTTCATTTCTTCTAATTGCAATTCCCAGTCTCAGAAATTCAATTGATTCAATAACCAAACTTATAAGAAATGAATCCTCAAAATTCCCAATTAAAATAAACCATTTCTCTTCGGATTCACGTGACCTCGCCGCGACGAATCCACACATGCTAGCCTCTCCATGGCGTAAAATCCTCTCTTGTCATGACGTCTTGCCGCCGCTTCGTCATGACGCGTGCAGATTTACTTTCACTCGCCATGACGCATCAAGTTCCTCGTCATGACGTCGACAGATCTCACTTCGTCATGGCGATAAATTAAATTATTTCCTTATCGTCGCGACGCAGCACGCTGGGTTGGCTTCATTGGGCGTGTTCATCACATCGTCATGGCGATGCGATCGCAGAATCGCGATAGAAACCCAGAAATTTCTCAGATCTTCTGGTTTAAATCCATCCAAAACACTACAGATTACTCCCAATCAACTACATATACTACACTCTACTCATTTCTAACCTTAAATCCATCAGATAACCATTATTCATTAAAAACCCAAATCAAAATCAACGTTTTTCTCAAAACCTAACTTCCGTAACTTTCAATCTCTCTAAACAATTTCACAACTCAATCAATGATCAAATTAAACAATTCAAGGCATAAAGAAGAAGAAGCTTACTTGATTCTAGCTTTAAATCTTCAAAAATTCCTCAAGAATCTCCAAAATCAAGCTATCTTCACTCACGGCACAACTCCCTTTTCTTTGAAAACAAAGGAAAACCGTCGATGACGATTTTCAAAGGTTTTAACTTATATATATACAAAGAGATTTAGGGCTTGTTTGGCAATCTAATTGCCACAAGTCCAAATCTGAACCACCTCAATCCAATTTCTGATTCTAATTTCTCCCGATTCGCAATAACAATTAAATAATAAATCCTAAAGTCATAACTCAAAATGTCTCGTATCAATTGCCAATCAATCACGGACCCGAAATCTAATTTATCAGTCATTATATCATTTTTCCGGTCCAGACTCGATTCTCTAAAAATTTCCAAGAAAGTTCCTATAATTTCACAAAATTAAGAATTACATATTCCTACACTCAAATTTCAATTTCCAATATTCGAAAACCAGTTTCATTTCTAATTCCATTTTCAAAACCTCATTTACACACTTATCACACAATTTCCAATTTTTCACAATTCAATCGGAAATGTCATACGTACGATATTCATATGTTTATGTCAAAAATAATCATGTACCGATGAGTACAGAAATTATAATGCATGCACAATTCACATTAGCCTGTACTTAACCTGACCCGATCCATTTTACAGATATACCCGTTACTTCGATAACGGGATGTTACAATGACATCATACTAAGACAATGCTGACGTCATTCTGAGACGCAAAACTAAGACGAAGTGTCTTAGGTACCAAATTAAGACGAATGCACAGTAACTAAGATGATGACGTCATACTAAGACGATGTTGACGTCATTCTGAGACGCAAAACTAAGACGAAGCGTCTTAGGTACCAAACTAAGACGAATGAACAGTAACTAAGATGATGATGTCATACTAAGACGATGCTGAAATCATTCTGAGACGCAAAACTAAGACGAAGCGTCTTAGGTACCAAACTAAGACTAATGTACAGTAACTAAGACGATGGTGTCATACTAAGACGATGTTGACATCATTCTGGGACGCAAAATTAAGACGAAGCGTTTTAGGTACCAAACTAAGAAGAAGCAACAAAAATGGCATAACTTTCACTACAAGTTTTGGATTGAGGTCGTTCTTGGACCATTTTAAAGAAGACTTCTAGACCTACATTTTCATAAAGACCTCATAAACTATTTTTGCCTCTGTAAGGGTTAAAAAATTTCTAAACAATACAGTTGTCCCGAAAGTTCACCCTATGTAACAATATCAACTTCAAATGATCATAACTTTCTACTACGATCTCCAAATCTTACAAACTTTATATCGTTCGAAAGCTGGAAAAATCATCTACAACTTCCTAGAAGACAATTTTGCCTAATCATCTCACAACAACCCAGAAATATCCCTAAATTCAGTACATATATTTTGTTCCCCCTACGTAACCTTGAGTATCATGGGCATAAACAAAATCATAAACCATTTGTGTCAAAAGATTATAGTTTTACAAAGCTTTAGTGGGCATTTCAAGCCCCCAATACACGAATGTTTCAAGAATATTCCAAAATACAAAAGACATGTGAGCAATAAATTGCTCAAAATGCAACTAAAGCCTTGGTTTACTAACTTCATTTAAATTACAACAACATTTCAAAAAAAATGGAGTGATGCCTTGGTGCTCGACTACTCAATCTCTTGCTCATCACTTGCTTATAAGGAGGAAAGTGAGGTTGAACTTAATGCCCGTGGGTAACAATTTTATAGTTTGCAACAAACAAGACATTTTTAATACATTTTCAGTGCAGAGAAATTTTGTGTATGCGAAATCATAGATGCATTACTCCTACCAACTTATCATGAACACATAAACACATCAAATGGTTTGGGTAAGTCCGAAACATGACGCACTACACATTTCTATGAAATGGTCCTGTGTAGTCGTGAATTCTTAAGGGAGTCCTTTGGGGAGCTTCATGCCGCTAGCGGGCAGGCAGGAGAAGCCTATACTTGGGTCAATATGCACGTGACGGTTCTTAAGGGACTACCACAAACTCACATAACACATAGGATTTCAAAATCTTGTAAGCTTGATGCCCATAAAGGCATATTTTCTTGAAAACTTGCTTTTCTTAAGCTTGTTATATCCTAAAAATCATTTCCAAAAGTATGGTTTCGAAATCATGCATCATTTGAAAGAATCATTTTAATAAAGCAAACTTTTTATGTATCAACCCACAATCATGTATAAGCATGTAGAAAAATCTTGCAGCACCAAACAAGCTTAAATGCACATGAATGAGGTGGTTGCAAAATTAATTACTGTCATTTATTGACAGAAACCCTTTTTTAGCTTATCGCCTAGCTATAAAAGTGAAACCCACCTTGAATTCTTTGACTATGGCTTGCTCCAATGTGCCTCTCCTCTTGCTCCTATTGTCTTTCTTGATTCCGTTTTCATAGACAAAAATTTCCAACTTCAATAAAGTTGCTAAAATGGTAGCCCACAAAGTATGTTTCATAACATGGCTCTAGAAAACTTAAACCCATGGTTTTTCTAAGCTTCATGAACTAAAACCCTTCCCATATCTAAAGCATTAAAATGCTCTTACCTTGGATCTTTACCAAATGAAGAGATGTTTGGTTCAAAAGAAAGCTCTTGATTTTCTCTACCTTTTTTCCTTCTTGCAAAACCTCTAAATCTCTCGAGAAAGCTTAGGAATGATGAAACCCTAGCTCAACTCTCTTCCTTACTCTCAACCACCGAAATCTCTCTCTCTCTCTCTCTCTCTCTCTCTCTCTCTCTCTCTCTCTTTGGTTTTTTGTTATTTCGCCTTTTTTCCCATTTTCGTTTTTCTCCTTCTTAAGGAAGGAAACAACAGTTCTTTCTTCCCATCTTACCCTTAATGACTTATAAAAGTCCACCTTGCCCTTCCTTTAATATCTTATGGTTTCTAAACTTATGTGGCTTGCCAAAGTTACCCTCACACTTCTCTTACTACTTTAATACTTCCACTAACCCCTGTCATATTTTCTTTCACACTCTAACATAATTAAACACTCCTGATAAATAGCTTATCTATCAAAACCTTGAAATCAATTTAAAATCATGCTTATTCATAGAGAAAAAAAAATTCAGGGCCAACACTCTGGGTAGCTTGTATCTACTTTAAGAACCATTAATTCTATAGGAAACATAAATCATATCTTCCTGTAAAGAATTATCAATGCCAAGCCTCATAATTGGGATATAATCAAGGAGCTCCTTAGATTTGTCAACACTGACACATATTCGTGCATAAACCATTTTTTCCTTTTTATAGTAGTTTCATCCATGCAGAGTAGCCTGTTAATGAAACTAGTTAGTGAACTAAGTCCTTAAATCATCCAATATGCTAAAGGAATGCTACGTAAGCATATACACAATGGAAAGTTGTGAACCTTAATGTTTTCAAGCTTTTTACTAGGTTTCCATGTTTGCAAGAATAAAGGGAGTTGTGCAACATGCCACAGACCTTCCTCCATAATCTTATTTGTTGCATCTTGAGAGGTAAAGGAAAACAAAACCAATTTATCTTTTATAAGAGGTACAACAGTAAGTCTTCTATTTTTGCAATGGCTAACAGCCCATTTACGAATGACAAGGAATGTAGGTCTTAGTTCTACGAAGAACCCCACAAGGTGGATTCATAGATTTTGGCTCCATCCTTCAGGGTCTCAGTGGAGCCAGAACTTGCTTGCCATGAATGACCTTTGGAGGGTTGTATTGAAGAGTGACACCTAAGGGCTCTTTAACCACCTGTTTCCAACTTTTTTTCTAGTGATGAGTAAGAGAAGAAGGTACTAGGAAGGAGGAAGAATGTTTCTGTTGTGGAGATGTATTGTGATTGGAATGAGAAGGGTGTGGGATGGAGGAAGAAGGTAATAAGTGCTTATTAGTTTGCTAGTTAAGTTTTTGAGTATGGAGCTGGTTCTGTGTTCAGTGTTCTTGTTTGGTATGTTGAAGAGGGGAGGAAGATTTGGGGGAGGGTAAAGGAGGGAACTTATCAGTAGAGTCAAGCCATGTTGGGGCCAGTTTGACTGAGAATAACGAAAAAATAGCTTTTCAGAGAAAAAGAATGGGAAGCAAATGCTAGAATAGGAAGTAAAGTTAACTAGATGAAGGAAATTTCAGAAATACCATTATAGAGCAAGCCACAATGGGGAGTTGGAACATAGAAACCATCTACAGAAAAAGGTTGGGCAATGAAGGGGAGAGGTGGAATGGCCTTACAAGATGAAGATGTTGATATATCTTATCCTAACAATAGCATTATTAAATGGAACAAGGATCTTAGAAAATGATTCTATCATAGAAAAATAAATAATAAACAAGAAAATGTTTCAATTAATGGGAGGAAAAGAACTGCAATATCATCTTTAGTGGTAAAATATTATTATGTCTTTGATGCATCATATGACAAACATGAAAATGATTCTCAGAACTATAAGGAAGCAATGGCATTAAATGTCTAAATTTTTATACAAATTCATAATACAAGAGTTGCTTCCAATTACAAAACCTATATTTAGGAGATTGGTAAAATTACCCAAAGGAAAAGTTTCCATTGAATATAAATGGGTTAATAAGAAAAAAAATGTTGATCTAATGGAACCCCTAATAAACAATAGGCAAGGTTAGTTGTAAAACAGATAAATAAAAACTCAAAATATATTATGAGAACACATATTCCCTAATTACAAAATATATATCTATTTATACCTTTAATAGTCATTATTGCATTTCTAGATCTTGAATTATATAAGTTAAATTTAAGGAATATATTTTTAAATGGCTAATTAAAGGAAACAACCTAATGGATTTAAGGTCAATGACTCAATGGAAAGGAAGAAAAGTATGTAACTTATATAAGTCCATATATAGACTTAAATAATCCTCCAAACAATGATATTTTACATTCATAATGCTATTTTGAAAATTAAGTATGAAATGAAAATATTAAATAATTATGTTTATGCATGAAAATGTCAAAAGGTTTACATATATGACCTCTTACTAGCAAACAACAATTTATAAATGATTGATAAAACAAAGTCATACCTAAGTAAGAAATTTTACATAAAGGAGATGGGAGACATCATATATGTTGGTAATCCAAATAACAAGGAATTATGAAATAAGAACCTTATGTTTAGACCAATAGATGTATTTTAATAAGATATTCAAAAGTTTTAACATGAGTGAATATAAATCAATGTCAACTCTTTTAAGTAAAGGAGTATATTTAAGTAAACTAAAGATTCTAAAAGTGATATTGAGGTAAATGAGATGGATAATATTTATTATGCTTAAGAAATAGGTGTTTAATGTACACAATAACAAGCACAAAACCTTATATATGTCATGTAATAAAATTTATAAGTTGATATTAAGTCAATCCTAGAAAGAAACATTGGGAAGCTGTGTAGATAATTCTTAATTTCTATAAAGAACTAAAATTATAAAATTATATTTTGGTTTAAGTAATTTAAAATTATTCGATTATTTGGATTTTGATTTTTTTTGGAACCATGATGATAAAAAATCAACTAGTGGTAACATATTTGTGTTTGAAGAAGGATCAGTTTCATGGTTAAACAACAAAGAAGGGTAAGTAGCAAGACACGCTATAAAAAATGAATATGTTACACATAATGTGGCAACCATGCAAGCTATTTAGATAAAAGGTTTCATAACTATTTGGACATTATATTACAAAAAAGGTCCAATTGAAATGTTATATGGAAATAAGATTATTATATCATTGATTAAAAATGGGCCATAAGTTTTAAGAGTGACAACATAAAGTTAACTATCATTATATGTGAGACTTGGTAAAAAAAGAAAAAAGAAATTTTGAATTTGTTCTCGTTGAAGAGATGTTACTAGATCCTATAATAAAAGGATTATCCTATGAGAAATTTAAAGGACTTATAGAAAATATATGATTTGGTAAATATCCTAATTAATTAAATCTTCACTTACAATGGAAATACAATATTCATTGTTAGGTAGAATTATCAAATTACAATCAAGTCCGAGATGATTACATGTGAGATTTCAATTTAGGTAAAAGATTATAAGTTTCTCACCTAGAATGGATATATATATATGAAATGGTCTATAAGGACTCTATAACAGGAAGATTGTCTATAAAAAGGCCTCACTGATAAAATACTTGCAAACTTAAAGTTGAAAGCTAAGAAATCTATCTCGGAACATTTGAATGAATTCCAGGATATAACAATAAATTTAAAAATATGAAAATCATTCTCGATGATGAGCTTCAAGCCTTATTTCTGTTGAATTCACTACCGGATAGTTGGAAGATACGAATGGTGATGATTATCAATTCAGTTCCAGAAGGTGTGCTCTCTTTAGATGTAGTCAAAGAGAGTATGTTCAATGAAGAAATCAAAAGGGAAGAGATGGGAGTTGAAAACGAGCAGTATTTTGTGGCAAAAAGCAAAGGAAGGAGCAAGACCCAAATGGCATAGCAATTCTAAGAACCGATCAAAGTTTACAATAGATAAAGAGGTGAAGACATATCATTATTACGATAAGTCAGGACATATTAAGAGGTTTTGTTACAAGTGAAAGAGGGATTAAAAAAGGCAATATCGTCAAAATGATGGAGATGATCAGAGTATAGTTACAAATACTTCAAGCACGAATGATGAGTTATCCCTAGTTTGTACAATTATTGAATGCTTCTATGTTAGTTATTTAGGTTTTTAGTGGTTAATTAACATGAGAGCTTCGTATCATTATGTCCCAAAAGTAGAGTACTTCTTAAACTACAAGAGTAGAGACTTTGGGAGCTACAAAGATTGTCAGTATGGCTGATATCTGAGTTTAAACAAAGATTAGATGCTTGTTGACCATGAGAGACGTACAAACATCCCCAACTTAAGGATAAATCTTTTATCGACAAACATGTTAGATCGAGAAGGATTCAAGCATACTTTTATGGATAAAAAGTGGAAAATATGTAATGCAGCAATGAATGTTGCTAGAGGATAGTTGTGTTGCACATTGTACAAGACACATTTAAAGGTGTGTCGAGGTAAAGAAGCATACACAAGTGAAAAAGAAACTTCTCCAAATATATGGCATCGACGATTAGGGCATATGAGTGAGAAGGGAATAAAGTTACTGGCTAGTAAATTTCTTATCATATTCAGAAAAACTTTATCCCTTAATCCTTGTAATCATTGTTTGGCAGGAACACAGGATAAAGTCTCTTTCAAGAGACAATCTATAAGGAAGACAAAGTCATTAGAGTTGGTCCATTAAGATTTTTATGGTCCCATTAAAGAGGAGTTAGTATAAGGTAACAAATATTTTATTTCATTCATTGATGAAGTTTTAAGGAAGAGTTGGCTATATATGTTGAAAGCCAAAAGTTAAGTATTTGAAACTTTTCAGTTGTTTCATGTTATGATTAAAAGGGAAGTTAAAGTACCTATGAACAGATAATGGAAGAGAGTATAATTCCAAGGTGTTTGAAGAATTTTATACATCGCATGGAATTACACATGGGAAGATTGTACTAGGTACTCCATAGCATGATGGTATTGTTGAGAGGAATAAAAGAACAATTGTGGAGAAGAATCTTTGTATGCTCTAAATGTCCAAGTTGTTGAAGACATGTTAGGGTGAAGCAGTCTGAACTACAGTCTACTTGATCAACTGACCTCCTCTGTAAGTGATCTAGAAGGGGGGGTTGAATAGATCTTAAAATTCTTTGAAAATTTCTATAAGAAAATCAGAAGTTAAACACACAAAATAATTTAAATAAACTTAAATGAAATAGTATAGGAAGAAGATCAAACACTGCTTTTATAGAGGTTCGGTCTAAGACCTCGCCCTCTACCTAAGCTCCCACTTAGGATTTTGCCAATCACTTTATTTGCACACTTTGTAGTTGAGTGTGAACTTTTACAACTTCACTTGAATTCGGCTCAAGCAACCTTTACACACGATTTGTATTACGCACAAATCCTACCTCACGTGACCTTTCTTCTAGCCACTCAATTTTAACAACACAATGTAAAATTGAAGAACAAATGCTCAAGGTAATTTGTAACAATATAAGAGCAATAATGAGCAATGTGAAGCAATAAGAGAGTATTTGAGCTTATAGAACTTGTATCTCATCTCCTTGCTTCATCCTCTATTTATAGTCAAAGAAATATAGCTGTTGGAGCTCTTCAGCCGTTGCTTGATTTGATATAGTCGTTGCTTGATCTTCTCCATTCCATTTTTAGCAAATTGGACCGTTGGAGCTGAATCGTGATTCAATAAGTCGACTTGTCGAATACATAAGTCGACTTGTTTCAACCATTTACGTAAAACATGTACCTCCGCTCTAATAAGTCGACTTGTTATGTATAAGTCGACTTGTGTCCCTCGATAAGTCGACTTGTTTCCGATAAGTCGACTTGTTTCACCCGATAAGTCGACTTGTTATCTATAAGTCGACTTGTCGAGTTCATCTTCATATGTAAGCCATCTTGTAATGTGTAAGTCGACTTGTTTAGCCTTCAATAGTAACATTCGTTCAAATCCTCTAGAATCTTCATATTTTATGCCACTTATACTTAGAATGAACCTGCTTTCTTGATTTTTCAATAATTAAATATTTGCTCATCTTGTTTTGCATGATTCTTTCCTTGAGTAACACCTGAAATAATTTCTTAACTAATTCTAGATATTTTATTATTATCAAAACATAAAGGGATTTAATTTGTCAACCACCATTGGTCCAACATCCTCTAGCTCCATTAGATTTTGAGATTCTTCAAAGAGCAGGGACAGGTAGAGATCTTATATATCATCATTTGAGAGTATTTGGTTACAAAGTATTTAAACATGTACCTAAGGATCAGAGACAAAAGCTTGTTTCAAAGGTGATACCTTGCATCTTTATTGACTATAGTGTTGATCAGCTTGGCTTTAGACTATGTGACCTAGAAAAGCAAAAATTGGTCAGGAGAAGGGATGTGGTATTTAGGAGTATGAAGAGGTGTGGATCTTCTGAGAGAGCAAATAAGGTTACTAAAAATAGCTTATCTTATGAAGTAGTTAATTCTTCTCCAAATTCTACCACCACTAAGCAATCTACAAGAGAAAGAAATGAAGCTGGAGGGGGAGATTGTTAAGTGTTCAACTTTATTTTGAGACTTTCAGTGATCGTTGATGCCTTTATGCTTTGTAGGAATAACAAACAAAATAAGATGAATGACGACTGGATAAAGCTCTTTTGGGAGAGACATGATGGTGTACAATGCTACATGCCCGTGTCCTTAACTTATAGACTGTATGGATCAATCATGTAAGTCTCTAGAACTGTGTGAAAAAGATGAAAAAGGTGAAGATATAAACAATCGTGTACACTTCCATGTTCATGACATACACGACTGTGTGTGATGATCGTGTAGCTTTCTGTAACCATGTATATATGCGTCATAAGTGATGCTAGAAAAGACACGGCCACTTACATGTGACCGTTTATAATGCCAAAAACCTAATTCGAGATATAAAAGACAAAAAAGAAAGGTTTGATCATTGAGAGGTAGCCAAAACACTAAAAAGAAAAGAAAAATATAAGGAAAACAAGCAGAATAGTATTCTCATCTTTTTTATTATTTTTAGGATTGATTTGACCGTAAGTTAATTAATATATCAACTTTGATTTTAACAAGGAAACTTTGTAAATCCTTATTTAAATATGGTGGATTTGCTTGTCAATTTGGCTGCAATTTTTTCCTTTATATTAGAGATTTTTTCATGTAAATCTCATTATTTACTTCTTTACTAAATTTTTTTCTCATACTGATATTTGCTGTAACTTAAAGAGGATTTTGTTGTTACTCTTTAGTTGATTTTTCAAAAAGCCTTTTTTTCTCCCAAAGTGCGTGTTATTTTCTAAACTCCCAAAATCCTCCAATCACCTTAGATGATGAAGTTGATGCCAAGTCGACGACTAATTGTGTATGCCCACCATAACATCTGTCCTAGAAAATATGTTTAGGGCAATGGAAATGTACATCCCATTACTGAAAAAATAAGGCAAATATCAAAGTCGACAAAACGCATCATTGTCGAGGCAGCATATGACACTAAAATTCAGTAGTAAAAGGAAAGGTGATCAAAATTTTGTAAAATGTCGTTGAAACTTTACAGAAAAGGGTCATGAATTCCTATAAGAATGTTGAAGGAAAGAAATTTTTGACAAATGCCTTTCGATAATAGCATTCGTTTTTTAGACTTGTCCACACACAAAAAAAAAGTTTTTACATTTAAGTAGTAAAGAAATATTAAAAGTTATGGTACAGCTCCAAACATGAAGGTGGTAGGTTGATGGGATTGAGGTTAGTGTATGGACTATGGAGTCTGCAAATTCTGTAGCTCTAGACGCAGAAAGCAAAAGAACTTTTCCGATTTCCATAGCAAGGATATATTTTAAATTTGAAGCATTAATGGAGCAAAATCAGAAAGATCAAAATCTCATGTTGGTCAAAACTCAGATGTGAAGCAATTGATAGGCCTCAACGATTCAGCATCACAAAGTTTGACATTAACATAGTGAGACGATTCCCTTGTACGCCAAGCTAGGTAATACATCATGAATTTGTGTAGACATTCAAGGATAGAATTCGTCGACATACAGAGTATCACAACTCAACAAATTCGTTTTCGCTGCTCTCGAGCAATTAAGATTCTCATACATTACATTGGAACTCATTAACATACATAGAAATCGAAGAAATAAATCTTAAATCACCCAACTGTGGGATCTGCTACCCACTTTTTACATCCTTCTGTTAATCTACGTATTATATTGCTAAATCCCGAGTTGGAATTTATTCATGGCCAAACCTCCAAAATAAGAAAGTACCCCTCCAGCTCTCCACTACGCTTTCCTTGCATCCTGAAGCTTTCCGTATAGCAGCAGAAACTCTGTATGTGGACACTCACTATTGGTACAGATAAATTCGCAATGAACGGGCTTGAAAGACGAGCTAGGACCGCCCTGTTTCTAATTGAGCTGTGCAAGCGGTGATCGTGGTATCAGAGATGGCTTCAACTCCTTTGTCTCGAAGGATTCATATGAATTGTTTTCCCGAAATTCCTCGAGAAGGCTCTCCATTGGCATTGCACGGAGTGACTCTATTGTCCCCTTACTAGGAACTTCTGTCTCACTTCTCACTGGCGTTGTTCCTGTTGGCTCGTAGTCCTGCACAAACATAGGTTCATCGTTTAAGGACTCAAATAAGCAATTAATTTTTTCCTTACTAGGTGAAGAGACTGTTGAAATGCTAATAAACACCATATGGCAAATAAATGAAGGATTAGAGTGATTTATATATACACAACCAATTTTATAATTCAAGTTTTGAAAGCTAAATATTTGTGCTTAAGTAGCCTCTACCATATATCGCTGCTCAAACGTTTCCTTTGCCTTGTCTTCGATAGCCGCGGCTTGGCCGGAATGATTATCCCTCAAAACGTCAATGGTTTTTGCATGAGATTGCACAGCCTCCAGGATACCAGATACAGTTCTACGTTCCTGCTCTGATGCACCTGCAGCAATAACAAAACAGAGAATGTCACATCCCAGACGCTTACCGCCAGAAATGCAGCCCATGCTGTGATTCAACATAAGCTACTCAAAAGAAAGTCAACTCTATTAAAATCGAAAATCTGAAGACGATGAAACCACAGCTACTTACTGTCAATGTGATGAAGGATTTCTTCATTATTCTTTGCCGCATCTTCCTCGGCTGCAATTCTTGCAGAATCAACTTCCGCCTCATGCTGGTCAATACTGTCGCAGGCATTTCTGTAGAGAAACAGTTACATATTACGCATATATTGACTTAGTTTGCCAGATAAAGTTTTCTAATACTGATAGAAAGTAAATAACTGAAATACTTGGAAAATACCAAGATGATGACTTTAATATTGCTTACAGAGCAAATCCTTGTGCCTAACATACTAAATGCTTCCAATTCTTGTATTGGACAATTAATGGTGGAAAAAACAGTAGGGCGAGGCGTATTACCTAGTAAGTGACGTCAATGCGGAGACGTGTTCCCTGCCAATGTCATTAACCAAATCCCGAGTTTTTTTCCAGTGCTTGGAAGCCGATTCGGCTGTTGTCACGCTAGAGAATAAGGAAGCACACGGATCAGACTAATGTATAAGAACTGTTGGTGCACCCACCATCACACAGAAGATCAACATACCATTGCTGCAGGATGAGCTCCATACGACAATGTTTCGCAGCAGAGTAATCTGCAGAGTCCTTGGCACTATTCTCCGCCTGCATAGAAAACTCCTGCCATTTGCGTTTTGCCTCTGTAGCAACGCCCTCCATTGAAGAAACATGTTCATCCAAAAATGCCTTGTTTCCGGTGGCATTTTCTCGCAGGCCATATAGCCTTGCATTCACCTGTGAAAGCAAAAGTCAGCGCATCTTGGTAATCAAGACATTATTGAAAGGGTAAAAAACCAGAAGAGCACCATATCTTTCTGACGTATGATGTGGTTAGAGACTAGATTGTTGATGTCAGCAACAAGCTTCTCAGCATCTGATTTTGATTGCTCCTGCACAAATAATGATTGAGCAGCCATTGTGTCTTACAGAGATATGCAACTGAAAGTTTTGGGAGATGCACAACAACTACCTCATAAGCCTTCTGAAAATCAGCAATACTTTTCATTTGGATTTCATCAGCTAATGCTGCATGATTTTCTAGCCTTTCAGATACTTCTGAAATCTTTTTGAGAAAATTATTCATATATGCTGAGATCTCCTTCGTCTGCTCACTACTAAGATTGAATCTCTGATGGATTTCCAATAACAATTGTGACAAATAAGAAAGCAATGACAGCAAATGCACTAAAGTAGACGGCAGTGATGCAGCATAGTCACATTTAATTCAAATGAACAAATAATTTTCAGTATTTCCTGGGTACTATATCAATCAATATTCAGACAATATCTGTTGCAACAAAACACAAAAATATCCATCAATATTCGGACAATATTTGTTGCAACAAAACACATAATCTAGCTTGCAACATCAACAAGATGTTGTCGAGAAAGCAATACTTCCAAACTTGCTCCATTCCAAATTAATTTAACTTGGAGTTCAGATTATATAACCTGTCGCAGTTCCCTTGCAAAAAGAGCCATTTCTCCTTGGTGAGCTGAGAGACAACTCTGAATATCATCAAATATTGAATCTGCTTGACCACTCTCTGAAGCTAGACACTGATTTCGAAGGATGCATAATTAGATCTACATGGAATAATTAGGATATAAAGTGGACAGGGAATTCAAATAACTGCTACCTACATCTTCAATGGACTCTGCATTAGAAGCTACCAAAGATGAAATTTCTTCCAGACCTGCAATAGAGGTTGCCTTGTGCAAACGCACAACATTTTGCAATGCCTCCAAGTGGGATACATACAAATTCCTCAAAGCCGTTAATTTCTTCCTGGTATCCTTGACTGCCTGAACGCATGAATTTATAAACCATGAACAAGAGCAGAGCAAAAGCTTGTACCTCTCAAGTTAAACTCTTCTACCAATTTCTTCTTTTAAAAAAATAAAACAAAAGATTATATAATAGAGGAAAGAAATCAAGGAAACTAGAGAGCATATGTTTATACCTTATCATGTACATCCAAAAGAGAATGACAGCGGTTCTCAACACACTTAAGATGTCCATTTTGCTGAGACGTTGATTCCGCTAACATGCCACCAAGAGAATGAATTTGCCTGGAAAGTTCCATTCTGAAGTTGTTCACCACCGATCTGTTATCTTCATTCAGTTTGTCTTCTCTACCTACAAGCCATCACACTATCTAGTGAGTAATATGTGGTGCTTAACTAAGAAACTTTTAGTTTCTAACTAAACAAAACACTACATACCAATCTTTTGGAACAAAGAAACATTGTCCTGAAGAGCTCTCTCCAAGTCGCCCCGTAGAACAAATGTTTGATGAGCCAGAGCATTCTCTGTTCAGTAAGTTCAATGGTAGCATCAAGTATCAAAAGTGAATCAAAATATGAACATCAAAGAAAATTTAAATATACCTGCTTTTTCCCTTTCGGATATGATAAAATCCTTCTCCTTTAGAGCATAACGGCACTTCTTAAGTTCTTCATTGCTGCTGGCTAGTAATTTGCTGGTATAGCTTAAGTTTCTCTACATATATCATGCACCCAATCAGAAACTGTCCATAAAAAGTAACTATACAAGAAAAGCTTACAAACATTTCTTACCTCAGTTGCATCAAGTTGGCCGCTCAATTCAGAACATTGCCGAACTTGGGCAACATATTTATCTTGCAGCTCCTCAAGTTGCTGGTCCAACACATTGTGCATGCTTTATACTAAGAATAAAATAATGCTAGAAACTAAAACGTTCATGCTTACTATCGGAAAAACCCTATTCAGCTCCACATACTAACCTTATGGTTACTTTCTATAGTTATCCCCATTTGTTCTATTTGTTCTGCCATGGCCTGAACATAGAAAGCAAAAATAGATGAGCAATATTCAAACACATTCATGGTAGATCAGAGGCAAACACAACAAGATCGGACAAAAGATAATCCTTGACCCATATCGAACAACAAACTTGGGATAAATGCAGCAAAGAAACATTGGAAAATAGGAGCTACCATTTCAGCAGCCAATCAAGCCAATCAAAACTGAGACAACTGATATATTATATTACCTTCCTTTCACTCTCCTCTTGGTGGTATCGTTCCTTTGGAATATAAACACCATTCTTTTCACGTGCAGCATAAACCTCTGAGTAACACGATGGCATTTGAAGCACGATAGAAAACCAGGGCACCATAAGTTCCATGCAACTTTAATGAACTCTTTACATAAATTTAAGATTACCAGCCTGCCAAAGACAAGCCATCTCACCTGCCTTAAGCCTGTCAATCTCTCCATAAAGATCCTTGATAAGAGTAGATTTCATCATTTTTTGATTAACCTACAAGCAGCCACATAAATTTCCAAATACTCTTAATTCCATGTATCCAATTTAAGTGTGTAATCACTCAAGCAGCAAGGATCGTATCTTAACTAATATAAGCACACATTACTATATATTAAGCACAGATAAAAAATACGGTCATGCGTTCACAAACATTTCATGTAGCAGTTTGTATACAAGAGCGGTCTGAAAGAAAATGTAGTAGACACAGTCCTTTCCATAGTTGCCAACAGAACCATACTCTAACCTGATGATCGATTTTTAAAATAGCTGTTTAAAGAGCTTAAACATGTAAAGTTGCAGTGCTACAACACAAGCTTAAAACAGCCAGCAGATGATAAGCAGTATTTAGCATTAGTTCAATTTACACAACACCAACTCCTACAGAGTTTTAACATTTGAAGTTACATAGTTCTCCAAATCCTAGATACCATTATTTATGGAGTGTTTTCTCAATTCCGAATTCAGGGATCGGGAATTGATTACGTGAATTATGTATTTGGATGTTAGTTTAACCAAACAAGGAGTACGTTAATGAAATAATACACTAAACTTCTGCATGAAAACGAACCTCGGGTTTATTTTTTATGTGCTTTGCCCGGTGCGCATAATCCAGGGTACTCAAAGTCTCCTCGAGACAGTGAACAGCTGGTGAAACTGTGGCTATGATGCATGTTTTAGTTCTTCCCCCAAGTGAATCACGAAGTAACCTTGTGAGCTTGCTATCCCTGGAGTATTTTAGTTATGAACACAAGTTGGAAAAGAAAATCAAGAACAGGCTGTCACCACGCAGATCAAGAAAACAGTTTGAACCTGTAAGGTATATGCCCAAGATGTTCAACAAGAGCATTAATCACTCGACCCAAGGTAAGCAAACTTTTGTTAATTTCACCAGCTTCTCTTGCACGACCCTAAAACACAGCAAACAGTACAACCGGATTATGAGATAACCCGGATTTTATTTTAGATTCTTATTAGCCAAACACCACTGAAACTCGTAAGGTCAATGATGTCAAAATGAAACAATACCTCCCTAGCACCAGAACGAGATATGTTTTCTGACCCAGCAAGATCCACCAGATTTAGCTTGCCACATTTGATTAGTTCTTCACCCTCCGGTGTTGCTTCCTTGATGTGTATTGTAATGGAAAACAGAGAATGCGACCGACTAAAGGACAAGATAGCTTCCTAAGGTGAAAAAAATATATATACGAATTTACCATAATCATGAAATAGCTACGAAACTCTTACCTTGATTGCTTGTTTAACAAGGTTTCTGCAGTTCGACGTTTCGCAGACCCTCTCTCAAGAAGAGTGAAGATCTCACTGGCACTTGTCACTATTTCTTCCTCCAAACCTCTTACAAGAACCCCACCTTTTCCATCTTCCATTAATGGAAGCTGCTTCTTTTGCTTTTCATCCAGAGAAACCTTGGAAATTTCCTCTGGAGCAAGTAAATCAGTTATTTCCTCATTGTACAGCTCTAGGAAAGTCACCTTTACACTATATTCTGCATTCTGGCTTTCAAGAGTATCAAAAATTTGCTTGACAGCTCTGGGTATGACCCCAGCTTCTGGAGGTAACTCTCCATTAGGCCCACTCTGTTCCCATTATAACATCACAATTAACAAGACAACAACTTCTATTCCACATGCTATTTGAGATAAAACATCAATCTGATAAAACAACCAAAAGGTACTGATAAGCCCTACCTTAGACCTCTTGCATTCACCTTCCATTGTATATGTTTTACCAGTACCAGTTTGACCATATGCAAAAATTGTACAATTGAAACCTTCCAGAACTTCGTTCACAATTGGCACCACAGCTTGTTCATAGAGATCCCTTTGCTGGGCTGAAGGTCCGAAAACCTATACCCCAAAATCTAAATTTTCAAACATGATCCAAAATCCAATACAAAGTTCTAGAAGTGGAATACAAGAAACAAGAGGAGACCTTGTCAAAAGTAAAAACTCTGTCGATATGCTTGCCGGCGATGCTCTGGGAGACGGAGACCTCTCTCTGGTATTCGTTGCACGTTACAACCTGAGGAGCATTGTTCCTCAACTCTTCATCGCTGAACGGCCTAATGTCCAAACAACTTGAAATTAAATCCACGAAATCAAATAATCGAGAAGCGAAAAACAGGGCAAAGAGCAGTTGCTGACCTGCATCGGAGAAGGACCTGGACGTTGACGCCTTTCTCCTTCTCGTGTCGACCCGACATTTCCTTGATCCGATTCGAACTGTCACTGTTAGGTCCGATTCACTACTCTCAGACGCCTCTCCCTGTGTCTTCGTCTCCCTCTCTCTCTTTTTTGGTATGAACTATGAAGTGAGCGCGGGTTGTGAGTGGTATTTGAAATTTTTGAGACCCGCTCACTTGGAGTGTCATCCAACGGTTGAATTCTTAGCTCCTGACATTGGACGGTGAGGATTTAGTTGGGCCTTTGGTTGTCGTGATTTTGACTGTTTTAAACAGTATGTCCTTTTGTTCCTTATTTTGGAGTTCATTGCTTTAGGACAGGCCCAATCGCCGTGTAGACTTGACATTCCGACTAGAAGCTTTGTGTCCCGATCAAATAACTGGGCCCAAGTTATTCCAAAATCAGTTTATTACGGAAAAAGGATGGCACATAGTTGGAGGCTTGAGCCACATTAGTTTTGACATATACCAAGTTATAACATTCCAACTTATCAAATTGATCCATCATTTAGTAATAACTATGAATTTAATTGTAACTTACAAAACATAAGGGGCCGTTTAGTTCTATTGCTACTTTTTTGTTGTGATTTTTTAATTTTTATTTTCTATTTTTGTTATTAAAAAAACTTATTTAGTCTAAATTTGTAATATAAAAATTGAACACAAAAATTTGTATAATTAAAGTTGTGATCTTAAATTTGACTGGATTTCTTGTCTCGTGTTTAAATGGGAATTATTGCCCATTGAACTTTGCATCCAGTCTACGAAAAACAGTAAACCAAAAGCGTAAAAAAAACATTTGGAAACACAGAAACGCAAACCAAAAAAAACAAACCAAAATGTAGAAACACAAACATAAAAATTAGAAATGTAGAAACTCAAACCAAAAAATCAAAAAACCAGAAATGACAAAGTGTAAACCAAAAAAACAGGAGACAAAGAGGAGATGAGTTAGGGACTTAAGAGAACAGAGAAGAACATAGAAGCAGGGGAGAGAGAGAGAGAGAGAGAGAGATGAGATGAGCATGGGACGCAAGAAAGAAAGATGAGAGTTTCTAGAGTGAAGGAAATTTATAAGAGGGAGAAGTAGAAACGAAAACAAAAACAAAAACAAAAATAAAAACCTATTGTGAATTTTTTTAAAAATGTCTAATTTCTATTTTTGTGAATCTATTATGGTTTTTTTATTTTTAGAAATAACAAATTGCAACATAAACAATCAAACGTATTTTACCATGTTGTTTCCTTCTTTATTAAAGTGCAACAAGAACAAAAAAATAAAATAGAAACAAACACTCTCAAAGATTACATTTGATAAGATATAGTGTGAAAAATGAAATAATGATATAATATGATCTACAAATACCATAAATTAGATACAATATGATATAATTTAAAATTATTCAAATTTTGACTCTTGATGAAATCAGTATGCAAACTTACTTTTTATATATATATGTTTTGTTTATGACTTGATTATAAATATGTAGTATTGTTTTATGATTAATGGTCTTTATATTCCTATAAAATAGTGATGGAAGTAATTTTGATGTAAACACTTCAATGTTGAAGACAATTTTCAATTTTGTTTTGAGAGAGATGAATCCATCATTAAGGCATTATTCACTTACTTGGTAAAAAAGTTTTTCTTATTTTAACATGATGAGTTATAATTAGGGATCTTGACCAACTCCCTTATAACTTTTATAGGTATATTCATAAGTAGGCAAGACATTATATGACAAAGATATGGTAAAAGAAAGAAGGATATGGTAAAAGAAAGAAGGATACGGTAAAGAGACACAATAAGTGTGCTATAATAAGAGACCTAGGACATGGATTATCTAAGTCCAAAAGATGGATGAAGAAGTTAAGGCATGGGTTGTCTGAGTCCAAAAGATAGGTTATCAAGAGAAACTCAGGACATATATTATCTTACTTCACAATGTGGGATCAAATAATCTTACTGTATACTAGTTATCTCTTTAAATTTGATGAACAAACCATATTTACATAATTGTTCAGATCTAACATTATCATAAGTATTTATGTTATTTAGCCATATTAAATGAAAGGCCTTTTTGGTAATAATGGTATTACGTGTTAGTTAAATTTTAACTACCTAACACTAGCTATAGCTTTAATAATTATATGGAATTTAGAATGAAAATGGGATTTGAGACCGATAACATATTTTTGGTGACCAAAAATGTTTCTTAATACAATAAATTTTGGTATTCAAAAATCATTATGAACCCCTCTTTTGCCTCTCCACAAAACCTTTTATCGATTTTAAGAAGCTAATAAATTCATCTCAAAGTTTTATCAATTTCTCAACTTTCAATCCAAGCTTTTTCTCAATGCATTCCTTCATAAGCTCTCATACCCTTTTATGTTAGATGCACCACTCTCGAGCACCAAGTTCTAGCTCAAATATTTTTAGACAAGAGTTCTAAGGTTCTAGGACTTTTAATGTAGTGAGTCGATGGAAATGATAGAGGAGAGGCAATGCAAGGTTATAATTAGATAGAGGAGAGGCAATGCAAGGTTATAATTCCTCATTAATGGAAGCAAGACTTGAAATAAAAAGGCATATATAAAATGTCAGAGTTGAGGATTTTAATAGGATGAAAACAAACTTTTCCATCTTCTCTTTTATAAAATTATGCATCGTCTCCCTTCTTCAAAGGGCTTGCTCCCTAGACCTAATGAAAGTATTTTATATTGTAATATTTTCAATTTTGGTATGGGGTTTTTTGAGTGATTTTTGTTACCAAATCTTAAAGGAAGCCAATCTTTCATCAAAGTCAACTTCAACTGTATTATCGGTGTCTTATCTACTCCTTCCAAGTAGCTTACCAGTTGAAAAATGTTAAGTCATCCTCAAAACTATTTAGGTCTACATACTAAATCATACCTTCAAATGAACTCTCAACCTAGTATAGTTTAAACATTAGAACTATAATGAGTTAAAATAAGCCACCCAAAGGAAACCGTGATCGGAAAATAACTTTATAATTTTGTATTTAACATATAAGAGTTCTTGAGGAATTAAGCACAATTGGTTTAGTTGAATCTTCATTTTAAAAAATAGAAAAATGTTGATATCTTTGTAAAATCCCACAAGCAAACCTTAATGGATAATAAAAATCCCTTTCCTCTAATGATTTTTTTTTGTTTAATAGATTTGAAACCATGGGCTAACATTTAGCTTATAGACTGCAATCTCCATATCAATTCCCTGAATGTCCTCAAGTCACCAGATAAAAATGTTCTTATACTCCCTTAATTAATCTTCTATATATGCCTCACCAACATTTGCCCATATTTTTATAGTCTTCATGACCATCAACATGCACGTTAATATTCCTATCAACATTTAATGAAGAAGATAACATTATTAGTTACCTTTCAGTCTCCAAGTATCTTAACTACCCATTGCATATTACAAACTTAATTAGTAATTAGTAGGGCAAAGAAATATATCAAGGGAATACAAAGATAGTCTTCTTAGAATGATATCATAAGTAGGATGTTTACAAAAAACATGAAATCTTAAAGATCTTGTAACATATCTTACTGTACTCTTAACTTTATCGTAGGGGTCATCTTTATTTTATATATATATAGCCTTTTGAACCCTACTAAAGGTGTTGATACAAGGCTTAAATATGCTCTAGTGAATCACAATGCAGTAGAAGTATCATAAAATAAGATGTCAATAGAATTATCATTGTTTAACAAAACCCTATTCGCTTCGTAGTTAGCTAAAATCATTGCAAACATTATTACATCATCATTAGGATTCAATAACTAAGGATCTTGGTACTTGAATACAATTTACTCTATATACTTCTTTTATTGCTCATTTCATTCATAATGACAATGGATGCCTCAAACATGTGTACAACTTCTTTATCTAGGTACATTGGTGTTGATCACTCCTACCCTTGGTTAGATTGTTGTATACCTACCTTTATGCTTCGGTAAAGTGAGACCTTTCATTATCGTATATCCCTCTTTCTTTGTGCCTTATTGTCTCAATAAATTAAAGCATTCTTTAATAAAGAATCATTAGCTTTTCATAAATTTCTACACTTATAGGTCTCATTTTTATAATCTTAGTAAAAAAAATTGTCAAATCTCCTACACTTATTATTGCTCACCGTTAGCTTTAGATGATTTATGATATTTTAATCTTATCATAATTAAGAATATGATTTAGAGATTCCATCAACTATGATAAAGGTGTGTTTGTGGATCTTTGTACGCTTTTACTTCTTTCTACTTGTTATTTACTACATCTTTCTCATGATAGATTGCTACAATGTGCTCTCTCTTCCTCTTTTACCCCCAACCTGAAAAGACAATTATTTTATTAGCTTTAAGGAGCATCCAACTTCTTCTTTAATGATGAACCTTTGTACTTGCTTCCACATCCCCTCTTAAATGTACACTTTTTTCATCAAGAGAGGCTTTCACATTGTTTGATGACAACATAGACCTTTTGCAGATTTTATTTTCACAATTTTGGTGTACAATTTTGGTACTTGAGTGGCTTTGGTACTAAATTTATATGTGTGATGTATGAGGATTTCTCCTTTTCCTTACACCATATTAAAAAGAGTAGTGGAGTCTTTAGGTCTCCTTTTCTTTATAACAAAGTAAGCTTAAAATTTTGACTTAAGCTGCGTAAAACTTGGCATTGATCCTCTTGTTATGGTTAAATAACAATCTCTAACTACTCCATCCAAAGTCAATGAGGATGATTTACCCATTAGTTCTTTTAAAGCCTGGTTCAAATCTATCATCTCATAATATTATGAAAAATGGTTGGTGGGATCTCTAGTGTTGCTATGAACTTCCAAAATTTGTATCTTGAACTTTGACGAAGCAAGTTGCTTGTATTTTTAGTCATAAAAGGATTATATATTATTAAACGAGCCTTCTCCTTTAATACTTTAGAAGGATGGAGTGTCTTTGCATACTTCCTCTAATGATCCTATCATGGGAATATCCATCATGTGCCTCTAGTCCTTTAGGCTCGATGGCATTATTGACCCATTAATGAGTTTGAGAAGTCTTTGTTGACCTTAAAGCATGTTAATTAATCCCTTCTTTTGTTCCTGTAAGCTTAGGAACATTGCTCATAGCGATATTCCCCCCACAAGTGTCATGCTTATTATTTGGTTGCAAAAATATTATTCTTATCATAAACATACGATTTTTTAAAATTATTTATCGTAATTATTAGCCTTCATTCAAATTTCTCATACACAATGCCAATTAATATATATGCAAACCTGTAATGTCCCCCAGTAGATCTTCTATCTATGATTTGACTATGGGTGTGTTTGGTTGTTAGTTGATCAGCTAAAAAATAGCTTATTGACTTGAAATAGCTGATTGACTTTATAAAAAAGCTGTTTGAATTGTTTGGTTATCAGCTGCTTCGATTGGCTTATTTAAACCAATCAGCTGATATTGAATAAGCTCGATAGTGCAGCGTTTTGATGAATCAGCCGATATTTTTGTTTTCTTTGCCGCTTATGCCCTCATTTTTCGTGCTCTTTCCTTGCATTCTCCCATTTCTTGTTTCTTAACGTAGATCAGGTAGCGCTAGAGTTCAAAATGTCACATCATTATTGACCCACTATAGATGTACGTTTCTCATTGAGCTGAGAAACAATAAGTAAAAGCAACTTGTTAATTTTTTGTGTAGGATGAATTACTGATTAAATTTTCTTGGAGAAACATTTATTTTCTCAGTGATGAAACAGACATAAGCATAGGTTTTATTAGAATAAGTTTTGGCATCTTGTGTAAGTTGACAGAATAAGAGCTAATTTTTTCATCAAACGTTTTCTTAGCCCAATTTTGGATAGATTATAATTAAAATAATGTCATTTTGATATTGTTATTGTAAATATATTAGAAGTATTAATCTAACTATTAAACCACTTATTTACTTTAAACTTCTTTTATGTTTTAAAATATTGGTAAAAATATTTCTTATAAAAATTACCAATATAATAAAACAAATTTTCTTAAAAGGAGTTGTTAATTTATAAACATAAAAAATTCATCATCATCATCACTATTATTATTATATGTTCTATATTTTTATTAAAGTTATAAACTTCATTTTGTAGAATTAAATATCTAAAGTATAAATTCCTATAAAATATTCAACAAAATATCAAAATATATAATATTCATATCGTTATAATTTTTTAAGTCATGTCCTCATAAGTCATTTTACTCATAAACAGTTAATACTAAACAACTAATTTTACCAAACATCTCTAACAAACAGCTAATGCAATTCGCTGGTCAAAACAACTGATAGAATCAGCTATCAGCTAACAGTTAATGCAATCAGCTAACAGCTAATACAATCAGCTGATTGCCAAACAGGGCCTATATAATTGTGGTATCTTTGTGATGATCTTTATGTTCTTAAAAGGTAGCTTCATATGTCAAAGTCAACTCCCAATTTATTTTTAGGGAGAATTGATCAATGGTATATTGTTCACTTAGTTCTTAAAAGATATTTTTCTTACTTATATAGGATGAATGGTGGTTAGGTCCCAACCAAGTCCTACACATTTCTAGGTATCAAAATCCCATTTACTAATGTTTTAAAATTAGATCAAGCGAACTAGTTCAATTGACAAAATCAAGAATGTAGCAACCCTGACCACTTGCCTATAGATATTGTAGCACCCCACTCCCGCAAAACATGTGTCCAATATCCTGAGGGATATCTGAGTCCCTATCCCGCGAGAGTGGTGTGCTAGAACACCCAATCAGTCAAAACTTGGTATAAATTTTTTTTTTCTTTTTTTGAAACCACAACATATGCGGAAGTCAATATTAACATAGGGTCCTGCTTTCATTCATAAACATTTTCAATCGACACAATACAATCAGTAAAATTTCAATAGCCAATTGGGGCCCATTACAAATACAAAACACTATTTTACCGAAATTACGGAATACAAATTTATACAAGAATAGGAAAACACAAATGCAGACGGGAACTGATCCCAATCTTTATCTTTCCCTTGCATGTAGTAAGTATACTCCCGTTTGCTTAACGGGTATTCTTTTGATCCTAAAAAATATTTACAAATTTTGGGTGAGTTTTGAGAACTCAATGAGTGACCATCACCGATGGCTCACCCAGTCACGTAACACATAATCCACATTCACATCATTTCACATTTCACATTAAATGCAATTTAATCATTCATATTATGCATATACAATGCACATAAGACCCACTTTTTATTTATTATTTTGTTGAGACCGAATGCTTAAAATGTCCCTTATAGGGTTCACTGATAACTGTCCTTTATCTGCTTGGGGGATACAGGGCTCATTAAACGTTGAGCCTAAGGCTCTGAATCACTTTTGAGCTCGAGGTTCATTTTCACTCGTTGAGCTTTAAGCTCTGATCGGTGGCTACTCTGGTCACAACAACCATTATTTTTCATGCATTCATGAAATGAAATGCATCAATCACATTTACATATTCTCATTCACTCACATTCACATATCATCATACCGTAGTCTGGCATTCAACATTAAAGTTGAGTATCACTTTTTCATTTATATGCATGATCACACTTTCCTTCGGAACTAAGTCCGACATTTAACAACCAAGTCATGTATCACATATTTCATCCAATTCACATATAAGGAGCACTTCAATATTTCATTCATACATCACATTCATCAGACCTTTTGTCCAGAAATCAGCACAATCAATCACATTCATAACATCATCCAATAGTCAATTAATACAAAATTCTAACAAAACAAATAATGAAATGAGACCATCTTGGTCTACTCACAATACGCTCTAAATTAGCACTAGCTTCAATGATCTGAAAACGTTTGAATGCCAAACACACGATGCACACACATTAATAATTACACCATTATAAGCATTTCGTTATGCATAAATGTGTATATAAAATATGTACAATGCATGTTCATGGCAATCTCGGGTATCTTTCCCTTATTCTCATCACATTATCAGTCTTATATCAAAACTCATCTAATTAATATTTATACTTAGGTTTATGCCTTACTAAAACCATTAAAATCTCTATTCCTTTCTCATTGACTCACTTCAGATTTATCCAAATCACACTTTCGAGTCTACAATTCACATTCAATTAGAAAGCGAAAATGATGTAATTTGGTCATACTCTCTTCTAGAAATGTGTTCCTCTATGTCTTATGTTTCTATTGGCATCAAAATCACTCAATTTGGTTTAAAAATATGAAAGTTATACTCAAAATATTTTCGGATTGCCTCTATTAAGAGGCAACACCATATACTCAACTTTCACCCAAAAATTGAAACTCTTATAGTCTGATTCAGAACTTGATTTCTTCAGATTATTTTTAGCCCTATGTCTGTAGTTTACTCCAAATTAAGAATCAGTTCAGTTGGATAACTACAGAAAAAGATATGCCTAAAATATTGAACCATATTCAGTGTAGAGAAAAGGTCATCGTGACGAACTTCTCCAAAGAGGAATTCCCACATAAAATTCACAAGTTCGCTGCGGCGAAACCTAGAGATGGCCACGACAAACTTTACCTGAAATAAATCCTCACTTAATTCTTCAAGATCGATGCAGCGAACTTTTAAAAGTTTGCTTTGAAAGTTCGCTGCGGTGAAATTACACAGACGCAAACCCAATTTTTCAACAACTTCAGTTTAGATTTTTCCCAATCATATCTTATACTAAGATCATCCTTTCTATCTCATTTACTCTTCATTCTCTACTCCAATTCAACTCAATAACATTCACAAATCAATTCTTAATCCATTATTTAGCATTCATGTGAAATAAAACATCAACATGTATACATTCATTTCTTCACCAACATTCTAGCATATACTCAACTCCTTTATCATGATCTTTTACCACTGAACTATCATCATAAATGCTTCATTTAAAACAACACATGAAGAACAAAATTTAACTTACTTGTTTAGCTCCAAAGCTCCTTCCAATCACCGTGAACCCTAGCTCCTCCAACATACACGATCATTAACATTTATGGAGGAATAGGTTGGGTCTTTCTCAACATAAAGAAGATGACAAAGTGAAGGATAAAAGCAAAGTTCAACACAAATGCTTGGGAGAGGAGAGTGTCGTAGATGGAGAGAGAGCAAATGAAGAAAATGAAGAAGATGGAGATGAGAGAAGCATATGTCGTGAATGGGCACTTGAAAGACCATGAAATGGTCTTTAATTTAGGAGAAATTTGTAAGTGGGTGCCACTTGTCACCTTTTAGTGATCTCTAAATGGCTCTTTTATTAACTAGTCAATTTGTCTCCAATTTCTACTCCAATTGACTCCCAAATTTTCAATGACACTTGTCCATAAATCCTAAATTCATTTATCAAAATTTCTTTTGCCATTATACAGTAATTTCTACTACCATTTATCAATTGTTTTGCCAATTGACATTTTTTTCTAGTCCAAGAATTATCCCAATTCTTTTCAGAAAATTTTTCCCAAAAACTTCAAAAATTCTAAATAATGGTTTGGGTATCGGCTCTGATATCATTTGTAACAACCCAGACTACCCGCCCATAGATATTATCCGCTTTGGGTTCGAAGCTTCTCACGGTTTTACTCTTCCCACATTAGGGAAGACGTGTCTTCCCAAGGGTAGGAAGAGCAAGAGGGGTTTAACCTAAGGACAACCCAAAATGAACAATATTTGTAGGCGAGTGGTCTAAGTTGTTACAAGGAATTTGCCTACATTTCATTTTGGTTTGTAGTAATAATATTTAAATTTATAAGTTATTATGTTAACTAATAAACTAGTCGATTTCTAAATCGATATTTGTTAATTTGTAAGTATATATTTTTTATCCTTTTTTAATTAAAATTTTGAAACCTCTTCAATTCTTTTCAATCTTTACTATTCATTTATTATCTCAATTTTTCCCTAAATATTTTCAATTATATTTCAATCAATATATTATTATGGCAACAGATCCCCATATGGCATCATTAATCTCAAACCCAAAAAAAAAAGTTTGTAAGGCAACAATTTCTCACGCTCTATTGATGGTTTTATCATTATAAGCTCTCCTACAAAAACATTATACAGTCATGTTTCATAATGATTTATTAGTAATAGTTCTTGGTGAACAATATAAGTTCTTAATTTTTTTATTGTTGCAATACTTAATTCATGAGGTGAGGTAAGCTTTTTTATTTGTGTAATTACATTTAAAGTTATTTTGAGATGTTTTAACTTAGGAGTTATTTTGAGATGCTTTAAAGTTATTTTAGATACTTATATGATTTTCTCCTAGGTTTTACAATTCCTTGTTTATGAATTAAAATGAAAATTAACATACGTTGGTTAGAGTTTATATGACTTTTGATTCACTTTTTTTGTCTCTTAAGAAACTAGTGCAGAAAAGAATTATTTGTATAGATTTTGGTCTTTAAGTTATTGAAAAAATTTAATACAAAATGTTATGTAAATGAACTCGATGAAATTGATTGCTTAGTGAAGTTAGTTCTGTAACTACGATGTTTTACTTTTAGTTCCTTTTTTTCCTAAAAGATCAAGTTTTGATATCATAATATGTAGAACTTCTTTTGTTTTGTTTAGTAAAGCACAATAAGTTAAAAGTTTTAATTAAGTAAGAATGATTCAAATTAAAAGATTCATGCATCTTTTATCATTTATGTTAACTTTTAGGTGGTTAGTAGACATTTTATTGGCTGTTTTTTTTATTTGATTCCAAATCAAAAGTTTTACCATCACCATACATGATATGTGAGACAAAAAATTATTTAATTTAATTTTGCATGACCTATCTTAGTACTTTCTACAAAGGACATATTGACATTATGGAGAATTTCACCTTTTAGTTTACTTATAGTTATTTAGATAGTCTTGTCATACCTTGAACTTCTAATGGTAAATCAACACTCTTTAATTACCTTTATTATATATAAGTTATATTTCATGCACTAGTTTAGATAATATTGAGAATTTGTTTCTTTATGTTTAAAATCGACAAGAGTATATTATTAGATTTAGCATCTTTAAAGCTTATATTCCTAATCTATAACAATTGTCTTGCATTATATTATTATAAATTAACAAGATGGCTTTATTTCTGATGCAAAAGTCATAATATTTATGCTTTATTATACATTTCTTTTGTCAATCATTAATCTATTTTCCATGACTTCTTTGAATAAGTATGTGTAATTGTTTACTCCTAAAAGTGGAATTTTGGCACTCTACAGATATAAACATATATCTAATACTTATAATATATCTTCTATTAATAGATATCTTAGCCAATGTGTTTATCATAAGCCAAATAACAAACATTCATTTCTTTATTTTCTTTTAAGTAGTTAAGAGACTAATATTATTGAATTGAAGCCTAGATGAGTCATTATGTCTAATATTTTTTAGGTTTGTTGTCTAAATCCTATCTAGTATGGTCATTTTCTAGTGAAAATACAAAATACAAATATGAGACACTCAAATAATACTTCAGAATGACATAATTAAGGATTAGCCTTTTATTTCACGTTAGGTCCCAAAAGAACTCAATGTCTTTGTCATGTTTTGGTTAAAGGAACAAAACATGATCCTATGTTAGCTTATATTACAAATATTTAGTTGGTCATGTAAATTCTTCTATTATTCTTTTTTATGTTTTTTTGTTCTTAATTTGAAATTCAATTTATTGATAGAAAGTTGTAACCTTTATTATTTATTGGCTATTTGGTTTGATGTTTAAGCTATGATAACAATAAAAGAAATACCCTTCAATAGAACATGCACATTTTCTTTGCATCATTATTGTCTACTTTTTACCTTTTATCATTGACCTCATCTTTTTAGTAGATTTTAGTTACCTTTAAGGACGAAAGAGGAAAGATATCGCCCAATCATACTTGCAAAAGGCACATAAATTGTTTTTTCCTCCATTGAATGAAGGTACATAATGATAAATTAATTCTTATCTTGAATTAAGTCCCATATCAAAAGGCATGAAATATAATTGCTCAGTATATGCATTACTTCAAATATTATATTCATAAGAATTCATTGAATGTGTTACTTTTGGGATAAAAATAGTAGATGAAAGTTTTACTTTGACAAATTTAAACATAATATTATGATTTTAAGACCAGTTTAGATTATGAAAGGAAAAGAATAAAGTAGTTATTACTAATACTTTTAAACTTTGCAACATTTATTTTTAATTGGCCATAAAATATCTCCCAAAGATTTTTATAGAGGATGGTAATTGTTTTAAATGACAATCAAAGATCTTAAACTGGAAAATAGTTAGTTTTTAACGTGTAGTGGTTATCAATTTATGAGTGATTAACATTAAATATGTGTAAGAGATACACTTATCTATAATAATTATATGGAGCATTTTTTACTAGCTTAAGGGTTTACAATTTGAAAGGTCATAATCACTAAGTTTAAGAAGAATATAAAGCATAATGCAATCTTCTTCTTCTTCTTCTTCTTTTATCATAATGGTAAACTTGTCTCCTTGATGGCCAATTGCATTTTTTTAAAACTTAGTATACAATTTATAGATACGTATGTGAACAACTATTATGATTATGCCATATTTGCTAAACATAAATTGTCCATATTTGAGCCATAATATTCCTCCTACTATGGCCCTTTTTTAATTACATTTTATCTTTGACAACATTAAATATAATTAATCTGTCTTAGTAGCCAAAAAGCATGAGGAAATGAGTAGGACATTTTGTTTATGCATAATATTTTTTTAGGACTTTTTGTTCTACAGAATTATTATTTGAAAAGTGTCCACCTAACTTTTTGGTTGGAATCGTCCATATTAATATATATATATATATATATATATATTGTATTCACTAACATCGACCATTCAAAATATATCAAACTAATCTCGATTTCTTCTTCAAAACTTCTAATTACTAGATAATGTTTGTTGTCTTCTCTGAAGTGCATATATATATCTACAATATTTAAAATTGAGAGCCGTACAGTGATAATGTAATGATTAATTAATTTTTATTTTTATTTTATTAAAACTTAATAATTATTAGTGTTCAAACTTGGTTCTGCCGGATTCTGGCTGAACGGTGCGTTTCCATTAAAATCTATCGTCTTCTACCTTCTGTGATGAACGCGACGTGAATGTACCTGCAAAACAAGGAGGGCTCGTCGGGGGTGACAACCCGATTAGCCTCTCCGACGCTCAAGTAAGCTTTTGGTGTAGGAAGGATTGATGAATTCAGAGAAAACGAATTAGGTTATGATCGCATACCTGAATTATGGGAGAATAATACCTTATATACGAAGTAGTAATCAGGTTTAGGTCTTACGAAGTAGTAATCAGGTTTAGGTCTTGTTACGTATCTGCATAGGAGATCTCCTTCTGCTAATGGGCCGGGGAGTAAAGTGGGCTTTGGCCTTAGAGCTGATCTTCGATGAACGGACCGATCGGCCCACGGGTCGTCTTGATTGGGTCCGAGCTCGGAATGGCCGACCCGACCATAAGCCCCCCTACTCCTCGAGTCTGAGCGAAGAGAAGGGTCGAGGGAGTATGTAGAGGTTTTGTAGCCCGGTCATTAGACGACTCGGGGTTAGGTCGATCGGTCGAGCCTTGTGATATAGCCCGTCTGTCGATCGGCTAAGTGGAATAAGCGGTCGGTCGAGCGATGTTGTGATAGCCCGGTCATGGAACAGCCCGGGTAGTTTTAATTGGTCGGATGACGACTGACTGTCTCCATTAGTGGGCGCGTGAAGGCATTTATGATTTGACGATGCACGCCGTCTGACAGCTTTCAGAATTGGAAACGTATCGTCTTTGTAGCCGTTACCCAGCTGTCCCGAATGTCTTTTCGACTGTTCGCGCCCTTCCGGATTTCGAGTAACCCTGATTTGCCTCCGTTTAGATCGTGCCGCGTGTCCGGGGATAGCTCGGATGTGTTCCACGTGTCGGGCTTCGGTTGGATCGTAGTTCGAACGTAGCCTCTATAAGTATCAGAGTCGACAGACGGTTTGCTTTTTCTTCACGCTTATTTCATTCTTGCCGCCTTCTTGCTTTCCTTTGCTTTCTCCCCGTTTACTTCGCTTCGCTTATTCTTATTTCCGAAGTTGTTTCAGCGTTGCTCGAGTTTCCGATTCCTACCATTGAATAGGTACGTCCCCCTTCATTCTCATCTTCTAAATTCCTCTTAGAAAACATGTCGTCTAGCGGTTCTCGAGTGAGGTTTCGCTAACCGGTTCTCACTGACGGAGGTCGTCGTCGGAAGTTATGGTCGAGGCGACAATGTGTCAAGGCGAGGGATGTTGAAGAAATTACAACAAGGGAGCGGAAGGACGGGCCGATAGTAAAGGAGCGCCTAAAGGTAAATCGAGGATGTCTGCGGCGGATTTGCGCGGTCTATCCTTAGGAATAGTATCCGTCGACCGGGAGCCCAGTGTTGGCTTCGAGAATGAGGGAATTGGAAGCAACCGAGGCGGGTGGATGGCCGCTCGAATATTTCTTCTCGATCGGAGGCTTGAGATCGCCATACGTGCGATCGTGGATGAAGTGTGTACCGATTTCCAATTGCGCCTAGTCGATCCCTCCGAACGGGTGACGTTTCATAAATGGACTTGTCTTTGTTGTGCCACCAATTTGGTGTCCGCCTCCGTTAACATCCTGCGCCATTTTCTAAGGATGAGTCAAAGTCCGAGCTCTGGGGGAGGCATCCCTTCCCTGATGTATAAGGATGCCCGGTATCGTCCAGCCGGGACGTCCGGTAAAATTACCGGCTGGTGGACGAAATACTTCTTTGTGAAGCCTCCGGGGTCTTCTTCCGTGTCCCAGCCGTGGAGGTATCCTCAAGCCGAGCGGTGGAATGACTCGACAATCCTATCGCTTTCTAGGGAAGAGCGGGAGGTAGTGGGCCGTATAAAGGAGCTCGCCCTTATAACTTTGCTTCGGCTCATCTCGGGGTATGGCGGGGGCCTCTGCCAACTCTCTTGATTGACCCCATGCTAGTTGGTGGGCTAGAGAGGAACCGCCCACCGTTGACCTCTCGTGGTTGATTTATCTTCGTTGTTCGTAGGTTTTGGATTCGATTTCTAACTGTTTCCTTGTTTGTCTGCTATGGTCGGGGTTAACACATTCCCGGCCCCAAGTCCATCAAGAGTAAGCGTCGGTCGTAGGGCCTTCAGAGGCCGAGGTCAGGCGACAGACGAGAGGCGATTCGATGGTCGCCGACCAATCGCTACTGGGCATGGCGTATTTCTCCGCCGTCTCGAACCATTGGCGGGCTCTTGTAGTCGCCTACTTTGATCGAGCATTGTTGTAGTCGAGGAGGAGGAGGAGGTCGAACGGCCTCTGAAGAGGAGGAGGGCCGCCAGAGTCAGTGACCAATCTCCCAGTTCCCCGGTGGCCGACCGATCTCTTTGCCCTTTGGCGGCTAATTGTCCTTCGGTGGTCGACCAATCTCCCCGTCCTTCAAGCCAACTCAAAGGAAAGGAGATAGAGGGTGACGTCGGGTTGTGGGAGTCTTTGATCAAGCTGCCCAGGGATTCCACAACTACTGATATCGGCGTTGTCCGTCACATCTTGGAAAGGATCACTCCTCCCGTGGACGGGGAGAAATTTGACCAGAGGGGCAATAAGGAAATGGGGTCCCTACTCCTGCGAACTTGCCTGAGGAGCTCGATGATGTCATTCGAGACAAGTCAGCGCTTTGGACGCCTACGGACCGTGAGGTTCGGGACTTTCGAGGCAGTCTGCAGCCTGAAGGACGAGCCGAAGGTAGAAGAGGAGAGGACCTTCTAAAGCTCAAAATTCTTCTTTAGAGGAGGAGAAGAAGATTCAGAGGAGGCGACCAAGATTTTGAAGGCCCAAGTTGACACGGGAGGAAGAGATCGCGCCATGCAGCTCACTCACAAAGGAGGAGCTCCACAGGTAAAGGCGATGGCGGAGAGGACCAAGCTATCTCGAGGAGTATGCGCTTGGGGCAGTGGGAGTCGGAGAGAGTGCCAAAGGAGAAAGCCCTCCGAGATCATGCCAAGGCCCTCCAAGATCATGCCCAGACCGAGGATACGCTAAGGAGGGTACAAGCCTCGGTGAAGGAACAAAGGGTCGAGGTGATCCTGCGATGACAGAGGCGGTTCTTGCAGGACGAGTGCTTGGAGTATTCCTGCGACTTGGCCCTCATGATCTTGAAGAATTGTTATGACACCAGATTCTGAGGGTCGGACGGTCCTTCGTTTGATGCGTTCGCCGAGCCGTTGCTTCCTGCCGTTCTTGACCTTTCTTTGGAGGAAGTGAAGGAGAGGGTCGCGGAAGACCGGGGACCGTCCCGATTGAGGAGCTGGACCTTAGCTCGGTCGAGGAGGACGAGCTTCCTCATGATGATGCTTCTGTCCCCGCTTCGACTCTTCCGCCTGATTCCGGGGCTTCCCCCGTGTATTCCCCCGTTATTCTCCTTCTCCTCCTCCTGTTCATAGCCCCTCTTCTCCCCAATTGTAGAGCTCACCTGGTCGGGCTTGTGACCAGGGCAAAGAGAAATCAATGAACTTTACCTTTGCTTCATTCGTTGTCTTTTTTCCATGTTTATGCTCTTTACTTTCTATGTATGTTGAGTTTTGGTGGAGTAGCTCGTAGTCGACGGTTTCGAACCGATCGACCGCAGTCGATTTGTATCGATGCGGCGAGGTCCCAAGGCACTAGACTTGGCGACCCAACCGATCGTAGTTGATCAATGTAAAATACCGGGCAATGGCGATGGCGATGGTCCCGAGGATCTTGTCTCGGCGACCCGATCGACCGTAGTCGATTTATGTAAAATGTCGGGCGATGGCGATGGCGAGGGTCCCGAGGATCTTGTCTCGGCGACCCGACCGACCGTAGTCGATCTATGTAAAATGCGGGCGATAGCGATGGCGAGGTCCCAGGATCTTGTCTCGGCGACCCGACCGAATCGTAGTCGATCTATGTAAAATGTCGCGATGATGGCGATGGCGAGGTCCCGAGGATCTTGTCTCGGTGACCCGACCGATCCGTAGTCGATCTATGTAAAATGTCGGGCGATTGATTGACTTTCTACTCTGCGATATAACTCTTTGTTGCCAAGAAATCTGTAACCCCTTTATTAATGATAACGTGGGCCATTAAAAAACCTGTCTGGCAGGGACAGGAAAAAGGTACCCACATGTATACAAAAGGGAATAATAAGGAAGAATTGACAAAAATATAACTTATCTATTGGTAGAAAGCCTTCAAATTCTGGGAGTTCCAAGGCCTCGGTAGAATCTTCCCTTTCTCATTGCTTAGGATGTAGGAACCGTGCCCGACTTATTTAACCACTCGATAGGGTCCTTCCCACATCTGCCCGAGTTTTCCAGGATGTTTTCCAGCCGCCTCGACTTTTCGTAGGACGTATCCACCTACCTTTACATTGCTCGGTTTGACCCTTCTGTTACAGAACCTGGTCGCCTTTTGCCTTATGGCCTCTGAACGAGCGGCTGTCCTTTCTCTATCCTCGTTAAGGAGAACGAGCTCTGCTCTGCGGGCTTCATCATTCCGCTCTTCTTCGTAGGCCAACACCCTCTGATTGTGCAATGTCGCTTCATCGAACCGGGCTTTACCAAGGTCATTCTGAATGGAGTTTCCCGTGGCTCGCTCGGTGTGGTTCTATATGCCCACAAAACTTCATCTACTTCTTCCACCTGTGTCTTTCGCCATCCAGCGCTTCTTCGTATGCGTTCATTATCTTTTATTGGTGTTCTCCATGAGACCGTTGCTTTGCGGATGGGCTATCGAGGTCGATTGTAGCTTGATCATCAGTCGGTCACAGAAGTCTCTGAACTTGGCGTTGTCAAACTGCCGACCATTATCTGTAACCAATACTATGGGCATCCCGAAGCGACAAAGTATGTTTTTCTTCACAAAGTTTTCAACCTTCCCCTCGGTGATTGTAGCAACAGATTCTGCTTCCACCCACTTAGTAAAATATTCTATCGCTACTATCAAAATTTCTTTTGTCTCGGACCGAGAGGGAAAGGCCCCAGTATATCCATTCCCCATTGGGCGAAAGGGATAGGGTGACTTACAATTTTCATCCTCTCGGTCGGCTGGTGAGACAGATTGCTGTTTTTCTGGCAGGCTTCGTATCGGTCGACCCTCTCTTGACAGTCTCTTCTCATCGTCGGCCAGTAGTAGCCTTGTCTGATCAACCGGTGAGCCAGCATTCTGCCTCCTACGTGATTTCCGCACATCCCTTCGTGAACTTCGGCCATTGCCTGCTCGGCTTCTTCTTTATTCAGACATCGAAGGAGCGGCCAGTCGTAAGACCGCCTATATAGAGAGTCATTGACAACCGTGTATTCAGCTGCCTTTATCCTTAACTTCTTGGTCGCTAATTCGTCTTCCTATTGTCTTCCTTCCAAAAGGTACCGCATGATCGGTTCTGTCAAATTTTGCTTGATCGAATTTACTTTAAGAACTTCCTCGGTCTTCAATGCTAGCCGATCCAATGTTCGACTGAATATTGTTTTTGGCATCACGGTGGAAGCCATTTTGGAGAGCGATCGCCTTGGCATTCTCGAGCTCGTTCTATTCTCGCTGATCGAATCTTGTCCAAATTGCTCGGCCTCGCTGACTAACTCTGGTATTTGATCATGTGGTTCCTTGGCCTCGTAATGCCCTTAACTTGACCGACTACCACCGCTATCATCAGATATCTTTAGGTGCTTCACTTCCATCTCTTTGGCGAGTTGGAGGCCGGCTATCAAGGCCTCATATTCCGCCTCGTTATTGGAGGCTTTGAATTCTAGTCGGAGGGCATACTCTACTTTTTCTTCCATGTTCGGGCTGATCAGTACAACTCCTGCTCCGCATCCCTCGACATTGGACGAGCCATCGACAAACAGGCTCCAGGCGGGGAACTGCTCGTCCTCCGAGCTTGGTTGGCTCATCTCCGCGATGAAGTCTGCTAGTATCTGTGCCTTAATAGTTGTGCGGGGCTTGTATTGTATGTCAAATTCACCCAGTTCTACTGTCCACTTAATCAGCCGACCCGAGGTTTCGGGCTTTTGAAGGCACTGCCTGAGGGGCCGGTCGGTCCATACCTCGATGGTGTGACTTTGGAAATAAGGCCTCAGCTTCCGAGCTGTTGTTATCAAGGAGAGGGCCATCTTCTCTATAGGCGTGTATCGTGTTTCCGGTCCGGTTAACACTTTGCTAACGTAGTAGATAGGGTGATGTTCATTCCTCCGACCAATTAGCACCGCTACCGATCGATCCTCAGAACCGCCATGTATAACACCGTGTTCTCTCCGCTCACCGGGCTTTGTAGGATTGGCGGGCTAGACAAGTCTTGCTTTAAGTCTTTGGAAAGCTTGTTCGCACTCGTCGGCCATCGAATTGAGTCACATTCGCTTCCTCAAGACTTTGAAAATGGGAGGCACTTATCCCCAACTGAAATGAACTCGCCAATGAGATTATCCGACCGCTAATATCTGAACATCCTTCAAGCATTGTGGCGAAGGCATCTGTATGATGGCCTCGATCTTTTATGGATTAGCTTCGATTCCCCGCTGAGTGATCATAAACCCCAGGAATTTTCCGGATGCCACCCCGAACACACATTTTTCCGGGTTTAGCTTCATCTGAAATTTATTCAGGGTCTGGAAGACTTCCTTGAGATCTTCCACATGCTCCTCGGCCGTCGTACTTTTGACCACCATATCATCTACGTATGCTTCGACCGACCGACCGACCGATCTGTTTTTTAAAGACCTCCATGACGAGCCGTTGGTAGGTCGCCCCCGCGTTCTTCAAGCCGAAGGGCATTACCTGGTAGCAGTATGTGCCTTGGTCGGTTATGAAGGCGGTCTTTTCTTCGTCTTCTAGACTCATCTGGATCTGATGATAGCCCGAGAAGGCGCCCAGAAGTCGAGATTCGTGCCTCGAGGTAGAATCTACTAACCGGTCGATCTTCGCAATGGAAGTCATCTTTTGGACATGCTTTGTTCGGATCGATGAAGTCTATACACATCCTCCATTTCCGCTTCTTCTTTTTACTAAGACCACGTTAGCGAGCCATTCGGTATTTGACTTCTCTATGAACCTCGCTTGAAGCAACTTCAGATTTCCTTCTCGATCACCCCGGCGCCCCTTACTATGCCATCGCTTCTTCCGTCTTCGATCGACTGCGCCATGCCAATGCCGAGGGAGTGACATGCAATCGTCCGAGAAATGCCGGGCATGTCGCCGGAACCCAAGCGAAAACCGATCTGCTTTCCACCAAACAATCGGTGATTTCTCTAGCTAGGTTCTTCAGAGCTCTAACCTAGATTTGTGAACTTGAGGGGTTGGCTTCATCCAGTACGACCCGTTGCGTCTCTTCCACTGGATTCATCCCGTCCGTCTCTTCGCCGGCTCTCACGTCAAGAGAGCTCGTCAAGACTACCGCCTTTCTAGGGTCTTGGTTTCGCCAAGTAACATTCCCTGCGATTTTCTGCGACCCCACGACGCCAGCCCATGGGCGTCGGAACTTCATAGCCTGGTAGTATGTGGAGACGACCGACTTGAGGGCGTTTTGAGTAGCTCTCCCAATTATTGCATTGTATGCCCCCTGGAACTTTACGACTAGGAACTCTACGTCCCTTTCTATCTGGCATGGCTTCTGCCCAAACTTCACTTTCATATAGACCCGGGCGAACGGGTATGCTGACGCCCCGGTTATTCCTTTGATGGGGCCGTCCGTAGGTAATAGCCGCTCTTCGGGTACCCCTATTTGCTTGAAGGCTTCATAGTATAGCAAGTCGATCGAACTGCCCGTGTCAATCATCACCCGCTTCACCTCGTAACCGTCCATGTTGAGATTTACGACGAGGGCGTCATTGTGAGGGCAATGTACTCCATTTAGGTCCGACTCATTGAAAGAGATCATTCCGTCGTTCTCCTTCGATTTTTGATGGGAGTGTCGCCGCCAATTGTTTGGCGATCGTTTTCGCCTTTAACGGTGGATCCCCTCAGATTTCCACCAAATATCGTGTTAATAACTCCGATTGGTCACCATTTTGCTGTTCGACATTTCCATCGCTTTTTCCTCGACCGCCTCTGTTTTCTCGGCGGTTATCTCAGATTCGTGCTCGCCTACCCCCATCATTCCTATCGCTCGTCTCGGGGTGAGCGCTCAGTAGTCCGACCGCCGGTCCTGCGATCGGCGTTTGCTCGTGTTTCACGAATCGCCTAACCTCCCTTTTGAATGAGGAGCTCAATCTCTTTTTCAACCGCCAGATTTTCCGTATCATGACCGACCTCTCTGTGGAAACGGCAGATAAATTGGGGTTCCCGTCCTCAGACGGGTCTTCATTCTTTCGGGCTCTTTGATAGTTTCCCGTCGCTTTAACGGCCGCCAAGATTTCAACAGACACATTGCTTAGCGGGGTGAACTCTTAGCGATATCCTTGTCGATCGGTCGGCCTTTTCGATTCGACCGGCTTTTTACCGCTTATGCGGGTTGCCGCTATCGCTCGGGCGACGATCTTCCGTCCGACGCCTCGTGTTTTTCAGCACTTCTTCGTTCGAATATACCTATCCGCCTTCTTATTTCTGAACCGAAGCGAGGTTGATCGAGGGCTAACGACTTCTTGAACTCCCCGTCCTCGTATTGCTCATAAGTGCGGCTAGCATAGACGAGTAGGTGAGATCGGTACCGACCGCCTCATTGTTGAACCGAGTGATGAACTCCGTAAACTCTCATTCCTTCCTTGGGTGAGTTGCATCACCTCCAAAGCCGCCTTCATGGTCGCTTACTAGTGATTTAATCGATTCAGAAGAGCGACCAAGTCCTCGAAACATGTGATATGACCGGGGTAGGTTGTTGAACCATCGCCAGCTCCCTCTTGAAAGCCGTCTGAAGGCCTTACATCGAATAGCATCCGGACACAGTGTAGGCTCATCATGGATCGGAAGTCTTGCATGTAGTCCAAAGGGTCGGTCTTCCGGTATTTCTCGTGGTCGATATCTTTGCGCGGTGCCGGAGGCTATCCAAATGTCCTAATGAAGGAGAGTCAGATATTGCCGTCGGGCGATCTGACGGAAGCTTGTAGAAGACGTGAGTCCGATCATCCGCGATTTTTCTAGGGTTTCATACGGCGGTGATCGGTTGTTAAAATTTGAATTGTCGGGCGGCGGGTCGCACGGACGGCGGCCGCTTGGTCTTTGCGATCGCAGATTCGTGAATCACCAACTCACCGCTTCTTCTCATCTGCTTCGGCCAGACGTGTGTGGACGGAGGAGGATCGCACCTAATCGGTCTTTGGAGATTCGGGTTGCATGGTGCGCAACGTTATCCTCCACGCCACGCTCTGTTCTTCTTGCTCCAAGGCTTGAGGCCGCAGCTGATCGTTAGATTGGAAGACTCGTCGGGAGATGTATGGTGCGGTGCGAATTGCGAGTAATCGCAAACCGACACGTTGATCGCAAGAGCCGCAATGCAGCCTATGTCGGGATTCATCGCCGCCGTCCGCTTATCTGCGTGGTTCTGGCGTGGTGCCGGAAGTCGGGCCCCACGGTGGGCGCCAATTGGTTCTGCGGATTCTAGGCCGAACGGTGCGTTCCATTGAAATCCATCGCCTTCACCTTCGTGATGAACGCGACGTGAATATACTCAAGAAAACAAGGAGGGCTCGTCGGGGTGACAACCCGATTAGCCTCTCCGACGCCAAGTAAGCTTTTGGTGTAGGAAGGATTGATGAATTCAGAAAACGAATTAGGTTATGATCGCATACCTGAATTATGGGAGAATAATACCTTATATACTGAAGTAGTAATCAGGTTTAGGTCTTGTTACGTATCTGCATGGGAGATCTCCTTCTGCTAATGGGCCGGGGAGTAAAGTGGGCTTTGGCCTTAGAGCTGATCTTCGATGAACGGGCCGATCGGCCCACGGGTCGTCTTGATTGGGTCCGAGCCCGGAATGGCCGACCCGACCAAAACTCTTTGTGATATATTTCTACTTTGTTATACATATACCTAGATGAATATGTATCATATGTTTAAATTCCGATAATATTTTTAACTGTTGAATTTAAAATGAAAAAAAGCATGAGTCCTTGATTTTTATTTAATGGTTAAATATTCAAATATTATGATAATAAGATCATAAACTATTTTTCTCATAAATTTTAGGTTAAAATTATAATGAAAATATAGAATCATCATAAAAAGTTTTGTTGAACTTAATATCCTTTGCATATGATAAGGTTAAATCAATATGAAATTATCCAACTTGAAATTATTTTCTTCTTCTTAAATACTTGATAGAAATAATTAATATAAATATATGCTTAATGAAAGTTTAAAGGGAGACGAATTCATAGAAAATAACATCTTATTAGTGCCAAGGTTAAGATTACCTCGTATAAAAAAGTATAAGTTGATGTACATGATAGAATTAAAAAGTATTTGCAAAAATAAGTCAAAAAAATATAAAGGGACTCGTAATGTATTTTTGGGAGATGATTACGTGCAACACGTATTAGATAAAAGTATAAAGGACAGCTATTGTAAACATAAATTTTTATTTACCTCCAAGAACCACTCCCCCAATGCTCATCTAAATTTGAAAAATGATTTGATTGATAAGGATAATGCATCGTGCTGCAGAGAGTTTAGGCTGGATGAATCATTCATTTATTTATTTCTTCAAATACTTTAAATTAACTTTTCTTAGATAAAGTAATAGATAGTACAATAACAATAGGTTTAAGTTTTTTTATTATGATATTCATGTGTCTTTGCTTCAAGATTTATAAAAAGAAATAAAATTGATTGTTATTACATTTAGGTCCAATTTAAGAATATCATGATATACTTGTATAGTAGATGAGTAGACTGATTGAAGATAATTTACTTTAATTAATTTCTTAGTTTATTGTAATATTAGAATAACTTTTATCAATTTTATAGATGCTTCTAATATAATAAAAGGTGCTCATAATTTATTTAAATTATTTTACTAAAATTCGAAATGAGTTGGACAAAAAATTGTTGTCCACTTTATTATAGATAATTTAACTAATTATATATAAGTTAGGTACTTTCAACCAAATTATGTACATATTTATAGGTCTTTGTATGCATTCATTGTATAAATCTCAATTTAAAAATATCGATTGTATGAATTATATTTATAATCTAATTTTACGATATTTAAAACTATAATTTTACGCATAATCATCTTAATTTTTATCTTGATTAAGGAAGAAGGAATATTAGGTTGTGATTATTTTTATAACTTTGAAAATTATTTGTGATTATAAGAAAATACTTTAGAATTTAGTAGTAAGAAAAAACTTTTGATATTGATATAATTTTTAAAACATTACTATTTACAAATATGAAGTATTATGTAACATCCCATCTCCGAGGGAAAGGGTAGAATAGTCATTTGGAGCGGGTTCTGAGTGTTTAAGATTGTCTTGGCGTGTTCATGCATTCACATATACATATGGAATTGCTCATTTAATTGATTTTTGATGATTGATGATTGATGAGTTAGAAGTTAATAAATGAGATGTCATGTAGGATAGGTGAATTGAGTTGTTTTGGATGGATTGTAATGATGTTAGAGGAGTGTTTATGAAAGAAAGATGATTGAGTGTGTGTGTTGCAATTTTGTGGACTAATGTTCAAGGATAGGTTGTGAGTTAGTTAGGGTGGATATATGAAGCGAATTGAGTGAGAAGTGGTTTAGAAATGACATGGAAGATGTAGAATGTGAGTTAGGTTGTAAATCTGAAAATTTTATTTTGTGTAGGTTCCAATGGTTTGGTCATAACTTTTTTTTATGGTTATACTATTAAGGTGAGGATTGGCTTGAATTAAACTTGAAAAGTTTGGCCAAAATTCTTATGAAGGAAGTGTTGTCCAATTATGGCTTGAAGGGTTCTTACTTTTACTTTGAAAGTGGACAATATGTGTAGGGTGAATAGTGTCAAGTTTATGAGTCTAACATTGAAGACCTGATAATACTTTGGGAAATTTTTCTAGGCTAAAGTAGACAGATTTTGTGAAATTGGTCTTCATGAAAGTTGAAGATTTTCTTGTTAGCTTTCTATTGCCACTAAGTATGACATTTTCCGATTTTGAGATTGAAAGTTATGACTTGTGAACTTTCAGATGGTATTTCAAAGTATTAATGTGTTTTGTGTGTGAAATGTCTCTAAGTGTGGATTTTGTGGTTACTGTACTTTGAAGAAAATTTTGGACTGTGATGGTTTAAATTAGTTTAAGTGGTCTATTGGAAAGTTGTAGATGAATGTCTTATCTTTGAAATGATGTATAATATGCTATTTGTTGATGTAAGAATTGTAAGCTATGGATTTTTAAAGCATGGATATGGTTTAGGTGATATCTTTATTTAACACTCTTTAACAGGGCAGCCACAATCATGTGAGAATTTGACCTAGTTAGAGGGTGAAATTGCATTAAAGTGCTTCGTGAAAGTTTTAGATTATGTTTTGATCTTTCCATTGATGTAAAGTATGGAAATTTTGGACCATGGACTGTGAAGTTATATTTTTTAGAAGTTTCTGTTACTGTTTGGCATGATCATTAGTGGACAGAAAATTTGAGTGGCTATTTGACCCCTTTAGAGACAGAATTGGTTTTTAAGTTCTTCATGGAAGTTGTAGAGATTCCTTTTAGCTTTCCAATGATACCAAGTTTGTAGATTTTGGAGTTCTAAATCAAAATTTATATAGTTTGGAAGTTGAGATATTGGTGAAGAAAAAGAGTTTGACCATAACTTTTGCTATAGTCATCCAAATGAGGTGATTCTTGATTTGTAGTAAACTAGAGAAATAGGGCTACAAATGTTCTGAAGAAATTGAGTTTCAATTTAGTTGTTAAGAATATCAATTTTCGAATAGAAATTAAAGTGTTAAGAATGCATAAAGGGTAAAATTGGAAGAACACTTAAAGTTTTAAGTTATAAGGCTTTTAAGGAAGGACAAATGGGTCTTTTTATATTCAATCAAGGGCAAGACATGTGGGCTTTCGTATAAGACAAGGAGAAGCACGAAATTAAAGGAAATAAACAAAAGAGAGAAGAGAGAAAAAGAGCTTTCGGTGGAAAGAAAGGGGAAGAAGAAAAATAAGTTAGGTTTCGATTTTTATGAGACTTCAAAAAGGATTTTGATGTAGATTCAAGAGAGAAAAAGGTGGAGGATGATGAGAGCTCTCTTTCAAGCCAAGAAATTTCGAATTTGGAGAAGATTAAGGTAAGAGAATAATTTTGATCTTTAAATTTTTAAAGAGATTTTGATTTAGATAGCTTAGAAATGTTATAGGTTTGTGATTTCTAAAGTTAATTTTGGTGATATTGTCTTATATGATGTTCAATTTGAATTCCTATTAGTTAGGGATTTTTGCAAGTGATGAATGGATGAAGGAAATTAGAGAAGAAGCCTCGGACAAGAAATTAATCATGGATATGAGGTGGGTACCATGTTTATAATTTGAATTATTAGCTATGTATGTGTTTTCGAAAAATCAAGAAAGTGAAAGGGTTTTCAAATTATTGTTTTTTCGAATGGTTAAATTCAATTTTTTTAAATAATTTGATAAAATTGAATGATTGGTTGATTGATACCGGGATAGTCATGAACATGCATCATACATATATGTGCATCAACAGGCTAAGAGGTCGCAGTCAGGCATTTCCAGAATTTGGAAGCAATGCTAATCTAGAGCGTACTATGAGTAGACTGAGATGGTCTCATTTTACCCTTTGTTCTGTTTTGTTTCTTTCTGTATAAATTGATTGCTGGATGTGATTAATTATACTGGATTCCGGACTGAAGGTCCGATGACTGTATACCGGGGAGTTGATTATAGAAGTGCTATTTGTATGTGAATTTGCGACCTATGTACCTATGATGTGACTAATTGAGATATATGTGATTAATTGTGGACATTGATTGTGGCATTCGTAGGTTGATTGATTTTGACATATGCATACGTGCATAATAATGTGATTAATTTCATTCATGAATGCATAACCAGATAATGAAAGTTGTGACCGGAGCAGCCACCGAGAGCTAAAAGCTCAACGAATGTACTAGGGCCGCGAGTCTTACAGTGATTTAGAACCTCGAGCTCAGCGATTAATGCGCCCATATTGGGACAGTTCAGGCACTCGGTTACAACACTGTAATAAATTGGAAAATGTCACATGGGCATTCCATGTGCATCTGCATACATATATTTGATTGAGTGAAAGGCAAAATGCCTTATGCTTATGTGAGATAAATGTGTTCTGATGCCGGACTACGGTCCGATGACATGTGAAAGTGAGTAGATGTGTCTGATGCATTGCATGACATAAGTGTATGAAATATAAGGGTTGTTGTGATCAGAGTCGCCACCGATCAGAGCTTTAAGCTCAACAAGTGGGAAATGAGCTTCGAGCTCATAAGTGGTTCAGAGCCTCCAACTCAACGTTTAATGAGCCCTGTATCCTCCAAATGGATAAGGGATAGTTATTAATGAGCCCTATATGGGACGGTTTGGGCACTTGGTCACAGCAAAATAATAAATATAAAGTGAGTCTCATGTGTATTGCATCTGCATAGTAGAAATATTGAATACGAATAATGTGAATGTGAAATTTTGTAAAGGTGTGAATGTGAAATATTGTGAATGTGCACTATGAAATAAAGTGTGATGTGTGAATATTGTGTGCTATAACTGGGTGAGACATCGATGATGGTCACTCACTGAATTCGCAAAACTCACCCAAAATTTGCACTTATTGTTCAAGACTCAGAAGAATACCCCGTTAGGCAACTGGCATATAACACCTGCATGTGAGTGAGAGAAGAGGTCGGGATCAGTTCGCGTCTGCATTAGTGTCTTCATATTTCCGTATACAAGTTTGTACACCTGATTAATTGATTTGTATATATGAAAGAGCCCGCGTGATCATTATAATTTACTGGCGATAGTGTATGTTTGTGCTTGTGCTTTAAAAAAATTAATTACACTGAATTTTTGACTAAGTGATGTAGCACGTCACCCTCACGGGGCACGATTTCGGATATCATCATCGATGTCGGGTTTGGGTCATTGCGGGAGTAGGGTGTTACATATTATGTGTTACATGTTAAAGAAGACTGAAGGATTAAACCATTATACGAGATTTGTGAAAATCTTTCGATAAGGAGCTTTTAGAGATACTTTAATAAGTAGTCAAATGACAGAAGTTTCTTATAGCATTTTGTCAAAGTAGGGATGACAGCGTGCGAAGCCAAATTTTAATTTTTAAAAGCAAAACAACTTCATTTTGCATCATCGAACCTGGGCGGCTCGAGCCTGAGCCCGACTGAGACTCGACGGGGCTGAGAAAACAAAGCTTGAAGCCTGGTCAGCCCAGGCCTGAACCATTGTCTTCGGGCTATGTCAGGTCGAACTCGAGCTCTTTTGCCATCCTTACATCAAAGTGTCATAACCTTATTTGCTCCACTTTCTTTTTTTTTTCAATGCGAGTTTTTATTTTTAAAACTAAAAATAAAAAATTATTTAATTATTAGTAACAGTATACCTATACTTATACTTATATTATTGATGATAATAATAAAATACTTCATAAAAGTGGAGAGATATTAATTTTAGTGAATAAACTTAATAATTATTTTAATTTTAATTTCTTTTATAAAATTTATTAATAAACATAAATAATCAAATAAGTAAGAAATTTGGAAACTTTTTATTTGTAGATTAATATTTATTAAAATATATTTTATTTTTAAAATTGACAAGATTAAGTTGAATTAAATATTTAGCTTATAATTTACATTTATTTGATAAATAATTAGTTATGAAAATTTATATTTATTAAATAATTATGAAATCTAAAATAAATTTATTTTAAATTAAAAATTAACTATAAAAATATAGAAATGTAATTAAATTAAAAATTAAACTAAAATTATAACAATGATTGTGAGTTCATTTTCTGAGATTATGATTCTTGATCTTTCCTAGAGATGTCAATAGGCCAGGTCAGGAGGGCTAAGGTGGCCCGATGAGTCGAGATCTGTCGGCCTATGGCTCGACCCGATCATGGGTTGACCGGGCCAATCCGACCCAACATATATTTTAAAAAACTTCAAAAACGATATTGTTTTTGAAGTAACAGTTGGGCCACAGATCGTAACGTCATGATATGACGCACCAGTATTAATATTCTGTGATGCACCAATATTTATCGTGCTCAAAATTTTTATAATGGAAGTATTCATCTTTATTATTACAATCTATCTCTCTTCAATCAATTGTGTCATATCATCAAGCCTCTCATACATTGTTGCATATTTTCCTACTCTTTTAGTGGAATAAGTTCTTGCACTCTTGTTACTTTGTGAACTATCACTTTCTAAAATCCTTTTGCATCTTCTTCTCTCACTCCCTTCATTATGTGAGAGGGGTAGCAGTAGGAGTAGATGCAGGGGTCAAGGGTCGAGGTAGTTTCTCTCCACACATCTTTCCAATTACTAGTCACATGATAATTGTTTAGACCACCAGTCTCAACTATATTCTCATGATCATGATAGCCTGAGAATTGATGAAGAGCATTATGACTATCAGGTAGAGAATGAACATATACTTCCTTAACTTCTCGTTGTCCTTGTGGAGAGTCAGCTACAGGACAAAATGTAATTTCTCCTTGGACCAAACATCCAAAAAGTTGATTCAACTTACATTCAAGCTCAGGTTCAAGCTTTTAAAATTGATGTTCTTCTACAAAAAATTAAATAATTTATATTTAACTAACTATTTAGCATTAAAGTAAACAAAAATAACTTAAAATGGGATAATATTAATCTTCAAAGTCCACCACTCCTCACTAGTAGCAATTATTCCTTGGTCATAGTCTCATCCTAATCCCGTTTCTTTTCCTTTCAATTGTTTCCAAAGAATTCATCTAGTTCTCTTCCAATCAAACTTATTTTTAAGCTTAGTTTTATCTCATTGTAAGTTGGTCGCTTTGTGAAAGTCTTCCTCTACCTTCTTCCATGGTATCCTTCAAAAAATAATTCCACCACATTTTCCCTTAATTCTTTGAATATATTAGTTACAAATGTCACAAAAGATAAGAAGTATTTCTTTTGGCCAACGAACCCTACTTATATCATTCTCCCTTGACCTTTTTCTTTGTTTCTTTTTTGGGACAATGTCATCTAATCATACAAGCTAAGAGAATATTATATACTGTTAATCAATTTGCAATTGGATTTACTAGTTAGTTAGTCAAATTGGTTGCAATTAGATTATTCCAACAAAATAAATATATAAATACTTTTGTCATCAATATATTTTTATTAATTACTTAATTTAAAATTATTTGATCTTTTAATTTAAAATGAGTAATATAATTAACTTGTAAATATTATTCAAAAATTATATACAATTTCATTGTAATATATTTTTATTTAAAATATTATATTATAAAAATATTTTCTATTAAATTATTGTTTGTTTATTTATAATAGTTTAAGAAAATACTACTTTATTTTGGTAACAAAGGAACTATTAAATAATTAAATAATATTAGAAAAAATAAATATTAAATTGTAAATATTAAATAATCAAGTTTTAATGCGTGATTACGAATCCATCTTAACAAGATTCGGGCAAGAATAAAAAATCTAGAGAAAACCATCTTAAACATCAAAATAAAAAAGAGAGAAAAGAGATAGCTAGGGATGAAATAAAATGGTTGCAAGTTAGGTTTCCGTGGAATGATAGGAAAGAGTTTTGAATTAACAAGGTCATTATAAAAAATAATGGCACTTTTCTGATCACCAAATTTGACAAGTTCGAGATAATATTTCCTGAGTGTGTGTTAAATAAAAAAATATTTGTGTGAATGTGTCCTTTTAAAATTGCATATTTAGGGAGCGGTTGGTTCATATAAGAAAATGATAATATGAATGAGAATGAATATAGTGAAGAATGAGAATTGATATAATCATTATAATTATGATGGTTAGTTAAGAGGAATGAATGATTAACATTACCATTGATAGTGATTGATTTGTTAAAATTATTGAGAAATAAAAATTTATATTTTAATTAATAAATAAATTATATTTTAATTAGTTACATTGTAATTAACTAATTAATTATATTTTAATTAATCAATCAATTACATTTGAATTATATTTTAATTAATTATAGTTTAATTAATTAACTATATTTTAATTTATTTATTTATTGCATTTTAATTACTTACGCTTTTAATTAATTATATTTAATATTTTAATTAATTACATTTTAATTAATTATAGTTTAATTATATTTAAGTAAAAATTTAAAAAATTAGTGTTTGCGGGAATTAAAACCATTCTCCAACACACGGGGGGTATCGACTATTACCTAAAACTGGGGTATGAAAAAACTATTCAATCAATCATAATAAATAACCAATTATTATCATCCATTCCTTTCCTATTGATTTATTCTTATACCCCTTAACCAAGCATCCCCTTACTGTGAATAAGAAATTTATAGAGAAGTTTGATACAACATTTCAGAAACATGAGTGTTTGTCAAATAAAACAAAATATTCATGCATTTTGTTTGACACTATGAATATTTATAAGACTGATCTCCATATAAATAGGAATATCAAAACTATTAAAACACAATGGTTATGATTATAGAGATTATAAAACTATTAAAACTTAACACATAAACACTTTTTTCTTCTTTGCTTTTTACTTCTTATTTTGATCTCCTGTAGCCACTATCATAATCGCAATTCTCTGACTTAATCCGTTCATCTTCATTCATTCTATTTCTACAACATACATAAGCCACGTATCCTAATGAAATCTACTGGCAGGGAACAACTAATGATGATGAAGGAGAAAAACTAACAATGGTAACTAACAAGTGTTCAGGGAAGAAGAAAGAGAGAATAAACTTACCAAAGAAGATGTCATTGGTCAGAATCTGATCAACGAACTATTGTAACATTCTTCACTATGTGTATCAGTGAAATATAGGGAGAGTTTTACGTATAAGTATGTTGTAAGGTAAGATTGTGTTGAGCCTTTCCATTTTAAAGGTGAAAAAGAGAAGTTGGGATAGTTGTGAGTAATAAATGGAGTTAAATGTAATAAATACAAAGAGTAGCTACAACCTCAACGAAATTAATCCAACTTTCTATAACATATAACAACACCTACAATATACTTCGCTTGACACATTCAAGATTGCAGCAAATCCATATTTATTTCAACTACTATCAGACTTCATTTAAGGAAACTAGATCTATCTCAATTTTAGTTTCATTAAATCTTATATTTAGTTTCAAACTGGTCCTAAAGGAGGAACTGTAGGCATTGATGTTCCATTAAATCAACAGATAGTTACAATTAGAATCCTAGTTTACTAAAGGAACATCGAGTTACAAAAGTTTCTTTTAACAAAGTAAAATTATATGTTGGTGAAGCATTAGAGACTATTCCATGAAAAGATTGCAGAATAAATTATCTGTTAGGTTAAGGTGAGTGGACAAGCTTTTCTGCTCCCACGTTACCCAAACCTGACTTGCAAAATCATTTACTCTATATCAAGGTGATGTTCAGTAGAAAAGTAGTCTTCGTGTACTAAAACAGCAAAATCGTACCCTTTTGTAATTCAATTCCAAGTTTCAGTCAATAATAATAAAATTTTAATCAAATTATATAATTAAAATCTTGCTCTAATACTACTATTGGGAAACCGGGTTGAGATTTGATCCCGACCGCAGCGAAATAATCACGAAACTTTTTCGTGACTTTTGATTTCCCGAAAACCAAGATCTATTTAATTATATAAAATGATTAACAAATCATAATAAAGCAAAATTTAATTCGTATCTTATTCCGAAGCTTAATCTTTGTTTTGTCATATCCCTCGAATTGGTCCCAAAATTGATCCATCTTAACCACTGTATTTGTACAAGTGTTCGACGTCTAACGGTATCCACAGAACAGGTTGAGAGAACTCTGTAACTCGTACAGAGAGGGTTAAACAAGAATTGCTAGCTCCATAGAGCTTAAGCCTATTTATAATAACCTTTGGACATTTTAGTAATTTAAATTCTAATTTCAATTAAAATTTAATTAGAATTACAAATAATTCTAAATAAATACCAATTATGTCCATATAAGATTCAATATCTCATATTGATCCTTATTTATTAAATATATCATATTTAATCATAAAGTTTCTCAAACTTTACAATCAAGTCCAACTTGATTAAATTAATGTTGCTCTTTGTAATCCATTCTATACGTGAGATCCATTAGGTTCTCAAATATGTTGACAATGATTATAATATATAATTTAATTCATAATTAAAATTATATAAATTAAAACTTCTTTTAATTTATCTTTAATTCTCCAATTAAACAATTTATAATCATAGATCAAGATTGGCGTCTAGCAATGCATCATGACCACCTAAATATTTAAAAATGTCAAAATAGTTTTGACTAATCTTTCCGTACATAATTTTTTCATATAATTCAATCCTTTCATGATACAATGTTTCGATTAAACATAGAACATGAAATTAACGTCTACTATATTTTGAATCTAATCATATTAGTTCTCCGCCATTAGCTATTGATTCAATTAATGACATTTGTAAACTATTTACAAAGCATCATTTCACCTTGGCTAAGTAAAAAAAGAGTATTAGTCTTTTACGCTCTATTAATGTCCAATCTTAATAAGACAATAACTAGGAAAGTTTAGGAATAATATATAAATGCAATATAAATCTCATAATTATAATCTCATTATAATTTCACTTGTAATGTACAATTATCTTATGGATTTTATCATATACATCTAAACATGTATAAGATAAAGAATGTCTTTAAATAATTTGTCACTAAATTACAACCAAAACAATTGACTGTAGGGCATAAATCACACTTTTCATATTATATACTTTTAAATTCATAAAATTCACAGCAATTGTCATCTATACTCGTCATCTATATGAACCAAATAAGGCCAAGGAGATAGACTATAAAGATGAAAGAGAAGTTGAATGGAGGACCCCTGCTCTTGGAAGAACATAGTGAAAGAAAAGTTAGTCTTTTCCAATAATATCGTGACACCATAAAGTAATGGAGAAAGGCATAGTGACAGAAACAAAGAGTGACCTGGTAGAGAAGATGAAGAGAGGAAGAAGAACAAGAGTGACCTGGTAGCTGCTTTGAATGATACTTTTGTGCCAACTTTCATGCACTCTATTGAAAGTAAAGCTGTGAATGGCAGATATCCTTGGACCAACATCTCCGTTCCATGCTTGGATCTGAGGATTTCTGTCTAACTCTCTGTTACTTCAAATCCTCGTACTTTGGTCCAATTCTTGCTTTAAATCATCTAAGATCTGATGCCTACCTTGTTGATTAGCTATCTTTTGAAGATTCAGTTTCTGCATTACCAACCCATTCTGATTCTCATGCAAGCTAAACAGATTTGTAAATAGATCCTTAAATCAATGTTTGACGATCTAGTAGAGATGTGAGAGCTAAGGAAAGAAGATCCTAGAGAACCCTAAATGAGAAATAAGACTGAAAGAGTAGAGAGTAAAGTGAGAACACAATAGACATTAAATACTCATGTAAAGGAGCTTTTAAAAATTTAGCTGGTTAAGTTGAACTAGCTAATTAAACAAGTTCAGTAACATCTTATTATAATCAAATAGTTAACTTAAGTAAATCAATTAAAAAAATAGTTGATAAGTTGTTTACTACTTGTTCTGGAAAATGACAAGAAAGCAATCCTAAACCTAGAATGACAGACTTGTCTTGGAGAATGACAGGAAGGCAATCCTAAACCTTTGATTTCAATCTTTATAACCGCATGGATCAGAGCTCATAATTGAGAAAAATGATTTGGTTACTAATCTCTGAGAGACTTGTCTTGGAGAATGACAGGAAGGCAATCCTAAACCTTTGATTTTAATCTTTATAACCGCATGGACCGGCGTTCATAATCGAGAAAAAAGATTTGGTTACTAATCTCTGTCTGACCCACCTTATCATACATTCAAGCCAATTATCATGTTTTGTGGGAAGCCTCTGAGACGAGATTGATAGAGATTGCTCCTTCACTTCTTCAATAAAATAATGCACAAGGGGAGGACATCCATAGCTGTCAAAATTGTCCTTGCAAACAGTGTCCCTTCGCAATTATAAGATGATGCGCAACTTCTTCTCCCACGCACACGTGACAGTGACAAAATGTTGCTTGCCATTTTACCCAATTCCCATTCTCCTACGTAATAACTCAAGTCACTCTTCCGACTCTCACTTAGCACTCTGCGTTACTCACCTTCTCATCGCCACATGTCGGACGAAACCAATGAATCGCCCGCCCGACAAGTCGGCGGCACAGAGTACAGCTGGTGCAAGGCGGTTCCGGGCGGCACCGGCATCACCGTCCTGGCCCTCCTCCTGTCCAAACCGCCGGAAGTTCCACTTCTCCAAGATTCCCTCCACAGCCTCCAGAATGCCCACGCCATTCTCCGTTCAAAGATCCGTCTGGACTCCACTACCAACACCTTCTCATTTGTCACTCCCGCCTCTAACCGCCTCCAAATCCAGCACTTTGATATTTCGTCGACTGAAGCCGTCTTCTCCGTCAACGATAACGACTCAGTTGGTGCGTACCATGCCGTGCTTGAGCATGAACTGAACCGGAACGTCTGGTCATCATCGGACACCGACACCGACACTGACGTTTTCTTTGCTAGTTTGTATACTATAAGTGAGGCGAAGTGGGCAGTGGCGCTCCGGCTGCACACAGGGGCGTGCGACCGCACGTCGGCGGTGAGCTTGTTGAGGGAGCTTCTGTCTTTGATGGGGAGAGAAGATGGGGGAGAGAAGCAGGAAAATGAGAAAGAAGACGAGGTTAGTTTGGGAATAGAAAGTTTAATTCCACGTGACAAAGCTAACAAGCCTTTTTGGGCGCGTGGCATTGACGTGCTTGGATATTCCTTGAATTCGCTGAGACTGTCGAATCTGAACTTCGTGGATACTTATTCGCCGAGGGTTTCTCAGGTGGTGAGACTCCGCATGAGCCGTGATGAAACCCAGAGGCTACTCGCTGTAAGTTCGTTATTAATATTTGATAATGCTCTTCAATTATGGGGAGTTAGTTTAGAGAATTAATGATAATGTTAATAAAAATTCTAAAACTGAAGGCATAATAATTACTGGGACCTTATGTGGAATCAATAAGGTGCCATTAATTAGTTTTACATAATAATAATTATTATATTTTTCGTATAAATAATAATTTATTACTGGGACCTTATTGTTATTGTTGTAACGATGATGACAGCCTTCTATGGATTGGGATTGGATTTAAACGTCCTGATAAACATGCTAGAGGGCATTATAGTGAAACGTAGCGAACAGTATTAAGTGACCATTTTATCACAATAATTTAAGATGATGTGTGAGATCAATTTAATTGATTTTATATATTCACTAACACACCCCCTTAAGTGAAAGTTCATTTGGACTTACAATTTATACAGGCTCACTTTATCTTGTGCTGAATAATAAGTGGGTAGAAATATTTGAACTCACGATCATTTAGTCATAAAGACTCTGATACTATATTAAGTGATATATTAAGTGACCGTTTCATCACAATAATTAAAAATCATATATACAGCTAATTTAATTAGTTTTATATATTGACTATAAGATAGTTACTTTGGTCTTGGACTTGTAATTTAGCCGATAGCTTTACGCACCGAATCCAATTTTAGGCATGGGATTGGAATTTCAGTTACTCGTTTTTATAGTTTTCGTTTCCGTCTTATGTCTGAGAGTGTCGTGTAAAGACTGGGTTCAAATCCTCAATTGCAATTATTCTATTCCAACCTTGTTCCGCGCCTAATACAATGTCGTTTATTGGGCGCAGAACAAAGTTGAAACAGAGTTATTGTGATGGAAGATCTGGCCATAAAAACATGCTGTAGTGTGTGTTGGCCAGCAGACAGTTCATTTATGTTGTGGTAATGGAGTATGAGATTTGTGTAGGGTTGCAAGTCAAGAGGGATCAAACTGTGTGGAGCTATGGCAGCGGCTGGTTTAATGGCAGCGTATTCCTCCAAAGGCCTCCCTCGTCACCAACGGCAGAAGTATGGCGTTGTAACCCTTGTGGATTGTCGTTCCATTCTTGAACCTGCTCTCAGCCCAGGTCACCTTGGTTAGTTCAATAACCTACCCAATTTGTAATTTGATAGTCACTGAATTTCTCTAAAAGTCCTGTACAAAGAGCTATTTCATCTGTTCAGGATTTTACCACTCTGCTATCTTGAACACACATGACATAAGTGGAGATGAAAAGCTATGGGACCTGGCAAAAAGATGTTACACTGCCTTGGAGAATGCAAAATCCAATAATAAGCATTTCACAGACATGGATGACCTCAACTTCCTCATGTGCAAAGCAATTGATAATCCTGCTCTCACGCCATCTTCATCCTTAAGAACTGCCTTAATAACAGTGTTTGAGGAATCTGTGATTGATGAACCAAATGCAATGTATGGAAAGCTTGGAATTGAGGATTATGTGGGTTGTGCCTCCGTCCATGGTGTAGGCCCGTCTGTTGCCGTATTTGATACCATATGCGATGGACAGTTGGACAGTGCTTGTGTGTATCCCTCGCCCTTGTTTTCAAGGGTGCAGATGCAGAAGTTGATTGATGACATGAAGGCCATACTTGCAGATGGTTGACTTGTGCCGCCGATTCATGCCTAAGCCCTTTACTACTTGCATCCAACTTACAGAGACAGTACCTTCTGAGCCGTAATTATTTGTCTATCTGTTTCTTAATATGTAGTCATCGTGGCATATATAATTATGTGGAATAAATAGAAATTCACCTAGTTTTTCAGTAATTAAATCATAGTATAGAATTTCACTTAGTTTAACCGTACAGGACCACTACTTTGATCAAAATCTTCATCCCAAATCAAAGTTCTTCTACCACAAGTGCAAAACAAACTCTGAATAGATTAAATAATAGAATTTTGTACAATTAGTGAATGATTTTTGCTCTAAGTATTCAAAACATTGCCACCGATGGGGAGAAAATTAGCCCATCAAAGTTGGTAAAGTTGAGATTATATATCTAAATCTATTTCCTGTAATATAATGAGATCACAAGTGAAAAAGCAAGGCCGGAGCTTAAGATAACATCTCAGAAATGATGTTTCCTCCAGCTAAATGAGCTCCTCAATAAAGTTCCTGACGTCAAACCTGCCGTTGCAACTTTCAACAGCACTCACGACCTCTTGAAATGTGGAGACACTGCATGGAACAACAAGCCTGTTGACATTCTGGTGGAGATCAAAATCATCATGTGCCTTCTCCAACAACATCTTGAAGAGTGGGTGAGACAAGAAGTTGGTTGGCACCACAAACCTCTCCCGCTCGTAGCCAACATAGATAACGAAAAACCCAGTTGGAGTTTTGGGTGGTTCGTCGTAGCCCTTCAACAGGCATTCTTCCCGTGATCTCTCGTACCCAACTCTGCTTCTAGCCCTCAATTTCTTGGCTAGCTTCTTGAAATACATCATCCTTCTGCCTAACAGTCTTAGTGTCTAACGTTCTTTGATCGGAGAGAGGAAGAAAAAGAGAGATGGAGGGTTGAAGAAGAGAAAATCTACAAGCCAAAGTGGGCTCTCGTGGGGTAGAATTTGTACAGGGAATGTCTCTGAGGAAAGGGTCGTTGTTCTTAAATGTTTTTGACTTGTAAATTATTGTGATTCTGATTCCACCTTGTGAATTATCGTAACTTAGCCCTCATTGACCTTAAGCTATAGCTAATGGGTTGGCACCTATTTATTTTTCTTCTTCTTTCCAAATTAGAACACCTCGGTTGCTTCAGTTTAATTATATTGGTCAGACAATATATTGGCCTTACGTCCTAATGCAATGTGATGCTTCTCTTTTTTGTCCTCAGATTGATGGGGTATTTCGGTAGAATTTAGATCTCATGTCTAATATTATGGTGTCTTATTGTGTCCAATGAATCTCAACCATTTATTTATATAGGTCTCACGTAGATTCCGCATAGGTCTCGCAAAATAAATGATTGAGATTTCATGAGATAGAATAAGACAGAGTAATATTAGACAGAAGATCTTGTCCCATTTCTGTAAATTAGAATAATATCGCTGGAAGGTGGTATCGTTGCTTGCTCTCCACTTGTAAGTCCAAAAATATAATCTTGGAGATGTAAACAACCATGTGGGACGAACAATTAATGTCCAAGAGGGATTCATGGACCCAAATACGATGAGAAGTGAATAATGTTTGATATTTCTCTTTTATTGAACATTGAAAAATTATGATTAGGTATGAACATTTCATTTACCTGCCAACACAAAAACTTCTCATACAATACACACAACTTAAAATCTCATCTCAAGCCATATAAGTTATGAGTATCTAACAACCATCAGAACTGATGACGATTTGGACAAAAAATGATGTTTTTAAGGCATTAAGTCGCTAAGCAATGATTAATGGTTAGAATCAAATACCAACCACCTATTGTTATGTTAGTTTTATCCAGACATTGAACATGACCACCCACCATTTCTGCCTTTGACCACATCTCTTGATATGGCCTTCCTTTCTAATATCTAATGATTTAAGAATTGAAATCTCCTCTCGTTCTGAAAATATTGAACTTTTGTCTCATTATCACCGAACTAAGGATGTACGAGCTCAGCTAACTTGGAACCAATAGTTTGTTAAATGATTCCTTCAACGTATTTAAATACACATATAAATTAATGTGGTGGGTGCTATATGTATTGGAGAAGCAGTTAATCAGTTGCTTCTTTTTCTTTTGTGTCTATGAATATGATAGATTTTTGTGATCCATTAAATATAGCCATCATATCGTGAATCCATAGCTACATATACCAAACTCTTCTCTATTTCTTGAAGAAGAACACGTAGGTAGATTAAATCATAAACAAGAGGATAACAGAGAAAATCTGGTGTATGATTGAGTGTTAAGTGACAATTTCACCACGATAGTTTAAGCTATTGTGTGAGGCCAACTTAATTGATTTTATATATTCTCTAACACACCCCTCGAGTGAAAACTCTTTGGATTTAAAATTTGCACAGGCCTACTTTATCATGTGTTTAATTTAATTAAAATTGGTGAGTGGTTAGATTCGAACTCATGATCATTTGGTCATAGAGGCTCTGATACCATATTAAGTGACTATTTCACCACGATAGCTTAAGCTGTTGTGTGAGACCAACTCAATTAATTTTATATATTCTCTAACATTGAGCGACTAATTACAGTCAGAGGATAGCAAGTGCAAGGCCCTGACATTTCCTTTACGCCAGTTGGTGCTTTCTCCATAATTATTGAGAAAAGAACTACTATTGTCATTCAAAACCACCAAATAACACAAGCTAGGGGTGAGCATTCGGATAATTCAGGCCCAATTTTTATTGTTCGGGTCCGGCCTGAATTATCCGAAATTTTTTCCCTTACCCGGCCCGAATCCGAACTTTCAATTACTCGAACTTACCCGACCCGATTTACTCAAATTACCTATTTATCCGGCCCGATTTACCCGAATTATTCTAATTACCCTATCTCATAATTCTTTTAAGCCTAATTCGGATAATCGGGCCGGCCCGAATTTTTTCGGAGTTACCTGTTCCGGCCCGAAAAATAATTTGGGTAATACTCGAATTATCCGAAATTTAGCATTTGCTTACCCGAATTAATTTTAACTGGACCGGCTCAAATAATGCTCACCCCTACAAGCTACTCCATGCATGAGATATTCATGTTTGTTCCAAGTATGAATTTTTAACAAGCAAGGGTCGATCCAAATTGTTTTTTTAACTCAAATTAACATGAACTAGAAAAGCATAAAACTTTCACATTCTTCGTTTCATTTTAAAATATGAGCATATAAAAAAGCAAATATATATAGATTGGTTATCTTATTTTATCATGTTATGTACTTTTCGTAGTTCATGATAGTTTATTTTAGTCACGAGAAAGAACTTAGAGTAATTGACACTTTTCTTTTAATATTAAGAGATTGATAATCAAATATACTTTAGTGAAATGAATTTAAGTGTTAAAGATAAATATTAACTAAATTAATGAAAAGAATGCAAAACTAAATATAAAAGAAAATTGAGAGATAAATTAAAATTAAATGATCATATTAGTAATGGAACCGGATTTTGGCGGTCCTCATAATTATTATTTGCATATGTTATTATTAAATATTTTGTAATTTTATTTATATCAAAAATTGTTATTTATGATAATAATAAGAATTAAAACTACTATGGGGTTTCACAAAATAAGTAAAATAAAAATCCTTTGACCAATGAAAAGCAGGGTGTTTGGTCTAGTGGTATGATTCTCGCTTCGGGTGCGAGAGGTCGCGAGTTCGATTCTCGCAACACCCCGTTTTCTAAACTTTTTCGATTTAATATTGTGGGCTTACCTATGAAATTGGGCCTTTTAACAATAGCCATTTAGAAGAGTTACGATCTTTTCAGGGTTTTGACTAAAATCACAAACCCTGGTGGCTCGTCTCTTTCGTGCGACAGCCGTGAATCGAAGCCTTAGGGGTAGAGAATATGAGCAGATCAGGACAGCCTCCGGATCTCAAAAAGTAAGTTTTAGACTTTCTCTGTAATCCTCTTTTTATTTTTGTATTTATTTTGATGTTTGTCTTTTGTTGGATCACAGGTACATGGACAAGAAGCTTCAAAGTAAATCTCTCTCTCTCTCCGTTAAACCTCTGCTCTTACTCGTTTCTTTCTTTAAATCTTTCTGTTGATATTTTAAAGTTAAATTTTCTCTTCAAATTTCATCGCTTTTGGCTGATTTAACTCGTATTTGGTGCTATATTTAATATCGTAAAGAACCCAAATGTAGCTACTAACTCGACATGATAGGATTTGGCAATGCTAATTTAGTGTGTTATTGTTGGCTTGGAGTATTCAAATTTAGACAAACACTTCTTGGGTTGATATTCTCGTCTATTGTCTGAAGATTTGTTGAAATCTGTATTACTTTCTAATTTGCAGTAGTTATTTGGCATGATATTGGTAATTTTGTAGCTTAGTTAGAGCCTGGTTGCGTTTCAGTAGTAAATTTGGTAACTGGTGAAGCGAGAGCGATTACATTGCCCTTTTCCTTTTGGTTTTTTCTCCTTGTTTAGATCCTCTCCTTGCAATCATTCATTTGACTGCCAACTATTCACTTTCATCCTTGTTACATTATGGAAATGTAACACAGAAAGCACGATTTTGGATACCCTAAGGGTTGCCACCTTATTGTCCATTATTTAGCGGTGGATCCTTAAACTATGGACAATTCTTTATCCTATCACTGGTTCTTAACCTTGTTTTACTTTGACTCTTTTGGATGGTTTCCCGTCCTTCATTTACATGTCGGTAGGTATTTCATTTACATATCGGTAGGTATTTGACTTCCATTTTGTTATTTCAGATAAAACATGAGAGCTTTTATTGCCGTTATTCTCTAATATGTGGCTCGGATAACATCCTTTGTGTGAAAAATTTGAGGATGCTAATTTCAGTAGATAATTTACTACTGTAGTTTATGTAACTTTCTTGGTATTTTATATTATAATGTTGCACTTGCAACATTGCTAAGGCATTCTCAAAAAGGAAACTCGATTTTCTCTGGTTCCTTGTTTCATCCTACAGTTTGATTCCCATGAGCTGTTAGGTTGTTGTTAGAGACCACTTTCTCTAACACTGAATCACCACAAGAACAACTTCCTGCACTTTGAATCAACACACACAACAGCAGAACACAACCACACACAGCAGTAAAACAAGAACAAGGAGAAGTAAAAATGAAAGGAGTACTAGACAATGTTATTCCCTAGCTAGACTTCGAGGGCTAGCTGAACCTCCCTACCATTACCAATCACCCAATCATAATCGAATCCCCCCTCTATTCTCCCATAACAACCTTTTATTCCCTTATTCTAACTAACTTCCTCATGACTCACCCTCATTTAACATTTCCTAGTTTACCCTCCTACACTTGCCGAAAAGAACCCAACAGTTGTGTTTCTAGTTTGTGGTGGTTTTGCTGTTATGCATGATAGTCTGAGCCTTATTTATAGTTTCCAACTGTAATGGCTTTGAATATTTAATTTAAGGGTCAAACCTTTTCTTTCTACTGTACAAGGACTCAAATTTGAAAATATAATGTGGTTTTTAACTTTAAAAAAAAAAAGATGCCATGAATCCAAGGTAAAAGGAGATGTGAGTTTTCTTAAGATGGTCTGTGCCTTAAATTAATTGGTCTGATCAATTCAATACAAACTCCTGAGGGGTTTTTAATCCCTTTTTCTTTTTTATGATATGTTTAGATAATATTTGGATTGCTGATTTCTGTTATCTTTGTGACATGTGCAGTCAAGCTTAATGCTAATAGGTTGGTGGTTGGAACGCTTAGAGGATTTGACCAGTTCATGAATTTGGTAGTTGACAACACCGTGGAGGTGAATGGTGATGAGAAAACTGATATTGGCATGGTGGTGAGTCACATTTGTGTTTCTCTGCTTGTCTAACGTATTATGCAATCATTCTCTTATCTAAATTATACTTCCTTGTAAAACATTTTTTATTTTCTTTTGGCAGGTTATCAGAGGAAATAGCGTTGTTACAGTTGAAGCACTGGAACCTGTGAACAGGTCATAATTACGTGATGGGTTGTATTGATACGGATCTGATGTTTTGAAAGCAGCTGATCAGGATCTCTATTTTAGAGATTATTTGTGACTAGATGAATTAATAGTAGGCTTTGACCTTTGCTGACAAAATGAAATACTTATGCTCTGCGAGATGGTGACTGAGTAATTCCGGAATCAGAGTTCTTTTAAATGCATGCTTTTGGAAGGCTTTCCTGACAAATGTGTTACTGGGATGCTTGCCTTCATTCGGATTTCTTCTTGGTAATATGTTGAGAACAAACAATTATTGCGAGCATATAAATGGTGGGTTAGATTGAAAATCAAGGCATGCATAAGTGTGTTCATGTTTGATATTTTGGATAAAGTTGACGATTAATGATTGAAATATCGTCTAGCTGATCTTTCCTTCTCATTGAGAAAATTGGCTTCAAATCTATAATCATTTTGGCAATAATTTGCTATCGACTGCCTGCAACACTTCAATATAATTGTAATGAAATTGTCGAACATGATTTAGTGGAAGACAGAGGTTCTAACATGATAAATATGATCGACCTGTTAAGACTATTGGATTTATGGATATAAGTTCCAGTTGTACGATCATAAAGTTCAACATAAAACCCAACAGGATTAGCCCCACAAGAAAACGATCATAAAGTTCAACATAAAACCCAACAGGGTTAGCCAGACAAGAAAAGTTATTTCTTTTATTTTCCTGTTTGTTATCCATCCACGGCTTAGGAGCAAGTGACCGGGAAATTGGGTTTGAATTTGAAAGAGTAACTTGTATCGGTATCATGTATTCATAAGACTCGCAACGGTACAATAACTATCCTTTAAAGCTAGTCGCTTTCTCTCTTAAACTTGAATGGTCACTCTTTTGTGCCCATAACGGACAAGTAACTTTCTTTTTCACGAAACCTCTACTCATAATGACTTGGAGCCTTCCAACTTTATCCTAAACCCTGTTATTTCTTGTCTCGGATCTCCCTATCTTTTTGTCTCAGATACGACGTGTCTCAGTTTTATCTTAGCAACTCATAAATCTGACTGATGAGTACTTGTTTGTGGGTCAATTACATCAACCATAGCGTTCCAGTCTATAGAGAATTGACGAGACTTAGATCTTCTAAGTCTTCTGACTCTATTTTGTGCCAGAAAATCTCAGCCATTTATAAATGTTTTTATAATATTCTATTGAAATTTTTGGTCAGGACCTACCTACTTGTTGACATAGAGTCATATGGCAGGGGATGGCTTGGAACAGGGGAGGGGGGAACAGAAACAGAAGACCTATTCCCCTTTTCCCCTAGATAACAACCCCAGGTGGTCCTTTCCCTGCTTGGTTACCTGTCACATAGAGCTAGCTTTGCGTAAGACGAGCTTTCGTGATAGAGATGACCTGACAACTGTTACTTGTAATTCCATGTTAGATCAACTGTCTATACAAAGAAGTCAACTGTTTTCTTGTATTCTTACTCAAATGTACTGAAACCAATTTCCATTAGCCTAGATGCGGAGGACCAAGTTGGGAGCTTCATTTATGAAGCTAATGCTTACCGCTACATGAGACTCTTCAATAAGTTTAACTACTTATATCACAGAATAATGGTACAAGTCGCTACATGACTCTTCAATAAGTTTAACTACTTATATCACAGAATAATGGTACAAGTACTTGGATTCACTCTGAACTTTCAATAATTTATCAGTAAAAGGTTAAGCACCAAGAAAAAAGAAATGCTTATGCGGATATGACTGGGATTATATGATGGCCTAACTTTTCTCTTCTGTCCACATCTCAACTTCTCCTTTCCTCTGCTCTTGTCCTCTAAACCAGACAACCTACATTCTGTATCTGTATCCACAGTCTCTCTTTGCAGATTGCTTCAACTCTCAAAATTCCAAAGCCTGTGAGAATATAGAAGGCTAAGAAAATTGGATCAAAGCAGAGTGATATAATACAGTCACGTTCCTGCCCTACACACAAAAACCTTTCTTCAATCCAACTCTCCTTACCCACAAAAGATTTTCTTCTCATGCCCTCGAACAAAATTCAAGGAAACCATTTCAGAGCAACATCGGAGTAAACTCCAAACAGGAAAAAAAAAACAATTCTTGCTAGCAGTTTTTGTGAAAGAGTCGAACTTTCCTGTCTAGAAATAAAGTGAAAGCAATAATGACAGTAGTACTCCATTCATCACCATCTCATTTTCCTTCTCCTTCAAGCTCTCACTCTTCTACATCATGTGCTCATGGTGATACCCCACATCAACAACACCACCCGCATACGCTTAGCCCCACTGGACCCGTAGACCACCAAGAACACGTAGAAGAAGCGCAAGCTCAATCTGATAGGTGTATAGAGAGGAAAGCGAGGGAGAGAGAAGGAGACCAGGTCTCTGTTGTGGAACTTTTAGCTGCTGCTTTTCGGAGGTCCATTGTTGGGTGTAGCATTATTGCTGCTACGGGGAATACAGAGCTTTGCTCAATGGAAATTGGTTTGCCTACTAATGTTAGGCACGTTGCTCACGTCACTTTTGATAGTTTTGATGGCTTTCTTGGCTTGCCTTTGGAGCTTGAGCCTGAAGTACCCAGAGGAGCACCCAGTGCAAGGTCAAGACTTCTTGAAGGAAAATTTTTCTTAGCGCTTCTTTACAGTCATTTCTTTTTCTCTTCTCCTTTGTTATTGTACAAAACTCTAGTTAAGAGAAGTTTTTGATTACCATGCCTTATTTCAAGAGATTTCATAGGCTACTGTTTACTGATCAAACATTAAGTTTTTGCAGTGCGACTGTTTTTGGAGTTTCAACTGAGTCGATGCAGCTTTCCTATGATTCAAGAGGCAATATAGTGCCCACAATACTGTTGATGATGCAGAGACAGCTGTATGCCCAGGGAGGTTTACAGGTGAGTGTCGTTTCCTCCAGTTCCATAGAGACTTCAATTGTGGTAGTAACTTCATGCCTTGGAGAGCTCCAGAGAGCTCCAGAGCCCTAAAGTAATCGAACAATTTCTTACAGGCAGAAGGAATTTTCAGAATTAGTGCACAAAACAGTCAGGAAGTGCATGTTAGGAATCAATTAAATATGGGAGTGGTTCCAGAGGGCATTGATGTACATTGCTTGGCGAGTCTGATAAAGGTATAATTTGGTTGTTTGGTTCGTTACCTGCATTCTACGGATTGGTTACATTCAAACTGTTTCAAATCCCATTTTGTATTCTCAAAAATGCATGGAACTTTAACATTGTATGTAATCATGATTCTGTAGGTTTGGTTTAGAGAACTTCCAACTGGTGTATTGGATTCTCTTTCAGAAGATCAAGTGATGCAATCACAATCAGAAGAGGAGTGTGTGCAGCTTGCACGGTTTCTTCCCCCAACAGAAGCTGCTTTGCTGGATTGGGCAATAAACTTAATGGCTGATGTGGCCCAACTGGAACATCTGAACAAAATGAATGCACGTAATATCGCTATGGTTTTTGCTCCGAACATGACTCAAGTTAGTAGTGATCTGTTTTAGTTTTAAAATTATGAAATGCAAATGCTCAATAGCTACCTGCACTAAATCATCATTCTTTGTCATTATCCTAAGCAGCAAACAGAAGATTTATCAGAGAATTTAGGACAGGTGCATTTACCAATGACCATCTTGTGGAAAGATGGTTTAAACTTTTTTCTTAGCTGAAAAGCATTACCTTTTACGAAGGTCATTGATTCGATTGAGATTAGGACCTCTGCATATTCTCATGGTATCATGCAGATGCCTACTTCTGGTATGGTTTCTATGGATGAGTGGCACAACCATCGGATATCATGCATACGTCAGATACTCTTGACGAATTCTGTTGTCAGGTCTTTGTGAAAAGGTGGAGCTCTGGGAATACAAGTGAGTACTGACACTTTCGTAACTTGTGTGATTGCAGATGTCAGATCCTTTGACGGCGTTGATGTATGCTGTTCAAGTGATGAATTTTCTCAAGACACTTATAACTAGGACAATTCGAGAAAGAGAAGATTCTTCGCAGGAAGCAATTTCTGTTTGCCGCCTTGAACCGACCGATGATAATGAGCATAAGAGCCCTTCTCAACCCTTTCCCAAGAAGGTTGATGATAAGGTTGGTGAGGAGGATACAGTATTTGTTACTGGAGAACCTACTCTTCACAGTCCTCCTCAACCTAGCCAAGGTGGTTCCAGAATTGCAATTGGTCGTCGAAGTCTCTTAACTTCAATTGAGAACATTCACACAGGAACTCGGGCTCTTGTTGACCATTGTTCTTGTGAAGTTGTATCCTCCGAAGTACATACCTTACCAAATGAAAGACAAGAGGGTAGCTTTAAAGGTAGCATCCAAACGAAAGTTTGTAAAAGCAAAAATGGCCAGTCGAGCACTTCAAATCTGAAAAAGAGTCCAAAAAAATTAAATGAGCAGTCAGTGGTGAATGAGAAGAACAAGGAAATTGGTACCGTAGGCTGGATAAATCAAAGGATAGAATGGCCTAAACCTTGGAGGTGAAAAGTCTTGTTGGCTGGTTATGGCTTTTGATGCTTCTGTTTTGTTGGATTTATTCATCTTTCTGCATGACTGGTTTTCTGGTAGAATAGAAAGGGAACCGGTATTGTAGGTCATGAAACAGTTGACATAGTGGTATGAAACTTCCGTAGTACTGTTGATTTTCTTCTGGCAAGTGGCTCAGGTTGCTGCTGGATTTACCTTCACAAGATAACTGGACACATTGTGCGTCTTTTGCATTAAACATGTATGATTTTTTAGTAGTTTTATGCTTGTTTCTGGTTGTTATCACAAACAAGTTATGTATTGATGTTCACATACCCCTTGTCCATTCTAAGTTCATATTCCAACTTCTAGTGAATTGAAGTTCCACATTCTATACCTCCATGTAGAATTTGCTAGCACACATGAACAACTTGTGTGCAAGATTGTTTGCTTCACACGATCTCTTTCTGATTAAATTCACTTGAGAGGAGAGATCTACAACCCTTCAAGAATCAACCACTTGTTTTGCTATTATGTACTCACCATCGAAAATTCTTACTTGCTGCGAACTGAGGAAAATTTTCACCAAAATACCACAAGCAGCTGGTGATTAAGATTCAGATACCTATAAGCTTAAACCAATCTCTGACTCTGGACCTGTCCCATCTGCAAATGTTCTTGCAGTGGTTTCGGAACATGGGTAAAAGTTTGATACTTTTCAATTTTGCTTTCATGCATATCACCAATAGTCCTTGCAAGAGCAGAATCCATTACTGAAATGGTGGAAGCGAGTTGCATCTCTAACAATAAATTGGCGGTAAAGAACCTTGCTAACCAACTTTATAAACAAGTGACACTCTATGCATATCCGAAGATTTTTCATCACAATAATCTCAGACCCTTGCTCTGTGTTTAGGAGGCTAAATGCAATTGCTAATTTTTCACTGTGCACGCCTAGACCATTCAGAAGTTCTTCATTTCTGTTTAGTCGATCAATTTTCCTTGAACCACCAGCATTTTCCAGCAGAGTTTCCAATTCATCTAAGACTTTATATATTCCGTCTGTTTGAGGGTGACTTCTATCACCAGCAAAGAAGAGGTGAACCCTCCCTTTAAATTCAACATAACTACATCCTGGATCCTTTCGAAGCTTTCTTTCTCTCATCATCGAGCGAACCTTTATTATGCCTTCATAATTGCCTGCATCGTTGTATACATTAGACATCAAAACATAGTAGCCAATATTTGTAGGTTCAAGCTCAATCACTCGTTCAAAAGCCAACTCTGCTACCTCCACATTTTTATGGATTTTGCATGCCCCTAACAGGGCTCCCCACACTCCACCATCAGGTTTCACGCACATAGTCTCAATGAACATCTGAGCCTCATGGAGCCTACCTGCCCGGCCTAGAAGATCCACCATGCAAGAGTAATGCTCTGGACCAGGTTGCAACCCATATTTCCTCTCCATTGAATCAAAATAATCTAGTCCTCTGTCTGTTAACCCTGCATGACTACAAGCAGACAAGACACAAACAAAAACAGTCCTGTCAGGTTTAACTCCAGTTCTAATCATACTATCGTAGAGCCCCACAGCAATCTCCCCTTGTCCATGCATTCCATAACCACCTATAATTGCTGTCCATGAAACTACACTTTTTATTGGCAAATTATCAAAAATATCTCTAGCCTTGACCAAATTACCACACCTAGCATACATATTGATCAAAGCATTATTCAAAAACAGATTGGACTGAAAAGCACAAACTTTCATACGTCTCTCTATCTCCCTGCCAAAGCTCTGCGCTCCAAGATAAGCACAGGATGAAAGAACCCCAACAAGCGTTACAGGGTCAGGAGAAACCCCACTTGATTCCATTTCTCTATAGAGTTCCAGAACATCATTAGCAAGTCCATTCTGGGAGTACCCATTAAGCATAGCGTTCCAAGTAATTAGTCCTTTCTCTGGCATGCCATTAAATAACTTCCTTGCGTAACCAACTTCCCCACAATTTAAGTACATCGTAAGCAAGCAATTACCAACTGAAAAATCCACATCTAGTCCAAACTTAACACAAAAACAATGAATACACATTCCCAGTCCCAAATTTCCTGGAATCCCACAAACAGGAATAAAACCCAGCATCGTAATGCCCCCAAACTCCACAGCCAACTTCAGTATTTCACGAAATAACAAGATGGCATCATTAACTCTATAATTCAACGCGTACCCAGCTATTAAAGCATTGTAACAAACCGTTAGCGTCCGCGACTGGGGATTTTCATCAAACACCTTACGTCCATCGTCAACCAAGCATAATTTACAATACATAGATATCAGAGAAGTCTGAACAAAGGGTTCTAATAAACAACCAGTTTTAACAACATGACAATGAAGCTGCTTTCCAGTTTTTGAGAGAGAAAGCGCCGCGCAAGACTTGAGTGTGAACGGAAAAGTGAAGGCGTCTGGCGAGTCGCCGGACAGGAGCATTTGACGGTAAACAGAAAGGGCATCGGCATATAGGGACTTCTTGGCTAAGCCTCTCAAGACACCGTTCCACGGCGGTGTTTCGTTAACGGCGACGGTGGTTGGCCTGAGATGGTGAATCTGGTGATACAGTTTGGTTTTGACGCTCATTGCATGGTGGAGACGAGAAAAACGACAGTGCCAGACGTCGTGTCAGATAACGGACGGTTAAATCCGTTGCGCTTCATATTGTAATTGCGTTATTCTATTCAAAACGCTGCGTTTTAGTCCATCGAGTCGTGATCTGACACGTCAAACGATCAGAGAAGAACTGGAACATGGCTCACCCGATAGAGTAATAATAGATAAGAGATTGCGAGCGCACGATAAAAAGAAGACGCTCACCGTCTCGCAGAGGCCGAGAGCTATGGAGTCCGTACAGTTGTCGACCATTGCTTCCCGCCATTTCTCTACGTCTTCTCTCTTTGGAAGCTCCAGAAGGTTTAGGAGTTCTGTTAGAGTTCTCTCCTGTTCTTGGGCTGGTTCGAGCAACGTCACCTCGCTCTCTTCCAGGAATTTGTTTACTGTAAGTGCTATTCAATGGACTTAATGCCCTTTTCCTTCACACCGGATATTTGTTTGTGATATGTTGAACTTGTTGATAATTTAGAGAGATTTATGGAACTGGGTGAATTGCAAGAGTACTGTTAGTAGTAGAAGAGATGAGCGTGGTTTTGTTAGAGCAGAAATGTTTGGGCAGTTAACAAGTGGACTCGAGGCTGCTTGGAGCAAGCTTAAAGGAGAAGGTCTTTTTTCCTCCCCTTTTCTGGCTTTATGTTTTTGTTTTCTTTACTTTGCAAATGTAATTATGTCAGCTTTTTATGTACCCAGAAAAAGAAGTTTGCCTTTTTATGTTTTGCTTGTGTTATAGTTAGCAAATTTAGTGTACGGAGAGGTTGAGAACGGCTATCCAATTTGTTTTTCTCAAATCGGGGACTCAGTAGAAAAATTTTCGGTTTCGTGTTTCAGAGGTTTTGACCAAGGAGAATATTGCGGAGCCGATGAGGGATATAAGGCGAGCTCTCTTGGAAGCAGATGTGAGTGAAAGTATAGGGTGATATTAAATATCTACTGTGCTGAAACGGAGTAGCTAATGTGTTCTACTGTTTGCAGGTGAGCCTTCCGGTTGTTAGAAGGTTTGTACAATCAGTTAGTGACCAAGCTGTTGGCGTCGGTGTTATAAGAGGAGTGAGACCTGATCAGCAATTGGTCAAAGTATGAATTTCACCGTAATGTGTTGAATTAAAACGTTTGATTTTTTTTTTTTTGAAATTAGTTTAGTGACGCCTCAAATATGTTGTTTGCTGGGATGAAACAAGTTCTGCTGCTTTGTACTATATGAATTCTTTGGCCGATATATTCTTTTTTGCTTTGAAATTAGTGATATTTTATGTGATTGCTATCTTTAAGATTATTTTTTGTTGTTGAAATATTGGTGATTTAGGACAGCTTCTTCCAAACTTACAGCAAATCCAAAATAGGGACAATGATTTTTTAAAGTAAGCGTAACAGGAGGTTGTTATTCTGTTCTTTGCTGCCTTTTCGTTACCACGCCTTGTCTCACACTTGCAATGGAATCACCATTCCTCCCACATATAACCTTTTTCATGCAATCATCTCTACATATGTTAAGTAGATATTGTAGCATGAATGAATATGTAGAATATGAGGTAATCACTTTAAAATATTAATGATAATCAATGTCTGTAGCTTGCTGATGGCTGGGTTTCTCGTTCTTGTAGATTGTACATGATGAGCTTGTCAAATTGATGGGAGGAGAGGTGTCCGAACTATCATTTGCAAAATCTGGGCCCACTGTGATATTACTGGCTGGTCTCCAGGGCGTCGGAAAGACAACTGTCTGTGCAAAGTTAGCTAATTATCTGAAAAAACAGGTTGGTTGAAAGGCAGATTGTATATATTGCAGCAATTTGTGTGCATGTGTGTTTGTGTATATGTGCATGTTTTCTATTAATGTTGTTTTTGATCCGAAATAGTGACACCTCTTTGCAACATTGACGACAGGGGAAGGCTTGCATGCTTGTTGCTGGAGATGTATACAGACCTGCTGCCATTGACCAACTTGTTATTTTGGGTGATCAGGTATTAGATTCTGATTCCTAATAAATGCTTTACAAGCAAGTCTAAAGTGCTGTCAAAATTGATTGCTCCGCTACTTTATTATCAGATAATACACTGTTATTGCTACCATTTAGTTAAACATCCCTTTTCTAATAGCTGTGCGTTGATGATCATTCTCATATTTATTTTAGCTTTTGCCAGGTAGGTGTGCCTGTTTATACGGAAGGAACCAATGTTAAACCTTCGGAAATAGCTAGGAAAGGCTTAGAAGAGGCAAAAAAGCAGAATATAGATGTGGTGATAGTGGATACTGCTGGAAGGCTTCAGGTAAATTCTTCCTCTATACCCATGAAGATCTAACATACCATTATAAGATTTTTCCTGATATTATCTATTGACCCCTAGAGCTCTTGATTCTTTATCTTGTCTGTTATGGGATTTATATCTCTCTTTTGTCCTTACTTTGGCAGATAGACAAAGCTATGATGGATGAACTAAAAGATGTAAAGCGTGTATTAAATCCCACAGAAGTTTTACTTGTTGTGGATGCAATGACTGGGCAAGAAGCTGCAGGTAGTTAAACTTCAGTGTTTCCTTATAGAATGTTTATATGACATTTTCAACTTATCATATAACATTTCAGATACATAAAGTTCTAAAGTTAGTAACCTCAAATAGTACTTGAAAATTTTGTCTTGTATGAGTATACAACTTGCATTCCTATTCCTTAAAAAATTATTTATGTTGCAAATACAGCATTATTGAGCCCTCATGCTATCTTGAAAATAATCTTTTTCAGTTTAGGCCCAATGCTTTCTTTAGAAAGCCATTTTGATTTAACATTTATTTCCCATTTTGATTCTTCCCTTTTCGTGTTTATAGTTATATTTGGAATGCCTATAAAATGAAAAATTGCATGCATGACCATATGTCATGTAATGATACGTCATATATGCTTAGCATATTGTATCATGTGCACAGTACAGTTTGAAATGCTGAGTTTTGCTTCATATAATTCTATGGACTATAGAGTAAGGTCTGTGTGATAGCTACAAAAATTGATTTGCTCATGCACTTGTCATTGCAGCTCTGGTCACAACCTTCAATCTTGAGATTGGAATTTCGGGTGCAATTTTGACAAAGCTAGATGGTGATTCAAGAGGTGGTGCAGCTTTAAGTGTCAAAGAGGTCAGAATTATGATTCCTCTGGACTATTAATGTGCAATTTCCTTTGGAATTGGGATATATTTGATGCTAAATACTTCAGGATAAGTACTTGCCATTCGGTTACAAAAGAATTGGCATCACTTGCTCTTCTCACTAGTTTATTTATGTTAAATTATTCAGAAACTATTGTTTGGTAAGTTTTCTATGTGTGTTAAAATTTGTCTTCCATAATGGGATGTGACAGCTGCCTGCTTGAGATATTGGGGTAAGATTGTAGGGATTTTGAATTCCATGGGCTCTTTTGCGAAACTAAAGTTTTGTATCAAAGAAGTTTCTTCAACATCTTGAGAGATACGAAGCTTTGAGCCTGAGATGAAGCAATAAAGTTCAGTGTTCATGGAAAGATCATAGTGTCACTATAACAACTGAAAGTAAATCCAAATAAAGATTTGGGCTCTCTTTTATTCGATAGCTAGATATTTGTTTATGAGCTTCTCAAGGACATTTGTGGTAGATCTGTTAAACTCTCTGTGTGTGTGAGAGAGAGAGTATGCCGACATTAACGAACAAAAATTTTATTCTCTCTTTTTTTTTCTTCCACGAGACTCACTCAGACTAAGATTGTAATTGTCCCAACCTTGTGAAATTTCCAACATTCCAAATTGAATGTTCTTGTCTTAAAGGACACAGTATCAACTGCTTCATTACCTGACATTTAACAAACATAAATATCAATACCCATATTATGTGCGTATTCACTTGTTTCTGAAGACCAGTTATTGGAAAAACATGTGCCTTTTTATGTTACATGTTTAATGGCTGATAACAGTGAGAGGTGAAATTAATAGTCATGCATTTTTCAGATGTACCATTAAACCTTGTTCAACTTGCTTATATATATACTAAATGAAGTTTTTTCCCACTGAAATTGTGTCCTCAGATATATACTTAATAGTTTAATGGTGACAGGTGTCAGGAAAACCCATAAAACTTGTAGGACGGGGAGAACGGATGGATGACCTTGAACCTTTCTATCCTGATAGAATGGCTGGTCGCATCTTAGGAATGGGAGATGTTCTCTCATTTGTAGAGAAGGCGCAAGAAGTAGTAAGTCCCAGTATATCAGGTTTCATGTTTTTCTGAAATGACTTTGGTACTTCGTCTATATATAATTTTTTAATTTGTTGGCATTTCTATGTAGATGCGCCAGGAAGATGCAGAAGATTTGCAAAAGAAGATAATGAGTGCCAAGTTTGACTTCAATGACTTCCTAAAACAAACTCGTGCTGTGGCACGTATGGGTTCCATGACTCGTGTCATAGGGATGATACCAGGAATGGGAAAGGTGTGGAAAACTGCTTCTATCCTATCATTGTCTTCATTCTTTTCTATCAAATAGAACTGGATCTTACTCAGTTCTTGGGTACCTGAAAAAATTTTTGATCAGTATTTGGCAGCCATTTTTTTGCTTTAACTCATAAATATACTGGGTCTGAGCATCTTTCAACTCTAAGGGGTATCAGAAGAAGCTTTCAGCTAACTTACACTGCATATGCATTAATACAGGTTACTCCAGCACAGGTTAGAGAATCAGAGAAGAATTTAAAGATCATGGAAGCAATGATTGAAGCTATGACCCCTGGTCTCATTCTTCTCACTCCTGCTTACTACTGTATTTGATAGTGAAACTTGCTAAGCTGGGCGGAAAAAAATATCACTATAGAATGTCAATGAGAAATATGTGAGAAAATCATTGATATGACATCATTATTTGTGTCTCTTCCAATATTACTTTGTTACATGTGTCTTTATAGCCCTCTGTTGGTAGTCCTCCTTGCTGTATACGGCTAGCTGGAAGCAAGTGAAAGGATGCCATATCCAAAAGGAGGGAAAGAATGGGTTCTTTCTCTCGTGCGCTTCTTTTTTCCTATAAAAGGACCTTTAATGCAATTACCAAGTAATAAAACTGTAAAGCCAATCTATGTAAACTTTGTTTACCGAAGTGTAGATTCCCTAATTTGTGTGAGATTTACTGGAGGATAATGGGAGATGTAAAGGCTCCTATGATAGCAATATGGGTCTTAAACCCATATTGACATATGCTAGGAGATTCACTAAGGTAGGGAGGAGTGAGTCACCAAACGGTTAGAGAAGTTAGTTAGAGGAGAGAGAGATGAGATACTATATATGGGAGGGGTAGTAGAATAGGGTATCTTTTGGCTATTGAACTTTCTCATTGTGAAGCTTGAGGGCCATTGTTGGCTGGGCATAGACCTTGAGGAATTTCCTACGAGGCTATAGCTATTATCAATAATATTACTATATTTCCACCCATTTTCTTATCATTGGTGCTTTCATTGAGAGCCCCAGTGTATGCAAACAAGGATGGCGCAACAGAAGTGGGAAGCGATGGAGGCACGGATGACAGCAGTAGAGACGAAGTTGATGGACCATACGGTCCAGTTGGGCAACTTACATAAGGGAGTTGACGAGCTCTCTAGAGCGTTAGCGGCGATGCACGCTGAAATGAGGGAAGGGTTCCAACGTCAAGCCACTCACCGGACACCAGAAGTCGGGTCGAGCTCGGTGGAGCGTGGGAAGTCAGTCCGAACGAAGAAGCGATGGCGTCACATCCATGGCGTCGGAAGAGCACCAGCTCCGAGCCAAGAGGATAGAGCTCCCTCCATTCCAAGGTGAAGACCCGATCGGATGGGTCTCTCGGGCGAGATGTACTTCGCTATTCAGGGGACTCCACCGGAGCTCCGGGTACAGCTGGCTCAGATCTGCATGGACGGTATGACTTGGCACTGGTTTAAGGTGCTCTTAGCGTCGAGACCAGAGTTGGACTGGGAGACCTTCAAGAGGGCCTTGTTCGATCGGTATGGAGATCGTTACGTCGGGAACCCATTTTCTCAGCTGAAGGTGTTGACACAGCAGGGTACCGTGGATGAATATGTGGAGATCTTCGAGATGTTGATGGCTCAGGTTCCTCCTCTTCCCGAAGATCAATACATGGGACTCTTCCTTGGAGGGCTGCGAGAGGACATACGGCTGGAGGTAGTAGTGCTGGATCCTTCCTCTCGCTATCGTTTGATAGCAGCAGCTCGTGCGGTGGAGAGGAAGCTTACTCCACCAGCACACTTCAAGCCGACTGTGGGCTGGAGACCCACGGGTGGCCCACGAGTCGGGCCTCCCAACCCGACTGCAGGGGGACGCAACTGGGAGAGACCACGAACCGATATGGACCGACCCCAGGTGCCCACCAACAACGGCGCAAACCAATGGGGGACCCGGGAGGGAGGAGCTGATCGGTTTCCCGGCATGGAGAGGACCACCGACGGACGACCCAAGGGGACCAGACACCTTTCCTACCAGGAGTTGATGGAACGGCGAATCAAGGGCTTATGTTTCAAATGTGGGCAACACTATAGCCCTAACCATATCTGCCCGGATAAACAACTACTGACTCTCGATTTGGGAGGAAAGCGAAGAAGAAGAGGAACACCTTCGGAGTTGAGCATAAAGAGGCGACCACGTGGGAGAAGCATGGGAGATGGTGCGTGGGGTGCTAGAGCGGAGGGCCGGAGGATGGGGAATTGGTTCAATCCAAGACTCGAAAATGGAGGGCAAGTTATCGAGGATTCCCATCTTGCTCCTCATCGACAAGCAAGGGGCAAGCAACAACTACCTGTCGCAGGACTTGGTGAATACCTTGGGGTTGCCGGTCGTTCCAACAGCTGTTTATGGAGTGAAATTAGGAAATGGGACCAAGTGTTTTTCACAGGGTAGGTGTAGGGGATTGTCGGTGATAGTTGGGAATGTGGAACTGAGGATGGATGTTTATATTTTGCAGCTGGGAGGCATCGATCTGGTTTTGGGGGCTGAATGGTTGGAAACTTTGGGAGAGGTAAGGATGGATTTTAAGCAGAAAACTGTGAGCTGGGGATTTAAACATGGGAAAGAAGTAGTCACCTTGGGAGGGCGAGGTGGTGAGCAGTCCCAACCGACTTCGGCCTTGCAAGGAGTGCTTCAACCAATCGCAATGGAGGTTCAGAATGAGGATTCCAGTGCTGATGATGCTGCAGATGGTGGTGATTTGGAGTTAATTTTAAGACAAAAGGCTTTGGCAAATCTAAGAGGGTTCTGGGGGTTCTCTTCCAATGCAAAGAGTTCGGTTGATCAAGAATATTGTTTTCAAAGAATACAGGAAGATCCTGCTAACCTTGCTGCACATACTGTCCAGAAGAATCAAGAGCAGATTGTCGAATGGCTTGTGTTGTGGAAAGGGAAACCAATTGAGGAAGCTTCATGGACAGCAGCTGTTCAAATACAGCAACAATTCCCTCCCATCTGCCTTGAGGACAAGGCAGATTCTGTAGGGGGTGGAATTGATAGCAATACTGATAGCAATATGGGTCTTAAACCCATATTGACATATGCTAGGAGATTCACTAAGGTAGGGAGGAGTGAGTCACCAAACGGTTAAAGAAGTTAGTTAGAGGAGAGAGAGAGATGAGATACTATATATGGGAGGGGGTAGTAGAATAGGGTATCTTTTTGGCTATTGAACTTTCTCGGCTGTGAAGCTTGAGGGGCCATTGTTGGCTGGGCATAGACCTTGAGGAATTTCCTACGAGGCTATAGCTATTATCAATAATATTACTATATTTCCACCCATTTTCTTATCATCCTATATCTTGTCCAGACATACATCAAACTTTGTTTACCGAAGTGTAGATTCCCTAATTTGTGTGAGATTTACTGGAGGATAATGGGAGATGTAAAGGCTCCTATATCTTGTCCAGACATACATCAAGCTGGCACTGTGAGGAATTGCCTTTGAGTGAGAGAGTGTGACAGTTGATGAAATTTGTTTTATGGGTTGTCTTAATGTAACACCTTTTGGTCTGTTCACTCTGTAGCCTTTTTGTCTGACACCGATATTCTTTAGTTTGGATATTCTCATACAATTGTGTTATGGATGTGAAATTGCAAAAAAAAGATAAGAAAGTCCAACCTTTTGAAGTCAACTTGACTGTACAGCTGATTCTCAAACTTAAATTGTCACGGCCAATCAACTATTCGTGTATTCTGCTTATAATCTGTCTCTAGTACATTTATCAGACTTTCATGTGAAATAGTTAATTCTTATTCAGCGACCCCATGTAGATCTGGTTCTCAGTTTCTATTCTATGATGCTCTTGCAGAGGAAAGAGAGAAGCCAGAACTGTTAGCAGAATCTCCTGCCAGAAGGAAAAGGGTTGCTCAGGATTCTGGGAAAACCGAGCAACAGGTAAATCTGATTTCTATTTGGTTGAATTTGACATCCTTGAATGACTCTGTGCTTTCACATGGGAAGTAATGTCTAATATTAATAATAGGTGAGTCAACTTGTTGCTCAACTCTTTCAAATGCGTGTCCGTATGAAGAATCTAATGGGTGTAATGGAGGGTGGATCTATTCCCGCTCTGAGCAATCTTGAGGATGCACTTAAAACTGAGCAGAAGGTAATCACTTGAGACTGTCTGTACATATCTGTGTTACATGCTTTTATAACGCTTTTGAATCAATACCTCTGTGCTTATTGTGAAATATGGTTGGAGAATGCTCATCACGTAAAATAAATTAGGTGCATTGAATATGACATTCAGTTCCTGCTCGTAGTATTTTCTTGCATTATCTGTAATGTATGATTGTTCCCATGAACAATGTGGCGTTATCTTACAACCTTCACGGACAAATTTAGAAGTACATAAGCTAACTATTTTTTTTGTCTTTTGATTGTTTGTTCGTTAAGGCTCCCCCTGGTACTGCTAGGAGGAAGAAAAGAGCAGAATCAAGAAGGCGGTTTGTAGATTCAATATCATCGAGGCCAAGTCCTCCTGGCTTCGGGTCTAAAAGTTAGGGCTTGGTTTGATATGCATTGCAGACAAGATGGAAAACTAGTTACTGATAAATCAACGGCCTCAGCCTCATGGCTTTTGTCTGACATGTTTACATGCAGTCAAGGTAGAATTTGGAGTGCTGGTGAAATGTAGACCCACCAGAGAGCTCAATGTTGCTCATCATGTTCCGGGAACTCGTCCTCTAACAAGTAAGGCATTTTCTTTAGCAGCGCAAGTTACCAAATGACCGGCGAAACAATTACTGGTCATCAGTGTAATAATGATTTTGTAAGTTCTTTAGGCATGCACAGAATTGAGGAAAGGACTTTCCAATGTTTTAGAAAAGACCTCTGTAACTTTTATTATGGCCAAGATGATATTTTTCAATATCACGTCACTTGTTTGAATAATAAAGACAAATCCTTTTTATGTTCAGATCAAAGAATTTACATAAAGGAACACATCCTTCTAACGTATAAGCTAAGATTTGAATATCAGTTATGGACATGGAAAACTATTATCACCTGAACTATCCAATATAAGCAGATTTCCAAGTGTTCAACTTCAAATGGTAGGTAAAAGCAAACAAAAATACAGGTAAAAAGTCTTTAAGGTTTCAAAGAGATGCCTAACCAGGCTATGGTACTAATTGATCTTCAAAGCGCAATTCTTGGTTTGATCCAAGTGTTGCCCGACACATGGCGACCAGCTGAATGTAAACACAGTTCCCTCAAACCCCCCACAAATTTCTCGGGCAATCAAAGGACAAGAGTGGATGGTTTTTGAAGATCGAGACCCATCAAACAATAACTAACTTCTCACATAAAACTTGACACATGGAAATGAAGTCTGTCCATGTTAAAGCCACGATCTCAGGATCTCCCTCTTTTTTTCCTCTTGCTTCCTGAACAAATTGTAGCTCTCAAAGAAAGAAAATTTCCATATACTCCAGGAAAATATGGCTACTGATGGAGCTTCCACGTTTCCGGCCGCAGATGCCGAAGGTGAATTGAATCCTGGCCAAAACAAGAAGGTTGAAGTTGATCCCGTATCTTCTGACATTGCCACCTCCAAAGAGGTCAAGGTACATCTTTGGCCTGAATATGACTAACGAAACTCAGAAACCTGCCTTTTACCTGTATTTCCCGTCTTCAGGATACATTTACATAATAGTGATACAAGTAGTGCACGCAAATTAATGTGTTCTATTGAATTACGGTTCAGCTTGCCTTTTTAGTTATTATCATGAGCATTACGAAGATTAAACGATTTACAATCACTTGAAAGAGATTGCACGTTTACAATTTCGAGTCAGCTGCCGAATTTGAGTTCACAGCCTTGGTGGCGAAACTAAGAGGAAGAAAGGAATTCGTGAAACAATATAATCAGTCAAATGAGCTATTGATGATGTTTTGATCATTTGCAATTACAGGAACAAGAAGAGGCTGAAAGAAAACTGAAAAAAAGGGAAAAAAAGGAGGCAATGCAGACACTGAAAACAACCATCCTAGTTTCAGCCATTGTTGTTGCTGTGGCGGGTGCAGCTTTTGCTATAACCAAAAAGTTGAGAGAGAAATAAACCTTCTAGCCAGATGGTATTGCTATTATCAATTATACAATCTGGCAATCAAGTACTTGTTCTTTTCTTTTGTTGTTTTGTGAAGACCCATTTTTCGTTACTTGATTCCTTGGAAATCACTGTGAGCTATTAGCCATTTCAACTTCTGTAAAAGACAGATATTCTTAAGTTTTATTTGTACACAATAATGGAAGCAAACGTTTACTGAATACTCTGCTCAATTCCAATTCCAAGTGCAATTCCCTAGTAGATCGTACATCCAAATGAATGGATGAACAGCGCTGATTTCTTTCCTTTTTAAAAAAACTAGTTTTTTGGAACATGCGAATAAAGAATGGAGATGTTTTGAACTAAAAATTTAAATTGATAAATTGAAAGGGCATAGTTTGTACAAATTATGAATGGCCGCAGTTGTTATAAACTTTCTGAAAAAAATGAAAACGAAAACGAAAACAAAAACTGTTAAGGAAATAACTCCAGATCCAATCCTGGTTTAATATAATAGCCCAAATAGATAATAACGAAAATAAATAAAGTCAAAATAAAATGGGACACTGAACACAGGGATTTACGTGGTTCAGTCAATGTAACCTACATTCACGACCGGAAGGTGAGCAATTTTACTAATATGTGGAGAATGTTTTACAAGTACAAAGCCTGGACTAAAAGGGGCTTTCAAAATCTCATATGTATACAGAAGAGAGGACGATTGGTAGGAAGGAAAAATAGTGCGCTTGGTGCATTTTGAAAATCTCAGCATTTCCTCTATTTATAGCAAAAGTTGAGAGCATCCGTCTAAGCTCACCAAATCTACAGTTGAAGATCTTAGCCATGTTAGGTGCCTCTTTTCTTGACTTATAACAAGCAACCATTATTTGTTTTACATGCAGCCACCCAATCTTGACTCTTGTGTGGGACCAAGGCATGCATGTAACAAATCTCCACCTTGACTTGGTCCCTACCAATTAATGATCTACTCCACCTTCTCCGGCAATGCCCCAAAAAGGCTATCTCACCAACTGCAGACGCCAATCAAGTCCAAGCATTGCTTGAACTTGTAAACTGGAAGAACCTTCATAAACATGTCAGCAGGATTGTCCTTAGTGTTAATCTTCTGAATAAGGACCTTCTTCTCTGCAATTGTATCCCGAATGAAATGATACTTCACATCGATATGCTTTGTCCTCTCATAATACATTTGATCTTTTGTCAAATGAATTGCACTCTGGCTGTCACAATAAACAGTAGTAATCCCTTGATGAAGGGATAACTCGCCAAATAAACCTCTCAACCATAATGCTTCTTTGATAGCCTCAGTAATTGCCATATATTCTGCTTCAGTAGTAGATAAAGCCACTACATGTTGTAGAGTAGCTTTCCATTAACGGCCTGACCTCTAATGCAAAAACATAACTGTCGGTGACTGCGTGCATCGAGATCACCGGCATAATCTGAATTTACAAAACCAACCAAAGTGTTGCTGATTCTACCAAACTCCAAACTAAAATTTGAAGTGTCCTTCAAGTATCTGAGAATCCATTTCACCACCTGCCAATGTTCTTTGCCAGGATTGCCCATATATCTGCTAACGACACTAACAACTGGTGAAATATCAGGACGAGTACATACCATTGCATACATAATACTGCCGACGGTACTAGAATACGGAACTCGTGCCATATAATCTTCCTCTTCCTGTGACTGTGGTGATTGAGCAGCAGATAGTCTAAAATGACTAGCAAGAGGAGTACTAACTACTTTGGCATGTCGCATGCCAAATCTCTCCAAAACTTTATTGAGATAATTCTTTTGGGTCAAGAATTTTCTTTGCTGCTCCCTAATCTTTCATCTCAAATTCACCATGCAATAAGGCCTTCAAATGGTGAATATCTGTGACATTCTTGGCAGCAATGAGCATATCATCAACATATAACAATAAATAGATGAATGAGCCATCATCTAACTTCCGGAAGTAAACACAACTATCATACATGCTCATGGAGAAATCATGACCCAACATAAATGAATCAAACCTTTTGTACCATTGTCTTAGAGACTGCTTCAATCCGTACAAGGATTTCTTCAATAAACACACATGGTCTTCCTTTTCTGTAACTTCAAAACCTTCAGGTTGTTTCATATAAATCTGCTCATCTAATTCGCCATGTAGGAATGTTGTCTTGACGTTAAGTTGTTCTAATTTCAAATCAAACATAGCAACCAACGCAAGTAATACGCGAATAGAGCTATGCTTTACCACTGGTGAGAAAACATCATTAAAATCAACATCTTGTACCTGACTATAGCCCTTTGCAACTAAACGTGCCTTATACCTTACATTTTCAATACCTGAAGTACCTTCTTTTCTTTTAAAGACCCATTTGCAGCCAACAATTTTCTTACCCTTTGGCGGCTTTACCAGAACCCAAGTATCATTCTTGTGCAAAGATTCCATTTCTTCATTCATGGCCACCACCCACTTATCAGCATTAACATTTGAAACTGCCTCCATATATGTGGACGGTTCATTGTCTCCATCTGTTTCCTGTGCCACTGATAAAGCATATGCAACTAAATTTGCATACCTCTGTGGTGGTCGAATCTCTCGTCTTGGTCTGTCTCTGGCTATGGAATGTTCTTCTTCTACTGGTTCACCTTGAATATGATCAGGATCTGGATCATCAATTTGATCTGTCTGATGTGTAGAAGACATCTGTGAAGGACCTGAACTACCAATCTCTAACTCCACCTGTTTCTTTATACTATTCTCTTTTTCTAAATTACAAGGATTACAAGACTCTTTTTTAGGATACAATATAGATGACTCATCAAATGTAACATTCCTACTAATTACAAATTTAGGTGACTTGGGATCAGGACACCACAAATGATATCCTTTCACCCCTGAAACATAACCAAGGAAAATACATTTCTTAGCCCTAGACTCTAACTTTCCCTCATTTACATGCATATATGCTGGACACCCAAATATTCTTAAAGTAGAGTAATCAGCAAGAGTACCTGACCAAACTTCCTCTGGAGTCTTGAAATTAAGAGGAGCACAAGGAGAGCGGTTGATGATGTAGCAAGCGGTAGCAATGGCTTCTGCCCAAAAATCAAGTGCCAACTTTGCATTAGAGATCATACACCGAGCCCTTTTCAAAAGAGTTCGGTTCATGCCCTCGACAACTCCATTTTGTTGCGGAGTCATTTTGACAGTGTGATGCCTAGCAATTCCTTCATTCTTGCAAAATTCATTGAATTCACCTCCACAAAATTCCAAACCATTATCTGTCCGTAGTCGCTTAACATGTTTTCCTGTCTGTTTTTCAATCAACACTTTCCATTGTTTAAAGGTTAAGAAAACATCATTTTTTTGTTTCAAGAAATACACCCAAACCTTCCTTGAATAATCATCAATAAAAGTCAACATATACCAGGCACCACTTTTAGATGGAACATGAGAGGGCCCCCAAAGATCATAATAAATATAATCCAAGGTACCTTTAGTTTTGTGAATAGCTGGAGAATTGAAACTGACTCGTTTCTGCTTCCCAAAGATACAATGCTCACAAAAGTCCATCTTACCAGTACTTTGACCACAAAGTAGGCCTCTTTTGTTTAACAACGTTAAACCTTTTTCACCCATATGTCCCAAATGCATGTGTCACAATTTGGTAACGTCACCTTCAGTAGAGACTGTCGCAGCACCTGTTACTGTAGATCCTTACAAAACATACAAACTACCAGACCTGTAAGCTTTCATCAATACAAGAGCACCTTTAAAATTTTCAAAACTCCACCTTCAGTTGAGAACTTGCACCCTTGAGAATCGAGAGTGCCCAAGGAGATGAGATTTTTCTTCAAATCAGGAACGTGTCTAACATCAGTGAGTGTTCTAATGATACCATCATACATTTTGATCCGGACTATACCTTTACCAACAACTTTACAGGCAGCATTATTATCCATCAAAATAATTCCACCATCAAATGAATCATAACTGGTAAAACACTCCCTATCAGGACTCATGTGGTAAGAACAACCCGAGTCTAAAATCCACTCCTTATTAGACCTGACTTTATCTTCTGTCGCTACAAAGATAATTCCCTCATTCTCATCTGCTGTTACACTAGCTTCAGCGGTGTTGCTGTTATTCTGCTTAATTTTATTTTTCTCCTTATTCTTCAACTTATAGCAATCAGCCTTAATGTGCCCTTTCTTCTTGCAATAATTACAAATTAAGTTCTTATGTCTGGATTTCGACCTGCCTTTGGATCTATCCTTTTCAGAATCTCTATTTTCAGATCTACCCCGCACAAATAGTCCCTTTGCCTGACTTCTACTAGTTTCCCCAGTGATGTCCCTATCTATCTGCTCCTTGGACTTTAATGCAGACTTAATACTATCATATGAGATAGACTCTTCCCCATAAATCATAGTATCACGAGAATATTTAAAGGACTGGGGCAGGGAATACAACAATAAAATGGCTTGATCTTCATCCTTAACAGTAACTTCCACATTCTTCAAATCCATAATAAGTGAATCAAATTTATCTAAATGTGAAGTTATTGATGTACCTTTTGTCATCCTTAACATGTACAACTTCTGCTTTAAATAAAGCCGATTCTCCACCTTCTTCTTCATGTACATGGTTTTCAACTTATCCCATATGCCTTTGGCTGTTATTTCACCGGCAACTTCCTGCAAAACCTCATCAGTGAGATTTAAAATAATACATGATCTAGCCTTATCATCTAAATCCTTAAATTTGTCCGACGACATGTCTGCTGGCTTTTTCTCCTCTCCATCGAGTGCTAACTTACTTCCATCCTGTGTTAGAATGGCCTGCATTTTGAGTAGCCACATTCCGAAATTAATATTCAGGCCAAACTTTTCAATGGAGGTCGTTATCGTCATAATGGCTATAAGTGGGCCCCGCACAAGAAATCAAAATGGTGGACCCCACAAATGAAACTAGAACAAACAAAACCGGGTAGTAAGCTCAACAAGTGAAAACAGGACGTGGGCCCCACAAACAAAATCGAGAGGTGGGCCCCGCAAACAAAACTCGAGTCGTGGGCCCCACAAATAAATTAATCCCTAAATACAAAATCGAAACAAACCGATAAAATAGAGTAGTGGACCCCACGGGTCAAAACCGAGGCAGTGGACCCCGTTTAGGCTTACTACAAAATCTAACTCACTTTCTGATGTGGAAGATCCACCTAGTGACGACCACAGAACATACGATAAGTTAGACCAAAAAATAATGGCTAGAGCTCTGATACCAATTTGTTAAGGAAATAACCCCATATCCAATCCTGGTTTAATATAATAGCCCAAATAGATAATAACGAAAATAAATAAAGCCAAAATAACATGGGACACTGAACACTGGGATTTACGTGATTCGGTCAATGTGACCTACGTCCACGGCTGGAGGGTGAGCAATTTTACTAATATGTGGAGAATGTTTACAATCTGAAAATTTGGGTAAAGGGCTTTCAAAATCTCATATGTATACAGAAGAGAGGATGATTGGTAGGAAGGAAAAATAGTGCGTTTGGTGCATTTTGAAAACCTCAGCATTTCCTCTATTTATAGCAAAAGTTGAGAGCATCCGTCCAAGCTCAACAAATCCACGGTTGAAGATCTTAGCCATGTTAGGTGCCTCTTTTCTTGACTTATAACAAGCAACCATTATTTGTTTCACATGCAACCAGCCAATCTTGACTCTTGTGTGGGACCAAGGCATGCATGTGACAAAAACAATTAAAAACGAAATAACAAATTAATACACGAAATTTGTTAACGTAGTTTGATATACTTTGTTTACGTCTGCAGGGTCTTCATCCAACTTAATGTGTTTCACTAATCACAATAGTTTTATACAAAGCTTTATTGAGCCAATTTACTCAATCTTTGATACTATCTCTCATCCTAATAACCTGTGAAAGTAATCTACACCCAGTAATAAGACCAACTCGTGTTAACCTTAATAGAGATTTTCTCACAACTTTTAACAAAAAAAATGAACAAACAATTGATTAAGTACAATAACAAACATAGACAAATATACTTGAGATAATAGAGACAACTTCTCTAGATAAGAAAGTTGTTCCTTAATACCTAATAGTTATCTTTTTTTTTTGTTACAACTAAGAGAAAACCAAAACAACCTCATGAAAGAAATACCTCAGGCATCAGCCCATATAATCAAGGAGAGGGATTTAGAAATATCGTCCAAAGCCTGAAAATTTGAAGAAATGTCATGACCCAATTTAGCCAGACAATCTGCTGCAAAATCACCTTCACGAAGCACATGTCTAATAGAACAACTCCAATTCCTAGCAAGTAAAGCTTAAATATCCACAACCAAAACAGATGGAGAATGTGAAGAGATAACATCACAAGTCACCATCCGCATCGCCTCCATGCTATCAGATTCTATGACAACTTCTTGAAAACGTTGATCTCATGCAAAAATCAAACCATCCCGAATGGACCATAACTCCCTCACCAAGATAGCTGAAACACCAATTCGAAATGAATACCCCCTAGCTAATGACCAAATGAATCACGCAACAACCCTCCACCACTAGTCAGCCAAGGATTAACAATAGAACTATCGTCACAATTCAACTTCACCCAACCAGCTGACGACGCAGTCCAACCAATCCAACGCCTCACACCTTGAAGTTTCAGTTTTGAATCAGAAATCAATGACACAACCATTCAAATTTGCTAAGGAAATAAACTCATGTTGAAGACCCATAAGTTTCGAGCCTTCCACAACTACCAAGTACCTGTTAGAAACTAATGTACGCAGTTAAAACCAAAAAGATCCACAGCACAAGCACGTAGATTCAAAGCTAGCCAATCAACCAAATTCTCCGCAATAAAAAAAAACATCAGGAACATTACACTACTATCACCATGTAACCACACGATTACAATCACACAATAAATGCAAAGGAGACTCAACATATAAAAATGACACTCCATACAAATCAGAAGTAGCCAAAACTCTTGAGAACCGCAAAAAATTTGTCGAAAGACATGAATGCCCAAGTAACCTCAAGAAATGTTTCAATTTCGGTGGACCAGTCACTTTCCACAACCAAGAAAAAATAAACGAAATAAAAATATTAGATACCTCTTCCAAAAAAAGTGCTTTATAAGCTGTTCGAACTGAATATGTATCATTCGAAGAAAAATTTCAAGACATAGTATCCTGCACCGAAGTAAATAAAGGAAAAGAAATTGCCTGAATAACCTCCCTAAGATGATCTAGAATTGCACAACGTAAGTCTAAAAAATCCCAAGAACCATCATTAATTATATGTGCTATTCGAAAATATTCTTCCTCTATTGTCAAACCATCCATATGATCCACTAAAGGATTCCCCTGAGTACTAATTATCAAACCAAAGACTAATTTGAGAACCATCTCCAACCCTCCAAACTGAAAGAGAAAGCAACAAATTAAAACTTTTAACTATCGGTTTTTATAAAATGAAATCCGAACCCTTAGCAAAAAAGGGAATAGATCCACCATTACAATATTTACAACGTAACACCTCCATTCACAATGCAGAACTATTAAAAAATAACTTCTATCATAACTTATCTAACAAAGCAACATTCATCAATCTAGAACTTTTTAAAACAAGACCACCATAACTCTTTGGTCGAATAAGCCAATTCCAACAAACCAAATGTAGCTTATGCTTATCCTGCGAGGAATTCCAATAAAAATCATAAGCCAAACGATCTAAATTATCACAAATAGAGGAAGGTAACTAAATTGTTTGCATTGTGTAAATTTTTTTTTGAAACAGCATCGTGTAAATTAGTATTGAAGAAATAGAAAACTTAATAAGCATTTTCTTCCCAACGGGACTCAAAAATTTAGAACACCAATCAGCTAGCCTAGTCTCCACCGAACTCACAGTATGCTTATAATGAGCAATTAAAGTACGACCATACAATAACGGAACACCCAAATACTTGCTCAAGTCAGAAGTAACTGCTACTCCCAGCAACCGTTATACCCGGGACTTCATAACACGAGAAACATAATTTAAAAAATAAATGCTTGACTTAAAAAATTAGCCCTATGTCTACACACCATACAGAACACGTCAATAGCTTATGGACCACTTTAACCTATTTAGCTGAAGCTTTATCAAAAATCAATAAATTATCAGCAAAAAGTAAACGACTAATGCCTGGTCTTCCTTTAGATGTCTTAACTGACATCCAATTTTTACTCATCAGTGCTCTCTGAATAAGCACACTCAAACATTCCATACAAAGAACAAATAAATAAGGGAAGATTATATATCTCTGGCAAAGCCTTTAAGATGGAGAGAATGATGCAGAAGGGTTGTTGTTCCATAGAATAGCCAATAAAGACCGAAAAAGAGCACTTAAAATCACCGAGAAGGAAAACTAAAGACCTGCAACACAAACTGTAGATACTCTCAATTGACCCTATTATAGGCTTTCTCTAAATAACTTTCAAAGCAAAATGATCCACTTTACTTTAGACCTCTTAAAAGAATGCAATAGTTCCTGAGTAATAATAACATTATTAGCACTGGTACGATTAGAAAAAAAACTACTTCGAAATAGACTAACCAATTTTGTTTTATGTCACTGTTGAGTTTTTCATACATTAGTTCCACAATGGACAAGCACACAATTAACATCAATTCAGTTCACCAAAAACTACGTAATAAATGAGAAACAAAAGTACAAAAGAAATACATAAATCAGACAATAAATCAGCTGCAAAACTCCTAAGAAACACCCTCAATTTGTCATCAAATTAAAAAAAATACCCAGCCAAGAAACAACCATGATATAAGCTAGAATACATCATGTGTGTATGGATTACCAGCCAAGTATCATAAGAAATAAGAGAAAAATTATCAACAGTAAAATACCCACTCAACAACAAACACACACAAGAAAGCGTCGTTCATGCCCCTTCAGCCTAGGTTCATAATCCACACTAAAATTACAGCACCAACGATATAGCCCTAGTTTGCGTAGCTCACTAGAAGGTTTTCAACAGAAAGATTTCTATATTCACACAATCAACATGTAAAAATATATCAATGTTTTTCCTAAAAATCCAATATATTACATTCAAACTTTCCAAAAAAAATTTAAATCCTTGGATAGCCATTATCCTAAAAATAATCAATTCAAAAAAATCCTTAACTAGAAATTTGTTGCTTATCAACATTTGTTTTGAAAGAATCTCACATATTAAATAATAAGATATAAAAACCTATATATCTTAACATAAATACGGGGTCGTATCATGCTGATCTTATTGTATACTTAATGACCAAGCTAACAAGTAAAGGGAAAACTAACAAATATTACGTACAAGCAAATGGATGTCTTAAAAGAAAGATGACAGCGGGTCACACTGGCAGTGGATGATTTCAAACACCTTCACCAGAGTCCTTACCAGATAAAAAGTATAAACTTGCAATTTGCAAAATCAAGCTGTCCTAAAAGATGGCCAAAATGTCCCAACAGTTGCTCCTTAAAACTTCGATCTTTCCTCTCCCTTCTCCCAAACTCAAACCCAAACCACAAAATGCTCTCGACCCTTCTTTCCCCTCACCAACCACAAAAAGTCGGATTCTTTTTCTTCCTTCTAAACCCCTGCTTAAACCCCTCCTTGCCACCAAACTTGGCTCCCCTCCTCCATCAACTTACCAAAGCCCAAAACGACGACACAACCCATTTTCCAGTGCACTACAGACTTTGTCCACAATCAAGCCTCATCTTCTCTCTCAGCTCCGGCCAATCCTCCTTGGCTGGTTCTTCAGCCTTGTCACCGTCGTTTCCCTCTCCCAAATTGTCCCCAGGATCGGAAAACTCTCCGGCACCGTCTCTGGAATTAACTCTCTTGAGCTGAGAAATGAAGGGCTAGTAGTGGGTGTCCTGTTCTTGACCAAGCTGATTGCTTGCTACTGGCAACAAGCGTTCTTGTGGGAAGCTGCATTGAATTCGGTTTATGGGATTAGAATTCATGTTTTTGAATGTGTGTTGGACAGAGAAATGAGTTTTTTTGAGGGTGGGAGTGGTGTTTCTGCAGGAGATATTGCTTACAGGATCACAGCTGAAGCAGCTGATGTCGCCAATACCGTGTATGCTCTTCTCAGTGTAAGTGGTTTTGCTTGTTTTTGACTTCAATTAACGATAGTCAAAACAATATGGCTAGTAGTTACGGAATGTGGAAACTTTACACGACTCTTAATGGAGTTGGCATGTGTCCCAGACCATAGTACCCAGTGTGCTGCAGTTATCGGCAATGGCAAGCCAGATGATGGCTAATAGTCCTGTCCTTTCGTTGATTTCAGCTATGGTGAGCAAGCGCTAGTGCGGCACTGTTATATTTGTTACATTGTGTACAGAGAGAATCTAGGGTCTTGAATAATTTTTTAAATATGTTGTAGGTGATTCCATGTGTCGCTGTTGCAATTGCCCATCTTGGTGAGAGGCTTCGGAGCATATCTAAACGGGCACACCTTAGCATTGCAACTCTTTCAGCCTACCTCAATGAGGTAGATATTTTATTTAACCCTTTTCATTCCTAAAGATCTCTAGGATGTATAATTTGTTAGTCATGCATCATTTTTTGTTGCAATATTGCAGTTTGAATTTGACGATTTGTTTATCTCATATAGCAGTTCCACTTGTGTGCTTAAAGGCACACTCTGCATATGTACAATATTGAGTTACATAAGCTCATGTGCTAATGAAGTGCTATCTACTCTGCAGCATATGAACATGCTAAATACTGGGACTCCATGTTAATCCTTGATGCTTATGTTTTAGGTCCTTCCAGGCATTCTTTTTGTGAAGGCAAACAATGCAGAGCAATGTGAGAGTGCCAGGTTTAAAAGGCTTGCCTATGTTGACCTAACTGAACATCTGAAAAAGAAGAAACTGAAGGCGTTCATTCCCCAGATTGTACAGATTGTATATTTTGGATCTTTATTTACCCTTTGCATTGGGTCACTGGTGGTTTCAAGAGGCTGTTTTAATGGTTGTAGCTTGGTTTCCTTTATAACGTCACTGGTTTTCTTGATTGAACCTCTCCAGGTAATTTTTATCTATTCATCGAACTTGCAAATTATTTCAAAATGGCAATTTTTTTACTTCTTCATATTCTTGGATTTGGTTGCATCTTATTTCCTTTTAACAAACACTTGGTTTCAACATAGCTTCTTTCTCGTTTGCTTGCTTAATTTTATTTTACGCTGTCAATTACATTGCTAAACTGGGAGAGGCCCACCTTGCCACATAATTCTCCCCAGTTTAAACTTCAGGAACACTGATAGCATAGCCTATATCAGAAGCAAAAATAAAATACTAGTACTTCAGTTTATGCAACTTACCGGATAAGTACTTAACCTAATATTTATTAAGGAGATTTCTGCATTGTCATGCCTTTTATTATTAGTAACTGTCTTAATTACATATTCTGAATATACACTCTGCAGGATATTGGGAAAGCAGTCAATGAGTGGAAGCAAGGAGAACCGGCAATTGAACGGTTGTTTGATATGACCAGAATTAAATCTAAGGCAAGTCCATATCAAGATAATATATATATTTTTCTTTTATGAAATTTAAAATAAAAAATTTCTCCAGCAATTTATATATTTTGCAACCAAGTTTAGTGCCCTTATAATACCTTTTGGCTTTATATTCCTATTCGGTGGCTTCAGTGAATTGCTTGATTTTAACCAGACAATCACGTAGAATATCAAACTGTAAATGCTAGTTAGCATCTCATTCAAGTTAGAATGAAGTTAACTTCACATAGAATATCAAACCGTAAATGCTAGTTAGCATTTCATTAAAGTTAGAATGAAGTTAACTTCTTATGCTATGTTCCCACATCAATATTCAACATTCTACTTTAAATACTGGTTTGAGGTATTCTTCAGCTGCTGAAGTTATCAGTTTTAATATTTCATCTCTTCATGTAAAATAACCGTTAGAAATCTTTAGGAATTTTCAGGTTTATCTAATTTCATTCTACATTGTTGTTCGGTAGTCACTAATCAATTCATCATGAACATAGGTGATTGAGAAACCAGATGCTGTAAACCTGGATTATGTCAAAGGAGACATCCAATTTTGTGATATCTCATTTAGGTATGGGGATAATCGACCTCTTGTTTTGAATCGATTGAATCTTCATATTAAGGCTGGGGAGACAGTTGCTTTTGTTGGGCCATCTGGAGGAGGAAAGACAACCATTGTTAAGTTGCTTCTTCGGCTTTACGATCCTTTATCTGGTAACCCTTGGAATTCCTCTAATTTGTTCTTTCAAACTACGTTTGTTTCACCTTTTAATTAATGGACTTAGGATGGCTATTTTGATGTTCCTATGGTGATAGGTTGTGTACTTGTTGATAACCAAAATATCCAAAACATTAAATTGGAGAGTTTGAGGAAGAATATTGGTCTCGTTTCACAGGATATAGTAAGTAACCTCAAACTTCTAAACATCTTTTTTCTTAAAATGTGTAATGTGGATGATAAGTTTCTGCTTTTTCTTCAAAAAGAATGATTGAGCATTGTTATTGATTGGACGCACATTAGAGCTGGCTGTTGTGATTGAAATCAGGGGGCCAAATTTGAGTTGGAAGTTAACTCCACATATTTTTCTTATGTTTTATGGAATGATAAGGTTTATGCTTAGAAATGTTGCAAAATCTTTGGTTGAACTAACCATTTGTGTACCTATCAGACTTTATTTTCAGGAACAGTTGCTGAAAACATTGGATATAGGGAGTTAGTGACTCGTGTAGACATGGAGAAGGTTGAACTAGCTTCACAAATTGCCTACGCTGATGAGTTTATTAGAAAGCTTCCTAAAGGGTACAATACAAACATTGGACCAAGGGGTTCGAGTTTAAGCGGAGGTCAGAAGCAAAGGTTTGATTCTAATCCAGTGGTTATTTTATTATTGGAATTGATGGCATTTCCATTGCTTACCCATAAAGGTGAAAATGGGAATTGGTGCTTTTATTTGAGGAACTTAAGATGAAAATCACCTTTTTTTATTATGCGTAGTGGTTGTTCTTCCTGACTTTGTTTGTAACTTACTTGTACACGGCAGATTAGCTATTGCAAGGGCACTTTATCAGGATTCGTCTATATTGATTTTAGATGAAGCAACCTCTGCTCTAGATAGCAAGTCTGAGCTGTTTGTGAGACAAGCTCTGCAGAACTTAAAGGGAAATCACACAGTAAGTGTTGGCTGTCTTTTATAAATGATCTGAACTCGCAACTGATTTGAGAAACTTTCTACTTCTAATAAATGTACATGCTAATAGGTGATAGTTATATCCCACCGGTTGGAGACGATTTTAATGGCGGAACGAGTATTCCTGTTAGAAAATGGCAAAGCTGAGGAGCTGACTCGCTCCACGCTTCTGGCTGCTCACTACAACTCTCAGCCACTCCACGGCATTGCAGTTTAAGGACAGCACCTGATTGTTGGATCATGTAAACATACTATTTTATCAAATTTGCATATATTCCTTGGCAGCAATTAGCTGATCGTACTTCTGAGCATCCATCACCTCGTATATGAATATGATAATTCATGTAATAAAGTAAAACATCAAACCACTTTAAACTCAAAAGATGGAACGCACACCTTAGGCGCCCCACACTCCGGCCCGACAATGTGTGAGGGAAGTTAATTACGGTTTGATCCCAACTAGCTTTTCAGAAAAACGATCCAATATTCAGTGCGCATAAGGAGTTACTATATTAGATGAGCTCTTATATTGTCGCCGAGACTTAAGCCCACAACCTTAAACTCACTTTCCTCAATGATTTGTTATATGCAGAACACAGAGGACCGACCGACCGAGTAATGCCAACGTAAATCAATTAAAATCAGTCAAATAATTGAACGTGTTTCTTTTCCCGCCAACAGCTTTTCATCTTCCCGCCATAAATCTCCGTCTCAAGACACTCTCTCATTTGCTTATTACCAGTCTTAGAAAGCCCCTTGTCTCGCGCGCTCTCTCTCGTCACCATCCAAACCCAAATAGCGAGTCTCAAATTTTCAGGTAAAAATTATACCCTTTAGCTTTTCTTCGACTAGTAGGCGTTCCTTTTACGATTTGAGCCAGGAATTTGTGTTTTGAACTCGAAATGGTTACAGCGGGTGTTTGGATAAAATAATTGTTCTTTGGTTGACAGGTATGGATACTTCAAAGCCTGCAATATTCGTGAATGGTGGGTTGTTGCCGATGCACGTGAGGAAGAGGGTACGTGCGGTGATTCAAGTTGTGGGATCTGATCGCGGCTCTGTGATCGCAAAGTCCACTGATGATCGTCAGATTGTTGTCAAGGGTTCTCCTCCGCCTTCTCCTCTAACCAATTTTGTTGAGGTTATTGGCGTTGCTGACGGTGAAAAGTCCATCCAAGCTGAAATTTGGACCAACTTCGGCGACACATTTGGTAATATGGTCATTTGCTTCTCCTGCCAAACTTTGCTTCTGACAGAATGTTTTTGTATGAGTTTATGAACGCCTAACATCCATTCTGGTGGCTCTTTCCTGCTTTGCACTGAAATGAAATTCCAGCTTTTCGTACTTATCTCCTTAAGCACTTGAAAGCTTAAGAAATCGGTTTCCCCATGGTTTGAAACGATGGATTCCTGAATGAACACATTTTTCTTTTATCTTTTACGTGATCCTCTTTGAGTTGCACTTGATAGAATAATTAACTTCTTGTTTCCCCATCTACTTGATGTAGATAACTGAAAGCTTGTTGGTAAAATCAATTCCTGTTTGTAGTTTTACTAGACGGATATTGGTTATGCTTTTCTCCTCACTTTACGGCTTCTTGCTCTGGCTTCTGAATGTTGGCAGACGCACACTCCTACGATCAACTTTGTCAGCTTGCAAATGGTGAATATCAGAATTTGTTCCTGTAAGCTATAGAGATCCTATTCTGTGTGAAGCTGGAGGGTCTTTTAAGGCTTTGATCTTGCGTGGTGGAAGACTTTTAGAACTCGAATCTTGTACTTATTTTTAGCTCTTTACATGTATTTGCCCCTCAGATCTTCTATCTTATTTTTTCTGTCTCAATTCTGTCCTATTTTATTTCAACTGTTCATTTATGTGGGTCTCATAAAAATGGATGGTTGAGATGAAATGAGATAGGATTGGGACAGGAAAAATGAGACAGAAGATTATGTCCATATATTTGGACTTTTATTGACTAAGAGTGCAATTCAAGCCCTAATATGTAGAATGTCCAATTTCAGCTCTAATATTTTCAAAATGTTTAAAGTGGACGAGAAATATAACAATGTTAAACTTTTATTAGTTAAGTGTTAATGTGATATAATTAATTATTTTTTATAATTTGTTAGTAAATTTTAGTATCCTGTGTATATTACATGGTATAATGGAATTTATATGATTTTTTAAAATTATAATTATTTATAATTTGTTGTGTTAATTTAATTATTTGATTATGCTAATTTTTAATTAAAATTTGAAGCAAAATCTTAAAATCCCTAATTTTTAACTCTAGTTGTAAAGTAAAATTACAATCTTCAATTTTGAATTGAATTTATGCTTCCTTCTTTATTGCACTAGATTCCATTTCTTTCTATTTTGCACCAGCCTTTTTTTTCTTTTTTTTAATCTCGCACCAATTTCTAGCTTCCTGTTGTACTTGTCTCATACCAACACTCTTGTTTCTTTCTCACACTAGCTTCCTTTAGTTTCTCTTTTGCACCATCTTCCTTTTGTATCTCTTTTGCACTAGCTTCTTGTTGTTTCTCTCTCACATCAGCTTTTTATTTCTCTCTTGCACTGGCTTCCTTTGGTTTATCTTGTACCAGCTCTTTTGTTTTTTGTTTTATCTCGCATCTCGCATTAGTTGCTACCCTTATTTTTGTTGAAGTTGAAGAAGATATTACTATCTTTCTCATTTTTGGTTTCCAAGTATCAATATTCTCTTCGTATATAGGAGCTAAATTAGGAGAAAGAAAGAACTGCCTCTTTTATTATAATTCCAATAAAAGGAGCATTTCATCGATTATAAACTGCAAAAGCAACAAGAGATGAAGGACAAAATAAGCAATGTTGACAAGTTTTTATGTTTGTTGTCTATAATGTTATGTATCATTAGTTACTGTCTTTCTTTTTTATATATTTGATAGTATAATAGTTGAGCATAATTGTGCTTTTTTTTTTTTGGTACGTACTACTTCCCTTATAGTAAGCTCTAATAAGCTTATTGGATTAGTCCTATTAGATGATTTATTTCTGTCACATTAACTTATTAAGATATATAATATTTTGGCCTTGTTTGGTAATTAGTGGATTACATTAGCTAGTAATTGATTTAATCAACGGTTAGTTAATAGTAGATTAATGGTAGTTGATTAATATAGTTAATAATATTAATAATTTATTTAAAGATGTTTGATAACATTGGTTGTTTATGTATAAAATAACTTATAAAATATAACTAGAAAAAAAGGAATTATAAGGATATTAGTATTAGTTGTATATATTTTAGTATTTCTTTGAATACCCTCCAAAGAATTTAGAAAGAATAAAAGAAATTAACAGCGTCAATTTTTTCAAATATTTTCAATTGAACTTTAAAAATATCGAAAGCCTCTCAATGCATCTTTTCAATGAAGAATAGTTTGATTAAAAAAAAATTGAGATCCTCTTTGATTGACAAAGGGTTAATTGAAGGACTTGAAAGATTTCTAAAATGTCGTTAAAAATAAACTTGATAATGGGTTCAATCGGATCACATTAGGAGTTTTCTCAAATGCATACTAACGAGCTTAATATGAAATTAGATCAATAAAATGATATTTATTTAATTTTTAATTTTAGGAAATATAATTTTTGTTATTTCAAATTTAAATTTTAAATTTTAAAATTGAAACTATATTTTAATATGTTAAAATAATTAATTTAAATTTGACTTATTAATTATAGATTAAATTGAATTGAATTAAACATAATATAGAAGTAATAATAATATTATATATTAAATATTGATATAAAAGGGTTTAAATATCACGTGTGTACAAAATAATTAATGTATTATAATTAGAGATAACAAATATAGAAATATTTAATTTTTAAAATTTTAATTTAATATTAAAATTTTAAAATTTTAATTAATAACTAATTTTTATATTTTGTATAAATTAAGTCAATTTTATATCTTTGTTACTATCTCTATCTCTATCTTTATCTATTTTTATTTTTGAATAATTTGTAATAACTTTTGGATATAATACATTTTAGTCTCTTAATTTTTCAATTATTGGAGGAAAATATTTCTTATAGTAGTGTTTTCAAAATCAATAATTGAGTTCAATTCGTCAACTCAATTAGTTAATTATCAAACATAATTATTAGCGGTTTGATAAGGTCAAACGATTAAAACCTTTCAATCCACCAAAAAATAGCTTATAAGTTATTTACCAAACAAGTCCTTTGTTTGGAAAGATTATACATGAGGTTATTACTTGAAATAGTATTTGTTTGAATTGCATTTGTTTTTGAAGAGTTGTAGAATTCCTACTAATGGCTTACTCGCAATGTAATTTGTGCCTTTTCATATAACTAATATATGTTTTTCTAAAACGATAAAGTATGTATAATTAATGTGATAAGAAATGGGACACAAGGTGTTTATTAACCATAACATGGAAGCAGTACATAAATGCAATAGGGGGTATAGATCATAACTCTCCTAAAATAATTATAGCAATTAAAGGAAGAAAAAACACATCGTTTTAAGATAACCATTGCTGTATTATCAAATTGGAAGGGATAAACTTTTGTGAATCCATATGATCCTCAAATTGTAAAATTAGAAATTGCTATATCGTCACTTGTAATTGTCTTGAAGATCAATCATTGGTAAAAGTCTTTATAACTCCATTGTTCTACTTTACTAATAGTAACAAAAACCTAACGCTTCTGTTGGATTAAAGCGTGATCAATCATCTTAGTTTTTCGATGCTATGGGTCTCTGGGTACTTATAGTTACACCTTTTGCCTCTTCATCTAGGTATTTTAAGAATTCATGCTTGATATTATCCTATTGCACGCCTTGAATGAGTAGTTTATAGTCTTTATAGAACGTCTTACTAGAGTTTTTAGGCTTTAATTGTTATAGTTAATATGAGGAAACTAAAAATTGTTCTCTAATATTATAAAGAACAATCTTTAAGATTTCTTATAATGTTCTTTTCATCTTTTGAAATCTTTTAAAGTTGCGCATTTTCATACCTCATACACATACGTACTAACTACTAGCAAGTACACCACTTTAAAAGTTTTAGAAATCTTAGAGTTGGCTAATAATCATTAGATCACCTCTTGCAGTCAATGAGAGTCATTGTTCCAATGAAATTTTCTTTTCACAATATTCCAAATAGCCTTTAAATTGGGATAAAGGAATATGTTATCCCTATTTTCCTCCCCATGATTACTTAGCAAACAATTGGTACTCAAGTTCATAACTTGTAACCTATTGATTGAGCCAAGTTTATATTATAAATTGGCTGCATTTTCATAGCTGCTTATGCATGTATTGACTCCTGATTGATGAGTTTTTGTGCTTAAATTGGTTCCGCATACTGAGTTCTTTCAATTCTCAATTTGTCAGTAAATTGTCATGATTTGATACTTATTTTTCCATAGTTTTTATTGGGACAATTGATCACGCAAATTGTTGTTATTATTTTTGTTGCGAGAACAAAGGAGTCAACATCAGGAAGTCAGTCAGATCATACGTTCATTCATACGTCGCGACGTGTTTTGATCCATACGCGCGCGAGCAAGTCACTTCCATACGTCGCGGCGAATGTTGATTAAGACGTCGCGACGAAAGCGTAATTACACACGTCACGACGAATTTAATTTTCTTTTATTCGTCGCGACGTACGAGCGGATATCCGACCCTCTTATGGAAAGTTTGTCTCACTGTTCCAACCCGAGCCCGTGACCCATCATATAAAAGCTTACTATTTTTAGGTCACAAAGGAGGAGGAAGAGAGATAGACAACCGAGAGGCGAAAAATACACAGAGACGAAGTCGGAGGCTTGGAACGCAGACTCTGGAAGCAGAAGAACTTCACATTTTTATCATCGTCTACCATCATCACAATCGTCAGCATCTTCTGCAACATGAGCATGGTTCATTTTCCAATGTTGGGATCGACCGGAGTCATGCGTAGCTAAGCAACCTTCCTCTTGAAGATGTAGCAATGGCTTGAGTTTACAGAGCTTCGAAGGGGAGTAATCACTTAGTATCTGAAGTCTAGTATATTTGTGTAAACTTCTGAGTTAGAGGATTGCATCGATATATTTAGATTAGCATTGTTATAGTTTAACCGTGTGTTGATACTATGTTGAAATTTGGACAAAGTAATTTGTAGAATGTTTTGTGCTTAATATATGATAGTTTCATATATGTCATTGGATACTGCATTCACGGTTTTAATATGCCTAGTTGTGTTTGATTGAGATTGTTGTGTTTTATTCATTTGACCAATTGCATTTGCTTGTCCAATTGTCACACTAAGGTTTTTTAACAAAGATTTAAATGATGGAGTTCATTAATTAAATCTTTGGACCTAAAGAGTCCTTTAGGGTTGATCTTTCGAAACTTAGTGGATTGTATCCCCGAAAACTATTTTTGAACTGTGATAGCCTGAGCCTCATTCTCAAGAGGATTTTATCAATTTGATTTTATCCGATTCTTTGTTTATTGCATTATTTCAAAAATCCCAAAAATATTCTTTTATACTTTTTTGTTAAATTTTGATTACTTCACCGGTTTCGACCAAATTACCAAAACCCCCGTTTATCAACTTCAATTGTAATTTTTGACATTTAGGCTAGATTAGACCATTTTCATTTGGTTCCAATTAAGTGAGACGACCCGAGGTTGCATCCTACACCGCAATCTTGGAATTTATTCTATTTGACCGGTTTCCAATGATCGATCGTAAGATTGCATCGACAGAACCGCGATCAAATTGGCGCCGTTGCCGGGGATTCAAGTAATTGGTTTACCATCGGATAGCCATTGTCATTTATGACTTGTCGTTGATAATAGGAATCAATGTTTTTGATTGCATTTAGATAGTTTGATTTTTACACTTGTTCATAGTATAGATTTGATTTCCCTTTGCACACGCATACATCATACTTTGATCTTATTTCATACTTTACACATTTTTCACACATACACACTCATACATCCATACTCTCACATTCATCGCATTTCACTTTGATCTGATTTTGTGTGACTGTGAGCATTTTTGATACCATTCCTTAGTTTGTGGATTGCTTTTTGGTGCATGCCCAGGAGAGGTAAACTTGTTCAGTTCCATCACGAAGTTGAGAGACATTTGAGGAGACTTAGGAAAGAAAGGAAAGAACAAGAGAGAAGGAGTGTGGTTGAGCGAGATAGTGAGAACATGGCTGAGAATCCTAATATTTACCCAAACCCTGATTATCCTGTTCACCAACCTAGAAATGGAACTAATGGAGGAAATGGTGAGCATGAGAGAGTGGGAGAGAACAATGAGAATCAGCGACGTAGGACAATTAGGGAGGCAACAACATCTGATGTGCATTATGATCCATTTACTGCTGCTTGCCCTAATTTTGATGTTAATTTTGAGATTAAAGGTTTGCTGATTAATTCTCTTTCTAAATTTCATGGTTTGGCAGGAGAGGATCCATATATGCACCTACAGGCTTTGACAATGATCTGCCAGAGTATGAAGCCAGTGGGAGCTACTTTGGATCAAGTACTTTGGAAGGTGTTTCATTTGTCTTTGGAAGGGAAAGCACGAGAGTGGTATATGAGTCTTCCGAGGCATGTGGCCAATGCTTACCATAGCTGGGCCAATCTGAGGAAGGCCTTTCTGGAGAAATACTTTCCAGCTTCTAGGACATCTTCCATGAGGAAGGAGATTTATTCACCCTTGATTATGATGAGTCATTGTATGACTATTGGGCTGCTTCAAGACCTTCTTTCTAGATGCCCCATCACCGATTCCGATGAGCAATTTGTGCAATACTTTTATGATGGGTTGAAGAGCCGGAGAAGGGTATGTTAGATCTTTGCATCTGGAGGATCTTTGATTGACCTCACAACCTTGGAAGCATGGGATCGATCGAAGATGGCTTTAAACCATCAGCAATCAGATGTCGAGATCAAAGAGGAGTGCATGAGTTGGGAGCCTTGACGGCTCAAGCTAAAAGAATGGAGAGCCTAGAGTCGAAAGTGGACTCTTTGGAGAGTCGGATATCATCACGACTATCTTGCATCACTTCTTGGTGAAGAATTTGAATGTACAACGCTCTACTTCTTCAATGAGCTTACCGCACCTAGTTGTGAAAATTGTGGGTCGGTAATGCATATTTGGCGTTGCCTGGTAGATATGAGGAAGTCTAGACAATGTATCAAGGCAGCAGAATCGAAATGGGACCCATACTCCAACACCTACAATGAGGGATGGAAATCAATCAGAGATTGATTGGAGGAATGAGGAGAACGAGCTCGAGGCGATTTTCACAAGGAGGAGGAGGGCATTTCCACTAGCCATTCCCCAATCAACAACAAGCCCGATAGTCCCACCAAAGGAGGATACCAATCGGTTGCTCCACAGATGATGACCTTGATGAAGGAAGAGAGGATTCCAATACTAACCAGTTTAATGCAATTGCTTCTTTGATTCAACAGATTCCTCAAAGATCTGCTTTGCCATTCAATGCCTTGGAGAAAAGAATGGAGCAATGGGAGACCAAGGCAAAGAACATCAATTCCTATGTCACTCGGTTGTCTAACAACATGAGTGAAAATCGAGCAAAAGCAAGTGGAGCCATTCCTTCCAATCTTGTGATGAACCCGAAGAGTCTTAATGCCATTGCCCTCAGGAGTGGAAAGCAAGTGAGGTTCAAGCCTCAAGATGAAGATGAGTCATGTGAGGATGAGATTGATAGTGAGCCAGTACCTCCAACAAGGGTAATGAGATCAGAAAGTGCCAGAGAGGAGGACCTACTAAAAGAAAGGAAGAGACTCACAACAACTGAGAAGGACACAACTCCAAGAGATTCTAAAGAGAAAGCAGGAAGTGGAGAGTCAAGTAAGCAAGCAGGTAAAGGTAAGGAGGTAAGTATTCAGGATCTTCCTTTTCCCAATTCATATTTAATGAGTAAGCGCTTAAAAGAGAAACAACATGAGAAAGAAATCATTGATTTGTTTGGGAAAGTGGAAGTGAATGTACCTTTGCTTGATCTAGTGAAGAGAGTTCCGCCTATGCTAAGTATTTGAAGGATTTGTGCGAATAAGAGAAAGTTTAGGCCAAATGAGAGAGTCCAGTGAGCTCCAACGTGTACGCATTATTCAAGCCCCAAATACATCCAAGTGTCAAGACCACGGATCTTTTACCATCCCTTGCACTTTAGGAAAAGTGACCATCGGAGAGCTTTATTAGATTTGGGGCGGCTATCAATGTGATGCCTAAATCGGTCTATGAGAACCTAGGGTGAAAAGCATAAAACCTACATCCAGTAGTGTCACAATTGGTGATAGGTCTTTTAGGCATCCAGTGGGGATAATTGAGGATATCTTAGTCCAGTTAAAGGTCTAGTTTTTCCTGCTAATTTTATGTACTTGACATGTCTCTCGAGGTTGTGCGGGATACTTCACCGATTCTCGGACGACCCTTCCTTGAACAGCAAGTACCATGATTAGCATGAAGGAAGGAAGATAGCCATGGAGGTTGGCGATCAAAGGTGAGCTTGACATGTATGAAGCAATGAAGCACCCCACGAGGATTACTCCTTGCTTGGAGTAAATATGCTTGACACGGTTATTGATGATGCTTGTTGTGATTTTGCACAAACTTTGACATCTTCTCGACACTCTTCTTGGAGAACATTTGCTTCATTGATGATTTTGTAGGAGAGACTCCAAGTCAGGAGTTGGATATTGAGCTGCACCAGAGCCAAGCCATTGGGATGAAGCTCGGATTTTTACCGGGTGACCATCCCACGTTTCAGGACCCGCCATGAGACCGGGTTGTTTCTCACCCTACATTCTCTTTATATTCATGCATCTAGTTTAGAAGTGATGTAAATTGTTGTGTTGCATGAATATCTTGATTAAGTGTGGGGAGAAACCTAGCGATAAATGGCTGTAGTTAGGTAGGATTTACATTCATTGTTGAATAAATTGCTTTCCTTTGTTAGCTTTATATCTTTACGAAGAAGTATGACATTGCTTGGAGGATTGATTTTGGGAGATTGATTGTTTTAGATTGAATATTTCGGATTAAGTCGAGTTGTGTTTACGCTACATTCGTTTGGATACGTCGCGACGTGTTCTCTTATTCATTCATACGTCGCGACGTATCTCGCTCCTCCCGGCGTATACGTCGCGACGTGGTGCATTTCTTCGCCGCGACGTCCCATCAGTTGAAATACCCCTTTTGCCCCTTAAGTCCAGCGGTCTCTGCGTTTGTCCGAGGCCCTGTTTGTCTTTTCCCAGTAGCGACGTTCCGCCTCCCTCACTGTTTCCTCTTCTTCTTCTTTCTTTCTCATTTTCTTCTCCCACCGTCATCGCCTCGCTCTCTCTCAGCTCTCCTCTCTGTCTAACCGTGACCGCTGCCTCACCGTGCTCGTCATTTTAGCCATCTCCACTCTTGCGTCTTCGACCTCAGTAAGTATTCCTTTCTCTTTCTTTTTCTTGTTTTTCGTCTGCATTGTTAGAAGTTTGAGTTAGGTTTCCCACGACGAGCGATTGCTCGCCGCGATGCGTCTGAAAATTGCCTTACGTCGCGATGAGTGTATTGCCTCGTCGCGACGTACGTAAAACCTTGCTTCGCCGCGACGTCTGTTTCCGCACGTCGCGACGTCTAGTCGAGGGCTCTGCCTCGCCGCGACGTCTGCCCACATGTCGCCACGAGGAGGTCGATTTTTGCTTACTTCTGTATTGATTTTTTTTTCTTTTATGTTTCTTTTTGTTTGCAGGATATGCCTCGCACAAAGAATGTCAGCAAGTCCCAGCGTCCCACCACCCCTTCTCATGTCCTTCCCTCTCCCCCACACTCGCTTGACGAGTTTACTTCAGCCCCACCTGTTTCCCCTCATCCCGCCGTCTCTCCACCTTTCTTAGGGGTTTTCTCCGCCAATTCTTCCTCTCCTCAACCCTCACATTCATCCCACCACCATTCCCCTTCCCATTCTACCTCTCTCCCGGTTGATCCGGAGTTTCTTTCCTCTGCCGCCAAGGCGAGGCAGGTCATCTCAAGGAAAAACCTTTCCTTCGACCCCGCCACTAATCCATTAAATCGCCACTCTTCACACTCCACCTCATCACCCTTGCCCAGTCCCGTACCTCTGGGAACCTCACCTTCGTTCACCAGTACTATACCCGTGCACGCTACTCAGGCTATTATGGCATTGCATTTCGCGGTGTCTCCATTCCTCGTGCATTTACTTCCATCTCCATTTGGGAGCATTATCAGCTTCCTCCCACACCCCGTTGCCATTACGCGGAGCTCATACATGAGTACCCGTGGGATGATGTTCTTCATACTCTCTGCCCTGAGGGTATTGAATGGTATCAACCCAGGGGCGCTAAACGTTATCTCCGCCGTGCTGACCTTCGCTCTGAAGCCCGTCCGTGGCTTCATTTTATTTGCAACAACATCCTCCCTACCTCTCACCTAGCCATGGTTCCCAAGGAGCAGGCTCTGTACATTTATCTGTTGATGGTCGGTCGGCCAGTCGATCTCACCCATGCCATTACCTCTGCCCTTCGTCAATGCATCATCTCCACTAACCCCAACCATTCTCTCATCTTTCCTCACTCATCATCGACATGTTCCGACTGTCGAGTTCGGAACATCCGACCGACCTTACCTTTGAGTGCACTTTTGCTTTCCGTGCGTCCGTCTCCGTCGACCTCGTGCCCTTCCTCCCCATCTACTCCTTCCCACCTTCTTCCCTCCCCTGCTATACATCCCTATTCCTTCCTCTCCTGTTCCTTCTGTTCCTATTCCTCCATCCGAGGCCCCACCTCGTAGCCCCATCCGTCCACCCCCTTGACCTCCCGCCTCCTCTGATCCGATCGCCCTTCTTCGCGCTGACTTGCGTCGCATAGAGGCTCAGATGGCTGCCGACCGACAGTATTACACTTCGATGTTCACCCTGATTGCGGATCGGCTGCAGTTCCTACTTCCTCCTGCCTCCCAGGATCTTTCAGCTAGTCCTAGTGTTAAACCCCGAATTTTTTTATGATATTAGTCAGTATGAATTGTGATTTTTGCCTTAGTTTGATAAAATTGAGAAAATTGTGAAAATTGTGGTATTTCGTCTTAGTTTGATTAGATTGGGAATATTATGGATTGTCAGGGTGAATTGTGGTTAAATGAGAATTAGAGGATTTAAGTGTGTAAGGGTTTTTGAGAAGTTAACATAGGTTGTTTTGGGCTTGGGCTTAAGGAGGGTCCATATCCTTAGGGTTTAAAGAAGAGACTAAGAAAAGAAATAGAAGAAGAGAAACACACCGTCGGTGGAGAGGAAGAGAGAAGAAGAAGAAGAGTTTGCGATTTCAGTGGTTTCGACGATTTTAAAGCTTCAATCGGTAAGTTTTAGTCCTTTCTATCTTATTTATGGTTGGATTAAACCTTAGGATCGTGTGGATTCAGGAGAATCGATGGTTTAGGGTTTTGAGTGAGAAATTGGAGAAAATCCTTAGATTGATGATTTTAGGATGAATCTGAAGCTTAGAATGAGTTAGAATGGTAGTATAAGTCTTGATCTATGCCTTAAATATGTTGCATTTGAGTTTGGAACAGATTGGAAGTTGGGTTCTGCAGAAATCTGGGTTCGGAGTCGAGTTCCTCGACCCAGACGTCGCGACGTGCGTATGAACACGCCACGGCGAACGAAGAAGGGAGCCACGTCGCGACGTGTAAATAATTTTACGATTATTCGTCGCGGCGTGTGAAATGTTGTAGACGTCGCGACGTGCGAAGGGAGACGTCGCGACGTCACGACGTTTGGTTCATGGCGAGCCTTCGCTTGCCGGCGACGACGAGCCGCCGTTCTGCGGCGAGGCCCTTGTTTCGAAATTGAGATGTTTATATTGTTAGGGGTATCTTTTGGTGTAGATGTCCGATTGAGGTGATTTTGGATTCGTTGTGATCTAGAAATAAAGGACTACAAGTTTTATGAAGCAATGAAATTGAAATTCAATCTATAAGAATTCGGGTTTTCGAACCTAATTGAATGAGTTTGCGGTCAATAGAAACGTAAGGCGATGGGGACTTTTATGAAAAAAGTGACCCGAAAGTTTAGACATTTGGCAGAGTTGGGATTGGATTGAATTTATTTTAGTGAATATGCGATAATTGGGTTCCTAATTTGTATTCCGATCTGAATAGGAATTTTGCATCTGATAAAGGGAATCAAGGAAGGCAAGAAGATCAAGATGAGAGGTATCTTTTATGCATGTATTCGACACGAATTCCGTGGGTTTCATGTTTATGATTTAGTAATGAGCCACTAAAGTTTTCTCCCAAATCAAGAATGATTTCAATTACTTTATAAATATCGTTTTGTTTCGATTGAATGATTTGCAAAATGTCTACATGTTTCACATATGAGCGTTTACGATGACTTGTGAGAAATCTTATGAAATATTTTAAATGCATTATGATCATGTTTATGAACTGCCTTGATAGGCATTATGGCATTTTGTAAGAATGGAAAGAATGAAAAGCTTTGATAACATGCTTTGAGCATGGAAAGAATGGATTATGTGCTTTGTTTGGGTAAGAGAGTTACGGATGGAGTCACGTGCGTCGACATATAGCCTTCTCCGGCTGCCGCTTGAGGCCACGAGATCCTTGAGAAATCGGACTCGTTTTGTTTACTGAATCTACCTTTGGTTTATCCGGATGGATTACGGAACTCTCGAGCCATTTGTTTGTGCATTGCATCTATGAATTGTCAAGTATGTGCATAAATTTAGCATTTGAAATTGATGATTGATTGAACATGTTGTGTTGATGTGATAATAATATTTTCACTATGCAATGACACTTTTCAACTATGGGTTTGAACTCGAATTTGGTTGGTGAGAATTTGGGAGTAAAGCGTTTTATGAGCTTATTATGATTTTTATGCGACAAATGAACTTTTCAACAGTTTTGCTTGTTCTTCGTTATAAACCTGTTACCCACGAGCTATAAGCTCACCCCCTTCATTCCCATCCACGGTGATGAGAAGAAGATCGGGTGAAGGAAGTGAAGGTTTTGATTTGTATATGTATATATGACGTATTGTTTTAAGTTAGATTGGTATTGAGAATTTTGGAAGCTGTATATTTGGTATAGTCGGACATTCGATATTGCTATTGTATTGTGGCATGGAATGCCATAAGCGTTGTAAGACTCCATTCTATTGTTGTTAAGCAATTATGTATTAATTACGGATCTTTGTTGAGGGATGCGTTCATTTGTATCATGGACCGATTGAGCGGAACTTTAGTATTCTGAAGTAAGTGATGAATTGAATGTGCATATGTTAGATTATGATTCATTGTTTGTTTATTTACTTATGGAATGTGTTATGGAAAAAGAGAACATAATTTTGGTGTAAGACTTTTAGCTTCACGATTTACGTTGGATTGCATATGACGATGGTTTAATGGTTGAAATTCGAGTTCGGGGCCCAGCTTTTGCGGTATCAAAGCAGGTTAGTTAGTGTTATGGTATTGTTTTGAGGTTGGGTGCCGGGAACGGGATCCAACACCTAGTGCATCTCAGGCTGCTCCTCCGGATCCGCCAGTTGATGACCCTGCGGCTTAGTTTTGTCTTTCTGTTGTTTTCTTTTCTTGTATTTCTTTTCTTTTGTTTTCTTTTCTTTCTGTATTTAGTTCCTTAGTTCTTTTGTGTCTTTTGTACTTGACTTAATCCACTTAATGATCAATCTTTGTTTTTGTGCCTTCTTCTTCTCATCTTTTGCTTCTGTTACACTTTCATTGAGGACAATGTGTGATTCAAGTGTGGGGGAGTTGTTTCCCTATTTATTTTTCACATTGCATGACCGTTGATGTTATATTGTTGGCCAATTGGTGCTTTCTACTGATAAACTTGTTGTATTTTCTGTCATTCTGCATTTCTTCGCCGCGACGAGTGTCCATACGTCGCGGCGAAGCGTTCTTCAAATTTGGCATCGTCATGCGCGTCATCCTTGCTACGTCGCGGCGTCCATACGTCTCGGCGTCGCTTACTGCGTCGCGGCGTCCACACTCATGCATGAATGATTACGTGCTTAATTCTTCCTCATTTCAAATTTTTCTTGCCTTTGGACTTTTGTGGCTTTTGTTTTCAAAGCTTTCACTAGTTTCAAAACGATGCTTGAGTTTTTGAAACCACCTTCCATTCTTTTAATGATAATTGGACTTAGACAAAATCTTGCTTTCAACGTTTTTAATACAAAGTAAATGGAAGCATGCTAACAAAGTGGCATTTTAAGTTTTTGAGACTTGAGATTGTTCATTGAGATCATACCCTTGTGGAAGGATATTTGAGCCCATAATTTTCATTCTATCTTTGTGTGTATCTTCTTATTTCATTTTTTCCGAACTTGTTTTAATTCTTACTTGAAGCTTAATGAACTGGATTTTTGCGGATGTGATAGAGGCGTTCTTTCTTAAACCCATTTCCCAAACACCGTCCCTTGCACATTTATCCCTTCTTAGCCCCTTTGAGCCTTCCTATTATGAGCATTTGCATTCATACCTTTGTGGTGTCATTAGTTATGTTGTTTATTTCAAAATAATATGTCAAAAAAAAAATTTTGATGATGAATTTTGTGTTTCCAAAAAGAGACAATGTCTCTAAAATGTCCAATAAAAAAGAAAGAGAAAAGAGCAAAAGCGAAGAAAAGAAAGAAAGAAAAGAATAATGTTGCATTCTGTTTATGCAATTGTTTAGTTTGAATTCTCTGAGATGACATCAGTTCACATTTAGTGCATATGCTCATATTTTCTTTCTTTTACTTTACCCATTCATTTAGCCTTCCATACATTACAACCCTCAAAGTCCTCTTGATCTTCAAAATGATAGTTCTTGTGGTGGAGAAATAGAATTGACACAAGCCTATGGAGGAGGTGGATTAAGTAGATTGAGAGAAAATATCCTAGACACAAGTGAGTGAGTGCAAAACACTATACCTTGAGTGCTTCTCTTTGTTCAATCTCTTGTACTTGGATTCTTTCAATGTTTATTTTAGTAGCACTCTTTCATTTTGCTTTGGTTGAATTCTGAGGAAGTAACTTGCGTCAATTTCCTTTTATTGTTTTGAGCATGGGTAGATATTTTCTTTTTCTCTTGCACTCTTTTTGACTCTTGTAAAACTTTGTCCGAGTACAAAGGTCTAAGTGTGGGGAATTTGATTGAGCCAAGTTTATATTATAAATTGGCTGCATTTTCATAAATTGCTTATGCATGTATTGACTCTGATTGATGAGTTTTGTGCTTAAATTGGTTCCTCATCTGAGTTCTTTCAATTCTCAATTTGTCGATAAATTGTCATGATTTGATACTTATTTTCTATAGTTTTATTGGGACAATTGATCTGCAAATTGTTGTTATTATTTTTGTTGCAGGAACAAAAGAGTCAACATCAGAAAGTCAACAGTCATACGTTCATCCATACGTCGCGACGTGTTTTGATCCATACGCTTGGCGAGCAAGTCACTTCCATACGTCGCGGCGAATGTTGATTCAGACGTCGCGACGAAGCGATTGCATTACACGCGTCGCGGCAATTTAATTTTCTTTTATTCGTCATGACGTCGAATGGATATCCGACCCTCTTATGGAAAGTTTGTCTCACTGTTCCAACCCGAGCCCGTGACCCATCATATAAAAGCTTACTATTTTTAGGTCACAAAGGGAGGAGGAAGAAAGATAGACAACCAGAGACGAAAAAATACACAGAGACGAAGTCGGAGGCTTGGAACGCAGACTCTGGAAGCAGAAGAACTTCACATTTTTATCATCGTCTACCATCATCACAATCGTCAGCATCTTCTACAACATGAGCATGGTTCATTTTCCAATGTTGGGATTGTCCGGAGTCATGCGTAGCTAAGCAACCTTCCTCTTGAAGATGTAGCAATGGCTTGAGTTTACAGAGCTTCGAAGGGGAGTAATCACTTAGTATCTGAAGTCTAGTATATTTGTGTAAACTTCTGAGTTAGAGGATTGCATCGATATATTTAGATTAGCATTGTTATAGTTTAACCGTGTGTTGATACTATGTTGAAATTTGGACAAAGTAATTTGTAGAATGTTTTGTGCTTAATATATGATAGTTTCATATATGTCATTGGATACTGCATTCACGATTTTAATTTGCCTAGTTGTGTTTGATTGAGATTGTTGTGTTTTATTCATTTGACCAATTGCATTTGCTTGTCCAATTGTCACACTAAGGTTTTTTAACAAAGATTTAAATGATGGAGTTCATTAATTAAATCTTTGGACCTAAAGAGTCCTTTAGGGTTGATCTTTCGAAACTTAGTGGATTGTATCCCCGAAAACCATTTTTGAACTGTGATAGCCTGAGCCTCATTTTCAAGAGGATTTTATCAATTTGATTTTATCCGATTCTTTGTTTATTGCATTATTTCAAAAATCCCAAAAATATTCTTTTATACTTTTTGTTAAATTTTGATTACTTCACCGGTTTCGACCAAATTACCAAAACCCCGTTTATCAACTTCAATTGCAATTTTTGACATTTAGGCTAGATTAGACCATTTTCATTTGGTTCCAATTAAGTGAGACGACCCGAGGTTGCATCCTACACCGCAATCTTGGAATTTATTCTATTTGACCGGTTTCCAAGGATCGATCGTAAGATCGCATCGACAAAACCGCGATCACCTATCCATTGTACCAAGTTTATTTTTAACTACCATTTATAGCAAAAAGATACCTTATGGAGCAATATTTTATTCCAAACAAGCTTATACCATTTCACAGCAAGATTAAAGGGATGAAAAGCTTCTCTGCATTTCCTATTAGAAATATGATTGATAAGCATATTATGCTAGAGATAACAATTCGAGTTATTCATATTAGGAGAATAAGAGGCGTATAAGTGTTTGATTTCTACAGGTAGGTTCCATTCACCTCCCTCAATCATAGTGTGGACTTTTGACTACCTAGGAAATACCAATAAATAGACCTTTGCTAATTGGTTTTGTATTAGAGGGTCTTCTAGTCTAGTTATCAAATTATATGTTAGCCAACCTTTCATTGCCAATCTTACAAATTACACCCTTTTTCATCTCACCCTTAACAAAGATTTCTAGAACTACTTGCTTTACAATATGGCCAACCTTATTCCAACCTTTATGATAAAAGAGTTCATTTAGCCCATCTGACCAAGGGGCTTTATTATTATTAAGTTGAAAATTAATTTTCTAATAATTTTCTCAATTTTTATCTTCATTAGGCTTTATAAGTTCTAAGGAATCTGTATAAAAGATTCTCATTTTAATAAATAAGCCTAAATCCTCTGTGGATGGAGAAGCTTCTCAGTTAGAACCAATCAAGTTCTTTTAAAAAATTGACTACATCCTTTAGCAAATCATTCTACTATGTTAGAGTTCTTCGATCTTCAGTATGAATAGTAGAGATTCTATTAGAGTTTCTCCTGACGACTAGTGAGTTATGGTAAATTTGGTGGATTTGTCCCCATTGTTGATCCAGTTAATCCTTGATCTTTGTTGGATTAGAGAAGAGTGATTCTTGACAACTTCTAGGTAATTCTCTAAATCATTTTTCTCTTTTACTAACAACAAAAGGTCACTTGGAAATGAAGAAATTAAGGCTTAAGTGGTAGAGAAAACCTCTCTAGAACTGTTTATAGTTTCCTTAACGTTAAGACCTCTTCTAGAATTGAACTTTTTAAGCTCAATCTTACATGCCTTAAATTTTTGTACACAAACGTATTGTTTAGTACCAATTATAAGGAATTGTAGGTCCATTAAGATATTATCCTGAAATCCTTTTCTTAGTTAGAAAATTATTGAATATAAAAAGAGTATGTCCAGTAAACTTTTTATAAAGACCTTTTATTTTGATCCGGGTATGACCTGACATTAGACTACCAATAAAAACAACCTTACTTTATAGGTGAGCATTTAACCAATTATAGTTAACTAAAACCCTGTCTAGTTTCTTCCTTATGAACCAATTTGAGGATTGTTTGTTGCTCTGAGTAAATAAGTATCCCTCTTATTTTAGATCAGTTACCCCTATACTTTGAATGCAATTTTCAAAGTCATCAAAGAATTTCCTCAAGCTAAAATTTCCTTTAGCTTTAGATCTATACAAGGTAAAGTTAATCTCCACATATCAATCATGCCCCAGAACATGTAATATGTATAACTTTCAAACTATTCCACAAGGAAATCTTTTGAAAATCCAAGTTAAAACCATAGAAAATAAAGGCAAACAATGATAGATTCTCATTGAGATAGGATAGTTTCATATGCATAACCTGCTTATTAAATTCCAGTTACTTCACCTTGACAAAGTTAGTATTATAACAAACAATGTTTCTTCCATATGCATGATGTTGATTGTTTGTAATAAAATTCTAATAGGGCCTTAATCTTCTCAATTTATTCAACTTTTCTAGTCTAATCTTAGATTCCAAAATACCCAAGATATATGACTTTCTCTTAGTACAAAATCCTATAAAGCATTCAACTTATTGGGGCAATTCAATCTATGTACATTCCAAGTACTAAATGACATTACAAAGGTTTACTTTTTAAGGTTTTCCTTTTGCTCCTTTGAGATTTACTTGATGTAACAGTTTGAAATTGCTCCATCTTAGCTCTATTCTCCCCATTTTTGTGGTCTGAACCATTACAATCTAGTTTAATATTATAGTGTCCCTATATTCTTCTGATAATTCCTTGGATTGCTCTTTAGATGTTTTATTAGACACAATAGCCTTTGTGTTTACAACATCTGCCGGGGGGTCTTATGTAAAGACTAAATTTGAGCTATTAGTTGAATTGTTTATCTTATTCCCAGCCCAATCAATTCATTGTAGTCATCTTTTTTTAAATATCTTACTTGTAGATCTTTATTTTCCCTTAAGCTTTGATAGAGGGCTTCTACTTGTATGAAACCAATACACTATCTTGCATTAAACTACTTCCTTCCCTTAGCCTCTTAATGGGAGTTTGTTCAGGTAGATCTTTTGAGAAGTCTACTCCAACACATATTACGGCATAACCAATCCTTTTTATCTTACCTATGCTTTCATTCGTACATATTGGTTTTCCAAAAAAAACTTAGCTAGTAGGCTCAACCATTTTGTTTTCCAATATTCCAGTGGGATATCATATATGTTTATCTATAATGGAAATGCTATTGAATTTAATATTTTCCAATTTGATGCTAGGCTCCCAAACTTGGAGGAATAAAGGCATCTAAGTATGTGCCATGGCCTTTTTTGACTATCTTGTGTAGTAGCCTCAAAGGAAAAAGAGACTAAAAGGAGATTATCCTTAGAAAGAAGAACTTCAGTGGGACCTCTTTCGTTCCAAAGGATCAAAGTACATTTTTGGATAAAAGGAAAAACTGACTTACTATCCATGAAAAATCCCACAAGGGTGGCTTCATAACTATGTGCTCTTTCCCTCAAGGTATCAAAATCTGATACTACAACATTTCTACCATCTAGCTCCTTAAGAGGGAAAATTGTAAGGTAAGGTTGATCTCTTGCCACTTGCTTCCAACTCTTCTGATTATTAGTTTCAGAAAGTGTTGAATGGCAGGGAGATGACACTTCAGATGGAGATGAAGAGTTTTGGAAGGAAGATGGATTTTGGGGTTGGTTTGGAGTTATGTAGACCTTAGGCAAGGAAGAAGAAGAGATGTTAATAGGGTAAAGTTAAGTTTCTAAAAGGGGTGATTGGGGCTTGGTGCTCAGATGGAGTGAGTTAGATGGGGTAGTGGAAGAAGCAGTGTGTTGAACAGCGATGGGTAATTGAGGGAATTCATTTAAGTTTGTAGTTTGCATTATCACGGGCTTTCTAATTTAGGGGGTGAGAGGTCAGAGGATCAAAGAAGGGTTAAAAAGTAGTTACTTAAGGAGGAAAGAAGACTTAGGCATGAAAGGTTATCTAAGTAAGAATACCACGAAAGCCCTTACCATATGAGTAAGCCAATAATCTAAGGAAAGTAAATCAATCAAAATTTCAGAAAGGATGGGGAGAAAACAAAGTGGAGGTGTAGAAAAAATCATGATGAGTAGGGTGTAAAGGAACAAGTAAGTAGAATAATCTCATTTTAGAAGGTACTAAAGCAATGATAGAAGTAAACTCTAGAGAAGAGAAAAGAGAAGGGAGAGGTTTTTTAATAGAGAAAACATCCTAATAATTAATGATTAAAATCAATTATATAATCCAAATTATTTGTATTTATTTTTGTAATCTCATTATCAAGAGATCTTTAATTTACTTTACCTTTTCCTCTTTATGTTTTATCCCTTCAATATGCTTCACCTTGAATTTGTTATTGCAATCATTTATTTGATAATTCTCTTTAGAATGTAAAAGTTTATTGTTTAGAGAAAAAGTTTAAGTTTTAGCAAGTTTACTAAAATTCACCTACTTCATTAGTCAAATTTATTGTTGGGTATTATTGTGTGGTAAAATTATTCTTCTTGCATAATAGTGATCACTCCCAAAGCTATGGACCCCATGTCTTATACTAATGCGACATTAAATTCAAATGATGATTATGTGATTTGTTATTATGAGTAAATGCTTGAATTGTTCTTAAGACCACCAAGCTCACTCGAATGAGTTTTACTATTGAAGACTTCAACATACACCCAGGGATAAATCTTTCACTCATTGAGCAATGAAAACTTATTAAGAACTTCATTGAGTGATCATAATCTAGGGAAGAGATTTTATAAATACCCCAAATATCGAGTGAGTTTTTATTTTTAATAAAGTTAAAATTTTGATATGTATAATATTTGTCTCATTAACTACTTTTAGTTTCAAATTGAAAGATGTAATGTTTTCAGGTGGTACAATGATAAATTTATTGAGAGGGTTGTTGAATTGATTTATAAATTAAGAAGAAAAAAAACTATGTAAGTTAAAGAAGGAGGTCCAAACAACCATATTCAAAACAAGTACAACTAAAGAGATTGAGAAACAACTAAAGAGATTGAGAAACAAATAAAGCTCATAAAGTAAGAAAAAGTTTGATGACAAAAGAGAAAATGAATCAAAAATTATTTTAGTGATTATTATAATATAATTTATTTTGCTTATGGTGGTTTGAAAACATTGTGGACAAATGTCACTAAATTGTAAAGTTTTGTTCAAACTTGAATTATAATGAATATAATGATTGTACATTATAATTTATATTTAAATATAATTTATAATTACATATTGAATATAATGATTCCTCATCATTTCGATATGGTACTTATAGTATTTAGTAATTCATATTAGTAATATATTTGGAATTCATTAATCAAACGTGGTAAAACATTAATATTATTTATACATTTGGAATTCATATATAAAAGTCACAAACATGTTAATATATTTGGAATTCATATCCAAAAGTGCAGACTTATATACATATAGCCAAAAGTTACATCACAACACATCTATCTAAAAAGAAAATATCAACAATATATCTATCCAAAAATTATGTGAATAATACATCCATCCAAAAGTGATTGCTAACATATATGATAATTTTATTATAGTTGATTATGTGCCATATTGCTTTCCCTAATTTGTACTTGACTGAGAAAGTTGTTCCTGTAGTGGTTGAGTTAATGATGCTCTTATTCTAATTGCTTCAACTTGTAACTATTGGCAAGTGATACTAGATTATTCTTTGAACCTCAGACCACTCGGTTTAAATGGTAATTTGAATGTAAGCGGATTAACATTTATAAACTTCTTTTTACGACTATAAAAAGAGCTACTAACCTAGAAATACACATCGTTTATAATATTCATTTGAATTAATTTTTAATGAAGTAATGAATGCTCATGTTTGAAACTTACATTTTTAATTTATTGAACAATTATGTTTGCAATGGCAATCTATATTAATCAAATGTAATACAATAATCAGTTATTACAATAAAGGGTCATGCATTTGTAAAGATACTTCGACGATCACCTAATAAACATAATGGAAATAGCATTATTGGTTTGATACATAAAGAAAATCACACTAAGCAAATACAAGGTTTATAAGCAAAGAAGGTTTTATACATATGAAGATGCCTCACCAAGTAACGTTGGGCCTTCCTTGCTACATTTTCTTACTTTTTGGCCTGAATTATCACATTTCCTACATATTTTCACTTATCATTTCTAAGACAATTTGTTTAGATGTTTTAACTTTTTAGGCTCATTTTGTCCTTTCCTTCTAACATTTTTTGTTCTCATTGGAATAACTCTTTTAGGTGGTAAGTGTATCATCTCTACATTAATTATATACCAGAAAATTGCACCCTTAATAGCAATATATGGTTATACAAATGGAAGAATTGGACCTTCTTGTAGTAATCATCTACAAATGTCTCTACCTTAGTTTGAAATTATGGATTGCGTTTATTACATCTCTAGAAGGGTATCCATATAGGTACTATATCAGACAACCACATGACTATTATTTTCCAATCCTCGCAGTATCTTTGCCATCAACCTTTGACACTTTGTATGTCTCATCTTCATTCCAAACTATTCTACGTTGTGTTGCATCTTTTTTTGTTATTTTCTAATTTCTTAATAATGGTTTGTGTAATATCTGACTTTCAAGTATGTAAAGATTCTCGCATGCTCGTTTGTTTTTTCATCATCATGGTTTTAGTTATTTCAATTATGTCAATAATTGGTGTATCTTTTTCTGATAAGATCCACCCATTAAAGGTTTTGCTTATATTGATATAAATAATTGAGCATTTTGATTCAATTGACCAGTGGCATCTTACTCAGATATTCAAGCAATACAAAAGCACATCTTTATTTTCTTTTGTCCAATTTTTTAGCTACTTATTGTAATCTTTTACATAGGTTGACTCTGCACAATTATGAAACTACATTGGCAAATATGGATGGCAATTGGGTGGGGCCGAGGTCAATCGCCGAAATCAACAGTCGATTTTTATTTTTATTTTAATTATTTTGAAATTAAGTTAATTAATAATTGAGGATAAATTTATAGGTAATGAAAATGATTAAAATTAAAGTGATCAATTCAATTAATTAAAGTAACAATTTCAATTGATTAATAAAATTATAAAAATTGAGATTTTATAATGAATAAATATATAAGATGTATATATACTAACAAAATAAATAAGATGAAACAAAATTAATTAATGAAGGAGAATAAGATTATAAAATGAAAGAAAAGGTTATAATTGAAGTGAACAATTCAATTAATCATAGTTCACAATTTCAATCGATTAATAAATTTGAGATTTTATAATAAATGAATATATAAAGCGTATATATTTGATAAAGTGAATAAGATGAAACCAAATTAATTAATGAAGAATGATATGATTACAGAAATGAAAGAAAATGATTATAATTGAAGTGATCAATTCAATTAATTGAAGGTACAATTTTAATTGAATAATAAAATTAAGATTTTATAATGAATCAATATATAAAGACTTACATATATTGATAAAATTAATAAGATGAAACAAATTCATTAATGAAGGTGGGTAAATTTATAGGAAATGAAAGAAAAGATTATAATTAAAATGATCAATTTAATTAATTTTAATATACTTAACATTTCAAAATGATTATCCAAATAATTTTACAAAATGAGACAATTTACAAAATAATAAAATAAAATCATGATGGAAATTAGAACTGGAAAGGGTACTAGGTAGAGACTAGATAGACTAAAAGAGCAATAAATTGTTATAGTTAGGATTGTCAATAATGTACATCTTTTCTTACGTATGTATTATTTAGTAATGTAATATTAAAATTAAAGGAATATTAAGGACATGGTAATAATTAATAAATAATAAATATACCTTTATTTTCAATTATTTTATCAAAATAATGTCCATTTGATCAATGAATATGATTAGCCACCTTTGCATTAGTATATGTGGCCGTATTAATATACAAATTAAGAATACTATAAAAAAATTAGACAAAATTGATACATAAAAAAAAAAAGAATTTAACCTAAATAACTTCATCATCTAGCTAACTTCGGGCACACATAAGAGCTTCCACAGTATGAGGATGAATTCAAGCATGATGAGGACTAAGAACTCAACTATCAGCGCTAAAAGCAAATTCCGAAGCAACAGTGAATGACGAAATTGCTAATAGATCTCATACAATTACTTACATGATCAGATTATTATTTCTACAATTCTTTCACCATAATAACATATCAAACTGCACACCTTCAATTTCAATCACACAATTTTTCGTCAAATATTTATCTAATATCATCATATTATACGAAGTCCTAGTCCTTTTTTTCTTTCATAAATTTTGAAAGTGAAAGTAACAAACTACTCTTAGAAAATGAGCCCAAACTTGACACTGAAGTCAAAGTTAAGTAGCCTAAACTACTGTGATCTCAATCATGACTTTTGCCCATTCTAACTTGATAATCATCAAATAAATCATACCAAAATTGTTTAATGACCTCCATATGCACTTAACTTAATCACCATACAAAACATTATATATAAAATTAACCCCCTTTATCATGTATCTTAAGTTCAGCACAAATAAGACTACAATAATATGTCCAACCATATACTAATAAGAATTCAACTGGGCTCAAGCACCATACAACACATTATATATAAAATTAATCTCCTTCATCTTGTATCCCAAGTTCAGCAAATATAAGACTACAACAATATGTCTAACCAAATACTAATAAGAATTCAGCTTCTTCATCATATGCTCTGCCATAATTCGAATAAACTCGTTGGAATCAAATATCCAATCAAATAAAGCTTTCTTTATCTGACACATAGTGCTAAACCAACAGTGCGAAGTTAGATATTTTGTTCTTGAGAATAGTTCAGCAGCATTATAAAATAATTTCAACTTGGCACAAAGTTCTCTAGCCAACTTCATTGATCTTTTGTAGGCATGCAAGTATAATAAGAATCTCTTTGTCTCAACCTAGTAAACACATCAACATATTGGACTGCCGACTCCAACATCTTGAAGGTTGAGTCCATTTGGTTAGACAATTTAAAACCAACATCCTCGTATTTGGAATGCATAAATGTCATGTATTTTCTTCAAATTTTTGAACTCTTTTAGGTGTTATACTCCAATATAATACACTATTTTGAATCAAATCTATTTCTTCCTTTATGATATCCAATCTATTTTTCACAATCAGTTGTAGAATATGCACAAATTAAAGCATATTGATTAACTTTTCACCAACCAACAAACTACCAATTTTTATCTTATTCTTCAACTTTACAATCATAACATCATTCGTACTACAATTGTTGATTGTTATGGTGGATAGTTTGCTATCAATATTAAAATCTATTAAATATTCTCCTATTATGGTTGTCAACCTTTCACTTATATGTGGTGCTAACATATAAATGAACTTATCATATATAAATATTACCAACATCAATCATAATATAATGAAAAAGTAAATGATAACAATATTAAAGAATATAAATTACCTCCAAATTTTATTGCTTAAAAGTCCAGTCATGGTCAATATAATCTGTCGTCATCGCCATATAACCCTTCTTTTAGATATCGGCTGTCCACATGTCTATTGTAATGGCAACCCGTCCTTCAATACTCAACAATGTTTTTAAATTTTCTTTCCTCTTATTCATATATCTTCATAATGTACTTCTTCAATGTGTTTTGACTTTGGACCTTGAAGTATAGTTGTAGTGAGTTCTTAATGTTTTGATATCAACCATGGATAGTAGATGTTTATCACCAATATAGAAGCCATCAAAAACCTTGATTTGTTGTCATAAAATGTTCCATCTATTGTTGTCCTAATATCATCTTCTTTCTACTAGACGAATCCACGTGTCTCTTTAAATAAAAGGTTTCATCTTTTGAACTCCTAAGCAACATCTTCTGACAATATTTACATTCGGTTTTTTCTACTCCATCCATCGATCTAGTCTTATTGAAGCAATTCCAAACTTCACTTTTCAATTGATTTCGAGTTGAATTTCTATCTTCACTTGATACGGGATTAGAAGTTTCCACTTCTATCTCCGGTATTAGAATACAACTCTCTACTGAAGGAATATGCTCAATCTATCTAAAATAATCAATATATAAATATATATGTTATTCATGATCATAATTGAATAACATTATGATTAATATATATATGTAATTCATAATTATAATCAGTTAATCAAATAATCAGTGACTTACATGACATATATGTAACAGTGTAAGTCACTGTGATTATGTCACAAACACACATGGGCGTGTGTATATGATCTTGTAAGTCTGCGAATGTGTATGTGACTGTGTAAGTCACTAATGTTTAACAGACTTACAAGATCACATACACACTCGTGTGTGTTTGTAACACAATCACAGTGACTGTGTAAGTCTGTGAAAACACCTCGTCGGTTGTAACAATCTCAAAATTTAGTATTTCACAAAATATTGCGTATATTTTACCTTGCTAATGGGTGGGTGGTAAAGAAAAGCAAAAAAACATTACGGCAAGGTAATTCAGAAATGAGGCAGTGCACGATGATGCGAAGGGGTCGTTGTGGCTAGAAGGGGAAGGGGTGAGCCAGGTGGCGACTAGCAATTAGAGTAATGAAGGAGTGGCGATTGCTGAGGGTTGAGCTGATGATGTCGACGACTGTGACTAATGAGAGAGAGAGAGAGAACAAGAAGTGAGAGAAGTGAAGAGGAAGAAATAAATCTAAAGAAAAACGACATCGTTTTGCTTCATCTGCTTAATTGATTTTGTCTTGCTCATCAATTTAGTTCTCGAGACCAAACCCAAGGTCCAATCAACCTAGGCTGGGTTGGACTAGTTATAGTCATAAGGAGGTCAATACACTCTCCAAACTAACGTATGCATACATGCATGCCATTGCCATAAAAGTATGAATTTAATTTATAAAAGAAAATAATAATTAAAAGAATAAAGAACACCTTAAATTAAAAAGAATACCTTAAATTAAAAATAATATTTTTCTTAAATTAAAGGAAGAATGTGAAGTTTCTATAAAATTTATCATTCCTCCTCAACTATATGACTTTTAAATATTCAAACACACATTTACACTAATTAAAAATTATATGAGAAATATTTATAACATTTGATGCCTACTGAAAATTTTAGATTATATTTAAAATAATAAATAATTATTTTATAAATTATAAATGAAATTATTTCTTTTAATTATTGGTAGAAGTAGAACCAAAACCTCTTATAAAAATACAATTAGACAACCCACGTTATATTATGAATAAAATAGTATTAATAAAGGATTAGCGTTTAGTACAAATAAAACATTTATCATTATGAACTTTTCAAAAACATATTTTGGATAACAAGAAGTTATTGCTAATTTATGATTAAAAAAGAAAAAGGAGTTAATATGTATAAAAAGAAAAAGAAAGAGAGGCCATAATTTCATTTTTCCCAGAGGTTTTTGTTTTTTAAAAGACTAAATAATGAAGCGATTATTTAGCGTAGTTAAAAAAACAGGGGCAAAAGTGGTTTTCTATTCTCTTCAGCCCTAAAGCCCCTTCGATCCAAAAGCACCAAGTATTTGTCTCTTTCCCTAAGAGGACTCGGAAAAATTAGGGTTTCTGTTAAGCAACTGAGAGAAAGTACTTTCCCTCTTTCTATTTCGTTCTCCTTCAACTAAGGTTCGGCACCACCCTCTTGCTCGTTTTCGGCTTAAGGTGCTTTGCGTGTTTCTTTTCGTGAGTTTAATGGATTTTGTTTATCTGCTTCTACTAATCATTTATTGCTTGTTGGGTAGTTTCGTTTTCAGTTAAACTTCCTATCTTTATGTGTTTTTGACAAAATTAAACAATTCAATGACTGTTCTTTCTGTGAAAATCTTTCTCGTAATGACAATGGCTTGGAAGTTCTTGTTTTACTTAAACGTATTGTAGTTTTGGGGATTGTTGAACCATTCATGCTGGTTCTATTTGGGTTTATATCAACTTCGCTCCTATGTATTAATTTAGGGTGATTATGCTTGAAATTGTTGGAGATGGATTTGGGTTAAACTAGCGTGGGGAAATGTGTTGAGTCGCCAGATGATTGAAGCTGAATGATTATTACCTTAATTTAATTGGGTATTGAACAGTGTACCTCCTTTTTTGGGATCGTTGCTAGGTTAAGCTTTTCTTTTTTTCTTTGTTTTTCAACGGAGCACACACCAGAACATAGAAGAACTTAATAATTCCAGTCCCATTTAAGTTAAGTAGTTTAGTCCTGGTGATCTAGGAGTTGCTGGAGGGTAGATTTGGAATTTTTTGTTGAACACTATCCAAGTTGATGTAATGTGTTGATTCCCTTTAAAACTTGTATTGACAGGCTAAGACCCAAATTCAGACTGCAACATTCTGTTTCATTTGGAAAAGATACAGATCATGTAGATTGTTTTATTATGACTGTTAAAACAATTTCTTAATGAGTTGAAATCAATAACTCTAAAATCTTGCACTTACTTCTTTGCTAGCTTACTAGTGTATTAATATAAGCCTTAAGCCTTGAAAAGTTTCCATTTGTTGCTCATTTTCATTTTTTTACTGTATAATATTATGGTTGATGATGCATAGCAATCACGTAGTTCTTCTTCTCATTTCTTATCTTTTTCCTTCCTTTTCTTCTTTTTTTTTGGTGGAGAAACTGTTCCAGATGTATAATTAAACAATAAACTTCCTGTTGATTTTGTGCCGGTGCCACTGTCTAGATTTCAAGAAATTCTTTTCGTCAATGTTTGCGTTTTTTTCACCTGATGAGCATTTTCATCCATCCATCCTCTTGATTATAGTCGTTATACTCTCTTGCCTGTCTCGTTAACTACTGTTACTTTCTCATCATTCATTAATTGGTTATCATTCGCATTTCAAATCCTTGGATCCTTATCTTATGGAAGAAATTCACTCGAGATTCTTACTCTTCAAGTCCTTTTGGCCTCTCATTTTGTTTCCACCTTTCCCTACTTGTACTCTTCCTTCTGTGAATGCTTCTGGCTTCTGTGCTTCTTTCACAGTTGCCTCGCAAGCTTGTTTTCTTAGATACATAACATGCCGAGGGAAAGAGCAAGTAATGCGGCAGCTGATAACCAAGATGTGACTGAAAACCCTGTGGAACCAGAAGAACAGGTTGACCTTGATGATGAAAATGATCCTGAAGAGGCGATGGAGGAAGAAGTTGAATATGAGGAAGTAGAGGAAGAGGAGGAAGTTGAAGAGATAGAGGAAGAGGTGGAAGAGGAAGTGGAAGAAGAGGAAGAAAATGAAGAGGCTGATACTCAAAGGATCTCTGATGCCGAAGAGGAGGAAGATGAAGAGAAAATACATGCAGAGCTTCTTGCCCTTCCCCCTCACGGATCAGAGGTGTACCTTGGTGGCATTTCTCGTGATTCTTCTGTGGAGGATTTGAGAGGTTTTTGTACATCCATAGGAGAAGTTGTGGAGGTCAGTTCCACTGATTGTCTTTATTTATCTTTGTCATACTTAGAAAGTCTAAACTTGGTTACATATTGGCATCAGGTAAGAATCATGAAGGGAAAAGATTCAACTGATGCAAATGGCTATGCTTTTGTAACCTTCAGAACAAAGGAATTGGCTTCAAAGGCCATCAAAGAGTTGAACAACACTGAATTCAAGGTAGCATTTCATGGTTCCTTTTCTAACAAAAGATCTTAGCTTTGTGGATCACCTTAGTTTTATGCTTGAGAAACTAGATGTGGGTTTGCATTTATTGGTTGGTTCCTTATATACTGTTTGAAAAATCTTCATGGTATTTCTGGGCCAATTTGGAGTATCTTAGTCTTGGTTGTTTTTTGTTTTTCTTAATTGAAATTTGCCCTTTTCAGGGTAAAAAGATAAAGTGTTCAACGTCTCAAGTTAATCATCGATTATTTATTGGTAATGTTCCGAGGACTTGGGGAGAGGAAGATATGAAGAAAGTTGTCTCCAAGATTGGTCCAGGAGTTATTTCTCTGGATCTATTGAAGGTACGTGTGCTGCCCTATTCCCTACTTTCATATTGTGTATGCAATAATGCACCATGCACTATAATAATAGCTTGAGTTGTTCTTTTGGTTTATTTTTACTGAGTTCCATATTTTCACTCTCATAGGATCCACAAAACTCCAGTCGTAATCGCGGGTTTGCTTTCATTGAGTATTATAATCATGCATGTGCAGAATACTCTAAAAAAAAGATGTCAACCCCAGATTTTAAACTTGATGATAATTCTCCAACTGTCAGCTGGGCTGATCCTAAAAATGCAGGTTCTTCTGCAGCCTCTCAGGTATTTCATATCACTATCTTTCTTCTATAAAATTGCCATTATTTACCGTTGGAAATGAAATTCCATAGAACATTTTTGCTTGCAGCATGTTCTTCTTGTTAATCTTTGTAGTCAGTACACACGCTATTCTTATTTTTTCTTGTACTACTTTTGGTTCTTAACCTATGATCATATAACTTCATCAGATGTTATTTTGCATGTTCATCTACTTGACAGACTTGGTTATGGTTATGGTTATGAATTGTGTAGCTAAGCCATTGAGTGTTTAGCTCAGTGTGAGTGCTATTATATTTCTACTCTCTCCACCAAGGTTTGAGCCTTGATTGACATAGTTGGCTGATTTAGGTTTCGGGGATATTTGGCCCATTAGTCCCAATGAATGAAACCAGAAAAAATGTCTCCCGTCCTTTGATAGATAATAATTTGGAGTTGATTGTTTTATGATGTCTCCTTTACAGTTTTGCAATATCTTTGGGGGATTTAGGTTTTGGGGATATTTGGCATTGGCCCATTAGGCCCAATGAATGAAACCAGAAAAAAATGTCCTTGTGATAGAAACCAGAAAAGAAAGACAATAGAAGTAACTGAATAATAAAACTTTATTGATAAATTTGAGAGCAAGAATCTTAAACTCCCAAGTCAGTCCGTATGGAGACGACTAAACTCCAAAACAAAGGAATTAATTTTCTCAAAAGCTGCTCACTTGTTCTAACTATCAGATATTTATAATGCTAGACTCCAAATTGCAATAAAAGATAGACTCCTAATCATAATAAAAGATAGGTTCCTAATTGTAATAAAAGATAGACTTCTAATCGTAGTAAAAGATAAGACTCCTAATCGGTAAAATAACATAATAGCTAAAATAATGGGATAACTACTAGATGTACGTAATAGGATCAAACTATTGATTGACTAAATCGTGGCCCATGTGATCCTCATATGTTGGAGGTGTCTTATCAATGCACTCCTCCTGGAAATTCGCCTTGTCCTCAAGGTGGAAAGAGAAATATCGGCAAATTTTCCTGTTCTGTCGCTTTCAATCAAAGCCTCTGCTAGTGCACCGTCGTCGTCTTCATCGGCCATCTCCATGAGATTGAGGGTTGCGGCCTTGCAACGATGGCCGGGAGAACACTTCTCGTTGCAACAAAAACATAGCCCCTTCGAAATACGCAGTTGTCTCTATTGATCCCAAGCGCGCAGCGTCGCTAGTCGAGAAGAAGCAGAAGCAGAAGCAGATGTGGAATGTTGTGCTGTTGGGTTGCTAGTGAATGGACCTACAGGTGACAAATTGGAAGTTTGGGCCTGTGAGGTATTGGGCATATTAGAGTTGACCCATTGATTTGCTTTTGGCCCACCTTTAAGGTTGGAGTTTTGTTCAAACTCTAGTGCCAAACTCATAACTCTGTAGATGGTGCGTGGCTTGTGGATGCGAACGTCAGCTTTCAAATCATCTTTAAGACCGTTTAGGAATACCCCTAATAGACAATGATCCGACCAATCCACAACCCGGGCTGATCTCCGTGCAAATTCCTGCCTATACTCTTGGACTATACCAGTTTGTTTGATGTGCAGAGGTATTCACCAGGGTTTTGAAATTCAGTGGGATCGTAGTTCTCTTGGAAGGCCTGAATGAGTTCCTCCCAATAGATCATGGTTTGATCGTTGTCGAGCCAGGAGAACAAATCCAAAGCATCGCCCTCCAAATACATCGCGGCTATGTCGACCTTGTATTCGTCCGACGTTTGATAATAACGGAAGTATTTTTCTGCTTTTAGAATCCAGCCCCTCGGGTCTCCTCCGTCATATTTTGGAAACTCGATCTTGGTGTAAGGACGTTGTCATCACCATGACTGAGATTGTTCTTCATCTTCTTCATTATCTTGCCCGTTGGTTCGACGTTGATAACGTGGTTGAGGATTGCGTTGATCGTGGTCCCGAGTGGGGTTCACGTATTCCTTTCCTTGTCTGTGAACAGAAGAAGATGGGAGATTGGTGGCTTTTTGATTAGCTTCCAGTGTAGCTATTTTTGCTGCCAGAGTGTCAATTGTTCCTAATCTGAATGCAATAGCAGCGAGTTGAGTGGCGATTTGGTCATTGGAAGAATTGGGTGAGGAGGGATGAGTGTTTTGTGGATCGATGGGTTGAGTGATGGGTACGGAGCTTCGTGTGTTTACATTGGAATCAACCTGCTCTGATACCAAATGATAGAAACCAGAAAAGAAAGACAATAGAAGTAACTGAATAATAGAACTTTATTGATAAATTTGAGAGCAAGAATCTTAAACTCCCAAGTCATTCCGTTTGGAGAGGACTAAACTCCAAAACAAAGGAATTAATTTTCTCAAAAGCTGCTCACTTGTTCTAACTATCAGATATTTATAATGCTAGATTCCAAATCGCAATAAAAGATAGATTCCTAATCATAATAAAAGATAGATTCCTAATTGTAATAAAAGATAGACTTCTAATCGTAATAAAAGATAAGACTCCTAATCGGTAAAATAACATAATAGCTAAAATAATGGGATAACTACTAGATGTACGTAATGGGATCAAACTACTGATTGACTAAATCTTGGCCCATGTGATCCTCATATGTTTGAGGTGTCGTATCACCTTGTCCTGTGACAAATGATAGATCATAATCTGGAGTTGATTGTTTTATGATGTCTCCTTTACAGTTTTGCAATATCTTCTTGTATACTGTAAATTTTTTGCGTAGAATTTTTAACTTAGGGAAGTTATTTGAGTTTTATTTTGTGAATTTATGCAGGTTAAGGCAGTTTATGTGAAGAATTTACCAAGAGATATTACTCAGGAACGTTTAAAACAGTTGTTTGAACGTCATGGAAAAGTTACAAAGGTGGTTCTTCCGCCTGCAAAAGCAGGACATGAAGAGAGCAGATTTGGTTTTGTGCACTTTGCTGAGAGGTCAAGTGCAATGAAAGCATTGAAGAACACAGAGAAATATGAAATTGATGGTAGCTTCTCCTGTTTTAACATGTCCACTTTGGATAAGTTGATTTGTTGATTCTAACTGTTTACTTGCTGTTTGCAGGTCAAGTTTTAGAGTGTTCCCTTGCCAAGCCTCAAGCAGATCAGAAGTCCTCCAGTGGAACAAACTCACAGAAGGCAGTCTTGCCTCAAACTTATCCACCTCGCCTTGGCTATGGCTTAGTTGATAATCCATATGGTGCTCTGGGTGGAGGATATGGTACTGCTGGCTTTGCACAAGTAAGATGATATATTTATGCCAGATCTATAGAAGTTTGTTTCATTGTCTCTTTTGATTGTTTTATCATTGTGAATGTTTAAAATCTTCAGTTCTGCACTTGAAATTATTTTTGTTAACAAAAGCAAATTTTTGCAGCCAATGATCTATAGAAGTGGACCAACTCCTGCTGGGATGGCAATGATGCCGATGCTCTTACCTGATGGAAGAATTGGATATGTTTTGTAAGTTCTAATTTCATTGCTGTGTTCCTATTTGTCTTATTGTCTTTAATCACTTGCGATGCCTGGCATACCTGTAATATGAAGATTAAGCCCCATTACTAGAAGTTCCCTACTGATAAAAATGAGGCTGCCAAAACTTGAATTGTTAAACATGAGAGAGAAAAATTCAATCTTAATGCATCCCAAGCACATGAAGCACGATGCTTGGGCTTCTTTGACAATAATGTAATTTCTTTACAGCTGATATTGGCGTGTGTAAACTCTGATTTACTGGCTAGTAGACTTTCATGCAAAAATCCTACTATTTGTTTTGTTCTTTTGCACTTATGAATGATTGTCAGTTGGAAGTTGTCCTTATCTATTTTCTGGATTTTTCTTTTTATGTTTTATTATCTGTAGGCAACAACCTGGAATGCAATCGCACCCTCAACCACACCATCGTGGTGGCAGATTGGGTGGTTCTGGCAGCTCAAGTGGTGGAAGACGTGGAAATGATAGTAGCCGAGGCCGCAGCCGATATAATCCATACTAAGTGCTGGAAGGGCATAGATATAGAGGAAAGCTTCTGATTGACTTTAGTTATCTGGTGATTGAAGAAAACCTTGCCTGATCTCAAGCAAGTTAGAAGGAGATCTAATAGCTGAATGACCAGCAACTGAAAGTAACGCATCCACGAGCAAGAAAAAGGATGCACTACATATAATGGCTTTCTTGCAGCTATGTGTGTTATTTGAGCTTTGAAGCTAGAGTTTGATGGTTACTGTCAAGGATGATCAATATAAAACAGACTTTTCTGTTTCGTCCATCTAGTACCAGGTTACATTTTCTGATTATGATTTAAATGTGTATTTCCAATTCAATTCCTAATCGTTGCTTTGTTATTGCATAGCTTCACCACCAGCCATTTGTGTTGAAATTTGACATTCTTAAAGAGTTCAATCAACGTTCTAATCTTGTACCTCTTAAGCTTTACGCTTTAAATCAATTCTAGTTGGTTGAAAGCCAAAACTATTGTTGCACAAATAGTTCGGTAAGTGGCTGTTTATCCCCAACTCTGGATTTTTTTAGGGCATGTATTGTCCAGGTCATATGGTTTCTAGGTGAAGGACTCGAGTGGCATGATCCTTGATAAGCTTGAAGCTCTCAATACATTCGAGATTAAAGTTCTTTACCGTTGCTCAAGCTTAGCTTGACATTACGGATCAGATGTGATCTTTTCTCATGAAGTATTCCGACAGGCTTCTTCACTTAAACAAAATAGACAAACGGACAAATATTTTCTGCATCTGAATCACAATGAAAATTCTGAAATCACTATCCTGAGAGCATTCTTAGAAATTGATCATAGAATAGTCTTATCAGTAAACTATTGCCATACTACCACAGTGCGGAAATGTGCAATGGGTGGGGATATATCTGTTTAGCGTCTATGATGCCGGAAGCCTAACCAAGTGCTATTCATGTGGGCTCAGTAGGGTGTTGAATTAAAATGTTTACACGTCATTTTTTGTTTGAAGTATTGTGATCAGATTTTTAGAGTTGTTTAGTTTCAACCCTGCAATAGATTACCAGTTTGCTAACATTACACGTCTTGTGACAATTTCCATCTTCTGAATTTGGAGTAAGACAGATTTTAACAGAGACAATTAGATTGGCTGAAGCATACCATTAACACAACAACAATTTCTCATAGCCGAAACCTCTCTCTCTCTCTCTCGTTTAAGATGCTTGATCAAAAATCAACTCTGAGGGAGGTATCAGGGACATAAACAGGCGAATCAAACATTTGATGTGTCAAATCTTGCCATAGCCTTCAAGAAGAGCTAAGAGTTAAATTTATGAAAGAAAAAAGAGAGGCCTAATACCAACTTTAGTTCCTCAATTTACGTACGTGTAAACAAATAGTCAAGCATCAAGAACAACTAATTGTTGCATTCCTTCCTCACAAGGAATGGCAAGAACAAAGAACCATTGAGAGAAATATCACTAAATCAACAACAGAGAGGGCATTGTATCAAACCATTCTCGTTGCACTGACCACATTTCACCATCTTTTTTCTCTCCACGTCCAGCATTTTGCAACTTCCATTGCACTTCATGCACATCAAAAACCTGACTCCAGCACAACCTTCACATTCTCCGTTGAGGTCTCTTGGGACTCCGTCAAATAAAATTCCCAATTTGCCTTCTTCCTCCAACTTCACCACCTGGTCAGCACCTCCTATCAACCTCCCCTTAACAAACAAAAGTGGAACTTTCACTTCCCTTTTTCCTAGTAACGCTCTTAACTCTTCCTTAAACCCAGAATCCATTGAAACATCTCTCTCAATCAGGAGAATGCGATGTGACTCAATGATTGATCTAACAGTGTTGCAATCCTCAAATGTTTTTCTGATTCCTCTCAATGTAGTAGTGTAAACAACAACTGCATTTTCCCCACCAGGAGGGCATTTCTGCTCAAAAGACTCGAGAATCAGTTCCAAGTCTCGCGACTTCTTTAACGTTTGGGATCTAGGAGTAGCAGCAATTATCCGTTTAATCTGCTCTCCTTCTTCAAACAACTCTTTCTCGTACAACGCAACAAGTTCGGGATCAAACAAAGGACTAAAACTTCTACTCCTAGAAGAAACCCCAGAATCGCCACTAAAAGTCTCGAGTTTGGGTCCAACTGGAGTAGATGCTTTCATAGGATAGCTTAATCTCATCACTGCCTTAGAATTCCCAGAAGAATTTTTCCCTTTCAAAAACGGGGCGGGGCTAAAATCCGGTAATCTCTTCACCTTATTCTCTTTACCACCAAAGGTTTTGGCTTTCCTGGGAGAACCAATATGATTCAAGAACTTCAACGGACTTCTGGCATCAATTTCAGCAACCCCACGAATTAAAGCTCTTGTATTGGGGCTTTTCTTGAGCTGACTCGAAACGGGCACAACCTCTTCAAGATCACCCATGAGTTCACAAGCGTCAATCACCTCTGGCTCATCTCTAGGAGGAGACCTCCGTTGCTTTCTCTTAATCTCTTCAACAATGTCCTTAATGGGCATTTCTTCTTCTACTTGTTGAACTTTCAGATGTCGTTGTCGTTCATTGTTGTCGAGTTTGAGAGCACCATAGGTTGAGGAAGTGAGAGAGACGACGTGGTTAACGTAGTCACCGTCATTGTTGAGGATGATATCCCGGTGAAACTCCTTCTTCAAGAGCTTGGAAGAAGCACAGCCCATATTGGTTAGAGTGTGCGACTTGCTCTGTTTTTGTTGTGCCGTGTTCGTTTCTTCAGGAAGTTGACAATACAAAGAGACGAGCAAGTTTGTGGGGGCTGCGGTTTTTCTTAACCGTTGTTCGTGTCCGCAACGGGCCCCAACGGTCAAATTTTTCGAACATATTTTGCTAGTTTGTCTGAAAGGCCCTCTCGGTTTCGGGTTTCTTTTATACTTCGTGTTTGGTCCCCTTGCCGTCGATTATTTTTACTTTTCTCCCATTGTTTTTAATCTTTGCCAAAAAACAATTAGAAATAGCTCAATTTCTGATTGGAAATTCACTCACTTAACATTTTGTTTAAGAAAAATAAGAATTTTTTGTTTTCTATAATATTATTGTATGCATAATTCAATAAAAAATTCAATATGAAAAATACAGTTTAAATCTCAACATTTACATCAGAATATAGAACAATTCATAACATTTTAAAGCATTCAAAACAGATACTAGGTGGATAAAATTTAACGAAATTAATTTTTTCAATTAATATTGTTAATATTGATGTAATATTATTATTTTAACAGAAAGTAAATTTTACTGTGATGTGATAAGTAGGATCCATAATCTAAAATATATAAAAATGAGTTCTCTTACAATGCCCATTTGTGGTTAATTAAAGCCCACTTTTTATTTAAAATAAAAATAATATCAACATTAATGTAGTATTTAACTGACCTGGAGTTAATCTCGTCAAATTTTATGTCTACTTAGGGTCTATTATGAATGTTTTGAAAATATTAAGGCTCAATTTTGAACTCTTCATAATGTTAAGTTTTAAGTTATATTTTATTGTAAGCGTTGAAGTTTTTCTTTTTGAAAAATTGGAAGCGTTGAAGTTTAAAATGCACTTTTGTACAAAAATTAAATAAACCTTGCTTAACCTATTGTAGTTAATTTCATATCCCTTAAGGAAGAGATGAGAATGTGAATGCAACCTTAATTTTCTAATTTTGTTTGTTTGATTATTGGAAATAGATAAAATAGGAAATAAAAAATTGGAATAAATTTTAAATAATCTTAAAATTTTATTTTAAAAGTGTGGATATAACTTGGAATCAAATATCAAGAATAATAAATAAACATTTGTGAAAATAAAATAGGATTCTCCTCTAGTGCTCTTTCGATGCAATCTCTTTATTCGCTCTTCTTCATTTTTTAACTTAATATCTCTCTTCCTCTCTGTGTTCATGTCATGACTCGAATGGACACGTGAAATCCAAAAATTGAAGCCATCATATCACATGTATGTTAGACTATTTTATGTCCCATGTAATTTATTGTATTGAGTCTTATGAAGCGCACCTAAGATAATGGTTATTGGGTATTACCGACTGGGTCTCAAATGGGTCACAGACCCTTTCCTCTCTTTTCTAATTTCAAAGGACATGTCCTTTGGTAATGGTATATAAGTTTCAACAACTTATGAAATGTATTTATTCTTAACCATTGAGAAAATCAGAACGAAAGAAGACGAGAGGAAATAAACGCGTTTAACGACATCGACATCTCACAACAATCGATATGGATACGAGTACACAAAATAATTGTCAATCCTATAATTGTTTTACAATTGGTATCAGAGCCTTGTATTGCATGATTTGTTTTCTACCGTTATGGTATGTGTTTGTCGTGATTGTTTTCGTATGAATTGAGTGTTTTCTTCATATACGACATGGATATAACAGAAAAAGATTGCATGTTGTTAATGTACGAATATCACTTGATTTTCATGCGGCATGCTTTATCACCGTAATACATACAATGCGAATGAATGTTTGTCAAGTGCCAGAAACGAATATGAAACTTGATTGTTGACATAATATAAATAATGAGATATTGCTTCGGTCATGGATCTGTTATTATATTGATCATGCTTGAAATGACTTTGGTATGAAAGAGAAACCGAAAACAAGATATGCTCTTCATAATGCTTCAAATGATTTTCGTATCCTCTGTGATTATCAAGATAAACCAGAAATGCTCTGGGTACTGTAGAATGATTTACGGTATATAAAGAAACGAAAAACTTCACTGTTATGGGTTAGAGTGAGAAAATATCCATGGATTTGTTTTCGTTAGTTAACCACCGAATAAAAACATGATGGATGTGTTTATTGTTGACACAAACAAAGAAACGTAGGAAGAGAAGAAAAAAAGAGAGGCAAAACCCAGAAACGAACCAGCGACGTCGAAGACAATGAACAACGTCTGGCGCGTGTTGCTGGTGGGGGCTCTGGCGGGTGCACTGCACGCGCCAGACGCAGCCCCACCCTTCAAGACGCGCGTCAGATGGGCTAAAAGCCCAATAGGGACTTCTGGACTATTTTGTTAATGAGTTTTGGGCCATTAAGGTTATATTAGGTTAATAGATATTTATGGACCAATTATAATAGATTTTTTAATTCAATTGAATTTTATGGACTGTTTTTTTGGACCTTTGGCTATTAAGAGACAACACTTTGAGTTAGTTATTAATTATGGACTTTAACCCCTAAAGAAAAGTTATTTTAGGATGGAACATAAGGGGTTTTTTAATTCATAATTGATTTATACATAATGTAATTTTAGGATGGAATATTTTATGTTATGTAATAATTGGAATTAAATTGTCCTAGCATATGTTGAATATAATACATGACATTATGGACATTTATAATAGTTTGTTTATCACCAAAGTGACCAAACTAGTTATATTAACTTTGTCATGTATGATAATTGTCCAATTAACTGCTTATTGCATGGAAAGCTTGTTAGTCACCAAAGTGACCTAGCTTGAAATTTTAATCATTTAATTGTTTCAATTGTTCAATATAATATGATGCTAAATGACATGAAGGATGAATTTGAGATTATTAATTATAATGCTAGGAGGTCACCCAAAGGTGGACCATTGCTGATAATTAATAATATTAAAGGGATTTTATCAACATATTAAGTTAATATGATTTTATATCCAAAGATAACATATATATTGACTGTAATATGCTTGATTGTCCATTATAGTATTATATATAAGCATCATACTAGGTTATTTCTGTGTATTTAAATTTCACCCAAAGGTGGATTTAAATGCATAATTAATGTTTATTAGTTAGTTTGAATCCATTTAGGTTTACTCAAAGCATTAATGTGAACTATATGTTGTATGTGCAACATTTACTAGTTTGTTCGCCTTAGGCAATGACTTGATTAAATTCAATGGTTTGAATTATGGGGATTGGTCCGAACAAATCCAGTTTCAATTGGGTGTAATGGATTTGGACTTAGCCATAGTTTCAAACGTAAGGCCTGAAGCCATAACTGAGGCCAGTTCTGAAGCTGACAAATCTTACAATGAGACTTGGGAACAGTCTAATAGGCTGAGCTTGAATTTAATGCGAATGACAATCGCTGAAAATGTCAAGCCATCAATGCCTAAAACGGACAATGCAAAGGAGTTCATGTTGAAGCTGAAAGAATACTCCCAATCTGATATAGTTGATAAGTCCATAGTAGGGACTTTAATGAGTGAGCTAACGACCAAGAAGTTTGAATGGTCACAGCCCATTCATGATCATATAACTCATATGTCAAACCTAGCTGCAAAGTTGAAATCTATGGGTATGGATGTAAGTGAATCCTTTTTGGTACAGTTTATCATCAACTCACTTCCTCTCGAGTTTGGCCAGTTCCAGGTGAATTATAACACCATTAAGGAAAAATGGAACCTTCAAGAAATTAAGGTCATGTTAGTTCAGGAGGAAGGGAGATTGAAGAAAATAAAGGACCACTCCATTCATCTCTCATTTCATCAAGGTGCTAGTAGCAGCAAGAATAAACCACGAAAGAAAGGCAAAAAGAAGGACAAAGCTCTCAGCAAAGTTAATGAGGGTCGAATCAAGAAACATAAGAGGTGCCACTTCTGTAAGAAGCCTGAACACTTTCAGAAAGAATGTCCGAAAAGAAAGGCTTGGTTCGAAAAGAAAGGTACATACTATGTCTCAGTATGTTTTGAATCAAATCTTATTGATGTGCCTAAAAATACTTGGTGGTTAGATTCTGGTGCAACTACTCATGTGTCAAATGTTAAACAGGGATTCCTTACAATCCAGACCATAAACGGAACTGACAAGTTCTTGTATATGGGGAACAGAATGAAGGCACGGATAGAGGGCATTGGGATGTACAGATTGATCTTGGACATTGGATGTTACCTAGATCTAGAAAAGTGTCTTTATGTTCCTGAATGTGCTAGAAATTTAGTTTCTGTTGCAAAATTGGATGATGTAGATTTCAATTCAAGATTGGAAACAATGTCTTTTCATTGTATAAACATAAGTACTATTATGGTTCTGGTACATTAATTGATTATTTATATCGTTTCAATCTTGATGTTGATTTTACTGAATCTCTGTTTCATGTTGACCACATTATAGGAAATAAACGTAGTACACATAATGAATGTTCTGCTTTTTTGTGGCATAAAATATTAGGTCATATATCCAAAGAAAGGGTACAGAGGTTAGTGAAAAATGAAATCTTACCTCCATTGGATTTTGTTGACTGGGATATATGTGTGGATTGCATTAAAGGCAAGCAAACCAAACATATGTCAAAACATCCAGCCACAAGAAGTAACACATTACTTGAATTAATACACACTGACATCTGTGGTCCTTTCGACGTTCCTTCTTGGGGCGGTGAAAAATATTTCATTACCTTTATTATTGACTTCTCAAGATATGGATATGTTTATCTGCTACATGAGAAGTCTCAGTCAGTGGACATCCTAGAGATGTTCATTAATGAGATAGAAAGGCAGTTAGATAGAAAGGTAAAAATAGTGAGGTCTGATAGAGGTGGTGAATATTTCAAAAAATTTGATGAAAGTGGACAATGTCCAGGTCCATTTGCAAAGTTTCTTGCTAGTCGAGGCATATGTGCACAACACACAATGCCTGGTACACCACAACAAAATGGTGTAGCTGAAAGGCGGAATCGTACTTTGATGGAAATGGTTAGGAGCATGATAAGTAAAAGTACTGTACCTTTATCATTGTGGATGCATGCATTAAAGACCGCTGCGTATCTGATAATAAGAATTCCTAGTAAGGCAGTTTCTAAGACACCTTATGAATTGTGGACGGGAAGGAAACCTAGTTTACGACACCTCCACGTTTGGGGTTGTCCGGCAGAAGTAAGGCTGTATAATCCACATAAAAAGAAGCTCGATGCGAGAACCATTAGTGGTTATTTCATCGGCTATCCCGAAAAGTCAAAGGGGTATAGATTTTATTGTGTTAACCATAGTACGAGAATAATTGAGACTAGTAATGCTCGATTCATTGAGAATGGTCAAATCAGTAGGAGTGGAGAACCACGAAAAGTGGATATTCACGAGAATATAGTAGAAACTACTCAAAGTCGAGTAAAATCTGCTACATCAGACGTGATTCCACCAGTTGTTATTCCTCTTGTTGCATCACGAACACGTAACATACCGGAACAACAAAGTAATGTTCCAATTCCACAAATTGAACATATTAATGACGAACCAACTAATAATGATCAAGTTACAAATGATCAAGTAATGTCACAAGATGTAGCATTACGAAGGTCTGTAAGACAAAGAAGACCAGCTATCTCAAGTGACTACGAAATTTACTCACTTGAACATGAATGTGACTTGAGCATTGATAAAGATCCAGGCTCGTTCAAACAAGCCATGGAATATAACAATTTTGAAAAATGGTTCAATGCTATGAAAGAAGAGTTGAAATCAATGGATGACAACAATGTCTGGGAATTAACTAAGTTGTTAGAAGGTGTAAAGCAAGTGGGTTGTAAATGGGTCTTTAAGACCAAACGAGACTCACAAGGCAACATTGAAAGGTATAAAGCCAGACTTGTTGCCAAAGGTCACACTCAGAAGGATGGTATTGACTATAAAGAAACCTTCTCTCCAGTTTTAAAGGACTCTTTAATAATTGTTATGGCACTGGTAACTCATTATGATTTAAAGCTTCACCAAATGGACGTAAAGACCGCCTTTCTTAATGGTGACTTGGAAGAAGAAGTATATATGGACCAACCGGAAGGTTTTGTGACCACAGGAAAGGAACGATTAGTGTGTAAATTAAAGAAGTCAATATATGGACTGAAACAAGCTTCCCGACAATGGTATCTTAAGTTTAATGATATCATTACGTCTTATGGTTTTATAGAAAATACCGTTGATCGGTGTATCTATATGAAGGTTAGTGGGAGCAAGTTTATTATATAGTCTTATATGTTGACGATATTCTTCTTGCTGCGAATAATGTTGTTTTGTTATATGATGTAAAGAATTTTCTTTCTAATAATTTCGAAATGAAAGATATGGGTGAGGCATCTTATGTGATAAGAATAGAAATATTCCGGGATAGATCACAAGGATTGTTAAGATTGTCTCAGAAAGGATATATCGAGAAAATATTAGAAAGATTTCAAATAGAAAAATGCTCCGCAGGGGTAGTTCCAATTCAGAAAGGGAAAAATTTAGTCTAATGCAATGTCCACGAAATGATTTGGAACGTAAGGACCTGGAGTCTATTCCTTATGCGTCAGTAGTTAGGAGCTTAATGTATGCTCAAATATGCACTAGGCCAGATATCAATTTTGCTGTTGGAATGCTAGGACGATATCAAAGTAATCCTGGACTGGATCACTTGAAAGCTGCAAAGAAAGTCCTTAGATACTTACAAGGCACCAAGGACTATATGCTTACATATAGAAAATCAACTCATCTTGAAGTGATAGCTTACTCGGATTCAGACTATGCCGGTTGTATAGACTCACGAAAATCTACATTCGGTTACATGTTCCTATTAGCTGGAGGAGCAGTTTTATGGAAAAGTGGAAAGCAGTCTGTCATTGCTACTTCCACTATGGAGGCAGAATTTGTAGCATGCTTTGAGGCTACAGTTCATGGATTGTGGATGCGGAACTTTATCTTAGGTCTTGGTCTTGTCGACAATATTGCCAGACCGTTAAGAATTTATTGTGACAATTCCGCAGCCGTATTTTTCTCTAAGAATGACAAATATTCCAAGGGTGCAAAATACATGGATTTGAAGTATTTGTCTGTGAAAGAAGAAGTGCAAAAACATAAAGTATCAATTGAGCATATTGGTACCGAGCTCATGATAGCGGATCCGTTAACGAAAGGCTTACTGCCCAAAACATTTATTGGTCATGTTGAACGTATGGGCCTTATAGATAAGTCCTTGTTAGTATAGTATTCAGACATGTATATATACATATCATTGTCTTGCTCGAATTGTTATGACACTTGTTGAATTCAATTACAGTCTTATGTTTTTGCTCACTTATTGGTTATCCACATTATTTTGTATACATTAATTATTATTTGTGCGATAACAATTACCGAATTACCCACTTAAAGTTTGTTGCGTTAAGTTGATTTTGTGATACATGGAAGGAATCAGGTTATATAACTTGTGACCGCCATGATCCCATCAACTTAATTCACTTAAGGATGACTTGAACGATTCCATGTATTGTGTGCTCTTCAAGTTATTGGATCATCAAGTCGTAACATGGGCCAAGTGGGAGATTGTTAGACTATTTTATGTCCCATGTAATTTATTGTATTGAGTCCTATGAAACGCACCCAAGATAATGGTTATTGGGTATTACCGACTGGGTCTCAAATAGGTCACAGACCCTTTTCCTCTCTCTTCTAATTCTAATGGACATGTCCTTTCGTAATGGTATATAAGTTGCAATAACTTATGAAATGTATTCATTCTTAACCATTTAAAAAATCAGAACGAAAGAAGACGAGAGGAAATAAACGCGTTTAACGACATCGACATCTCACAACAATCGATATGGATATGGGTACGCAAAATAATTGTCGATCCTATCATTGTTTTACAATGTAAGTATGACCACTGGCGACAGAAATAAATGTAAAAATCTAAAATAAATAAATAAAAACATAGACACGTGTAAGCATAAACACAGTAAAGTACAATAATATCATATTGCTTCAAAAGAAAAATTTTCAATATAATAAATCATATCACTACAAATGCTAGAGTATAAGTACAAGTGAAAAAGATTGAAAAGTATATAAAAGTAGATATGTTGCAGCTGACAATCCTCAAAGTCATTATTGTCATACTGGTGATAGTCCTGAAAGTCATTATTGTCATACTAGTGATAGTTGAGCTGAAAAGAAGAGTTAAGGGGAGTCCGACCTTACTAATTAAGTCTATATTGCCCTATGACAACCAACGAATATTCAGAAAATATACAATTTATATTAGTATAAACGCACATATATGATGCATGACAAATCACCTGTAATACATAATAAATCGTAAAAAACGAATATCTGTAGGAACCTAGTCTCTATGGGTAAATCCTTACAATATTACACCTCAAATGATTGCAAGGAGCTAAGCATCAACAAGAAACTAGCCATACACTTATACTCATATAGTCGTAAGGCTCTCTCAGTCCAAAGAAGTTGCGAGGAGTCAAGCATCGCTAATAGACCAGCCTCCACTCAATATGTCCAAAATCATAATCACATCGATAATATACATATCAAACAAGGACGTGACTAGGAGCCAAGCATCAATTAAAATCGGTCCGTATTGTATATCAATATCATATCATAATCATCTCTCGTAATTAAACCAGTATACATATGTTCATGATGCATACCTATCAAATGGCACATCTTACAAATTTCTTCCTCCACAATCACAATTAAATACTTCAACACATAATCCAAATATCAATCATGAAATTTCACAGAACAAGCACTCAATTATGTAAGAAACATTATAAATGGATGCGATGTGTCATAGCTCCCAAACTAGTATCCATATAATTAGATATTGCGATATTATTCATATAGGCATCACAACAACAACTACTCAAGTTGACTTATAGGTACTTATATATATCTATATCTATATAATTATATAATTATATGGATACTAGTTTGGGTACCTATGGCATACTACATCCATCTATGAAGGTTCTTACATAATTAAGCACTTGTTTTGTGAAATTATTCACATAGGCATCACAATACGACTACCTAAATTGAATTATAGGTACTTGTACATATATACATACATACATACATGTATACACACACACACACACACACACTGTATAAGGATAGGACGTCAATCATATCAATCTAGAACCCTGCTCAATAAAGGGTATGGAATTGATATTAGTAGATAGATATGAACTACCTCATTGATGTACTTACTAATCTAAACCTCACAATTTGGGTCCTACTCCTTATATACCTATAAAATAGGGAAAAAATATCTAATTAGTATCACTTACAAATTGTTAAGCTTAATTAACAACAGAAGACTCGTTTTGTTTAGTAAGATGGTCTAATTATGCAATTCTGCCTTTGATCATATTCTCACGTAAACTTTCCATGATTTTTAATTCACAAACTGTTAAAAATTTTGCTATGGTTTTGAAGAGAAAAATGATTATTTATAGGATTTTTCTAAAGTAAAATTCACTAAAAGGTTATCGAAATAGCATCTCTGACGACTAGAAGATAGCTCCGGTGATCAGAATTTTCCTCTAGTGAACGAAAATTTTCAATATCATAATTCAATATACCAAATGAAAGCATTTCATTATTATAACAATTTTTATAATTTCAATAAAACTTACTTCTTAAATAGTCTCGACGAAATGAAGAAAAATTATTTTAAAGCTTTAATATGTTTTTTTGTCAATCGGTAGTAATACAGGCAATGACCAGTTATGAGACTATAGGGCTTTTACGAACTTTTGCTCCTAACATCGAGAGGAGTCTAATGGTAATGGTGGTGGTGGTCAACAACACCCATCGAAGGCAACAAATCAAGGATTTGAGTTTTTCTCTAATTTTTCTTTTCAATTTTTGTAATGATTTTGTTCTTGTGAGATAAAATTGGTATAATTGTGACAAGCTTAAAGAAAGAAGTTGATTGTTATATATGATTGGTCGGTTAGAGTCACGACAATGAAGAATAGATAAAGATGATGGTTTCATGAGTAGTAGTTATCATCATATCTCTCTAAGTTAGTTTTTATAAATTTGAACTTCTTTTTAATCTCTTTGTTGAATCATCAAAAAATAATTTTGATTAACTATTTATAAACTACAAAATATTTTGACTTATTGTTTACAAGATGAATCATATAATAACCAAATATGAGTAAGAAATTTTTATTATCATTCACAATATTTGATAACAAACACTAGAATAACTATTAATCTGCTTAATCTTGTGATTACATTCTGAACACATAATTAAAATTTCTATTATTCTCATCATTCCTTTCCATTCTATTCCTTTTTTTCGTGTGTGCTTGTTTGGTGGGTATGAAAAGAGAGGAATAGGTATGGAATAAAAAATAAAGCTTGGTAAGAGATTATGATTAAATAGCTTCTACTTTCATTCCTTACTTTTGGGTGTTGCTCTATTCCTCTCCATTACGAGAGGAATGAAAGTCATTTCTAGCTTTGCCACTATTATTTATTCTTACCCTATGACCAAAAATAATGTGTGATTTTTTTTGTTTAGTAAGGTTTGGTATTCTTTAACTAATAATATTATTAATAATTAATTAAAATATAATTCATTTATTAATTAAAATTGTAATGAATTAATTAATTAAAATATAATGAATTAATTAATTAAAATATAATTAATTAATTAATTACAATATAGTTAATTAAAATATAATTTATTCATTAATTAAAATATAATAATTAATTAATTACACTATTTTAATTAATTACAATAATGTATAGTAATTAATTAATTATAATATAATTAATTAAAATATAATTCATTCATTAATTAAAATATTGTAATTAATTAATTAAAATATAATTAATTACAATATAATTCATTCATTAATTTAATTAATAAATAAATTAAAATATTATAATTAATTAATTACATTATAATTAATTAAAATATAATTAATTAGTTACAATATAATTAATTAAATGTAATTAAATTTTATTTCTCAATATTTTTACAAACCAACCACTATTAATAATAATGATAATAATTTCTTTCTCTTAACCAACCATCATAATTATAATGATAAAATCTATTTTATTCATGAATATATTCATTCTCATTCTCATTCCCATTACTATTCCCGATTATAAATCATTATCAATAATTTACTTGAGAATGATATTACAATTTCTCTAAGTGAACCTCTTTATTTTCTCCATTCCTCTTTAGCTACTTATCATCGTGTCTCTAGGTTAGTTTTATAATTTTGAACTTCTTTTAATCTCTTTGTTGAATCATCAAAAATAATTTTGATTAGTTATTTATAAATTACAAAATATTTTGACTTATTGTTTACAAGATAAATCATATAATAACCAAATATGAATAAGAAATTTTCATTATCATTCATAATATTTGATACCAAACACTAGAATAACTATTACATGTTTAATCTCATGATTACATACTGAACACGTATAATTATAATTTCTATTCTTGTTCTTATCCTTCCTTTCCATTTCCATTCCCTTTTTTAGTTCCAATTCATTCACTATTACCAAACGAGGCCCTAAGGTGTAAAATTAGAGGATAAAAGTTTACTCATCCTGAATAAAACCTACTAATAATCATAATCCAAGATCATCAATAATTTATTTGAGAATGAATAAAGTAAAATTTATATAAATTAATTATTTCTTTTATGACTAATAAACTAAATTTATTAATTTTAATAAATTATACTTTTATAAAACTCTTATACAATTATGTGGTTCCACAAGTATCATAAATTAATAATTTAGTATAATTAAAATATGTATAATTAGTTATGATATTTTCTTAAGAGTGTGACTATATTATATAATATTTTCCATAAAACTTAAAGATAAAAGGCACAATGATTTCAATAATTTCATAAAATATATATTTAAAATCATCAAATCAATTCACCAAATTTATTGATTTGTTATATTTACAATAATTATTTATAATAAAGTATAATGACATTTAATGTGTAAGGTTAATCTATTTTATTTATAATTAATAAAACATTAATTTATATCTTTTATTAATAAGTAATAATATGTTTGTTATAATATTTACATATCATTACATATGATAAAATATATTAATAATATTTAATATGTAATAATATTTTACTTTATATTTACTAATATATTAGTTTATAATTATATTAAATTATATACTTCAATAAATTTTTATTTATTATTTAACAATACCATAAACAAGATTATCAATTTGTCATTTTTATTTATGCCTTGTACTTTTTTGAATAATAAATAAATCATTTGATTTATTTGTATTGTCAATAAGTGAAATTAATTTTATTATCGTATTAATTTATCATATTCATGTATGTTACTATATTAAAATAAAATAATATTTAATATATAATTAAATTAAAATTTTATCAACAAATATCGAACACAAATTTATCATATTTTATTAGTAATATGTTTATTGATCTTATAAGATAATAAATTAAGTTTTAATTTCAAATTAAGAAATAATACTAGTAAATAAGATGATTAAGTTCTCTTAGTTTATACATAGCATATTTGGTAAAAATTATTGGTTGATTTTGAATATTTATAAATAATTATTAATTAAATTATCTTATTGTATCATCGTATTAGACTTAATACCAAGATTCATTAAGTTTTTATTATAGTGATGTGTTGAAGTAGGTATCATTAATTTTCATATCTTATTAGGATGAGTACTGCTCATTAATTTTCTTATTATATCAATATATAAGACTTAGTGCTAGCATTGAAAAATTTTGAACATCTCATCGACCTATTGGATTCAATTTCATGTTCAATAATACTTAATTTTTTAAATATAATTTTATTGACTAACAATAAAAATTAATAAAATTAATTGTTTATAAAGATGTAATTATAAATAGAAATAGAAATTGATGATATAATAACCTTACTCAACTATTAAATTTGATATGAACCCATTAAACCCAAATCAAATTGATAATTTAAGATAATTATAATAAATTATTATCTTAAGTCATATTTAATTAATTCCAGTCAATTTTAAGAGCTAGTGTGGATCTTTATGTCAATAATATTTGATTAGTCCATACATGATATTGATATTGTATATGTTTCGCTTTTATTTTTAATGAAGTCTAAGATAAACGACATTTCTAAAAATTGAAAATTGAATTTTTTGAGAATTTTAAAGATAAGGAACTTTAAAAGTTATTTAATTCACACAAGAGTTTCAAGTCTTTACCTTATAATATGTTCAATATTATTATAATTTTTAAATAAATAATAATACCATGTAAAATTATAAATTAGTAAAATAACAAAACTCTTACAATTTTATTGTTTGAAAATAAAATAAAATTGGAAATTTGTCATCTAATTTATTTATATAATTATAATTTTAATATAAAGTATGCAAATATAATAATTTAATAAAATAATAAGTTTTGTTATAATTTTCATTTAATAGTAAATATTAATCAAATTAGTATTATTTAGATAATATACTAATTATAAAAAAACACTACAAGAAATTATATTTTAATGAAGACAAAATTGTCACTAAAGCAGTAATATTAGTCACTATTATTAATAGTGTCTAATTTTTAAAGCTGTCACCTCCGTCACAAATACCTTTGTTATTAATGAAATAGTGACTAATTTAGAAAATAGTTATAATTATGCAACACTTTTGTCAAAACTACTAACATTAAAAACTATAAAATGTGTGATAAAACTATATGGTCATAGTAACTTTACATAGTTATGACAAGTTTGTTGATACAAACAATATAAAGTAGTATCAAATAAAGTTGTAATAGTATTTCATTTAATTATGACAATATCATCGCTACTAAAATAATTGAAAATAGTGACAAAATATTTGTCACTCGTGCTTTTTTAATTAATGTCCTTTACTTCTTGGTCACTAATATTTTAAAGAAAAGTGTTGACATCATTTTGTTACAAAATTAAAATTTTTCTTACAAAAATATTGTCACTAATGAGTTTATTATTGTCACAAATAAAACTATCAATTCAATAATGGAATTGCATTAGTGGTCAAACAAATTTACATCGATGATTTATATTGTTTAACAAATTTTGTCACAAGTATGAAAGTTATTTGTTACAATAATGTTGTCACTAAATAAAGATTATATGTTACAATAAATTTATCACTAATATGTTCATGTTTATCACAAATAATAATATTAAATTTAACAATTTAATTACTTAATTGAAAAAAATTCACATTGGTGGCTATAAAATAGAAGTTGTCACAAATGATACAGATTTTTAGTGTCAAGTGTTGTCACACAAGCAAATAAAAATTATTAGTATATATAAAATCATCAAAATGTACAAAATTCCAATTTTCAATATATAAAATTGAAAATTTTAATATCCATAACAATTATATTTATTACAATTATCCCAAACTACTACGTATCAATTTAAGCTAAAGCTCTCCAAGGTAAATTTTCACGGCTATTATTCTAGATGAAGTTCACTATTGATTTGTTTCTACAAAATAAATAAAATAAAATCAATCCATTAGTTCATAAAAATTAAGCTATAAATTTAGTATTAACATTTTATAATAATATAATGATAATGATAAAAGTGATACTAACTATTCTATATTTTATAAATTTATAAACTCACATAACTAGTTAGGATATTTAATGTTGTGGTACTTGATGAATCTATAATTGAGTAATAAATTATGAATTACTCCAGTATTTGTCAAATATGCAAAAATAGCTGAAATTTGTTCATTTTTATGGCTTGCTTCCCAATAGTTGAGCTTGAATCTTCTCATTTTGAGTTTGAATCTTTTCATTTTGTGCTTTTGTGATTTTAGTAAGTTTTGCAACTTCATCGTCTAAATCACTTGCATGTTTCTTTGCAGCCTTAACTTCAGCTAGAATTTGACTTTTTTTTATCAGGTTTTAGATGTTATGTAACATCCCACTCTCACAGGACACCTACCTGACATCTTGAGAGATATCTGAGTACGAATCCTACAAGAGTGGCATACTAATTAAGATAGTCGGTAAATTAAATTCATTACTTTCATTTTAAAACAACATGTAAAACGCGAAAAAGAGATAATCAAATTTAGCCTAATTTTTATTTATAAACATTTTCAGTCACAATAATTACAATCATTATTTAACTCATCAGAGTTTCAGTAGACACTTGGACTCATTACAGAAACGAAACACATCTAGTCATAATAACCTTACATTTCAAAATCATTTTCATACACATTGTACACAATTAAGACTACACTTTTGATACATTATAATGAAGTGCATTTGTAGGTGCGAACTGATCCCGACCTAGAACTTTTACTCAGATACAGTGGCTAACTCCAATTTGCCTATTTGGAGATCTTTATTAAACCTGGAAAGCCATGTTGCAATTTTTGATGAGTTTTACAAACTTAGTTGAGTAACCATCCTCAATGGTTCACTCATGTAACAAATATAATTATCATAAAATCACACAGTTTATACAGTCAATCATTTCAATACAACTTTGAAAATCATTCAATAAATGTCAATCATATATGAATGCTATATATATGAGACTTACATTCGTTTTTACGGTGTTGTGACTGTGTGCCTTTTCAGTCTCTCGTATCCGTTACGGATATTGGGCTTAGTGTATAGTGGGAGCATAGGCTCTACCACAGAGCTTTAAGCTCTCTCGGTAACAATATCAGTCAGTTAGTAGCAACATTAGTCACAACGACCTTTTATATTACATGCATTGAAATGGTATGCATGTCACAATTTAGTCATCAATTTAATCACTTTCATTTGCATGTATTATCACAGTATAACAATCACAATATCAGTAGTCATCGGACTAGGTCCGACATTCAACTTTTTAGTTGAGAATCAGAATATTCAATTAGGTAATCTCATTCACATACAAGTAGTACTTCTAATACTATTTACATGCATCAAACGCCTCAGACATATATTGTCCGGAATTCAGTACACAATCAGTCAATGCAATTCAGTAATATATCAATACAATTCAATAACATATAGAACATAACAAATCAAGTGATACCATCTTAGGTTACTCACAGTTGCTCTTTTAAGCCTATTGTCTTGACATTCCGGTAATATCTAGAAGCAGTTGCTCTAGTCGCTCGTCTATATACAATAAAAACAATTTCATATTACTAGAGCGCTTATATAATAGAATAAACACATTTATCAATGCATGCTCAATTTCAAATTCTTGGGTATATTTCCGTCATACATTGATGTACATAGTATTCCAATTGCATCGAAATTCAATTACTCATTCTCCATTTCAACTGTTTCTGAAAACATTCCATTCAGGTCAACTATGTATGATCAATAAGATCTAGAAAATGAAGGATTTAAGTAACACTTTCTTCTAAACAATTGTTACTCTATGTCTTAGGTCTCTAATGACACCAATATCATTCAATTTGGTTCAATATACTGAAAGTTATACTCCAAATACATAAGTCTGCTCTTAAGCTATAACATAACTCTTTCTTCAAATTCAAACCAGATTTTGGAATTCTTCACAACAAAATTACAATTTAACTTCTTTAGAAAAATTGTAGTTTTCCGTCTCTAGTTTCATTTCAATTAAGAGTAAACTCATTTGGAACTCTACAGACTAAGGTATAATCAAAATACCAAAGTATGTTCAGTAAAATCATCCTAGTTATCATACTTCAGTACAGTCACATTTTTGTCTTAAATTCTTCAAACAATCCATTTTAGAAAGTCCTAATTTTTGTTGGAGATGAAGATCAATGTCTTATGAGTCTATTGGTTTAATTCCCATGACAATTGGATGTCTAGAGAAGAAGTTATAATAAAAAGATCAAACGATGTTTAGAAAATAGCCTCCTTCAGAAAGCATGGAATGGTGTTTGTGCACATTCACGATCGCGACATGTTATCTCTTTAACGCGTAAACCATGTGAATAGCTGTTCTTTCTAGGACAAGATCAAATTGCTCAACGAGTGGTAAAGGTGCAGATGAAGTCTTTTCTTTGTTTCTCTCCCTCTTCTTGAAGCTTATTCTGCATATTTAGAAAGAATTTTAAAATTTTGTAAAGTAATTTAAATTTTTTAAAAAATCTAATTTGACTATAACTTCCATGCCATTATTTCTTTATCATTTGGAGCAGATCAAGTTTCATTTAGAACAAACCAAGTTCCATTTGTCACGATACCTTCCAAACTTTAACAATGTTGAGTCACTCATCGGAATCTTCATCTTTCTAAAAAGAAAAGAAGAATAAAATTAATGATTAATTGAAACTTGATTTTTTAAGAAAATATAATTAATTTTAAGTAAATAAAATTTTACTTTACCATCTCATATGTTATCTGCACAATCAACTTTATACCAGAAACCGATTTCATCCCTTGATTTTCCCTATTACTTGTGTTTCTTCCACTTTGCTCATATACATTGATAAAAATTTGTTTTTAATAAAAGAAAACATCTATCAAAATAATTTAAAATATTTAAAATTTAAAATTAAATTAAAATTTAGAGTCTCCCATTTATTCTCAATCAACCATTTTTATATTGTGCATGCACTTGTTGCATCACATAAGATTGCACCTGATTTGAGAAATTGAATTTATCCTAAAATTCACATAAAAAATATAGTTAGGAAAATTAAGAAACAAATTCAATGCAATGACAAAATTAAACTCTATTGCAATTAAACTAATACCATTTTGATGGGAAAACTCTTTTGCTTTTGTACATAAAAGTTTTTTAATTTTGAAATAAACCTATAAGGTAGATTGAAAGCAAATCCTCTCATTTTCCTTTAAGGTCTAAGCTTTGCAAAAGTTTGATGGGACAACTCTTTTGCTCTTGTGCATTTCTGTTTTCATTTTTTACTTATTTTTCCTATGACTAAAAAGAAAGGTAAAAAAGTGGAAGACAAGAGACAATTACAACCATTTACCTTATGAACAAAAAACTTTAAAAATAACCAATCATCCTCATAAATCTCTTTCCAACTAGATACACGAAGTGGTGCAAGTTACCGAATGCACATAGTAACTTCGAACTTGAAAATGCTGGCATGCTTACCACATACGTTATAGTATAGAGGAGGAAATTGAACATCAATTTGTTTTCCTTCAACTTTCTTATTGGCAAGTCTAGCATTAATTATTGGTCCTCGTCCACATTTTTTAGAATTTACATTTCCTATTTAAAAAATAACAATTAATAGACATATATAATATTATTTTAAAATTTAAATGATAAATCATATAATTTTAAAAGTCAGGTTACCAGTGCTAACAACAACTTTTCCTTTTGACTTATGTGCATTATTTGAAGTTCCAACTATAGCATCGGATTGTTGATTACGAGCCCTTATAGCTTTGACTCCTCTACCGTAGTAGGTTCATTTTGTTCATTATCCATATTTAATAAAGATGTACCACTGTTTACCATCTTGCAATTTCACATATAATTACCAATTTTAACCATCTTGCACTTTAAAGAAAAAGTACTTGCTAGGAATAAGCAGCAAAAACAAATTATAAGAAAAACTTACCTGTATAATGGTTAGGTTAGAGATCCATAAAGTAACAACAGAGCAAATCAGTTATACCCTGCTATGAGTGATTAATTTAATTATCATACCATCAACAAATCAAGAATAAATATACACCCATAAATAAATGATATCATTAAAAGGATTGTATCATGACTAAAAGCACTTGCAAATTTGTAAGGCTAATCATATGTTTGCAACATAATTTTCAAAGGTTTTTCTAAATAAGACAAGCTACATAGAAAATAGACAATTGACATAGAAAGTTAATGAACTGCATTTTAGATTAATACATGGAGCTTCTGGCATGGTGTTATGATAGAAGATTGTTACCCAAAAGAGGCATATTCTTTTTCAACTTTGACTTAAAGTGCATTCATTCAAACAAAGTCACGAAAGGGCAATGTAGACGTTCAATGAACAATTACCATGAAACAAGGAGGCCAAGAATGAAGACAATGTTTTCCCAAGAAACAAACACTAAAAAAAATTCAACTATACTATATAGATCATAATGATGATAAAGATAACGAAGAGACTAAATACAAATTTCGAAGAAAGTGTATGCTTACGTAGTGATTAGGCTTTGATAATAGGAAAGAAATAAGGAGACGATGTATCATGTACATAAAGAGAGGCCTTCTAGCTCTAGGCATGAACCCAACCTTTAATGACATGTAGGACCCTGGTAATGGATCCTCACCCTCTAGATCACACACTTATTTCTTCAACCAAATGATTGGATTATGCAAATATTTAAAGAAAAAAATAGCAAAATACCAATCGAGAGACATAAGCTTCATCAGGGAATTGAATATTGTGAAGTGGCTTTTCACTTGCCTTACTTAGAGATCAAGCATAACACTTAACCAGTTAGAGGAATAACGTTTGATTACCCATATTCGTGGCCATCAAGAATATTTAAAACTATTAATTTATCTTTTCACCTACTTAAGACATTAAGTCTATGAAATACATGAAAGTAATTTTGCAAGAATTATGGATACTAAATAATACATACTATTTGAGTGTATTTTATGAGTTATATTTGTGAATGTCTTAAAAATTATAAGTTTTAAATGCTTCTAAAGTTTAAGTTTGAGAGATATTTCTTCTTATAAGTATTGTATTTTCTTTTTACTAAATTTTATGCTTTCTCCTTTGAATGTGGAGATAGGCTTAAAGTTAAACCAAAAAATTTTATGTTCAATTTTTCTTCCTGTTTGTCTGATTATTTTAATTATCTTGATTTAACAAATTGATATTAAGTCTACTAATAGTTAGTTTATAATGGTAAACAAATTCCAGTTTAAGAAATTTGATCGTATTTTAAACTTTAGTTTATGGCAAATTAAGATGTCTGATATTCTAGTTCAGTACCAATATCATAAGGCTTTATTAGGAAATAAAAGTACAACACATTTATAAATCCAAAGTAAGAAGACAATTTAGATAAGATAGTTGAATCAAGTTTGAAAGAGATCATCAAACTTGAATGGTGTTTCTAAGTTGTTTGGCACTTAAGGCTTGATGGTTATCTACATGTAGTTGATTATGGCTTCGTAACGTTGCCGTATTGGTTATAAATATATTAATACATTACCATTTTGATTGAAACCTTAAATTTAGATTGCGTTGGAACATCCTATAAACTTCGGTGTGGTCATACTCATCTTTTTCCTGTGAATCCAACTTTCGATTTATCAATTTCAAATTTAAAATTTTGATCGAGGTTACATGGCTTTTCACAGTTGGTGTCTACAATTTTAAAGGTACATTAATGTTGGATTGTTCAAGAACTTTCCTTCAAGATTCTATGAATCACATATTTAATATTTTAATTTATTACGTCACCATATTACACGCCTGGAGCTGATAATCTAGGTATTTTGTTAACATCTATGATATTGAAAGGAGATAATTATGATGAATGGACTAAGGCCATTGGGAATGCTTTTAGGTCCAAGAAAAAAAACGAGATTTCTTAATATAACGATTAAAGAACATAATGAAATTGAGGATTGGTTTACTATGAAATCTTTGTTAACAACATGGGTATTTAATATTACTGATGCACTACTTAGATCTATAGTTTCCTATATGGTGAGTGTTATGGAATTGTGAAATGATTTAAAAGAACACTTCTCAATTGAAAATGATACGTGAATTTATCAATTAAATATATAACTTTCAAATTACAAGCAAGAGAGCCAAACTATAATTGGTTATTATAGGAAACTTAAAAACATGTGGGAAGAACTTGCTGTAGGAAAATCCCGGGGTAGGCATCACATGCCCACAGTGAGGAATTTAAAATTTTGAGTCCCGGGACATTCCCGAAAGCCAGGATCCATGTGTAAGTACAAACAATCAAACCATAACGACTAAAGGAGACCGTCTCTAATCAGTATCCACGCAGAGGTCGGAAAACCTAACCGGACAAACTCTTTTGACTCGGGAATAGCTAGACTAAAGAAAAGAGTGCTAGCTCTTACCTTAGCCTTGGAGAGCAAGTGAGATGATCTTGGTGGAGCCTTGGAGAAGTAGAAGCAATCTTGAATGGATGATAGGAAGAAGACGAAAAACAAAATTTTCAAGCTTAACTCTTAAGCTTTCGACTCTTCTCCTTCAACCTACGTACAAGCCTTCTTCCAATGCCTTCTTATATGTCTATTTAACAACTTAAAAGACATATGAAGGCTTGGTAGAATGGCTATCCACGTTGGAGGCATAATAATGCCTTAAAATGCTAAATAATGATTAGGTTTGACTTTTCAAACCATTTCATCTCCACCATTTTGGTTCCACCAAATCATATATATATATATATAATTAATTAATTATTTACTTAATTAATTAATATATATAATTGTGAAGTGGTCCATCAAAGCGGGGTTGGTCCTACTACTGTCGGGCCCCCCGCCGTGAAAAATCACCTAAGCGATTTTCAAGAATGTCGATGTCGCGATCTCATCGGGACATATCCCAATCTCATCGGGATCTATTTAATCCTATTGCTTTCGGATATCGGATCTCGTCTCAAACTATTTTACTGATTCTCCGAGTCACTCTTATCGTGTGACCCATTAGGTTCCGGTTATGTTGGCCACTTAGATTAACACTTGATCTCGAGCAAGTCATGAGCGGTATCTAGCAACACATCACGACCCCAATTGACCGGAAAGTAATTGGTTTGACTAATGAAACCATATCACGAATCCTTCCATAGACAATTACCGTGCAATTCGTCCTTTCACCATGCTATACCCCACTTGGTTTGAGTATGGGCAATGTGTCAACTCTTACTAGACCGATCGATCAAATCTAGTCCAAGTGTAATCGTTCTCGTCCTAGGACTCATTACTTTATATGTCCATGAAGACCATCTTCATGACATATGTATGCTCCGGCGCCAGAGACTTCAAAGTAATGATCCCGATAAGAGGCTATGGGTATCTCTTCGCTATAATGTATGGTGAATCCTCTATTGGCTACTCAATTACCTTGAATACCTCAAGTCGCACCCAATCACCACCCTATGAGCGACCTCGAAAGGCAACAAGGAATGGAGTCAAAGTACGTAATCAAGATTACAAGATATCCTCGAGTACCTCGAGTCTAAGGATACTTGCACCATTGCTATGATGAGATTATCAACGACATTTGTATAGGACATCCATGTGATGATCTCATAGCAGTCATCCAATGTACTTACTACCACTAGTAAGCATCCACATGTCAAATCTAAATATCTCAATATTTACGGTTTACGAGATCCACCGCTTGATCCAATCAAGGAGTTTAACATGTCTAGTCTATCCGGATTAACGATGTCGGTCTCATTAATCCTATGACTAGGGATAATTTAAATCTTGACATAATTGCACATGATAGGAATCTCAATAGTATGATCACATCATAATTTCCTTCATGCTATGTCATGTATCGGGGACTTCATTAATTTGATTAAAGATCATTATCAATTCATAATAAAATGAATATCAAATAAATGAAATATGCCTTGCTTTATTTATTCATAAAGTCCATACATGACTATGAATAAAATGCGCTAAAGGGATTGCCTTTAGGGCACTACTCTAACAATCTCCCACTTGACCTAAAGCCAATCGCCTTGGTATCTAATACCATAGCGAGTACATGAGAATCAAAATTCTTACGTGGCAATGGCTTTGTCAACGGATCAACAATGTTACGCTTCTGGGAATTCTCTCTATCAGACATCACCTCGAGCAATGATCTCTCGAATCAAATGGTATCGGCGGAGTACGTGTTTAGACCGTTGATGAGACCTTGGCTCCTTTGTTCGCATGAATAGCCCAGTGTTGTCACAATACAATCAGTATGGGTCCATCACGACTAGGAACCACACCAAGTTCGAAATGAACTTCTTGATCCAAACTGCTTCCTTTCTGCGTCTGATGCGGCAATGTACTCTGCCTCGGTCGTTGAATCAGCAGTCGTCTCCTGTTTGGAACTCTTCCAACCGATCGCTCCGCCATTAAGTGTGAAAACATAACCTGATTGGGACTTGAGTCGTCCTTATCATTGAAAATCGCATCAGATGCTCGCTCACTGGAGACTTCCATCTCCATATATCAAGAAAACATCCTTAGTTCTTCGCAAGTACTTTAGGATATTCTTGATACTACCCATGACCCTCACCAGATCCGATTGGTATCTCGTCGTAACACTTAGAGCATATGATACATCGGGTCTCGTACATAACATTGCGTACATAATAGATCCTACTGCAGACGCATACGGGATCATATTCATACGCATCCTCTCATCCTGTGTCTTAGGACACATGGACTTCGAGAGTGTTATCCCATGAGTAATGGGAAGAAACCCTCTCTTGGATTGCTCCATGCTAAACCTCTTTAGCACCTTGTCTATGTACGTTGATTGTGAAAGACCAAGCAACCTCTTGATCTATCTCTATAAATCTTTATCCCAAGGATATAAGTTGCTTCTCCAAGGTCTTTCATGGCAAATTGTTTGACAACCAAATTTTTACTTGATTGCGAGATTGAGACATCGTTTTCTAGCAACAATATGTCATCTACATATAATACAAGGAATACGATCGCAGTTCCATTAACTTTCTTGTACACACAGTGTTCATCCGAATTTTGTGAGAAACCAAACTCTTTGATTGTCTCATCAAAACGGATATTCCAACTCCTGGATGCTTGCTTCAATCCATAAATGGATTTACAAGCTTGCATACCTTTTCGCCATCTCTGAAATGAAGCCCTCGGTTGTGTCATGTACACATCCTCGGCCAGATTTTCATTCGGAAAGTCGTCTTCACATCCATTTGCCATATCTCATAATCATAATGGCGGCAATGGCTAGGAGTATCCTAATGGATTTAAGCATTGCTCTTCGATGAAGGTCTCGCCATAGTCAACTCCTTGTCTTTGACGAAAGCCTTTAGCCACAAGCCTTGCTTTATAGGTAATCACATTACCATCCATGTCGATTTTCTTCTTGAAAACCCATTTGCACCCTATAGGTTCTATCCTTCAGTGCATCAACCAAAGTCCATACTTGGTTTTCGTACATGGAATCCATTTGATTTCATGGCACGAAGCCATTTTCGACTCAACTCTTCGTAACCTCTTCATAGGTGGTAGGTTCATCATCCTCTATGAGCAATACGTCATTCTGTTCACTCACGAAATCCATATCTCTCAGAAGCAGGCGTATCCTACTTGACCTCACAATTTCGTGTGAAGTAGAAGGTTGAGCTACCTCATCTGTATGAGTTCTGATTTGAGTTCAAGCAGATTGATCTGCGTCTGTCCGAGCATCTTGAACTTCTTCAAGTTCAACTTTGCTCCCACCGTCCTCTTTAAAAGAAACTCTTTCTCTAAAGACAGCATGCATCAAACAAACACCTTTTGTTCCTCGTGAGGTAGAATTGATATCCTCTTGTTTCCTTAGGATATCCTACGAACAAACACTTGTCGATTTTGCTCCAAGCTTATCTCGACCGTGTCCGCTTCACATAAGTAGGACAACCCCATACTTTCAAATAAGAAAGATAAGGTTTCTTGTTAGTCCACATCTCATATGGAGTAACATCAATCGTCTTTGATGGAACTCTGCTTAACAAGTAAACAAATGTCTCAAGTGCATATCCCAAAAGGATTTTGGTAATCGTGCAAAGCCCATCATAGATCGTACCATGTCCAACAAGGTTCGATTTCTCCTTCTGCCACACCATTATGTCAGTAGTGTAAGGAGGGTCCATCGAGATAATATCCCATTATCTACGAGATAATCAAAAACTCTTGGTCTAAGTATTCACCACCACGATCGGATCGTAATGTTTTGATACTTTTACCAAGTTGTTTTTCTACTTCATTTCTGAATTGTTTGAACTTTTCAAACGCTTCAGATTTGTATCTCATCGATCTGGTACCCATATCGAGAATAATCATCGATAACGATAATGAAATGTAACGGCAACCACTTCGGCATGGATGGACATCGGACCACATACATCCGAATGTATTAGGTCTAATAATCCATCGCTCGTTCACCCTTTCCTTAAACGGTAACTTAGTCATCTTGCCTAATAAACAAGATTCACATGTGTCATATGATTCATAATCGAATGACCTAAACTTCCACTCTTGTGGAGCTTAGCGATCGTCTCTCATTTATATGGCCAAGCGACAATGCCATAAGTAAGTTGATTTTAAATTATCTCTTTATGTCTTTTAACGTCATTGACATTCATAACCGGATGTGACATATCTAATATGTAAATTCCATTGCATAATGTACCAAGACCATAAAGTATTCCATTTGAACTAATAGAACAACCATTGTTACCAAAAGACAAATGGAAACCATTTCTATTTAAACAAGAAAGCAGAAGATGTTCTTTGTTAACACGGTACAAAATAACAATCATCCAAGTTAAGTACAAGCCCACTGGGGAGTGTCAAAACATAAGTCCCTACGGCTAATGCAAGAACTCTTGCTCCATTGCCAACACGCAGTCCATTTCTCCCTTTATGAGTCCTCATCGTCCTCGAGGCCTGCATATCATTGCATATGTGTGAGCCACAACCGTATCTAATACCCATATGTTATGATCGAAACAGATTAACCTCAATGACAAACATACCAAGAAGTCGAGGCACCGATGCCTTCTTACGCTTCGCTTCTTCGAGATAGATTTTGCGATTCGCCTCCAATGACCGGTCTTACCGCAATGGAAGCGGTACCTTTTGGTGCGATCTCTTTGGTCTTCTTCTTGCCTTTCGCTGCACTTCCTTTCGCTTCGAGCCTTTTTCTTCTTCTGCTTCCTTTTCTTGGAACCAGAGGAAGAAGAATCCACCAATAAGAACGCTTGCTATCTTGCTTGACAAATTGTTCTCATTGTCTTGGCAGATTGATCACTCGGGAATTGTGGTGGATATTTGGTTCATTCGATAGTTCAACACAAACTATGAATAACTATCTGACAAACCAACAAGAATTAAGTCTATACTTAACTCAGAATCCATCACAAAACCTAAGACGGCCAACCTCTCAATATAGCCATTCATCTTCAATGCATATTGCACTGCAGATGAACCAGGAGTCATCTTCGTCGTAAAGAGCAACCTTGAGGTCTCGAACCGTTCGGACCGAGCTTGCTCATCAAACAACTCTCTAAGATGAAACACTATCGTGTGAGCATCCATAGACTCGTGCTGCTCCTGCAGCTCAGGTGACATTGATGCAAGCATAATGCAGGTGGCTATGTCACTGTCTTTTAGACGCTTTCGATATGCCTTCTGATCATCATCAGAAGCTCCTTCAGGAAGTGGATCCGGAAGCGGAAAATCAAGGATATATCCTAGATCCTCAGATCTGAGAACAATTCTCGATTCGCACCAATCAAGAAAATTTGGTCCAGCTTAATTTGTTTGCATCCATTAGTGGCGAAGATTCACACTAGTCGACATCTTCAATCAACCTAAACGTAGAGAGAAATAAAGTTAGAATAGGATTAAATGTATGATCATAAGGACTTAAATGACATACATATGGCTCCCACTAGTTTCAATAGAATCCATAACCCTCATCATGAATCCAAGAAACAAAATGGCACAATGACTGAGTGGGTCGATATCCGACATTGCTAAGAATGACCTTGAGGTTAGCTCAACAAGTCACCTTAGGTCAATCGGTGGGTATCGGTCATACCAATTGCATCATCGATGACCGACATTAAGAATGACCTTGAGGTTAGCTCAACAAGCCATCTTATGTCTCGGAGGTATCGGACATACCAATTACATCTTAGACACAACTATCGATCGCTCTATCAACGGTTGATGTATGCACATACATTGGGTTATCAACACTTGATGCGCGTACATCTGATGTACACTACCCAATTTCGCCTCTATCCACGTTGACCTTGAGGTTAGCTCAACAAATCAACGCTTCTAGGAAAACCGACCCATTAATCTGAAAATCATATTTTCATGGTTTGAACATATTCGTATAGAGTGAGCTTGAGGTTAGCTCAACAACCCAACCCTATAAGAACTCTGGTTCTTACCATATTAATGGAAGGCGTTAGTTTTCTTATTTTAAATTGAGGGATTTTAGGTCTCATCTAATTAATCTCATCCAAGGATCATAGTCACCATGACTATATGGTCTGATTTAGGGCATTGCATCAATCACATTGAATTTATACCGAAAATCACCCATCATCCCACCAAGGCATGATATAAGTCGACTTGTATATGTATAAGTCGACTTATGGCTCTGTATAAGTCGACTTATGTATGTGTAAGTCGACTTGTGCAACTGTGCATGAACAAGTCGACTTGTACCATTGTGCAAGTCGACTTATTAGTCTACAGTGCACCAAACAAGTCGACTTATGAACATATAAGTCGACTTGTTCATTAATGCATTGGAATTGCTATCTAATCGGCTAATTCTCAATCCAGTCATTTCCAATTCACAACACCAATATAACAAGTATATAAACCTTTATATTAATGTGCTAATGAAACATTTTCATCAAATCATGCTTGCCAAATAGTCATACTATATGAGAAAAACTTGAAACCGATTAATCCACTATTAATCACTAGATTTCCACATAATTCAAGGACACCAAATAATCATGCTAAGTATCTCTAGGTAGGCTACACATTATCAAGATTACTCCGGCACTTGTCACAAAAATTGCGACGGCCAAAATAACCAAGATAACGGAATAAGCTAACGAGACGCTAAAGTGACCTATTCGATATCCAAAAATTATTGGAAACCTAAATTCAAGAATCTCAACTTGGAATGCATACCACATCAATATAACACATTTTTAATCACTATAAAAATGATTCATAGCATTGGAACAGAAAATAACACAATCAATCATTCCAAACAAAACAGCCTCAGCAAGTTTCTCAAAACTGCTAAGCTCAACATTTTGCTCAAAATGACCATTGAAACACTTTCAATAAATACTGAGAAAATTACAGAGGTTAAAACATGTTCCCAACATGCTCCATGAATTTTTCCAGGATTTATTTCCCACAAAAACTCATTGAACCTCAGCAATCTAGCCGAACCAGAATCTGTGTTCTCCAACACAGACATTCCCATCAGCACACAAGTAATTCGGAAATAAATGGTAAATCACCTTGAAAACATTTTTCCATCCACAGAGACATTCACAAACATCTTAGGGACATGTCGGTGAAAACCAATCCGAAAATTTTTTTTTCTAGAATTTATTCTCGAATTAACAAGCATACCTGTTTCAGAAACGTTCAACAAGACAGCATCCGAAACTTGAGGGAATTAAATAGCAAAACCATATCAAATCAAATTGATAAATTCTAATCTTTCACAAACATATTCTATAACATGTTATGAACAATTCTGAGCAAGAAATTTCGAAAACATGCATCTCTATACTGATTCGAAATTCACACAAATAACATGCATCAGCAGCTCATTCACTAAGGAACTCCGACCTAGTTATCATTTTAACTGTTTATACAACACAAGTGGCTCTGATACCACTGTAGGAAAATCCCGGGGTAGGCATCACATGCCCACAGTGAGGAATTTAAAATTTTGAGTCCCGGGACATTCCCGAAAGCCAGGATCCATGTGTAAGTACAAACAATTAAACCATAACGACCAAAGGAGACCGTCTCTAACGGTATCCACGCAGAGGTCGGAAAACCTAACCGGGACAAACTCTTTTGACCCGGGAATAGCTAGACTAAAGAAAAGAGTGCTAGCTCTTACCTTAGCCTTGGAGAGCAAATGAGATGATCTTGGTGGAGCCTTGGAGAAGTAGAAGCAATCTTGAATGGATGATAGGAAGAAGACGAAAAACAAAATTTTCAAGCTTAACTCTTAAGCTTGAGACTCTTCTCCTTCAACCTACGTACAAGCCTTCTTCCAATGCCTTCTTATATGTCTATTTAACAACTTAAAAGACATATGAAGGTTTGGTAGAATGGCTATCCACGTTGGAGGCATAATAATGCCTTAAAATGCTAAATAATGATTAGGTTTGACTTTTCAAACCATTTCATCTCCACCATTTTTGGTTCCACCGAAATCATATATATATATATATATAATTAATTAATTATTTACTTAATTAATTAATATATATAATTGCTGAAGTGGTCGAAATCAACTGGGTCGGTCCTACTGCACTGTCGGCCCACAATGAAAAAAATCACCTAAGCGATTTTCAAGAATGTCGATGTCGCGATCTCATCGGACATATCCCAATCTCATCGGGATCCATTTAATCCTATTGCTTTCCAGATATCGGATCTCGTCCAAACTATTTTACTGATTCTCAAAGTCACTCTTATGCGTGTGACCCATTAGGTTCCCGGTTATGTTGGCCACTTAGATTAACACTTAATCTGAGCAAGTCATGAGCGGTATCTAGCAACACATCATGACCCCCAATTGACCGGAAAGTAATTGGTTTGACTAATGAAACCATATCACGAACCCTTCCATAGACAATTACCGTGCAATTCGTCCTTTCACCATGCTATACCCCACTTGGTTTGAGTATGGGCAATGTGTCAACTCTTACTAGACTGATCAGATCAAATCTAGTCCAAGTGTAATCAGTTCTCGTCCTAGGACTCATTACTTTATATGTCCATGAAGACCATCTTCATGACATATGTATGCTCCGGCGCCAGAGACTTCAAAGTAATGATCCTGATAAGAGGCCATGGGTATCTCTTCTGCTATAACAGAAGTGGTGAATCCTCTATTGGCTACTCAATTACCTTCGAATACCTCAAGCTGTACCCAATCACCACCCTATGAGCGACCTCTGAAAGGCAACAAGGAATGGAGTCAAAGTCTGTAATCAAGACTAAGATATCCTTGAGTACCTCAAGTCTAAGGATACTTGCACCATTGCTATGATGAGATTATCACTGATATTTGTATAGGACATCCATGTGATGATCTCATAGCAAGTCATCCAATGTACTTACTACCACTAGTAAGCATCCACATGTCAAATCTAAATATCTCAATATTTACAGTTTTCTGAGATCCACTGCTTGATCCAATCAAGGAGTTTAACATGTCTTAGTCTATCCGGATTAACGATGTCCATCTCATTAATCCTATGACTAGGATAATTTAAATCTTGACATAATTGCACATGATAGGAATCTCAATAGTATGATCACATCATAATTTCCTTCATGCTATGTCATGTATCAGGGACTTCATTAATTTGATTAAAGATCATTATCAATTCATAATAAAATGAATATCAAATAAATGAAATATGCCTTGCTTTATTTATTCATAAAGTCTGTACATGACTATGAACAAAATGCGCTAAAGGGGATTGCCTTTAGGGCACTACTCTAACACTTGCTAGTTATATCAAGCATTTTATTTGTACATGTGGCTGCACATGTGGTGTTGTGTTAGAATAGGCTTAAGAGAGGGAGAAGAAGAAACTCTATTAATTTTTGAAGGGTTTAGATGACGTTATTTTTGGGACTACTAAAATAAACATGTTTAGTTTCGAGTCTTTGCGACGAATTACCCATACTTTCTTCATCATCACTCAATGACAATGTTCTACAACTTGCATTCGAGAGAGAAAGATACAATCAATTTTGTTGTTTAACCAAGAAAAAATGACATATGCCCACTTCCAGCTCTATCACTATTTAAAAACTTGTGTGCAGTCATTATTGTAAATCGAGCCATAAAGTTTAAAAATGCTTTCTTCTAGTTTGGTACCTAGATTAGTGGCCTGGTGAGTGTAAAGGTAGATGTGGCTCTTATGGAGGCAGAGGTGGTTGTAACTATAAAGTAGGGTGTGGGTGTGGGGCTGGCGCAAGAATAAACACCACCCATAAAAAAATATCAACTAATAAGGGGGATAAAAGAAATCGATCAAAATTGGCTCTTCACTTTGAGGGACGAGGAGTAGGGGACATTCGTGTCTTTTCTTAATACTAAAAAAGCCTTAACCTCCAAGAAACATAGTGGTAAGCATAAGTTACATCGATGGCTACTTGATACAGGAGCACTAAATTACATGATTGTGAACATCAATTTACTCATAAATCTCAAGGATGTTGCTCCCTATCTTGTCAATTTGTCAGATGGAATGAAACCACAATAATAAAAGAAGGGGATGCAAACTTTGACCATGGACTAATTTTGCATTATGTTTTATATGAACTTACCCTCACTTGTAACTTGATTTTTATGTCTCAAATGATTCTTAACAAAAATTGCATGGTCACAATTTCTGATAGATTTTGTGTGATTCAAGATTGCATTTTGAGAATGGTGATCAATTAGGTTGAGTAGTAGGTTGGGTTCTATCTTTTTCCTAGAGTGGCTTTAGTGAAGGCTTAGAGTGCTAGTGTGACCAACGCCTTTACTTTATGGCATCATTGTTTTGGGTACCCTTTTAGACAAGTTATTAGTTTGCTTCTTAATATTAGTAGAAATTTAATTAATAGTAGTCATAATATTTTTGGGCCAAGGGATATTTAGTTAAGAGTCAAGCAAACTTATGATGTGTTTTTTTTGAAGTGACAATAAAGCTAGTGAACCATTTGCTTTAGTACATTGTAATTTGTGAGGTGCATATCGGGTCCCATCTTCTTGTGGTGCTTCCTATTTTTAAAACATTATTGGCGATTATCTATGAGTAGTTTGGATATATTTGTTAGTTAAAAAAGGTGAAGTAGCAACAATTTTTAAATCTTTTTGTGGCATAGTGTCTACTTAATTTAATAACAAGGTGAAGGTTGTGTGAAGCAATAATGGAACTAAATTCACTATTCTAAATTCATTTTTTGCTAAAAATGAAATTATTCATCAAAATTATGTTGTTGAAACCCCATAACAAAATGGTTATGTGAAACAAAAGCATCGTCATATCTTTCTGGTTATCCATTTGGCCCTGTGATAAAGCAAAAACAAAAGCATCGGCCATGTGATAAAGACAAATTTGGCCCTAGAAGATGTCGATATGTACTTTCTAGTTATCCATTTGGCAAAAAGGGGTGACGACTTTATAATTTGGATATAAATAATTTTTTGTGTGTTCCATGATGTTTCCTTTTCTAAATATGATTTCCTATTTAAGAATTCGCCTTAATTCTTCTACTACTGCTACTCTATCATGCTTCTCATTTGTTTATGATGATGATCCAATTGTGGTTGCATCGTTTCCCTCTTCACGCATCAACAGGACTAAGCCACATCGGTTACTACTTTTGCCATTTAGACAAACCACGAAGACATATGAATAACCCTAACTTTAGTAAGACGATGGTGGATGCAAGGGAGAGTGATGGCAATAATGGGATAGTGGTTGTTTGCCACATTACGTTGCTCTACTAACCCCCTAGTGACTTGTCCACTCCATCAATATTAGATAAGTTATATCCTATTGCACATTATGTAAGTTGTGCTAATTTTTCTTTGAGACATAAATAATTTCTTGCAGCCATTGTTTCTACAAACTCTTCAAAGGTTGTTCACAAGCCTCAATAGCTAGAAGCCATGTAGTAGGAAATTGTAGCTCTTGAACATAATGAAACTTAGTTGTTAAAAACCCTTCTCCTCGAGAAACAAATTATTGGGTTTAAATGTGTCTATAAAACTAAATACGACTCAGATGGTATAGTTGAAAGACACAAAGCTCACTTAATAGTTTTAGGAAATAACTAGGTTAAATGCATCAACCATACTGAGACATTCGCCCCAACTACCAAGATGGTCACTATTAGAACTTTTCCATCTCTTGTAGTAGCTAAGAGATGAAAATTGCATCAAATAGATATATATATAATGTTTTTATTCATGGGGATTTGTAAAAAGAAGTATATGTGAATCCTCCTCTTGGTTTCCCTACAACCACACCTGAGAAGGTTTGTACACTCTGCAAATTGCTCTATAGGTTACGTCAAGCATCCCGTAATTGGTTCTCTAAACTTACTATTGCACTAAAGGGTTATGACTTCTTTCATTCACATTCTAATTATTCTCTCTTTACTTGTCGCAAGAGTAGGATATTTGAATTATTTCTTGAGCATTAAAATTACTTATAAGCCTTAAGACATTTTTCTTTATCAGTGGAAATATGTTTTTGGTATTATTATTAAAGCAAGTTTATTAGGGAAAACAAGCAAGTTTTCCCATTGAACAAAATCATAAGTTATCGCTTACCGAAGGATGCTCCTTTTTTATTAGGAGGCATACTATCACCTAATTGGATGTTGATTTATCTAACTTTATCCAGACCAGAGCTTTGCAATTCTATTCATGTTTTGGTTCAATTTATTCAATGTCTACACTAAGCACATTGGGAAGCTATGTTACATGATGTTTGTTACTTAAAAGTTAATCTAGGTCAAAGTATATTTCTTAGGTTGATAATGATCTCTTGTTATATGCATATTATGATTCCAACTAGGCAAGTTGTCACCTTACTTGTCATTCCTTAACTGGTTATTTTGTTATGCTTGGTCGTTTCTCAATTTCATGGAATACTAAGAAGCACCTGTTTGTTTCACGATCTTTTGTTGAAGTTCAATACAGATTGATGGACACCAATATATATGAATTGAAATGGTTGAAAAGTCTGCATAAGTAATGAGATTGTATCGGGATAGCCAAGCAGAGTTTAATATTGCAACAAACTTGATTTTCTATTATTGTAATAAGCACATCGAGATTGACAGTCAATTTGTTCGTGATGAACTCTTATCAAGAAACATTGCTAACATGCATAATTGATTGATGTTTTGACCACAACTGGGAATATTGTAAATATTAGTGTAATTTGTCATTAAAGAAGTATATATTTAGGTGATATTCTTTGAATATATTTAGGACTTTCGTCATATACATTTGTAGAGCTTGCGAGGCTAAGTCTTAGCTCTTATCATTTTTAGTTGAGGCTTATATCAAATTATGATACAGTCCAAAATGGTTTTTGTTTAAGAGGAATAAGATTCAATGATAAAAAGTGTAAGATTGAAAGTTTAGGAGTGCTTGATTAAAATAATATAGTATTATTTTCTAAAATTGGCTCGGAGAACTTATAAATTCGAATGCTTGCATGGTAATTAATACTGATCTTATGCACATTCCATCACCAGCCAATCACTAAGACGTACCTATAGGGTTTAAGTAGATGAGAGTCGGCCAAGGCAATAGTGGTCACGTGGACGTGGTGGACTAGAAAGTAGGCAATTATTTTGTCTCCATTCCTCACTAGATCATTCTTTTACGTAGGATATGGCGCCCCACACTCACTTTAACTGGATTCATCCATTAGATTTCGCACACAACCACCCTTGTTTGAAAGCGGTAAGGGGAAGCCAATTTTGACAAATGAGCTTCTAGAGACCCAATTACATAGTTTTATCATCGAAAACGCGATTTGAACTTCTAGAACGCTGGCACCTGTTTTATTATCGAAAACATGATTTGAACTAGAACGCGGACACTATTTTGATATAATATCGTACAGAATAGAACGGGTCTCTTATGGCATAATCTAAACCATCATACCCAAGCTGCTTCGACCCGCATTAATCCATTGGACCACAATTTTTGTCTCAACTTAGCCTTTGATTAAGTCTCCCTATACCCTTTAGCGAGCTTTAAAATTGTATTAGATGCTAGTTTGAGTACCTTTAAAATTAAAGACTTTAGAGATCACCCAAGTCGTTAAGTGATTGTCTTACGTTTCTACTTTCCTATGGTATGTTCGTGTACGTCATGTCTCTAAAGATTCTAACTTTGTTGATGTGAATTATGTAACCTTACTGTTCAGTGATTGATTGCCTGGTGTCCTATTGAGACAGTAAATTTATACTATAATGTTTCTCGTTCTCCTTGGATTCTGTTTCTGATTCAGTGGGGTTGCTTGAGCAGATTGGCCTCCTCAGCTTCCATTGTCCCTCTTTTGTTTATTTTTGCCGATTTACGACTCGTATAAAAGCACCGGCTTACGGGGCGGCTTGACTTTTAGTGGGGAGTGGGACATCATCGTTGGCAAAGATAAAGTGCTATGCCACGAAACTGTGCTTTGACCGAGTGGAGAATGCGACAGAAACAGTGCAGTAATTGTGGACTTCTTAACTACTTAACAAGTGATATATTTAGAAGGATCGAAGCGTTTATTGAATAGTTGAAACCCAAGTCCAAGTTAGCTATGGTTTCTTCGGAGTGCACATAATTAATGAACAAGAAGTCAGATGATGTTTCTTTTAGTTCCTAATTCTCATTCAACGTTTGTATAAATGGAACAATGAATTAGTAAGGCATGTTAATTCCAGGATGCAAGTGAGTTAGTAAAGAACTTTTTTGGTCTAAGTGAGGTTGCGGGTTTAAACTCTCCTCATGTATGTAGTCGTTTAAAACTTAAGGCCAGAGCTTTACTTCCCGTAAAGAACCTACTCAGCTTAAGTAGGAATTAGTTTGGATATGAATAATTTAAATGTATCTTCTCATCATTGAAACCTGCCTAAATACTTGGTAAGCAACTAAAAAAAAAGAAAAGTAAAGCATGTTGCTCAAAACCAGGGCTGTGGGGCAGAGTCCTGTCCTGTAAGTTTTCAGTCAGATAAAGTTTTCATTTTATCTCCATCAGGATTCAGGAGGTTAATTTTCTCATGTTTTACCCTGCCTGTCAGTCTTTACATATGTATGTAGTCGTAACTTTTCAGCTATACATTATATATTTGAGTTGGAAATTTTGGTGTAATGTTTCTATTCTAATACATTTTTTGACCAAAAAAGAGACAGTGAATGGAGATTTTTGGTGAGGGAACCCTAACTACGTAGGAGAATGGCTTTTTTTTTCCTGTCAAAATTTCAAACAAAAGCTAGATCCTACCTCACGCACTTTTCTTTTTTCTTACTATAAATAATAATTAAATTACTAAAAGACCACGACAGATTGTTTGACGAGCTTACTTATACTTATATACTATGAAAAGTTGAATTATCATAAATCTCTTTATACTTCTGTTTATATATATTATTGCTGATGTTAACTTTGCTAGAAAATTATATTAATTAGGCTGAATATTCCAAAAATATTTATTTTAGTTGTTTACTAACTTTAGGGTTATACTTCAATACCCTAATTAAAATAAATTATTTAACCTGAATTTATTTATAAAACATATATTTTAAAAATATATTATAATAACATATGATAATTATTCTAGAGTTATAACAAGTTTAAATTCAATGCTTAAATTTTTAAAATTTTAATTGAGTTGTCAACTTTTAAAACTTTCATAATTTAATTTAAAGATTATTTTGATGATGTGACGTATAAACTAAATATCATGTGAATATCCATCTATCAACCACTTTAGTAAAAATTAATATTTTGAATTGAATTGTTAATATTTTAAAAGGTTGTTATTCAATTAAAATTTGAAAATTGTCAATGAACTGAAAAATATAAAAAAATTGAGCACTTTAAGATTGGTTATCTTCAAATATTGAATAGACATTTTTTAAAAACTCAAATAATATAATAAGGCCTTGTATGTTAGGAACTTGACGAAAGACCTTTGAGAAAATTATAAAATAAAGGATACTTATGAATTATGAATTGAAAATTACAAATAAACAAATGAAAATTGATATAAAGGTGAAGGAGTTAGGATTAAAAAAAAAGAATAAACAAATTACTAGTCACAACGTTTTGTAATTAAGAAAGGGATCATTAAACAATATTCATAAATAATAGAGCTAAAAGGAATCGATAGGCTTTTTAGAGCTTATTAAGCAACATGATTGTAAGTTCTTTAAAATTTTTACTATATATCTGGTTCTGCCGGATTTTGGCTGAGCTGTACGTTGCCGTTCTGCTCCATGATCCTGCTGCTTTTTGTGATGAGTCCGATGTGAAGATACCTGCAAAACAAGGAAGGCACGTCGGGGGTCAGGTCCCGATTAGCCCTCAAGCGATCAAGTAAGTCTTTTTGTGAAGGTGAGGTTGATCAATGCAGAGAAAACAACTAGGTTATGATTTCGTACCTCAATTATGGGAAAACTATACCTTATATATGGTTTTGTAGCTAGGTTTAGGTTTTTACGTAGACTTCTACCTCTGCATGGTAGGTTTTCTCATGCTAACAGGTTGTGGAAGGCGTGGATCGGGCTTGGGCCTGGCATGGCGATTAGGTAGGAGATTGACAATCGAAGAATGGACCGACCGGCCCATGGGTCGTCTTGACTGGGTCCGGGCCCTGCACGACCGACCCGACCATAAGCCCCCTCTACTCCTCGAGTCTGAGCGAAGAGAAGGATCGTAGGAGTATGTAGGAGTTTTGTAGCTCGTCTGTGAAATAGCTCGTCAGGTGATCGATCGATCGGGCACTGACGTTGTAGGTCGGGTATGAGACAGCTCGGGTAGCCCCGGTCGATTAAATGCCGACCGATTATACGTGACCGCCGATATCTGATCGATTATGCGTGAATCGCTTTCGGATGCCAACCGATTATGCGAATCGCTTTCGGATGTCGACCGATCAGGTATAATCGCTCGGATGCTTGACCGATTAGGCGCGTCGCTTCCTTGTCGGATCTTGATCGATCGAAAGTGCTAAACCGATCGCCTCGGCACTTATTACGCGATTGCTCGCGCTTAAATGATCCGTGGTTATCATTGGCGGCGTCATGGAGCATTTATTATGAGCATACGTAGCGTCTTTGTCGGCGACTTCGTAATCAAACGATAGTCTTTATAATCGCCACATACCTGTCCCAGTCGCCCTTTCAACTGTTCGCGCCCTTCCGGATTTTGATTAACCCTAATTAGTCTCCGTTTAGATCGTGCCGCGTGTCCAGGAGTAGCTCGGATTTTCTCCACTCGTCGAGTTTTGGATGGATCGCAATTGACGCGTTTTCCTATAAATGTTCAAAGTCGATTTAACGATTTGCTTTTCTTCACGCCATTTCATTCTTCTTTGTTCTCTTGCTTTCCTCTCGCTTTTTTATTCTCGTTCCCCTGAGGTTATCTCCGGCGTTGTTCAAATTTCCGAACTCTTACCACTAAATAGGTACGTCCCTTTCCCTTATTTTCCTCTTCTAAATTTTCTCTTAGTGAGCATGTCGTCTACTGGTTCTCGGAGTGGGGTTTCTCCAAGGGATTGTGTTGACGAGAGATCGTCGGAAGTTATGGCCGAAATGACGGCGGTGTCAAGGTTGGAGGATGTTGAAGAGATTACGACAAGGGAACGAAAAGATGGGCTGGTAGTAAAAGAATTGCCCAAAGGCAAATCGAAGATGTCTGCGACGGAGTTGAATAGGTCGATTGTTAGGAACGGCATCCCTCGGTCTTGGGGGCCTAGGCTGTCTTCGGGGGATGAAAGGATTGACAACAGCAAAGGTGGGTGGATTGCCGTCTCTGAGTATTTCTTCTCGGTCGGGGGCTTGAGATTACCGTACGTGCCGATCGTGGATGAAGTGTGTGCTGACTATCAGTTAAGGCCGACTCAGATTCCTCCGAATGGGTGGAGGTTCATTAATGGGCTTGTGCTGCTGTGTCACCAATTCGGTTGTCCGCCCTCGGTTAACATCTTGCGCCACTTCTTAAGAATGAGCCAGAGTCCGAGTTCTGGGGGTGAGATCCCTTCCCTGATGTATAAGGATGCCTGGTATCGCCCAGCAGGGACGTCTGGTAAAATTACCGGTTGGCGGACGAAGTATTTCTTCGTGAAGCCTCCGGGGTCTTCTTCCGATTCCCAGCCTTGGAGGTATCCCCTAGCCGAGCGATGAAATGACTCGTCAAGTCTATTCCTGTCTAGGGAGGAGCGAGAGGTGGTCAGCCGTATAAAGGAACTCGGCTAGTATAACTTCGCTCGGCTTATTTCGGGATACGGCGGGGGGGCCTCGGCCAGCTCTTTTCTGATTGATCCCCCGCCACAAGTTGGCGGGCTAGGAGAGGGAACTGCCCCGCTTGGTTGACCCCTCGTGGTTGATTTGTTTTTCTTACTTGTAAGTTTTGATTCGATTTCTAACCTGCTTTCTTTGTTTGTGCAGCCATGGTGAAGGTTAATACTTTCCCCGACCCTCCTAAGTCTGCCAAGGGTAAGCGTCAGGTCGCGGGGCCTTCGGGAGTTAGAGGTCAGGGAGATAGGACGGAGGCCGGTTCGATGGTTGTTCGGCCAATTGCTTCCAGGCAACGGGGTGTTCCTCCGACCGTCTCCGAGCCGCCTGTGGCCCCTGCTGTGGTCGTCCCACCCAGTGAGTACCTGGTTGTGATCGAGGAGGAGGAGGAGGAGATTGAACGACCTCTGAAGGGGAGAAGGGGGACTCAGGTAGTCGACCGACCTACCCAAGTAGTCGACCGACCTTCTCAAGTGGTCGACCGACCTCCTTGCCCTTGGACCGCAAGGGTAAAGGGAAAATGGGAGATTGTCTTTGCCTCGTCGCCTGTGGATGGGGAAGAAACCAGCGGGGAATGCCGACAAGTGGGAGGTGGCGATTAGCCTCGAGAAGACTGCCTCGATCGCTGATGCCGAAGTGGCTCGTCATCTCGCTGAGAAGGTTATTCCTCCTTCAGATGAGGAGCGCTTTGACGAGTTAAGTCTTGAGGAGATGATGAGTCGCGCCATCCGTAATTCCATGAGGGATGTGGCCCTCACTTTGTACACGCATCAGCGGATCGATCTGCTGAATCGAGAGATCAATTCCCTCCTGGAGCAGGTGGACGGTTTGAAGAAGGAGCTATCGGAGGTCGGAGAGGAAAGAGACTTCTCCCGGGCACAACTTTCTTCCTTGGAGGAGGACAAGAAACTCTGGGAGGAGGAGCGCGATGTCCTGAGAGCCCAGCTTGCTTCGGAAGAGGAGGAGAGGAGCCTCAAGGCTCGGCCACCGGGGAGGAGGTCGAAAGGGTAAGGGCAATGGCAGCTAGGAACAAGCTGTTCGAGGAATATGCGGCGTTGCGAGGGCAGTGTGAGTCGAAGAGGGTGCTCAAGGAGAAATCCCTCCGAGACCATGCCCAAACCGAGGATACGTTGAGGAGGGTGCTAGCCTCCGTGAAGGAACAAAGGATAGATACGATCCTGCGATGGTAGAGGAGGTTCTTACAGGAGGAGTGCTTGGAGTATTCCTGTGACCTGACCCTCATGATCTTGAAGAACTGTTATAACGCCTGCGTTCCTGAGGGGTCGGACGGTCCTTCGTTTGAGAGGTTTGCCGAGCCGTTGCTTCCTACCGCCCTTGGCCTTTCTCTGGAGGAAGTGACGGAGAGAGCCATGGAGAACCGGGGCCCAGTCCCGAATGAGGAGCTAGATCTTAGCTCTGCCGAGGAGGACGAGCTTCCTCGTGAGGATACTTCTCCGACCGCTCATTTGGACCCCGCTTCTGCTTCGACTTTTCTACCCGCTTCCGAGGGTTCTCCTGGGCATCCTCCCACTTCCCCTTCTGTAGACTTTTGAGGCTCACCTGGTCGGGCTTGTGGCTAGGGCAAATTGATACTAATGAAATTTTACCTTTGCCTTATTTTTTTCTGATGTCTTTTTCCGTAGTTATGCTCTTTACTTTCGATGTATGTTGAGTTTTGATGAAGTTGCTGGTAGTCGACCGGCATCGAGGTCGATTTATAGTAGAGTCCGAATCGAGGTGTCAAGGATCTCATCTTGGCGACCAATTGACCGCAGTCGAATTGTGTCGATACCGAGCGAGGGTCCCAAGAAACTAGTCTTGGCGACCTGACCGACCGTAGTCGGTCTATGAAGATGGCGAGCAAGGGTCCCAAGGATCTTGTCTTGGCGACCCGACCGATGGTAGCCGGTCTATGAAGATTTCGAACGAGGTCCCAAGGATCTTGTCTTGGCGACCCGACCGACGGTAGTCGGTCCATGGAGATACCAAGTGATAGAGAATGAGGTCCCAAGGATCTTGTCTTGGCGACCCGACCGACCGTAGTCGGTCTATGGAGATTTCGAACGAGATCCCAAGGATCTTGTCTTGGCGACCCGACCAACCGTAGTCGGTCTATGGAGATTTCGAACGATGGCGAATGAGGTCCCAAGGATCTTGTCTTGGCGACCCGACCGACCGTAGTCGGTCTATGGAGATGCCGAGTGATGACGAATGAGGTCCCAAGGATCTTGTCTTGGTGACCCGACCGACCGTAGTCAGTCTATGGAGATGCCGAGTGATGGCGAATGAGGTCCCAAGGATCTTGTCTTGACGACCCGACCAACCGTAGTCGGTCTATGGAAATGTCGGGCGGTGGCTGATTGGATTGTCTACTCTTTGCCACATGTAATGTAACTCTTTATTGTCAAGAAATCTGAAACCCCTTTATTAATGATAACGAGGCGTGGTAGTTAAAAAACACCTGGCGAGACGGGAAAAGGTACCCACAAGTATACAAAAACGATAATAAGGAAATATTAACTAGAATAAAGCTTATCTACTGGTAAAACGCTTTCAAATTCTGTGAGTTCCAAGGCCTTGGTAGAACCTTTCCTTTCGCATCGCTGAGGATGTAAGAACCATGCCCGGCTTGCTTAATCACTCGATAAGGTCCTTCCCACGCCTGTTCGAGCTTTCCGGGTTGCTTCCCAGCCGCCTCGGCTTTTCGTAGGACGTAACCACCTACCTTTACATCGCTCGACTTAACCCTTCTATTGTAGAATTTGGTTGCCTTTTGCACGATAGCCACGAACGAGCGGCGCCTTTCTCTATCCTCACCGAGGAGAACGAGTTCGCTCTGCGGGCTTCATCATTTCGCTCTTCTTCATAGCCCGACACCCTTTGATTGTGCAATGTCGCCCATCGAACTAAAACTTACGCCCGAAGGTCATTACGAACGGTGTTTCCCTGGGCTCTGTTCGATGTGGTTCTCAGATGCCCACAAAGACTTCGTCTAGTTCTTCTACCTGTGTCTTCGGCCATCCAGACGCTTGAGGCGTTCATTATCTTTTTATTGGTGTTCTCCGCGAGTCCGTTGCTTTGTGGATGAGCTACCGAAGTCAACTGTAGCTTGATATTTAGTCGGTCGCAGAAATCTCTGAACTTGTCGTTCTCGAACTGCTGACCGTTATCCGTAACCAATACCATGGGCATCCTGAAGCGGGTAAGTATTTTCTTCATCACAAAGTTCTCTACCTTCTGCTCGGAAATTGTAGCGACCGCTTCCGCTTCTGCCCATTTGGTGAAGTATTCCACCGCCGCTATCAAGAACTTCTTCTGCCCGGGACCGAGAGGGAAAGGCCCCAGTATATCCATTCCCCATTAAGCGAACGAGATAGGATGGCTCACAATTTTCATCCTTTCGATCGGCTGGTGAGACAGGTTGCTGTTTCTCTGGCAAGCCTCGCATCGGTCGACTTTCTCTTGGCAGTCTCTTCTCATCGTCGGCCAATAGTACTCCTGTCTGATCAGTCTGTGAGCCAACATTCTGCCTCCTACATGGTTTCCACACATCCCTTCATGGACTTTGGCCATTGCCCGCTTGGCTTCTTCTTTATTCAAGCATCGAAGCAGTGGCCAGTCGTAAGACCGTTTGTATAGAGTGTCGTTAACGACCGTGTACTCGGCTGCTTTTATTCTCAGTTTCTTGGCTTCCGACGCGTCTTCCGGTTGTTTTCCCTCCAAAAGGTATTGTATGATCGGCTCCATCCAACTCGATCGACTAGTACTTACGTCGAGAGCTTCCTTGGCTTTTTGAATGCTAGGTCGGTCTAGTCGCTCGACCAGAACATTATTCATGGCATCACGGTCGGAAGCCATTTTAGAGAGCGCGTCTGCTTTAGCGTTTTGAGCTCGTTCTATTCTGTTGATCGAGTACTGTTCGAAATTGCTCAACTCCTGCTTTACCAGCTCCAAGTACTTAATCATGTTGCTCCCCTTGGCCTCATACTGCCCGGTGACTTGACCGACCACCACTTGGCTATCGTTATATATTTTTAGATGCCTGATCTCCATTTCCTTAGCCAGTTGGAGACCGGTTATCAGGACCTCGTATTCTGCTTCGTTATTGGAGGCTTTGAACTCAAGTCGAAGGGTGTATTCCACCTTTTCTTCATTGTGTGGGTTGATCAGCACTACTCTCGCTCCACATCCCTTGGCATTGGACGACCCGTCAACAAACAAGCTCCAGGCAGGGAGCTGCTCGTCCTTCGAGTTAGGTTGACTCATCTCCGCGATGAAGTCCGCCAACACCTGCGCTTTAATGGTCGTGCGAGGTCTGTACTGTATGTCGAACTCTCCCAGCTCTACCACTCACTTTATTAGTCGGCCCGAAGTTTCGAGCTTTTGAAGGCATTGCTTTAGGGGTTGGTCGGTCCATACCTCAATTGTATGACTTTGGAAGTAAGACTTTAGCTTCCGAGCCGCCATTATCAGGGAGAGGACTAGTTTCTCTATTGGCGTGTATCGCGTTTCCGGTCCGGTTAATACTTTGCTGACGTAATAGATAGGGTGTTGGTCGTTTCCCTCCAATCGAATAAGTATCGCGCTGACCGACCCCTCCGTAACCGCCAAGTATATAATCAGGTTCTCTCCCTCTACCGGGCTTTGCAGGATAGGCGGACTAGACAGGTATTGCTTTAAGTGTTGAAAAGCTTTCTCACACTTGTGCGGCCATTGGAACTGAGCCACGTTCACTTTCCTCAAGATCTTGAAAAATGGGAGGCACTTGTCCCCTAATCTGGACACAAATCTACTCAGGGAGACTATTTGACCAGTCAGTATCTGTACTTCTTTCAAGGACCTTGGTGAAGGCATTTGGACGATGGCTTCAATCTTCTCTGGATTAGCCTCAATCCCACGTTAAGTAATCATGAACCCGAGGAATTTTCCGGATGCCACACCAAAGACGCATTTTTCAGGGTTCAGCTTCATCTGAAATTTATCAAGTGTCTGGAAGACTTCTTTTAAATCATCCACATGCTCGACGACCGTCTTACTTTTAACCACCATATCATCTACGTAAGCTTCGACATACCGACCTATCTGTGTTTTGAAGACCTCCATGACGAGCCGTTGATAAGTAGCCCCAGCATTCTTTAGACCGAACGACATCACTTGGTAACAATACGTGCCTTGGTCGGTAATGAAGGCGGTCTTTTCCTCGTCTTCAAGGCTCATCTGGATTTGATAGTAGCCCGAGAAGGCATCCAGGAAACTGAGAAGTTCGTATCCTGAGGTGGAGTCTACTAGCTGGTCGATCTTGGGCAAGGGAAAACTGTCATTTGGACATGCTTTGTTCAAATCGGTGAAATCTATGCACATTCTCCACTTCTCGTTCTTCTTTTTCACTAAAACCACATTGGCGAGCCATTCAGGGTACTTGACTTCTCGGATGAACCTGGCCTTGAGTAATTTTTCTACTTCTTTCTCGATCACCCCCTGTCGCTCCTTGATGTGCCATTGCTTCTTTTGTCTGATCGGTTTGTAGTCATGCCGTATACCGAGGAAGTGCGACGCAACTGATCGGGAAATTCCAGGCATGTCGCTCGACACCCAAGCGAAGACCGATCTATTTTTCACCAGACAGGCTGTGATATCTTTAACCAGGTCGCTCTACAGCTCGGAGCCTAGGTTTGTGAATTTGGAAGGGTCAGCGTCGTTCAGTCCGACCCGCTGTGTTTCTTCTACTGGGTTCATCCTATCCATATCCTCGTCGACCCTCACATCAAGAGAGCTCGTCAGTACTACAACCCCATCTAATGTCTTCGTTTATGCTAAGTAACGTTCCCTGACAATTCTCTGCTGACCCCTGACAACGCCAACTTCGTGGGGTGTTGGGAACTTCATAACCTGGTAGTAGGTGGAGACGACCGATCTGAGGACATTTTGAGTAGTCCGCCCGATTATTGTGTTGTATGCCCCTTGAAACTTGACGACTAGGAACTCAACGTCCTTTTTCCGACACGGCTTCGCCTCAACTTCACTTTCAAATTCACCCGGCGACGGTAAGTGGACGCCTTGATTACTCCTTTAATGGGGCCGTCAAGTAGGTAGTAGTCGGTCTTGGTACTTTCATCTTCTTGAAGGCCTCGAATACAACAAATCAACCGAGCTTCAGATCAATCATCACCCGTTTCACCTTGAACCGCTCATATTCGGATTTACCACGAGGCGTCGTCGTGGGGCAACTTATTCCATCGAGGTTGGACTCATAGAATGATATCATCCGTCGGTCTCCTCGACTTTTTAGTGGATGAGTCTCTGCCAATTGCTTGGCGATCTCTTTCTCCCTTTAGTGGTGGATCCGCCAAATTGAGTTTCCACCGAATATCATGTTAATGATTCCAGCTTGGTCGATCGTCTTGTTGCCCGCGTTTCCATCGCTTTCTTTCCTTGATCACCCTCTCTCTTCTTGTCGATTATCTCAGATTCGTATTCGCCTCCTCCGTCATTCCTGTCATTTCGCCTCCTGTGGTGGTCACTTGTTGTTTGACCGACTGCCCCTGCTACCGATTGTCTCGATCGGCTTTAGCTTCAGGTTTCACGAATCGGCCTAGCCTTTCCCTTTGTATGAGGGATTCGATTTCTTTTTTCAACTGCCAGCAATCTTCCGTATCATACTTGACCTCTTTGTGGAAGTGGCAATACAGATCCGGGTTCCTGTCTTTGTATGGGGTCTTCATTTTATTGGGCTCTCGGATAGTTTCCCCATCCGCTCTCATGGCCGCCAGCACTTTCGTATATCGTTTGTTAAGCGGGGTGAAGTCTTGTTGATGCCACTGCCGACCGATTGGCTTTCTCCAGATCGACTGATCCCTCTGTCTTTTGTGAGACTCATTTGCCCTACCACTCGGCCGCGATCATCTGTCCGACGTTTTGTATTCTTTAATACTTCCTCGAGCTGAATGTACTTGTCTGCCCGGTGTCTGATCTCCTGAATAGATCGGGGTTGATCGAGGGCTAGCGACTTCTTAAACTCCTCGTCCCTCGTATTGCTCATAAGCGCGACCAGCATAGACGAGCAAGTAAGATCGGGGACTTCGACCGCTTCGTTATTGAACCGAGTGATGAACTCTCGCAGACTTTCATTCCTTCCTTGGGTGAGTTGCATCACTTCAAGGTCATTTTTCGCGTGGCATCGTTCTTGGTATGGCTGGTTGAGGAAAAGTAGTCTGATATCCTCAAAGCAAGTAATACAGCCCGGAGGTAGACTATTGAACCAACGTCGGACTCCTTCTTGAAAGGCCGTGCAGAAAGCCTTACATTGAATGACATCCGGCATGCAGTGCAGATTCATCATTGACTGGAAGTGTTGTAAGTAGTCTAGGGGGTCGGTCTTGCCAGTGTATTTTTCTGGTGTTGGTATTTTGGTTCCGGGTACCGGGAGGCTATCCAAAATTTCCGGAGTGAAGGGAGAGCTATACTGTGATGTCGGGCGGTCTGGGCGGAAGCTTATAGCTGCGTTAATCCGATCGTCCACGATTTTTCTAGGTTTTACGTCGGTGGCGATCGGTCATCATCTTTGGTCTGTCATGCTTCTCGCTTTGCAGATGGTCGCCGTTGTCTTTGCCGAGATTGCAAAATCTGGCGGATCAATAGATCGGTAGCTTCTCAATCTGCTTCTGGTGAGGGAGGTGAGCACAAAGTGAACAGATCTCGCATCCGACGGTCTTGGAGATTCGGTGCATATTGAGTGCGGCGTTATCCTCTAAAGCGACACTCTGTTCTTGCTCCAAATCTCGAGGTTGTGGTTGATCGTTAGGATCCGAGGATTCCGTCGCGAAAACATATAGATGCAGAAGGCAGAGTTGCGGTGGCTATGAAACCCACGCGTTGATCGCCAGAGCCGCAATAACGGCTATATCAGGATTCATCGTCGCCGCCTGACTGATCTGTGTGTTTCTGGACGTGGTGCGCGGAAGTCGGGCCCCACGATGGGCCCCATTTGTTCTCGCTGATTTTGGAATCAGACGTTCTTGCTTACGCTCATGATCCTGCCGCTTCGTGATGAGTCCGATGTGAAGATACCTGCAAAACAAGGAAGGCACGTCGGGAGTTGTGTCCCGATTAGCCCCTCCGACGATCAAGTAAGTCTTTTTGTGAAGGTGAGGTTGATCAATGCAGAGAAAACAACTAGGTTATGATTCCGTACCTCAATTATAGGAAAACTATACCTTATATATGATTTTGTAGCTAGGTTTAGGTTTTTACGTAGACTTCTACCTTTGCATAGTAGGTTTTTTCATGCTAACGGGCTGTGGAAGGCGTGGATCGGGCTTGGGCCTGGCATGACGATTAGGTAGGAGATTGACAATCGAAGAATGGACCGACCGGCCCATGGGTCGTCTTGACTGGATCCGGACCCTGCACGATCGACCCGACCAATATCTAATGTTAAAGACCTTTATAAATTCATTCCAATGAAGTAATACTAAACCTAAACATTAGGAATTTTATTTTTATATAAAATTAAACCTAAAATTTCGGTCCGTTTAATAAATATGTTTAAGTTAAGATAGACATCAAGGTATGACTTGAAAAGAAACTGTGAAAATGAGATGGATCCTCCACATTATCTGTCAGATTGTCATGATATGGTTGGATCTTAGTCCACAGCACAAATGAGAAAAGTTGGCCGGACGCCTCATCTGCAAAATTATTGACCTGATACACACACAGACACGCCACATGATGGCTGTTCCTACGCAATCTCCACAAAACTCCCAGAAGTTACAACACATCCACCATAATTTCAGGGCCTGCTTCTTCTTTAAAGGTCAACCCTCCCCACTCTCAGCCTGCCAAAGATGAAAGAGCTCGCATCCCTTGGAACAGAGTATGTGTTTTCATTAATCCATACCTATCCTATTTTATAAACATCTATCTATTTATGAATAAAAGATAATCACAAAAATTAAATAAATCAATTAATTAATAACTTTTTGAAAAATATTAATGTCGCAAAAGGAAAATTTGTATTCTTTGAATAAAATAAATTATTCAACACCTAAAAAAGAAATGATTTGTTTTATTAATAAAGATTACGAGAAATCTGAGTGGGCAAGATAAGGGAAGTGGTGTGAGATTTGGAAGACTTTCTACAACTACTTCTAATCAAGAAACCTAACCAAAATGAGCAGTTGATGTTTGCATGAAAAAAAAAAAAAATCAGTCACTCCACAAACTGTATTCCAAAATTGATATGGTTAGTTGACCACATATGATCATCATCGTACGCAAATTAAGATGATTAACAAAGAAGTGGCTTAAGCGTATCGCTTAAGACAATTAATTAAGAAAAGCATAAAACGTTCATTGAATAATAATTATTACTCCCTCCTATTTAAAATAAATGTCATTTTAGAAGGATGCATATTTATTAAGAAAGTTAATGAAATATTTAATATACCCTTATTAATTCTAAGTTGAAGTGCCTTGAAAATATAATATGTGTAATTAAGATGTGAGTAAAATTAAAGGAAATTTTGGAAATAAAATTATAATCATGTATAAAAAATTATGAATGACATTTATTTTAAATAATTAAAATTCTTCTAAAATAATTTCTATTAAAAAATTACTAATAAAAAGCAGAGAAAAAGGTCCAATGCCATTTCAACAAACACAAAATATTAAATTCTACAGTGATCACAAAAATAGAAAAAGGAGGAGTTTCGAATCCGCTACCTAACGCATGACGCAGGAAATCAACGTGTCCTACAATCGCTTTCGGTTTTTACTTGGACATAAAATTTTCACACCCTTTTTCTTTTCCTAGGAAACAAACAGATTAATATAAATATCGGAAAAGATGTTAATAATAAAAGAAATTAAAAGCAAACGTTGGCTCTTAATTAGTCTAAATTTTCTACTCCATCCGATTCATAATAAGAGTCGTTTTAAAAAAATACACGCTTATTAAGAAAGCTAATAAAATTATAGATATACCTTATTAATACTCCCATAAAATTACGCCATGTCAAAGATCTTAAATGAAATTGTGAGAGAATTCGCTTCAAGTTGTGATCAGATAATTAAAATGAGAGATAAATGAAAGATTAATTTTGGAAGAAAAGTTATAAACATACATACAAAGTCAAGAATGACACTTATTTTGAATAATTAAAATGTATCTAAAACGACTCTTATTATAAATCGGAGGGAATATTCAATATTATGATATTTTATTGTGTATAATAAATCTCAGCTATTTATTTATATTAGTCTCTTATAAATTTTACGTGAGTTCTGCGTACATCTTATAAAATAAATAGTTGAGATTTTATAAAATAAAATATGAAAATAATACAATATTAACATAAATCTTATCCTCAAGTCCCACCGAAACCAAAAACCAGCAACGTAACGTAGTCAACCAGTTGAAACTCTCCCTCCAAAGGAAACACACACTCTCAATTTCTCTTATAAAACCCTCTAGTCCGAGTTCATATCACAACTTAACGCTCTCTCTCTACAAACACAACACCGGCTCTCGTTTCATCTGATTGTGTACGGAATATGCCTCAAGTGGATCTGGAGACTTTAGTTTCTGTCTGCGGCGGTAGCGGCAAGATCGCCTGCGAAACTCTGGCCACCACCGCCATCAACGGAGATCAACCTTCGGAAGTTCCGCCGGATTCGTTCTGGCTCTCGAAAGACGCCGAGCTCGACTGGCTTGACCGCAACGCATTCCTCGACCGCAGGGACTCTACCAAAGCCAGCTCCATCTCCACCAATCTGAATCCTAACATTCACTCCAATGCGAATCCCTCTAACTCTCAACGCTTCTCTAACTTGAAGACAAAGGCTTCGATTTTCGGCCTCCCAAAGCCTCAGAAGAGTTGCTTCGTTGAAGCCAAGAATCGAAGGAACTGCAGAACCGGCGCTCGGTTGTTCCCTAAAAGGTCCGGTTCGTCGGGGAAATCCGATTCCTCGATGGTGGAGCCTTCTTCTCCAAAGGTTTCTTGTATTGGAAGAGTGCGATCGAAGAGAGACCGCAATCGGAGGTTGAAGAATCGGCAACGTTCCGGTAAAAAAAAGGAAAAAACTGAAAGCGCGAAGAAAACTGGTGGTTTATTCGCAAGTTTTAAGTCGATTTTCAGGTCCAGTCCGAAGAAGAGTGAAAAAGACAAGTTGCAAAGGCAAGCGTCTTCTAAGAAGCTCGCTAAGTTCAGAACGCACGACATCAGGGATCGGCTGCCGGTGGGAGATCGAGACTTGCCGCCGAGGAGGAGCGCTGGTGACGTGGAATCAGCGTTCGGTGGACCAGCGGGTTTGGGTGGAATGCAACGGTTCGCGTCAGGAAGAAAATCGGAGTCGTGGGCCTCAATTATCGAGGTGGCGTGATATGGTTTGTCGGAGCGGAAGTGGTGGGGCGTAGCTGAGTAGGAGATAGGAAAACTTGGAAGTGTGCGTTGCGGCCGTGATTGGGGGTCTGTGGGTCCCGCTTGCTTAGAAATCGGGGATTGAAAATCGCGTTCTACGCTGAAACTATGATCTCCTCGAGCAAGTGCGGTAACAGTAAATCCCGCCTTTCGTATTTTGACCTCTACGTTTCTTTTTCCCTCTGTTATTCGAATTCTGTATTGAGTGTTTTCTGTTAAGTACAAGATTAGGTCTTTGTATATACATGCGAGAGTGTAAATTTGTTGTGATTATGTATAATATTGTTAAGCTCTATTAATTCCTAGATGTGTCCAAGTGGAGTTGTTTTGGTCTTAAAAGGCTAAGGGGTTTTGATTTGGGGATTCGAATACTAACCGTCTTGTGTTTGTCCGTTTCATGATACCAAAACAGAGAAATTAAGAAAGTACAAATACAAGTGATGTCTGAGTTGTAGCAAACAAGGTTATACGTAATTGGACTTTAATATACTTTGATTTATAGGAGGAAAGTTACCTAGTAAGCATTTTTGGGTAGCGCACGTTTTGTAGCTGGAGCATAGCCACCGTATTTGATGATGTAATTCTCTTGAATTATTCTTGCCTTGAATTTTCGCCGGAGACGGCAATGAGTCCTTGCATTGGTCAGGTGAAACATAATTGGACTGGGAAAATGAGGATCTTGTTTGCTGACTAATTGTGCATATTATTGACCCCTTGCGATGCGGTGATGATGCCATCTGTTGTGTTCCCGGTAATTTCTTCTCAAGGCTTTAGAGTGTTCATGTTTATTTCTCAAGGTTTTCGAGTGGTGTCTAATGCAATTGGCGCAGGTTTTGGATTATTCCGTTTAATATAAGTCATCAACTAAATTGTATAAGGAATTTGGCATCCTCTCGTTACATCTAGGGAGTTCTCGAACCCAACTTCTTAGTGAGTGACGTTCTTTCCATGCACTTGAAAACTTGCTTTTGACTAATGCAAATTATCACCAAATCCGACTCATACTAAAATTTTAAGTGTACTTAATAATTTCTAAATAACATATTTAAAATAAATTATTTAAAAAATTTAAATCTAATAATAAATTTACAAAAATAAATATTATCATTCTAATATAATTCCAACACATTTTAATGTTTTAAAATAATTCTAATTTAGGACTTGCAATATTTGAACAAAATAGAGAAATCCTTTATATTGAATTTTTTAATGACTTAGGCAAAAATTCAGATGAGTTAAAATTGTTCATTTTGTCTAAGCATTTGGTGGCTGATTACAACCGATAACTTCACTTTCATGCAAAGTTTCTACTCTGCAGAATTATTAAATAGAAGATTGGGCAGATCACCAACCCCGTTAACACGGAGCCGACAAAGGAGAAGTTTTAAGTAAAGTGTCAATTACTCGTGCATTCCAACCTGTCAACGGCTTTGTTTGATCTACCACTAAAAACAAAGAAGAATTTCTTAAGCATGGCAAGTAAAACATTCAGGTTGGACCACGAAGTTTTACTATGTCAACATTTGGAAGAGACGGGCAAGGGTTAGTCCAAATTCACAAACAAACCGTGACTAATTATTTGTTCCGATAAATTGTTAGAATTTACAACGAGCCTACGAGTTTACATGAGAAGAAAAGTTAGATCACATATAAGTCTAAGTGAAGTTTCATTATAAAATCAATTGGTAATAGGTTGACTAGCTCATTAGACTTATATACTAGTCTTCTTTTCTTTCTTTTTCTAATATGAGACAAACTCTTACTTTATATTTCAACACACCCTTTCATGTGTGGGTCTAATATGTGACATAATCTATCATTTCGAGGTGTTAACGACTAACATAAAAAGAACTCGCTGATATCACGATAGATTATGATGGCCCATGGCCCACATGAAAGAAAGTTAGATTCATCATGAGTCTAAGTGAGGTTCATCCTAAAACTAATTGGTAATAGGTGAATTAACCCACTAGACTTATATGCTAGTTTTTTGTCCTTTCTTTCTTCAATATGAGACAAATTCTCATTTTATATTTCAATAAGATCAGCTAACAGCTTATGGATTTCAGCTTATGGCAATCCCATTTAGAGTATAGCTCAACTTTCCTACCATTCAGTGGCTGCACAGGTCTTGAGTTTCTCTTGCAGTCTTCATCCAGTGGAGCTCTCAGAGATTCTACTTGTTCCTTGGAGATTTTCCTTACCTGCACATATATTAGTCACACTAGTCAGGTGAATGGCTTTGAATATAAATGTGCATGTAAGTTGTTTGATCCTCACACAACTAATCTAATAGATTACCTTAGTGAGGACGTTCCAAATAACATTCTCCGAGCAAGGAGGAGTGGTCAGAGAACCTGTGTATCTATAATACTTGTTGGACTTTTTCTTAAGGAGCTTGTTGCTCAGGTTCCCCAAGGCAATCTGAGCTTCTTCTTTTTCTCCGCATTTTTCCTTTGCCAACATCTCCAAACCGCGCCTAAGCTGAAACCCCGTCGAGCCATGCATGAGAACCCATATTTTTAATTTTCATTTCAGGTACTTTGAAGCAAATTTTCTTTGTCAAGGATGAGACCTCACTTATTTTTTATCCCCTGGTTAATCAACCCTTTAATCGGGATTTGAGCCTAAACTGATGTCATATATGAAGTGGGGAGTCGTTAAAAGCGACCATATCAGAATAATGAAGTGATGTACATAGTTTACCTTGGAAATGAAGGGATCAGGACCACCGTATTGGAAGAGGATCGACACAACAGCGAAGCTCTTGTCTTCTGACATATGAACTACGTGAAGTTCGGCATCGTATCTGTGGAAGTGGAAGGATATATATAAATGGAGAGACAGTATCAATTGCTACCGACTTTTATTATTACTTTGTGTTTTTCCACACCCCCAAAATCGGAGAGAGCATACCGTTCTCCTTCGATGAGGTGTTCGGAAGGAGTATGCCAATGAAATTGTTTCAAGGTGTACCTTTTACCACCGATTGTCATACCACCACACTCACTGTCGAAACGAACCTGCTCAAAACAATGTGTGACAGAAAAATATTATGTTGGGAACTAAATTTAAGGCCTTGTTTCTGTTTTGGTGTGATGTCATCATGTCGTTTGGTTGTTGTTTGATTGCCAGAGCCTATCTAATCTTGAGTTTCGTGTTTGTTTTTTGGGGAATAGGAACAGAAGACTTTCTTCTTCTTCGATTTAGACGCAATCTAACCTTATTTTTAGACTTTGCAGATCCTGATGTGAAGAGATTTAGCTGGAAATTATACTAACAAATAGTTATCCTTTCATCATAACTTAGGCCTACAGACGTTCACATTTGGTTGATTTTCTACTTAACCATGATCAAGCCAATCTTCTCTTTTAGTATGTATTAATGTCATTCTGGATGGTATAACTAATAATACACATATGTAAAGGAATTCAAAAGCCCTGTTAAATAATTAAAAGGGAGATGATTTGAGGTTGAAGGAGGGGAACAAACCGCAACGCCAAAGTGGCGATTGACGAGAGTGGCATTTCCTGATTTATAATCTCTGTTCAAGGGATCATATATTTTGCCTTCCTCCACTGCATCCTTTTTTATGTTAATTGGAGACTGTATTTTCCCCAACCCACAAGCATTGTAAGCTTGGCATAACCTTCCCCATTTGTCTGGTCCTGTTGAACCGTTGTAGCTGAATTTCACTGTGTTCAACCCCACAAAAACCAAATCAGGAATCCGTCCAATTAATTCTTTTAGTGCATTACCAAGGTTTCTCAATGGAAAAGGTTAATGGAGGAAAGAACTTCTAGGCTTTGGCTACTTACTGATACACAGGATGCATCTTATCTGCTCTCAATGGACTCATTTGCCATAACATGCATGCACTTTTGGAATTTTTTCATAGGACCAAGACACAAGAAAAACATGAAACGTGAAACTTGTTTCTGCTGGTCTCAAATCATAAATGCAAACCTTCTCTGTTTTTGAGAAAACAGACAAAAAAAAAAAAGCCTATGAAACATCATAAAACATCCCGAAAACAACACCAACCAATAACAGTGGCGGCAAATGCAAAGACCATCTATGTGACTGTAAGAGATTAAAAAATGTGTGAAAGAGAAGAATAGGGAAAGAGGGTAAGACCTTCTTGTCCAGAAGCATGTGGAGAAGCAACAAGCAGCAGTAGTGCCAGGGCAAGTGAGGAGAAGGAGATGTTTGGAGCCATTATCTCTAGCAAGCAAAACCTTCTTGAAAAACTAAAGCTGGATATGTATATTAGTGGCTATTTATCCTTGAACTAGAACGAGATCAGCTTCATCAATTGTTGTCATTCAATGCTCTGCAAAATTATGGACCAACCAACCAGAAAATGAACAGCCAAGTGTAGTTGGGATTCTCCAAACTTTGGGACATCCTTCTATGTCTCTGCCTATATATACTCGCAGCAGCTTGTTATGTTGTCTATTTTGAGAAAAAAAAAAAAAGTTCAAGTCTCAGGTTCAATCTCTGTAGAAGCAGCAGCATGTAGTTTCATCTAATGCAGAATCCTCATGCAAGACTGAATGGGATCAAACCGTAATTTACCTCCCTCACACAATATCGGGCCGGAGTGTGGAGGCACCTAAGGTGGGCGTTCCATCTTTTGAGTCCAAGATTGGCTTCAAGAACACAAGTCATTCACAGCTTGCAACTTCTTTTTTTCCTAAAATGTTCTACACCAGAAAAAATTAATTATCGATATTGCCAGAATTTATCATAGTCAAGAATCAGAATCAAAGGGCCCTTAAATTTTATGCTTTGCATCTTTCTGTGAGTGAAACGCCTGAGGACCATCATCCAACTTTTATACAAAGGCTTCTGAACAGAGATAGGTCCTAAGGCACTTCCAGTAAGGGAAAGTTGTGTGCCAAAATTAAAGAGTAGCAGTCATCGGCCACTTCAGGACAAACTCTTCTCTGCTTATTCAACACACACATGCATACCCAAATATCTGTACATCACCGTCCTCTGCTACACCCCATTCCGTTCATGGTGGATGGGACCCACCGCCACTAGGTCCACCACTTCCCACATCTAGTCAACCTCATTCCATGCTTTGTTATTCCATTCCACGTCCCTGTAATTGCTTTCATTAAAATCCAAAGCTTTAATAACGTGCAACATGTAAGAGACAAATTCCTAGAGCTAAGTAATAGACAATGAGTTCCTCAAAAGTCTTAAGTAAGTCGATTATATCAACTTTAATTATTTATAACTTTTGATCTTTGTTGAATTTTGTGCAAAACTCACCCGATTAAGAGTATTTTCAAATTAATGCTTGAGGCCGTTTGTTTTTATTTCTATTTTATTTCTTTGGTTTTAAATTTTTAAAAAGACACAAAAACTTTTTAGTTGGTAATGTAAATATAGTTATATTTTATTAGTCATAGTAATTATATGTTAGATAAAATTTAAAACAAATTATTTTATCAGTAAAAGTTAAATATTTATTAAAATATATAGTTTTCATTTATAAAATTAATTTTCATTTTAATATTTACAATAATTTTCTTTAAAATTTTATATATTTTGAATATATTTAAAATTTAAATCATATTCATTAATAATTATTAAATTAAAATTATTTTAAAATTTTAATTTAAAATTAGAATTATGAATGATTTAATTTTAAATTAAATTATTCATAATTATTATTAATAATTAATATTAAATAATTAAATCATATATATTTTAGTTTACACTAAATCATATTACAAAATATAAAAATTATTTTTATGGTTTTCATAAATTATGGAAATCGGAAGAAATAAAAAACTCATACAAAGAGGTTTTTAACTAAATTTGAAAATTAAAATATAAATAAAACAAACAAACCCACTTTTTCATTATTCTTATCCATGTGAATCTTCTTCAATTTCATTAATTAATCCTTAACCACATATCGAACTAATGATAATTGACATCAATATTCTTAGTGAGAGCATGATACATGGACATATGAGTCTATTGAAAAATAACCTCTCTAAAGAGGTATTGTTATTATTATCAAGAATGATACACGAAATTCTTGCTTAAATCTATAACACTTTGATTATTACAAAATACTACATACTTATCTTGTTTCACATCCAATTCTCGAGGGATTACTTTAACCAAAGTATCTCCTTTCGTGCTTCTACAACTACAATATATCTATTTTAGTCACAAATAAGGCTATACATTTCTATATCTTAGATTTCTAAGAAATGACTTTCCTTTACAAATAACCTGAAGTGGACTTTTTGTTATCTAGATCTCCATCTTTATTCTCATCTTTATACCCTTATAAAATTGGCTCACCACCACCAAAGCATAAACTCTATCTAGAAGTGCCTTATAAGTATCTAAAGATCTAGTTCCTCATTTCCTAGTAAACCTTTATCAAATTAGACAAAAGCTGACTTATTCATCCAACAACCTATGCGATATCTGGTTTATTGCATACTATTGAATACATCAAAGAACCAACAACAAAGGAGTATAAAATAGAAGACATAGTATCTTTCTCCTTTTTAGTAGTAGGATAAGATCATTTTCTCAACTTGAAATGAGCAGATAATGATGATAAGATCATTTTCTCAACTTGAAATGAGCAAATAATGATGTACTAACCTGTTTAATACGCTTCATATTAAGCTTTTTAAGCAACTGTTCAATATATTTTCTTGTGACAATCACAACTTTCTATTCTTCCTATCACAAATGATTTTATTACCAAAATATGTTTTGTGGGACTCAAATCTTTCATATAAGTCCTCTTTCAACCGTCTTATCCTACTATCAACATATCATTAACATAAAGGATAAAAATAATGAGTTTACTACCAATAAACTTCTTGAAATACATACAAAGGTAAATTAAGGTTCATTTATAACCATTAATAGCATAAATGAATCAAACTTTCAACACCATTGCCTTGGTGCCTGTTTAAGCCCATAAAGTCTTCTTCAATTTGTAAACTAGGTCCTTTTTTTCTTAGACTTTGAACCATTCCAGCTACTCCATATCATATATGCTTGAAGTTGTTGATTTAGTGTTTTTGTCACCTCCATCTTTTTAGTGACTTCGCTTCTTTTGGTCTCTCTTCCATTTATAGTAGAATTTCTTAGTTTGGTGTAGTATTGACATATATAAACTTTCATAAGTTCTTAAACTTGCTATATCCCTTGGAATCTTTGCTCTTACTACTTCCTCTACTTTTTATCATAAGAGCTTGCATGTTGTCAACACGTATTTCCTTTCTTCTGATCTCTTTATTGAACATGCTCATTTTGATCACATCTAAAGAAAGCAAACCATCCGGAGGGGAGTTGCTGATGGTCACAACTAAGGTCTCATAACTGTCTGGCAAGGAACTCAACAAGAACAAAGCTTTCTGTTTATCATTAAGAATGATCTTCATGGTTGTTAACTTGTTGATAATGTCTTAAAAATTACTAAGATGCTCAAACACTAATTATTTAGTCTTCAATTTCAAATTCACAAGAAGCTTTCTGTTTATCATTAAGAATGATCTTCATGGTTGTTAACTTGTTGATAATGTCTTAAAAATTACTAAGATGCTCAAACACTAATTTTTTAGTCTTCAATTTCAAATTCACAAGACTCTTAAGTAGGGAGGCCTTGTTGTGCGTGGTCTTTTTCTTGTAAAGACCCTCAAATTTCTTCCACAATTCAAATAGGTTGGTCTTTTAGGAAACATGATTGAATATATTAATATTAATTATATTAATATTAATTCACTATCTAATAATGCCTAACGTTTTTTTTGCTTTATCTTTTCCCACTCATTAGGTACCATTTTTTCTGGTTTAGATGGAACATCATCTTTTGTACTTTTGTCTACATTAATTGGGTCATAAAGATTTTTGTAATACAAAAGATATTCTATCACGGATCTCCATATCAAGTAATTGGTCGATGTTAACTTGACCATAAAGTTGTTTCTACTCTTCATAACTATAGCTATGATACCAATTACTGTGTTCGAACAATACCACCCAAAATATCAACAAGTACAATTAACCAATTTTAAGCAACCCATACATTATAAGCGATGAACCTAAACAACATAGATGAAGACAAATAAATAGAACACCAAATATACAACGAAAAACCTCCAATATAGAGAGACAATTCACTAGCCAAAATAACAAATAAATCCATTAAATCAAATAGCAAGCTTACAAGAGTTTAAGTTCTAAGCTATTGACACTAACTCAAAACACCACCTCAATACAACTACAAGTATTCCAAGAAGGTTTTAGAATAAAGTACAAATTGATATCCCAATCAATAATACTCTCAAAATAATCCCAAAACATTAAACCCCAAAGATAACTTATAGTTGAAATATACCAATTATGAAATAAAAAGTCTCCTTTTCTCTCTCACTCTTTGATTTTTGCCTTTTTTGACGTCTCTTCTATCTATATCAATGATGTCCATCATGTATGCTTGTATACCTCCTATAAAAATTATAGTTTTTTTTATGCTAGACACAATCACACACACGGGCATGTTTGATGACCATGTCCTCCAAAACTACTTTAATACTTGACAGTCGCAAAGATACATGGTCATTGAAACTCACATAGTCTAGGGACATAAGCATGTCTATCTCTACACGGGAGTGTCCATCTTCTTATGGAAATGTCAGACCTTGACACTTGTTAATCGACTAGTGTACAATCACAAGGACATACATAGTCACATACGTGACCGTGTCTACCCGAAACAGAGTGCCATCTACAGAAGCTGAGCCATCATTGAGTCGAAGCGTAGTCGATGTACACAGTGGCGTAGAGCAAGGGTTGCAATCAGCCATATTGAACTTAATCAGGAGATCATGGATGTACCGCTGCTGAGATAGAAAGAGGCCACCAGTAGTCGGAATCAGTTCAATGCCCAGAAAATAGGAAGGAGTGCCCAAATTTTTTAATGAGAACTTAGTAGAGATGGTGGATATGAAATGCTGCAAGTGAATCTCAGAATTTCCGGTTAGTAACAGATCATCAACATAAACCAAAAAATACATCAGAATATTTCCATGTGAGTAGATGAACAAGGAAGTGTCACTTGTGCTCGTAACAAAACCGTATGAGATGAGAAACTGCCGAAGTTCCTGGTACCAGGCCCGAGGTGCTTGTTTAAGGCCATATAAAGCCTTTTTAAGTCGACATACATGGTCTGGATAGTCTGGGTGTACAAAGCCAGGTGGTTGCGTCATGTAGACCGTTTCTGTGAGATGACCTTGAAGAAATGCGTTATTCACATCCATCTGGTGCAACGGCCATGAGTGTGCAATCGAGAGAAGCAGGATGACTTTGATTGTCTGATGTTTAACCACAGGCGAAAAAGTTTCGTTGTAGTCAATACCTGGACACTGGGCAAAACCTTTGGCAACCAAGCGAGACTTGTATCTAGCAATGGACCCATCGGGATTCTGTTTTGTCCGAAAAATTCATGTGCAACCAATAACATTCTGTGCAGGTGATGCAGGTACTAATGTCCATGTGCCATTTTTTATGAGGGCATCATATTCCGATGAAACCGAAGCACGCCAATGGGGTAGTTTTAGAGCTTGGGTAATGGTCCGAGGTTCATCTAGGCTTGGTAACGGGTGTTTGGAGGTGACAAAAGTTTTTGGTTTGTAGATGTTGTTTTGGGAACGAGTGGTCATACGGTGGGTGCGTGGTGGTTCGGGTGGATCAGGTGCAAAGGGTTGGGTGTGTGGAGGTATTTCTGGTAATGAAGGAACGCTTATGAAGGGGTCATGAGAAACAGCAAGTTGCTCCGGTGGTGAAGAAGTAGCAGGCAAGACCGATGCAGTCACACACGGCACAGTCACAGAGTGGACAGGAAGAAGCTGGTGAGATGGACCGGTTGGCAAAACAGAAGTTGGAGTAGGCAGGTTGGGAATAGAAGGGACAAGGTTTGCATAGGGAAACTGGTCGTCAATAAACACAACATGGCGAGATGTATAAACTCTATTGGTTCTGGGGTCAAGGCAGTGATAGGCAAATTGAGAGAGCGAATATCCTATAAAAATACACGGTGTAGAATGAGGTTGAAGCTTATTTGAGGTATAAGGACGAAGCCACGGGAAGCAGAGACAACCAAATGAATGAAGATTGGTGTACGAGGGGGGGTGACCGAACAAGCGTTGATAAGGGGTGGTCATGGTAAGGAGAGGTGTAGGTAGACGATTGATGAGATAAACAGATGTGAGAAAGGCATAAGACCAAAATGATGACGGTAGTTTGCTTAGGTGTAGAAGAGCTCTTGCGGTTTCTACGATATGGCGATGTTTTCTTTCAGATAGGCCATTGAGTTCTGGCGTGTGAGGAGGAGTGGTAATATGAGAAATGCCGTTGGTTGACAAAAAAGATTTTAATTTGAGAAACTCACCACCATTGTCAGTATACAGGGTGGTGATCGTGGAATTAAAATGCTTCTCAACTAAGGTTTTGAAGGTTGTGAAAACACCCAAGACATCAGATTTTTGTTTAAGTGGATATAACCAGACATAGCGTGAAAAATGATCCACAAAAATGACATAATAGTTGAAACCATCTAATGAACTAGTCGGGGCAGGTCCCCAAACATCGGAAAAAATTATTTCTAAAGTCCTAGAACTATGCAAATGCTGAATCGAAAATGGAAGTTTGTGGCTCTTTGAACACTGACAGGAGACACAGACTTTTGACAATGATGAACCAGAAGCTAAGTGATGACGTGACTGAAGATACGCCAGAATTTTATTTGATGGGTGACCTAGGATGTGATGAAGAATAGCTGAATTGGGAACACAAGCATGGAAGACCGCTGGTTTATTTGAGAGAGAATATAGGTTGTAGAGATCACTGTGACTAGACCCTGTGAGGAGCACCGATCTCGTCCGTAAATCCTTCACCTGAAAACAATCCGGAAACAATTCAACAGAAACGTTATTATTTTTGCATAAACGTTTAACAGATATAAGGTTTTTGTTAATTGACGGAACATGGAGAACGTTATCAAAGATGAGAGGCTTATGTTTGGTATTGAAGGTAAAACTACCCGTGTGCGTGATTGGTATATTATGGCCATCACCAACTTGTAGATGATCCGAGCCAGAATATGGTGAAGTGATTGACAAATTTTGAAGATTATTTGTCACGTGATGCGTAGCTCCAGAATCAAGAATCCAGTCATCAGATGAGGCAGCCTCCATGGTCGAGTGATGAGCAGCAGGGGAAGACTTGAACCGAGCCGGTTTGCCATGAAGATCCCAACACGTTTTGGCAGTGTGACCTGGTTTTTCACAATACTGACAGACCACGACATTAGTAGAAAAAGAGGTATGTCTATGAGGAGCAGACCTGAACTGATGATGTGAAGACCCTGCTCGGTGTATCTGGCTTGAAGTCCTCCGACCAGGACCTGTTGGGCGTGGTGCAGAGGGCTGATGTGCAGAAGTCGAGCGGCCACGCCCAGAAGCTGATGAGTGGCTGCGAGCGAAGTGGGCAGTGGGAAGTGAAGTCGCCTGGAGCTGGAGTTGTTGAGACTGCCTGGAAAGGAAGGTTTCATGGTCCAGGAGCTTTTCATAAAGATCCGGAAAGGAAATCGGAGTCTCCCGAGCACGAACAGCAGCTGCGATTTCTTTAAAATCAGAACTGAGTCCATTCAAGGTGTGGATGACCAGATCTGTGTCATCCAATGGTGTACTAATCATTGCGATTTCGTCCGCAATGGTCTTGATTTTGTTCAAATACTCCGCAACAGAGGAGTCTCCTTTGCTTAAACTAATTAATCTCTCCTTTAAAGACATGAGACGAGCTCTGGATCTGCCGTCATATAATCGAGAAAGAAGTTCCCATGCTTGGTGAGAGGAAGTGGTCGATCCTAATAAGGTTACGATCGAGTGGGAAACAGAGGAGATGATAACGTGTAGGATGAAGCGATCTTGTCGAACTCACATAACATATCTGGGATCATTCTCGGCAGGTCTAGGATAGGAACCGTCAACGTATCCTATGAGATTGTATCCGACTAATAGGGACTCCATGAGAAGTTTCCAAGCTGGATAATTTGAGCCGTCAAGCTTGGATGTGCCTTGAATACCAGAATTAAGCACAACAATATTGGAATCAATGGGAGAGTCGGTAGTAATGGTAGTTGAGGATGATGAAGTATGAACAGGGTCAAGTGCCATGACTTTGATGAAGTAAAAAGAAGAAGACTAATGAAAGAATTGCTTTGTGTCGATGGATCGAAAAAGCCGTTCTGTACCGATCGCTCGATACCATAAAGAGACTTGAATCGATTGTTATTCTCATGTGTTTGAAATCATGTTACAGGAGGGTATTTATAATTACAGTGAAGACTAAATAACAACCTGATAAATAACAATCTGATACTATCTATTTGTTACAACAAACTGAGGATATGGGAGGACTTGATCAACGTGAATCTTGGTGAACCTTATCCTTATCAATTTGCACGAGCATGTTTTCAGTTCAACAAAGACATGTATCCTAAAAACAACTTCAATTCATCAGTTCTCTACCTCAACTTCGCCCAATCTTTGTTTTTTTATCGATAAAGACAATTAGAATAACTGAAGTACAAATGCAGAGGTATGATCAAACAAATGTTTATAAGAGGTATGTCTTAGTTATGGCAATGAAGATATATGGAAAACAAAGTACAAATCTATTTGTTGTCAGGAAGTCTAAAAGAGTATCTGCTTGTCTATGCATGTTTACTTGTATTAACCTTATAGCTCATGTGTTTTTTCCATAAAACTTTTGGTCCAATGTCAAATATTACCATAATACATATTTTGTTAACACTTATAGCTGGCAAGGAATGAAATATTTGACAAATAGACATCAAAAATACATTTTTTGCATGGAGAGCTAGATATAAAAATCTACATGGAGCAACCAAGAGGATTTGAAGACATAAATTTCTTAAATTATATGTGCAAATTGAACGTGAACTAAAACAGGCCCTTAAAGCTTGGTATAGAAAAATGCTTGATTGAGTTAGTGATGCAGGTTGATATTTAATGGCCTAAGTTTATTCTAGTTGTTCGTGAAGGGTGGAGAAAGAAAACTAACAGTTGTGCTAATGTGCATTGATGATTGATCATTAGTGGAGATGATTCAAGAAATTGAAGAAATACTAATAGTCCATTTCCAATTGCAAGAGATGGGAAAATTTGTCATATAATTTTTGTGTATGAGAAAATATATAATAGAGATTTATTAGCAAAATTCGGAATGTTTGATTATAAGTGGATGTCAACATCAATAGAGAATGAATGGAAGCTATGCTTATCTGAATGAATAGAACTGAAAGACATAATGATGTATAGACAATTAGAATAAAGTCTCATTTAACTCGACCTGACATGTCATATACAATAGGAGTTGTTAGTTAATACATGTGAAACCCGAAGAATACATATTTAGCAATTGTGAAACAAATTATGAGGTATGTCAGTCGATAAAAATAGTTGGTCATGGTTTATTTTACAAGGCAGGAGAGTTTTAAGATTTAAAAGGTTTTTGTGATGTTGATTATACCGACGATTTTAATACACTTTCATCAACAACTTACGTTTTAGTAGTAAAACATAACCAAAAGTTAAACTATCAAGTAGTGAGGTGACATATAGAGCAACAATTATGGCAGTGTACTTGGTTAGTACAATTAATAATTGGGGGATTTACATCACCAGTTGTATTGTAATAATGTGTCAAGTCTATTCTTAGAAAAGAATTTAATTTTTCATGCGGCATTTACTTTTATTTGGGACAGAACATATTCCAAGAGGAGATAAAAATGAAAGCAATCGGCATAGTCGAACATGTACCCAAAAAAAAAAAGTGTGGGTTTTTAAATATTCTCAATTATAAATTGTTAGATATTGTTCGAAAAGAGGATATTTTGAAATTTTAAATATTTAATTGTCATTTTATAATTTAAATTATAATTTAAAATTGAAAAGTTTGAAATTTGTTTGTAATTAATTTTAATAAATAATCACGAAAATTTTGGAAAATATAAACAGTGCCAAAATTAGATTTCTAAAACTTATTTGTACGAGTTTATGTTAAACTAAAAGACCCATTGTAAAAGAACTTAAGTTGTATTATTTTAAGTAATTGTGGCATAAATAGAAGCTTTTGGTTGAGTGCTATTTTTATCTTGCTTCAATTCTTGTACTATAATATTAATATCTGGTACTTGAATTTTAACAGTTCCTCCACATCTTATACCTCAAATATCTTCAAAATGAAATACTTCCACTTTACTGTTTTCCCTAACTCTTCAGCTTTGACTCTCTTTTCTCTCTTAAATTTGTAATTCATCTTGCTTTTGTTTCAAAATTTTAAATTTGGAATTCTTATTTTGGGTGCATTTTTTGACAATTCAGATCGCACTTAGTATGAGTAAAAGCTTGAGACGCAAAAATAAAAAGAATGCAGGGTATACAATATACGTTAAACATCAATATTTGGAAGAGAACAAATAGAGAATTGGTTAATGATGAGAGCAAATACAAAGTTGGTTAATAATTTCTTCTGTTTTTGACCACAGGAGGAGCAAGAGCAAACGATGAATCTACATCAATTTGCTTTAGAGTATACCGAAACTTGTCTACCATTCAACGCCTGCGCAGGCCTTGAGTTGGACTTGCTCTCAACCTCCAGAGTAGATTTTAGTAATTCTACTTGCTCCTTGGAGATCGTACTTACCTACACATTTATTGAGCATAAATGATTCCCTTTCAGCTTCGTTATGCATCTTTATGTTGGAACAGGACAGGTTGATGAATATTTGGAAAGACAAAAAAGAAAGACATGGTGCATAGGTAGTTTTACCTCGCCAAGGACGGTCCATACAACGTTCTCGCTGCAAGGAGGGGTGGTGAGAGAACCAAGGTATCTGTAATAACTTTGCGATGTTTTTTCGAGGACAGTATCATACAGATTGTCCAAGGTGACGTGAGGGCCTTCAAGTACTGGTCTGCAATTTCCATTGGCCAGTTCCTCTAATCCTTGTTGGAGCTGCAAGCAGGCCGTTTTTAATATTTTATATAAGAGCCTCTATTTTTTTAAACCTATTTTTGGATTATTATAAATATAGAAAGAAACAAAACACGAGCCTTTTTATCTTTATAAAATTAAAAATGAACTTTATTTTAATTTTTATAAGAATAAAAAACATTATTTTACTATTTATGTGCCCTTGTCCAGTGCCGACCTTGGCTACAACCTTATTACGCCTTGCATCAAACATGTATAGCTTTTCTACTTTTCATTCTTCGTCTTACATGCATTTCAACTACTCTACGTTTAAAAAATTTACTGACAGAATTGGATAATTACTTAAATTTCATGTTGGACCTAAGAAAGTAGAAGAAATCACTATAGTCTCTCCAGTATGTTTATAACCTATAGAACTTTGTATATATGGAAACAAAATTATTTAAATACATCGTTAAAAATTCCATTTTCTTTAAAAGATATATTTTGATCGTAATTATTTTCCATAAATGCAAGAACCCTTTTTATTTAATCAGAATCCTACCAAGGGCACTCTTGAACTAGGGCATATAGAGTGTGGTGATATGTAGTGGTAGCAGTACTCATATCCTACCTTGGAGATCAAAGGGTCAGGGGGACCGTATTTGAAGATGATTCCTACAACTGCGTAGCACTGCCCATCATCTGACTGATGAACTATGTGAAGCTCCGCATCATATCTGCAGAAGTGCATAGTAACTTATGACTAATATTCTAAGCATGCTTTTGTATTTTTTTTAAAAAAAGGTCGAAATTTATGGTTTATTAATAGAAGACACACTCGTATTTCTTTATCTGAAAAATTTCAGTTTAGAAGAGTAAAGAGACAAGTGAATTTCTAGTTTGAGCATGTTCCTTTCCAACAACATGCACCGATGTGCAGTTGGAAAGCTGAAAATAAAGAGAGAAAATATATGTATATCATACTGGACTCCATCTATGAGGTGTTCAGAAGGAGTATGCCAATGAAATTGCTTCAAGGTAAACTGCTTGCCATCTATTGACAAGCCTCCACCAGAGCCAACAATTTTCACCTGCACAAAGCAAAATTTCTTAGCAGAAGTGCTGTGATTTATTGACAGTTGACAATAAAATTGTGACACTTTCTCATTTTATCTTTTGTCATCCTGATTTTCTGTGTGTCTCAGAGCAGGCTACAAGGTAAATTCCACCACACTTGAAACAGTAAATCCTGATTTTGGCTTAATCTTTGCGGATTCTCTCATGTGCCGAACTTTAGTTTGTTCGTTCTGAAATATGGATTTTATTAATAAACATGTTTCATCTTATCACATAATGGCATGAAAGGGTAAATTTCTCCTTCTTAATCTTAACAGGATACTTGTATATTTATCACTCCTATTATAGTACTAGATTTAGCTATATTAATAAGAAGAATGGAAAGATCTATTGATGATGATGCTAATTCTGTATGTATATCTGGATTGCAATTTGAAGTTAAGATTATCAACCATCACTTGCAGCTAAATGAGATTAATTCTTCTAAACATATGTTATATTGCAATATCTAGATGAGCTCAATTTGCTAGTTAGATTAAATTTTGCTATAATTTTAACTTTTAAATTGTTATATCTTGTAAATGGTTATAACACCTCTATTGGTGCTTGTTAATCTAATTCCTTCTCATGAATGTAGTCTCCACCATGTATAATCCTAGCAGTAATTATTAATTGAGCCACAAATCTTTTCTCTAAGAATCTTCAGTATTGGAATCTTAAATGTTTAATTTCAAGGTTAAATTGAATGTTGTCTCTAATGTCTCAATATATAACATGTACTAGTAAAAAAAATGCACAACTTGTGTGTATAATTTATAAAAATTATTTTCAATATTAAAATATTTACAAGTATACAAACAATCAAATAATATTGTAGGAACTCCTTAATTAAGTTCTGTTATTTCCTATTATATAAGTGCAAAATTTTTTAATGTAATATTTGAAATGTTAATATTATAAATATAGTTCATAGGTATACGAATAATAAAAATAGAACAGAAAATAAGTATTAAGTATGCAAATTCTCTTTGATTTTGAAATTGTAATTGCATATTTAAATAAATTTAGAACATATTAAGATTTACAACATTATAATTTAAATAATTGATCATTAGTAGAATTGTCATAATTATATATCAAAATTTTACATTCTCAAAAGAAAATAAATAAAAGAATGAAATTTAATGTAAAAATTTTAAAATCAACTTAAAATAAATATATTACTGTATGTATTCTTTTACAACTATTGGATACTATTAGATACGGTATCTTCTTTATATACTGACAGTATACAGACCGAACCTAATAGTTGTAAAAGAATACATACAACAATGTTTAAAACTTATAATGAGTCATTAAAATTTAAAAAACCATTAAAAGAACTATATATAATTTTTAAAAATTAAAATGGATATTAAAACTCATAAAATCATTAAACAAAATAAAATTTTAAAACTTAAATGACGGAGTCCTTAAAACTTACGAAACAATTAAAAATAATAAGTGTTTAAATTTAAAAGATCATTAAAACTTATAAAACCATTAAATGCAATAAATGCTTAAAACTTAAGAGTTACCATAACTTACAAAACTATTAAAAGGTTAAATGATGAATTTTAAGATATTAATATCTATAAAACTCAAAATTAAAAGATATTAATCTTTTAAGAAAAATGTAACAGTGCATTTTTGAAGAAACTCAATTCAATTAAATTAAGTATTTTTATTACTTCAAAGCTTTATAGTGTATTTCATTGGTTAGTATTTTATATAAGTATCATTTTTATTTAGATCAAGCTGAGTAAAGGAAGAATTTCATATTGCTTAGTAAAATTATCAAGAGAAATCAATAACTATATTGATAGGGAATATATATTATCATTTATGATCAATCTTATTTGTAAATGTATTATATAAATCTAGATATATGAATAATATAATACCACGTAATTAATGAAAATGAAAAATAGAAAAAGAAAGATAAATAAAGAGAGGTAGAGGGAGGAAACAAACCCCAATGGCGTTACAATGGCTAACGAGAGTTGCATTTGAAGGACTATAGTTCCTGTTAGAGAAGGCATCTCCGTTGTTTTTCACAGCTTCACGCGTTTTAATGTCGATAGGAGATTGTGATTTCCCTTCTGAACACGCATGGTAACCTTGGCTCAGGCTTCCCCACTTGTCAGGGCCATTTGGAGAACTATAAGTGAATTTCACTGCCAATCAAAAGAAAAACAAACACAGTCAAGATTCAATCCAGTTAATCTATGAATTATCCCTGTGGTTAAACTCAGATCTATTAATTGCATACATATGACTTGACCGGATCCTGTAAAAGAAGGAAATCCATGAAAAGAAAATTGCAGAAAAGCTGAAGCCTTAGCATCAGGCAGGGCATGGAAGATCATAAATATTGTCAAAGCAAATTCATAATGCATGCATTTGAAAAGAACACTCTTTAAACCGAGAGAGGAACCGAAATTCAGAGTTCAGACTACCTCCTTCTTGATCATGTGCACAAGCCACAGAGAGCAAGAACGAGACAAAGAAGGCAGAGAAGGAAATGCGAGTAGCCATTTTCCTGGCTAACAAAACTGACTTCTTGGAATCAAAGACACACATATATATTTATAGGATGACTTGTTGCATAGAACACGCACGATTTCTAAATCTGTTGCTATTGACAGGTTGAAATTCATTTATTATCTGATTCAAAACAATATATTCATTTTTTTGTCCATTAACTTTTTGAGAGCATTATAGCCTACAGTTCTCTTAGTTTCAATTAGCATGTGGATTTCATCCAATACAACTCATATGTTAAACCTATTTTCAGCTTGTCCTATTTTTGTATCGAACAAGCATTATGCTTTAAATCCGGATCGACCTTCCAAATGGCGGTCTGTGTTCATTATCTTATTTATTTATTTTGTCCATTAAATTTAATTTAGTGCAATAATGACTTGTCTTACAGAAATTAATTAGCCAATAACAGCAAAGTAAAAGAAAACATTACACTAACGAAGTCGAGACAGGGAAAAACAAAACGAAAAGGAAAAATATAAAAGCAGAGTTTGTAGACAACAGTAAAGCTCTTGACACAATCAATATAAAGCAGAAAGGAAGAACCGAAGCATAAGAGAAATAATCTTGGAAATATACAGACCTTTGTTTATATTATTGAAGATTACAGATTTGACTGAATACTGCTACTAGTACTGGCCTCAGGTTGTTGAATAAAGGAGTTCGTTGAAATACAGAAGAATACAACAAAATTATTCTTGATGTATCAGTGCCGGTACCCTTCCTTGTCTAGTACTTGACATTTATAACTTAGCATTGGAACTTCTTGTTCTCAGTGACTAATTTTTTAATCGTCGGTATCTATGGGAACACTCCCAGAGATGGCTAAGTTAAGTTGCGGATTTTTTAATGTTCTCTTAGAGGTTAAAAGATTATTGTGGAATCCTTTTCTGGTAATCTTTTCTCTTCTTTATCATAGAGATTAATAGGCATTAATAGTTGAAGTAATGATCAGTCAATGTTACTTGTAAATATTGCCGTTGTTCTTACATCTATCAACTGCTATTTGTTCTTTTCGAATACCCTATCATTTCATGCCTATGAAACCTAGGCCATGCTTAGGTAGTGATGTCTTGCTATTTCTGGTTAATGTGATATCTACAATGGTCATTTATAAAAGGAAGAATGTCTCTTCCAAATGGTTGCTACACTGGATCTAAGTTTCAAGCTCTATAAGATACAAAACACATTCTTGTAGCTGCATCAAAAAGATATACATGTTTTTTTTTTTTTCATGAATCAAGTATAGTGTGTATGTGTGAGAGAGAGAGAGAGATTAAGAAACATGTCATAATATTTCCTAAGAAAAAAATTACCATTCACTTATCAGTTTATCTTAATTCTTTAATTCTCATTAACTCGAACGTCAGAGATCAAATGCCAAACGATATTTTGATATTTGTTTCACAAGTGTATTAAAAGAGCACATCAATCCCAACTTTGAGCCTAAACCTAGATCAAGACTTTAGACTTAGATAATCTAAACACTTAAAAAATAATGTTTATTGTTGCTTGTTTTAATGTACGCAATACCGCAAGTATACGGATCATCTATTGTAGTACATAAGATATCGTTCCCACGAGAATTGATTATAGTCACCTAACAATTTGAATCAAACTTTAAGGTAACAAAAGATTGAATTGATTGAAAAATAGAGTAAAGTAACAAACTTAATAACCAAATAAATAAAAGATAACAATAAAATTGAAGTATTCAATTGTGGAAACTTAGAGATTATTTTATCCTTGTTTTATCTTCCCTTCATCTAGTAATTTTATCTATGCTTGATCCTAGATATCTAAAGATTTTGATTACCTTCCTTTGAGATCTAATTAAGTAATCCCAAGTGAAACAGATACTAGTTGAGTTTCAATCTCTCGATCTCTCAATACAATTCCTAAATATTCAATTAGATTTGAAAAAAATTCTAACGATAATTAACTCACAGTTAAGATATATCTTCAATTATCCATTAACTCGATATTTGTAAGTCTATTAAGATATCAATTCTCGTTGTGCAATTTAACACATATAAATTTGATTTAATCTCTTGATTTCTTATCTAGTATAAGCATGACAAATACCATAAAGTAACAATATATTGAATTCAACAAGGTAAAAGTTATACAAAAGAATTCAAGAATAAACCTTAAAATAGATTTAACATTTCATAATCATATTCAAAACACAACTTTTAGATTTAGCATACAAGGCAATGAAATAGAATAAAGATAAGATAAAGAAATCATCTTGAAGCTTTGATCTTAAAAATTTGGAAAAAAATTTGGAAAGTTAAAGTTGATGTTTCCACTTTTGATCTTTTTATTTGTGATGTGTAGCCCTTATTTTTTTGATTTTCTTTATTCTTTTGTATATCTCATAACTCCCAAGTTTGCCTCTTCTAGTTATAGTCGTCATAATGTCCTTTTATGGCAAAAATTAGGTTTTTTGGAACATACACAATCACTTAAGGTGATCGTGTAGGTCTAAAAAACCTCAAATCATGACTTTACATGGTCACAATGACTTACAAGGGCACTTACATACAACCTTGTAGCTTTACATGGGCAGAAACAATGTCTTCAAAGCTCCGCTCGTTTATAACGACTTACATGATCAATACACGCTCGTGTAAGTCTAAGGTTGCATCAATTCTTCCATTCCATGCCATTATCTCACCTAAGTTCTTCTCCTTTTGGTCTATAAAGGCAATTATTTCCCAAAAACACATTTGAAGCATATGAAATACCGCAAAGACCATAAGATTCTCAAATAACAAGCGAAAAAAATTAAATATGAGTATATAAATATAGTCAATTAATTGTTTATTAAACATCCTCATTCTTAAATCTTTGCTTATCCTAAAAAAACTAAAACAAAAAAAAACATATAAACATACAATTATGCTACATTACAATAATGGTTAGATGACATCTGGTTCTACCGGATTTTGGCGGAACTGTATGTTGTCGTTTGGATCCATGGTGTCGATTGCTTCACGTGAGAATTTCGACGTGAGGTTCCTGCAAAACAAAGAAGGCACGTCAGGGGTTGTTTCCCGATTGGCCCCTCCGACGCTCAAGTCAGTCTTTTGGTGAAGGTAGATTCGCTGTAAGCAGAGAGAATTAGGTTTGTGAGTACGTACCTTTGTTATGGTAGAATTATACCTTATATATAGAGCAATAATTAGGTTTAAGTCTTTACGTGTGCATGGGAGACTTCCACCTATGAATGGGCTAAAGAGATCGTGGACTGGGCCCGGGCTTGGCATGGGTATAAGACTGATCTTTGAAGAATGGACCGATCGGCCCTCGGGTCGATATGACTGGGTTCGAGCCCAGCACGACCGATCCGACCATAAGCCCCCTACTCCTCGAGTTCGAGCGAAGAGAAGGGTTGAAGGAGTATGTTGGGATTTTGTTGCTCATCTGCGATTTTATAGCTCGTCCGTAAAACAGCTCGTGTGGTGGTCGATCGGTCGGGCATTAAGATGTAGCGCGCGATCGTTCGCATTAGGAACGATCGATTGGTCGGGTGTCTTGATCAATGGGTATTTGTTATTGCGCAACAGCTTGTATCAAGGGAGTTCAGACGAACGTTTTTGCTGAGCGCGTGAGGGTACTTTAATCATTATCGATGGCGTGGGCCCTCTGACACTTTTTCAGAATCTGAAACGTATCGTCCTTGTAACCGTTGTGCAGCTGTCATGCGCCGCACCCTTTCAACTGTCGCGCCGTTCCGGAATTTGAATAACCCTAATTCTCCTTGGCTTGGATTCTGCCGCGTATCTGAGCTTGCTCAGATTTCTTCCACGCGTCGCGCTTTGATTGGGACTTCCGCTCGATCGATCTTCTATAAGTACTAAGGATCAATATACTGTGGGTTTTCTTCACGTTTGTTTCGTTCTTGCTTTCGCTCTGGTTTCATTTGCTCTTCCTTGCTCTCAGTTCCCAGAAATTTCCTTCAACCGTCGTCCGATTTCCCCATTTCAAATCACTACATAGGTACGTCCTTTTTCCTCGTCTCCTCTAAGGTTTTCTTTTCCAAAAGTTATCTTCTTGGTAAGCATGTCGACGGCCAGTTCTAGAAGTATGGTTGAGGGTGTTGAAGAAATATCGACGAGAGAAAGGAAGGATGGGTTGGTTGTGGAGGCGCCGCCGAGGAATGAATCGACAATGACCGTGGGGGAGTTGAATCGGTCGGTACTTAGAAATAATATCCCCTCGTCTTGGGGACCCAGGTTGGCCTTAGGGAACGAGCGAATCCACAGCAACTTGAGTGGATATTTCTCCGTTTCTGATAGTTTTTTCTTGGTGGGTGGCATGAGGCTTCCATACGTCCCGATTGTCAACGAGGTATGCGCGGCCTATCAGCTAATGCCGAGCCAAATTCCTCCGAATAGTTGGAGGTTTATTAATGGTCTGGCGTTGCTATGCCATCAATTCGATCATTCGCCCACGATTGACATCTTATGTCACTTTTTAAGGATGAGCCAGAGTCCGCGCTCTGGGGCCAGGGTCCCCTCTCTGCAGTACAAAGACGCTATGTATCGCCCGGCGGGAACAACTTCGAAAGTTTGCGCTTGGCGGACGAAGTACTTCTTCGTGAAAGCCCCAGGATCTTCTTGCGAGTCTCGACCGTGGAGGTATCCCTTAGCCGAGCAGTGGAATGACACGTCGAGTGTGTCTCTTAGTAGAGAGGAGTGGAGAGTGATCGGTCGCATAAAGGAGCTCGGCCGATACGATTTTGCTCGGCTAATACGGGGCTATTCCGGGGGGTCTCGGCTGATTCTTTTCTTATCGACCCCCTGCCAAAAATTAGCGAGTTAGGAGAGGAAACCGCCTCGTCTGGTTGACCTCTCGTGTTGAATTACTTGCTGCATTTTTTGAGCATTGGTTCTGCTTTCTGACTTGTTTTGTTGTTGTGCAGCCATGGCGAGGATAAGCAATTTTGGCGGGTCCTTCTCTCCTCCCAGAGCCGCAAAGCGGGCCAAAGGGAAGAAACAGAGGGAGGCTGGGACTAGTGAAGGCGCCCCTCCTGCAACGGAGCCCGGTCATTCTACTGCGTTGTTGGCCCCTCCGCTGGTTGAAGATCGTCCCGATGCATCGGCGTCTTTGCCGATCGTGCCAGTAAGTGCGGGCCGAGCGGATTCAAAAGAGGAGGAAGAAATGGAGCCGCCTCTTAAGAGGAAGAGGTTGGTCCGGCTCGGTGATCTGCCATCCGGCCCGTCTAGTCGAGGTGGGAAAGAGGAGAGAAAAAGCAAAGGGAAAGGGCGAGCAACTGAGGCCGGGCAGTGGGAGCCTGCGATTAAGTTGGCTGAAAATGCTTTGATCGTGGACCTCGAAGTGTCCCGCCATATTGCCGAGAGGATCACTCCCCCCGCGGATGAGCGGACCATGGACAAGAAAGGTAATCTGGAGTTGGGGTCTCAACTCATTCGCAGCGGTATACAGAGTGTGGTGATGTCCTTCGCAGTGGTGCAGCATCTGGAGGCTCTGGACCGGGAAGTCCAGGACCTCCACGAGCAGATGAAGGCTATGAAGGACGAGCTTTCAGGGGTGAAGGAGGATAGAGAACTCTTCCAGGCTCAAACTCTTCTTTGGAGGAGGAGAAGAAATCCCGGGAGGATGCGATGGGTGTCCTGAGGGCTCAATTGGCCACGGGAGAGGAGGAGAGGAGCCGACTGGTTGCAGCGAATGACGAGCTGAAGAAGGAGGTGGAGAAGGAGCGAGAGAATAGCAAAAAGTTCCGCCAGGATTGTCAAGCGGCGGTGGAGGGCAAGCACAGGACCGAGGACATATTAAGGGAGGTGCGAGGCTCCATCAAAAGACAAAGGATTGAGGCGATCAGGTAGTGGCAGAGGCGATACCTCCGTGGGGAATGCTTGGAATTTGCCTGTAACTTAGCCCTTTCGATCTTGAGGAAGTGCCATGAGGCTCATGTTCCTGAGGGGTCTGAATGCCCTTCATTCGAAGAATACGCCGAGCCGAAGCTTCCCGCTGATCTCAGCCTTTTTTTGGAAGGAATGAAGGAGATGGTCGAGGGGGAACAAGTGCTGATTCCTGACGAGGAGGTGGACTTGAGCTCGGAAGCGGACGAGGATGCCCCTCCATTGCTCTTCCCCAATGTGGATGCCAGCCTTTGCTCTCCTGACTCGGATGCGGGCCCTTCTTCTCCTGCTGGAGGATCAAAGTAATCTTCCTCCTTTAGCTCATCTGGCCAGAACCTTTATTCAAAGAAATGAAAGCTCGTTTTTGATTATCTTTGATGCGTTAAATATTTCTCCCTTCAAATAGTAGGTCGCGAATGAACGTGCTCGATTCGTGACGATCGAGTGAATTAGGCGGATTGATGGTGAGGCCGAACGATTCGAGGTTTTATCTTAGGATCCCGACCGAGCGATGGTCCCAAGGATCTTATCTTGACGATCGACCGACCGTAGTCGATCTATGTCGAGGCCGAGCGATGGTCCCAAGGATCTTTTCTTGGCGACCGACCGACCATAGTCGATCTATGTCGAGGCCGGGTGAGGGGTCCCAAGGATCTTGTCTTGGCGACCCGATCGACCGTAGTCGATCTATGTCAAGGCCGAGCGAGGGGTCCCAAGGATCTTGTCTTGGTGACCCGATCGACCGTAGTCGATCTATGTCGAGGCCGAGCGATGGGTCCCAAGGATCTTGTCTTGGCGACCGACTGACCATAGTCGTTCTATGTCGAGGCCGGGCGAGGGGTCCTAAGGATCTTGTCTTGGCGACCCGATCGATCGTAGTCGATCTATGTCGAGGCCGAGCGAGGGGTCCCAAGGATCTTGTCTTGGCGACCCGATCGACCGTAGTCGATCTATGTCGAGGCCGAGAGATGGGTTCCAAGGATCTTGTCTTGGCGATCAACCGACCGTAGTCGATCTATGTCGAGGCCGGGCGAGGGGTCCTAAGGATCTTGTCTTGGCGACCCGATCGACCGTAGTCGATCTATGTCAAGGCCGAGCGATGGGTCCCAAGGATCTTGTCTTGGCGACCGACCGAATGTAGTCGATCTATGTCGAGGCCGAGCGAGGGGTCCCAAGGATCTTGTCTTGGCGACCCGATCGACCGTAGTCGATCTATGTCGAGGCTGAGCGATGGTTGATGGGGTTTTCTACTCTTTGCCAAACGTAATGAAATTGTTTCTTGCCAAGAAATCTGAAAACCTCTTTATTGACGATGATGAGGGCGTGAGCCATTAAAAAACCTGACCGGCAGGGACATGAAAAAGATACCCACAGGTTGTGTACAAAAAACAGTAATGAACAAACATTAACTAAGATAAAACTTATCTACTGGTAGAACGCCTTCAGGTTTCGAGAGTTCCATGGCCTCGACAAAATCTTCCCCTTCGCGTCGCGTAGGATGTAAGAGCCATGCCCGGCTTGCTTGATTACCTGGTAGGGTCCTTCCCACGCTTGTCCGAGCTTTTCAGGGTGTTTCCCAGCCGCCTCGGCCTTTCGTAGGACGTACCCACCGACCTTTATGTCGCTCAGCTTTACTCTTTTGTTGTAGAATTTTATTGCTTTCTGCCTGACGACTTCCGAACGAGCGGCTGCCCTATCCCTGTCTTTACTAAGAAGCACGAGTTCTGCTCGGCGGGCTTCATTATTCCGTTCTTCTTTATAGCTCGACACCCTTTGGTTGTGTAACACCACTTCTACTGGGACTAAGGCTTCTGCCCCAAAGGTCATCCTGAATGGTGTTTCCCCTGTGGCTCCGTTTGGTGTGGTTCTGTACGCCCACAACACTTCATCTAGTTCTTCCACTCAAGTCTTTCGTCCGTCTAGGCACTTCGTGAGAGCGTTCATTATCTTTTTGTTGGTGTTTTCTGCAAGACCGTTGCATTGGGGGTGAGCTACCGAGGTCAACTGTAGCCTTATCTTTAGTCAGTCGTAGAAGTTTCTGAACTTTTTGTTATCGAACTGTCGACCATTATCTGCAACCAACACCATAGGCATCCCGAAGCGGGTTAATATATTTTTCTTTACGAAGCTCTCCACCTTCTGCTCGGTAATTGTAGCGACCGCTTCTGCTTCTTCCCATTTGGTGAAGTATTCCACTGCCACTATCAGGAACTTCTTCTGTTCGGGACCGGGAGGGAAAAGTCCCAGTCTATCCATTCCTCATTGAGCAAAAGGGGTAGGATGGCTCACAATTTTCATCCTCTCGGTCGGTTGATGAGACAGGTTATTGTTTCTCTGGCAAGCCTCACACCGGTCGACTTTTTCCTGGCAGTCTCTTCTCATTGTCGGCCAGTAATACCCCTGTCTGATCAGTCTGTGAGCTAACATTCTGCCCCCTACATGATTTCCACACATTCCTTCGTGGACCTCGGCCATTGCTTGCTCGACTTCTTCTTTATTCAAGCATCGTAGCAGTGGCCAGTCATAGGACCGCTTGTATAGAGTATCATTAATGACCGCGTATTCGGCCGCCTTTATTCTCAGTTTCTTGGCCTCAGATGCTTCTTCCGGTTGTGTTCCCTCTAGGAGGTATCGTCTGATCGGTTCTATCCAACTCGACCGACTGGTGTTTATGTCTAGAACTTCATTGGCTCTCTGGATGCTTGGCCGGTCTAGTCGCTCGACCAAGATGTTATTTTTGGCATCTCGATCGGAAGCCATTTTGGAGAGTGCATCTGCCTTAGCATTCTGGACTCGTTCTATTCTACTAATCGAATATTGCTCGAAATTACTCAACTCCCGCTTTACCAACTCCAGGTATTTGATCATATTGCCCCCTTGGCCTCATACTGTCCAGTGAATTGGCCGACCACCACTTGGCTATCGCTATATATCTCCAGATGTTTCACCTCCATTTCCTTAGCCAATTGGAGGCCGGCTATCAGAGCCTCATATTCTGCCTCGTTATTGGATGCCTTGAATTCTAGTCGAAGGGCGTATTCCACCTTTTCTTCCATATGCGGGCTAATCAATACCACTCCTGCTCCGCATCCCTCAGCGTTGGACGACCCGTCAACAAATAAGCTCCAGGCAGGGCATTGCTCACCCTGCGAGCTAAGTTGGCTCATTTCTGCAATGAAGTCTGCCAACACCTATGCCTTGATCGTCGTCCGAGGCTTATATTGTATGTCGAACTCCCCTAGCTCTATCGCCCATTTTATTAGTCGACCTGAGGTTTCGGGCTTTTGAAGGTACTGCCTGAGGGGTTGGTCGGTCCATACCTCGATGGTATGACTCTGGAAGTAAGGTCTTAGCTTTCGAGCTGCCGTTATCAAGGAGAGAGCCAGTTTTTCTATGGGCGCATACCTCGTTTCTGGTCCGGTCAGTACCTTACTGACGTAGTAGATCGGGCGCTGCTCATTTCCCTTCGATCGGACAAGTACTGCGCTGATCGATCCTTCTGTGACCGCCAAATATAAAATCAGATTCTCCCTTTCAACTGGGCTTTGCAGGATGGGTGGGCTAGACAAGTATTGCTTTAATTGTTGAAATGCTTTCTCGCATTCATCCGGCCACTGAAAACGGGTTACATTCGCTTTCCTTAAACTTTTGAAAAATGGGAGACACTTGTCTCCCAATCTGGAAACAAACCTGTTTAGAGAGACTATCCAATCGGTCAATATCTGTACTTCTTTCAAGCACTGCGGCGAGGGCATTTGGATGATGGCTTCAATCTTCTCTGGATTAACTTCAATCCCCCGCTGAGTAATCATGAACCCCAGGAACTTTCCCGATGCCACACCGAAGACGCATTTTTTCGGGTTCAACTTCATCTGAAATCTGTTAAGGGTCTGGAAGACCTCTCTGAGAGTTTCCACATGCTCCGCGGTCGTCCTACTTTTGACCACCATATCGTCCACGTAGGCCTCGACCGATCGGCTGATCTGTTTCTTAAAAACTTCCATGACGAGCCGTTGATAGGTAGCCCCCGTGCTTTTCAAACCGAACGACATCACTTGATAGCAATATGTGCCCTGGTAGGTTATGAAGGTAGTCTTTTCTTCGTCTTCGAGACTCATCTAAATTTGGTGGTAGCCCGAGAAAGCATCTAAGAAGCTCAAAAGTTCATGTCCGGAAGTGGAGTCTACTAACTGGTCGATCTTGGGCAAGGGGAAGCTGTCCTTTGGACATGCTTTATTCAGGTCGGTGAAATCGATGCACATTCTTCACTTCCCGTTCTTCTTTTTCACTAGAACCACGTTGACAAGCCATTCAGGGTACTTGACTTCTCGGATGAACCTGGCTTCGAGTAGTTTCTCTATCTCTTTCTTGATCACCTCCTGTCGCTCTTTGCTATGCCATCGCTTCTTTTACCTTATCGGCTTGTAGTCATGTCGAATACCAAGGGAGTGCGATGCGACCGATCGAGAAATTCTAGGCATGTCGCTCGGTACCTAAGCGAAGACCGACCTGTTTTCTACCAAACATTCCGTGATTTCTTTAACTAGATCCTTCTGAAGCTCGGAACCTAGATTTGTGAATTTAGAGCGATCGGCTTCATCCAGTACGACGCGTTGCGTTTCTTCCACTGGGTTCATCCTCTCTGTCTCCTCATCGGCTCTCACATCAAGAGAGATCGTCAGGACTACCGCCCTGTCTAGTGTTTTTGTTTCCGCTAAGTAACACTCCCTAGCGATTCTCTGCTGACCCCTGATAGTACCGATTCCATGGGATGTTGGGAAATTTCATCGCTTGGTAGTAGGTGGAGACGACCGCTTTAAGGGCGTTTTGAGTAGCCCGCCCAATTATTGCATTGTATGCCCCTTGAAACTTCACCACTAAGAACTCAACGTCCTTTTCAACTTGACGCGACCTTTGCCCGAACTTCACTTTCAAACAGACTCGGGCAAACGGATATGTCGATGCTCCAGTTACCCCTTTGATAGGTCCTTCTATAGGCAGTAGTCGGTCTTCGGGTACCTCCATCTGCTTGAAGGCATCATAATAGAACAGGTCGACTGAGCTGCTCATATCAATCATCACCCGCTTTACCTCGTTGCCGTCCATGTTTAGATTTATGACGAGCGCGTCATCATGAGGACAATTTACACCATCAAGGTCAGACTCATCTAACGATATCATCCCGTTGTTCTCCCTTTTTCTTTTGATTGACGAGTCTTTGTCGACCTACTTGGCATATCTATTTCTTCCTTTAGCAGTGGATCCCTCGCCTGTATTTCCACTAAATATCATGTTAATGACCCTCACCGATCGGTCATCTTGTTGCCCAACATTCCTGTCGCCTCGCGCCCTGGATCGACCTTTCACTTCGCGTCGATCATCTGTATTGGCGTTCTGCCGCCCTCCACAGTTTCTATCATTTCGCCTCCCATACTGCCGTCTGTTGTCGAGCCGACTGGGCTTATGCTCGTTATCTCGGTCGGCATTTTGCTCGTGCTTCACAAATCGGCTCAACCTTCCCCTTTGGATGAGGGATTCGATATCTCTTTTCAATTGCCAGCAATGTTCCGTGTCATGATCGATGTCTTTGTGGAAACGGAAATATAAATCGGGGTTTCTATCCTTGGAGGGAGTCTTCATCTTTCCGGGTTCTCGGATAGTTTCCCCATCCGCTCTCATGGCCGCGAGTACTTCTGCATATCGTCTGTTGAGCGGGGTGAACTCCTGTCGATATCCCTGTCGATCGGTTGGTTTTCTCCAGTTCGACTGGCCTTTTTGTCGCTTATGCGAACCACTCGCTCTGTCATTTGGCGAGCGGTCATCCGTCCGACGCTTCGTATTTTTCAGCACTTCTTCGAGTTGAATGTACTTATCCGCCCTGTTTCTTATTTCCTGGATGGATCGGGGCTGATCGAGGGCTAACGACTTTTTGAACTCCTCATCCCTCGTGTTGTTCATAAGCGCTGCGAACCAGGACGAGTAGGTGAGGTCGGGGACCTCGACCGCTTCATTATTGAACCGAGTAATGAATTCCCGTAGGCTCTCGTTCATCCCTTGTGTCAACTGCATCACTTCCAAGGCTGTCTTCTGCGGCCGCTTACTTGTGGCGAACTGGTTGAGGAATAGCAATCTAAAGTCCTCAAAGCATGTGATACAGCTCGGAGGTAAGCTATTGAACCACCGTCGAGCTCCCTCTTGAAAGGTTGTACAGAAAGCCTTGCACTGAATGACATCCGGAACGCAATGCAGATTCATCGTCGACTGGAAGTGCTGTAGGCAGTCCAGAGGATCGATCTTTCCAGTGTATTTTTCAGGTGTTGGAATTTTGGTGCCGGGCGCCGGAAGGCTATCCAAGATTGCCGGGGTGAAGGGAGAGCTATATTGAGCTGTCGGGCGCTCCGGGCGGAAGCTCATGGCGGCATTGATCCGATCATCCACGATTTTTTCTAGGGCTTTGGTAGGGTGACGATCGGTCGTCATACTGGTCTGTCGTGCAGACGGCTGCTGTTGTGTCGGCTGAGACTGTAGAATCTGGCGAATTAACAGGTCAGCTGCTTCCTCAATTTGTTTTCGGGTGAGGGAGGTATGCACGGGCGCCGGAGGATCTGCGTCTTATTGGTGCTGGAGATTCAGGCGCAAATTGATTCCAGTGTTATCTTCCAAGGCTACGCTATGTTCTTCCTGTTCCATGTTTTGAGGTTGCGGTTGATCATCCGGGTCCAAAGATTCCGTGCGAGAAACATGATGAACCGGCGGCAGGGTTGCAGGTAGCCGCAAACCCATCCGTTGTAACGCCAGAGCCGTGACAGCGGCTATATCAGGATTAGCTGCCGCTGCTTGACTGATTTGCGTATTTTTGGACGTGGTGCCCTAATGTCGGGCCCCACGGTAGGCGCCAATTGGTTCTGCCGGATTTTAGCGGAACTGTATGTTGCCGTTTGGATCCATGGTGTCGATTGTTTCACGTGAGAATTTCGATGTGAGGTTCCTGCAAAACAAAGAAGGCACGTCGGGGGTTGTTTCTCGATTGACCCCTTCGACGCTCAAGTCAGTCTTTTGGTGAAGGTAGGTTCGCTGTAAGCAGAGAGAATTAGGTTTGTGAGTACGTACCTTTGTTACGGTAGAATTATACCTTATATATGGAGCAATAATTAGGTTTAAGTCTTTACGTGTGCATGGGAGACTTCCACCTATGAATGGGTCAAAGAGATCGTGGACTGGGCCCGAGCTTGGCATGGGTATAAGAATGATCTTTGAAGAATGGACTGATCGGCCCTCGGGTCGATATGACTGGGTTCGGGCCCAGCACGACCGACCCAACCAACATCAAATCTTATGAAATTAACTAACCTCAAACACCAACCATTCAAAAAGTTCCAACACATTAACTTATTCTATTCATGTTCAAGTTCTTTTATTTGAATAAACGTGTCAATCAAAATATTGACACCCTATTCCTGCACCTATGACACTTGTAAACATGAACTCATTATTATTGATCAATTAAAGAGGCAAACTATTACTAAGTATCATTTCATAAAAATTCTTACTATTTTAAAAGATTAGTAGGTTTAATTTTTCTATTGCAAGCACCATATTTTAGATTTTCTTTAATGATTATCTATTTTTTTAACGCAAAGGTAAACATGATGCATACCAATTTAAAAGATATCCAAACAAATTCTATAAAGTGAAAGAATTAACATCATATCCTAATTAACATGCATAATTATCCTAAAGACACTTAAAAATACAAACTTCACAAGCTAATATGCCTTTACAATTTAAATGACCATGTTAAAAGTCAAGCCAATTTCGTTCAATCATGTCATCGTCACATTCACACAATGCACACTTCATGTAATCAAATGTTTACACAATACCAACCTAATTAAAAACTAACACAATGCAAATGCAAAATTCCTATACAAATGATATACGAGGGCATATATATCCCTACACTAGAACAACACATTATTCTCAATGGGGAAATAACACACAACTAAAAACAACACACATAACAAATATAAAAAATAAAAATAAAAACAAAAAGAATAAAAATAAGGGCAAGAATACTTATTGGTATCGTGGCTGTAATGGTGTCGAAGAAAAAACTTGGACACACTTCATGTCATGAACATAAACATAAAATATAAAAAATAATAAAGCACTATCAAACACGAAATTATTAAAAACCTAACTACGAAATAACATGATAATTTTAAGGTCACTAACTTTAACATTTTAGTTCAATTATTTTTCAACCAATTCCACTTTTGAATGTTAAGCTCCTATTCATCATCACATTAGGAAGCTTGCTTCTTACGTCAAAAATTTGCCATATCATGGCTTTCATTCTCTTCTTAATGATCTTTACCACTATTGTTTGTTATTCCCCGTTGGTGTTCAACTCTTGAAAGGGTGGTTTCTCAATAGGGTGTGACATAGGTGCTTACATTGTCATTAAGATTTCTTTCTTCGATTTAACACCTAACGCCTCCTTTTCTCGTCCTTCTTCATCTTCAACTTCTTCAACACTCGATTCTTCTTTATAGCACTCCTTTAGCTCTTTTATGCATTCATCTAATATATCAATTTTCATACAAGAGTTTCTTTCTTTTGGATTTATCAGTACTTCATTCATATTAAATTCAACTTGCTCCTCATCAACCCGAAGGATAAGTTTCTCTTCATAGACATCCACCAAAGCTCTTCTTATATTCACAAACGATCTTCCAATAATTAATAGACAATTTTGTTCCTCTTTAAATTCTAGTACTATGAAATAAACATGAATAATAAACTTTTCCAATTTTACTAGCACGTCCTCTAGTACACCAAACATTTCTTTATAGATTGATCTGCTAACTAAATAAGCATTGATGTTAGTTTCACATCTCCTATCCCCAATTTTCTAAAAATTGAAAAAGGCATAAAATTAGTACTTGCACCTAAGTCACATAAACATTTAGCTAATTGTAAATTACTAACTATACTAGGTATAGTGAGATTCCCTGGTTTCTTTAATTTTGAAGGCATATGGTTGGTAATTATGAAGTTGTAGCTTTCAGTCGAAGAGACCATTTGATTGTCCTCCCAATTTCGTTTGTTTGGTAATATATCCTTAAGGATCTTCATGTACATAGGCATGTATTCCAAAGCTTCCACAAAAGTTGATTTGCAATTTCTTTAGGTTTTCTACGAACTTTACAAATTGTGCATCTAATTTTTTTTATGCATTCTTTATGGAAATGGAATCCTTGGTGCATATGAAAGAGGAGGAACATAAGGAGTTTCTTCTTTCTTCATCTTTGTCATTTTTCTTTTGATCTTTTACTTTGTGGGATTCTTCTAAATCACTTTCACTTATAACTATGATGGCCTTTGATTGCTCCCTTATATTAGACTCCAAGTTGCTCGGGAGACTCCCTATACTTTGTGTGGACAATGCATCAGCTAATTTGCCTACTAGAAATTCCAAATTATGGATGGAAGAAGCATGATTATTCATAATTTGTTCAAATTTAGCTTCCATCCTCTTTTGATCCTCATCGTGTGTAACACCCCACTCTCGCATGACCAAAACCCGACATCGACGGTGATATCCGAGTCCGTGCCCTGTGAGGGTGGCGTGCTACATCACTAAGTTAAAACTCAATATAAAACTTTTTTTTTGAAACGCAAACATGCACAAAGCAGAAGACAATAAACATACAATCATTAATAATTACATTGGTCACGAGGGTCCTTTTTATAAATACAAAGTTATTTCAGTTTGTGGACTTTACAAATTGACCTACTCATTAATTCAGAAAATAAAATACACTAATGCAGACGCGAACTGATCCCGACTCCTTTTCTCACTAACCAGCAGATGCCATACGCCCGTTACCTAACAGGGTATTCTTCTGAGTCCTGAAAAATAATTGCAAATTTTGGGTAAGTTTTGCGAACTCAGTGAGAAACCATCATCGATGGTTCACTCAATTCATGCAATACAGCATTTCACATAACATATATTCACATTGTTGCATATTCGATCACATTTCACAATTTCACTTAAACACAGTCCATTTATAAATTTCATTATATTCTACATACATAATCAAATGAATTCATAACCCATTCAAGCATGTCACAATTGCATAAGGCATTTTTCCTTTCACTCAATCAAAGAAAAACAATCCAATACATATGTAATGCACATGAGAACCTTTTTCCAATTTATTACGGTGTTGTGATCAAGCGCCTAAACTGTCCCAATATGGGAGCATTAATCGGTGAGCCTGAGGCTCTGAACTGTCCCAATATGGGCGCATTAATCATTGAGCCGGAGGCTCTGAATCACTGTGGGCTCGAGGCCCAAATATGTTGAGCTTTTAGCTCCCGGTGGCTGCTCCAGTCACAACTCTCATTAACTGAACATGCATTCATGTATGAACTGCATATATCCCAATTTAACAGTAAATGCATCACAATTATCCACATGTTACAAATAGGCAGTAACTGTATCACAACCAATTCCCATATCACAATTTACCACATCACAATCAAACCGCAATTATTACATTCAAACAATTATTTCACAACTATTCACAATATAATCACAATCACGATGGAAACACGAAGGTCTCAAATTCTCAGACAAATAACACTTCTATGTCATACTCTTCCAATACATCAGACCTCTTGTTCGGAATCCAATCATAAACAAACGCAATCGTCCCACCATTATTCTCCACAGAGTTATACGTGTAGAATTATAAACACTTACTAATCGAGAAACCATCTAGGTTACTCACCAAATAGCTTCCGAGCTAATGCTGGGAAGTCTCGGCAACGTCCGTGGGATGACGTTCCAACTGTGCCTCTATAATAATCACAATATTCACATGTCACCAAATGCACAATTAGAAATATTAAATAATGCACATGTAGCAATTTAGATGTGTACAATGCATGTTCGTGACATTCCCGACATTTCCCATAATTCACATCACAAAAGATTCCCTTATGTCTTAGGAACCTATAGACACCAGAATTACTCAATTTGGACCTCTATAGGTCCGGATATTGCCTAACTTTACTCAATTCTCTCACTTGGATTCAATCCCTAAATCTCAATTAAAATCCTACAAGTTCACAATTCCACATGGGGAGGTAGATCATTGACTTATGAATCCGACGCCTCGAGAATCAGATCAATCGGAGGTCGGATGACGAAGATATAAGCAAAAGAAGCTTTAGGACAAAACAAAAGATAAGAGAGTTTGCCCTATTTCCATCTCTTCCACCATCTGAATTTCTAACATGCATAACTTTTTACAAACTTATCGAAAAATTACAAACAAGATCTCATTGGAAAGATAACAAAAAACCCTACAAGTTCCATGAAGGGCTCACAAACCAATCTCACATCTAAGGGTGCTAAAAACTCCTTCAAAGTTCTTGCCCATAAATGACCATATGAGCGATGGCGTGTTCTTCCAATCCTCATAACTTTTTACTCATAACTCCGATTAAGGTACATTATACACCATTAGAAAGCTGTAAACATTTTCTACAATCTTCGAGAGACATCTTAATCCAATTCAATCTATAAGAGGGTCAAAAACCCAAACCAAGTTTCTGCCCAATGAAACAGTAAAACTACCATATGAACAGTAACTGCACTCTACAAAAAAAATCCTATCTTTCCATTCCTTATGCGAAAAATTCCAAGTTTTATTCCAGAGAAATATAAAAACATGTTCTACAAGTTTCATGAATAACTTGGAAGCAAAATCAACCTCTAAACAACTCAAATTCTCAAGCAAAGCTTCTGCCTATATAAGTCTCATTCTCACAGTAACAGAATCTTCCAACATTCATAACTTTCGAACCAATTGTTGAAAAATTACATACCATATAGAAATAAAAAGCTTAGACAATATAATACAATTCTCAAGAAGGACTCCAAAGCAAATTCCCATTCAAACTAGGTCAAATCCTCTAACTAAGGTGGCTACCCTGTTAGGGTTTAAGAAATCAGCATTTAACCTAAACCATAACAAAACTTTGCAAATTTATATCTAACAATCCTTAAATCTAAAATTCACACAAAATACCTCATTAGAAAGCTAAAACAATCCTCTACAACTTTACAGAAGGTCACTTGAACCAATTTCACCTTTAACAGTCCCAAATAAATGGAAGGACACAAAAAGCACAAGACCTATACACTTAGAGCATTGCACACCAAAGGCTGAATTACCCCTTGAACATTAACAGATCATAACTTTCAACGTACAAATCAAAAAAATTCATACTTAGTGGCGTTAGAAAGCTAACACAAAAATATTCAACTTTTATGAAGACCAAAGTAGCAAATTCAATCCAATTCAATCCTAAAAAAATCATCAAAGTTTCAGGTCATAAGGTTCAGATACTGTTCACACAGCACCTAACAATTCACTTTGGATGCCAAAATTAAAATCCTTAAGATCAGAATTGAACAAAACTTCCTTCATATGAAATCTAGCCATACTTCTTAAGTTTAATTTAAAACAAACCTCAGCTCAATTGAACAACCATATCAAAAGTTATGAGTCAAAATCTGAAACCTACACAACTCACATTTTTTCCAGATTTCCTCCCTACCTCAACTCTTTTCATTTCATCACTTTACCTACATCAATATGCATCCATTTGGACCTCTAATTCAGCCACAAATTCATAAAGTCATCCACTTAATCACCTAGCCATAAAAATGGCAGCAACCACACAATAAAGTTTCATTTGTTTCCACTCATCTTAAATCACAAAATCCACTTCAATCCATCCTAATTTTCATACAACACCTATTACACTTACATTCATCATTCATCCTCACACAAACTTACACTTAAACCCATACAAACCTACCACTATCTTTATGAAATTAATACAAAATTAATCCCCATAAATGCTTCTAACTACCGATTAAAGAATACAATACACAATTCTTACCTTAAACAAGTTACAAGCTTTAAATTCTTCAAATCCCTCCAACCAACACCAATTCCTTCACCTCACTTTACTTATACAAAATCACCATTTTCAAGGGTGTAGGAGGCTTAGGCTTGGATATATGATAAGGAAGCACTTTAGGTAGATTAGGAGAGTAGCAATTTCAAAGAAGGAGGAGAAAACCAAAGAAGAAGGAGAGGAGAATGGAAGCTACGGGTGAGAGGAGAAAGTTTGCAATTAAAACAAGTTTTAACTCTTTCCTACTTAGAATATCGTGGAAGCTTGCCAAGCTCTAGATATTTATAAAAAAAAAGAGAAAATAGGTAAGTGACATGTGTCACTTGCCACATGTCCTGGTTTAAAACATGTTTCAGGTCTTTCTCCAAATACAATCTAATTTCCACCTCAAATTCCAATGGCTCAATGTTTATAATTTCTCAAAAAATATATCAAATTTTTCAGTGCCATTGAAAAGTCATTTTCCAGTGCCGAAAATCCAATCAGTCTGTCACTTGTCAATTTTTTTGGTCCGGAAAGGTATCTCGAAAAATTTTCAGAAAAATTTTTAAATTTCCACAAAAATATAAAACACACAAAAATCCACTTCAATTTTATGTTCAAGCACCGATTCATATTTTTCCACAATAAACACATATGACGGGAAATGTCAGGAATGCATGTACAATCATGTGCATTTACAAAAATTACAATTTATGCATATATGGAGGTCATATTATGCATGAACATACCGAGACCAGTTTACTCACTCATAACTCGTCCCGAAATACTATTTTACCCTTCCCATCGGTGATGAGATGTTTCAACTCTCCCTCCCTAATAAAAATTTCGTACTCGAAATTTATTTTCGATACTGAAAAAGTTAGGGGTACTGTTATCTCGTACGCTCCTCCATTTCTTATTTCATCTTTCTACTTGATGCTTCTTTCCCTATAATCACAATTGATAACACAGATAGGTTTCTCAATTCTCTATTTCGATATCATACTTCCTCAATTATGCCCTTAATGATATTCAGAATCTTCTACTTTGTTTCAATACCATATATGTTGGCGTATAACGATACAAATCATAAAATCACTCATAATGCTTTTGGCCCATTTTTGCCATCGTTTCTTATAAACTACTTTATGTCACACTTAGTTACATCTTGACATAATGCATTCGTCTTTCAAAACCACTTTATTTAAATTTAAAATTTTACTTGTAGTCACTATGCACTATACCTTAATCTTATGTTTTATACCTGTCTCCAATCGTCAAGTCTACAGGGAATTTAAACATATACTCACTCAGTTCGATGTTCTTAACCGCAAATTGCTAAACATATTTCTAGATCAGAATGTACACATATTTTATTTCATCAACATTCTTTCAGTCCTCAGTTTGAGCTTTCAAATCCCTTTTTGCACATATGTTGTTACTGTTCTATAACTAGTACGATTTCCTTTTTACTCCATATTAACTCGTCACTATACCCTTTGTATTTCACTAGATTGAGTAACCTAGTATTAGTGATCTATAGTACTTTGCTATGAAATGGTCTATTTGATATTGTTGCTAGGAACATTAGCTTTATTAAGACGAGTCCCTCTGCACAATTCCTTCAATCTATTTCCAATTCCAATTCCAGTCGTACCTAAATCTCTACTAAGCTGTTTAGGCAATGTATATCTCATATGCTTTTGTCCACATCATGATTCTAAGCTTTCAAATCAACTATTATTGCAGAAATTTTCAAGTCATAGATCGACATTTAGCTCATGCAGCTATATTTATCTCTAGGTACACGAAATATATTACAACCAATTCCCTCTTAATCTCGATTGGGAACCTCTATTTCATATACTACCCAATCTCCAAATCCGAATGTCATACTTCACACTATACTTATTTGTTTTCATTTATCACTGACGTGAATGACATTTTTTTAAGCATTTCAAATTTCATCTTCTTTTCTCAATATGATCATGGTCACTCATTGACATCATGTTGCTTAGCTCACATTAACCTTCAATATCATAATCCTATCGGGGTATGGTTAACTCCAATAAATATAACCTCAAACTCATTGTGCTTTTATTTAGTTCTTGTCATTCCTTGAATAGCTAATTTCTCAATGCAGTAGTAGTATCACATGCTATCCTCAATTTTCATTGAACTTCCTTTTTTCGATTTAATTTCGTAGTTCTTTTCTTTCTCGATAATCCCACATTGACTTATGTTAATGTACATTCAATTATACCGCTTACTCCACATTTCAATCTGCTACCAACATAACTTCGTGTTGGAAAACTCATCATCGAGCTAATTTGTGGTTCCCAAACATATTGCCACAGCCTATGATATGGACCAAATTTCATTTTACATGGACAAGATCGTCTCCTCGAGTTACTGAACTCCTCTTAAATAGTTGGTTACTTAAATCAACATAAACATATCTATTTGCTCCCAATAGCCTCTTTTTCTTTTTTTTTTAACCCTTATGCTTGAGTCTTTGCTATGGATGTGACTCTAATAAACACATTCATTCATTTTTTTTAAAAAAATAACCCATCACAACTTTTCCGGGAGACCTGTCATCTTATTTCAAACTTCCCTCCATTGTGTCTGTCGATTCCTATCTAACGCAACCCTGATTGACTCAAGCGAGGGGCCTTCGCCCCCCCTATGGAAGAATTTCTCGATTCCACTTTGAATCAAGAGAAGAGCTTATGATCCCAGCTACTGGTCATAGAAAACTTGCCTTCATTGTTCATAAATTAAATTACCCGACTTTCTGACCCTATCTCAGTGATTCTTGGTACAAACCTCAATATTGTTTCTACCTTGTCAGTCACCTATTTCCCATAAGTACTTTTTGTCACTTCAAGAAAAGCAATTTCAACATTTCATACTATCTTATCATGACTTCTAAGGTTAAAACCTCGATAATAAAATTCAATGAGGCATTTAGCAATTTCATTTACAATAACACCCTGGCAGATACCATCAAAATTCTTACTTCTTATTTAGGGCTGTATTCATTTCACATTTCAATCATTCACAGTCGCTAGTGACACTGACATTTCAAATTCCTCTAGATACCATGTCTATTCTTGTTCCTGCCCATGACTGGGGTTTACTATTTGATCATAACAAAAACCTTTTTTTTTGTAGGCCCATATCGTATCTTGCACTTTCTTCCTCACCTTAACACACATATAGACATCAATGCCATTTCAATTTCCTAGTATTTACCTCTTCTTTTTCCCATCCTAATCATTAAATTTGCATTTTGAGGCATTCACTCTTCTCCTTTGAGTTATCATCTTTTTCATAATCACATGCATAGTACAATCCAAAACTAAGCGCATTTCTAATTGTCGCCATACTAACATATCATGTATCACATTTCATCACTTGTAAAATCATATTTATATTATTTCATCATCCATATGTATGTCCTCCACCCATTCAGAATTATAAATGCATAATCATCAGTATCCAATGTTCATACACTTTAATCTCACCACTTCTACTTCTTCCTGACAATAGCTTCACTTCTCGATTTCATTCAAAGGTAGACCAGTACAGTACCATATCGCTATTATATGCGGCAACACAAATGTAGTGAAGCTATACTTTCCTTATTGAACCATGTTTTTTTTTTCATTTCCAATTATCCACATATAAATACCTATTTTGATCTCACATAGCCATATTCTTATGCTTTCATGACTCCCATCACTGTTAACCAATTTTCTTTTCATGTCCATATTTGACCTCTCCAGACTATCGCAAATGTCGCTTTCCTTCAACTCGGTTTCTACACTTTAAGTCTCATTAGTCATTTTAATATCACTTCTTTCCTAAATCAGCCCATGCCAACGTATTCACATTCATATCACAATCAAGGATTTATAACCATAGTACAATATGCATATTATTATCCATTTTTCTTTTCCCATTGCCCATACCATTTTGAATTGCCCATAAATCTTCATTGGCACAAATTCTGACATATCATCACTTTTCTCACACTTAATCACTAATCACATGTTCATGCATATGACACATACCCATACGACTCAGACTAGGGATCGGTTTGTTACTGATGCATTATGACATGACTTGAATGTATGTCACTTGCCCCTATTTCAGAAATTGCCCAGATAAGTTCGTACTTCTGGGCTCTGATACCACCTAAATGTAACACCCCACTCTCGCATGACCCAAACCCAACATCGACGATGATATCCGAGTCCGTGTCCTGTGAGGGTGGCGTGCTACATCACTTAATTAAAACTCAATATAAAACTTTTTTTTTGAAACACAAACATGCACAATGCGGAAGACAATAAACATACAATCATTAATAATTACATTGGCCACGAGGGTCCTTTTTATAAGTACAAAGTTATTTCAGTTTGTGGACTTTACAAATTGACCTACTCATTAATTCAGAAAATAAAAATACACTAATGCAGATACGAACTGATCCCGACCCCTTTTTCTCACTAACCAACAGATGCCATACGCCCGTTGCCTAATGGGGTATTCTTCTGAGTCCTGAAAAATAATTGCAAATTTTGGGTGAGTTTTGCGAACTCAGTGAGAAACCATCATCGATAGTTCACTCAATTCATGCAATACAGCATTTCACATAACATATATTCACATTGTTGCATATTCGATCACATTTCACAATTTCACTTAAGCACAGTCCATTTATACATTTCATTCTATTCTACATACATAACCAAATGAATTCATAACCCATTCAAGCATGTCACAATTGCATAAGGCATTTTGCCTTTCACTCAATCAAAGAAAAACAATCCAATACATATGTAATGCGCATGAGACCCTTTTTCTAATTTATTACGGTATTGTGACCAAGCGCCTAAACTGTCCCAATATGGGCGCATTAATCGGTGAGCCTGAGGCTCTGAACTGTCCCAATATGGGCGCATTAATCATTGAGCCGGAGGCTCTGAATAACTGTGGGCTCGAGGCCCAAATATGTTGAGCTTTTAGCTCTCGGTGGCTGCTCCGGTAACAACTCTCATTAAATGAACATGCATTCATGTATGAACTGCATATATCCCAATTTAACAGTAAATGCATCACAATTATCCACATGTTACAAATAAAGAATCAGCGTATCACAACCAATTCCCGTATCACAATTTACCACATCACAATCGAACCCCAATTATTACATTCAAACAATTATTTCACAACTATTCACAATATAATCACAATCACGATGGAAACACGAAGGTCTCAAATTCTCAGAAAAATAACACTTCTATGTCATACTCTTCCAATACATCGGACCTCTTGTCCGGAATCCAATCATAAATAAACGCAATCGTCCCACCATTATTCTCCACAGAGTTATACGTGCAGAATTATAAACACTTACTAATCGAGGAACCATCTAGTTTACTCACCAAATAGCTTCCGAGCTAATGCCGAGAAGTCTCGGCAACGTCCGTGAGATGACGTTCCAACTGTGCCTCTATAATAATCACAATATTCACATGTCACCAAATGCACAATTAGAAATATTAAATAATGCACATGTAGCAATTTAGATGTGTACAATGCATGTTCGTGACATTCCTGGCATTTCCCATAATTCACATCACAAAAGATTCTCCTATGTCTTAGGAACCTATAGACACCAGAATTACTCAATTTGGACCTCTATAGGTTCGGATATTGCTAAACTTTACTCAATTCTCTCACTTGGATTCAATCCCTAAATCTCAATTAAAATCCTACAAGTTCACAATTCCACATGGAGAGGTAGATCATTGACTTATGAATCCGACGCCTCGAGAATCAGATCAATCGGAGGTCGGATGACGAAGATATAAGCAAAAGAAGCTTTAGGACAAAACAAAAGATAAGAGAGTTTGCCCTATTTCCATCTCTTCCACCATCTGAATTTCTAACATGCATAACTTTTTACACACTTATCGAAAAATTACAAACAAGATATCATTGGAAAGATAAAAAAAAACCCTACAAGTTCCATGAAGGGCTCAATAACCAATCTCACCTCTAAGGGTGCTAAAAACTCCTTCAAAGTTACTGCCCATAAATAACCATATGAACAGTAACTGTGTTCTTCCAATCCTCATAACGTTTTACTCATAACTCCGATTAAGGTACATTATACACCATTAGAAAGCTCTGAACATTTTCTACAATCTTCAAGAAGAAACCTTAATCCAATTCAATCTATAAGAGGGTCAAAAACCCAAACCAAGTTTCTGCCCAATGAAACAGTAAAACTACCATATGAACAGTAACTGAACTCTACAAAAAAAATCCTATCTTTCCATTCCTTATGCGAAAAATTCCTAGGTTTATTCCAGAGAAAGATAAAAACATTTTCTACAAGTTGCATGAATAACTTGGAAGCAAAATCAACCTCTAAACAACTCAAATTCTCAAGAAAAGCTTCTGCCTATATAAGTCTCATTCTCACAGTAACAGAATCTTCCAACATTCATAACTTTCCAACCAATTGTCTAAAAATTACATACCATATAGAAATAAAAATATTAGACAATATACTACAATTCTCAAGAAGGACTCCAAAGCAAATTCCCATTCAAACTAGGTCAAATCCTCTAACTAAGGTGGCTGCCCTGTTATGGTTTAAGAAATCAACATTTAACCTAAACCATAACAAAACTTTGCAAATTTATATCTAACAATCCTTAAATCTAAAATTCACACAAAATACCTCATTAGAAATCTACAACAATCCTCTACAACTTTATAGAAGGTCTTTTGAATCAATTTCACCCTTAACAGTCCCAAATAAATGGCAGAACACAAAAAGCACAAGACCTATACACTTAGAGCATTGCACACCAAAGGCTGAATTACCCCTTGAACATTAACAGATCATAACTTTCAACGTACAAATAAAAAAAAAATCATACTTAGTGGCGTTAGAAAGCTAACACAAAAATATTCAACTTTCATGATGACCAAAGTAGCAAATTCAATCCTAAAAAAATCATCAAAGTTTCAGGTCATAAGGTTCGGATACTGTTCACACAGCACCTAACAATTCACTTTGGATGCCAAAATTAAAATCCTTAAGATCAGAATTGAACAAAACTTCCTTCATATGAAATCTAGCCATACTTCTTAAGTTTAATTTAAAACAAACCTCAGATCAATTGGACAACCATATTAAAAGTTATGAGTCAAAATCTGAAACCTACACAACTCACATTTTTTCCAGATTTCCTCCCTACCTCAACTCTTTTCATTTCATCACTTTACCTACATCAATATGCATCCATTTGGACATCTAATTCAGCCACAAATTCATAAAGTCATCCACTTAATCACCTAGCCATAAAAATGGCAGCAACCACACAATAAATTTTCATTTGTTTCCACTCATCTTAAATCACAAAATCCACTTCAATCCATCCTAATTTTCATACAACACCTATTACACTTACATTCATCATTCATCCTCACACAAACTTACACTTAAACCCATACAAACCTACCACTATCTTTATGAAATTAATACACAATTAATCCCCATAAATGCTTCTAACTACTAATTAAAGAATACAATACACAATTCTTACCTTAAACAAGTTACAAGCTTTAAATTCTTCAAATCCCTCCAACCAACACCAATTCCTTCACCTCACTTTACTTATACAAAAATCACCATTTTCAAGGGGTGTAGGAGGCTTAGGCTTGGATATATGATAAGGAAACACTTTAGGTAGATGAGGAGAGTAGCAATTTCAAAGAAGGATGAGAAAACCAAAGAAGAAGGAGAGGAGAATGGAAGCTACGGGTGAGAGGAGAAAGTTTGCAATTAAAACAAGTTTTAACTCTTTCCTACTTAGAATATCGTGGAAGCTTGCCAAGCTCTAGATATTTATAAAAAAAAAAAGAGAAAATAGGCAAGTGACATGTGTCACTTGCCACTTGTCCTGGTTTAAAACATGTTTCAGGTCTTTCTCCAAATACAATCTAATTTCCACTTCAAATTCCAATGACTCAATGTTCATAATTCCTAAAAAAATATATCAAATTTTTCAGTGCCATTGGAAAGTCATTTTCCAGTGCCAGAAATCCAATCAGTCTGTCACTTGTCAATTTTTTCGGTCCAGAAAGGTATCTCGAAAAATTTCCAGAAAAATTTCTAAATTTCCACAAAAATGTAAAACACACAAAAATCCACTTCAATTTCATGTTCAAGCACCAATTCATATTTTTCCACAATAAACACATATGCCGGGAAATGTCAGGAATGCATGTACAATCATGTGCATGTACAAAAATTACAATTTATGCATATATGGAGGCCATAGTATGCATGAACATACCGAGACCAGTTTACTCACTCATAACTCGTCCCGAAATACTATTTTACCCTTCCCATCGGTGATGAGATGTTACATCGTGGCTCATAAATTTGTAATTCAAAACATCCATCAATTTGTCCATCTTCGATTCTAAAGAACCAAGCCTATCTTTCTGAAATTCTTGAGGGTTTTGAGCTCTTATTTGATTTCTTGCATTGTTTGACCAAGAATAATTTGACTGATTTTTTTATCCAAGATTGTAAATGTTAGAGCAGGGATTATTACCTCTATGACCATACTATGCTCCAAAAAGTTAAGTTGCTCAATGATGTTGTTTTCCACTAAGAAACAATCATCTGAGACATGGTTTTCTTGTCTACATAGTTTACACCCATATTGAATTAACTTGAGTGGGCTAGAAGTTGTAGCTTTTTGGTTGTTCAATTGTATGAATCCACAGCTAGCACTCCTTTTTTATCATTAAAGGTTGGCTTTTATTTACTTCTTTCCATTGTCTATAGACAACTATTGTTTGCCACTTCTTCCAACAAATCATGTGTTGCTTCAACCATTTTCCTCATTCAAGAGCCACTAGTTGTTGTATCTACGATGCCTCACGTTGGTGGATTCACCCTATCGTAGAAGGTTTGCAAAAGGAACTTCTTTGGAAAGTTGTGATGTAGGTAACTTTTTTGTATTCCTTGAATTGCTCTCATACTTCATATAAACACTTTACTGGAAATTTATGATTTCCTTGATAAGTCTAATCGTCCTTGTTAAGGGGAATTACTTATCCAAAAAGGCTCCCATGATGTGACGCTCTTTGGGTGGAGTGAGTTTAGCCATGCCTTGGCTTGATTTTTGAGTGTTAAAAGGAAGAGCCCCTCATCTTGGCTGCATCTTCCGACAACCCATTATATTTGAATGTGTCACAAATCTCTAAGAAGTTGTTTAAATGAGCATTAGCATCCTTATTAGCGAGTATATAAAATTGAGCATTGGTTTTTAGCATATTCAATAGTGCTAGTTTGAAATGTATTAGTCTATATTGGTGGTCTCGTTATCCTTTGTTGATTAGCATTAAACCCTAGCCTTATGAATTCTATAATGGTTCTTTGTTGTTCTCTCTAATTTCATCCTTCCACCATTGTTTTTTTTTCTATTCTTGGAGTTTCATTTTTTAATTTCCCTCTCTTGCTTGGTGATGTCAGAAGGTTATGTATCCATTATTTTCATTGAACTCCTTGTTGACCTTGTGTTCATACACCTGCAATCACACAAGAAAAATAAAAAATTATCAAAATTTTTAAATAAAAGGAATTTAAATATGATAAGATGTTAAAAACTACAATTCCCGACAAAGACGTTGAAAACTTGTTGCTTGTTTTAATGTATGCAATACTGCAAGTATACAGATCATATATTTTAGTACATAAGATATCATTCCCATAAGGATTGAATATAGTCACCTAACAATTTGAATCACACTTTGTTTAAGGTAACGAAAGATTGAATTGATTGAAAAATAGAGTAAAGTAACAAACTTGATAACTAAAAAAAATAAAAGATAACAATAAAATTAAAGTCCTCAATTGTGGAAACTTAGAGATTATTCTATCCTTCTTTTGTCTTTCCTTTACCTTGTGAATTTAGCTTTGCTCGATCCTAAATATCCAATGATTTCAATTACCCTATCGTGAGATCTAATCAAACAATCCCAATTGAAATAGATACTAGTTGAGTTGCAATCTCTCAATCTCTAAAAGCTACTCCTAACTACTCAATTAAATTTGAAGCAATCATAAGAATAATTAACTCATAATTAAGTTCTTTCTTCAATTGCTTATTAACCTGATATTTGTAAGTCTATTAAGGTGCCAACTCTTATTGTGGAAATTAACACAGATAACTTTGATTCAATCTCTCGATTTCTTATCAAGTATAAGCATGATAAACACCACAAAGCAATAATATATTGAATTCAATTAGGAAAAAGTTATACAAAACAATTCAAGAAGAAACCCTAAAATAGATTTAGCAATCTATAATCATGTCTAAAACAAAACTATTTATATTTAGCATGAAAGGCAATGAAATAAAATAAAGATAACAAAAAGAAATAAGCTTGAGGCCTTGATCTTAAAAATCTGGAAAGTTAGAGTTAATGTTAATAGTTCCACTTTTGATCTTCTTATTTTTTATGTGTAGCCCTTCTTTATGTGTTTTTCTTTCTCCCTTTTGTATCTCTCACAACTCCCAAGTGTGCTTCTTCTCATTTTAGCCATCATAATGTCCTTTAATAATGAAAATTAGGTTTTTGAATATACACAGTTACTTACAAGCTTGTGTAGGTGACTATATAGGTCCAAAACTCCAAATTGTGACTTTACATAGTCATAGTGACTTACTTAAGCACTTTTACACCTGTGTAAGTTAGCATATGTGGCCATTTCACTTCACATGAGTAGAACAATGTCTTTGAAGCTCCACACATTCATAATAACTTACACGGTCATATACATGCCCATGTAAGTCCAAGGTTGCTTCAATTCTTGCATTCCATGATTTCAATCAAAATCTTCTCCTTGTGGTCTATAAAGGCAATTTTTACCTAAAAACACACTTGCAACATATTAGGTATAGAAAATACCTTAAGATTCTCAAATAAAAATTGAAACATATTAAACATGGGTTTATAAATATAGTCAAGAAATTTGGTAATTTAGAATAGCATATTTAAGATGTTAAGATGCCTTTGGCTCAATTCTAGCATCAAATTAGAGATGATCCTCTTAACATTAAGTTGGTTGCTAAAAAAATATTTTATTATTTGTAGTTGTTATAAAAGTTTAATCTTCTTAGGTCTCTTAATAAACAAAGCTCAAATCGATGAAATATGTTAATGATTACTCTACTCTACTTCATGCTTCAGTTAAGCAATAGAGAAGTCAAAATAAAAACAACTTACTTTTGATAACAATGGTGCCCAGATTACTAGCTCAAATGATGTTGGCCCCCATATTTTTTTCTCTAGTTAAGCATGATTTAAATGAATTTTGAGGTTTTGATAGAATAAAGTTTTGGAGTTATTTATTATGTCAAAGTTAGTAGGATTTATGACAAAGGTTAATTGAATTAAAGTGTTAAGGTAGTAAGATTTCATTAAGAGCATTTTTGGAAGACCACTTAAGGTTAAAAGAACCTAAGCTTATAAAGAAGGGCAAATTAGACATTTCTCAATCATTAATGACAAAATTGAAATAAAAAGTGTTGCCTTGCTTTTAAGGAAGAGGCAAAAACGTGAATTGAGTGTGAAGAACAAAAGTAGAAGAGAGAAAGAAGAGGGTTTTGGTGGAGAAGAGAGGAAAGAAAGAAGAAAAACTAGGTTTTGATTTTTCTTAGTCTTAAAGAGTGATTTTGAAGTTATTCAAGAAGGAAAAAAAAGTACAAGATGATGAGAGCTTCCATTAGAACTAACAAACTCTTCATTTGGTAAAGATTCGAGGTAAGTTGGATTTTAATTTTGGGATTTTTGAAAGGGTTTTGAGTTATATAGCTTAAGAAATGTATAGGTTTAAGGATAATAGGATCAATTTTATGAATATATGTATTTTGGGTTCTCAATTGGAATTCCTATTGAATGAAAATTTTGGCTTATGTTAAAGGAAATCAAGGAAGGAAAGAGGAGCAAGGGGAGAGGAAATCTTTGAGAAAGTTTATGAGCAAGGAAATAAGGTGAGTTTCATTTTTATAATTGAATAATGAGCCATCAAAGTTTTTTCAAATCAAAAGAATAAAATGATTTCAATTACTTCATTAATGTGCATATATTGCTTTTAAATGATTTAAAGAATTTGCTTATATGTGTGTATATGCTTACTTGTTGGATTTGAATTGTTGTGAATGTGAAAAAATGCATTGTGATGTATGATCATGTTATGCCATTGAAATGTGTCATGGCATTTTGTATAAAGAAAAAGAGGAAAAAGCATGAGCATATGAAAATGTATGGAAATGAATTAAGCATAAATTTGATTGTGTTTAGGTGAGAGAGGAATCGTTTTGTAGTCACGTGCACGTCGACATAAAACCTTCTCCCGGCTACCTGCTTGTGACCCACGAGATTCGAAAAGTAGACTCGTTTAGTTCATAGAGTAAACTTCAGTTTCTCAATTTTGTTTCACAGAACTCTCGAGCCATTTGTTTGTGTATTGCATATTCGATTTGTTATGAATGATGCATAATTAAGTGTTATGCTTTGATGGTTAAATGTATATGCTATGTTTATATGATGATGTTTTAGTTACAAGTTTTGAACTAGAATTGTGAATTTGTTTGAGAACTATGTGTTTTATGATTCAAAAAGAATTTTCTACGACAATGAATATTTTAAATGATTTTGTTTATTATTAGTTATAAACTTGTTACCTACGAGCCTTTAAGCTCCTTTCCATCCCATCTCCAGGTGTTGAGCAAGAGATCGGGTGAAAGAGGATCAAGGCATCATTTTGATTATGCATATTTTTGTATTTGAAGTTAATTTATGTAAAAAAAAAAGGCTTTAATTGTATGATGAGAAAATTATTGTTCATGTATCTTTTGTATTTCGAGAATTATGAGATTTTGTATCTTTTGTAATTCAGATTTGAATATTGATGATGTAATGTGGTTTAGAAAGGCCATTAAAGCTTTTTAAACTCTTGTTTTACGATGTTAATGGAATAGGGATTTATGTATGGATGGGGTGGAGTTGAAATATGAATTAATTTAAGGATGAGTTTAAGTTGGAATCTGATATATTTGGGAAAGTTATCAAATTAAGAAGATAAATTTTGAATATGGATTGTTGTTGCATATCAGTGAGATGCTATAGATAAGAAAATATGAATGAATGATGAAATGTAGTTGGATGGTTAAGAATGATGTTGCATGAGAGGAAGTGAAATTGAGACAATTTTTTAAGTCTTTCATAAGGGTAAAAATTGTGTACTGACTTCAAGGGAAAAACTATATTGATCTAGGCTGAATTAGATAAAGTTGTCTTCTTCAAAGTTGTAGATCTTTCTTCTAGCTTTCCATTGATATAAAGTATGAAATTTTTGGACGATGGAGTTGGAATATATGATCATTAGAAGTTTGTTATGCTGTTTAGGATGAACTTTCAGACAACCATATTGTTTTGAAAATTTGACCCTTATAGAGATAGAAATTGGTTTTAGTTGTTTCATAGAAGTTGTAAATCTTTCTTTTAGCTTTCCATTGATATAAAGTTTGCAAAATTTTGAGCTCTATAGCAAAAGTTATGTAGTTTAGAAGTTGGGATGTCGAAAGAAGAAAAGTAAAAAAAGAAGAAGGGAAGCAAGTCATGATCGCGATCACGATTTTGCTGATTTCCGTGCCAAGTCGCGGTCGTGACCTCGCTGGTGTTCCCAAACCTAAACACCTCTCACTCTTTTGATCATAACTTTTTCTTCCGACCTTCAAATGACCTGATTTTTAAAGATTTGGATTCCTAACACGTTCCTCTATTTCTCCATAAAAATTAATAGCTTTTGGTATTAATTCGAGAAAGATTGAGCGAATCAAAATGAGGGTATCAATTGGAAGAATATAAACTGAACATTTTCACTGAACATACTTCAGTATTTGGATGATATCTTGATCTTTAGAGCTCTAAATGAGATGGTTCTTATTTCTAAATAAACTAGAGACATAGAGCTACAAATCCTATGAAGAGATTGAATTTTGATTTGGAATTTAAGACTTTCAATTTCTGGATGGAATTTGAGTATGGTGTGTTGTTTTAGTTTATTAACAATCCAAAGATGAGTGGGCTATAACTTTTAGATTTTTACACCAAATTGCATGACTTTGGTGTCCTTAGAAACTTAAGACAATGGAGAACAAATGTTCTGAAGAAACCAAATTGAAATTCTGATTTGAGGTTTCCCAAAATTTGTTCAAAAATAGGAGAAATGAGTTCATTTTTGACAATTGACTGGTGTGGGAACGCCATCCATATGGGATGATGGTTAATGAGGGTTCATTGAAACAACCCTATAAGGTAATACGCATGCTCAAGTCTTATGATTTTCAGTGTAAGAGTTGGGTTCCAAAAATGGGGCCCAACAAATGATATTGTAAGCACGTTGTTGATTTTTGTAAGAACTTATTCTGCACTGTGAAAGGTTTTACTTTTTTCAGTAAGATGTCTATACTAGGGGTCCTGTTCTTTCTCAGACTCAAGCTACGACATTGCTTGGTTTTCTTTCTGATGAAGATATCAAAAGAGTTTTTTCCAACATTGATAATGATAAAGTGCTTGGTCCTGATGGTTATAATGCTTATTTTTCCAAAAGAAGCTGGGATATTATCAGGAGGCTGATACAGAGTTCTTCGATTCAGGAAAACTTCTTGGTTAGGTAAATGCTGCTATTGTTTCTTTGATTCCTAAGGTTAAAAATATGAGTTACATGAAGAATTTTCACCTTATCTCTTGTTGTAATGTCTTGTATAGGGGAACCACTAAAATTTTGACTGAAAAAGATGATTAAGGATTTGATTGATCCAAATCAAGGAGTTTTTCTCCAGGTAGACCTATGTTGCATAATATTTTGGTTAGTCAAGATATTTTGAAACATTATAGTTGGGGTAATATTTCTCCTTTGTGTGCTTTCAAAATTGAAATTCAAAAGCTTATAATTTGATTAGTTGGGCATTTCTTGAAGATTTACTTATTGGTTTTGAATTTCCTTAGAGATTTGTACATTAGATTATGAGCTGTGTTAGAACTACTAAAATTTCTATCTTGGTTAATGTTAGTTTTGAAGGCTATTTCTCTGGAGCTAAAGGTTTGGGACAAAGAGATCGCATGTCCCCTTATCTTTTTGGTGTTGGCTATAAAGTATTTGACTAGAACTTCTAAGGTGGTTAAGAGCAATAAAGAATTTCATTATCATCCTAAATGCAACTTAATTGAGCTTTGCAGATGATCTTTTGGTCTTTTATAAAGCTGATGTTTATTCTGTTACTAGATCGAAGACTTTGTTTGATCAATTTGTTGCCTATTTTGGCCTTCATGCTACTATGAAAAAAAAGTCAAATTTTATTTGGGGGTGTCACTGATGATTTGAAAGATTTAATTATTACTCTACTCAACTTTGAGGAGGGAAGACTTTTTGTTTGGTACATGGGTATTCCTCTCAATTCCAGTGGACTTAAAATTTCTAATTATGCTATATCGATTGATAAAATGACTAATAGAATCAAGCAATGGGATGCTCATTACTTATCTTATACTAGTAGCACGGAATTGGTTAGATCTGTGCTTTATGATATTAATAATTTTTGGTGTTTTGTCTTTGCCATTCCTAAGTTTGTGATTGCCAATATTTAATTAATTTGTAGACATTACTTATGGAGTGATGTTGTTGCTAGTATGAAAAGTCTTGTCAGTTGGAAAACTTTTACTCTTCCTAGAGAGGAAGGAGGTCCTGGTTTTAAGGAATTGTTTGTTTGGAATAAAGGTGCAATGATTCAACATTTATCTGAGCTATGTTCAAATTCTGCTTTAATTTGGAAGAAATGGGCTCATATAAATATTCTCAAACATCACTCTATTTGGTATTTTAATAGTAGAACTAGTGATATGTAGTACTAGAAAAGTTTGCTAAAAGTTAGAGATGAATTGTTGCAGTTATATCCTCAGACTTATGTAATTTTTTTTGATAATATGAGAGGAAAAAAATCAAGTGTTGGTGCTGCTTATGATATGTTTCGAAAAAAGGTCTAATTTCCCCAATCACCCAGAGTATCTAGTGGTTTTCATATCCTAAGATGTTCTTTTCCTTTATGGCTTGCTAAAAAAGACAGCTATATACATGTGCTAGAATGCAAAGGTTGGGCATGACTTATGGCCTTCCATGGATTGCAGATTTTTATAGGCAACATATTCAAAACGTGGATCACTTATTCTTCAAATGTGTTTTTTCCCAGTCTGTTCTACATAGAGTAATGAACTGGCTTTGAGTTTTTTACATTGATGGTAACCTAATGTCTTGGTTGAAATGGCTTAACATAGGAACTAAAAAGAAGTCCTGCATTTGTATGATGAGAGTAACTAGTTTTTCTGCTATTGTTTATTATATTTGGTGGTTTAGAAATCAAATTGTTTCTAACTAGAAAGAGGCTTCAGTTGATAGCTATGTTAAGGTTATTATTAACTGGCTGAAGCTTAGGTTTAATGTGTTGATTTTTCTATGTAATAGGAAAATTAAGAGGTGGTGTAAGTGCTTAAATATCTTGCCTAGAATGATTGCTAGATGATTTCCTTGGGTATGCCTGGGTGTAATTATTCTGCAACAGTTTTTGGTATAATGGATTTTATTTTACTTTGTTCCAAAAAAAATGTATAGTCAATTAATTGGTTATCACTTATCATTTAAACCTATTATGAGTATGATTTGTTGATCTTAAAAAATGTGCAATTAGAGTTCACAAACTTGCAACTCATATTCCTAACAATAAATGGAACCAACAACACTTTCTCCTCTTCTTCTCCTTTATAATTTTCTTTAAACCCTTACCTCCCCCACTATAAATACCTTTTCACTTTAACTACGTAAGCCTCATTACATCAATCGAGAAAAGTCAAATTAATTATTAATTATAAATGTAACTCTTTAGTCTAATCTCGCACTAGATGAACCCATAAGGCCATGTATGAACCTCTTCATAGGACCCAACAAATAAAAATGAAAATGGATTAGGCATACCATATTGGACCCCCAAGTCAAAAAAGGTTTATACATCAAAATATTATCACAATTCCACCCACAACACATCATTGCAAACCAACTTCACTTAACGTCTCATAAGAGCAATACAAAAAGCATAACAATGTTAATTTTGATAACCATTTCGCTAGAACCATACTATTGAGCCATTACAATCAACATTCAAGTTAACACCATTGGAATCCTATAATGACATGATAGATTTGTGTGATCATATTATATAGTTTAAGAAAATGATTGACCTATATGGGCCTCAAATGTAATAAAATATCGAGCTTTCTTGACTACTTTGATAGACTAAAAAAGAGATTGATATGAAACATTTCTTATAATTTGAATAATTAGCTTCAGACAATTAAATAATTAATTTGAGACTCACATTGCTAGTAATTAACATTGACCTCATAAATCAAAGATTTTGTTTAAGAAACCCTCTGAGATTACACAATCCAACATGAAAGTTACATAAATACTTAATCTTAATACCTCTATTACAATTTTCACTTATTAGTAAGGGTTAAAATAATACCAAATTTTGTGGAAATTTCTACAAATGGATAAGTCATATACCTTCGAGGAAGTATAAGACTAGACTAAAAGGTACATCAATTTGGAGGAAGTTGAGTTATATATAATACAATAGACCAAACATGTTTATAAAGAATAAGAAAAAACCTTAGATGTAGAGAACAATATATAGTGAAAATAAAAAATAGGTTAACAAATCTTTTAAAGGAAGCATGACCAGATAATGTCTATAAAGGAGGATGATCGGCGGCTTATCGTTCAATTAAAGAATTGATCCTCGAAAACTGGTCAAATAAAATTTGTACCAAGGATTGCAATCTGAGATGCAACCTCGAATCGACTCTCAAGGAACCAAAGTGTACTAACCGATTCTAAGACTAGCCTAATGTTTGAATGATGCATGCAATTAAAGCAATAAAAGGGGGTTTGATTTGATTAACTAAAAATTAAACTAAGCCAAAGTAAGAATAAATGTTTTTGGGATTTTTAGAAAGCTAAACGATTGAAATTAAACAAGTGTGAAATCAAATTACTAAAACTCTCTTGAAAATGCAACTTGGATTATCATCGTTCAAATAATTTTCAGGGTTTGAAATCCACTAAGTTTCGAAATGTAAACCTTAACAACTCGTTAAGTCCAAGAATTTGATTAATCAACTCGATTAGTCAAATCTTGTTAAAACCATTAGTGTGAAAAATTGGATAAACAATTGCAATAAGTTAATCAGATAATAACACAGCTAACCCAACCAAGCACAACTATGCAGATCAAATTAATCAGTGTAAAAATCCGTGTAGTTGCTCTTAAAGAAATTAATCACGGGGCTAAGATTAAGTAACAATAAGGCATAAATCTAAGAAGCCAGAACAAAGGAGAAGAAATGAAAGACCCACGTAATTAATCAATATTGTTGTTGAAGGGGACAATAATTACAATAAGTCTCACTTAAAAAGGTTTGATAGGGATAACCAAGTGAATATTTTGATAAACACAAAAATCAAAATATATTGATTAGAAATATTTAAAGAAGAGGAAGTGTTAAGATAATGTAACCCTTATAAAGATGCAGTGGTTATCAAAGTGAATCTTAAAGATTTCAAGTTAAAATGAATCTTAGAGGATGACAATAGCTCTATTAATATGATTTTTTAATCCTAAAACGCAATAAGACTCAAGTCATAATAGCTTCGATGAGAATCCCAAGCAGACCACTAAAATGATCAATTTCCACATCATACGTAGACCAGTTGCTTATAATATTATTTTTGACATACCTTTGGTTTACAAAAAAATAGTCATCCTGTTTTCAATATCAATTTCTCATAAAGTTCTTAGTAGAAAAAGGCATAAGGAAAGTATTGAGTGATCATTAAACATCAAGATAGTGCTATATAGCTTCGTTAAAAAGGAAGAAATTATATTAATAGATAAGTAAAATAAATTCTAGGCTCACAGAGAATGATAGTAGGGCTAGAAGTGGAAGGAATTTAAGACATTAAAATTGAAAATGCATAGTATGGAAAAATATTAGTTTCAAAAGATAGCAAAGTATTGTAAATTGAAACCAATACGGACAAAGATAATGCATAAAGATGATACAATTTTTAAAAGACCAGCAAGATGTCTCTGTATGCTCCCCAACATATATGAAGGGAATAAAGTCATATATAATAGCTCACATGTCAAATATGAGACCTAACTTCAAGCCAATAAAGCAAAAGAAAATATTCTTTGTAAAAAAATGATGATAGATAGTGTAAAAGGAGGTGCAAAAGATTTTGAATGCAGGGTTTAACAAGGAAGTAGTGTGTCCAAAATGGATTGCCAACATAATAAAGAGGCCACTGCATCTAGATTGGCTCGACAATGTTGACTTTACAAACTTGAATAAGATTTACTTTAAGGATAATTAATTTCTTTGGAAAATAAATATACTCATCTTATAGATGAAATAGCATGTCACAAATGGTTATGTTTTATGGATGTGTACTCATATTACAAATAAATTATAATTTGTGAAGATGATGAGGAAAATATCACTTATTAGGTATAATGAAACATACTATTATAAGATGTTGGCATCTAGACTCAAGAATTTAGGGCAACCTACTAGAGGCTTGTCAATTCAATTTTTTATTCACAAATTTATCAAAATATAGAGTTTACATTGACAATATGAAGGTCAAAAGAAGGGATCACATCGAAAATTTATAAGAATTATTTAACATATTAAAGAAATATGATATAAAGCTAAACCTTGAAAAAAGTGCATATTTGGAACTTCTAGAAAATAGTTTTTAGGCTTTATAGTGAGCTAGAGGCATATTAAAACAAATCACTAAAAGGTTTAATGCTATTATCAACATAAATTCACCATAAACCTTAAAGGTGGCATAGAGCTTAACAGGTAAATTAATAAGTTTGTCTAATTTTATTTTCAACCTTACGGAATGCTATCTCTTATTCTTGAAAATACTCAAACAAAGTAAAATATTTGAATGGAGTGATGAAAATACTCCAAGGATTAAAAACCAGATACACTTCCAAGGAGAAAGCAATTATAACTATTGTCACGTTGGTTGGAAAATTATGATCATACTTTTAAGCTTTTCTCATTAATGTTGCAACAAACTTGACATTGTAACAAATTTTATACAAGCCAAAAATTTCATGAAGGATGGTAAAGTGATTAGTAGTGCCTAGCAAATTTAAGGTCATATTTACCCTTTAAACATAAACCATATCTTAACTACTAGAAAACTTCATGGTTTAATACACTCTCCCCATGAGGAAATCAAATTTGGATGAAGCTACCCTATAATATTTGCTTGTTTGAATGATGAATGTTGATGGAGTGTTAGGTGAGAATTGAAGTAGAGCCGGTATGGTTATTTGAGGTTCATTTTAAATAAGTATCAAATATTGTTAAAAGCTTGAGTTTAAGGACTTTAATAATGAAGTAGAGTATGAGGTACTAACATGCATGATTAAAATAAAAGCATATTTAATTTTTTTATTGATATCAAATCAGATTCGTAACTAATGTGCTCTTTTTTAACAAAGAAGAGATTATGTAAAGAACTTCAACTTATATAAGACAAATAACATAAGATATGAAAATTTAGGTAGGACATGTCTCTAAATAGTATAACAATCTGGAATATCAATTGTTAATGTACAAAGCAAGAGGAATAAAACCTATAACGCATTTATAGAAATCAAGTTAAAGCCTATGTACATTAAGAAAGTTCAAAATGAGATAAAACAAAAGGGAATTATTTTAAATAAGGATGGTTTTAAAAAATCATTTACAAATCCATAAAATTCTATCATTAATAATCAAATTTATAAGAACTTAAATTCTTAGTTGTATTTAAAGTGTCACACTACCTTAGATAGGAAAGACATTAAAAGAATGTCATAAAGAGTCATATAAATCACTTTAAAGATGTTTAACCTTATCATATAAGGTATTACAAGAAGGATACTTTTGTCCATCACTTATGCGATATGCTATTGATTATATCAAGAAATATATCAGATGAACTTGAATTTCATCACTAATTTGTTGCATGTATTCTCCTATCTCATCTTAAATACTATTTGCATGGTAGAGTATATATATTCTAAGTTATTTTTATGGGTCATACTATATGCATATATGGTATTCCATTATACACAATCATGTATAATAATCTTACTTCATGTGTTTAAACTTAAAGAAGTTTTATAAATCATATAGCAACAAACAATTCTTCATACTTGTCATGCACGCATAGACTAATAGTCTGTTAAAGGTTATAATAGAACCATTTTATAAGGCAAAAAAATAAAATTGACCAAGATAAAGGAATTAGGTAAAGGAGCTATAAGGCATCCTCTAGAGTTATTGAAAAACCTCAAGAATGACAATAGGAGAAACTCTGTTTAGTTTAGCATATGAAGCAGATCCTTAATACTTGTGGAGTTAAAATTTCATTCTCCTCACATTAAAACAATAAACCTGAGGTTAATAAACCATTTTTACTAAAGAAATTAAAACTAATTAAAGAAAAAAAAACAAAAGGTAGACCTGAAGAATTTGATATACAAGCAACATATCAAAAATTTCAGCTAGAAAAGGAGTAGACAACATATTATTAAAAAAGGTTAACAAGTTTTAAGGAGACCATGTATAATTGATAAACTGGAGGCTAGAGGAAAGCTAACTCTGAATTAAATAAGCCTATTTCAAATATGAGATATTTTTAGACCTAATATATACAAACTCAAAAGGTTCAATGGTTGAAAAATTCCTAGAACTTGGAATGACCAACACTTCAAACCTTACTATTCTTAAGCTTGTACAATAATTATTTTCAATTAAGGAAGTTTGGCTTCACGTTTGTGTAAGGATACAATTCATAACCTTTGGTCACAAAATAATAGACTCAAAGTGTCTTAAAATGTCACATAAAAAAGCTTCAAAATGATAAAGTCTCAAAATATGTAAATTATTATATGATATAATTATAAAGTTTGAACACTTCATACTTGAAAAACGTCAAATGATAGACTTATAGAGTCTCAAAACTTCAGACTTGAAAAATTCCAAATAACAAACTTATAGTCTTGAAACATCTAGCTCATAAAGCGTCAAATGATAGACTTTAAGAGTCTTAGACATCAAACTCGTTAAATTTTAATAGCAAACTCAAAAAGTCTTAAAATGTCAAACTTGCAAAATGCCAAACTACATACTCAAGGAGTCTGAAAATGTTAGATTTATAAATGTCAAATGACATATTTAAAAAGCTTTAAAATGATAGAATCACAAAATACCAAGCGGCAAACTCAAAGAATCTCAAAAAGTCATAATTGTAAGACAACAAGTGATAAACTCAAAAGACTTAAAATATTAGACTAGTAAAATGTCAAAATGATATAATCATAGAGTCCTAACACATCAGACTTACAAAACACCAAACAATAGGCTTGTAAAATATTAAATGACAAACTTAAAGAGTCTAAAAAAAATTATACATGCAAAATGCATAATGGTAAACTCACAATGTCTGCAAAATTTCAAGCTAAAGAAGTATCAAATCAAGTCACCTAAAATAGTCTCAATAGTAGTTTTACAAAATATTAGATTGACTCTTTTGCAAAAATCCAAACTCATAAGATCTTGGAAAGAAATAGTAAGCAATAAAAACCACGTCTATGTGAATAATAAATATATTACTAAAAATATATATGTAGAAAAACTATGCATTTATAGTTAAAAATTTTAAATACATTAGCCTCAACCAAAAAAAAGAAAAAGAAAAAGGTCAATATAATTCTAAGTCAGAAATTAACTACCACTATGTAGGTTTAGATATAGTTTCATCACCATCATCACTATTTAGGGCTAGCTAGTTATCTTTAAAGAAAAGAGTTCAAAATCATCAACAACTCTCTTTGAGCTTATGATCATTAGTCGGTATCGTAGAAATATCGACAATATACAAAAAGACAATTTATAGGTATATATATATATATATATATATATATATATATATATATATATATTCTTTTAACCCATAGTTAACTGTTGATTTGATAGTTCAATCTCTAGTTTTTCATGTTTATTATAAATAACCAATGAGCATGCTACCAAAAAAATATCAACCATGAACCATAAAGTAAGTATGAAGCAACATATAACACACTTGTGACATATGATGTTTTGTAATGCATCAAATTGTTATTCACTCTTTGTCATTGAGATGCTTCTCATTATTGGGAAGCACAATCTACTTAAGACTTAATCTCCCACCTTATTGGTGTTGAAATCAAAAATCTCCAACTTTAATAGATTGATAAGGATAGAAAATATCATTACCAATAAATCTTTTCCTTTATCTAAGGTATTTTGGATAACATTGGGATATGCAAATAGTTTATGAGAGAGTAGGTCTATAATGTTATCCTACATTTCGAAACATTTAAAAGCTCTGAACATGTACGGTTGCCCTAAAATATGTCAGATTTCTTCTTTTTATTTTTCTCAACGTATTTGTTTTTGGCTATATTCTCAACTCTATAGGCTACACGATTTATATCCATATATGACCAAAAACATGAGTTTCCATAGAAGGATTTATCAGGTCTCTAACATTTGTAGGGTTAATCGAACATATAATTCTAGTCATCCAAAATTTGAACCTCTAATAATAATTCTTTAGCGATGTGTCTTTGAGAGAAAGTTTTACCACACTCAACTAAAGCCTAAGCTTAAGCAAACAATAAGTTATTTTCTTATCTCACTCATTTAACCTGATGTTTGGGATTTTTTAAAACAAGTTTGAAATCCCATTCACTACCATCTCTAAGGGGAAGGACTAGAAATTTCCTCCTCTAATCATGGGATTTTGGGAGTTTTCCTACCTTAATCCTCATAGAATGATCAACATTTAAGTTATACCACCCAAAGAACCTCTTAACTAGTCTCAACTGATGCATAAATCTAAGATATTAACAAAATTTTCTATATTCGACAAATGATAGATTACAAGAAAATCTAATATTAGACATCGAGAGTGAGGATGCAATTGACAAAAACTCAGGCATATCTCCTTTAACAACTCAAAGTGAAAGTTTAAGCCATATCTAAAACTATTATAATAAAAACTCATTGTACCAAGTCTACATATAAAAGCTCTCTTGTAGGACTAAGATTTTATTTGCACAATCATAGGAATGATTAAATCTAGCCTCATGTCATATTTTCTATCCTACACCTACACTTATAGTTTTTATCATTAAGTTCCTCCATACTACTAGGAATATAACCAAGGGTAAATGGCAAAGTTGTGAATACCGTATCGAACTTGGTATCGAATCGAGTTCTAGAATCAGTCTGCACTGTCTTGATCGCTAGTCGATCACAAGGTATCATTCAGATAATTCTTTAAATTTATAAAATAATCCCTAAAATTTTTAAATTTTGTAAAATAGTCCATTGGTATATTGTACAGTTGTACTGTATACTTTACTAGTTTATTATTTACATCAACCTTATTTCCAAAAATCATAATAATAAATAATAATCACAATTAATATGAAATAACAATAATTTTAAATATTTCACATATAAATAATAACCACAATTAATATAAAAAGACAATCATCATCATACAAATATAAAATTAAAAATAATACAAAGTATTTAAAATATTATAATAATACAATTTTATCATTTTAATAAATGATAATTACATCAAAAGATTCAAAACATCCAATAAAAAGAACAATAAATATCCTTAAACAATTTACAAAAAGAGTTCATGACAAAGAAACAATTAAGTCGAAGTTAGACCTGAAACAAAAACATTTACAATTACCTTACATATATAGAATTTAACATAAATATCAAATACAAGTAAAATTAAAAGAAGAGGAAAAACAAAAACCTGGAACAAAATTCAATCGTTAACGGGAGGATACTCGCTATAACTGCACTGACCTTAGTAATCATTTGGTACAAAATCCTCATCATTAAGAGGAGCTTCATCATCATTATCATTCAAATTTAATGCATCAAATGACATGTCAATGCTTTTCCATCTAAGATTATTGTCCAAATCTAAATCATTCACATCAACTAAATTCGGATTTTCATAAACCTAATCTGTCAAAAGATCAATATTATCAATGGAAATTAGATCAGTTGAACTAATTATGCTATTAAGACTCCTAGTAAATAATTAAATTTAATTATTAGAAAATTATAAGAAATTATATTGAAATTAATAATGATAATAATGAAAATAACATACCTTTAACGAAGCTTTAAATTGTAACGAACAAAACCAAGTTATTCAACCTCTTATGCTCCAATCTGTTGCTTTCCATTGAGTGGATAAATTTAAATATGCTCCAGTTTTGTTTACAACCTATTGAACTTACACATTGACTTAAAATCTGAATTGCAAAACTCTTCAATTTTGGAACACCATTTCTGAATTGGTCCCACTAAGAAATTGTAAGTTATAAGATAACAAAAGTAGTGTTATAAGCAAAATAAAGTGTTAATTAATTTTCAACAAATAAGAAAAAGAAAATAACTAATACTTGGAGAAAGTTTTCCTCTTTGTCGAATAGCAATTAACATTCCAAATTCCTCATAAGACAACTTGTAAACCTCCATTTGTGAGCCTAAAAGATCTTGCATCGCGTCAATGCTAACAATTGTTGAAATAGTTAAAAGCATTCCTCTATTAACTTCAACTTGCTTTGTAAGATTCAGTATAAAATACACACTAGGATTAAAAAAAATGCCTCAGCAGTAAACAATGGAGAAGAAAGTTATCTTTTCCTTCTCTCATTAATGATTGAAAGATATGGTGTCTATAAAGAAAGCCTATGTTTTAGATTGGCCTTGATCGCTCCCATCGCTCTCTCAATAGCAGAAAAAATATAACCCATTGTTGGCTTTTCTTCACTGTCAGTCAAGTGAAGCACTCTCACCAAAGGTTTGCAAACTCAGATAACAAGTTGACATTGAGACCAAAATTCTCTATCTTCCAGTATAAGATTACAAACCTCCACTCCAGCATTAGACCTATCATGCTGAGATGTAATCCATTTATCACTTTTAAACATTTGTCTTAACTCTTTCTTCATCAAAACAAAAGACTGAAATGATAAAAAATTTGTGGCAAATCTTGTCACAGCAGGATGACACAAATTTCTATTGTTGGTAAATTCCTTTCTCATTAAATTCAATATCCATGCATGATTATAAATGAACTTTGTCACTTTTTTAGCTTTCTGCATTATCTCATCAATAACAAGAAAATACTTAAGATCCCCTATATTCTCCATCATTAGGTCAATGCAATGTGTAACACAAGGAGTCCAAAAAAATGAATTATATGTATTCTACAACCTTTTTTCTGCCACATTATAAGCGGAATCATTTTCAGTAATAAACTAAACAAGGTTTTCTAGCTTTACTTCATTCATAACTTCATCAACTATCGCAAACAATATCTCAGTATTTCTAATAAGCCTAGATGGATCAATAGATTTCAAAAACATAGAGCCATTTGAAGAATAAACCAAAAAAATTATAATAGGCTCTTGTCTCCTATTTGCCCAACCATCACACATGATTGAACATCCAGAAGTACCCCAATTCACTCTTCTTTCAACCAAATAACTTCTAATTACAGAAACAATACAACTCAAAAGTTTACCTCTTAAGTCATCAATCGAAGGACCTTTGTATCCTATACTGTAAGAGGCTATTGCATCCATCATACATTGGTAATAATAAGATTGAGAAGCATTGAATGATAAACCTGTATCATACCACCATCTAGCTACTGCCATATCGATAATTTGAGATGTATCTCTTAATTTCATTGCACTACGAATTGAAGGTTGGGCTCCAGGAGTTGCTTATGGTGCAAAGAAACTAGTCACCTGCCTTCTTCTCTTTCTCACATCAAATTCTTCTTGAGCCTGAAATGGAACACTACCAATACCATTATCACCACTACCACTACTACTTCCACCTTCAACATTTGTAAAATCACCACAGAAATTAAAAAACGAACTTCCACTACCAATTTCAAAATTTAATCTTTCCCTTTTATCCCTCTCATTTTATCAAGCATTGTTTTCATCTGTTGTTTCACATCATGATTTACTTTTTTTACAGGGTTCCATATGTTGGACCTCGAAAATTTTCTAAATTACTTATTATTTGTTTAATTATTTATTTATGGTTTGTTTGTTTATTTTATTTTATTTTACCTTATTTTTAGAATTGAGTCATTAATTTAGTGGGAATAAATAGAGATTAGAAATCAGATGGAAATATTAGAATTAAGTTAGAATTAATATGGTGTGTAAGAGAATTAAGGAGTTAGTAGATGGATTAATTGAAGAAGGGTAAAATTGGAAGGACAATAAACAAGAGGGGTATTTTTTGGAAGATTAGATTGGAATGTAGTCTTGAATTTAGAAGAAGAAGAGAGAAGTAGTGTGAGAAGCCAAAGAGAGAGAAAGAAAATGTAAAAAGGAGAAGAGAAGAAGGAAAATCATGGGAAGCTTGGAAGGAAGAAAAAGAAAAAGAAGAGAAAATCAACTTGTTAAAGGTAAGTCTTCATCTTTCTTCTTGCTAGGTTCAAAAAGGGATTAAATAGAGACTAGGGTTTGTGTTGTGAATGAAGGAAGAAAGACGAGAAAGATGAAACCATCTTGATTTTGGACTTTTAAGCTAAGGTATTGGTTTTTCTAGCTTAGATGAACTATGGGTAGGTTAGGTTTAAGTTCAATTTTAGCATTTTTATTTTTTAAGTTTTATGAATTTTATTGAATTTGGATTGAATGGAAAATTGGTTTGTTTTAGGAAACCAGGAGAACCCTATCCAAGAACAAGAGGAAAGACAAGCTTGACTTGAATTTTTGCAAGCCAATTAGGTGGGTAGTATATTTATAGTTGTTGTATAATACGGGCAAGTTGTCTTATTTGTATATTGTGAATTAAATTGCTAAAATTATAAATGGATGTGATGTGGAAAATGATTTATGATGTGGTTTATGTCATGCATTGAAAGATGCACGACATTTTGATATAATTGAATTGTGTTTAAGACCATGTTATGCCTTGGAATGTGTCACAATTCGTATAAATGAAAAGAAGAAAAAAAAGAAAAAGAAGTATGAGAATATGAATTTGTGATTAATTGAATTGAGCATAAATTTGCTTGTGATTAGGCAAGAGAGGAATCCGTTTCATTAGTCACGTGCACGTTGACCTATAGGCTTCTCCCAGCTGCCCGCTTAAGACATACAAGATCCTGAGAATCAGACTCGTTTTGTTCACTATGTAAACTTCGGTTTTTCCGTTTCGTTCCACGAAACACTTGATCCATTTGTCGTGCATTTCATCATTGATTTGTTAAGTATGACGTATAATTGAGTGTTATGTTTTGATGGATAATTACATGATATGTTCTAGGTGATGACATCTTGTTAACTATAAGTAGTGAGTTTGAATTGTTGAGTATTGAATTGCTAGATATATATGTACATATACTTGAATGTGTGGCTCGTTACCAATGGTTATAAATGTATAAGCCACTGAGTTTCATAGCACACCCCATCATTTTCACTCTTCAAGTGCAGAACAAGAAGGTTAGCGATCCTTGCAAGGCAATTGGACAAACTCCAAGATAGTTAGCATTTTCGTACTAAGTTAGTTTAATAACTTTTAAGTAGCTTTAGTAGCATATCGAACAAGAGCATCTCTATGTATTTTGTATTAAGAAAATGATGTAATGTAGATATGTAACTAAAGCTACATTCAAATACTATTTGGTTTTCGCAATGAGATTGAGTAATGAAGAAGTTCTTTTGTCATGATGATAATGAAATATGATTGTGTTTGGCTCGTGATTCTCAAAGTTGGTATATTGCATTTTTTAAAGCTTTCATTAGGGTAAAATATGTGTTTTGAACTCAAAGAAAAAATTGTATCGATCTAGAAAGTATTAGCCAAAGTTGTCTTCATAATATTGTAGATTAGCTTTCTTGCTTTTCAATAATATAAAATATGAAATTTTTTGAGATTGGAGTTAAGAGATATGATCATTATAAGTTGGTGATGCTGCATAAGATGTATATACAAAACAGTTATAGTAAATGAAGTGATATCACACTAGGAGAGTTGAATTTTGAAAGAATATGAGTGAAAGTGGTGTTAGAATGGATGTAGGATCTATTGGAGATGTCTTAGGAAGAGATATTTCAGTAAAAATATAAGAAGTACATGGTCAGGCCGAGTGAATTAACATTGACCGTGTCTTTCAAGAGCAAAAAGTCCATAAGACCCGAGAAATACACGGTCTGATCATGTATTTCCACACAACCCATGTTTTGACCCTACAAATGACAAAATCTTCATTTAGAGTCTTCAAAAAAGTTGTAGATCTAGAAGTCCTCTTCGAAACCATCCTAAGACAACCTTAATATGATAACTTTAGTGAAAGTTATGCAAATTGTCCTAAGATAGGTACAATATGATTGTGCACATAATCATGTTTGACTCTTTTGGCCATAACTTCATCATCCGACCTCCAAATGAAGTGATTATTGAGCCAATAGATTCATAATACATTTTTCTATCTCTTCAAAAAAATGGGTGCCTTTGGTGTTGATTTGAAAAAGATTGATGGAAAGAAAGTGAGGGGATCGGTTGGAGGAGCATGACTGGGTTATGAACATACTTTGGCTTTTAATCATATCTTAATCTATATTGATCAAATAGGAATTTTTGGGATATTATGAGAATGAGGACGAACTGATGATGACTAAAGAGATTCCATGGAAATAACCCTATAGGATAACACGCTCACACCTTATGATATTCTGGATAGTTGGGCTCCGAAAATGGGATCCAACATCTTATGGTATCAGAGCTTAGTCTTTAAAGAGTCCTAAGCTTAGAGTACATTAGGCTATGCATTATTATGATGTGACTAAATTGTTTGCATTGTAAATTGATTAACTGCATTAAGTGACATGCATATCATGCATATATGTAGGAAACAAGATTAAAATAAAACATAAGCTAATCGCTATTATTTTTGGTTGAAGGAGTAAGATGATACCTCGTAGAAGGACACGAGAAGTTTTGCAAGGATCAGGTGCACCTGACTCTCCGACAAGAGAGGAGAGTACTGATGAGTCTATACCCCCAGGAAATGTTGAGGCTTCTGTAGGGCAAGGTAGCGAGCTCGTTCGATCATAGGCGCGAGAGTCTCCTCTTTCACAGGAGCAAGTGCCTACTCCATTGGATCCGAGGATGTTTCAGGCATTTGTCCAAGACATGGGCCAAATGCCGCAGACTTCTACTCCGGCCCTAGTTAGGAAGGGAAAGTAGTTTGATAAGCTCAGGAAGTATAGGACAGTGGACTTGTATGGGACAACGGATCCAGAAAAAGTCGAAACTTAGTTGAGAAAGATTGAGAGGATACTAGATCAGATGGATTGTGAAGATGATGAGAAAGTTGAGTATATTGCAAGTTTGCTACAGGGAGATGTTCTGTATTAATGGAAAAGTGTGTTGGGAAGTCAAATTAAACTGTCGGTGTTGGCATGAAAAGACTTTCTAGCTACCTATAAGAAGAAGTATGTGTCTGAGGTGTATATCCAACAAAAGTAGAGGAAATTTCTGAGTCTTACGTATAGAGAGATGGCAGTGAGCGAGTATGAGAGTCGATTTACGTAGTTATCGAGATATGCAGTTGAGATGATGATGAGTGAGGTGGCTAAGTGTCATATATTTGAATTGGGATTGCATTTGGCCATTAGAGAAAAAGTGGTGGCGCAAAACTTTTGTGATTTCTAGCAGCTGGTTGAAGCAGTGCTAAGAGTCGACAATATGGAGAACATCAAGAGTGCAGTGGATAGAAAGAGAAAGGGAAGAGAACATTTCAGGAGTGGAGGTGGTACTCCTATGTCAGAAAGGAGTGCCAGGACCTTCCCAATGTAGTCTGAGGAGATGAGCAGTGGTGTAAGTAGATCTAGACAGTTGAGAACCATTTCTCAACAGACCTCAACGGCTGGAGACAACAGAAGCGGAGGGGGAGATAAGTTGTTCATCCCCAATTGTGATCATTACGGGAAACTCCATAGAGGGGAGTGCTATCAATTGACAGGAGCTTGCTTCAACTGTGGGGAAAAAGAGCACATGGCTAGAGAGTGGCCTTAGTATGCAAGACAGGAGAAAACTCAAATGCAAGCTTCAAGGAGGGCTAAAACTGGGGGACAGAAGACTGCAATTGAAGTGGGCAGTTTTGATGTGACCAAGGTGAACCCTCCAGGAAGACCGAGAGGGCAAGCACCAACTAGAGTGTTTGCAATGACATAGGAAGACGTATAAACTACTCCAAAAGTTGTGATTGATATAGTTACATTATATGATGATATTATTATTGTTTTGATTGATTTGTGTTCTACCCATTTGTTTATTTCATAAGTAGAACTATGCATGATAGAGAACTGAGCCCATTGGATACTCCTTTAATGTTTAGTACTCCAATCGGCTAGTATATTATTATTAGTCAAGCTTATAGAGATTGTGAAGTATGTTTTGGCGGGGAACACTTAGTGGTGGACCTAATGCCATTGAATAAGGGGGGATTAGATGTGATACTGGGCATGGATATGTTATAAAAATATAACACCCATCTGAATTGCAAACAGAAGACAGTGGAGTTCGAATTGGATGAAGGTAAAACGATAGTGTTTATGGGGGATAGGAAAGTAAGTCTGCATAGAATTGTTTCGGCTCTAATAGTCGAGAGAATGATGAGGAAAGGATGTGAAGCATTCTTGGCTTATGTGGTTGACACAAAGTTAGATGGAGGAAAGTTAGAAGAAATACCTGTGGTCATGGAATTCCCGGATGTCTTTTTCGAGGAATTACTTAGACTACTACCACCTAGAAAAATTGAGTTTCCGATCGAACTTCTTCGAGGTATTATACCGATCTCAATTCTGCCTTACCGAATGGCTCTGGCAGAGTTAAAGGAGCTTAAAGAGCAATTAGAATAATTGTTGGAGAAAGGGTATATTAGACCTAGCTATTTTCCTTTGGCAGCTTCGGTCCTTTTTGTAAAGAAGAAAGATGGATTGTTGAGGATGTATGTGGACTACTGAAAGCTTAATCATGTCACTATCAAGAATAGATATCTGCTTCTATGCATAGATGATTGTTTGACCAATTGGAAGAGGCAAAAGTCTTCTCCAAGATAGACTTGAGATCAGGTTACCACCAGTTAAGAATAAAGGAGTCTGATATGTCAAAGACTGTTTTTAGAACACAGTATGGGCATTTTGAGTTTTTAGTTATGCCTTTTGGATTGACGAATGCACCTGCAGCCTTCATAGATTTAATGAATAGAGTCTTCAAGCCTTTCTTCGACCGATTTGTTATAGTCTTTATTGATAACATATTAGTTTATTCTAAGAGTGACAAGGAGCATGATAAACATTTGAGGATTGCCTTAGAGATATTAAGGAAGAAAGAATTGTATGTTAAATTCGATAAATGTGAATTTTGGCTAAGGAAAGTGGTGTTTCTTAGACATGTAATTTCTAAAAAAGGATTACATATGAATCCGAGGAAGATAGAAGCTGTGGTGAAATGGGAAGCACCTAAGAATGTAGCAGAAGTAAGGAGTTTCTTAGGTTTGTAGAGGGTTTTTCCATGATAGCGACCCCACTTGCTAAATTGACAAGGAAGAATCAAAAGTTTGTGTGGATAGAGAAGTGCCATAATAGTTTTTAGGAATTGAAGAATAGGCTCACAACTGCATCGATTTTGACTTTGCCTTCCAGTAGTGATGGATAAATAGTTTATAGTGATTTCTCGAGGAATGGATTAGGGTGTGTGTTGATATAAGGAGATAAAGTGATTGCCTATACTTCTAAGAAATTGAAACCTTATGAGATGAATTATCCTACATATGACTTGGAGTTAGCTGTTATAATCTTTGCGTTGAAAATATAGAGACGCTACTTATATGGAGTCACCACCATGGTGTTTACAGACCACAAGAGTCTTAAGTATTTGATGAGCCAAAATGAGTTGAACCTAAGACAAAGAAGGTGGTTAGAAATATTAAAGGATTATGACTTGATGATATAATATCATCCAGGGAAAGTTACTATAGTGGCAGATGCACTGAGTAGAAAATCTACTATGGAACATATGGAGATAGTGTATCTTCCTTTGTTGAAGGAATTAGTCAAACTCAGGGTGACATTAAGACAAGCCAAATATGGTTGTGTATTGGCTAATTTTGTAGTAAGGCCAGTGTTGAATGAGAAGATTAAGGAATTATAGGAGCAAGATGAGTATTTAAGCAAGCTTAGAGAAGAGATTAAAAATGGTAAACCTTTTAAAATAGAGATAAGAGAAGATGGATTGATGGTGATAGCTAACATGTTGTTTATTCCAGATATGTGAGAATTGAAGGATGAGATTCTAAATGAGGCACACAATGATCCCTATGAAATGCACCCAGAGAGTACGAGAATGTATAAAGATTTAAAAAAGCACTTTTGGTGGAAGGGAATGAAGAAAGATGTTGCAGAATATGTTAGAAAATGCTTAATGTGTCAACAAGTTAAAGCAGAACATCAAGCGCCTATCGGTAAGCTTAAACCTTTGTCGATTCATGAATGAAAATGGGAAATATTACGATAGATTTCATTATGGGATTGCCAAGAACTAGCAGGAAGCATGATGCGATCTGGGTGATTGTTGATAGGCTAACCATGTCAACACATTTCTTATCAATCAAACAAGTAGATTCTTTGAATGCTTTGGCCAAAAAATATGTAGACGAAATAATTAGACTGTATGGGATTCCAAATTCAATAGTCTTGGATAGAGATCCCAAGTTCACCTCCAGGTTCTGAAAAGTTTACAAGAGTCTTTAGGAACAAAGTTACATTTTGGCACAACTTTCCATCCACAGATTGATAGACAATCGAAGAGAACAATCTAGATATTGGAGGCAATGTTGAGAGCTTGTGTTATAAATTTCAAAGGCTCATGGAATGATCATCTGCCTTTAATTGAATTCTCCTATAATAATTCTTACCACTCAGGAATTTCAATGGCACCTTATGAAGCTTTGTACAATAGGAGGTGTAGAACTTCTATTTGTTGGGATGAGAAAGTGAAAGGAGGCTTTTAGGGCCTGAGTTTATACAAGTCACAGTCAATAAGATTAAATTGGTGAAAGAGAGACTCCAAGCAACTCAAGATAGGATGAAAAGTTATGCGGATGCACATAGAAGGGAGATGGAATTTAAAGTTGGGGACAAAGTGTTTCTTGGAGCCTCTCTATGGAAAGGAGTTTTGAGATTTGGTAAGAAGGGCAAACTTAGTCTAAGGTATGTAGGCCCTTATGAGATTACTGAGAAGATTAGGCCTTTAGTCTACAAGTTAGCCTTGCCACTAGAATTATTTAAGATTCACAATGAATGTTTTCCATATATCGATGTTGAGGAAGTACCGATCAGACCTTTCATAAGTAGTTCAACATTCAAAAGGTCAGTTAAGGGAGGATTTGACTTATGAAGAATAACCAGTAGAGATTCTAAATTTGAAGGAAAAGGTCTTGAAAAAAAACAGTGAAGTTGGTTAAAGTCTTATGGAAGAATAATTCTACGGAAGAGGCCACGTGGGAGCCCTTAGAGGCCATAAAGGAGAAGTATTCACACCTCTTCAATAATTCAGGTAATAATTTCGAGGACGAAATTCTTTTAAGGTAGGAGAGTTGTTAGACTAAGGACGAAATTCTTTTAAGGTAGGAGAGTTGTTAGACCACGAAATTTTTCTAAATTACTTATTATTTGTTTAATTATTTATTTATGATTTGTTTGTTTGTTTTATTTTATTTTTCTTTATTTTTAGAATTGAGTCATTAATTTAGTGGGCATAAATAGAGATTAGAAATTAGATGGAAAGATTAGAATTAAGTTAGAATTAATATGGTGTCTAAGAGAATTAAGGAGTAGTAGATGGATTAATTGAAGAAGGGTAAAATTGGAAGGACAACAAAGAAGAGGGGTATTTTTTGGAAGATTAGAATGGAATATAGTCTTGAATTTAGGAGAAGAAGAGAGAAGTAGCGTGAGAAGCCAAAAAGAGAGGAAGAAAACGTAAAAAGGAGAAGAGAAGAAGGAAAATCATGGGAAGCTTGGAAGGAAGAAGAAAGAAGAAGAAAAAGAAGAGGAAATCAACTTATTAGAGGTAAGTCTTCATCGTTCTTCTTGCTAGGTTCAAAAAGGGATTAAATAGAGACTAGGGTTTGTGTTGGGAATGAAGGAAGAAAGAAGGGAAAGATGAAATCACCTTGATTTTGGATTTCTAAGATAGGGTTTTAGGTTTTCTAACTTAGATGAACTATGGGTAGGTTAGGTTTAGGTTCAATATTAGCATTTTTATTTTTGAAGTTTTATGAATTTTATTGAATATGGATTGAAAAAAATGGTTTGTTTTAGGAAACCAAGAGATCCCTATCTAAGAGCAAGAGAAAAGGCAAGCTTGACTTAGGTTTTTGCAAGCCAATTAGGTAGGTAATATATTTAATAATTGTTGTATAATATGGGCAAGTTATCTTGCTTGTATATTGTATATTAAATTGCTAAAATTATAATGGTTGTGATGTGGAAAATGATTTATGATGTGTTTTATGTCATGCATTGAAAGATGTATGACATTTTGATATAATTGAATTGTGTTTATGACCATGTTATACCTTAGAATGTGTCATGGCAATTTGTATAAATGAAAAGAAGAAAAAAAGTCAAAGAAGTATGAGAATATGAATTTGTGACTGATTGAATTGAGCATAAATTTGCTTGTGATCAGGTAAGAGAGGAACCTGTTTCGTTAGTCATGTACACATTAACCTGCAGCCTTCTCTCGACCGCCAACTTGAGGCACATGAGATTATAAGAATTGAACTCGTTTTATTTACGGTGTAAACTTTCGTTTCTCCATTTCGTTCCACAAAACTCTCGAGCCATTTGTCGTGCATTTCATCATTGATTTGTTAAGTATGATGCATAATTGAGTGTTATGTTCTGATGGATAATTACATGATATGTTCTAGGTGATGGCATCTTGTTAACTATGAGTTATGAGTTTGAATTTTTAAGTATTGAATTGCTAGATATATATGTACACATGCTTGAATATGTGGCTCGTTATTAATGGCTATAAATGTATAAGTCACTGAGTTTTGCAGCTCACCCCATCATTTTCACTCCTCAGGTAGAAAACAAGAAGGTTAGCGACCCTTGCAAGGAAATTGGACAAACTCTAAGATAGTTAGCATTTTTGTACTAAGTTAGTTCGATAACTTTTGAGTAGCTTTAGTAGTATATTGAACATGAGCATCCCTATGTATTTTGTATTAAGCTAAGGATGAAATGTGGATATGTAACTAAAGCTACATTCAAACACTATTTTGTTTTAGCAATGAGATTGAATAATGAAGAAGTTCTTTTTTCATGATGATAATGAAATATGATAATGTTTGGCTCATGATTCTCAAAGTTGGTATATTGCATTTTTTAAAGCTTTCATAAGGATAAAATAAGTATTTTGAACTCAAAGGAAAAATTGTATTGATCTAGGAAGAATTAGCCAAAGTTGTCTTCACGAAATTGTAGATTAGCTTTCTAGCTTTCTAACGATATAAAATATAAAATTTTTGGATATCAAAGTTAAGAGATATGATCATTATAATTTGGTGATCCTGCATAGGATGTATATACAAAATAGTTATAGTAAATGAAGTGATATCGCACTAGGAGAGTTAAATTTGGAAAGAATATGAGTGAAAGTGGTGTTAGTGTTGGGCCTGGGACCGGATCCCCATTCCCGAGGGTGGCCCCTCGGGCTGCACCGACGACGGGTGCCCAAATATCGACGGACCCGATCCCAACATTTATACAAATACATAATTTGATACAATTACAAACATATACTCATACATGCAACATTCATGCATTCATTCTAAACATACATTAATCATTCCAAAAGTATAAACCATCTGTTATTATCATTCAAAGAAATTCAACAAGTATTCTCGAAATGTAACATAACACAAAACTAATCTCAATCCAAAATACATCAGTATGCTCCATGATGATATGCTGGTGGGCTAACCAAAATACTAACTTATACAAGGCTCCTAATTAGCTCGAAGTTTTCGATGCCTTGCAAGATCAACAGTCGACCTGTTCTGCACCTGAGGAGGGAAAAATAATGGGTTGAGCTACACAACTCAGTGGCTAATATAATTATAGCCATCGGCAACTAGCACAAATCCCAACATATGAATGTATATATATTATATATATCCAGGGATCAAGCATTCACACGCCAATCAACAATTTACGCATTCATTTTAATTACTTCAATTAATAACTATGTCACAAAGTATGCTTCACAATGCAAAATTCACATATGCAATGCACATCGCAATGGCTCGAGGGTTCCATGGAAACAAAAGGGAGAAATCGAAGTTTACACCCTGAACGAAATGAGTTCGTTCGGATCTCATAGGTCACAAGCGGGTAGCCGGGAGAAGGCTCTTGTCTACGTGCACGTGACGAACGAAATGGTTCCACTCTCGCCCAAACAAAAACACATAATCATGCTCATAATCATTTTATCATATGGTATTCTTTCATATCTTTGCATTTAGTCAAAATGTCATGACCGAAGTCGCGGCATAACATGCTCAGAATCAAAATGTAATGCTATCAATTCCCATGATTCTTTCGAACTATATGAAATCAAAATCATTCAATTCATCACATTTAAACATGCATAACATATAACATATATTCATACATAGGCAAGAAATTGCCTAGTCACACAATAACTATAAGTATATTACCCACCTAAGATCGCTTGAGTAGTCGACTCACTGATGTCCTTCCTCTTGCGATGGAATCGAGTCAGCTTGGTTTCCTATACAAACCAAGTTTCCATCCAATCAATATCCATAGTAAATATTCAAAACTTGGAAATCCAAAATAAAGCATTAAAAATCTATATTCGATCTTCTCCTAAAATTTTGAACCCTTCGAGGCAAATTCCGAACTTCCCGACTTCACATAACTTGTAGCCCTTGATCTCTAGTTCACAATGAATCCAAAATCACCCCAATTGGACATCTACAACCCAAGATATGCCCAAAAGTCTCCTTCAGAAAAGTTGGACGTTCGTCGCGGCAAGCCAAATTTCTTCGTACGTCGCGACGAGCCTTCCTCGCACGTCGCGAAGAACGCTCCTTTTGCACGTCACGGCGTGCCTCCCTCGCACGTCGCGACGAACGCTCCTTTTGCACGTCACGGCGTGCCTCCCTCGCACGTCGCGACGAACGCTTCCTCGCTCGTCGCGACAAATTTATTTATTATACGTCGCGACGTGCAGGTCTGGAGCTCGACTCCGAAACCCAGCTTTCTGCAATATCCAACTTCCTTCCCAAACTCAAATGCAACACATCCAAACCTTATATCAAGACTTAAACTACATTTCTAACTCAACAGAAACTCAGAATCAGCCAAAAATGCATCAACCCACAAAATCTACCCATTTTTGCCTTCAAACCCTAAAACCTTCGATTCTCACACATTCAACATATCCTTAGGTTTAATCCAACTGAAACAAAGTTAAACGAAGCATAACTTACCCGAAAATCGCTCCAAACTGTCGAAAATCCTCAAAGATTGCAAACTCTCTTTTCTCTTCTCTTCTCTTCTCCCACGACAACTCCTCTCTTCTTTTCTTCTTCTTTTCTTTCTTTTCTTTTCTTCCTTTTTCTTTCTATTTCTTTCTAAGTCTTGCTTTAAAACCTATCTAGGGTGGTCAAAGACCAAAATACCCCTCCTAATAAGCCTAAATCCATTCCAACTTAAGTAAACTTCCCAAAAAGCCCTCACATATGTTTACCCTATAATTCCCATTAACCACAATGAAACCTTAATTATTCAATAATCCTTTCAAATAAATCAAATTAAAGCATAACCACCTAATTACCACAATTCATGCTAAATAATATCATTAAAAAAATTCGGGGTCTAACATTTCTCCCCCTCTTAAAGGAAATTTTATCCTCGAAATTATTACCTGAATCATCGAAGAGATGCGGATACTTCTCCCGCATGGCTTCCAATGGCTCCCAAGTAGCCTCCTCTACCGAATAGTTCCTCCACAGAACTTTGACTAGCTGAACCGTCTTGTTCCTGAGGACTTTATCTTTGGTATCCAAAATTTGCACTTTGGAAGCTCCTCATAGCTCAAATCATCCATAATTGAACCTCACCATCAATGATATGAGAAGGATCGATCTATACCTCCTCAACATGGACACATGGAAGACATCATGAATCTGCGCCAATTTCGGAGGTAATGCCAACCTGTAGGCGAGTGGTCCAATCCTCTCAAGGATCTCATAAGGACCCACATACCTCAGACTCAACTTACCCTGCTTGCCAAATCTCATCACTCCTTTCCAAGGAGACGTCTTAAGGAACACTTTGTCACCTACTTCATACTCCATCTCCTTTCGGTGAGCATCAACATAACTTTTCATTCTATCTGTCTTTTTAAGCCATTGCTTAGCCGATTGACTTTCTCAACTGTAAATGCAATCAATTCTGGTCCTTCCAATTGCCTCTCTCCTTCTTCATCCCAACAGATCGGAGTCCTGCATCTCCTGCCATACAATGCCTCATATGGAGCCATCTGAATGCTCGAATGGTACGAATTGTTATAAGCAAATTCGACCGACGGCAAATGCTCATCCCAAGCTCCTCTGAAATCCATCACTCATGCCCTGAGCATTCCCTCAAGAGTCCGAATGGTCCTCTCAGATTGACCATCCGTCTGAGGGTGAAAAGCTGTACTAAAATTCAGCTTCGTCCCCAAAGCTTCCTGCAAACTACCCCAAAATCTCAAAGTAAACCGAGGGTCCCTATCAGACACAATCGAATCCGGGATCCCATGCAACCTCACTATCTCATCAATATACTTCTTTGCTAACACATGCAAAGAATCAGTTTGCTTAATTGCCAAAAAGTGAGCTGACTTGGTCAACCTATCCACAATAACCCAAATGGTATCATGCTTCCTACTGGTCCTGGGCAATCCCATCAGAAAGTCCATAGTCACTCTCTGCCACTTCCATTCCGGGATGGACAATGGCCTCAACTTGCCTGAAGGTGTCTGGTGTTCATCCTTGACTTGCTGACACACTAGACACTTACTGACAAACTCTGCTACATCCCTCTTCATGCCTTTCCACCAAAAATGCTCTCTCAGATCTCTGTACATCCTGGTGTTACCCGGATGCATGACATAAGGCGCATTGTGTGCCTCATCCATAATCTCAGCCTTAACCTCCTGCGTATCAGGAATACACAACCTGTTCCCCACTGTCATAAGCCCATCATTCCTCACTACGACTTCTGAAACTTTACCCTTCTGAATTTCATCTCTGAGCTTGCTCAAATCCGCATCTTGAGCCTGCAACTCTCTAACTTTCTCCTTGAGTATCGGCCTCACTCGGAAGTTAGCTAGAATACAATCTGACTCCTCCTGCTTCAAGCTTATCTTAAGCTTGGCCATCTCTTCCAATAAAGAAAGATAAACCAATCGAACATGAGCAATCGAAGACTTCCTGCTCAAAGCATCCGCCACTAAATTGGCCTTGCCCGGATGATACTCAATCAACAAGTCATAGTCCTTGAGTAACTCGATCCACCTTTTCTGCCTCAAATTCAATTCCTTCTGGCTCAATAAATACTTCAAACTCTTATGATCGGTAAAAATCCGCGTCTGAACTCCATACAAATAATGCCTCCAAATTTTCAAGGCAAAGATCACTGCCGCCAACTCTAAATCATGCGTCGGATAGTTCAACTCATAAGGCTTCAATTGTCTCGAAGCATAAGCAATTACCCTATCTCCCTGCATCAAAACACAATCAAGACCCTTCCTCAACGCATCACTGTACACAGTATAGCCCTCATCTCCCGAAGGCAAAACCAGAATCGGAGCACTCGTCAATCTGTGCTTGGGCTCCTTAAAGCTCCTCTGACACTCATCACTCCAAACAAACTTCTGATTTTTCCTCAATAACTTAGTCATCGGAGCGGCTATCATGGAGAATCCCTCCACGAATCTCCTGTAATAGCCTGCTAAACCTAGAAAACTCCTCACTTCTGCTACATTCTTCGGGGCTTCCCAACTCACCACAGCTTCTATTTTCTTTGGATCTATATGCACTCACTGTTCCGAGATCACATGTCTAAGAAATGAAACTTCTCTCAGCCAAAATTCGCATTTATCGAATTTGGCATACAACTCATGTCTCCTCAAGGTTTCCAAAGAAATCCTCAAATGCTCATCATGCTGCTCGTCACTCTTGGAATAAACCAAGATATCATCGATAAAAACAATTATAAATTGGTCCAAGAATGGCTTAAAGACCCGATTTATCAAATCCATAAATGCTGCAGGCACATTCGTCAATCCGAAGGGCATAACCAAAAACTCAAAATGCCCATATCGAGTCCTGAAAGCAGACTTCGGCGCATCCGATTCCTTAATCCTCAACTGATGATAACCCGATCTCAAGTCTATCTTAAAGAAGACTCTCGCTCCTTGCAATTGATCAAATAGATCATCAATGCGAGGAAGCGGATACCGATTCTTCACAGTGACCTGATTCAGCTTCCTGAAATCAACACACATCCTTAACGATCCATCTTTCTTCTTTACAAAGAGAACCGAAGCTCCCCAAGGCGAAGAGCTCGGTCGAATATACCCCTTCTCCAACAACTCCTCCAATTGCTCCTTAAGCTCTTTCAATTCTGCCGGAGCCATCCGGTAAGGCGGAATTGAAATCGGGGTTGTACCTGACAGAAGCTCAATGGGAAACTCAATTTCCCTAGCTAGCGGTAGTCCTGGCAATTCCTCAGGAAAGACGTCCGAGAATTCCCTGACTACTGGAATATCCTCCAGCTTCCCTCTATCTGCCCTGGTGTCAACCACATAAGCCAAAAATGCCTCACAACCTTTCCTCATCATCTTCTCTGCTGTCAATGCTGAAACAATTCTGGGCGGACTCGCTTTTCTGTCCCCAGTAAACACCACTCTTCTGTCATCACCCAAATCAAATTCTACAATCTTTTGCTTACAATCCAAACGGGCATTGTACTTCTCCAACGTATCCATACCCAAAATCACGTCTAATCCTCCCATTTTCAGTGGCATCAAATCGACCACTAGAAGTTCTCCATCAATACATAGCTCACAACCTCTAAACACTTGACTAATCACAATGTACTGGCCGATTGGAGTACTCACCATCAGCGGAGTATCCAATGGACTCACAATCCTATCACACACAGGTCTACTCGAAGAAACAAACGAGTGAGTAGAACCTGGATCAATCAAAACAAGTACATCATCAGAAAAATAATCTAGCCATACCAGTGACAACATCAGGAGTGGCCTCTGCATCCTCCCGAGTCATAGCAAACACTCTAGCCGGTGCTTGCCCTCTCTATCTCCCCGGAAGACTCACCCTCTTGGCTACATCTCGAGGCGCCCACTTCGCATTGCAGTCCTTTAACCCAGATCTCGGCCTCTGGATGTCTCATCCGAGATCCCTCTCTCTGGGCGGTGAGGACACTCTCCAGCCTGTGTCCTTCGCCTGAGTTGAAACATGCCCTGTCAATCCAGAACACTCTCCACCATGGAAATTGCCGCAGTGCTCACATTTAGGGACGGATGACTTGTCCCCATCTCCCCTCCTACTGTCGCCCACCGTGGAAGCTTGGTGAGAAACAGTAGAAGTCTGCATCGGCCTAGGTCGGCTAGCACCACTGCTCATCTCCTCAGACTGATCAGGGAAGCTCCTAGCACTCCTGTCTGGTATAGGAGTACTAGTGCTACCTCCTCTTCTGAACTGCTCCCTACCCTTTCTCTTCTTGTTCACAGCACTCTTAATATTCTCAATATTCTCCACTCTCAAAGCTGCCTCAACCAGCTGTTGAAAATCACAAAAGTTCTGCAAAATAACTTTCTCTCTGATGGCCAAGTGCAGACCCGACTCAAACCGGTGACATCTAGCAGCTTCACTCAACCTCAGATCTGAAGCATCTGGGATAGGCTGTAAACCGCGCTCATACTCCTTGTTGTCATATCCTCTCGAGTAAGACTCAGGAACTCTCTCTGCTTCTGCTGAACATATACCTCAGACAGGTACTTCTTCTTATAAGCAACCACGAAATCTCGCCATGCCAACCCTCGGCCTCATCGACTTCACGTGCAGTCTCCCACTGAAGAGCATCTCCTGAAGCAAGTGGCAGCATAGATGACTCTCTCTTCATCCTCACACTCCATCTGATCCAGCACTCTCTCAGTCTTTCTCAGCCAAGTCTCAGCTTCTTCTGGATCTGAAGTCCCAAAGAAATCAACTGCCTCATATTTCCTCAATCGGTCAAACCATCTCCCCTTCTGAACTAGGGCTGGAGCAGAAGGCTGTGGCATCTGGCCCATAGCCTGAAAAAATGCCTGGGTGAAGGCCTGGAACAATCTCAGATCAAGTGGAGGCACTGGCTCTTGCGGAACCGACGACTCCTGAGACTGCGACAGCATGGGCTCATTCTCTAACCCTACAGAAGCCTCAGCATTCCCTGGAGCTACTGACTCATCAGTCCTCTCCTCTCTAGTCGGAGAGTCAGGTGCAGCAGATCCTTGCATCACTCCTCGTGTCCTTCTACGAGGTGGCATCGTACTCCTTCAATTGGAAACACTAAGGATTAGCTACAGGTCAATCTACATGTATACATGACATGCATGTCACTTAATCAATGCAACAATTAATCTTAGATCACACAATCCTATTATGCATTCTAAGCCGAGGACACCTAACTTAGGCGCTTTGATACCAAACATGTTAGGCCCGGGCCCGGATCCCCATTCCCGAGGGCGGCCCCTCGGGCTGCGCCGGCAACGGGCGCCCAAATATCGACGGACCCGATCCCAACATTTATACAAATACATAATTCGATACAATTACAATCATATACTCATACATACAACATTCATACATTCATTCTAAACATACATTAATCATTCCAAAAGCATAAACCATTTGTTATTATCATTCAAAGAAATTCAACAAGTATTCTCGAAATGTAACATAACACAAAACTAATCTCAATCCAAAATACATCAGTATGCTCCATGGTGATATGTTGGCGGGCTAACCAAAATACTAACTTATACAAGGCTCCTAATTAGCTCGAAGTTTCCGATGCCTTGCAAGATCAACAGTCGGCCTGTTTTGCACCTAAGGAGGGAAAAATAATGGGTTGAGCTACACAACTTAGTGGCTAATATAATTATAGCCATCGGCAACTAGCACAAATCCCAGCATATGAATGTATATATATTATATATATCCAGGCATCAAGCATTCACACGTCAATCAACAATTTACGCATTCATTTTAATTACTTCAATTCATAACTATGTCACAAAGTATGTTTCACAATGCAGAATTCACATATGCAATGTACATCACAATGGCTCGAGGGTTCCATGGAAACAAAAGGGAGAAACCAAAATTTATACCCTGAATGAAATGAGTCCATTCGGATCTCATAGGCCACAAGCGGGCAGCCGGGAGAAGGCTCTTGTCTACGTGCACGTGACGAACGAAATGGTTCCACTCTTGCCCAAACAAAAGCACATAATCATGCTCATAATTATTTTATCATATGGTATTCTTTCATATCTTTGCATTTAGTCAAAATGCCATGACCGAAGTCGCGGCATAACATGCTCAGAATCAAAATGTAATGCTATCAATTCCCATGATTCTTTCGAACTATATGAAATCAAAATCATTCAATTCATCACATTTAAACATGCATAACATATAACATATATTCATACATAGGCAAGAAATTGCCTAGTCACACAATAACTATAAGTATATTACCCACCTAAGATCGCTTGAGTAGTCGACTCACTAATGTCCTTCCTTTTGCGATGGAATCGGGTCAGCTTGGTTTCCTATACAAACCAAGTTTCCATCCAATCAATATCCATAGTAAATATTCAAAACTTGGAAATCCAAAATAAAGCATTAAAAATCTATATTCGATCTTCTCCTAAAATTCCAAACCCTTCGAGGCAAATTCCGAACTTCCCGACTTCACATAACTTGTAGCCCTTGATCTCTAGTTCACAATGAATCCAAAATCACCCCAATTGGACATCTACAACGCAAGATATGCCCAAAAGTCTCCTTCAGAAAAGTTGGACGTTCGCCGCGACGAAGGTACGCTCGTCGCGGCGAGCCAAATTTCTTCGTACGTCGCGACGAGCCTTCCTCGCACGTCGCGACGAACGCCCCTTTTGCACGTCGCGGCGTGCCTCCCTCGAACGTCGCGACGAACGCTTCCCCGCTCGTCGCGACAAATTTATTTATTCTCGTCGCGACGTGTTCATACGCACGTCGCGACGTGCAGGTCTGGAGCTCGACTCTGAAACCCAGCTTTCTGCAATATCCAACTTCCTTCCTAAACTCAAATGCAACACATCCAAACCTTATATCAAGACTTAAACTGTAGCGCCCCCTTAATGTAGAGTATACACCGAGATGCCCGTAGGTCATACCGATACATACCCTACGATGAGGGTGCACTACGATACGATCACTTCTAATAAACCTCATGGCATCAATAATAATAAAGCAATAAGATCACATTCGCTAAATTTTGAAACCAAAAGATAACCTTCATTTCATTTCTGTAAAACCATAAGTACATACTTCTGTCATAACTACAAATGTACAGATCCAAAATAAACCATAACAACTCCTAACTAGGTCGTCCCCAAAATATCCCAAAGGATCCCCAATGACCGACACATGGGTCATGCTTCTCTCGCAAGACACACACGTAAGGAAAAGTCTCACAATCCGGAGCTAGGAGTCGCACTCTCGCTGTCCTGAAAAATAGTTGCAATTTTGGATGAGTTTGCGAACTCGATGAGTAACCATCATCGATGGTTCACTCAATTCATGCATTATGCAAAATTGCGTACAAAGCAACACAAGATCATATTCAGAATCACAATTCATAAATTCAGTAAACCATGATCACACATTGCATTTAATCCTATATCAAATTCACAGCACAATCACAAACTGAATGCATAATGATTTCCAGTTCATTTTAATGTTGTGACTGGGCGTCAGAATTATTCCATTGCTGGGCACATTACACATCATACAGAAATCGCGTTTTCGGGGTAGAGAGCCCTCCGGTATGCCTACTCGCCCACGCCGCACTAGGGATAGGAGAGCCCTCGGGTATGCACTAATCCTTTTCACTTATCACAATAGATGAGCTTATAGCTCAATCGATCGAGAATGTGCTCCACCACAACCGCGATTCTTGATTTCTATTCATACCTAGCATCGTTCACAATTCTCAAAACATATCTCATACGAATCACTTACTCATAATCACAAATAATTCACACAAAACATTTAACACATCGAGATTGAGAAACCAACTAGGTTACTCACCTCTAAACTTCGAACTCTTGTCGGAAGTCTCTGCTGCGTCGGAGGATCGACGCTCCACTGGGCCTCTACAATGATCGTAATACTCGAATATTACTAATTGCATCAATTTCAGAGTCAATAATGCTTATGCCTCAAATGAATCTTTGTACTATGCAAGTTATGACATTTCGATCCTAATACCGATTATCTCAATTCAAGACTTTCACTCTAATTCATAGCAATTTCTAATACCATAAGTCAATTGGCTAAGTTTTATATCCTCCAAAGTCAAATTCTAATACATAGGAATTATCATTAAATCAGAATCAAATTGTCATTCGATTTCGAGAATCACCTAATTAAATCCCGTATTCATAGTCTCCAAATTGAAATCAATCCATATCTAATTGAATTATCAAAATCCTAACCCCAAAACTTAACCTCAAAATAACAATTTGAATGGGCCTTCCTCGCCATGGCGCTTCTCCTACGCCCATGGCGACTCCTTCTTCACTCGCCTCGCATGGCGAACGGTTCCCTTCTTTGCTGGGCGTGCGTGTTCAAGACGTCATGACGCTGGCTGATCTGCTGTCGCAAGACATCTGCGTCTCCTCGCTCGCCGTGGCGTGTTCTTCGTGCACCGCGGCGTGCGATCGCAGAATCGCCCAGAAATTTCCCAGATTTTTCTGATATAATCCATCCAAATCCATTCTAAACACTCCAAAACAATATTATACACTTAACACAACTTATTTCTAACCTTCAATCCATCAAATAACCATTATTCATAAAACACCCAAATCAAAATCCACTTTTGCCCTAAAACCTATATCATCCGAAAATTTCTAACCTCTTACACAATTAATAACTTAATTCCATGCTTAAATTAATCTATGCAAAACACAAGGAATAGAAACTTACTTGATTAAAGCTTAAACCCTTTGAAAATCACTTCAAAACTCTAACTTCACACACAATCACCACCCACAAACACCCAAAGCAAAACATCTCTTCATTTTCTTGACCCCAAACTAGATGAAATGATGAAAGGAAAGAAGAGGAAGTAACTAGCAAGGAGGAAATCAAGAAGAAGCAAGTCAAAGGAGAATCCACGATGAAGGAAGGAGGAAAAATCAAGTTTTTCTTCAAGGGAGAAGCAAGTATCGTGGAAGCAAGTTTTCAAAGGCATAGGTTAATATATTAAGGGATTAAGGGCTTGTTTGGCAAGTTCATTTGCCACAAGTCCAATTCGAACAACCTCAATCCAATTTCTAGTTCTAATTTCTCCCGAATTCCAATAGTTCATACCCTAATTCCTCAAATCATAATTCAAATTACCTCATAAACATTCTCAATCAAATTCGGAACCGAAATCACAATTATTCAGTCACTAAGCCATTTTTTCCCGGTTTTTCGGTCCGGACCCGATACTCTAAAAATTTCAAAAAATTTTCTATAAATCCTCAAAATTAGAAAACATCTAATCACATTCTCCAAATTTCAATTCTCAATTCCTAAATTCAATTTAACACTCCAATTCACAAATCAAAGCACAATTAATCTTAAGCACAAAATCTCCAATTCCACAATCAAGTCGGAATTCTGTCATACATGCATGTACATACATATACTTGTGCAATGCTGAACATTTATCAATGATGTAGAGGCTATAAATGCATATGCAAAATACGTATACAAAATACGCATGAGATGTACTGTACCCATCCCATCGGTGACGGGATGTTACATAAACTACATTTCTAACTCAACAGAAACTCAGAATCATCCAAAAACGCATCAACCCACAAAATCTACCCATTTTTGTCTTAAAACCCTAAAACCTTTGATTCTCACACATTCAACCTATCCTTAGGTTTAATCCAACTAAAACAAAGTTAAACGAAGCATAACTTACCCGAAAATCGCTCCAAACTGTCGAAAATTCTCAAAGATTGCAAACTCTCTTTTCTCTTCTCTTCTCTTCTCCCACGACAACTCCTCTCTTCTTTTCTTCTTCTTTTCTTTCTTTTCTTTTCTTCCTTTTTCTTTCTATTTCTTTCTAAGTCTTGCTTTAAAACCTACCTAGGGTGGTTAAAGACCAAAGTACCCCTCCTAATAAGCCTAAATCCATTCCAACTTAAGTAAATTTCCCAAAAAGCCATCACATATGTTTACCCTATAATTCCCATTAACCACAATGAAACCTTAATTATTCAATAATCCTTTCAAATAAATCAAATTAAAGCATAACCACCTAATTACCACAATTCATGCTGAATAACATCATATAAAAAAAATTCGGGATCTAACAGTTAGAATAGATGTAGGATCCATTGCAGATATCCTGGGGGACAGAGATTTTAGCATAAATCTGAGAAGTACATGGTTAGGCCAAGTAAATTAACAATGACCACGTTGAAAGGCTATCAGACCCGAGTAATACATGGTTTGATCGTGTATTTCCACATGGCCCATGTTTTGACCCTACAAATGGCAAAATCTCCCTTCAAAGTCTTCATAGAAGTTGTATATCTAGAAGTCCTCTTCGAAACCGTCCTAAGATAACATTAATCCGATATCTTTAATGAAAGTTATGTCAATTTTCCCAAGATAGGTACAATATGATTGTGGACGTAATCATGTTTGACTCTTTTGGCCATAACTTCATCATCCGACCTCCAAATGAAGTGATTATTGAGCCAATAGATTCCTAACACATTTTTCTATCTCTCCATAAAAATGGGTAGCCTTGGATGTTGATTTGAAAAAATTTGATGGAAAGAAAGTGAGGGGATCGGTTGGAGGAGCATGACTAGGTATGAACATACTTTGGCTTTTAATCATATATTGATCTAGATTAATCAAATAGGAATTTTTGGGATGTTATGAGAATGAGGACGAACCGATGATGGCTAAAGAGATTCTATGAAAATAACCCTATAGGATAACACGCTCACATCTTATGATTTTTTGGATAGTTAGGCTCTAGAAATGGGGTCCAACACCACATCTCCTTTAACCTCAGCTAAATATTTTTTTTAATTAGATGATTCCTCAACTTTTCAAATGCTTGTTACAAAATAAGCAAATAGTATGGTTCCTCATGCGGGGAACCAATGCAGCATAAGCTCAAGTTGGATTATTGAATCTTCCTGAAGTGGGTTGATTAGGTGTAGTTGAACTTTTTTCCATTTATCTGTACACATAAAAATAAATAACTCATAATTTCAGTACACAATATGCATATCCATCTTATATAATATAACTCATTTTGTATTATTATATTACACATAATTCAATTTCATGGAACATAATTCATTATAAGTCAAAACTAACAATTCAAAATATTTAACATATATAATAACACAAAATATACATCAACAATTTCCATTTTAACAATTTCCAACAATCACAAAACATCTATAATTCTATTTCCATTTCCAATAATTTCCAATTCCAACAATCATAAAACATTCATAATTCTATTTCTATTTATAACAATTTTCATTTTCACCAATCACAAAACATTCATAATTCTATTGCCATTTTCATTTCTAACAATTTTCATTTTCAACAATTATAAAACATTCATAATTCTATTTTCATTTTAGTAATTTCGACAATTTCCAATTCCAACATTCACAAAACATACATAAAATTTTCCATTTTCAACAATTTCTATTTCCAAAAATTCAAAACATTCATAATTCTATTTCAATTTTATTTTCAACAATTTCCAATTCCAACAATCACAAAACATTTACAATTCCATTTTCATCTCTAATAATTTCCAATTTCAACAATCACAAAACATTCATAATTCCATTTCAATTTATAACAATTTTCAACAATTTATAATTCCAACAATCACAAAACATTCATAATTTCATTTCTATTTATAACAATTTACAATTCCCATAATCACAAAACATTCATAATTTCATTTTAATTTCAACAATTTCCAATTCCAACATTTTCAATTTCAACAATCACAAAACATAGATCAACAATTTCCATTTTCAATAATTTTCAACAATTTCTATTTTCAACAAATTCAAAACATTCATAATTATATTTTTATTTCCATTTCTAACAAATTCCAATTCCAACAATCATAAAACATTCATAATTCCATTTCCATTTTCAATAATTTCCAATTTCAATAATCACATAACATTTATAATTCTATTTCCATTTCCAATAATTTCTAATTCTAACAATCACAAAACATTCATAATTCCAATTCAATTTCCAACAATTTCAAACAATTTCCAATTCCATATCCAACAATTATCAATAATTTCTAATTCTATTTCTTACAATTTTAACAATTTTCATTTCCAACAATCACAAAACATTCATAATTTCATTTCTATTTTCAACAATTTCCAAAAATCACAATACATTTTATTATAAACAATTTATTATAAAACCTTCTTCAATTTTATTTTATTATAAAACCTCAATCTCCTATCATATTTCATTTCATTTTATTATAAAACCTTATTTAGTTTCATTTTATTATAAAACTAATAATTAATTTGATAAAATTATGTAAAAATACTATATATATATATATATATATATATATATATATATATATATATATATGTTATTTATGGTATCATAATTTTCAAATAAAGAGTTACAAAATTTTCAATTTGATTCCAAGAGTCTTAGCAATTGCCCTTTTACATTGCCAATCGAACCAAACCATTCAACTGCCCAACAGCTTAATTCAACTTAACAATGATCACCAAAAAATTAAAGTAGTTTTACAATGCATACGTGGCACAGCCAATGTCCAAGCAGAACTTGACAATCTCAGCATTGCAAGTTCAATTTCTAAAACAGTTGATTCCTATGTAAAAAGGGTTTTCATTATATTCTAATTTTATGCCTTAAATTGCAACTTTTTCTCGACCAATCCATTCAACTTCCAACATAAATAGGTTTTATTATGTTCTAATTTATGTCCTTAAATCACTTAAAAACAATCAATCCCATTCATTTCTATGTTAAATTGCAACTTCTTTTTGACCAAACCGTGAACAACCAACACAAATGACAAAAGTCACAAAACACAATAATTCAATTCCAACATTCCAACCAATTCAGATTCACTCGTACACCCAACCAATTCAGATCACGCAAAACATTCATCACAAAACCAACACCGTCCATCATCCAACCAATATCGTAATCCATCATCCATTCTAAACCGTCCATCATCCAACCAATATCGTAATCCATTATCCATTCTAACATTCCAATCCAACACAATAAAAATTGCTATTAAGCATGAAAAAATTGAAGTTAAAAAAGAACAATCATAAAACCAAATCACTTGCTTCGGGTTGCTTTGGGTCTTCGAAAGTTTTCGTGTTTTGTCACAAGTCAGAGATGTCTCTCGTGGCTTCCCGTGAAGATGAGCCCAAGCTGCAACCTTCAATGCGATGTAGCGGTGTGGTGGCGTCAGACGGTGTAACGGTGGTGTCTTCAGGTCCCCATAGAGGAAACATCTTCAACCGACGCCAAGGAAGGAGTCAAGGAGGAGAAGGGAAGGAGGAGAGACAGACACCGAGGAGGGGTAGAGATGATGGCGACAATGGTGAGAGGTTTGTGAGAGGGCGATAGTGAGGCTCGAGAGTGAGGTGAGAAGTGAGACTGAGAAGAGAATGAAAAAAAAGAGTCGGCCGAGGGGGTTATATTTTTTAAAAATTGCAATTTGATCCTCCCAATTTTCAAAGTTTATGGTACCGACCAGTAAAAAAATCATTACCAACCGATATTTGAGGCTGATATTAATGATAAAGATATCGTTCTATTTTTTGGCCGGTACAAATTGGTATGGAATGATATCGATAATCTTGGTAAGTGGCCATTTGCTAGCGGAATGATAAGTCTAGCCTCACTTAAAATGGTCTATCCTGGGCCTACACTCATAATTTTTATCATCGAGTTCCTCTGTCTGGGAATATAATCAAGGGTAAGGGGTCATTTGCTACTAGTACTCAGCTCACCAGATATCACATATAGTTGAATCTTTATACCTATTAAATCGAACTTTGTTTTAGGCCCATACTAGACTTAACGCCAAAACCCTCCTTACTAGATAAATCACAACGTGAAGACACAAATTTCAAAAGCTAAAGTCTTACCATAATAAGATGACAAGTATGCGTAAAACGATAGTTGATTAATTTAGCTTACACAAAATATTAAATTTGTAGTAAAGCCAGAAAGCAATGATTAGCCTAGACAAGAGACATGAGGCTATTTGTCAAAGATGTAGACACACATTACAACATTTTTTTAGCGATTTGCGATAATCACCGTAACACCACAACTTCAAAACCAATTAAGACTCTTCTATATCATCATAGGCCCTAAAAGTGTGTAGTTTAACTTGATCATGTAAAATGAAATAAATGACAAGTGCAAAAAGACTCTTGCCATTAAGATAAGTCCTTGAAGTCTCATAATAAAATAACTATCTCTAACAGTAGATATTCGGCAAGTGTTACGCTTGCTTCAAAAATGCTACCATAAGATGCCATATGTACACAAAAAGTAGTCGTAAACCTTTTTATGATACAAGTCCATAAATAACATTATATGCTATTGAAAGTTAGCACTCGTAAAATTTTGTTTGGAAATCTATACCTCAAAGATGATGTTAAGACGGTGCTTTTATTTCATAATAGATTTGTGGTCAAGACTTCAAAGCTGACATCTTTTCATGAAAAATTTATGGAAATATTGGACACCTACAAAAATAGCTTTTAAGGTAGAACCGAGATCAAAACTTAGGAGGCAAACAATATATATCAAAATATTTTCAAATACGAGCGCTTAATAAGATATTTATTAAGTCAAGTCTCTTATTAAGTCAAGTCTCCAAGCATTAGTGACAGAGCAAAAAATTTAAGATAGGAGAATCTAAATATTTAATTTTTTAAATTTTGAGGAGCCCAATGTACCACTAATCTCTAAATAACTTCGTTCTTATGTGTATATATATATATTAAAAATAGAAAATATTTATTTATTTTAAATTTTGAAGACTGGACTCCATGTGTCTCCATTATCGCCAAGCATCATATAATATTGAGAAAAATGTTTAGTTCTTACAAACTCATAAAGCACTACAAAAGAAATCACATTATTTTTAAGAATGAGGTTGTCATTCACCTACCAACTTATCTCACTAATTTTTTTTTTTCTCTTTAACTCTCACTAACTTGATCATCAAAGATCAAAAAACAAAAAATATTTCGATATTTAGTTTTGTAGGTCCATAAATAGAGAACATCAAATTTGGTAACATACCTTCAAGCCTAAACCTAGACGTGGAGAATCTAAATACTTAAAAAATCATACTTAATAGTAAATGTGAATTATTGATTGTTGTCATATTGGTTATTTTGGGGCCTGATTGTTTCCATTGATGTTTTATTTTTTCAAATTCAGTAAAAAATTTGTTTGTTTGAGTTTTAATTTTGATTTTGATTTTAGATTCTTCTAGTTTTTATAATTTATGAAACCCATAAAAAGTAGTTTTTATTTTCTATAATATAATTTAGTATCAACTAAATATATAGTATTTGATTATTTAATATTAATTATTAATAAAATCAATAATTTTAATTAAAATTATTAATAATTTAATTTTAATAGTTATTAATAAATATAATTTTAAATTTTAAATATATTCAAAATATATAAATTTTAAAAAATATTTTTAATAATTAAAATAAATATCTTAATTATTAAATTATTTATTTTAATAACATTTTTTACTAATAAAAATAATTTATCGTAGTTTTATGTAATATATAATTATTATCAATAATAAAATATAACAATAATTTTATTAATAGCCAAATAAGTTTTATACCTATTTAAAAATAAAAATAGAAAACTAGAAACTAGAAACTAGAAACTAAAAAACATAAGTGAAATTAAACCACCCTTAACTTCCAAAAGTTTACACATTGTGCTAGGTAAGTTAATTGAAGTTAAATGTTGGCATCATTGCTATAACATGAAGGTGAATTTATCAACTTTAAGGTTACTACAACTTAACTATTATTTCTTTTGCTTTGGAATAATTTTAAGAAAATTATGATGACGAATTATTTTTTATGAAAGGGAAAAAATGGAAATAATAAGGAATTAAGTACGTTACAAAGTTAAAAAATGGTCGCAAGTATACCTGATTACAAGCATAGAGTAACATATGTAGGCTAACTAACAATCAGATAATAAGTTGAAGACATGTATACAATGGTCAGAGAATAGAAGGCAGGTTGCGAGTTGGAACTAAATAGAAGGTAGGTTGCGAGTTGGAACTAAGTCATTGAGAACAATAAGTTCTTTGACCCCTCTGGTGACTTAAACAATTAGTATGTCCATAGCTTTGTTCTTAGCCTCAAATTGACACAAGTTTCTTCCCTTCTAGATGGCTTGTACAATCTATCCAAGTGCCAATATGGAAATGATGCATTCAGAAGTAGGAATGGATGAATGTGTTGTTAGCCAATGAACAATGTGAGGAAGTGAGCTCATTGATATATTCCAGCTACAGAGAGACTTTTACATGATTCTATATTGTGTTGGTTATCGGGCATAAAAAGAAGAGGTGGTCACGAGTTTAATCATGTACTAAACAAAATAGGCAGGATTTGTTGATGGCAAGGTAGGTCAGTCTATCAACTGTGCTGAGTTTGTTCTTAATGGAGAGCCAGAGAAGGAACAAGATCTTAGGGGGAGAGCTTTATGCCAAATGATTGAGTGCCAAGCCACCACAGGTTGTTTCTATCTTAGCAGAGAGATAATAAGCTTGTTCGATAGTTGATGGAGTGGTCAATCCTTCTAGAAATAAGTATCAGAAGTGAGCGGGTTGGGAGGATAAGAAGGTTGTAGGTGGGAAATAGGGAAATTCCAAGAGTTCCCACTGATGAAAGAGTAAAGCTTGATGGACAGGGGGAAAGGAAGGGAGCTTATAGCAATGGCTTAGGAAGGAAATAAAGGGTTATGGTCAGACCAGTTATCAAAACAGAATGATATCTTTTCCTTATTACCTACCTTACAAAGGACATCTCGATGGACCACATCTCTTAGGGGGAGAAGTTGATTCAAAAAAAATGACTGTGAGGGACTGCTTTTGATTTCCCAAATGCACCGTCCTCTAAGGAAATATGCACAGAGTCAGCTGAGCCATGACGATTGCATGTCTTCTAATATCCACCATAGACATTTAAGAATAAGTGCTTGGTTACTGATTTTTACTAGAGAAATATTTAAACCACCCTCTATTTTAGGAACACAAACTTCAAACCATTTCACTTTGGTAATGCCTCTAACTCCACTAGAATGATTTTATAGGAAGTTCCTGAACTCCAATATATATGAAGGGAGATCATAATCATTTTCACAAGTTGCAGTTTCCCAGTATATGATAACAACTTGTTCACCCAATAGTGAATACATTTCTATATTTTTTCAATTAGAGGGATGCAGTCAACAAATCGAAGGTGGTGGGTTAAGACGGGGAGTCCCAAATACAACAAGGGAGGAGACGTCAACTTCATTCCAATGGTAGTAGTTATTTGGGCTTCTAAAGATGAAGCACCTTTGGATAAAATGACCAGACATTTATGGAGGTTGATTTGTAACCCAAAGATCTTGTTGACGTGATTCAAAGACTTTATAAAGGTATTAATAGAATCCAATTTGGCTCTACAAAATAACAAGAGATCATTAGAGAACAATAAGTTAGTTAGGTCGATCAACTTATAACGAGAGTGATATTTAAACTCTGGGTTTGCAGCCACTTCCTTTTTGATGATGGAATTCAAAGTCTCCATGCATAGAATGAACAGGTAAGGGGAGATAGGGTCTCCCTGTTTTAGAACCTAAGCGACCGTAAAATAAGGTGAGGGGCTATCGTTGATCAGTATTAAAAAGCTAGCAGTGGACATGCATTCCTTGATCCAGCTGATGAAGATGTTAAGAAAACCATAAGCTTCGAGCATATACCATAGAAACTCCTAACTTACACTAGCAAAGGCCTTGCAAAAGTCCACTTTAATAGTGCAATTTTGAGCGGATCAAGATCCGGAGTAGCCTTTTAAGAGCTTTTGGGCTATCAATATGTTATCTCTGATCTGATAGTTACATATGAAAGCACTTTGGTTATCACTTATGATATATGAGAAAGTGTCCTTTAGTCTCGAAGCCAGAATCCTTGAAATGATTTTGTATAGAACATTAAAGGAAGCAATTGGCATGAAATCATCAAAACATGAAGGGTTAGAACTCTTAGGAATCAAACATAAGAATGTTTTGTTGATTTCCTTGAGTAGTCATCCATTGGTAAAGAATTCCCTCACAACCTCCTTGATAAAAGGTCCAATGATATGCCAAGATTTATGATAGAAGTGAGCATTCAGGCTATTTGCACCAAGGGACTTCAATCCATTCATAGAAAGGACCACGTCTTTGATCTCCTTGTCCTTTACAGGTTTGGATATTAGGGCTGCCTTAACAGGGGTTATCTTTTTAATGATTATTGCAGAGAGCTTATCAAAGTTAACTTGCATCGTACTGGGAGTACCAAGCAGTAAGGTGAAGTAGCTAATGACTTCATCGTGGATATCTTTGAGATGATGTCGTTAAACTCCTTCACTATTGGTGATGGAGAGTATTCAGTTCTGGTTCTTTCAAGTTAAGATTGCATTGAAAAAGAATTTTGTGCATTTGTCCCCATCTTTGAGCCAATTTGTCCTTGCATGTTTGCTGGAGTAGAGACTTATGGTTGCTAGCTACTGTAAGTTAATTCGAAAGTGTAGTGCGTTCCCTATCTTTGAGGAGGGGGATCATTAGGTATGGACTCATAAAAATAATGAATATCTGCTAAGGCTGTCTGAGCGGTGTGTAGAGTGTAGAGCTATTTCAATGTTTGAGCCCCTCAAGGAATTGAGGTCCTTAAGCTTTTGCTTTATCACCTTGAGCTTATGGACACAACAAAATTGTTTAATGCCTTTAAACATACTGTCAGCCCCACCTCTACAAGCTTCAGCAAATCTAGGGACATTGGTTAAAACATTAATAAATTGAAAAGAGGAAGCTTGTTTGGTCTGCTGGAACAAGTTATATATCATAATAGGAGTGTGGTCTGAGAAGAGAGGTTCCTAAAAGTGGGTTAGGCTATTAGGAAATTGAGCAAGCTAGTTTGCATTGACGAGAGCTCTATTAAGTTTCTTATGGATGAACTAGTTGGAGCTCTGCTTATTTGACCATGTGTATTTGTAACCCATCTGCTTCAAGTTTGTAACTCCAAGGTAATCGACACATTCTCTAAAGTCATTTGAAAATTTTCTCAAACTGCAATGGCCTTGTGCTTCTGATCTGCATAATGTGGAGTTAAAGTCCTTACATTTCAACCAAGGGGTGGTAATATTAGTGTGGAGTGTTATTACATTGCTTCATAAGTTTTTCCGTTAGAATTCAAAATTACAAGCCTAGATGAAAGAGATGGTGATATCTGCCTACTCTTGGAGGAAGTGGACCTAAAGATGAATAGCTTGCTCTATCATATGTAGAATAGTTGCTCGAAGAACATCCTTCAAATAGCATATTATTTTTCTGCCAAAAGTATATTGATTATGGTTGGAGAGAAGGCTCTATTAGGGTCCTAACATTTGCAACTTGCAAAAATACTCAGCCTTTATTTATTTATTCTAATAATCCTATAATTTGAGGCTTTTGCCTCTGAAAAAAATCTCGTAAAGCTACTTGTTTTTTTGGGCAGTTGAGGCCTCCAATGTTCCAAACTAAAATCGACATATCAATGATTGTAATTGGATCTTTTTTTCCTACTTCATTGGGACCTTCTGACTCCACCATTTGGAATGGTTTTGCTTTATATAAATTGTTGCTAATAGGGCCATTAACGTCGATAGAGAGAGTGGGGGACGCATCATCCTTAGGGAGTCGTGTCTCTGCATTGGGGGTACCAGGATCTTCCTCTGAGGGTGTGAATATGAGCGCCATAAAAGGAATAAGACCTAATGGGGTGTCAGTAGTAACTACATCTCTGTAAGATCCGACTACATTGGGATGGTTAGTGACATTGTCTTTACAATGGGAGTTTTCGTGTGGAGCCCGTGTAGTACAAGGAGAATTACCTTGTTGCTCTGGAGTTAGAGAAGTCAATGGGACAGGTCGAGCCCGGGTAGTTGGCCTATGGCTTGACCCACCTTTGTTTAAGAAAAACTTCCAAAATAACATCCTTTTGGAAGTAATGATTAGGTCACGGGCTAGGCTGGGCCGACCATGGTCGACATGTGACCTTGTAAACCTAGATCAGGCAGGCTAAGCCCTTTTTGACATCTTTATCTAGAGTTATGGACTTGTTAAGGATTGGTGAAGGAGCATGACTAGGTTATCTCATAGGTGTCATTTCTACGTGCATTATGTTAGCCAACATTGCAAGGCCAGTAGCGTGGGACACCTCCATCAATGAATCGGCCTCTTTTTGTTCAATGAACTCGTTACTCATTTACTCTTCATAAGTACCTGTTGTAAACGTTCTTCCTGTGGCTTTCCAGACTTTCTTAGGGTGTTGAGAGGGAGGTTTTCAATGATAGGAAATGGCAACGTGGTCTTCCCTCAATTTGTTAGCTTCGCCTAATCTCATAACAGGGATCTCGCTAGGAAGCTCTTTTGAAAGTTCCACATTCACACTGACATGGGCATACCCAATACGTCATTTCATACTTGTATGTTCATCGAAGCAGATAAGCTTACCAGCAAAACTAAGCCAGCTCAGACCTTGCATTGTCCAGTATTCGAGGGGAACCTTGTGAAAGTTGATCCAAAGGGGGATGTTTTGTATCTTAAGGGATTATTTTACATGATTGCAGTCCTTGCTTAAAATGGATATAAACAAGTGAGATATGAAAATTGTTTTAAGTGTATAAATCTTATTTAAGAGTAATAATTAAAGATAGTTTTTATATAAGAATAAACTCATTATTTAATATCTTAATTTTCTGTTGAAATATGTAATCTTCTTTTATATACGAATCACTCTAATTTTATGCAATGTCTAGTCGTTCTTTTATAGGAATTAAATCGTTATTATTAAAAAATTGTAGATAGTTATAACGTCTTTTGTAATATTCTTTTTTTTATCTAGATTCAATGACTAAAGTTTCTAAATAAATAATTTCAGTTAATAATTGATTACATATTGTACAGTTATACACTAAAAATAAAGTTGACATAAATTGATGTAGTTGTTGACGAGAGGGCTTGTTTCCATTGATCAGATAGTTCAGTGAATATTCTAGCGAGAGTATATTTGTATATACATTTCTTGTTCTGTAGGAGTTAATTTATAATAATATGTTTTAAATTCATAAATGTATTCTTCCAAATAACATATATCACATATTCTTATATTAATTAAATGCCATAGTGCATTTTTCTTTCTTCATTTTTCTTTCTTGTTTATATGAAGCTATATCTTTGCCAATAAATTCTTTATAAATTTCATTAGTAACTATATGAAAAGCTTTTATTGGTTCAATAACATTAAAAATTCAATGGTATTTTGTATTCGTATTTCGTTATCTAATAAAAAGTTTAATACTATACTAGTAGTTTCATAGGTAATAAATGTTGGACCCTGAATTTTTTTTTTAAGTTAAGCATGATTTGAAATAGTTTTGAGGTTTAGATAGATTAAATTTTGGAGTTATAATTATGTCAAGGTTGGTAGGTTTGTGTTAAATGAAAGAAGGGGTAAATATGGAAAGCCAAGTTTAATGAGGGGCAAAATAGGAAGAAAGACCAAATAAAAAAGGGCTTGAATTAGAAGAAGGGAGGAAAGTGTCGTGAGAACCAAAGAGTGAAAAACGAAAATAGGAGAGAAGAAGAGAGGTTTCGGTGGAAAAGAAAAGAAGTGAAATCAAGTTTGTTAAGGTGAGTTAACCATCTTTTCTTCTTGCTTTATTAAAGGAATGGATTGTGTTGAGGATGAAAGAGTTAGAGAGAAAAGGGGTTTGTGTAGGAAGAAGATGGATTAGGAGAACCCAATTGATTTTAGGGTATTCAAACTAGATATTAGGTTTTCTAACATAGATGGACTGTAGGTAGGTTAGATTTGAGTTTAAATTGTGTTTATTTCAATTTTTTGATTTTCTAAAGTTTATAAATTTCATTGGAATGTTGTTTTGAATGGAACCTTTGTTGTTTTAGGAAACCAAGGGAATCCCACCCAAAAGCAAGGGGAAAGGCAAGCTTGACTTGAATTTTCGCAAGCTAATTAGGTGGGTAATTTATTTATGGTTATTATGTGATTAGGCAAATTCTTGCCTATGTGCGTGTATGTGATTTCTCGAAATAGATTTTACTTGAAATTGAATTGTTGTGACTTGATTGAAAACAAAATGCATGCTGCATTATGATTATGTTATACCTTAAAAGAGGCTATAACAGCGTTGAATTAAATGAAAAGAGGAAAAAACATGAAATTATGAGCATGATTATGTGCTTCTGTTTAGGTGAGAGTGAAACCATTATGTTTGTCACGTGCACGTTGACAAGAGCCTTCTCTCAGCTACCCGCTTGTGACATATGAGCTCCGAAATTGGACTCATTCTGTTCATGGGGTAAACTTCGATTTCTTCATTCTATTTCCATGGAACCCTCGAGCCATTTATTGTGCATTACATTTTTTTAATTTGTCAAGTATGGTGCATAATTGAGTGTTAAGTTTAATGGTTAAAGTTTATGTTGTGTGTTATAAGTTTGAGTTAAATTGATCAAATGCTTAAATTACTTGACTAAATGGAAGGTTGCTGGAATTGTTGAATATACGCCTATATAAATGCATATGTTTGAATTTGTGTTAATTGCCAATGGCTATAAATATATTAGCCACTAAACTGTGTAGCTCACCCCACTATTCCTTCCTCAAGTGCAGAACGAGAAGGGTAGCAATCCTTGCAAAGCATTGGAAACTCCAATATATTAGGAACTTTTGTAACTAAGTTAGTTTGATCACTTTTGGATAATTGCATAAGCATGTAAACATTGAGCATTTTGTATATGTTGTAATTTGTGCTAAGTCCTCGTTTATAATGTTATTATGTAAATTAAAGTTATGTATGAGTTTCTGTGGATTCGGTAAATAAGTTTAGAACTGAAAAGTTCCCCAGGTGTATGAGCATGTTTCTTTGATAGTTGTACCTTTCGTAAATTAAGTCTTTCATAGAGTTATAAGTTGTGTGCGGACTTCAGGGGAAAATTGGACTAATTTAGGTTAAATTAGTCAAGAATTGCCTTCTAGAAAGTTGTAGATCATCTTTCTAGCTTTCTAACAATATATAGCACGGAATTTTTTGGCATCTGAGTTAGAAGTTATGGTCTTCTGTAAGGGGAGATGCTTAGTAGTATAGGTAATATCGTCTGTGAAGACGTCATATCGTCTGTGAAGACATATTGTCTGTGATGATGTCATATCGTCTGTGATGACATCATATCGTCTTAAGTTGACTTTGTTTCGTCTTAAGTTGACTTTGCTTCGTCTTAAGTTAACTTTGCTTCGTCTTAAGTTAACTTTGCATCTTCTGCTTTTTGTTTCATCTGTCTTTTTGCTTCGTCTGCTTTTTACTTCGTCTGTCTTTTTGTTTCGTCTGTTTTTTGCTTCGTCTGTCTTTTTGCTTAGTCTACATTTTGCTTCGTCTGCTTTTCTTCGTCTGCTTTTTGTTTCGTCTGCCTTTTTGCTTCCTCTGCTTTCTGCTTCGTCTGCTTTCTGCTTATGTTACCGAGACTTCTTCTTTTGTACACTATTCATCTGATACCATCGTTTGGTCCATTTTTGACCCTTCAGATGATAGAATTTGTCTTCAAGGTCTTCATGAAAGTAGTAGAGCTTAAAGTCTTCTTTCCATACAAGGAACATTTTACCCGATATTTACAGAGAAAGTTATGTCATTTGTCTCTAAACAGGTTCAATATGGAAGTGCAAGTACTATTCCAATTAATGACTCCGAATGCTAGGCTCCGGAAGTAGGATCCAGCAATAAAATTCCATAAAGTCCTAATATTTGTTAAACCTTTAAAAGATTTTTCTAATTGAATGACTAATGCTAATCTGTTAGACCATTCAAGCAATAATTTTCTGGAGATGAAACACAATCTAAATTAAAGATTCCATCTGGTCCTAATGTTATATATTTTGGTGTATATTTTGTAGGAATTTTTTTTATTTTATTATCTTTCTTATAATATCGAGCGATTTAATTTTTCTTGTTCTATAGGTTTATAATTCTAGTTATAATTAGTTTTATTTTCTCTTTGTCGTTTTTCTCCATTTTGACTTGTTTCATGTTGTTCTTTTGGTTTTGAACTTGGTTGATCGACATATACTTCTTATTGATCGATTCATAGCCATAAATTATTTCATCTTGATTAGTAATAGGTTTTATTAATTCATAAGATTTTTATTCATTATTTAAGGTAATGCTATTTACTAATTAAGTGATTTCTTCTAATTGAGTTTTGATGTCTTGTTCTATATTTTCCATGGTTTTACTAAAGTTATATTTGATGAACTAGATGGCTCTTATACCAAATTTTGATCTAATATTTTTATTATTAGTTTTTCTATTGTTTCTAATTTTTCATCTATTGGATATATGATTTTAAATAAATGTCATAACATTTAAGTAAAGATTCTAATATTTTATAAACTTCTTTGATTTCATTAACTTGTTGTGATTGATAATTTTGAGTTGATAATCGTATTATTTCTTTTAATTGATTTTCAATATTAAGTTGTCATCTAATAATTCAAATAATTGCTTAGTAACACTCATAAAGTATTTTGAAAATGACTTTTAATTTTTGAAGTTGTTTTCTAATATTAATTAATTTATCATCTAATTGTTCTAAATTTTGTCTATTTCCTTATTAGATATTCAAGAAATCTAATAGGTTTTTCTAATCTTATTGAATACGATCTTAAAAGGTTAGATTCTTGTTTAAGTAATTTATTTTCACTTAAAGATAAGCGAAGTATATCATGAGAACTAGATATATTTTATAATTTTATAGGATAATTGATATTTGGCAATTCTATTAGACTAGTTATTAGATTTATTCCTAATTTAGCTACATCATTAAATAATTGATCTATATAAATTGATCGTATTTTTAAATTCAATATTATGATGAGAATTAGTTAAAGCATAGCTAATTTGATAAGTAGTTGAAAAAAGATATTATCCTGTGTCAATAAATGTTTGCGATAAAATTTATAGGCTCTAGTTTCATCCAAAATTTGAGGTTGTAAAGGAATTTCTAATTTAAGATGGGTATTAAACTTGAGATTTCCATAAGCTAAATTTTCATTCATGATTCCTATGACTTGTCTTTTAAATCACTCATTCTTTCGTCAATTATAGTCATTCTAATGGGAGAATCAATTCCTTCTTGAAAAGTAGAATTTAATAAAATTTGAATGATTGAAAGATGTATATATCCAATTTTTTGCCTTTTTCTTCAGAAATATTTTGTAGCTATTTATAAATCTACTCTATTAGACTTACGTGAATATGTCCATTACATTGATCTATTCTAATAGGTGTTTCATTTATAATTTTTCGTAATAAATAATATTTTTATTAATTAAATTTTTAATGGATGGTGTGTGATATCTTGTCCATCTTTTAAATTTAATTATATTTTTACAATTGTTTTGTTTTTCTTTGGATAAGAGGGTATTAGTATAGAAAACGTCAATTGATTAAGTTAATTTTAAAGTATCTACATCTAAATATTATTATCTGGTTATTGGATTATTTCAGTCATTTTGAATGTATATTATTTATTCATAATTCAAAATCAATTATTTAATTTTTAAAGAATTACAAAATTTTAATAAAACCAATCAATTTAATAAAATATATAGTGTAATTTTACGACAATTAAGTTTATATTATATAATGTTCTCTTGAAGTTGAAAAAAGATCTTATCATCCTTTGTAAGTGAAAGACATTAATTACATCTTTTAATTGTTCATAAACCTCTCACGCTCTTATGTTGATGTGATGGATTGTGATCAAAACACTACACCATTCATAACGAATCATACTTTTAAATCTTTAGTTTGACATTGTTTAGCAATTGTGAGCCAAATTCGAAAGAGCCTATCATTTAAGTAAAACTTAATTTCAAGTGCTTAATGACTTAAGACTAGCCCCTAGATGGTTGTCTGTTTGAGTCGGAATGAAGGGATATTAGGCCAAAAAGTCTTACATTCAATTTCTTTTATTTATATTCTTTCAATCCAGTTTGTTATATAGAACTTGCTTAGTACAAAGTGCTTAATTAGCCTAATTTGTAAAATATTGCATTACTTTAAAAGTTTAATTAGTATGTATTTAAAGGGAAGCTGTTACAAATCTAAGGGGTTGGTGTAGGTAACGCATACCTTCGCTGCTTAACCAAGAGGTCGAGGGTTTGACTCTTGAGAATACAGCAAACTCCTGAATCAGCGATAGCCCTCTTTGATTTAAGATGTTCCCGTCACGGAGAGATTAATCCCGGATTAATCCTAAAAAAAAAAAGGAAGCAATTACGGGTTCTGTTTCTAAAAAAAAAAACTTAAGACTAGGCTAAGAAGAATTCTGCTTGGCGGTGCCGACTAACCAATGAAGGGCAAGTGTCGCAGTCTGATGCACCAAGTCAGTCAACAACTGTCCCTTCTTTTGACCGTATCTATAAGCCACAAAGAGACAAAAGTGAAGAGAATGTTAGTGGAGACTTGGACCACTTTGAATTATAACTCACTCTTGGGGTGGCAAAAAGACAGTTGAATACTTCAAAGGGAGAAATGAGAAAGCAATGCTCCAGTAGTATGAAAGTACAGTTGCTTTTCCATTCTGAGTTCCTGAAAGACAACAAATTCTGTGTGAATTATAGAATCATTTGCTTTGAGAAAAAGACTTCACCTTTACTAAAGTTAGTGAAACATGAAACAAATGACTATATTTAAACATACTAAAAGACAAGGGGACAGAGGATCTTGCGAAGCTCCAAACCAAATCTTAATGGAGTGAGAATTCCATTTCTGAGAAAAAGTGTGCATAAAGCATTGTTACAAAGTAGCTTGGGTGGCGCACGCTTTTGCGGAGGACAACGACATGCACTATTCCATTACAAATGGGCTTCAACTTGCCACAGAGGTTACTTTATACCATGGTCGGTTAAGAGCTGCATTCATCAGGCTGACATAGTTACTGCATTATAATCCAACTTACATGAGTTAAAAAAGATGCAATTTTAATAATATAATCTATCAGGAAATATCCTGTCACAAGTTGCTTTTCTTGAATCATTTAGAAGCACCATCTAACTATAAGATCTTCTGTATCTTACCGGATTCATCTCTTTTAGCAGAAGAGAAGGCATACGAGCGACCAGCCACTGATTCTGTCCCACGTATATTGGTCTTTGTTAATGATATACTCTTGATCAAAAGAAAAAAGAAACCACGACATATATAATCATATCTGTATATTCTGTTCCGTGCCATATGCATTAGAATCACTTAAAATAGCATACTTTTATAAGTCTGTGCATGTCGAGTGTGAAATTCAACAATTCATGTTTCAAAGGATCTAATCACCCTGTTATTTTGAAAGAATAGAAAGATTTATACTTGATGGGGTGCTTATTATGGAAGGCGAGCACGGAATATCCTGAACTGTTGTTTTTATAGGGCTGAAGCAT